>CM030027.1:3720000-4960000 GCA_017639485.1 Pluvialis apricaria | reverse complement strand
CCGGTTTGTCTTCCTGTCATATCTCTTTGCAGAATCCAGATTCCAAAATGATGCAAATCAACCTGACTGGTTTTTTGAATGGGAAAAATGCTAGGGAGTTCATGGGAGAACTGTGGCCACTGCTGTTAAGTGCACAAGAAAACATTGCCGGTATTCCAACTGCATTTCTGGAACTGAAGAAAGAAGAAATAAAACAGCGACAGGTAGGATTTTTTTAATAGACTTGTGGGTGAGTTTCTGTGAGAACTGGGCAGAATTAGTGGCTGTACAGCTATTGGCATTTCAGTAGACATTTTGTGTTCAGCAGAACTCTTCTGTCTGGGTAACACGTTGTAGGCCTGAAGCAGTATATTTTTTGTGGTGGTGTTCAACATATATTTGGTAAGGTCCTTATGATGCTTCTGAGTTAAGCGATGATATTTGGTTGCATAGATAGAGCAAGAGAAGCTGGCTTCTATGAAGAAACAAGATGAAGACAAGGAGAAGAGGGATAAGGAAGACAAAGACAACAGAGAAAAAAGAGACAGATCCAGGAGTCCAAGAAGGTAATGATAGAGCACAATGTATCAATAACACTCTAGAACAGAGTGAAGAACGCATGGCAGAGAAAAATTAATTAAGCTTTGGAAATACTGCCCTTAGCTATTTTAGCAGGCTGGTTTGATTTACCACTAAACAGTAATTGCAAGTAAACTAGAGCAACTTTGATACATGTATTGTTTACACTAGGAATTGTATGTAACGGTTCATCTGTTCCAGGCTTTGTTGGTTTTGGTTTTGGCAGTTTGTTTCTTGGGGTTTTTTTGTTTTTTGTGTTTGACATCTTAAATTGGCTGTCAATTACTAGCAGAAAATGTAAAGTTATCCTCCATGTGTTTTAACTGCTGTAAACAGTGCTAAGAATCTGCCTGATTCAGAAGAGCTTTTAGCTACTGAGTATCACAGGTTTTATTTTCCTATACACTGCTTCATTATGTTATGCTATTAAGTGGCATTTCTTTTTCTTAGACGCAAATCAAGGTCTCCTTCCCCTCGAAGGAGGTCATCGCCTGTAAGACGAGAGCGGAAACGCAGCCATTCTCGCTCGCCTCATCACAGAACCAAGAGCCGTAGTGCTACTCCCGCACCAGAAAAGAAAGAGGCGACTCCTGAGCCAGAACCCTCTGTGAAACCAAAGGAGACTGTTGTTCAAGAGGCAACTTCAAACAGGTAAGTGTGATAACTTTGTGTGTAGAGCTATACCTTTTAAAAAATAGAAATGATGTTATACCTGTTTGGAGTTTGATTTAATTATCTTCAGTAAGATTTCTTTTTTCCTGTGTGGAATTCTAAAGGCAGAGTGCTTAGATGCCACTGTGCTTTCGTTGTCCTGGTCATCTTTTCCACTTCTGACAATGTCATCTTGTTTTCTAGCAAGTTGACGCATAGTCTGTATATTACTTTTTCTTCTTCTTGAATCATTGTACCGTGTTCTAATTCTTTTCACAGTTTTGGAGTGGGATGTCTAACATCTTGTCAGAGGATGGGCAGGAGAATGTTCATTGTAGGGGAATATCTTGGCAGCTTCTAAAATGTTACTCCAAGGGCTATGGTTTGTATGCGCTTATAAATTAAATCTTTATTTTTAACAGTGATATTCCAAAAGCTCCTAAACCTGAACCTCCTGTACCGGAGACTAAGGAAAACTCACCAGAACGTAATTCAAAGAAGGAGAGAGAGAAGGAAAAAGAGAAGACTCGTCAAAGATCCCCAACTCGGTCCAAGTCAAGGTCAAGATCTCGATCACGTTCTCCATCTCATTCTCGACCAAGAAGGCGTCATAGATCACGGTCAAGGTAGGACTTCAATTTATCTTGATTGTGAAGGTTGAGAAGTGAATATTTTCTTCTGAAGGTGCCTCTTAATGTGATGTTCTCAGTTAAAGTAGTGATCTTTCTAGAGATGTTGAGCTATGGATGTTTTAGGCCAAATGAAAGATCCATTCAGTGGATAAATATGTTCAGGAGTTGGTTTGTTCTTACCAGTTCATGAGAAGATGCACACAGTGACTAACGCTGACTGGAGAAGGAATGGGGTACTTAATGCTGAGTATGGCACATGTTACGTAGTGGGAACTGTGTAGTCATCTTTTAGGAGATAGGTTTGATGCTGAAGATGTTGTAAATTACTTTTTTTTTCCCCTTTTTTTAATTATTCTTAGTAGAGAGGTGTTGGTAAACTTTGAAGCACTGATTGTGTCTGAATGTACTGCTTTGCATCATAATGTAAATGCTACTTTAATGTGATGCACTTGGAGAAAAGCAACTTTACGCTCAGTGCCCTGAGGATATATTTCCTCAAATCTGAAAATTAGATAGTTGCTTTTCATTTGAATTTTTGATTGTGACAGGTCTTACTCCCCTAGAAGGCGACCAAGCCCAAGACGACGGCCATCTCCAAGGAGGAGGAGCCCTCCAAGGCGAATGCCTCCCCCACCCAGACACAGAAGAAGCAGATCCCCTGTGAGGCGGTAAGATTCCGTTTTTTGAGATAACTGAAAATGTTAAACTTTGAAAGTTGAAAGGAACCTTAGCTGTGAGGAATGAGAGTTATCAGAATTACCTTGTTCATCTTCCCTTAGTACTGTCAGGTATATGATCTGAGTGATGTAAAAACTGCAGTGTCATATTTTGTAAGTTTGTTGTGGGGGCACATAATACTAGCTGTGAAGTGATTTCTTTTGAGTTGAAGTGGTGATGAGAATTCCACCTCTTTGGAAAGTGACAATTTCAGAACTGCAGCTTCTTCAAATGCCTCTGATAGCTCCCAGCGTAGATTGACGTGGTATTTTTTATTACTTTTTTGCTTAAGTCTTAATGCTTTTTTTTTTTGCCTGCCTGGGGAAGGAAATTAGAACAAGTAATGAGATTTTACTTGTTCAGAGTTTTTCAAATTATGACTTACGTTTCCATCAAGTAAAATTAAAATCAAAACTAAATTTTGACTTAATGTGTTTCTTCATGTTCTTTTACTTAAAAATCTTCACGGTCTGCTCTCTAGTGCTGGAGGTTATATTTTTGACAGCATAAGCAATTGTTCTAGTAGCAAAGCTCTGAGTTGCCTTGCAAAGAAAATTATGTACTTATAGCAATGTCAAAATAGACATTTGTCTTCATGGCAAGTGAATAGATTCCTATCCTCTTCATAGGAAGAGAATTAAAGTGATGCTTCCTGTGTACAGCAGTTGTTCTTTTTTTAGGGAGGAGCAGTTCTTCCTTTTTCCTTTTTATGACAAGGTGATGACTATTCTTTTTTTTTTAATCTGAGTTTGTAAAGATGTTCATTTCACACAGTTACTGGGAAAACAGTGAAAAGAATCAAACATGTATGTTGCAAGATGTACAAGAGCTCCCTTTCAGCAAATGTTTATCTCACTCAAGGTAGGGTTTCTTTTTTCCAGGTTCTCAGGAATTCTGCAGCCAAAGGTGGATTCTGCAGGTACACAATTGCAACAGAACTTGCCACAAATTTTGCCGCAGAATTCTAGAGGCCCTACCTTTTTAAAATTACAAAGTAAAGATGAAAGACTAAAACATAAGGATGGATAGATTGATTCTGAACTGTTGTTAAGTTGTCTGAAATTTTTACCTCCTGGTATAAAAACTTTTTAGTGTACTTGCACACTAAACTCTTAAACAGATCTGTTCTGAAGATCGTTAAATCACATGTGCTAACACAGAGAATTCTCTTAACCATCCAAAAGTTAGAGAGCCCAAACAAAACTAATTGTTCCCAGGAGCAAAGCTTAGTTGTAGTCTGTAGATAGACAGAAAGCAAGCAAAGGTAACACTAACAATTTTTTGCTGACTATGTAGTTTAAAAATAATTGTGAAAGATTGGTTATTATTCTCCTCTTCTACAAGCCAAGTGTTGAAGGCTGTCCACCATGTTTTGGGAGTGCTGTTGTATGTGGCTCTATATACGTGCTTGCAAACAAATACAATTCTGTGTTTGTGCTCAAACATTTCTTAAGCTGCCTAGTCAGAATCTAATGTTATATTTGATTTACAGGAGAAGACGGTCATCAGCATCCTTATCTGGCAGTAGCTCTTCCTCCTCCTCCTCACGTTCCCGATCACCACCAAAGAAACCACCTAAAAGAACTGTATCCAGTCCTCCTCGTAAAACGCGTAGGCTCTCTCCTTCGGCTAGCCCTCCTAGGCGGAGGCACAGACCATCCCCACCAGCAAGTCCACCTCCAAAACCACGTAGGTCTCCAACACCCCAGCAGTCAAATCGTGCAAGAAAAAGCCGTGGCTCTGTTTCGCCTAGCAGAGCATCAGGTAATCAAATAAAAAATTGTATTCCAGCAGCTTTATCATTTTGGGCTTATGTTTTCTCAAAGATGGTGTGTAGGCAGAAAAGCATGCAAGAATGTAACAAATTGCAACTGAGTTATTTGACTTTGTCTTTTAGCACCCAAACATAAGAGTACTGAGAAAAGAGAATCTCCTTCGCCAGCACCAAAACCAAGGAAAGCAGAACTGTCTGAATCAGGTATGGCTCTCACTTTTCAGCACTGCTTTTGGGTGGGATGTTTAATCAAAGATGCATGACAACAAAAGGCAGTGGTAAAGTGCTGAACCATATTGGTAGGATGGCATTGAAAGCAAAGAGTTTTCAGAAGTATAAAGGTGGTCATTCATACTGCCTCAAGTACTTCTGTCCAAGCTTTCTTGGGAAAAGCTCAGCCAAAGTGTATTCCAGCCTTAATGTTAGGCCAAGGCCAATGCATCCTGGGTTGTATCAAGAAGAGTGTGGCCAGCAGGTCAAGGGAGATCGTCGTCCCCGTCTGCTCTGCCCTGGGGAGGCGGCATCTGGAGTACTGTGTCCAGTTCTGGGCTCCCCGGGTCACGAAGGACAGGGAACTGCTGGAGAGGGTCCAGAAAAGGGCTACAAAGATGATGAGGGGATTGGAAGATCTTTCTTATGAGGAAAGGCTCAGGGACTTGGGGATTCTTAGTTTGGAGGAAAGAAGACTGAGGGGGGATCTTATCAATACTTATAAATACTTAAGGGGAGGGTGCCAGGTAGATGGGAACAGTCTTTTTTCAGTTGTGTCCAGTGATAGGACAAGAGGGAATGGGCACAAACTTGAGCACAGGAAGTTCCATCTCACCATGAGGAGGAACTTCTTCCCTGTGCGGGTGGCAGAGCAGTGGCACAGCTGCCCAGAGAGGTGGGGGAGTCTCCCACTCTGGAGCCATCCCAAACCCGCCTGGACGCCGTCCTGTGCCACTGCTGGAGGTGCCCCTGCTGTGGCAGGGGGTTGGGCTGGGGGAGCTCCAGAGCTTCCAACCCTGACGATACTGTGATACTGTTACCTTAAGATTTGGGAGGGGAAGCATGCTTGATGACCTACTGTAACAAGACTTTGCTTCTGCCTGAATAAGGCAAATTTGTATCTTCAGTTTAAATAATCTGTCCACGCATGTACCTTTTCAGAAGAAGATAAAGGAGGTAAAATGGCTACAGTGGATTCTGTTCAACAGAGGCGTCAGTACAGAAGGCAAAATCAACAGTCTTCATCTGGTATGGATGACATAGATTTCCTACAACTGGATTGTAGTTTACTTTTGCAGGAAGTAGTTAATGTTATGTTCAAATACTGATTAAAATTATTTGCTATGTGCACTGCAGTGCTACTGTAAACTTAATTATAGATTTACCACTCGTAATGAAGTCACTTTAATTATCACTCATGAAGAATAAACTATAACTTTTAAGGGTTATGGTATATCTCTTGTTAATGGATTCACATCTTCAAAAGTTTCACTTTTAAACTCTTATCTGTAGCAAACAATATTTGTGTGTGTGATGTTTACTTAATCTGTTGTTGCAATAGGTTATTTCCTAATATTTTGGACTCTTGTATGCTTGAGATTTAACTCAGGTCTGGTATAGGTTTTTTGCCACTTAATGTTTCTATAAGCGACTGCAGTTCACCTTTTAAATTACCTGGTCAGTCAAGTTCTATGGGGACAGTTAGGTTGCTGCAAATATTTTTACCCGGCTCTGATGGATTTATTTATCACTTGACTTCAACTAACATTTTTAGTTGAACTGCTTATAAATAGAGGCTTCTTATGTTGTGGGAGAGGAAGTTAGTAGTTCAAACTGCAATATAACCCTATCAGTAAATGTGTTAACAGTGTCATGAGAATAATTTTCCAGAGAGTGATTCTTCTACATTTATAGATTCTGGTTCTTCATCTTCATCTGAAGAGGAAAGACCGAAAAGATCCAATGTGAAGAATGGGGAAGTTGGGAGACGCCGACGCCATTCACATTCACGCAGTCCATCACCGTCTCCACGAAAACGGCAGAAGGAATCCTCCCCTCGGTAATTTCTTCTTAAGTTGAATGTAACAGACGTTTGGTTTTTTTTTCTAACTATTTAATGTTGCTTATCTGCTATGCAACTGTCAGCAAATACACAACAGAATTAAGTCATGTCCAGTTTGCCCAATCTTGTTATGCTCATTTCGTAAGAATTACTCAGAACTTTATTTGAATATGTTCATTTTTACCTCAAATACATGGCAGATAGATTTCTTTTGTTTTGTTTTTCCTCCACTGCTATCAGGATGCAGATGGAAAAGAGGTGGCAATCGCCAGTGATGAAAAGGTTGGTTAGAAATTAATCTGTTAAATAGGATTTACATGTAGAAAGTCATTTAGACAGGCTCTCATTTATTTTGTCATGGATAAGTACTTGCTATCCTTTTGTCCTTTGGACGTCAATGCTCAAAGTAGTAAGGTGAGGGAAATTCAGACTGTGTTCCTTAATGTGCTGGATCTGGGGCCATCTCACTGGCAAAGACAGAGGAACACCTGCTCTGTCTCCTTCATTGTTTGCTATTTGTTAGTTCACATAAGCCTGTAACACCTAACATTAGTGTTATCAGCATCTTACTGATGCCTGAAAACAACTGAATGCTTGTATTCTTCAGGGGTTTTCTTATTCCGTATACGCAGATTTGAAAGTTGAGTGAGCATTACTTTGTATTTTTGCTGTATTTTTGATGTTCTGGCTAAAACCCTCCTGTAGACTTGCAACAGGTGATTAAGATCTTGATGTTCTGGGTCACAGATAATTGGAATTTTCAAAAGTCCCATTCCTCAATTCATTAGATATTTGAAACTACAAGTAGTAGACTAGTAGTGAATGCCTACTTTATTTTCTCTTTTCTTACGTAGGCAGTATTGTTAACACTTATTTGTGCAATTGCCTGCTCTGTGTTGATCTCAGGATATAGGAAGGTGCAGGAAATAGGGTGCTTGATGGGTTTACTAATCTCATATAATGACCCTTGTGAGCAATCTGTAATTAAGACGTAGCTAGAATATAGTTGCAGCATATGTAATGATGTATGAGATTAAGTATGACTACTTCTACAAATGTAGACCATTCTAATTATGGATCTTGTCAACAATTTTATGTAAAACAGATTGGAATTCAAAGATCTTAATCTGTTTTGCAACATACTAAATTCACCTACTCCCTATCGTGTAAATACACGTTCAATTAAGACAACCGCGATGTTAGAAGGCTGGTATTTTTTCGGATCATAAAAGAACATTGTCTTTTGGAGCAAACTCTTACCTATAAAAAGCATAACTCATTGCCTTGGAGAACAACAGCCAGCATATTTGAAATCAAATATCAGTTTATGTAGATGGTGTTGCTTTTTCATTACTCTCATTTTCTTTCCTTGATGCAGTCATTTTATCTTAATTGCTTTTAAAAAAAAAGGAATGTTTAACTTTACAAAGGATACCAATATTCCTCTCCTTTAAAACTCTAGGACGGTGTGTGTTTGATTAAAATTTCCCTTCCCAGAGGCTGTTGTAAAGCTTGCAGAGCAGAAAATGGCTCATTTTGTGAATAATTTTAATCCAGATAGCTGCAATTTAGCAAAAACGCACGATTTTTCTTTGTATTTCATGAAATAAGTAATTTTGCATTTCACATCCGTAGATAAAAGCTGTTACCAGGAGTACAGTTTCACACTATTTAATTTGATCTTAATCTGATCCAACTTCAGACTGCTGCTGAGCACAGTTTTGTTCTGCCTGACACAGCTGGGCATTCCCAGTTCCTCCCTTGTGCTGGATCTAGCAATCGTGTCACTGCGTGGTGACAAAGAGGTGGTTTTGTTGGATTAGTTTCCTGGTGGATCAGTAAGCTGCTCTGACTCATTAGATGATCACTAGATTCGGTGCAAGGGAAATGGCAGAAACGAGCTTTCAGAGAAGAAAACAGGAGAGAGTTGGGCTTCCGCTTTGGCTACAAGCTGTGAATAGACCAGGTTAAGCAGAATGTGAAATTCTCTCATGACTGCTGTAGTGGCCTCTGAGAATTACAGTAAAATACGTTGTCTCACACTCTTTCGAAAGACTTGAGCGTATTTTTTTCCATCACTGGTTCCAGCAGAATTTCATTTTGAAGTGTATGAACAAGATGATTTTGTATAGTGAAAGCAGAAGAAAAAAAAAAAGAATCTCGTGGCTTAATGGCAACTTTTCTGAGAAATCCCTTCATCTCTTTAGTAGGAGGAGGAGAAGTCCATCGCCCCCACCAGCCAGGCGGCGACGCTCTCCTTCGCCTGCCCCTCCTCCTAGGCGGCGGCGGTCGCCTTCGTTACCTCGTCGAAGGTAGTGTATTGCATTTTTGTCATGAAGTGGTTGCTTTTGCTTTGTTGACTTCCAACTATGACTTGTAAGAAGACATGCCGTGACTGAGGAAACGGGTTCCTTGATTCACAGTTACGGAGGGGAATGTAGTTGTGCTAGTGAGTGAGACTTTGTGTGGTAGGTGTGGGGCGTGGGTATCGTTTGATTGCTGTATCAAATACTGAGTAACACTACTTAATACCAAACTTTTTCAAAATCAGCTTAATGAAAGTTTTAAAGAATTTTTAGAGGTATTCCTTTTCCCCTCTTTGGGCAAATTGTGAAACACTTGTAACTAATTCACATGCCTATGTGGCACCTGAACATTTGTTTTCTTTGTAGGTCTCCATCACCACCCCCACGCAGACGCTCACCTTCTCCGCGGAGATACTCTCCGCCGATACAGAGACGATACTCTCCTTCACCACCACCTAAGAGAAGAACGGCTTCTCCTCCTCCCCCGCCTAAACGAAGGGCATCACCTTCTCCACAGTCAAAACGCAGAGTCTCCCATTCACCACCGCCAAAACAAAGGAGCTCGCCAGCCGCTAAAAGGCGTTCACCTTCGATATCTTCCAAGCACAGGAAGGGATCTCCTCCCAGTAGGTCCAATCGGGAAACACGTTCTCCACCACAAAACAAAAGGCATTCACCTTCACCACGGCCTAGAGCTTCTCATACCTCTGCAAGCCCACCACCACCACGAAGGGGAGCTTCAGCTTCACCCCAGAGAAGACAGTCTCCATCTCCAAGCACTAGACCCATCAGGAGGGTGTCAAGAACGCCAGAACCTAAGAAGACAAAGTAAAAATATCCATCTTTATTGGTGGTGGTTTTGTGAGGGTCGTTTTTTTTTTTTTGGTTGGTTTGTTTTAGTGGGAATAGCTAGGGAATTGCATTAAAATGGTTCTTATATCTTGAGATTGCTCAAATGTTGGTGGCTCTGTTCAGCTTCCACCATCATAACATTGATTTTTGGAGGTTTATAAGATTGGAAACATCTGTTAAAATAAAGCGCAACATGGGGAGAAGCATTAAAGAGGGTTTATGTAGAGTTTGAGGGGTCTTTTAATAGCACAACAAAGCACTGGGACTGCACAGGTGAAAAGAAGTTTGAGAGAAGTTTTGTTGCTAGCTTTGCTTGAAGAAAAATGACCTTTCTCTTATTTCAAAGCTAACTGCAGAAGGGAACCAACACTTTTCGTTGGCTCATAAGTCATTTCATCCAAGAGGGGAAAAAAGCATTGAGAATTGTAGCAGTTTTCATTAGTGTGATGCTGCTCTTACGAGCAGATAGTCAAAAGCATGGTGCTGGCTTATTCTTTCAGAAAGAAAATGTAGCTGGATGGGATGTCTTGCACTGTTTCTTCAATGGATGATAAAATAGCATCGCTATTCGCTTGACTTTTAGTGTGGTTATAAATTAGTCATATCGGAAGAAAGGGAGCAATCATTCCTGAACAACAATAGTATTATTGTTTAACAAGCTATTAAGTTGCAATATCCTTTGCATTACAGATCCACAGCGGTATTAGATTGTTTTGCCCTTTGTAACATATGCCAGCAAAGTAACCAATCATTTTCTAAGTAGCAGCTTAGCCAAGTTAGAAGCACATGTATTCATTTGGCTTTTTTGTTCATTTTTACATTCTTATTTTGTCTCTTACATCTCTAACTGTGGGCCTTCTATTTTTAAGGGCTTCCACGCCAAGTCCACGTTCTGCGAGACGGGTGTCTTCGTCACGGTCTGCATCAGGATCACCTGAGCCAGCACCGAAAAAACATCAAGGACCTCCATCTCCTACTCGGTCTCGTTCCCCTTCTGCAAACTGGTCACCTGCAAAAAAGGCTAAAAGTCCAACTCAGAGCCCATCGCCTGCAAGGGTATTTGTTTGCTAATAAAAGCAATACTGGTTTGGGTTGTATGGCAAATTATTTGCATGAGGCTTTAGCTGCTGAAAAGCTCCAAGCTTATTCTCATGGAAAAAAAAATCCTTGGAGTGGTTTTTCTCATAGTTAAAAATGTAAACAATTTGTAACATAAATTTTTCAATCTTAAGATCTGAAAAAAGTGCTATTATGTATAAATTTTAACTTCTGGAAGAAAATACTTTCCCGTTTCATGAGTCTACATGAGTTTCATGGTCTACGTATATGCTTAGTAGTCTTACGTGCAAACTCAGGCTATTCCCAATAGGAGAAGAGATTGTTTGGCATCCTTACCTATTCTCCTGAGGCGTGTCCTAGGGACACTTCCATTCTTTGCCAGAGCAGTGTTCGAGGAAGTTAGACTCCACCTGCAGTATTAATTTTCGTGAGGAAGCTTGCCTGTCGCTGCTAGAACCAGCATATCGAGTTTGCTTGGTGTTACATTCTGTTTGAGACAGACGCAGCCCAGCCGCGCGTTACAGTATCTGTTGTCTAGGATTGCTTCTGCCAGTTGATGGGGAATGGGACTTTCCCCCAGTTCTGAAGATGGTGTTGAGTTTACTGAGTTTCAGATGTTGTTCAGTTCATTCAGATTTCCCGGGATGGTTGTGGGCTTGTTCTAACGACATTTTGAAGCCGTAGGAATGAGTTGTAATGTCTGTTGAATTGTTTGTTACAGAATTCAGATCAAGAAGGGGGTGGAAAGAAGAAGAAGAAAAAGAAGGATAAGAAGCATAAAAAGGATAAAAAGCACAAGAAACACAAAAAACATAAGAAGGAGAAGGCTGCAGCGGCTGCAACTGCTGCTGCTGCTGTGGCTGCAGCAGATACCACCTCAGTACAGGAAGACCAGGAAGCAGAGACAGAACCCAAAAAGGTAGGAATTTGGTCCCTGTGCTTTACTTTTTCAGAGTCCAGTATAAGAAAATAGAGAGATGAATGTGCGTAGTAGTCCTGGTGGTCGAAACAGTAATCGTACTTCAGAAATGCTAGTTGGTGTCTCATGATCTTACTTGATGATTTGCAATATTGGGAGGGGTGCAGCTCGGCTTAGCTCTTGGTGTTTGAAGAAATGCTTTGTGTTTGTTTGAAGGAGACAGAGAGTGAACCAGAGGACAACCTTGATGATCTAGAAAAACACCTGCGAGAGAAGGCACTGAGGTCAATGAGGAAGGCGCAAGTGTCACCACCATCCTAGGCCGAATCCTTTGATATAATGTACATTTTATTTGGTTTGTACTCAGAATTCAATTTCAAATTGCTAAATGTGTTTGAGCTTTAGAATATAACATTTGTTGTAATAATTGCTAGGTTGAGGTTCACCATGTACAAAGGGCATGGATTTACATTACAAAAGGTGTCCACAGTGTACTAGTGACATTCTTTCATTGGCAGTCGACATAATTTCATTTAGAGTGAGACTTCTTAGAAGCAGTAGGAATTTGTTTTGAAGGTTTTAAACATGACCGTCAGTTCCCTAGTTTCTTTGAAATTCAACAAAGCCTTTAGCATAATTTGTGAGGGTCTCATTTGACTTCTTTTGTATCCACTTACATTCTGCTACTAACCTTTGTGGTTTGTAAGCTTGCCCAGAAGTAAAACCACTGCAGAATTGCCGAGGAAGTACATCTATTTTAATGCTTTCTACTGTTGCCTGTATAGTCTCCATTAAAGCGAATCAAGACTAGCGATTTAGAATGGTACATAAATGAAAGCATGTTGTTTACCAGGACACTGTGGGTTTATATTGATGTAACATGTTGATTTGGAACACTGGAATTTCATTTGTATTTTTATGTTCTTTTTTTAAAGGGCAGTTTCCATGATCAGCAGTCCCAGAAAAAAAAATTCCTTCAGTTACATAAATTTTGTTTGTGAGATGTCGTTGCCCCATTCATGAAATCTTGTCTCGTTACGGTTCTTCTGAATGGTATAAGCAACTTTCAGAGATGCGGTCTTTGAAAGTTTGAGGAACCTGAACTTTGGATATTGTCATGTTTTCACTGTTTTTTGTTTTTGTTTTTTTAACTAAAGCTATATAAAGCTTGTGGATTAAACAAAATAAATTTCTAAATTTAAACAGATGTTGGCTATTTTTATATGAACATTTACATTTGCTAATCAGCTTTCTTTTGTACAGGGTTAATGAATACACAGATGTGAAAAAAGTATTTGATCCAGTACGCTGGCTTCTGGAGAAACTGGGGCTTTTGTTTTTAACTGTCCTGGGGGTAGCAGAAACAGCGCTTTGTGAATTCAGCGACACTCCTCTTGTCTGGATTGGTGTTCTTGCAAAGCAAGAGTCAAACAGCCTACCTGGTCAGCGCTCTGTTCGATGGATAAGCTTAACACAAAATATTTGCTGGTGAAAATTGCTTGGCGTAGCAGGTAAAATGTTTCAAAGTCTTGCAAAAAAAAAAAATTAATGGCAGGTTTGCATTAACTCAGCTACAAGCTTTAGTCCCGTAAACACCGGCTTGAAAGCTCTTCTAAAGGATCCTGGTGGCTCACTGCCTTTGTCATAATCATATTTGAAACTTGCTGGATTGCTGCTGTCGAATTTTTTTTAAAAAAAAAATTCAAGCTCGGTTTCTGAAATCAAGCCAATTCTGAAGTCTGAGGTTCCTCTGGAAGGAGGAATGGAACATGCTTTTGAATTTTTCTTTCGTCCTGCATCTGAAGTAGATGTGATGTGCACAATTAAGTGTAGATATTTGATTAGTCTTTTTACTTGACATCGTGTAGGGTTTTGAAACAAAACAGGTATTATGTAGATACTGGATTGAAGGGGATATCTTCAAAGTAGCTTCCTCCTGCACTTCCTTACATGCTGAATCTTTTGTTTCTTAGCATAAGTATACATTGTATGCTAAAGTGCTTGTAAACTTAGTTCGACAACGCTTGAATGTTGAGTATCATCTGTTATTAAATGTGTATAATAAATTCCAAGAACTTTCTGGACAAACACATTTTTAAAAGTACATCTGAGTGAATTTGGTGCTTATGAAACTACAGAACCTGACACCGTGTTGTGATAATTACTTTGCTTCGTTCACTTTTCCCCCAGCCGTGATGTTCCTTGGCAGCACAAGGGATTCTGAAATTCAGTCTTAAAATACAGTGCGTGTGCAGCCTTCACAAGGAGTTACTGCTTCCTTTAGCATCTGGATCTTGGTTTCAGCTGGGTTTTGTGACCTCTCTGTGCTCTTTAATCTTAAGACGAGTAGAAGTTCTTTAAATATATTCTGTACCTGAGTCACTGACTGCTTATCTTCCCTTACACGTGCTTTTCGTCTCGGGCCTGCGGGGCTGCACTCTGAGAAGGGACTTCACAGTTGGTTTTGGAGGGGTCATGAGGGCAGGCTGGACCTTCCCCACACTGTCAGGTGGTCCCCCGACTTCTTTTCCTCCTTTGGCGTTGCTGTTGTTAGGTGCTCCCTCCTTCTCTATTTTTTTTTTCTAACATTTATCCATAAAGAATGGTTTAAGTTTAAAAAGAGTAATTAAATATGCTCTTTAAGAAGAATATACTTTCTAAATTGTGTTTAGCTCGATATTTTAATTCCTTCCAACTCAGCTATTCGTTCCCGTAATGTGTTGCGTTCAAGCACCAGCCGGGTGGTAGCAAACCTTCTCTTGCCTCCTCGCAGCTATCGCGCTGTTCCTGGCTGCTCCAAGTACGGGGGCACAGATGTGTTTTGGCACAAAATCCCCCCGCTGGGTTGACGGCCCTTCGCGTTGTGTGTGTTCCGTGACACAGTGTCCTGGTGAACCGCTGCCTTACGTGGTTGAGTTTCTCTCCCGATCCTCTGTAACTGAGATATCGTCATCCAAACCCGAACTTGTCTGATCTCTTCACCACTTGATCTTCTCGGTTGACCTCTTATCGCTGTTTCTCAACTCTTTCGTTTGGAGTGGTGCTGCTGTAGCTCAGCAGGTAACCGCGTGCGCTGCCCCGCGCGACGCGGCAGAGCCTCTGCTGTGAGAGTCGCGCTTGCTCTTTCTACTTGGAAACCGCTAATGCTGTATGTTTGCTCGTTAATCGCGACTCCCTTCCTGAAATGACAGGTACATCGGTTTAGATAAGTGACTTGCTGGAATAACTGTAACTGTGCAAAAAAAGATAAATTCGAGTTTAATTGGACTGTGTAATTTAGATGAAAATGAGTCCGCAGGAGGGAGCGTAAGGATGGAGTGAGTCACTGGCAGGTCGATGTCTGTGGTTCCTAATAAAGATGTATTTGTTATGCCAACAGGTGGGACAATAGCAGGTGTGTGCTCGATAGTTTGAAGTTTATAGAAACCCAGTGTTGGATTATTAAATTTTTCCACTTGTGTGACTTTGGGAATTTGCGTAGGGAGTTCGGTGTGGATCAGCTTCCTGAGCTCCACCACTGCAGTTTTACACTCTGAAACTAATCGATGAATTGCCTTAAAAGTGCAGGACAAAGACTGCTCTGCTGGTTTGGAAACGTCTCCCGTTCCCTGACAGCTGCTGTAATCCGAACAATAAATCACAGCACGAAGGCAGAGCTCCGTGCTCAGAGCCGTAACTGTAAAACTTCCCACATCACAGCTCATGCTCGCTCAGCTCCGCGTCGCCTGACACACATTAACCTTCCAAGCAGAGGCCCGGAGCTGGCGCACGGGCTGGTGCGGGCTGCGTTGGGGGGAGCCTTCGCTCGCAGGAGCAGCTGAAAGGCCGTGTGCTCACGGCCTTCCTCAAACATCACCTGCGCGTGTGTGTTTGGGTTTTCATAAAAAGTGGCGCTGTTGGAAGAGCGGCTTTTGATATGGCTCGGAGCCGTATTTTGACACAGTTCCATTTCAGCTGTCGTGTGTGATAACGTGTTTCGGTATGGGATCATCTGCTCACAAAACCTTCAATTGTCTGCTTGAAGTCCCTCGTTAGGTGTCGGGCAGTGCCCAGCCGGCACTCGCAGCACTGACAACGCTCCGTTTGCTTCTCAGCCAGGTCCGAAACGGCACAAGAGGCTTTGCCAGGGGAGGGAGAGCTGCGGCTCCGTGGTGTTCGCTTCCCAGTTGCCTTCCCAGCTTCCTTCGCTCGCTGAACAGGGACTCCCTTTCCCTCTTATAGAGTTCTTTTGTTCTCCCCTGTCATATTCACAGAACTTCCTGGTGGAATTATTTGTTTCTCTTGATGAGGTCTCACTGGCATAAATTACCATGACAGTAGTCTATCTCTTTAGGGATAATAAAAAGATTATTAATTCTGAGTACAACGGCGCAGGTGGTTGTGTATTTCCAGACTTTAATCACCAGTTTGACTTACGAACTTTACTCCAGCTCTCCGAGAACGAGCTCAAAGAGGTAACTGCTCGAGTCCGTCCAGCTATGGCACCAAGCAAGAAGACAGAGAGGGTTCCGCGCGCCGCTGGCTGGAGGTAGGTGATGTCCTCTCACAGTCACTCTTACCTGAGCTCTTTCTGTCTCAGAAATCAGCGTCAGCTGCTTACAGCAAGAACACCGCCTCTCTCCTGCTGTATGATGCTCGTGAGTGCGCAACACGCACACACTGTCTCTCTCGTGACCCTGGCTTTGTTTGGAGCCGGGTTCTGGTCGAAAGCGGCAGTTTGACTTTTGCTTTCTCTTGTTGGGGTTTCGTTCTGACTTGACTCTGTAGCGTTTCCTTCCAGTATGAGTGCAGCTTAGCTAACATCCATCAGGCTTAGAAATCTGACAGTCCGCTTGCGATAATTTGTGTTTGCTGCCTTGGTTGCCTGGAGGCAATCAGTGTGCAAACGTGGGCAAGTTCGCGATATGCCCAGCCCTGCGTGTGGATTAAGCCCGGGGAAGATGGCTGGGGTGAGTGGGGTTTAATTTAATTAACCTTAACACAGCAGAAGCACCAATATGCAGCTGGAGGTGATCTGAACTTTGTTGGGGGGAGGGGGGGGGGGTGTTGTGTCTTCAATTGCTCACTGTAGATTTATTTTTGACCCGTTTGGCTGTTTCGCAGGGTCGGCTGATGGGAGCTCAGGCAAGCGGGGAGTGCTGGAGGTGACTGGGACGCTGCGTGCGCCGTACGGCGTTAGCAGCTGAAGATGCCTACGAGAAGAGGGATTCGGCTTAGGGGAGCCGTGTGTTTTTATCTTTAAAGGAAAGTATTTGGGGTTTTTGCCTTAAATGCAAGTTGCGGTTATTGCCGGGCTGGGCCTTTCAGGGTGGCCTTGACGGAGCAGAGCCGGGAACCGCCCGCGGCCGGGGCAGAATGTGCCGGCACGCGCCTCGCACCGCGTGGGGAGCAGGAATGGGGGGGAAAGATCATCTCTGTAACGGGATTCTGCCACTTCAATCAAAATTAGATTTAAACAGGTTTCAGAAAGAATCACTGTTTAAAATTATATCTGTTAAAAGTCTAATTTATAGTACCTATTGAAAAGTTATTCAGTGTGGAAACTTCCAGAAAAGGACACCTTCAGATGGGCACGCCGCCTCATTTCTAAGAATGTCGCTGCAGAACTTGAGTCCGTGGCCCAAAGATTTGGGTGTTTCAGTGGGAAAAAAAAAAGTATGATTAATATCGTAAAATAGTCTTTAAGTTGGGGTGGTTCTTCGTGGTGTGAGAAGGAAATGGGGCAGGACTCGCCCTGTTCGCTAAAGCATCAGCTGCGGCTGACCGTTAACGAAGAGCAGACGCGCAGCGTGGCAGAGCAGGAAACGTTTTTCCGAAGGAAAAAAAAAATACAGAAAATATACCAAACTTTACCAAAAGTGTTTTAAGCTGTGCGCGTGTTGGAGGAAGAGGTGTGCTTTGTGCTGTCCTGAACTCACAAAGAACAGCAACAAAGTACAAAAAGCAAAATTCCTCAAACGGATTCGATTCCAGGCGGCGTAGAAGCGGCCAGACCGGGCTTCTCCCCAAACCTACCAAAGCGGCGTGGGAATGGTTCGATTGTTCAGCTTTTAAGAGGAAAATGGCTGTTAAAATCATCAGTCGTTGCAAAACAACTGGGAGGGAAAAAAAAAGTGTTCTCCTGTTTTGTTTTAATTAACTTTCACCTAAATACAGTTTGGGAAAATAATGACTAAAAATTGTAGTTGTAGTCAAAAAGAGAAAAGGATGTGTTTAACAAAATCCAACGTGCGTATGTTAACTATGTGTGGTAACAGCTTAAAAGCGTAGAGGGGCGGTGTGTCAAGTTTACAAAAAAAAGCGTCAAATTGAGAGCTAAGAGACTATGGAAGTGTAAATCCCACCCTAAAGGTTGTCTCAATTACCTTCCTTAAGAAAAATGAAATTACAAATGCAAAATGATGAGTTGAAAAGATGCTTCCTGTTTGCTCACTTAAACCAGGGTTAAAATTTTAAAATTAGTGATTTAAATGAATTCAAGCGCGCTAATAAGAAACGTTAGTTCCACCCCTCCCTTCTGGAGCCAGGTAAAGGCAGGAGCCTCCCGCCAGCTCGGAGCCCAGCGGCTGATGCCGTGCGAAACGCGGTGCCGGAGGCGCGAGAGCAGCCGGGATGGGGACAGCCCCGTCCATCCGTCGGGGGAATTTCTGCCTCCGGAGCCGCTGAGCCGCCCCTGGCCCGGTGCGCCGGCTCGTTAGCGTTGGCACCTTCACTTCTCATCAGGTTTGCGTGGACGTCACCGGGCTGGGGATGAACCGAAAGCCGTTGCTTAAGGGAGAAGGATCACAGCCGGTTTGTCATGGAGCTAAAAGTACTACTGCAAAGGAGGTGACTTTTTTCTTCCCTTGTTTTTTTTTTTTTCCCTCCCCGCAGTCTTTCCTTTCCAACCACGAGCTGCGATGTGCGTCCCGTGAGGTTTGCTGGGGCCTTGTCAGGCTGAGAGGGGGCTGTGCCCGACCCGCAGACGGGTATCGCCTGGACATCGCGGGGAGGAGAAACGCTGCGAAAATGCTTCCTTAGCTGGGAGTGTCGTATTTTGTCATGGGCCGCGGCCGCCTCCCGGGGCAGGTGAGTCAGTGTTTGACGCCCCAATCTGGCTGGGTGAGACTGGGATTAGAGGGCACGGTGACTCACGGGGACAGCAGCCACCCTGTGCCGTACGCGCCTGCTTGTTCAGCGGTGTTTTGCTTTTGTTTTCTGCTGAGATTGTGTTGGAAAAATCCTAAAAATCAGCCCCGCGGGAAAGAGTGCGCTGGCTTCCAAACTGGGAGCGGTGTCAGTGCTGGGAGCGCGGCTCCCTGACAGCTCGGCAAGAGGGTTTGCCGCAGGTGTGTTAATCACAAAGTAATTATCTTTGGAGTTCGTATTGTGGCAGAGTCCTTCAGGAATGGTGTTTTTTTCTCATCCGGGATCAATCCCTCGGGGTTCGTGCGGTGAACGCCTGTCACAGCCGGTGCTGCGGGACTTGACCTTGGGTGGGGAGGCTGCGCAGCCCGGGGAGGGGGACAGGCATCGTTTTTAACTCCCCACATCTGTTTCCCCGGCCGGGGCACGATGTAATGCGTTAAACAGCAGAAGGGATGTGGGCTCCGGCTGCGTCCTTCCTCCCATACAAAGGCAGGATGCGGTTGCCCCTTGGGCAGAGCGCCGGAGGTGGCCACCGCTCGCGCAATCCCCGCGGCCTTTGTGCGCATTGGGAAGAGCGGTCACCGTGCGGGAGAAGGGAGATGAGAACGGGAGCGAGCCGGAGCTGGCGGTGCGGCCCCCGACAGCGATACGGGGGTGGGACGCATCCCGCTGGGAGACGGATCTTGCTGTTGGATGAAGGTAATAAATGCGGGAGGAAACGGAGAAGGATGGCGTCGAATTGAGTGCTCGGGTTGGTCTTCCCAGCTGCGGGAGGGGAATAGCGCTGGTCCGGGCACGTGAGCCGCGGCTGCTGACCCCGCGCAGGGGCGGGCGATGCTCTGAGTCCCCAGCCTGGGAACCTCCGAATCCTTCTGTTTTACTTAAAAGAAAACACGGAAAATGGCTATCTTGGGAAAATGACTCCGGGGAGGGGGGAGAATTGTTCAATTCCTCCGCAGAAGCTTTGTGTTAAAGGCAGGGGCAGAGCTGCACTTTGTGTAAATTGTTGTGGCTCCGCCGAAATAAATGGAGTTTTGGCTGCCGACGTCAGCTCGGGGATGGCCCCTGGAGACAAGCTCCGGCTCGCGCGGTCGGCCTCACGAAAGCACGTGCATCACTTATCTGCTCCACCAGATCTTCCTTTGAGTTTTCTCCCCACCCTTGACCTCTGCCGTGTCCCGCGCCGCGCCGTCCCCGGGAGCACAAACCCGGGCTGCCTTCGCGGTGCCCGTGCCCTGACCCGGCGGTGGGAGAAGCGAATGTCCCCGGTGGGGACAGGCTGTGCCCGGGCTCCCGGCGCTGCTTGGAAAGCTCACGCCTGGGGTGGGGAAAGCAATTTTTTTTTTTTGTAATTCCTCTTTCAGGTTTTAAAAATAATTGGCTACATGCTTCAAATGGAACCGAAGCCACTGGAGCGGTCGCCAAAAATTTCGATCCCTTTTGTGAATAACCCCCACGTGCGCCCTCTCTCCAGGAGGGGGGAAACTCCCATTAAAAATTGATAGTCTCTCCGTCAGCTGGATTTTAATTCAGCAAGTGGATTTGACTACTGATGTGAAAAAAATTACCTTTGTCAGTGCGATGATATTTTTTTAATGAGACAGAAATGGTTTGGTGCCTTTCCAGCTTATTAAAATCTTTGCGAGTCCACACGCACGGGCGCGAGGGGACAAGAAGGGAAAATTACATTAAGTGCATGATTGGCAAAACAAAACTGAGCTCTTTCTTATTTATTTATTTTTAATGTATTACAAGCATGTGCATGAATCCTTCTATTATTTATGCGGGAGGATAAAGGGAGCTGTTCTCACAGCTTCGGGAGGAGGCAGACTCCGCTTTCAGCTTCAACTCTTCTTTCCAGACGAGGAAAGTGGACACCTCGCTGTTATCCGGGACAGAGATAAGTGAAGGCAGCTGTGTGAAAAGGGAGAAATTCGCATGTTTTGTGGGCGAATAGGGTGTTATCCAGGAGGAGGCCATCTCCGCAGTGCTCATGTCAGTGGTCTGTGGGTTCCCCGGGCCACTGCTGGGTAAAAAAAATAAATTAGCCTGCTGAAAAAAAAAAAAAAAAATAGCCTTTCACCCTCCCAAGGGCGATCAGACTATTTCAGCCGGAGCATCCTATGAGTTAAGTCACCCCAATGTCTCCTCGCGGCTCTGGATCAGCGGATGGGGCTGCTCCAGCCATCAGCCCCAGCCCAAAGCGCTGCTCTCCAGCTGCCGGGCTTCGCTCCATCGCTCGCCCAAATCGTGCTGTCTGCCCGCAGCACCTTGTCTCAAGGTCGGCTGCGGTGCCAGTGGGGACTTGGCCCTTCTCCAGCTGCCGCTTCCTTCCTCCCTGCCCGCAGCGCCTTCCACGGCCTGCGCCGCAGCGGGGAGAAACTGCAGCAAATGTTGATCTAATTGACTGCTCGGTTGTCCTTTTCTGGGTGTTTTTAGCTGAGGGAGAGGAGGTTGGTGCTGCGCTGGGGACGTGGACGCGCTGTGTAAAGCCAGGGAGCTCAGGGGTCCCTCCCTCCTGCCTCAGTTTCCCCATCAGCGCAGTGGGTTCAGCATTCCCTGGGGGCACAATGAAGGTTCATATTGATAAAATGCTCGGCGAAACTCATGCGATTAACATTGTTTTCTGATAACTGAGACTCTTTTGGCAGTTAAAGAGGGAACTTTGCGGTGAGGCCGAGGAGCAGTCCCTGTGAGTACCGGGGCAGGAACACCCCACGGCTTCGGGATGCATTTACTCATGTAACGCTTTTCCTAAACTGCCCGGGCCGGGGTCCCCCGTGGCCACATCCCAAACCTGGATAAAGTTCAGACTCGGCGGGGGGAGGGAAAAACAAAGGAGAGGAATGAAGATTTACAGTTGCAGGGATAAGAGCAAGCGGCAAAAGAAATACCCTCCTGGCTGTGCCGTTCTCCCCCTTGCCAAAAGCGTGCGGCACCGGGACCGGCTCGGGCTGGCCGGAGTGGCTGCAGCTCCCGGCCATCGCCGCGGTCCTTTGCGGCTCCCTTTGCCCTGACTTGGCCTTGCTTTGGCACAGGCGCTGTGCCGGCTCCATCGGGACCTTCCCCGTGCCACTGCTGAAGGACCGCAGCTCTGAATGCCGCTATTGTGAGCCCCGCGGCCGCCTGGCTCATGCCTGGAAGCGGCCTCGGCTGCCCATATTTTCGGGTGAGCTGTAACGATGCCGCAGGTCGAAAGGCTGCGGTGGGAGATTCCCGGGACGAGACAACGATGCCGAGTCCTGCCTCCTCTGAGCCCCGGTGCTCCTGCCACGAGCCCTGCCGCGCCGTCCTGCCCCCAGCGTAAATGTCCGCTCTCCGGGTTAGAAAAGGTCCAGGTCCCCCCCGCTCCTTCCCGCACCCGCTGCGATCGCCACGGCTCCACTCTGCTGTGGGTGCGTTACACCCACCCGCTATCGACCGCAAGCATTGTGATTTTTGTGGAAAAAAAATTTAGCGTCTATTGCTGGAAGTGAGGGCACCAAAGGAAGGAAAAAAACCCACTCTGAAGTCCCTGTCCACATCAGCCTGGTTTGTCGGCGGTAATTTTTCCCCTGGGCTTTGCCATTGTGGCTGAGAGACTTTCCAGTGGTGCTGTGGGAGTACTGGGGGGGCTCTGAGCTCCGGGACCCCACTTGCGCCTGTGCTGGACACCAGTTTTCCAGCTGGGCGAGCAGTCTCGGGCGGCTTCTGACGTGGTGCCGCGTGGGTCTCCTCCACCTCAAGGATGAACCAAGGCGGAGTCTGGATGCAACCAGCAGCGCCGGTTTATCTTGGCCGATTACAGGTGGGGATTTGCCTGCGGAACCCGGGTGGCACCAGCCCCTTCTCCAGCTCCTCACGTGGTGGCCTCTGGGCTGTGTGTTGCCACCGTGACCCATCAGTGTCCCTCTGGCGGCCACCCTTGGCTCCCTGCCTGCACGTTCCCGGGAGATGGAGACACCGAGGATGCAAGAAGCGAGGAGCAGAGTTGCCCAGCACCAACCGTGCTGGCCCCTGCAGTGCCGTGCCGTGCGTTGGACCTTGGCTGCAGGGACAGAGGACGGGTGAGCTGCCACCGCCCTGCCTCGGGGTGGGCTGGCCGTTCCGGCTTTCCGTGGTGCGTAGGAGCTGAGATGGAGCTGCGCTACCAGCTGGCAAGGAAATAACCCCGTGGAGCCTTGTTCTTGCTGGGATGGGGATGGGGCCTCTTTGGGAGTGCCGAGAGCGGGGATTTAAGTGGGTCTGGGTGGAACCAAACCTCGCATGGGTTTGTTGTGCTCAAAACAGGGACTTGCCCTGCTGGGCTGAAGCCCGAGCAGGTGCGCACGTTGAATCTTCCCCCAGATCGTGCCCATTGATGCAAAGCATCTTCCGATGTCACGAGTGGATTAGCGGGATGATGCCAGGGCAGATGGTGCGGCACAGGGCGATGCAGCGGGGATCTTCCCGTACAAAGCAGCAGGGGGATTGCCAAGATGTTGAGGGAGCCCAAAATCTCTCTGCCCGCGGGGTGAGTCCCCTGAAGCCAGCCCGGCGTGGCTGGACGCGTGGCCCTGTCCCCCCGGGACGAGGAGTGTGCGGAGAGTGGGACTGCTGCCCGCTGCCAACAGAGGATTTGGGTTTATTGTCTCGAACTGCACATCCCTGCTATTAATGAGCAGTCAGGGTGTCATTTGAATTTAAATGACATCACAGATGCAGCCCTGCTAATTGCTCATTTGCTTAGCCGGAGCAAGTGTTAAATCAGTAAAAGAAACCTGAATCATAGAAACCCCTTGTGCATCTCGTTAAGACGGCTGTAGAAAAGCAGCTCGTGTTTTAACGACCCCGGTGGCAATGTGTGCCGGCTGCCGCGTGCGGCTCCGTTTCGGTCCCATTGCTCACCTTGCTGCAGCGAGCAGCCGGAGAAGTGATGCAGATCGTCCAGAAATACTGCAATTCCTGGCCGGGACAGATGCAAAGGGTTTAAAAGGGGGAAATCTCGGCAGCCTTGGTGCTCGGAGAGATGCGGTGCGGGGCCCGGGTAGGCTTTGGGCAGAGGGATCGCTCCGGCTCTCAAATATCTGCCCCAGTTTTGTGCCCAAACTTTTGGCTCTAAATGGTTCTTGTCATAATTTAGTAGAAGCCTGAAGAATGTCTTATAGTGATCGTTACACGGAAAAACCACAGGGCTAAAGAGGTGATTATTAAAATTGCAAAATCGAATACCTGGTGTTCAGAAATACCAGAATTTCAGCCTGAGCAGGTGGAGCGTGTGCTGCAGATAACCGGCTCTGTAATGGGAAGATTTGGGAAATCTTTGCTCTGGTTCTGCCCCGCAGGATTGTTGTTCTCCCCATCTGCAGGGCAAAAGCGGCTTTGACGAGGACCGCAGCCGCTTCTGCGAGTTTTTAAGCCGTGACTCAGGAGGTTTACGTTCAGGTCTCCGTCCTGCTGTGGGCATATCGGGGCTCTGGGACGTCATTCCCTTGGCACCGCTGTGCCGCCGCAGGCTGCAAGGTTTAAAGAAGGCGGAGGAGTTTCTGTCAGTGTGTTTAGAGAGCTTCTGGCACTATACGTGCTGCTGCAATACAAATAAATTTATCAAAAAGATTATTCCTAAGCCCTGGTAGAACTGTGAGATCTTGGCTTCTTGTCCCAACCACGTTTCCTTTTCTTTCTCGAGTCCTTTGAAAAAAATCTGGCTCCTTCCACCGTGACTCAGATAGGAGGAAATAAAATCCACATTCATCATGTCACCGCTTGAGTCAGATCGGCATTTACGCCATTAGTCCGGAGCAGGTTGGCTCCGTGATGGGTGTTTGCTTTGTTCCTTGTTATGAACGTAATTAATCTTCGATGTGAACTTTGCCCAAAGAACCGCCTGGAAGGCTCGGGGGAATTCGGATGCCTCCTTCACGGCGCACAGCTTCACCCCATCGCCAGGAGGTCCCTCCGTGGAGGTGTGGGGCTGAGCTGGGGGAGCAGCAACCTGGCAGAGACTCGTGTTTCTGCGGGAGTAATGTCACGTACCT
The DNA here is from genome assembly GCA_017639485.1 of Pluvialis apricaria. Taxonomy (NCBI): domain Eukaryota; kingdom Metazoa; phylum Chordata; class Aves; order Charadriiformes; family Charadriidae; genus Pluvialis; species Pluvialis apricaria. Next base: position 4,935,355 of record CM030027.1, on the reverse strand, counting down.
GCGCAGTGACCAGGGCTGGTGCTCCCTGCAAGGGAGTTACCCCTCTTACCGCGGGCTTTGGCTGTGATTTATGGCCCCCAAGCAGCCCTTTGCTGTGCTCCAGTAATCCCGCTGTCCTTACGTGATAAAAACACAATTAAACAGTCACATCAGTATCTTGCTGCCTGCCAAGCCTTGAGGGGCAAACGCAGGGAGACAGTTTGGGTTCCTTGCTGCTTCCGATAGCTGCCCAATCTGCTGAGGGATTTAGACGGCGCTTGTCTGATGTTCAAGGCGTAGCGCCGCCGGAACGGCCCGAGACTGCTGCCTGGGGAGAAGCGGCTGCCGGAATGGCATTGCACCACGAAGGGCTTTTGTGCCTACAGCGTGAGGGTGGTTACCCCAGCGCCACGCTCAGTTTTTGAGGCTCAGAGCAGGGGGAAGAGGAGGGCGTTGCTGTTCTCCTTACCTGGGGCAGGACACGGGTGATGGGGACACACACCCTTCACCGGGGCCGGAGCAGGGACCTGCCTCCCCCTTGCACGTCACGGCACTGGGAACAGGTAAGTGCTCGGGGCAGCGAGGGGGAGGTGGAAAATCCTCCCTCGTGCACGAGGGTCTGGCACTGACCGCATCTTCTGGCCACCCACCCCAGGGCTACACCAAGCCCAGCCCCGACTCCTTGGTGTAGCTCCATTTGGACCATCTTAAACTCCAGATGAACAACCAAAGCACCGCTGGGGTGCGAACGGGCTTGGGCTGGTGTTCACGGGGAGCAAAACGGGCTGGATATTGGCACCCGGGAAGGAAAGAGAGACTGAGCCTGGAGGGACGATGCTCGTCGTTATGGGTAGAAATGGAAACGGCCCCAGGAGCCAGCAGAGATGTGAAACCTCCAATGCTGACTCGTGCCTGCCTGCGCTGCTGAACGATCCACTGCTCTGCAGGCGATCCTGGGGCAAACCGCTTACCCTCATCCAGCCGTTTCCCTAGGAGAAGGAATTAATGGAATTATTTTGGTTTGATGGCCCCTCTGAAGCAAGGTGACTGCGGCTGCTGCTGACACAGCAGCAGCTGGCAGGTCAGTAGAAGACTGCGCCAGGCTGGGGCAGGGCCCATTTCATTCCAAGTGTGGAGATATAGAGATTTCAGACCCTGGGTGTGAGTTGAGTCTTAGCATGTATCACAGTACAAGGAGCCGGGGTCCTCGCTGGGGCCTCGAATGAGATATTTTTCTTTCTCCTCTCCCTCCCCTTGCAGGCTCCAAGCCCCGGTGTGGGGTAGCACCGCAGACCTTCATCCGAGCCCCGGTGTGGGGTAGCCCTGCAGACCTTCATCCGCTACGCGTGTTTGGCAGCCGCTCATGAGCACAATGTAGCCCCCTTCTCTCCTCCAAGGGTTTCCTCTATGCTTGAAGCTTTGTTGTGGAGCAAAGAATGTCAGCAGCGTCTTTCCTGAGAAGAAAACACGTAGAGTGGTTTGTATTTTTAAAGGCGACAGTCTTGCAATAAATTGGGACAGATAATCAGGTGCCTACACTGATAGCACGGGTTTGGATCAAACACGTCTGGGATAAAGGGCTTTTGGTGTTGGGTATTTTTTTGTTTCCTCAGATGTTGGCCTGCACCCCAGAGAGAAAATACACTGGCTCGGTGTCAGTGCTTTAATTGGACTGATCCTCTGCAGATGCCATTTGCAGGCTGATGAAAGATGGGGAAGGGGCTGGTGCTCCTACTCCGCTCGCACACAATGGAGCACGTGGGACATGAGAGGCTGCCGGTGCTGCGCGCTGGCTTTCGACACCGCGTCTTCCCCCGGGGTCTTTTACAGAACTTGCAGATCATTAAAAAGCCACATCAAACCGCTTTGCTGCCATTTAAGCTTCATGACAGGAGCCAGTCCAGGGTGTTGAAACCCAGCTGGGAGCTGCTGGGATACAGTGGAAAGAGTTCCTCAGGGGAGTCCCCAGCTACCAGCAACTTCCAGGCTTTTCAGCTGATAGAAATGCGGGAGGAAACCCAGGCGGTGGCATCGGATCGCTGTGCTTCAGGGCAGCGTGGCTGATTTAACCACTTCATCAAGCAAAGCCAGGCAAACTTGGGATTTTTGAGAGAAGCAGGTTACTTGATGGTTGTTTTTTTTTTTTTTTCTTTAACCAAATCACGCTATCAGTCCAGCTCTTTGAATCACCCGGAGACTAACCTTAAAAGAAAACAGCAACGACCTTAATCTATTTACTTTCAGGCAACTTCTGTACATAAGGGTGGGGAAATACAGATAATTTTTTTTTAAGCATGCACAGGAAACAGTATCTTTTTTTTTTTTTTCCCCAAATAACTTTAAAAAACAGAACTGCAATGGATTTGGGGATTTTCTTGAAGAAGCTCCAGGTGCCGCGGTGTGTGTGCGTCTGCGCAGTGCCGCCGCAGGGATGTGTCCCGGGAGGTTTCCCAGCGCCTGGACTCGGCTTCCAGCTCCCTTCACGCTTAGCTGAGGCTCGAACTCTGCCGCTCGGTCCTTCCCACATCCCTTTCTACAAAAGGGCGAAGCTGAAATCTTTGTTTCCTGATGCTCGCGGTAGAGCAAAGGCCGATAGCCGAATTTTAAAAGTAGGGCAGTGAGAAATAGACGGAGAGGCGACAAGAGGCATGGCAACAGCCTCCCGCTGAAAGAGGAGAGTCAGGCATTCAATTACTCGTGTTCTATGTGTGGTCCTGAGAGCCAACTTTCCTTTTCCCCTCCTTGGATATCACCTCCAAACACGGGGAGATGCCAAGCACTTTAACTTCCCCAGTGTTTCAGCGACGCTTAAAAGAAGCGAGGTGAAAACTCTGCCTGTGTCAGCGTTCCCGTAAACCTGCCCCCACCGTGCCTCAATGTAGGGGACCTAAGGCAGCCCAGGGAAACCTGCAGACAATGCCTGCTTTGTCTACCTCCCTTCTCCTCGGGCGCCGTGAGATGCTGAGTCCAAACATTTAACCACAAAATGCATTAATTACCGTCCAGCTCCCTGGGGTAAGGACCATATGCCAGTAACCAGAAGAAAAAGCATGCTATTGCATGGAAAGTACATCGATTGTTAAATGACTCCAAGCTGCAATTACTGCCACTAAAAGTTCTTGATTAACATTTCCTAGAAACATGTAGTCCTCCAACCTCTGTGCTTGGAGCAGTGTTAACTTGGACCACGGAAAAGAGGAACGACCCAAAATTGTGGGATGAAGTCACCTTCCCACATAATGATACGGGATGTGTCCTCTGCTCCTGTAATTCTGCCTCAACCCACAGCAGAGAGCTGTTTTCCACTGTATTTTTCACCAGTGTCAGACGTTAACCCTGGGTCCGGTTCCACGCAGTGCTGCGTGTCCTCAGCTGCTCACTTCAGCGCCTTGTGGGACCAGCTCCATCAGCCTGCAGTTAATGCTAAAATTTGGCATGCGCCCCGGATGAAAATGAGCTATCTAGGGACAGCTGGTTGGGAGTTACAGCAAACTGCAAACAGTCTGACACAAGCAGAAGTTTGATTTCCCCTGCACTCCCTGTAAATCTGGCGGCCTAACAGCCTCCGATCAGCTTCAAAAACAAACGCTGCTCAACACAGGGGTAGGAAAATACGAATGAGCAATATCAGCAGGACAAAATACTCCGTCCTAGGTGGCAGGTGATGGATGGAGCCCAAAATCTCACTCGGTGCCTGGATGGGAGGCTTAAGGAGATTGGAGCTTATGGGGTTACTCTGCTAAAGGGGCACGATCCCAGCAGAGCGTCTGGGACACGTGGTCTCCGGGCCTGCGGTCACTGCTCTTCCGCTTCAAGTCTCCAGGGAAGGACTTTGTAGCATCCCAGCCTGCAGACAAGCCCAGGAACCCGAATTAGCATTGGAATGAGAATGCTGGTATTTTTAAACCAGGGCGTGTCGTTTCTGCCTTTCTTTTAATAGGTTTCCGTGGGCAGGTTCTTCTCGCAGCTTCGTCCACCATTGCTTTAAAGAGCTATGATGAACTGGACCGTCAGGCCAGGCTCTTGCGTCCAGCCGCAGCCGGCGATGGATGGTCCAGCGAGACGCTGCCTTCCGCCTTCCAAACCTTCCTCAGCACCCTTTCTTCTCGGAGCAGTTTCATTACTCTTAAAAGCTGCGATGTTCATACAGCACGCGGTCCTGCTGAGCTGCGACACGACCTGCGTGCTGAGCTCCTCCAGTGCCTGAAAAACACCCCTTAGAAATAAAGAGCCGTTTCTGAACCCCGCGGTCAATGCGGCAGCGAATTCCACCGGCTGAACGTGCACAGCGAGGGCCGGGGCAGGAGAGCGCTTGCTTTGATATCTTTAACATCTGATGCCTCCAGTTTCAAAAGCACTCGGAAAGTTTGAGATGGAAAATTGCTGCATAAAGGCCAAAAGTGCTAGAGAAGTGAAACAATAATACGCTGCTCTGCGGCTCTGCCAAATGGAAATAAGCCTTCTCAATACAGCATAAAATAATATAGAGGGAGTGACCTACTGATCTAAGCATAGGTGGGGGGGCCAGAATTGCTTTGTTCTGACTCCCTGACTCGGTGCAAATTTAGCTTTGAATAAGTCACTTAACTTTTCTGACTCATTCCTCACAGCTGTAAAAGGTGGGTAACGCTCACTTCCCTACGGATTGTTAGGAGGACCGGTGATTTATTTTGTAAAGCTTGGGCAAATTAATTCTAAGTATTATCGCAAAAAAATCTTCCGGAATAACATAAGCAGCAATTACAGAACTAGGAAAGAATCGAGAGCTTTCAATGTTCAAAACCCTTCTGAGCATCATTAGAGAAAGAGGTTTCATTTGAATGGGGCGGATGAGGGGTTTAGTAGGTGCCAGCTGGAAACCAGGAAAATGTCATCTAAAAGTAAAATAACTGAAAAGATATTAAGCAACAGACGAGGCTGGTGCAGCTGGATATAAATGAAATAAGCCAGCTATTAGCTGCTCTGCACGCTAACAGCATGCGAACTCTTTTGTTACAGAAGAAATTCAGCGGTAGTGAGGAAAAAAACGGTCCTGGCAGCTCCTTTGTATGGCTGGTAAAACATGAAAAAGCACAGAGTGCCTCGCAGACCTCAAATTTGTTGCTTTACACCTACCTTTAGTGGTGCCGTGGGAGAGCTATTGTACCAAAAACACTGCCTTTTCAAAAGTAGGTGGTTCTTTGCTTTGGGGAGGCTTAGAAAGTATTTCAAGTTTTACAAAACCCTGTGATTTTGAAACTTTTGGCAGAGGAGGATGGTGGAACGCAGAGAGGAAGGCTTGGTCCTCAGCTAGAGCGGAGTATCTGGCTCAGCGTTCCTTGTCCTGGCACAGCTCAGCCCCGGTTCAGAGGACTCAGCTCTTGCCTTTCCCAGCAGACACCGAATGAGCAGCAGAGGATAACAATTTTCCCCTGCCAGCGTGCTGCAACGGCCTTGCAATAAAAGCCCCACGTTACCGGTTCCTGAATCTACTGGAGACATTTGGCTCAACTGATATAAATTTCTTACTGTGCCATGTGGAAAAAGTGAACGTGAAGCCCCAAACCTGATGCTTGTGGAAGGTCTCTGTGACAATCCCATTTAAGGGAAATGTTTTTCCCTCCCATCTATCCCACCCACGCTCTGATGAGGGTGTCCTTTGTGGTACAGGCTGCAATTAATTTAAGGGTGGTTGAATAAGGGAGGTTCCTGGACAGGGCCGGACTACACGGTCCTGCCTTGCTCCCAGATCGGTTTGGTTACAGTGACACACCGATTTCCAATTTAGACTGTCCCACCCCATGAATCAGCGAGATTCCTTGGACTCTCTGTAAAACAAACAGAAACGAATCTTCCACTGACTCCCAGGAGTCCGCTGAGCTGAGGAAGGCTGTACAGAAGCTTTAGGAATCGGAATGAAAAGGACTTTGTCACATCGGTTGCCCAGCCCTATCGGCACCGGGAGAGGGGCCGACAGCAGTTTTTCCTGCTCTGGATGAACAATTCAAGGGCATTCAAAGATGAAATTTGCTTAAAGACATCCGGTTATGCAGAACTGAGGGTAGTAAAATGCCTGGAGAGATAGGAGGTTTTGTTATTACCAGTGAAGGCTCCGTTGGTAACCATTCCATGCGGAGCCATTTCTGGCTGCACAGATGCATTTGGGTACAAATTAGAGGGAGGCTCGTCCCAGCGCCGGGTCACAGACGGCATTAAAGCCGTAGAGGCGGAGAGCTGCGTCTGCAAGTCGTTCGATGCCACCTCGGGGTATCCCACAGCCCCAGAGCATCCTACCCTGGGAACGGCTCTGCCGAGACGCTCAGGTGCAGCTGAACTCAGACTATTAAAAATAGAGTCTGAGCTCCTGAAGAAAACGGAAGGACTGGGAGCCAGGGCGGGTGGTGCCGAGGTATAAAAGCCGCTCTGTTCGCAAGGGCTGGGGCTGCCGCAGGCATGAGGTCGCACGGGGGGAAAATGTGATCGCCGGCTGTGTGCTGCCTTGTGCTATTTTGGTGAAAAGTCTGGAAAAAAGGGCAAAGGGTTTAATTTCGTTCTGACGTTTTGCCCGACTCTCCTGCGCGTTTCTCTGCCCAGCTCCTCTCAGTCCCTGACCTTAATAGTGAGGGAGAAACTAGGCTGGAAGCATTCCTCCTCCCTACCTCTCGAAATAGATATTTTTTTTTTTTTCCCCAGCCAGGAAAGAAGCTATTTCTGCTATTCTGGCCCGTGGTGTGGCGGGTCCGTGAGGGGGAAGCGTCTAGTTTTGAAGCTTCTCCCCGCAGGCGAGGCGGGCTGCGGCCTCGGGGCTGAGGTGATGGCGGCGGGGAGGGAGGCGGGGAGGGGGGGAGACACGACGACCTCCTCCTTGGGCCTGGCAGCGTTAAGGCCCGGCCTAAGCAGGCCGCTCCCAGACGTTAGGTCATCGGGAACCGCACCAGAAGCGGGCCTCACCCCGGGGGTGTCCCCCACCGCCCCGGGGCCGTCCCCCGGCCCTTCCCGCCGGGATACCCCCCCCTCAGAGGCAGCACCGCCGCCCGCCATGGTAAACCGTTGCCCCCTCAGCGCAGGCCACGCCCCCCTCATGGCGATGGCCACGCCCCCCGCGCCGGCCCCGGCTGGCGGCTGGGGCGGGGCCGGGCGCAGTCGCGCGCAGGGCGGGTGAGGAGAGCGGAGCGGAGCGGCGTCGCCGTCCCGGCTGGTGAGGGGCTGAGAGGCGGGCGGAGGTGTAGAAGCATGGCGCTGTCCGTGCCGGTCAACGGGCTGAAGGAGGGCGACAAGGAGCCCGTCATCGAGCTCTTTGTCAAGGTAAGGCGGTAAGACGGGCGGACCGGCGGGTGGGGGCGTCCGTCCGTTCGTCCGTCCCGTCCGGTCCCGTCGCGGCGCCGCGCGCGCGCGCGCGCTCCGACCGTTGGGCGCCCCCTCCCCCAACGGCCGATTTTCCCGCTCCGAGTTTCCCTCAGCCGCTCCCCGGCGGACTGAAGGGGTGACCGCCGCCTCCGGCACCCCCCCAACCCCGTCCCGTTCCCCTTTATCCCCCCCCTCCGCTCCCCCCCAGCCTACTCCCGGGGTTCCCCCCGCCGTGTTGGGCCCGGGGAGCGCCGTTCCGTGCCGGGAGCGGGGACCGGGGGTCGGGCGGGGCGGCGGCGGCAGCGCGGGACTCTCCTCAGGGCGGCTCCGGGCCGGGCTGCGGGCGACGCCCCGTCGGGTGGTGGCGGCGGCGGCGGTGGTGGCGGTGCGGGGCTGCGGCGCACAAAAGGGCCCTTCGGCGGGGAGGGGGAGTGCGGGGCTGAGTCAGTGTGTACCGATGGAACCGAGCGATAATGCGAACCGCAAATAAGTCACTTGGGGAAAGTGTGCCTGGCTGTGCCTTTGCTGGAAAATTCTTTCCCCAGAGGTGGTGCGTAGCAGGGCGGTGGGCATCGGGAGCAGAGAGGAGTAACAACAATACATCACCCTGCGCTCTCTGGCCGGGAAGGTAAAGGTAGTAAAAATACGAGTTACTTTTCACTCAGTCCCCTGCTTAAGAAGTTCAACTTTTGCGTCGGAAACCAAGCATGTAAATGGACCGTGAGTTTTTTCTCCAAACTAGAAGAATGAGCATGTGTTGGCTGCCCTTATCTGGCAAAGATACCATATGGCATTGCCACATGTTTTGCATTCGTGTATCGCAGTATGATGCAATATTTTGCATCTTCTGGGGCTCTAGTGATGCAGCATCTTCCTTTTACTTCATATCAAAAGTGCAGAGAGTAAATGGTGCTAATCTTTTCTTTCTGTGCTTAAACTTACTTTGAAAAAAAAGCCTCTCTGGAAACAAGGTGTTTGAATTTTTCAGATGAATTTTGTTTATGTTGCAGTGAGAAAATAATGGAAAGCCTTCATCTGAGCTCTTGGGAATTGCTTAGTATAAAAACCACGATGACAAACATGAAAATTTCCGGCAGGCTAGGTAGAGCTTTACAAACAAGTTATTAAATACAGATTTTATCTATTAAATGATACTCTAAAAATACTGAATTTTCTCTGTTTTGGACTTTTTAGTAGTCTTGAGGGGCATTAATGGGACCCAGGGAAAGCACTGCAGTGGAGGATTCCAGACCTGATTTTAGTCAGAATTTAGGTTCTTAGTGTGGAGGTTAGAACTTTACAAGTACAGCAATTAAGTTAGAGATTACTTTGAATTATTTATAGCAGTACTTCTTTAATATAACATGCCAATTTATCTTCATCTGTCCTAAAGTTCGTTGGCCGATTTTTCTTATTTTTAAACAAATTAGAACAGTGATTGATGGCAGAAGGATTTGGGGGCAGGGGAAATAAGCTTTGTGGGCCTGTTTAAGGAGGATATTTCACGCATGAGGAGTAGCATGCAAGAAAGTGTAAAATTAGTTGTGAGAAAGATGTATTGATTCTGATTAAATCAGTATTGCGCCTATAAAGATGTTAGGCTACATGAAAGGGAAAAAGCGGGTAATTTTTTCTGTCTTTTACAATCAAAACTTCCTTATTGGCATGGATTTGAGGCAGTTATATTTGGGATTATCAGTGAGAAGTATCTCCCTCAAGGAAGCCTTTTCCCAGTGTTATGAATGACTGCTGCAAGCTGTATACTGTCTGCCTTCAGGATAGAGTTCAGGTTAAAAAAAGAAGTCATTCTTGTCTGCCTTTGTGATCTTCAGGTAAAGGTTATTTCCCTGTAAAATCCTGCAGAGGAAGAACAGCCCCCACCCCAGCAGACAGACCGAAAGAGTTGTTTCATCTGGGTGTTGCCGCCTGTCCCACACTTTATTGAAGCTGTTCAGTACTATCAGAACAGTGTTTTTGTAAAGCTAGTAGAAGTCTTGTTTGCTGCCTGTCTCATTAAGGTGGTTGCTTCATAAGATGCAAGCAGAATATTTATTCGATAAAACTAAAAGTGTCTGTCTAGAAGAGCACCGCATTTTGATTTAGCCTTTTTTTCCCCTCTAAATGGGAAGCTCAGTGTCTGCTTTTGTCTGTTGCACAGTTTTCGCCTGGTTATAGGTGCAATCTAGAAAAAGTCTGAAGTTACGGAGTGAATGTTGGAACAAGATTTTGCAATGTAGATAGTCACTTTCCAAACAGTATATGGGGTCTCGGTTCTACCTGTGCACTGTTAGTCAGCGAAGCTCTTGAGATAGAGGTAGTGGAAAGACTTCTTGACCAAAAAAGAAATCTCTGCCAAATGCCTGCGGCTGAAGGGCGGTAACTGTATGACCTGCGTACAAAGGATTGTAGCAGCCAGACTAAGATGAAACAAAGGTAGGGATTAAAGCTTGAGAAACAAACCTGTGAAGCAGGAGAAACTGTTTGGCTTCGTGCCCAAAATGTCGGGTTTGAATCTTATTAAATTGCGATCAGTAACAAAATAGGATGGGCACAGCATGGGGAGGAGCGCACACATGGTTAGGTTTCAGTTATGAATAACTATATAGGGCTGTTTGTCACCAGCAAATTGCTTTGGTTTATTCAAGAAGACAGTGTATCAGTCTGCTGTATCTTGTGTTTTCGTAGTCTGTGACAACATATGTGCAGAATTAGGATACTTAGGTAAGAAAAAGGGTTACAGTGCTGAAACTGAGGTGAACGATCTGTTTCTTGGTCTCATATAATGAGTTGTTTCAGCAGCTTTTTCGTTACAGTGCTGGTGGGCTGCCTGAAATCTCTTTTAAACCAAGTGTAAATATTTTGCAAGTCTTCCCTCTGAGAGCTGATTAGGAGAAACTAGTGATGTGTCTGATTTAGTTTAGTTTCCTCATATGTTCGCATGTTTTATTAATGAGGGAGGCCCACTTCCATTGTCTAACAGGAATATTTTTATATGCCCTAGTGGCATTTTAGAGCAGTGAAGGCTGCATTGTAATGAATGTGCACGCAGAAACTTGAGCTTTGTGATCTGAATACAGCTCGTACAGGCCACTTGCAATAACTGCAATTTAGTTGATCGTGTGTGGATTTTTATTGTAAATAAAAAGTGTGGTGGACTGACGTGATCAAACAGCAGGACTCATCTGTGGAAACCACAGGGCAGAGCTTACAAAACTGCTTGTGAATTTCTTTATGACAGTGTACAAAGGAGATGGGGATGGAAGCTGCCCAAAGTTCAGCCCTTGGTGTACAGGGCACTCAGTGATTGCATTCTTCTTGTAATAGCAAGGTGAAGACACGGGTGATCAACAAATTCGGTATTAAAGAAAAAAAACCAACAAACTCAACAAAGAAGAATTTCAGTCCTATATCTGTTGGCATGAGACAAGTTATAGTAGATGTAGATAACTAGTAAGGAAGGTGCTCTCTCCTTCAACTGTGTAACGTGTGTATACTTGCAAATTAATTAGACTTTGGATTTCTGGCAGCTTTCAAGTAAGATGTCATTGTGAAATTGGGCACCTGTTTTGAAAATCAGATAGCATCTACTATCTGTTTACCTGTGAATTGTACTGTCAGTAGAAAAAAAAGCTGTGATTTCACAATTAATAAATACCCTACTCTAAAACACTCCCAATGATTGTAACAAAGCTTGTCTACATTTTTGTATGTATGAATTAAACAGAAATTTGGCAGGTGAACTGTTTGTCTTCCGGGATCTAGGTCCGTTTTGTTCAGTTCAATGTTGGAGCCCGTGGCAGGAAAGGGATGTGTGCATCTGCGTCTCTAGCAGCAGACTTGATATTAGCTCAGGGCTGGGTGAGAGGAGGAGTGTGATTTGTCTGAATTGCACGCATTCAGGTCTGCCTTTGTCTTGCGGTTGCTTGTTGCCTGTGAGTATCCTTACGTAAGCTCTGATGTGTCATTCTGGAGTAGTCTAGCTGCTGTGTATCGGTTTATAACAAACCATCCCATGGTCTTGTTTGTCATCATTTTGAGGGGGGTGTTGGCAACTGCAATGTATCTGTAAAATTAAAAGGAACATCAATATAAGGAAATAACAAGACTAGTGACATGCAGTGTGACTTCTCTGAGATAGTCTTGTCAGGGGCACGCTTGTCACTTGATAATCTTATTAGATAAGTCTCCTCCTTACGTACAAGATCATCCTTTGGAGGTTTTGATGTAATAACCTCAGTACCCGAGAACTTTCTCAGTCTGCCTTTGATAGGTGTTTGGTATAGATAGCAAAATTTCATGGGTGGCATATTTCTTGTGAGCAAATGCTGGAGCGTTGTAAAGGATCCCTTTATAAACTGAGGCATAAGCATCTTGGTATATCCTGTGCTTTGCTGGTAGAAATCAGGCCTTGTCCTCCTTTGGCCAGCAAACTATATCCCTTTAAGTGCTACTTGGGAAAGTTGTTATAGCCAGAAACCTCCTTGGCTTTTTGATTTGAATCTAATTGCTGATACAGAAACTGGTGCACTTGATACAGTATTGTTTACAAATAAAGAGCTGGTCTCAAGTGTAATTTTTTTTTTTTTTTTTGGCAAAACATTGGAAAGTAAGCTTAACAACTCCTAGCAATCATTTTCAAATGGATTACACAGATGACTTAGCTTTTCTCCAGTTAGAAATTGCTTCGGAATACACTTCAGCAGTAATGGTTTTATTCACTGACGTCTATCCTCCCCTTTCCAATGATTAACATCTAGGCAGCGTACTTAAATTGTCAAGGGAGCTTGTGTTTTACTTTGCAGTTGAGAGATGTCTGACACTCATGCACTTTTCCTCCTTTCCCCACAAAGTGGTCTGAGAACTGGCCGAGTTCCTGAATTTCAACTCATTGCCCTTCACAGCCTGCTAATCTGCCGGCTGGGATTGTACGGTCATCTGCCGTGGTGCTTCTGATTCCTTTGCTCCATGGTGTATACGAGTGCTGTATGTCACAGATGCATTCTTTGAGCATAGATACTGCTGTAAAAGACAAATCTGTCTTCCGTTTTCCCAGATGGGAAATGTCACTGGCTGTGCATTGAAGGCTTGAAGGGGAAAGAGGAGCCTGGGTATCAGAGCACGTATTGTGGGGCAAACTTTAGGGCCTGGAACCTCCCAAAAGTCAGGGGTAAATGCACATCAAGGATCGGAGCAGTCTGAGTCTTGTTCCTGATGCTTTTTTTTGTATGTCAGTCTGACATTGTGTGTATGTGCAGTAAGGAATTCACAGAAGCAGGGAAGAGTATACGTAACACAACGCCAAAGTTCTTGTGAAATTATTTGAAGAGAATCAAAATCCTCTTAAAAGAGATGTCTTGTCTGTAGGTAACGATAGTCAAATGTTGAGAAGTAACACACAGATAGGAGGAATGTTTGTGTAAACGCAGTGTCAGTGTTAGGAAGTGAGTGGGGGGGGGGTCTGATAATCTTTCAGTGGGCAGAACCGTGACAATATGAGCATCCTAAGAAGTTAGTAATCATTACCCTCACCGCCTGAAGTGACTCAGTGTCACTGTCTAGTCTTGCACTGGTTATCCTGACCTAATCTTGTGGAAGGAAACAGCGAGGAAAGAGAGAGTTCTTTGTTTGAAGAGTATTACTGTCTGTCTTAACGTGAATAGGGTGAGCAAAGAAGTAGTTGATTCTGGAGCTGAACTTGTGGGTTTTTGAAGGCTGTGTTGTCTCTTACAAAAATCTGTGTTTGGATGAGTCTGGTTGGGGAATTCATTGAACTTCTGGCTAAACAGTAATCTGTGTACTTTGGAAAATGACTTTTGTACTCTGAGATTGCAAGTTTGATTTTTAAAAGTGTACATTAGTTAAAAGGGACAAAAAGAGCCGCAGACTATCATTATTTTCTCACCAGCGTGAGGATATTCAGATTCTCTTTTAAATGAGACATTTATTGTTGTGTGTCTTAACACAAGGCCTGCAGACTTTTAGAGCAGTGCCTACACCAATTCCAAGTTCTGGCTGCGCTGGACATGCCACTTAGAAATCCACAAGAACTGCTTTTGAGACTGGATTACTGTACTTGGCAGCAATTGAACTTCTTTTTTTTTTTTGTTTTTCTTTTTGTAGATGTTCTCTTTTGCCCTGCAACTGATAATCAACTGAGCAGTGCAATTCTGTAAAACCTTAACTGAACAGCATGGGGTGAGGTGGTTTTGTTTGCCAGTGTAGACACTGAGTTTGTCTAAGACAACAAACTTTAAGATGGTGGTTGGTTGCAAGTTGAGTGTGGAAAAATAATTTATATCTGTACTTGTTATCCATCTAGTTTAATTTTTATCTTCAAAGTTCATTGTGAATAACCCAGAACAAACAACTTATTGTCCTAATAAAGGGGTTTGGATTTTTTTCCTTGAATATTCTTCACTTTGGAATTATATAGTTTCACTCATAAAATAGGTGCTAGGTACTCGTTCTCTGCTTGCTTGTTGTATTAAGAGTGTTTGAACATTTTAACAGTTAAAACCTCCAAACCCAAAATCATTCTGTTGCCTTGTTAAGAGTTTAAATAGAGCTTTGACTTCAGGAACTTTAAATCCTTTATTTAGAATTTTTTTTTCTTCCGGAAAGAAGATAATAGTTTTTAAAAAATTTGTTTTGAGTTGTTTGTTTTTTTTAAATTCAGGTAAAACATGCATTTATGGCACAATCTGATTTTTAGGGCTCTGAATGCTGTGTTTGTTTATGTTGAAGGGAAAAACATAAGCTAAACTGCTATTAATTACAAATGTCTTTGTGTGCGAGTTCTCTGAGAGTTCAAACTTATTCCTTGTATTGTTGGCCAGACAAAGGGCAAGGAACTTTACACGAGGAAAGGAAATGACTTAGTTCTGTACACTGAATATCCATATTAGGTATAAACTAAATATAGGAGTGTAATCCAGGAGTGAAGTCATATCTGTATATTTTCATGAGAAGAGCTAATGAGATCAGTCAGTGCTACTGGATCAGCTTCAGAGTTTTTTGGCTCTGTTAAAGCATTACTATTTTGGCTAGAGTTTGATGGTCTGCACTTTGGAGAGCTGCTTTTCTTAAATAAAGGAAATAGCTTTTTACGTGGTTTTGTCTAAAAATAAAATCAAAGCAAGCATAAATATATTTCTGTAGTCTTTCAGAGTGATGTATTAGTCACCCTAGTGAGACATGCTGTACTGGAGCTTAATGAGATAAGGCAAAATGTCCCGAAGGAGGAAGTTCTACTCTGCAAGTGAAGAACTTGGATATCGTCTCCCGAGGGATGTAGAATACATTCATAGAGGTGCCTTTTAGTAACCGAATTGCACACTGCTTGCATTGGAACCAGAAGCAACAGAGAGCAGGCCTTCCTTGAAACCTGTGTGCTCTAGCTGCTCTGAAATAAAAATTCCAACGCCAGTTTTGGTCTAAGATAATGTTTTTCCTTGCTAGAGCTTTTGAATATGCTGTTAGCATAGTACAGGTTCAAAACTGCAGCTCTCTTTCAGTGAGTTTTGAGAATTTGAGCAATATCTTTGTTCATTGGCACATTCTTCTGTGGACATCGCTGTTTGCATTCTGATTTGGAGGCAGTTGTGGTTTTAGCTGCATTTCTTATTTTATCAGCATTTTGAAGCTCCCAGGTGATTGCTGTTGGGCAAGCTTTTTGACGTGAAACTCGTTTGGGCATTTGACAAGGCTTGTCCTGCTTCTGGTAGGGTTTGGTCTAAGCCAGCCTGGCCACTGGAATGACCTGGCTGTTGGTGAAGGAGCAGTGCATAGGGTGAAGTCGGAGGAGCTCTTCATCATTCCTTGCTGCTAATCTGTCCAACTCATTGCTCGTCTTAGCTTTGTAAATTTGGTTATGAAATACCATAAACAGAGTTCTTTGTTTTTCTGTCCTGCAGCAGTGATGTGTGTTCAGAGGTTTCTTTGAAGAACGCTTAAATGCCAAAGATAAACATTTTACTTGGTCTTCTGAGCCCCAGTGACAAGGTTTGCAGTTCTTTCCTATAATTTTTATAGATGCTTCATCTGTACCGGTGGGATGGTTCTGGAAGTAGGTCTCTTGGGCTGTAGCCAAAGCACACACTGTACTTTGTTAGCAAATTTAATAAGTGTGGGGGGAGAGAATCATTGTCATATACAATGCCCATTCCAAGCTTATATGCTAGGTACACAAAGGGAAGTCTCAAGCACTATAAAAGAAACCCTTAATACTGTATTGTTAGTTGCCTACTTACAGTTTCCTTCTAGAATATTGCAAGAATCGGTCAAGCTCTTACACAGCAAATTTTAGTCAGTTTGGCCCTGCTTATCTTACTGAGGTTTGTTAAAGGTATTGCCACTGGAGTAAGAGGGACAGAAGAGAAGAGATGCCAGGCTTCCGCCATTAATGAATAATTTAATTTGCCTGTGTCAGGCTGGAGGTGGTCATGTGCATGGCTGTCCACTATAATACCAAGTTTTTGTATTCATGGCATTAAGCTAATTTCTTCACTGAAGAAAATGGTGATTAGTATTTAATGCAGGTTTTGATCCTGCCTCTTCATCTGGTTCTCCCAAAGGATGAACATGGGATAATTTCTTTCCTCCGAAGAACTAGAGGTGCTTAATTAATTTCTGTTGAATTGTGAAGTTACTTTCATACATCATGAGGATCCCACAGCTTTTTCCATGAGAATTGGGTAGCAGTGAACAAGAGTTGCAGGAAAGTGTACAAGACAAGTCTGCTAATTATTTTGTTAGGAACAGCATCACAGGGCTAAAAATAGCATCATCCTAAAATGGTCAGTTGCTGTTCAGTCAAATGTCGAACACAGTGGTGGCTTATCAGAAAGGTAATGACTTAAGAGGCTACTTGAATGGGCTGACAAACATTCCTTTCCCCGGTTTAACAGTCAGATCTCAAGTAAACGCAGGGAATTCACTTCATTTTGTTTTTTTAAGCTTTTTGAGTTTACAGGAATTTCAGCTAATGTGGAAGATGGATTGATTACAAATTAAGCAAAGATGATGCAGCTTGTCAACAGGCAGTGGTAACTAAGGTTGCTTTTTCCCTGGGTGGAGTAGATGTCAATCAGCATGTAGAAAATATGGACTAGTCATCATAGGCTTTTTGTACTTGCAGTTAATTCCAGGTATGAGCGCTGGCCTTGTGGTTTTTGTTTTCTGTTTTTGCTAAGTTTTTCTTAAAGGACTAGCTATTTAAGATAGAACTGTAGAACTAAAATTGGGAATGTGTGTGGTGGTTGTGATTTGAGCATTTAAGTCTAACTTAATGTAGCGTTACTAAGCTTTTTAAAGTTCCCTTATAAAAGGGTTGCACTAGTCAATGTAGTTCATATGAAGACAAGACTTATAGGTGCTGTAAGCTTAATTTGATGCTTTGTGAGGTCAACTGTCTTCAGTTTAGAAATGAATGTGCATTTTGTTTCCCGGAAGGTATTTTCTTATTTTTAGGTAGCACGTAATGAGATAGGTACTTATCTTGTCACTTCCTTTATGAAAAAAAGAAAGTTACCTTCTGAGTTCAAAAGCAGTTAGAAGGTATTGGGGAAACTTAAAGTGGAAGTTAGTTAATAATGGCATTAGAGAACAAGACTATGTAGAAAAGGCGTGATGCAGCGGTAGCGCCCTTTTTGCACGCCTGTGATGCTGTAGACTCATCTACTGACAGCACACAACATGATGAACGAAGGGAATTTGAAGTAATAGCTATATAAGGTGCCAAACTGCTGACCTTTGAGGTGATCAGAATGATGTTGGATGTTTTATTTAGAATCTTCTTAGCGTTGTGAAAGAATCTCAGGAGTTAGCTTGCTTGTCAGAGACATTTAATAGTGTGAATAACTCTTTAAGGTTGCTGCAAGCTTATTTTGTTCTTAGACTGAATCTTAAGTGACTTTTTAACTTATGTTAGCTGTAAGCGAGTAGGATAGGTTTCAAAGCGCATTAGACAGCTTTGTTAAAAAGCTGTTCTGTGGTATGAGCTGGAAACACAGGACTTGTGCCTTGGTACTTACTTAAGATAGCGGCAGCCTGAAGCTGTCTTGAGACTTGCCTTTTCTCCTGTCTCTTCTTAAGAGCTTGACATGGATCTTTAAATGTGCAGCAGTTTTTTATCTATTAAGAAAAGAACACGCAGAAACAAAAGCTCTCACATGTAAGCTGGGGCACTAGCTATCCGCTGTCCTAGAGAGGCAAGATAAAAGGTGAACTAACAAGCGGAAGTGTCCCTTTCGTCTTGTCATCTCCCGGATTAAATCTGGTTGAACCAGATTCAGTTAGCATCAGAGTTCAGGGCTTGACTCTAGCTTGCTCCCTGACCTGTTCCTCCCATAAAAACACAAAGCAACTCCCTTCTCAAACTAGAAATCTGAAAGTGTGAGAATGAATTGAGCATTGTGTATTGTAGACAACACTTTTCCGGTCCTGATTTCTGCATCTTTCTACTTTGTCACCTGTTTTCTTCTTTTGAATGATGCTTCATTAATATTTGAGACATTGGGACTCTTTAAGGTGTATTTTGGCTTGCAGAGCGAGTGCTTACATATAACATCCCTGAAACTCATCCATCTACTGCCTGAACAGAAACACAAAGCAGTGTAGTGGCACTATACAGAGGAGGCGTTTGATTGGTGTTATACGGTTATAGTCCTTTCATGGACGTAATTCTTTACATCTTATCTGAAAACCCTGCCCAATAAACAGCATGGAATTCTGTTTATCCAGCTTGGCAAGATAAAGGTCTGAGTTAGATGTTGCAAGGATTTAGACTGATATTACCAGACGACTTCCAGTATTCATGTGTGGAACATTAAACCACTCCTTTCTGTCTTCTTTCATCTCGGGAGTTTTGAATTGCTGCATGTTTTTCGCTTGAGTCACTTTGTTAGTTTACCTTAAACCATTTCCTCTCAAAACAGTAATCCATATAGGATTATTATTAATTTACTTATTTTTTGAATTAGCTTACTGTGCATGAAACATGCAAGAGTGATTGTTATCTGCTGTTTTGAGGTAATAGGTGTGCATCATGTTGTTTTTTCTCATGTAGTTTCCCTGGCAGATTTCTTTTTTTTTGTTTTTTTTTTTTTTCTTTTTTGTTAGGACTGAGGTATGTTTCAAGATTGAGTTCAAAATCTGAGCATACCCTCTGATTTTTTTTTTTCCCCAATCTGTTTATTTATTGGAACATTAATTTTCTAGACTTTGCAGGTTGTGGATTTCTTATTCGGGGGAGTGGGGACTTCCTTGGTAGTATGATCAAAATGCTCCAGTAGTTGTCTTTGGCGAAAGGTGTTCTGTGAGATACTTCTAAAATGCATTTTTTGCTCTTCATCCGAACTTTATTTTTTCCTGCTTCTGGTATGTCGAATGTGGGAGAGATTCTCTTGATAGTTTTGGATAAATTAGGAAATGGTCTTCTAGTGTTCTGCACTTTTCTTTTGTTGTATTTACGTAGGCAGAGACTGAACTGTATTACATTTCTCATCAGATGCACTTTGACTTTACTATTATTTCTGCCGTCATTTGCTTCAGTTTGGGAAACTTGTAGTATGCTCCTTTTAACTGGTTGCTGTTTGAAACAATTTTGCAGGCCGTTGGGACCAAAGATTTCTACAATTGTGTTTTACTCCTGAGTCTTTCAGATCTATACGATATAATAAGGGCTTTGTGTCCTTTTAGGTGTTTCTTGCTTGTCTATTTTTCTTGTTAGTCTTTCAGTAAACTTCAGCAGTACTGTGGTAAAGGAAATGCATGCAGATTTTTGTTTTAGGAGTCAAGTTAATTTTTATGCAGCTGTAAAGACAAACATTTCACAATTAAAATGGATTTTTTTTTTTTCTTTCCTTAGCTTGTTTAGCTGCTTAAACAGATGTATGATTAGTTATACTCTCTGGGTTTTTGGGGAAAAACAATCTCATTTGAATGAAATCACTGCTTCAGGGGAAGAGAAAGGGAGGAGGTGGCTTCCGCCCTGGCTGGATCAGCTAAGCTCAATCTTCCAGACAGTGGGATAAGTAGACTTTTTTCTTTTTTCTTCCAAGTAGCTGGCGCTCTTGCATGGGCTGAGCTACTTGGCACTGGGAGTTGCCAGTAGTTTTACTGTGGCTATGATAAACCAGATAGACTTCTCAGTGAGCATACCAGTTTTTTTTACTGCCTTGTAACTCTTTCATTCTTATTTGAACTTACTTTCTTATTTAGGTTTCTTTAAAAAGTAGCCCTGTTTGTTTTTCATGTAATACTGTAGGGTGAATGCTATAGTGTATGTATGCCTGGGTCTGTCTCTGTGTCTCATCTTAGAATTAACGAGGTCTGTTTTGCCACCTTTTTGGAAGTTTTTATGTTACAGTCAGTTTGCGGAGGGTAGCACAACTTTGTTCAAGGCGATTGTATATCTGTAGTTTTTTCTTGCTGTGATAAACCCTCGATGGCAGCTGTTAGCTTTTCAGACTGCTTCATGGTGTCTCTAGCATGGCAGGTGTTGGCCGTGGTCAAGTTAAACACTGTGTTTGGCAGGGTACTTTCCCTGGTGGTAAATTAAAGCCAGACTATTCAGAGCTAGTTCTCAATCAGTGTAATCCTTAAGCAAAATACTTCCGAGTGTAGATATGTCATGTAGATATAGTGCTCAGGGACATGGTTTAGTGGTGGGCTTGTCAGTGTTGGGTTAATGATTGAACTAGATAATCTTACAGGTCTTTTCCAATCTAGGAGATTCTGTGATTCTGTGAAGTGAAAAATACCATGTTGCCTTGCTGTGTGTGGTTGTTGCCACTTTTTTTCTGTCTGGTCCTAATCCGTACAAGTGAAAACCTGGCATTCAGTGAAACACGGAAGTATGATGATGTTCTTGAGTACATGTCCTTCAGTTGATAATGGTAGCTTGATTTCTTCGTGATAACTGAAAATTAGCCTTAATTGTCAGAAGGTTGGCATTATTTAGTAATAAAGATTTTTAGACTGGTTTTGGAAAGAATTTGAAATAAAACCGCAAAGCTTCTCAGTGTAGAATGAATATAATCTTGTTGAATTAACAAATGATCTAGGCTGACCTTAGTATAGAGAAGTCAACATGTAGTATTTTCTTTACTCTGGTGGTGATGAGGATTAGACTGAAGATATCCTGGAATATTATGGCCGGAATTCAAAGACAAGGCAATGACAGATGTCTGGCTTCTAGTACTGGGCTTAAGCAACAATTGTTATATGATTAACCCCCTGCATGGTATTTATGTAGAATTTCAGAATATTTGTGCGATATTTAAAGATTTACAGTTACTGCCAGCACAGCTCTGTTCAAGTGGAGAAAATTAGAGGAGAAAATTAGTCAGACCTGACTCTCGCAGAAACATCTACCAAACTTCTCTGTCTGAAAAAAATCCTTATGCAATTGAAGAAGAATAATGTGTTGTATCGCCAGCGTGGTGTTGCTCTTGATGCCTGGCTGTAACAGATCTGTGCTTTAGCTCTCAGTGCATCAAATACAAGAAGATAGAAAACGGGCCTCTCGGGCAAACAGTTACATAGCAGAATTCCTTGGCTCAAGAGCACTGAAGCCAAAAGTTTCTTGGCATTCTGACTGCATTCCTTTTCCAGTATGTGCTCAGAATAACTTGGGACTTTTTGGAGCAGAAGTGGGACAAACGTTTGAATGTAGACATAAAAGTCTATGCTCAGTTTAGCTGTTCAGCTGCGGCTTTGAAAATGCATTAGGTTTCCTTCAAAGCACCGTATATTAGGGGCCTATAATTGTTTTTTTCTGATTCAAATAATCCAAAAAGCCTATCTTGTTTAAACAAAAGCAGATGCTATTCGTTTATTCATTTTGAAAGTTACACTTGTGTTGGGAGAGGAGAAAAGTTTTGGTACAAGTTGGCATTACAGTGTAAATGCATTTGACCTTCTTCAGTTCTCATTTGTCGCTTTGGTTTTGGTCTTGGTTTTGGCTTAGGAAAATGGACGTTAATGAAATCCACAGTTCAGTGCTATGCCTTAAATTTTAAATAATTTTTTATTCAGTGCTGTGACTTAAAAGTAGCTTTGCATTGGGCTCCAGATGGGCTAAGATTTCTTTTCTTTTCTTTTCTTTTCTTTTTTTTTAGTACAATAAACAAAACTGCCTTCTGAATTTGAGTTTGGTTTATTTCAGTTGCAATTTTTAAATCTTCCACTAGAAATACTAAAGCTCCATGGTGGAGTTATATCATGTGAAAGAAGGCGTGGGGTTTAATCCAATACCCTAACTATTTTTCAAACTGTATTGTTGTTGCAGTTGATAAACATTTTTACATCAGACAGACTTTGGAATTTAACATCTCAGTCATTAACATCGATTTTTTATTTATTTATTCCCCCCCCCCCCCGCCTTTGGAAGTTTGCTTTGCTGATGGGTCCCTGAGTTTCCCTATCACATTGACAGGTAGCAAAACCTGGGCAGCCAAAGACTTGGTTGATGGTATAACTAACTCCTGAGCTCAGGAAAAGCCCTGAAGTTTTGTAATAACAAATCTTCATATTTGGTTCTGTCTGCAAAAGCATCTGTTTTGTGCGTAGGGGAACAATTTTGCTTTTTCACCTGCTGCTATCACCAAAAGTATATTTGTTCTCGGCTTCTGGGTAACTTCTTACTTTCTGCATCTGGTGACGGATCATAAATCTTTAAAGCCCTTCATCAGACCTCTGCAATAAGTTTTTTTTTGAAGTCACATTTTGCAACTCACAAATTAACAGTGATTTGTAAAAACTAGTTGTCTTCTACCTGCTTGCCTATTGTCCATTAGGACACTAGTCATTCCTTTTCAAATACTGCTTTGAAGTTAGGGGAACTGACTAGTGCTTATCTAACTTAATATTCTCCTTAGGAAATGCCTCGATTACATTTGATGTTGCGGTACTGAAGCTAAGCCTCTGGACTTCGTTTGGTGCTGAGGATCATCTGTCCTTTGGCAGGCAGTTGCATCCCAATGATTCTTCCTTTGGTTACATGCCTTTATTTTTTCTATTCAAAGGTTTCCTTATTCCATATCAGATGAGTTCTCTGGCAACGTATGTCGTATTGTACCAGCTGTGGTCTCTGGTTTTGAGGTCAGAAGTGCTAAATAAAAGATGAAGAGTGAGGAGAACTAATCCTGACTAGGTCATGTACCGGCTCGTGTAAGTGTGGCTCATGTGAGCAGAACAGGCTGAAGACCTGCTGAGTGTGGCAGCCGGTGGCAGATCCCAGAATCCCAGACTGGTGGGGTTGGAAGGGTCCTCTGGAGCTCCCCAGTCAACCCCCTGCCAGAGCAGGGTCACCTCCAGCAGTGGCACAGGACGGCGTCCAGGCGGGTTTGGGATGGCTCCAGAGTGGGAGACTCCCCCACCTCTCTGGGCAGCTGTGCCACTGCTCTGCCACCCACACAGGGAAGAAGTTCCTCCTCATGTTAAGATGGAACTTCCTATGCTCAAGTTTGTGCCCGTTCCCTCTTGTCCTGTCACTGGGCACCACTGAAAAAATCTCATGTACCTGGCACCCTCCCCTTAAGTATTTATAAGTATTGAGAAGTTTCCCCCCTGAGTCTTCTTTTTCCTAGACTAAAAAGCCCCAAGTCCCTGAGCCTTTCCTCGTAAGGAAGATGTTCCAATCCCCTCATCATCTTTGCAGCCCTTTGCTGGACTCTCTCCAAGCAGTTCCCTGTCCTTCTTGACCCGGGGAGCCCAGAACTGCACACAGTGCTCCGGCTGCGGCCTCCCCAGGGCACAGCAGAGGGGGAGGATGCCCTCCCTCGCCCTGTTGGCCACACTCTGCTGGGTGCCCCCCAGGATGCCATTGGCCTTCAAGGCCACCAGGGCACATTGCTGCCTCATGGTCACCCTGCTGTCCACCAGGACTCTCAGGTCCCTTTCCACACCGCTGCTCTCCAGGAGCCTCGAGGTACAGCTTTATGCTGGTAAATGCCCACATTCCTCCTTCCACTTTCTAGTAAATGTCTGGTAGCATTTTCATCAGAGGAAATGAGGTGAAGCGTAATTGGAGGGGGGCATGCACGCCTGTGCTGTTCCTGCAGCATAACTCATGAGCTTTGGTCTAAGTAGCGTTGTTGAAGTTGCCATAAAACTTGAAGAGCTTGGTTCTAAATCACAGAATTGCTGTTGCTTGGAAGTGTGAATTAGCCTGGGCAATACAAAACAGATTTTCCTTAGATGGGATGAAGTGTCGTCTTTTTCAGTACTGTTTTTCAAAGGTAGGCAAGATCTTGCATGTGGCAAAAAAAAAAAAAGTAGATGAGTATAAATCTACGTTGGCATAATTTACCTGTGGGAAATGTCTGTTCCAGTGTAAACACGGTAATATAACTATAGTGGAAAATTCTGAAATATACACTGCTATCTGGAGGGATGGCATTGCGGTTAAATATTAACATCCATAAAAGCGTATAGCTATTGTAAATGGGCTGCAGAGTGAAGTATTTCTTCATGTAAGCATCTTGTGAGGTAGGAACACATTCATCCATGCAGTAGCTAGAACCCTTACAGCACTTACATGTGCAATAGAAAATTGTGGATTGAGCTAATATGGAGCAGAATGCCCAAATTGATTCTATTTTATCCTTTTTGTAGATGCTTTCAGAATTTAGTATCCTGAACACCGAGAGGTCACGTGCCGGCTTTTAAGACAATCTAATATCATTAATCTGCTGCAAGTTTTACTTTACTTGCCAAATATAAAGGAAGCAATTTGTAATTTATGGCAGAAAGATAAACTTTTTTCTTTCAAATCTTCATTAATGACATTAATAAAAGTTTTAAGAAAAATGGCCCTATATATTCTCCACAACAAAGTATTCAGAAGGGTAATCGTCTCTGACCGGAGGGATACTTGTAGAAATGAGACCATAAGCATGAGGCAACATAAATCAGTTTATGAATCCTCATGTCCTGGTGTTTATTGACAACTATTAAAGGAGTCTCAGCCTTATCTGCAAAGGCACCATGAGTTTTTAAAAATAAAATAGCTTTCTGAATTTAAGACACTGCACTGAAAAGCTTTCAATTTTCCTGGTCTTTGAAAATCCTGCTGTTAGAAAATCCTACTGTTACTCTTCTTAACTTGCAAAGTCTTTCTTCATTCTCCCCACTGTGGCCCCTGCTCAGGGCATGGCTGGGAACTGGCAGAGAGTTGAAGAAAAAGCAGTTCCTTTGCCTGAGTGTCTAAACCTTTCTCTAGTTAGTTCTGGTCCTACAGCTTAGTTCTCTTGTGATGATACTTTTTGTTGGCTTTTCTTCTCCTCCCTCTTTCCTGGCCCCTCTCACCCCCTCTTTTTTTAAAATGCTAGATCTCCACTAGTCAGTGCTCAGGCCTTGTGTTCAACCCTTCCACTTGTGTAGCTCTGCTTCCGAATACCCTGTGCTTAGTGAATGTAACTGTTTTCTGTCATTTCTCGGAGAGGTATTGCCAGCATATCTTACAGTGTGTTTTACAGTGGCTTAGGGAACAGGTAATAGTAATGATGACAGAGCTAGCCAGGTTTTGAGAATTGTACTGATGAAAATTATTCTTGGAAGCACTCTAATAATAATAAGCAAAATCCTTTGAAACTTGCCTAATGTGAAGTATGCGTCAAGATAATCTGATATATATGGCTCTTTTAACTTCTGAACCAGTTTTCTTTTCAGAGGACTGAATTTTATAACAGGGCTCAAGGTTTCACGTGTCTGATTCTAGTCTGCTAAAAACTAAAATTTTCCAACTCGGCAATACATACTTCATTGTCAGAGCAATCATGAGATGCATGCCATCACTGGGTGCCCTGGAGTGGCTTACTGTTGCTATGTAATGGACCTTTGTTGTGGTAGGACAAAGACTTATTGATAAATTGCCTATAAAAAGTCGCTTTGGAATATTGCTTTATTGTCAGTGAAGTCTCTATGTACTTACAGTTATGTCTTTCCTTACACCACCTGCAATATGATAGAGATTCGTAGTTCCTGGTTGCAGTTGGCTTGCTGTAGCACTACGCAGTGAGAGTTCTAAGCAATAAACTGGAAGATGACTACAATTAATTAGCTATGCCTTGTAGAAGAAGGAAAAAGAATAATAAAGAACAAAGAACAATATTGACATTGGAACACTGCCACCAAAAGGTGTGGCTGCTCAGATGACTCTGATTAGCTGACCTTTCTTCACTGCTAGAAGCTGTTGGATCATCTTAAGTGTGAAAGATAACTTTGTCTGAAATCTTGTTTTGACACATTTTGTGAGCAGTTGTTAGAGGACACGGCAAGTAAATAGGTTAGCTGACTTCATAAATGTGCAAATTCCACTGTAATAAAATCCTTGTTATGTCTGCAGCAAAAAATCATTGGAAGGCGCAAGTATTTAAAAAAAAACAAACAACCCCCCCAACAAAATAATGCAAAAGTCCATGCATACCTTCCCAGTATCTAAATACCCAGTATTTAGTGTATCTAAATATTCTGAGGCTGCTTGTCTTTGTGGGTCACGTGGAGATCCTGTCGGGATATCTGGTCCAGGTGTGTCAGCTGGACTTTGAAAGCACGGGAGTGTTCCTGTGAGATGATACTAGGTTGGATTGTAAGCGTGTTAGATCTTTGGAAGAGTTAGTGATGTGAGGACTGTACAGGCAACAAAACCCACGAATTGTTACCGAGTCTGTCTTTATGTAAAGATCTTTCAGTAATTGTGAGCATGCGTAGATGGCGTAGTCCTACCTTCCTGTTAATGGTCTGTTCTTTCCTGCAGGCTGGCAGTGATGGTGAAAGCATAGGAAACTGTCCCTTTTCTCAGAGGCTGTTCATGATTCTTTGGCTGAAGGGAGTGGTGTTTAGCGTCACAACAGTTGACCTGAAGAGGTAAGAAATACTTGGTTTTTCTGACAAGAGTAAAAAAAAAAGAAAATCTATCCTCGTAAATACTAAGGTGTAAATGGTGTATTCGTTGATGGTTATTTATATGTATCAGTAACCAAAGAGAATTGGCCTGATAAATTCTTTTGAACTTGTTAAATGATGCACTTCTGTAAAACTAAGAGCTGATGTGAAGTCTCTCATAACTGAATACTGAATCTTACTGACTTCACATCGAGACCCTGCAAGTGAAGACTGCTGGATGGGTATTTTATATCAACCAATCTTTGATCAAATCTCCAATGATTATTGGATAACGGTCACAAGTAATGTGCAAGCTATTCCTCTTTTTAAAGATTTCAATATAATACTGCTTATTATGCAGTAAGAATAAATCCATTGTAAAAATACCTGTCCATGAGGTAAATATGAGTGAAATAGAAGTGAAATAGGCAGGAATAAAATGTAAAATATTCTGCCTTTGTATAGTGTGGGCCAAATATGTCATGATGGTGCACGTCACCTAAATTGCAACTTCTCCATCTATGAAATTAATACCTTAGTGTGTAAGAAGGGTGAGATGTGAATCCAGGAGTCTTAATTTGGTTAGGTGTACTTTAGAAGTGGTAGTGCTAAATTCAGCAGAGGCCTCATATTTGTTTTTGGTGTGAAGTAATGTTTTCACAACACTAATGTAACCTAATGTTAGTCACTGAGCTCTCTGGAGAGAGGAGAGACTGCCAGTGCTTACAAACCTTATTTTCAGAAATAAAGCCAATAGAAATACACAGTGTTCTCCAACGAATCGAGGGTAAAATGTGCAAGAAAGAAAAATCACCCTGCTAGACTTAACCTCCTCTTGTAGGTTGTTTCTTTTTTTTTTGAAGGTGACGACTTGATTTTTAAAAATCACTGAAGTTGCTGCTTCAGCGCTGGCAACTAGTGTTAATTATTTCCATGTGTAGTAAGGCTGAGACAGACCACTCAGAGCGGGAGAAAGCAACTTTTGTCAACTGGGTGTGCATTTGTAGCAGCCCAAAGATTTTCTCTGGCCAGGTTGGGATTTTACTGCAAATATAATTGCTGCTGCCAGCACACAGAAACCAAATATATCATATCTTCCATTTAGCAGTGCATGTGGTTTGTGGAAACCTCAGTAGTTGTGCTTGCGTACTGTGTGTAGTTTTGGACTTCCTTTACTTTTAGTGATGGCGTTATTTAACCTATTGCAGTTATTGGTCGGGGTGTGTGTGTGAGGAGAAGGTTGAAAGAGACATTTTATAATTGGAAGCATTTTTATTGCTGAACCAGTCTGAGAGAGATCATTAAAATGCCAAAGATGCCTGATGAATTGGCTTTATTTGTGTCCCTTTGGCAACTTTGAGTTAATTAGATGGGAGAATGGGGTGTAAGACTAACTTTTAGAATACAAATTGGTTGCAGATGTTTAAAGTTGTCCTTTCTTACACAAGGAAAGCTTTCTTTCAGTTGTTTTGTATTGGGGAGGGGAAAACACAAAATAAGTGCAAAATTAAAAATGCACAGGAATAGGTCAAATAACTCTACTTTTTTGTTGTACACTGAATATATTTTCGGGTAAAGGAAAAGGAGGACCACTGAAGCTAATTCAGATTTGAATAGGTGTTATTAGAAACTTAATTCCTTTTATACTTTATTTAAAGCTTCATAAATAAAAATTTCACATTCTGGATTGTCTAATACCTAGTTGTAGAGTAGTGTAGATTGCAGAGTGTCACATTCAGCTAACAGCTCAAGTGGAAATGTTTCATACCAGATGGTGTTTTTTCCCCTGTTAGCATTGCCAGAATGATAATAGGTGCTAGATGTTGCCTTAATACTTCTAATGCTGTCACAAGAAACTACTTTTACAACATTATTCAAGCCAAATTCTTTTTGTTCCATTAAAGACACAAACTTATTGAAGAGCTGGGTTGTAATGGTTTTAAGCACCTGAATTTATTTTGCTAGCCAAAGAAAGAAAAAGGGTTTACTTGCAAACCATGCTTCTGCCTGATAGCATAATTTCTGCACAACAGTAAGGCAAGCTCTGGCTGTTCGTGAGGCTTAAAAGGTCATGGTTTGGGTACAAAAGTTCACGAGTAGCTTGGGACACAGGAAAAACTGAGTCTGATTTAACTCTGGCATGTATTTTTCCCTTCCATAGTTGTATTGGACATCATACTGTGTGAACAAAAGAACATTTTGCAGTTCTCAGTTCTGTTCTTCAGATGGAAAAATACGCACATGGGCAAACAAAGTGGGACGTACCGCCCTTCAAAGAAATCGTGCATTTCTTGCTTCTGTTTAGTCAGACAGAGGCTTTATTCTTTCCCTTTTCAGAAGCAGCATTTCAGTGCTCAGAGATTTGACTTGTTCTGGTGACTAGAGCAGAGTTGCAGTACATAAACCATTTGTTGGGCTTGTCACAACATTCAAGGTCAGCTTGCATTCAGTTAAGTTTTGAAATCCCATTTTAAACATCTTGATTGTGTGGTTTTACAATTATGTTGACAGACAAAGATTAAATAAAGAGATTAGTAAATATTAAAGACTGCCCAGAGGTGAATGCAACTTCAGCAGTGTAAAATACCGCTTAGGAACTAGAGATGGGTGTGTGTTTTTTTATTGCTGGCTTTTTTTTTTCCCCATTACTCTTCACACGCTCATTGCAGTACTTGAGTAATTTATAAATCACTGTAGAGCATATTACATTTGGGGGCTGACTTTTGTCTGATCTTCAAGAAATTATTTGAATGTTAATTGCTGTTCTGGTTTGTGGCAAAGCCATCAAATGTTTATACCTTAACTGTGATGTTAAAGAGCCTGCCCACTTAATTAGCTAGTGATAGCCAGATACTTAAGTACGTCACCCTACCTCCAAATGCCCTGGTAAACTTTGGGGCAGGTACTAGCTATCATGGGATTGTTTTGAGTGGTTATAGAAGTTTTTTATTTTGTTGTTTTGTTTTTTTTTTAAAGCTGCCCAGTTTTATCTCTGAAGTAAACTTCACTATAATATTTTAATTGCCGCCTTGTGCTCATAGCCTTTTAAGGATATTCCAGTGTACTTGTGGTGCTCTAAAGGCTGTGGCTTGTATGTGGTAAACCAGGGTTTGTTTATGATCTGCTGGCAAGAGTAGCAAACTGGAAGTCAAACCCTGTATTATGTTTGGGCTTTGACTGTGGGATGTTAATCTCTGCTTTCTTTTTCTTGAAAGATACAGGTGGTCTGACTGGAGTGGCAAGAGGGGTTAATAAAAAGCTCTGGGATCCTTGAGATGCACAGTGATTCTTTGGAAAACTTTTTTGGTTAGTTCATTAGACTGGTCTGTTTCTGAAATAAAATCTTCCCTTTGATAGTATTACTGCAAATCCGGTGGTCTTGCCTGTGTTTGTTTTTAAAATAACATTCCTTTTGAGGAATTTTATCTAGCCAACATGTGAAACTGGAAGCGGGCCACAATGACTTCCTGTAATTGTTGTGGGTTACAAAGCTGTATTTAAATGAAGTGTTAAGCTACTTAAAGCATTAACCGATGGCAGACTTTAAATCTTGAGAGTAAGAGGACAATGGCAACTATTAGTGAGAAATAACTTCTTGGAAGCTTACAAATTGAAAATGGTTAAATTCTTCTATTAATAACAGTTCTGTCGCCTGGCTAAAAGCAGGGTGTTTAATGTTCTGAAGTATGAAAATCAGTTTTCTCATTCAGTTTTGCATATACTGCCAAGTGCTCATATCTGTCCTAAGTGTGCTTTGGCACTACATACCGTTGCTGTTTGCCCTGCTTAAAAGGTTCAGCAGTGGGCAGGACGTGAAATTCTGGCAGGGGTTCTTAATTTGAAAAGCAACATTTCTAGAGGATAAACTTGTAAACTGTGTTTAGTTTATGGAGTCTGAGTACTATCCCTGAAAACACCGGTTTCTCATGCTACCCTGAATGACCATGTTTGTGTGTATTACTAACCTAGTTTCCCTCCCCAGTCCAGTCAGGATGCTTTCTTGAACTGTTCCAGTATCCAGTAAATGCAGTTCCTGCATGCCTGGTGCTGGCTCAGAAGTGTGGCCACATCGTACAAAGTACAAGCCCAGTTCAAGGGTTACAGTCCCGTTTGGATTTGTTCAAACAGTAACAAAGGGACAACTTTATCTTAGCAAACTTTTTGCTGGATCAGATGTCGTTTGTGCTAGCATGAGGTGCTAGCATAGTGCTAGCAGAAGGTGGTGGTCATCCTGTAGCATGCGCTCAGGTCAGCTTGACAGAAATGTAATTGTGCAGTCGTGCCCCATGCGGATGATGGGTGCTGTTCAAGGTTAGGACACAGGGATGGTCTGACAAACTCGGAATTGCAGACTGTCCTCGTCCACGTGCAGAGGTTCTTAGAGAAGTTAGACTGCGTCCTTCTGAGCAGTCATCCTGGACTGTAGTCAATAGTTTCATCAGAGGGAAGTTTTAAGTGCTGCTACTGAAGAAGTGCCAAGCAGTACTGTAATTTTATTTCTGCTTGCACTGAGACGGTTGCACTAGCATGGGGCTAATACCATGATGATTTACTGGGGGAAAATTGGCTGCAGCTTTTTAGATGATGCTTTGGATTTTATAGCTAGTAATGAATCCACATCTCATTATTGACTTCAACTTTGCATCTGAATCTGCTGACGAGGCAGATGTGAAAGCTTTACATTAAAGAGCAAGTTTGGCATTTTGGGGTGAAAGTATTATGCGCAGATGACATAGGCTTTTAAATAAATGCCTGCAGTGCTGTTCCCTGTCACTACAGCATCAAGGCACAACACAGAAAAGAGAAGCCAATTGCTTATAAAATAGAATGACTTAACTTGGGAAGGATTAGCATGAGAGAAGCTGGAGTGAATAGGGAGAGGTATTGCCAAAACTGACTTAAGATTTAGAAATGTCTGAGTACTTTAGCTTGATTGTGTTTCCCTTGTGTCTAGCCGTACTGATGTGGGGAATCTCCTCCCTTTGCCCAAGTGTGCTGCTTTTATTTGTAATTAGTTTTTTTGCTGGAGAAGGCTTTAAGCATCATTTTAAAATGTGATGTTTAAGCATCTGTTAGCTTGTCTAGAACCAGATTCTGTGTGCACATAATAAATGGTTTATACATACTGCTCTACCTCAGACTTGCTTATTTCCAGAGGAGCTCTGTGTGAAAGGGGAGGATTATCACTGATCGCAGATTACGCTATATATAAACTCTGTACTGCAGATCTTGGGAAAGAGAGAGTGAGTGTGTGTGTGTGGTATATCTATCCCCCCCCCCCCCCCGCTAATCAACATTATATTGACTTGAGAAAAAACACAGCCAGAGGTAGGAGGAAGCAGTTGTTTTTAAGTATTTCAAATACATACTTCATAACAGTTATTTCAAATGCTAATCAAGCTGTAAACTCACTTTTAAAAAAGAAAACTAGTGATATCTTTTTAAAACTGCAAGGACTTGAAAACCTCAGGCAGTGCTTTTGTTATTGTAGCAATGAAAGCTAGGGTCATGGATGTCCCGTGCTTACTTCTGTATTGGTTTGTATTTCACCCTAGAAAACCAGCAGACCTTCAAAATTTGGCTCCAGGCACTCATCCGCCCTTCATAACTTACAATGGTGAAGTGAGAACAGATGTGAATAAGATTGAAGAGTTCCTGGAAGATGTTTTGGCTCCACCCAAGTAAGTATTAAAATGATAATTTCTCACCTGAGTGTTCTCACCTGATGGAGTGTTCTCAAAGGGGTTTTCTGCACCAATTAAGATGTTCTTCAGCATCAGTAAACTAAAGATTAGGCATTGAAAATAGCTTGGAGTTCTTGCTTGTCATACCTTTCCTCCCTCCAGCTCCCTCATCTGTATATTTAAAAATATTTTCTTTCAAAGATTATTTTAAAATTGTCCTTTGTAGAGTCCTGTCATCCTTCCCGCAGTTTTCAAACTAAATGACTTTTCCTTTTGATGACTGGGGCAGGCCGTACTGATGGTGTGTCCAGATAATGTAAATGAAGATGAGCCTGGTGTACAAAGCTTAGCCCTGACTCCATAGTAAACTGGGAATCTGTCTTAAGGGGGTGTGCGGTGTCCTTTCTGAGACTTGTATTTGCAGTCATTCTTCTAGAAGGAAGGTGTTATTTAAGTCTTCAAGAGTTTGTCGTTTTCTTGTTCTCACCAGGAATATCAGTGAAATTTGTATTTAACGTTAAATTATTTTTTTTATTATTCCTATAAGCAGGTGGACAGTTGATAATTGAACAGAATTAGTGACTACTAAATGCAACTTGGAAATAATTTTTTAAAAATTAATTCTTTCATACTAAGGCATAGTGATGAGTCCTGGAGATTGATTATTTAGTATTTGGAAATTATGCTGGAAAATACTGGATGCTTTAAAAAAATAATTAAATTACACAGCACAAGCATGAGAAATGTGTTCAAGCTTTCTCTAAAAGCCTTTCTTCTCCCTCAGCTGGCAGGCGCTGGCAAAATGCACACGCTGCCTTTAGCAGACTGAACTTTTTTGGTTAGTTTTTTTTTTTGTGTGTGTGGCAAGACTTTATTTCTTTGTTAAAAGATTTGGAGTCCATGATATTCTGGGAAAGCTGATATTAATTTAAATGGAAAGAAAGGATCTCCAGGGAACAGAGGATGGACAAGAGTATCTAATTTACCTGTTTGATCCCTGACTATATTGTGTGCGTAACTGTGATCTGCCCCCTCGGCAGCACTGCTGTGCTAGTGTAAGGGAGCTTGCTCTTGTGACCCTGGCCTGTTTCAGACACTGTGCTTGAAACAAATGCCTGATTCAGAAAGCAGAAATACGCTTTTCCTCTGAAAAGTGATTAAAAAGTGTTGGATTTAAAAATCTTAACTTAAATGGAAGTGTGTGATATTACATGTAAGAAGCAAATCCTCCACGTTGATCTGAAAATGAATATATCGGTAAATGTACATGATCTAGAATCTTTTTTTTTTTTTTTTTAAAAAGGGCCATTTTGTGCTAGTTAATACATGCCGAGCATTATTTTGCCAAATGTACTGTAGCTCTGCTCCTTTCTGCTTTTTAGGTACCTAAAACTTTCACCAAAGCATCCAGAGTCAAACACTGCTGGAATGGATATATTTGCCAAATTTTCTGCATTTATCAAAAATTCTAGACCAGAAGCTAATGAAGGTAGGTTACTCGGGGGCTGATAGCTGTGCACACATTGTTTTATCGTCTTGTGTTTTTCAGAGCAGCTTGACTGTGAAGTGTCTCTCTGACAAATTTTGCTGCGTGTTGATGGACACTTGAGGGATTCTCATGAATTAAACCTGTGGTTTAAAGTTAATGATCTGAGACAAAGATTTCGACACTTCCAAAGAGAACTTCAATTAGACAGTGTTCAATCAGAATTTTAGTTTGGTATGCATGGTTTGTAAATATCCCTGGGGAAGTCCTGGGGAAGGACTTCTTACCAAGGGCATGTAGTGATAGGACGAAGGGGAATGACCTTAAACTGAAAGAGGGCAGGTTTAGATTAAACGTTAGGAAGGAGTTTTTCATTTTGAGGGTGGTAAGGCAGTGGAACAGGTTGCCCAGAGAAGTTGTTGAGGCCCCATCGCTGGAGGTGTTCAAGGCCAGGCTGGATGGGACCTTGGGCACCATGGTCTAGTGGGAGGTGTCCCTGCCCAGGGCAGGGGCGTTGGAACTCGATCTTCAAGGTCCCTTCCAACCCAAACCATTCTATGATTCTGTGATCCCTGGCATTGAAACTTCTCTATGCAACAGCCACTCAAAACTCTTGAACTGAGTAGGAATTATTTTAACATCCAGAAATAAATGCCATGCAGAGTTTGTGTCGTGCCCCAGTGGTTGAGTTTCCATGTGTTTGCTGCGAGGCCTTTCTGCGTGCTGGATTATTTGATCTTTCTAGGATGGAGGGCTCCCATTCAGAGTTCTGAGTTAAGCTTTGTCTGTGTCACTTTCTCTAAAGTATTAAGACCTTTCCATGTGGAGCAAACCTAGTAGATGGAAAGAGAGAGATCAGTAAGAAATAAAGAATGTACAATTAGGCCTTTAAGTAGTTTAGTACAAATCTTTTGTCCTTGGTGTACTTGGAGGGAAAACGTAAGTCAGGGAATCAGAATGCCTTTCTGCTGTGTTTCAAATGGAGATATGCAAAATATTTGTAAACAGGGAGAAATACTTTTCGATTTTGTGGGGTGTGCTGCCCTCTGCTGCTGTGTTCCAGGAAGCTCCTCGGTAGCCTGTGGCTTTAGTCGTGGCTGTTAGCTGAGCATGTGACGTTAAACAGATTATGTTTAAATGAATATAAACCCTAGCATAGCTTAATTCTAATTAGTTTAAGCCAGTTAGGAATAGTCTTAAGAAACGGACATAAGCCACTTTTTAAACCAAAAATAAACACTTGTGGACGATCTTAGAGTATTTTAAATGAGTGCAAACTCGTATATAAACCAGCCTTTAAATAACCTGCATCTGTGTGATATTTAATGGGATTCTAGTTCAGTTTCAGTGTTCCTAGTGACCACGAGGGCAGCTCCAGCGGTAGAGTTGCCACAAAAATTGTACAAGCGTTAAAAATCCTTGAGTATACGGCCTGTTCTGAGTAGTACAGTGATGTGGATTTTGTTTTTCAGATCTACTACTAATATTCTAGATTACTATAATTCTAATACTATAAATTCTAGACAATAATGTGCTTTGAAATTTGCGTGCTATGGTTTGGCTTTCTTTTTTGTTCTTAAAACTGTTCCTTCCTCTGTAGCCTTAGAACGTGGCCTCTTGAAAACCCTGCAGAAACTGGATGAGTATCTGAACTCTCCTCTTCCTGATGAAATAGATGAAAATAGCATGGAGGATATTACAGTTTCTACCCGCAAGTTTTTGGATGGCAATGAGATGACATTAGCAGACTGCAACCTGCTACCCAAACTACACATTGTCAAGGTAAATGCCTTGTATGTTGTTATATGATAATGAAGGACAAAATGCTTATGGTATATGACATTCTGGAGTCCAACTAATTTCAACTGTTTGTAATCTCCTCTAAGTTTAGCTAGAGTATTAACAGTGCATGAAATTGCATAAGACTTGGGTAATTCACAAGGGCTTTAGGGGTGGAGCAGTTGAATTCAGTGAAGTTGTGAACCATTAGACGAGTTGGGCAGCAGATGATAAAATTGGTCAAACCAAAACCCATTTTACTGCATTGACCAATGTGGTCACAGGAAGAAGTTGCAACGCTTAAAAGAATGAGGTAGGAGGAGGAAGGTGAACATCCTGTGACCAGTTAATGTTTGAAGTGAATGTCTTCTCACATGTGTAGAGAAAACTGCTGTATTAGCAAAAAAGAAAATGGCACAATGTGAAATACAAGGATTGTAATAAAAAAGTCGGAAATCTAGAAAGAGGTAGCCTAGGATAACTACAGGAGTGAAGATGTGCCTGTATAATCGTGGCTTGATTTCTTTTCACTGTGTCCTATGATCTTTGTCAGTTTTGTACTGCAGATGGAGCCACTGATTAAGTTTCTGCCTGGGTGCAGAAGCGTTGCCTTTGGTGAGAGCAGTAATACAGACGAAGCGAGGCAGTATGCGGCCAGGCCCTGCCATGTGCCAGAGGGGCAGGTTCTGCTGACTTCGGAAGTGACTCTGTGCGTGTTGGAAGGATAGCTTAACAAGAGAGTGACAAGAGTTGAAAAAGCGGTTTAGGTTGAAGGATGTAAATTCATAATTTAATTCTTTTGTTCTAGGTGGTGGCCAAAAAATACCGCAACTTTGAGATTCCCAAGGAAATGACAGGGATTTGGAGATACCTGACGAATGCTTATAGCAGGGATGAATTCACCAATACCTGTCCTGGAGACAAAGAAATTGAAATAGCTTACAGTGATGTAGCCAAGAGACTCACTAAGTAAACAGCACTTGCAAAAGAGATGACTTCTTGCATATTCCATAACAATGCTTCTAACAGACTGCTCTTTTCATATAAGATAGCAATTTTTTTTGCATGAACTTGCAGTTATTCAAAGTTATGGTGGATAGACCAGGTACAGTAATTACCTAAAGTTTTGAGACTTAATTATAGGCTTGTTTTTCCTTACCTCCTTTCACAGCAAGTTTGAATATCATTAACGCAGTTATGTTAATATTGCACTGGGGTGACTCTGGATTCTTCAGTATGAAGGGTTGTCTTGCCCCTACTACTTTTCTTTGCAAATGTTTGGTCCCTGTCTACGAATTGGTTTAGGATACTGTCTTGCTATATGGTACAAGGAATATTTATGTATTTTGGAATTTATTGCTTTTCCAGAAGATCTATACACAATTGTCCTATCTGTGACACGTTGAACTGTACCTGCTTGTCTATCCTATTTACATATAGAAGGGAACTTATTATCCAAAAGAGCCATTTGCAGAATATTTGGCAATGTTTTTAAAAATAAATTCTCTTGGATTTGAAATCACGGTAATGGTTGAGAACGGACTCAAATGTGAAACGTGGATTTGAATGACTTCAGACATCAGGAAAGTTTGAATCTAGGCTTGAGTGCTATAGCAGGAAGCTCACAGTTCAGAGTTAGTATTTAGTTGTGTCTTCAAGAGCTTGATGAGATTAAAAAAAAAACAAACTCTTTTTTTTAAATTGGCAACCTACATTTGTCCCGAATTTGTGCCGATTTCTGAGTTGCAGCAAACAAATAATTGTCAGGATGCCCCTTAACATCATGAAACCAGAAGAATTGGATGCTTGCCATCTGTTCACCTTAAAAATTGCAAGTGGCTTTCCTTTTGGTAGTTAAGAGCCTTTATTTTGTATAGGTCTTTCTGGTGATATTTACTTACAAAATCTGTGCTGTCATAAACAAAGTACATGTAAACGTTAGTGTCCTAGTTGATAAATAGCTACTGTACACGGTGAATAGCAGTGCAATGATTAGTGATGCAAGACTGAACGCTGATAGCTGTTAAAGGGGGAGTCTTTCTGGGAACTTTTTAAAGCTGTTTCTTTCCTGAAGAAAGCTAAAGTGACCTTTAAAGATAACATTTGCCTTAAATTATAGTATGCATTTTTTTCCTGAAAGGAAATCTATTAATTGCTCTTGTAAAGAAATGGTGCGTGAAATCCAGTCCTTTACATTGAATTTATCCTAATTGCTTGTCTGTGCACCTGGACTGCAATTTTGCATAATCATAATCATTGCACTACTACACATAATCTTTTTACAGCAACACTGAGGAATAGCACTACAATTTTTTTAAAAGCAATTTTCAAATATTTCTAAACCAGGGAATAGTTTTCTTTAAAATTAATGATTTTGATGCATGAAATAAACTGATAGGTTATTTTTAAAAGACCATCATAAACAACTCCAAAGAATGCTAGACTTATATGCCTATTTTTTTGTAAAGATACTTTTATATTTAACTGATTTTAGAAGCTGGAAAGTGCTATTCCTGGTAGGTTGTTCTTGGAATATTTAACATTCTGTAATAACATGGAAATGCTCACGTAAACACTTTTATACACTAATTTTTTTGGTAAGCACTGGCTTTATGAAAACCAGCCTGACTTTTCTAAGCATCCTGCTTTTGCTACTTTATATACCCATGAAGTTAGTTTGACATAGAAGAGGTAGAATACAAGATCCATATTTGTATACATGGCTTCTGGTGCCTTGTCTTGCCTTCCTAGAGCTAGAATTCCAATATAAAGGCAGTTAGCAATCCTGTTGCATGTCTTTTGAAGACAACCATAGATATATTTAGACCCTATTATGATTTTTTTAAAGGGATGTTTAGGCACAGAAAGAAAATTCTGCAGAGCGACCTGGTTAGGAAAAACATAACTGTAGCCTTTTAATGATTACTGTATTCTAATGTCACGTTCTCATCCTGAATAAAGTTTCTCAGCCATAATAATCCTCTGTTAGGGGTTCAGTCTTTGCTACAACGTGACATGTAGAAAAAGGGATGACGTCCTTTTTTGTTAGATAACAACATTTTTAATGACATATAGGGTAAAAAACCCCACCCCAAGACTCATTGGTTTGGTGCTCTTTGCCATTGTATAGTTAGTTAACCTTTAAAAACAAAAATACAGGAAGCAATGTGATTGTGGCATAGCTTTGTTAAGTTTTTAACTCTACTTTAAAACCTAGATCAGGATGGCCCTTGGAAGTTGTCTGAGGTTGTAGTAATGGGGCCTCACTCCTTTTAAAAGCAAATTAGCCGTTGCGTGCACACTTCAGTACACCAGGCAATTATGCGCATATGAGCATGAAAACACTTTCATGCAGTTTTCTAATGTGCACGCTGCCTGCATGTCAATGCACACAAATGCTTAACTTGTTAAAATACTGGGCTTGTTGTCTTTTATAGATAATATATTCTCTCTACTTTTTAGGCAATCTTCAAAAATTGTAATACGTTATATTCAGCATTAAGTATTATAATGATTGTGTCTGAAAGCTTGTAAACAAAGTTAAAGCTCTTGCTCTAACTAATGTATTTCTTATCTCAGTACAATGAAGTATTGAGCGTCGGAGCCTTTCCCTCATGGGTGTAATTCAAATGAGGACCAGGTTAGCAATTTCTAAGGCGGTTACCGTATGATAGCTGTTAACTGTCCTGTGTGAAAGGAGCTCGTATCTTTTAGGCTTCCTGTTGCACATTTTTGTTGTGTTGTGGCAGAAGCTGGCCAGCCTCTTGCTGGCTTCAGCAGAGGCCAGGAATCTAATGGAGAGCGAGCAGCTTTCACCTCTGTAGGTGATCCCTTCGGAACAGCAGAGTACAGCTAGGGTGGTGTGTAAAAGGCTTAGCGTCTGGTGTGGGTAGAGCACTTTCATCTGGCCCCAATCACCAGCGCTACATTAATTAAAAAAGCCCTTTCATAACTATGTAAATTCTTGACTTCTGTCAACTTGTTTACAATCTGATCTTTAAATGCATTTTTAATTTCATCAAACAGCAATTAATCTACCCCCTGTTTAAATTTAAAATGATGCTTCTAGCCCCTTCTACAATTTAAAAACAGCAGTTACCCTTTCAAGTAGGCATTCCAGTTTGCAAGTTGGTTGCATGTATTAGCATGCTGAATAACTTACTTTATTCTCAAGCTGAAATATGCTTAAATTCCCATTATAACAGGTGACTTGTGTATTTCCTGAACATAAAGGGAAAATCCATCATCTTCACCCTGTTTTTGTGTGGGAGAACAGATTATACTATATGCATGATTTTTTTTTTTTTTTGTTAACAAAGCTTTCCTTCTTGAAGAGATTCCTTATGTGTGAGAGCTGCCTGTTGAACAAGAGGCATGTGAATTCTGAAACAATTTCATGCACTCCAAAGCTTTCCTGTCCATCGACTGTTGACTGCTGGTCTGTGTAAGTGTCCCACACGGACGGTCACAGCCATGTGTAACTTCTACGTTTGCATTTTCCCATAAAATTGGTGTTTTTTCCGCAATGGGCATGTCTAAACTGATTGAGAGTTGCGTGCAGTTCCATGATAAGAAGAGAGATGTAATCAAGTTTTTATGCTAAAGTAGCAAATTAGCATTTCGTATCAAAGGAACACAGACATGAATAAATTGAAGATGCTTGAGCCAAACCCACTGATGCCTATCTCAATGTAGAACAAAAAGTGGCTAAGTACAGGCAACTTTTTTTTTACTCTTTGCCACTCAGAGTACTATCTGCACACATCCAATTAATATTTTCAGAAGAAGGCTTTATCCCAAGTGAAAAATATTTAATCTGTCTCAGAACCTGTGCCACCAACTATTACATTTTGTTTCTGGAGGGGATGGGGGGGATGGGAGAATAGTGGAGCAGAATAGGATATCGAGACTCCCAAGACAGGACATCAAGAATTGGAGCATTGTTTGCAGAAATACTTGAAGAGTTGATACAATTTGTTGTAGTTTGCTTATGTCTTTCACTCTCTGGAACATCTTTTACAGATATACCAGTATACTGCTGGCAGCTATTGTTAAAAATAAAATTATATTTTCACTACCAAGCAGATCTTTCTCTTATTTTTGAAGAGTACGGTTCTCGCATGTGTAAGCTACGACTTGAATGTGGTGTGCTAAACTACAGAACAAAACTTTGTAGTAATTATTTTCTCAATTTTTGGCCTTCTGTCTGTTTTCAGCGGTGGTGTGATTTAAGGCAGAATGCCTGTTGTTTCTGACAGTATAACTAGCTGTTGTGCCCCTTAACAAAGTTAAGAACTTTCTTAAAATTAAGAGCAAGTTGAGAAATAATGACTTCTCCTACAGAAATGATAAAAAGTGGGTTGTTGTTTTGGGGTTGTGGTTTGGGTTTTTTTTTTCCCCAAATTTTGAGTGGAAACTCTTAACATAAATTTTGGTAGCTTGTTTTCCTGTGGAATACTAGGTTTTCAGAGTTACACTGTGAAAACTGGTTAAAAAGACAAAAAAAAATTTCTTGTTTGGTTCAACTTGTTTTCTATCCAGATAATCCACTAAATAGCCATGTCAAGAGTTGACACTGAATTGATCCCATCTACCGAATTCATGGATTTCAGACTCAGTGCTCTTATTCTGAGTTTCAGCCATCTTTCCTTACTGTCTTTTGCTTTCAGATATGTCTCAACTAGCCATGGTAAACACCGTACACCCTTTCTTTTAATACGAGTATGTTAACTAGGTACTAGGTCTTCAGAGCAAAGACCACCAGCCACTAGTGGAAGTTGTCTTCAAAACTTCCTCTGCATTATCATGTCAATCTCTCGCCTGCCTTGTGAGTGTTTGAGGTGCATCTGGGGTCTGATTTTTTTGTTTTTGAAAGGAAATTTGTGGAATCCAGAAGACATTCCTGGAGCCTGTAATCTGGGATGCCATCATCTGAGTTTGAGCATGTGCAGGAAAGTAACAGACGTGCTTGTAGTAGCAGCAAATCCAGCAATTAAATCCTTGGTGTAGGATTACATACTTGTATCGCTGTAGTATTTTACTGACTGAGGTTTGTGATCAGTTTTGCAATAGGATTTGCAGTCACCTTGTTTGAGTTTGGTCACGTATTTCCGTGAAATGTTGCAGGGTGGAGCAGAAGGTAATGCAACACCCTCTTCGTGTGAAGAGCGCACTGAAAGGGTGTGCTGCTGAGCTGTGAAGATGGTGCCCGTCCTGCATGGCAAAGGCAATAGTCTTAGGATATTTTGTATAATTATGATTTGCTTCAAGAGCTGTTTTTAACTAGCTAATAACTTTCATGTTTTTTGCTAGATTTTGTTTTTAAGATAGCTCAGGTGATTACCCAGTGTGGCCTGGAAGGTTCCTCCTAGATGTCCGAGCAAGAAAGAGCTGGATTTCAGCTTCAGTGAAAGCTATGGAGCCCACTCCCAACCCCAGGTCTGTGTAGCTGCTGACCGTGAGCGCTGAAAAGAATTTAAGAGCTTGAGGGGAGCTAGGGGAGGCTGAGGGAAGAGTACTTGTTTCTGACCACTGCGTTCTCCCTGTTCTCAGGGACAGCTCTGATCTGAATAATTTTGAACTTGGCTCGAATCCAGGTTTCATAGCTCTGGTTTACCTCTCCAAAAATGCTGCCATCTTCCCAGGGAAAACTAGTCTCGAGATTGGTAATGAACTCCGGTGGTTTAGAATCCGGACTACCAAAACTGTGATAAGTAGCAATTGTGAAAGCAGTCGGTATCTGTTCACCTCAGTTGTAAGGACAGAGCAGTGCGGTCTGAGAATGGCAAGGACGACTGTGAAGTGTGTCACCCTTCTCCTGTGTCTTGTCCACCCTCTACATCAACACGCTTTAGCTAGACCCCAGTTATATTTAATTGATCGTTTTCTTTCCGTTTGTACTCTGCCCTGTTCTAAATGAGCCTAACGACATGCTGGAAATTGCTGTCGGTCTCTGGTACCAAGCGAGGGGGAGACCTAGTGATCTTGAGCGTGGGCTCACCTTGAGATGTGTTTTTAATGACACCAGCCTTGAAGTATTGGCACCTTGTTTGGAAATGCTGTTTTAGATACTCATCAACTTATTTTTGTGACATTTCACTAAGAAGTTCCTAGAAATAAACTAGCGTTTTGTTAGCCCTGTATAAAAAATGGAACACTGCTATTGCACACATTTCAGCAGATTGATCTGATTTGTTGTGGTTTGTTCCTTTAGCAATTCGCACACTTTATAAGA
The DNA here is from genome assembly GCA_017639485.1 of Pluvialis apricaria. Classification (NCBI taxonomy): domain Eukaryota; kingdom Metazoa; phylum Chordata; class Aves; order Charadriiformes; family Charadriidae; genus Pluvialis; species Pluvialis apricaria. The sequence continues at coordinate 4,892,979 of CM030027.1, read as the reverse complement.
GCTCCGGTTTTCTTACTGCAAAGAGGCTAAAACACACCATTTGCCAAAAGCTTCAGGAGTATTAATTGTGCTGTGGAAATTCCAGAAACAATTTTCTAATTACTTCCTCAACTCAGTTTTCCTGTAAGCAGCAAAATAGAGCAGCTAAAAGGCCGAGGAGACCCTGCAAGTGTCTCTCTTGAGTTCTCGCTGGTGTAGGAACAAACCAATTTGTCAGAGGGTAGTCGAGATTTTTATGGAAGGAAAAAGAAACCTGGACAAACCTTTGTATTCAGTGGGATGGAAAAGGAACTCATTTGACGTGGTTGCCCGAGGGCTTTTGGACAGTCATTACAATGAAAGCTAAGTATGAGCTGAACGTCTAAACATTTTTGATGTCTCTGAAAGTCTCCAGGAGAAAGGGTGGATGTAGTGACTCATTAATCAAGAATACGTTTAACTGTAGTGGTTCCCAAACTCCTTTTAGTGGATCACAGGTGGTCCAGGAGGCCAAGGAGAGCCTTTGATGGGCTTATATGAAGCAGGGGATGGTGTTAGCAGAGGGTGAATGGTCCAGGAGAAGCTGACTGACCTTTTAATCGCAAACGTTTAGGAACTGCTGCTCGAAGGTTTTACTTTCTTCATTGAATTCATTCTGCAAAAGCAAGATTCACCTTGAACTGGTGAACAGTTCACACCCAAATGCTTGGGTTTGTGGTGGTCTCCTGAAGTCAGTAGGCATAGTGGTGAGACTTAAAGCAGTTTAATGAAAAAAAAAAAAATGCAGCAATGCTGGGAATAACAAAGCGCTTTAGTCTGGGTTAGTATTTTTCCAAGACTGCCAAAAGTGTGTGGTGGCTGAGCAACTTGGGGTCGTGATCGCAGTGTTCCAAAGTTACTAGAGATTGGGGGAGGTAAATTAGTCAAGTGTTGTGAGATAATTTCTGAAAAGTATTAACTTAAGGTGACTTAAAGAGCCTGGCTTTTAACTATGTGTGAGAAATGCAAAGTCTGGAGGCAAGCAGCCCTTCTCCCTGCAGATCCTACTGCACTTGGTCTTGCTAAATTTCTGATGAGCTCTCAAAGCTGATGCTGGATGGTTTCCAGAGCTGGAAAAAGAGAACTCATGATTCTTTGAGTCAAGAGAAGAACTGCTGTGTTCTTACCACTGGACAGAGAGATGAAAACAGTTGCTAAACAAAGATCAAACATGTGAACTTTATAAATAAACAAACAAAATTGATGCTAAGGGACGTCTCAACTCCTTTGCCTACGGCAAAGGGCTTGGCAGGACCTAGGAGAATGACTTTGTCAGTTTGCACATGGAATTCTTATTTTAAAGAGTCTGATTAAAGTGATACTGCTCGTCTTAATGAGTTTGAAAGTTACGCTTGTTAAAATGGCCTTCTCAGTCCATGCGTTGGTTGAATGCAGGGTAGAGGAGAAAGCGTTTATGGTGCTGAGCTCTAGATGCAGAACATGGCAAAATTTTAATTCATGTGTGATTAAAAAAGCTGGTTGTGAGAAGTAGTAAAAGTACTTGTAAAACACTCAAAGGCAGCAGGTTTGATAGTGTGCGGAAGAGGGAGCTTGGTCAACTGTGAGAGGCACCTGCAAGGCAGAGCTCGGCAGCGGAGGGGCTTCTCTTGATCTGATGTGCATTTCAAGCCTCCAGTTCCAGTCCTTCCTTTGAGGAAGATGGGACTGTGGGTCGCAGGAATGGGTTTGCTCAGTATCTTATAGAAAGTTGGTGGCTGGAGTGGGAGCAGAACCCAGGAGCAGATAGCCATTACTTTAACCGTTTTTTCCTTCTCCTATCAAGTTTGAAGAGTGGCATGAACTGGGAACAGGAAGCTTGTTGGTCGGACTCTTGCCTGGCATACAGACCTGACAGTCTTGACTCCCCCTTCCCATTCCCAGCATTAAGCATCTTCCATCCTTGACAGCTCCTGCTCCTGCTCCTCCTTTGGTTCGATACCGGCTGCAGCCGTTGCTGTGCGATGCTTTAATCTGGCTGCGGAGCGCAGCTGCAGCTGGCTCCTGTTTGGGCTCCCGAGCAGCCCACTCGTGGCGAGGCAGCCAGCAGCAGCCAGCCCAGTGCCCCGTAGCTATGAACGCAGCCTTCTCCCAGAGGCCCAGCTGCTCCGTACGTGTCGTGCTGTCTGTGCACAGCTTTCCGAGGAGGGCTTAAACTCCTGGGTACTCCTGCAGTTGTTGTGGGATGCCAGGCAAAAGATGAAGACCCTGGTCGTCTTCCTGAACCATTTACTGCCCGAGGCTGGAGTCTCGCTAGAGACTTTTACTGCCTTTAAACCTAAAGCAGTAGAGCTGGGCCCTGTGAACAGCTGACAAGTCGAGCTATTACTCTGTAGCTGCGCATGATCTTTGGATGTTGTTTCTGGGGTGACGTTCTTGTTGGGAAGAGTCTAAGGAGGAAGAGTGGTCTAGACAATAGTTCCCTGAGCTTGACTCTGGGGGCCGTGAGTTCCATTTCTGGTCTGTGTTGGGAAAGCTGCTTCTGTTTGTAGTGTCTCCATTTTGCGTTCTTAAAAGGGGAGTAATATCCTTTAAAAGATTTTGGTGGTGTTTTCCATCTGTAGCTACCAAAGAGGAAACATAAAGAAGAAAGCGTCATGGACAATCGTCTCCCTTCAAGATCTAAATATCTAAATGAAGACCCTTTGGAGGACGGGGCTCCGGTGATGTACTCGCTCTCTGGCGGCAGAGCTGGCCTGAGCACACGCATCGCTCCAGACGAGTCACGGCGCTGCTGCACCTTGCCTGGTGTCAGGAGCCTCATGGGGTGAAGAGGGGAGCTGAGGTTGCTGCAGCGGAGAGGGGTGCTTGAGGACAAGGGCACGTGCCCTAAGGAAATCGGCTTTTATTAGCTCTGCTGGTCGCAATGACTTCTCTTTATCTGCTTTGCTGGCTCGCTGGGAATGAAGTTACATCAGTGTAACAAAGCTGCGTTAGCGTTCCTACCGACTCTGTGGCTTGTAGCTGGATTTTTTCATTTGATCTGGGTGGGTTGATCTGTATCCATGGGCTCCTGTGGATACGTTTGAAACAAACCTGCATGATGAAGCTTGCGCTTTTCTTCTTGTCATTCAGGGCGCTTGGACAACTTAAACCGCTGTTTGCGTGCCGGCTGGCGTTACCTGCGACAAACAGGCGTGTGAAGCCAGGATGCACCGTGCAAAGGCATAGGGTAGGCAAATGCTGAGAGTTTTTACAGCTCCTGCTTGTGTCTGCGGGTTTAAGGTGTAGGCAGGCATATGCTGCTTCAGCTACTTCTTAGTTTTAATTTCCTCAGGCAATATTTCTTATAGGGACTGGGAGTTCCTGTAGTTTGTGTTTTTTTTATTTAAGGCAGTGGTTGGCTTTTTGTCTTGCTGCACCCACTCGCCTAAGAATCCAGTATGCAGCAGCACATGCGTGTTTACTGCAGGCGTCGTGCAAGGGGTTGGCGGGTTTGGAGTGTTCAGGGTGAGATTTCTTCAAGGAGGGGGTCTAACTAATTTCAGAGCGTTTTGTGGACTTTGAGCCAGAATCAGCCATGCAGTAAAACTTGCCGTGGGAAGGAGCGTGAAATAATGCGGCTCTCACTGCTGAGTGAATTCTCCTCTGCTAGATTCCTTGAGGAGAGAAATTCGGCCCACTTGCAGGCGACTCCCAGGATGGGGATTGTCCCTGGGGCCCGGCCACCTGCCCTCCAGGCATAGTGTGTGACAGACCAGTTCCGTTGGTCTGAGATGCTTTTGTACTAGCGGGCAGTGAAGGATGCACATGAGCAAACTTTCTCACAGTGTGACTTGCCCACGGGGCACTGCAATCCATAGATATTAGTGTGCAAAATCCCTTCTCAGGCTCGCTCTGTCCTTCCCCTCCAGACGAGACTTTCCTTATGGGTAGTTACTCTTTACCAGCAGAACTTGCTCAGCTTTCCCATGAAACTTCCTGCTGCAGACCGGGTTTCGTAGTGGCTACTGCACTGGTCTGAGCCAGTTGGCGTTTCGTGGCGTCTTTGGGAGCGAAGGGTTTGGGGAAGTCTGGGGTAGGGAGAAAGGGACTGCTGTGTTATGTGCTGTAGGCAATGAGAAACTCGCTGGGAGCAACTGAACGGTGGCTCCTCGGGGCGGAATCCTGCCTGGGAGCCTCGGGAGCTGAAGCGCAGGTGCTTGACTGTGGGTCCAAATGGTTAAGCCTGTGCTTAAGGAGGGAGAGGCTCCTGAAAGCGTTGGATGGTTGTAAGAGAAGGATCCTGAGTATCATAACGCGACTCAATGTATTGGAAGTCTTTGAAGTCTTCTCCTGACATCCATCCCGTACCAGCATCTTTCATCCTTCGCCAGCGCTTCCCCAGCTGAAGCTATTAAAGGGAAACTACAGAAGCCATAAATCCTGGCTGTTAACATCTCCAGCGGTGAGATTTCACAATGAGCCCAAGTTGCTGCGAAAGATAAGAGAAGGCCTTGAAACCAAGGCAAGTTGTGACTGGTTCCCAAGAATAGCTGAGCTTCACAGCTTCGTTGGGGGTCCCTCCAGGTTACTCGCTTTTGGGCGCAGTAGCCGGCTCTGCTGCTGACTCTCCGGGTGCCCTTGTGTGAGTCACCCAGTGCGTGTCTACGCCGGGCAACGCAGCCTGGAGGAGACGTCCCCAGCGCTGACCTGACCCAAAGGGGTGAAGCTCTGGCTGGGGTGCTGCCTGTAGGTTAAGCAGCCCGGCTGCGGTGCTGTCCTGCTGTGGTTACGCTGCTTCCAAGGATTGATCTTATCACGTCTGCTGGGAGCTGAGTTTATAAATGTACACATTTCAGTGGGGTGCGGGCACATCTCAGGGCCCCCCCTTTGCATGCAGAGGGTGGAGTGCCTCTCGCAGAGTTTGCAGAAAGGCCAGGGAGGAATCCAGGAGTCCCGATTCCCCGGGATCCCTGCTTTGGCCACACCGTCTGGTTGGAACAGGCAATGAAAGGCGAGGTCTCTTTGTAGCTTTGCGTTGAGCTAGTAGCCGGAAGGCTCCCGGCTTTATCAGGAGTGTTGGTTCAACAGAGGAGAAAAACGCAGCCTGAATTGCCAGACAGCAAATAGGAGCGATTCCTGGGAATGTTTCCTTGAGTGAATGGGAACGTTGTTAGTGGGCAAACTGGAATCGATGTTACGCTTATAATTTTATTTACACCCTTGCTGTGATCCTGATCTCTGCCCAGCCTGGAGTGCGTATCTGTACAGAGTTCACTTCAGTATAAACACTTGGCTCTGCAGAACGTGTCAGTACATCAAATTGTCTGCCAGGCGCCTTCCTGAATGATTCTTTTCATGGGAGACTTTTTTTCTCATGTCTTCTTCACAGCACTAGTCTAGCAAGTCTCCTTTTGCTAGCAGCAGGCCAGGAAGAAGCGATGGGTCCGCGGGGCAAAAAGTCCAGTTAGCCACATGAGAGGGCCGGTGGTATGGTGGCAGAATGGTCAGAAGGTCTTTGCCCTCTCCATGGCGGAGGCTGTTTTCCCATCGGTATTGCTTGTTCCTGCAGTTCCCACCCGTAGCGGCAGCGGGAGGGAGAAAACCTGCCTCTTGGTATGCTGAACGTTGTGCTGTGGATGCTCCTAAGCCCTCCAAAGGAGAGTTGTTACCATCTCGGTGAAACAACTTTGGGTAGTTGTGGGGGAAGGTGTCAGAGCATCAGTGCGGGGACACAGGGCGCAGCAGGACCCCCAGGGCTTGGTCAGGGCACGGGCTGGGCTCCGAGGGAAAGCGGTGGGGTGGGGTGGAGGGACACAGAGCATTTCGTGTGTCACATCTGGCCAACGTCCTCATAGAAACGTGTCTCAGACCTGTGGACCACTCGCTCAGTCCTGCCAGTTTCCTTGGCTTTGCTCTGCTCACTCTCCTCCTCCGGGCATTAAAATGAATCTCTGAATAGTCCTCCTTTTGATTTTCCTGCTCTGAACTCCTCCCCAGCATCGCCAACGTCCGACTGCCCTTCTGTGGGGGAAATCGCCCACTGCTCCGGCCACGCACCGCTCCTCGGGGCCACGCTTTTTCCGTTCCCGTCACATGCTGTGCTGTGGGGAAGGTGGTGGGTGCTGGTGTGTGCGGAGGGCAGAGCAGATCCGCTGGGACGCCGGAGAGCTCTTGGATTTGGCGCTAACGCCCAGACAAACCCAAGGCTTTGAGGAGGCAAATGCTGCGTCTAGGAATTCAGATCAGCAGCTGTTAGCGAAAACCTCAGTAAGGCAGGAGGTTTCGGAGCTGCCGTTGCCCTCCGGGGATGACTTTGCTCTTTGTCAGGGCGTACGCTTTGCTTGCTCAGACCGTCTCGGAAAAGGAAGCCTCAATATCGGCTACACCGATGAGATCTATTTTTTTTTTTTCTTTCTTTTTTAGCTGAAACCCAAATCCTCAGTGTTTGCTGCCCTACTGATTAACTGGAGATAGGATAAGCCCTTCCGGGCACTGCGATAGTGCGGAGGTGCAAACAGTCCCTGCCTATTGTTGTCTGTTCTGAGCAGATGATGCGGATTTTGAGGAATCGGGGCTTCTGGGTCTGCTCCCGGCCCTGAAGTACTCCTTTGTCCCTTCTGTGTGCAAAAAGGGTCCTCAGGGCCCTGGAAAAGGACCCGTTAGCCCAACAGCTTAATGAATCGCTGCGAACCTTCCATTTCTGCAGCATCCACGTCTCTTATAACTTCTTAATTTCTGGAACCCTATGGCAGCGGCGTTGGAACTCGATGATCTTCGAGGTCCCTTCCAACCTAAACCATTCTATGAACAAGGGAAGGCAGCAGGAGGGGAGATGCACAGGAAGAAGCCCGGGATACATCGGGGAAGATGGAGAGGAGAAACCAGCCCAGGAGCTCCTGTGTCCTGGGCTGGCAGCTCCTGCGGAGCCGTCCCCGCTGGGACACGAGGTGGTGGTCCCATGTCCCAGAGGTCCCCACTGCTTTGGTACTGCAGGGTTGGTTTTGGTGGGGAAAGGGCCCCGGTTTGCACGATTTGGAAATATTTTTCGTGGTCGGGTGGAGCAGCGCAGGGCTGTTATGATCCAGCTGGCCTGTGGAGGTCAGCCTCGGCTCAGGGAATCTCCCCGGGAGCAGCAGGGTGGCTCCTGCCCCAGCCGGGCGCCATCGCTGAGGATGCACCTTTTCCCCCACCCAGGGTTTGGTGGCTCTCGCCACCCTCCTGTGACATCCCGCTGCTCCTTCATGGTGGCCCAGAGCGGGGGATCCAGAGACACTCGGGTGAAGTTTGATTTCTGGAGAGGTAGAGAATGAAGGAAACGAGACTGCCGTAACACTCGTTTCCGTTCCCATTTTAACGGTGCGGGTGCATTTGGACTTGACTGAGAGAAACGTTTGTCCCCGTGGCCGAGGATCTGTGCTGCATCTCCAGTGTGCTGAGCTGTGTCTCGCACCTCTGAGCGCGCAGGTCAGAGATGACCACAGATGGACATCAGGACTCTTTTTGGTTGTCTTCTGTGCTTTTTGGTGTTTTTTTGTTTTTTTTTTTTCCAGATCCCACCTCCTCCAACAAGTGAAGAACACTGGAAATCGATGGGTATTTGTTTGCTGTTGTAGGAGTCCCCGTTCTCAGAATGCCACAAACCACTAAGACAGCTCTGCAGCCTGGGCAAAGCTCAGCTTTAGGTGTAGGGGAGTTTTTGAAGGACCCTGGCGAGCTGAAGGCCGTGTGATGCCGCTCTCCAAAGCCTGCCAAGCAGGCCAGCGGGACAAGAGCCTCCTACTACAGCATTTTAAGACCATCTCTTTCCCACAAGGCATTTCCTTGGCCCATCCCTAATGGATCCCCACTGAGGATCCCGAAGCATGGTTGGATACTTGGGTGGTTCCTCTCGCTGTGTGCTGTCTGCACAGTGCCCAGTGCTAATTAGCAGAGCTAAGTTTAGGTTCCTGAAGTGACCTTTGCTGCTGGGCTCCCGTCCTGCCCACGGGATGTGGATTTTATGCCACTGTAGTCGCTAATGACAGTGATTGTGGTCATTACGGGAAATTGGGTCGCGGGAGCTCTAAAGCCGAGGAGGTCCCCGTTGCAGGTGTGCAATGAGGAGAAGAAAAGTACCTCTCACTCCTCGATCTCTCGCTTGTCAACCCCCTCCAGGAGGACTGTAACAGTGAGATGTGAAGGTTTCGTGTCCCTGTTTTTCTGGCAGTGGATGGGACAGGTAGTAAACGCAGCTTTCTGGGGTTGGTTCCTGGTGCTGCACCACAAGCCCTTGCTGCCTCCTCCACCTGACGAGGGCCACGTGGGAGCCTCTGATGCAGAAATACATTTATTTATTATTTTTTTTAATGCTGGATTAGCCCTGTCTATGGCAATACGGAATTATCTGACACAGTGTGTTTGGAAAAAAAAAAAAAACCCAAGGCAGAAGAGTCTATGAGGCCTCTCAGAATCTGCAGAGCTCCTCAACGCTGGACATTGATGATGACCTCTAGCGTCATATCACGGGGAATAAGAGCTCGGTTTAGGGCAGTGTTGAAGGTCCTCGCCTTGCCAGCCCATGCGGCAGTGGTTGCTGCCGATACCCTTTGCTCCGGCCCCGGCGATGATTTGGGATACCAAGTTTTCCTCTGGGGTATGTAGGAAATTCCCGTGGTGAAGGTCCAGGAGTTTCCCTGGAGCTGGGCACTCTGGGTGTTATCAAAGCAATAATTCTTCCCATTTCCCATCTAATCAAGTGAGGAGAGCTTAAACGACGTGGACGCTGTTGGTAACCACAGCAGATGCTTGAAGACTTGTTGCTGCTCTCCAGCTGGGTAACTGTCCTCCCGTTGTGCTCCCCGGGCTCCGTCCCAGCCATTAACATGCGGAGAAGTTGGATTCACGTTTTAGACGAGCTCATATTCTTTGCTATTAGCAGGTTTCTATAGATGCCACAGAAAGCATGTTATTAAGGCAGATGAAAGGCCAAGGAACGAGTTTGCTGTGCTTGTGCATGCCCATGGGGTAAACTTTCCACCCCTCCCCCAGGTTTTTTTTTATTTTTATTATATCCATCCTGCATCAAAGTTGCTTCCAGAAGCGAGCGAGCTCCCCAGCAAGGCCCTGCCATGGCGGTAATGGAGCAAAACCACAAAGGGTTTCGCTGCCTGCAAAGCGCCAGACCGATGGCCCGGGCTGAGCCAAGCCGACAGGTTGATCTTTTGCTTCCTGCAGCCTGTTGTTCTACCAAAAAAAAAAAAACAGCCCCCCCCTCTCCCTCCATCCTTCCCGGCGGCTCCTCCACCTGCCCCGCTCGCTTGCTGACTTGTGCATTCCTCCTTCCACATGTTATAAAGATTAATCGCTCCGGTTGGAGCTCGGTGCGACTGGGCAAGGCGAGACATTCCTCTGTTGACATTGCTGCTTTTGACTGAGGGAGGCCAGAGGTTTTGGGCTCGCCCCGGCCAGCCGAGGTGTGGGCAAGCTCCTGGTAGAGTTTGGTCGCCCCTTGTCTGGGGCACGAAGGGAAATGAGCCCCCTCAGCGCGTGTGCGGGCCCTGGTGGGGCGGATCGCTCTTTGCAAGACGCATGGCTGCCTGCTGCTGTCGCACATCCCACGGCTTCGTTCTGGAGACCAAAGTGATAGAACAAGAGGGAACGGGCTCAAACTTGACCGTAGGAAGTTCCATCTAAACGTGAGGAGGCACTTCTCTCCTGTGCGGGTGGCAGAGCAGTGGCACAGCTGCCCAGAGAGGGGGGGGAGTCTCCCACTCTGGAGCCATCCCAAACCCGCCTGGACGCCGTCCTGTGCCACTGCTGGAGGTGCCCCTGCTCTGGCAGGGGGTTGGACTGGGGGAGTTCCAGAGGGCCCTTCCAACCCCCACCACTCTGGGATTCTGGGTGAAAGGGGCAGCCACCTCCTGAGCCGGGTGGCAGTGGTCTGGGCAGGTTTGGAGATCATAGAATAGTTTGGGTTGGAAGGGACCTTTAAAGGTCACCTCGTCCAACCTCCGATGAACAGGACTCTGCTTCCCGCCTCAGGACTGGGAAAGCGTTGCTGTGCCATGGGGCAGGAGTGGCCGCGTTTGGGCGGCGGATAAAGCAACATCCCTGTAGGCCAGTGGGGAGCCTTGGTGGAACCATGGTCAAGGGTCTTGGGTCTGCTGCTGCCACGGTGGCCTGTCCTCCATGCTGGTTTCTGCTGGCTTTGCAAGTGCTGGAGGCTGCTCTGCCTCTGTGTGCTTCGCATCGCTGCGGGAGCTCTCAAAGCACCTGAGATCTTGAAGGGCTTTGGGCTGAATGCACGCACCCTCTCTCCAGACCCAAATCAATCGCACAACCGTCCCGGATCTTCCTCCAGACCCATCCATTAGGATCTCCAGCCCTAAAGAGAAGAACAAGTTACAAGAGGAAACAAACTTGACCATAGGAAGTTCCATCTCAACCTGAGGAGGGACTTCTTCCCTGTGCGGGTGGCAGAGCAGTGGCACAGCTGCCCAGAGAGGTGGGGGAGTCTCCCACTCTGGAGCCATCCCAAACCCGCCTGGACGCCGTCCTGTGCCACTGCTGGAGGTGACCCTGCTCTGGCAGGGGGTTGGGCTGGGGGAGCTCCAGAGGGCCCTTCCGACCCCCACCACTCTGGGGTTCTGTGAACGTGGCTCCTGCCTTGCCCAGCTCAAACCGAGCACGGGAAGAGACGGGAGAGGCTGTGTCGGAGCTTGGGGCGAGAGGAGGCTTTCTCCAGGGTTCCCTCTGGGTGCTTCTGCACCACCTCGTGCTGTCCTCTCCTGCGCACGTCTGCCCCGAGCTGGGAAGTCGGGGCTGGAGGCCGCGAGGTCAAACCTCAGAGGTAAGTGGCTATTTCTGGAATTTCGTAGAAGAGAGGAGAGATGGGGAGCGCGGAGCAGGGGGCATGAAGGCAAAGGGTGCGTTGTCTGGAGAAACAGGGACCGGGAGGAGGCACAAATCTCCCCGTGCAGGTGGGGGCTGCGGAGGGGCACTGCTGTCGGGGTGGGGGGGAGAGGGAACGAAAGGTGTGGATTCAGGTTAGATTTTAGGAAAAAGTTCCCCGTCGTTGTCTGGGCAGGCTGGGGAACCGCCACCACTGGGGGTGAAGGACGTGTTACAGCGCTCCAGACAGATGTTTGTCTATGTAAACACCAGCGTGCCTCGGGCCAGGGAACAGGTTCGGCGGCTCCTTGGGCTCCAGTCCTGTTTCCCCGGGATTTGGATGCACATACGCGCCTGTGAGCGCCTTCGCTCGCTTATGCGCTCGTCCCACCATAAACACACGCTTTGGATCGGGAACAAAAGTTCAAATACATATTGCTTTTGTTGCATTTTGTCATCTATTTCTAGTCTTGTTGGGCGCCGCAAAACAGCTTCTGGGTATGAGAAGGATTATACAAATGAAGCTGCTGTAGGACTGTAATTTCAGAGATTTTTTTTTTTTTCTCCTTACCATTAGTTTTTTCTTTTCTTTCCTTTTTCCTTTACTAAAAAAAAAAACCCTTCTTTTGTGCACTTTGGACCAAGCTTGCCATATTTCTTAGAGTCTCCAGTGACTCCTTCATACTACAGACTTTCTGGAGTCCTCCTTGTTAGACCGAGAACTGCATGATTCATTGTGTGCTGGAGATTTAATACCGCACGTAAAACATTCCCGGTTCAAATTTGTTTTCTTTCTTTCCCCCCTTTCCCTCTTTTTTTTTTTTTTTTTCTTTCTTGGCTTCTCACTTACATCCTGGAATTTTTTCACGAGATATAAAATAAATACTTTCCCAAATATGTCCAGTAGGAAACGATCCACTTGGATTTTTCAGCTGCTGTTTTAAGGCCTTAAAACAATTTGGTGCTGTTCAGCTTTCTCCGGGGATGGCAGTGTGTTGGGAAGACCATCTCCCGTCTCTTGTGGCCCTCCGACGACGCACATCACTGCATGAACATCTCGGCCGCTGCAGGCAGCATTTGGAGGCACCTAGTGCTTACTGAAGACCCTCAGGGTTGCTTTTCCAGCGGTGAGATGTAGGGTATTAGTGCCAAAAGGGGAACTTTTTGGTTATTCAGCCTGGTTGAATCCCATCCTTTAAGGTCAGCAGCGCTGTGGTGGCATGTCCCATCCTGGTGTTAATCAGCAGGTGGTTCACGTCCGATGTCACCTGTGACAGAACAGCTGTTCCAAGAGCAGTGGTTGGGGTCAGCTTCTTCTGAGGACAAAGTCCTCTGACGGGCAGTTAAGTTAATAAAAGGAGGAGGGGGAATGGTTTTAAACTGGAAGAGGGGAGATTTAGATGAGATATGAGGAAGAAACTCTTCCCTGTGCGGGCGGTGAGCCCCTGGCCCAGGCTGCCCCGAGACGCTGTGGCTGCCCCATCCCTGGAGGTGTTCAAGGCCGGGTTGGACGGGGCTTGGAGCACCCTGGGCTGGTGGGAGGTGTCCCTGCCCAGGGCAGGGGGTGGCACTGGATGGTCTTTATGGTCCTTTCCAACCCAAACCGTTCTATGGTTCTAAGTGATGATCTGAACCTGGGAAGAATAAGTTGAACCCTTTAATTACAGGTTGCCTTATGCTTGCCTGTAGCAAGGTCTACCTGTCCTGCCCAGGCTCCCCTTCATCTGCATTTTTAAATATATGGTAATGAAATCAAGTCCCTCTTAGCCATGACCTGGGAATCAATTTTTCGGAGGAGCCCAAGGCTGGGTTTCCTGGGACTTGGTCCCGGCAATGAGCTCTTATAGGGGCAATGGGCTCTTTTAGGTGCTCTGGGCCCTTCCCAAAGCACTTGAGGAGTTTGATTTCCGAAGGGACCTCAGCACCCCAGCAGTTTCCATCCGCCTTGCTGTCCAAGGAGCCCGTCCCCAGGGTGCAGCGTGCTTGAAGCAAGGTGGGCCTGCTCACCTCGCTGCCCGAGGACGTGCTGCCTGAAGCACTGCTCGCAGCAGCGATGGAGTCATATCACCTACAGCCAGGGTGCGTTAGCTTGGGTGTAGCAGCACGTGAAGACATGACTCCTTGCAGGCCAGGAGCACCTTCTGGTTCTGTACCATGCCCCGGGGACGCGTTAGCCCGCTGGGTGCTAACGATCTTCTGCTGTTTCCCGGTAGGTGCTTGCCTCCATCCCGTTCATGGAGCGGTAGTTTGCATGGCAGCTTCCCCTCGGGATGCAAATCCCAGGACTCTTCTCATTAACATGGCGATTTGGGCCCATGGTGGAGCTGTTATCTCTGTGCTTGAGTGACTTGAGCAGCTCCTCTGTGTGCGTGAAGATATTCCTACAGCCAGGCAGCGTTCCTGCTTCCGTGCCTTGTGTAAACACCTCGGGGTGGGGGTCTAATGCAATTCCTGGCTGCCATCACTCCTCTGCTCCGCTCGAGGAACTGCCTGGAAAGGCGGCAATAATCGTACGGGTTTTGCTTGACTGATGTGTGCTGGGACAGGCTCAGCTTGGAAACGAGGACTGTCCGAGCCAGCCCGGAGCAGGAGATGCTGCCACCGGCCCCGCACCAGGCGCGGTACCGGCAGACTCGGCCAGCTGGCACCCAAAACCGCCTCCGCAGAGCTGGATGTATTGTGGGAGCTCTGCTCCTGGCTCTCCTTCTCCAGGTGACCCCAAAGGAGACCTTTGGGGCACCTCAACCTTGGAGAAGCACGTTTGCCATCCCTCTCTGAAGGACTTTCAGCCCCGTGGTGTAACGCCCCGATACCCCCACGCTGGGAGGCCCCAGCTCCTGGGCCCACACCAGGCTACGGACACCCGGCGGAGGGGGGGTCCTGCCCGGCGGCGCCATCCAAACCTGCAAAAACCGGGGGAAGGAAGGGAAGGTGGTGAGTGGGGATGTGGTTTTGTCCTGGTTTGAGGTAAAACAGGACCAATTTTGTTCAGTAACTTCGCTTCTTAGCTGGGCCTCTTCTAACTACTGAAATTAATTTAGTTCCTTCTAAACTCATCTCTTTTTCCCTCCTCTGTCTGTCTCTTTGAAGAGGAGTAGAGGGAAACATCTGTTGGTCCCATCTGGGGTCCCCCACATCCCCAATAGCCGATTTGGCCTAAACCACGACAGATTTGCACCAGCTCAGACCGGAGGCTGTAGGTTCAGTCTCACGGCTTTCCCCTTTCGTTTTGTGTAGGGTCTCAGCTTCTCGTTGGCCAAAGAAAAAGTGATCTCAGGGCTGCGACCGCCCTTTGTACAGTCAAGAGGTCTTTTTTTTTTTTTTCCCAAGAGCGGTTCTTCTGCAGGTGCATCAGCTGCATCCCCCACCGGCCTCCCTGCCTCCTCCCGCGCCCGGCGGTCCCCCGGGGGCTGCGAACCCCGTCGGCGGCCGCCGCCGCCGCAATCAGCCAGCCATCGCGCCGTGGAGCCTGTGGGTCCCGCGGTTCCCGGGCTGGCTCGGCGGAGGAACCCAGCCGCCGCTTTCAATTCACCAGCCTGTAAACACGGTGGTTCAGGCGTTGCTTCAAGTGTGGTTCAGCCATGGCCGCTGTGGGGGCTGCAGCTTCCCGGCCGGGGTGGGGCAGGCAGCTGGGGGCTGTAATTGCTTCAGCCACCCCACTTTAATCCACCTCTCTTGGTGAGTCAGTGCCCCCAGGGCCGTAAGTTAAGAGCTTGGGCTCACTATATATAGTCAGCGGGGCTGCTAGGAGGCAATTCGGGACCCTGCCCCTCCCCGGTTGGCTCCCCGGGTACCAGAGGTTGGGAGAAATACCCCGAGATGGGGAGTTAAGCAAACCTGTTTTCCTTAACGCCGGGCCCAGACGAGGAGCCCATCTGTGGTCAGTCGTTGCAGTTTATCCGTGGCTGAGGCAACTTCTCAAACCACTTGAATTTGCTCTTAAGGCGGCGTCTGACGGCGCTGTCTCGCGGTGCAGAGCTCGCGGGCGGATCGGCCCCGGGAGCCGGGGTTTGTCCTCCCACCCCGGAGGTTCACACTCTGCTTCTAATTCAGGGGGGGGCTGCCTGCATCTCCTCCGTGCCTGTAGCCACGCCGGCCCTTCCCGTGGCCCCACAGCAGTGCTGGCATGGGGAACCAGGTGTCCCCGTCACCCCACGGCATCTCCCTGGCTCTTCATCGACTTTTGTTTCCACTTGTAGAGGGCAAATATTGAGCTCATCTGCCAGCCGTGCCTCCTGCGGAGCCATCGCTGCACCAGCTGCAGCTGCCCGTTAGGGCCGGAGCTCCTGAGCCCCGGCAGAGAGGACCCAAACCTCCGCCCCACCAAGGTGATGGAGAAGGTGGCTTTGCATCGGGGCTTCCTTTGCGCCCGGCGGCTTCGCTGCGCTGGCTCGCACATTTGGCTGATGGCAGTGATGTAGCAACTCCCCAGCACACATGTTAGTGGTTTTGAGGGCTAAATTGGACCTTGAGAATTAGCAGCCTTGTAAGTCAATAACAACATGTCCTAATGAATGCAAGATGTCCCTAGGAAATGAAGGCTCCTTCGCGCGACTGGGATCCTGTGACTGGGAGAGGACCAGTAAACAAGAAGGAATGCTTCAACTGGAGATGAGCAGGAGATACAAAGTCGACATCTAGATATTTCAAACACACCCCGAATGTGGGTGGCGGCGGGGAGGGGGGGGAGCACGAGGAGCCATTTGCAGTTGTGAAACACGGCAGTGTCTGCCGCCTGGCCGTCCCCGCCATCTCCCTCGGGCAGGGTGGGCTCTGGAACCGGGCTGTGAAACGCCGGACTGTCCCTCCGGCCCCTCGCCCTCACCGCGTGGCGTGGGATGACTCCCGCAGCCGTCCCGCTGAGCGCCAGCAGCCCCGTGCACGGGCTGCGTGTCCCCCTGCCCCTCGCCAGAAACCCCCCGGGGCTCCGTAGGCGTCCTCTGCGTGTGCCCTGGGTGCACCCCACGCGTTGCGTGGCCGCAGCCGTGCGGGAAGGCTGCGAGGGGAGATTTGGGTGCGGGGATGGATGGAGCGGCCGGGGTCTGGGTGCGCTGGCAGGAGGTGGAAGGGGCTGGTTTGCAGGTGCTGCGATCTCCCCGCGGCTGCCCCGATGGCGGAGGAAGGCGCTGTGGGTGAGCTCTGCTGGGACGGGGGGACAGCCTGCAGGTAAGTTTTGGGGGAGAGTCCAGTGCCATCTCCCCTGCTCTGCTGCTGCACGGGGCCAGCGCAGGCGATGAGGGCAGAGCATGAGGAGCAGCGGGTCGAGCTCAGCCCTCCCCTCACTGCTCCACCATCGGGGACAAGAAGCTGCCAGCCACTGCCTGCAGCCTGGTCGCTGCCGGCGTCCCCATGAGCTTGCCCGGCCACGCTCTCAACCTTCCCACCCTCAGCCCCGATGCTGCTTTCACTGTGCAACTGCTCCGCGGGGAAAAGCTCCCCCTCCATGGATCTGCAGATGCGCTGCCGGAGCCTCTCGAGCCTCAGCGCTGCTCTCGATTAGGAGTTTCATCCTCCCGCCGCCTCGACATAACGTTTGATCGTTCCCCTAATTGCACATGACACGTACACGGGGCTCTGCTGTGCCAAGAAGCAGCAGGAATGTCTGTCCACGGCTCTGGGCCTTGGAGCGTTCGTCGCCGTGCTGCCTGCTGCTGACACCCCCGCTATAACGCATCCCAAATGTGTCCTGTGCGAGGGCCGGCATGTGGCAATGTCCTCGTGGCGCGATGATTGCTCGCAGGCACGCCAGCTAGCTCGGATTAAACCCTTGCTTGCGAGTGTGGGTGATGCTCAGGGGTGACCCCATGCCTTGAAGAAACGGGAGTCTGCATCCCCCCCCCCCACCCCGGGGCAGTGGGATTTTCGGTGGCCCCAAGCTGCTCAACATCGTTGGGACTGCTGGGGTTCGTGCTCTGCACGTGCGGCCAGGGCAAGCAGGCTACGACGTCCCGGGCTGTGCTGCCTCTCCCCGCGTCCTCCCAGGTCGACTGCACCATCCTGCCTGTCCACGTGGTGAAACGGCGACGTGGGGCTCCACCGCTAAAACTGCTCCAGGAGAAGATCGAGGAAAAGGTCAGCCTGGTTTCACCACCATCTCCTCCTCCTCGCTCTGAAGTCACCGTAGTTTCAGGTAAGTTTAACAGATGATTTATATTCACCACCCATTAAGGGCAGCGCTCGCCGCTCTGTCCTGCAGGCTGGCTGCCTCGCGATGACAGCACGCCGCAGGGAATTGCTCGTTGACCCCAAGTTTTCCTCTGCCAAATTATCCCGGTTAGCTGCAGGCAGCCTCCGCAGCGGAGCACGGAGCAGGTGGCGTGGAGGCGCTCGTCCTCCTCCGCTGCCGCCCGCCCTCGTGCTGGGAGCGGGGCGCTGGGTGCTGGGGCCGGGTCGGCTCCTGGCCGGTACCAGCTCATGGTAGCCCTGAAGCCGGTCAGGAAGAAAAAGGCTCAGATCTCCTAACGCCCCTC
The DNA here is from genome assembly GCA_017639485.1 of Pluvialis apricaria. Lineage (NCBI taxonomy): Eukaryota > Metazoa > Chordata > Aves > Charadriiformes > Charadriidae > Pluvialis > Pluvialis apricaria. Next base: position 4,875,700 of record CM030027.1, on the reverse strand, counting down.
CAGCACTTGCTTTGGTGTGTGGGAAACACCAACTGGCTCTGGTGCTAACCCACAGCACCCGGTGCAGAGCCATCCCCGGTCTGGCTCATGGAGCATCACCGGTGATGTTTCCTCACACCAGCAGATGACTTTCTCCTACGGCTGTTGGTGCGAGCGCCTTGTGGTACCTGCACTGACCAACCGGCTGGAAAAAGCGGCTGGACCTCAGTGTTCCCTCTGGGACATGGGACCTCTTGGGTCTCTTCCCTCAAACCAGCTGTTTTCCCAAAACCTGCAGGAGCCTCACCCCTTCAAGACCTCACCCAGCTCCACCAAAAACCTGGAAATGGGCTGCAATTGTCCCATCACTCCGTGTTTCCCACCCAGACACCCTGAGATGAATGTGGGGATGAAACCTGTGAGACCCGAGAGCCGGCGGCGGTCGGGGTGCTGCCACCGGGCAGCCCGAGAGCACGCGTGGCGGCGGCGGGAGCGGGGAAGGGAACATGGGAACGGCCGCGTTGCCCAATCCACGCGCATGGAAATGAACTGCTTTGTGCGCAAAAAAAAAAAAAAAAAAAAAAAAAGGAAAAAAAAAGTCATCGTTTTGCAGAGGTGCTGGGTGTGTGCGCGTGTGGGTGTTCAGACTCTGCAGAAGCAACCTTGGATGCCTGGAAAAATCTGCTTTGTGCATTTAATTAGTGGTAAAGCCGATTTACATGCGAGATGCCTCTTGGTCTGAATCTGCTCGTTGATTAGCAATTGCAGCCAATTTATATTGTGTACTTTGTTTGCCTTAGACCACAACAGCACTACCTGAACGTAACAGATCTTTCTGCCTTTGCATTTCAAAGCTGGGTTGGTACCGGGGTGTTATTGCACAATCCGCTCCCGCTGCCCCGGGACGGGGCCGTGTTCCCCAGGGGGAGTTTGGCCCGCGCTCCCCCGGCTCTCGCCTCCCACTTTCCCTGCGAGTTGGGGACGGTGCAGCCGCTGGGTGACTCAGATCAGCTCCCTGCGCCGACGGGTGGTGGATCCGGCCAAGGAAAACCGGATCGCAGGGCTGAGCTGGGCCGCGCAGCGGACGGCACTGATGGGGGACGGCTGGGGACCACGCTGCTCCCCGGCTGCTGGCAGATGTCTCTGCCCAAGCCAGACGCGATGCTGCACCACGGCGCTCAAACCGCGCTGGCTTTGCTGTGAAACATGCAAAGCTGTGAAACATGGGGGCTCTGCCATGGAGAAAAACTCTGACTGAATTTCGATGGGAGCTCTGGCGTTGTGTTTTCGGAGAGGGGAATAGGGATGCTCCACGGCCGGGGATGCGCGGGCACCGCCGAAGCGGTGGGACTGGGCCTGGCGCATCCCTCCTGCCTTCCCCCTGCGCCTTTCCTCGCCGGTGCTGCGTCCTCGGCCGCCGGCGGGGCTGTGACCCCAGCGGCTTCTGCCCGTCTCGCCGCCCGAGCGCTGCCCGCCCGGTGTAATGGCCCCGCGGAGGCCGGCGGGGGAGCGCTGCCTGGACGTGTGTGTTATTTCCTGTGGTCAGCGCAAACCATTCCCATAAACCAGCAGCGTGTGGGTTTGGTTCCAGTTCCTTTTTTCCCTCCTCCAGTGCCTGCGCTAATAAGCCGCGTCCCCTGCCCAGGCTGCGGGGGGGGGGGAACGGGGCGAGAGGGGCTGCGCCGTTCCTCTTGTCCCGGCAAAGCCAGGCGGGGTGGTGGGGAGAGCCGGGTCCGGCCTGGCCGCTCTCCACCCATCCCATCCACGTCTGGGTGGTGGGATGGGTCCCTGCGCTGGGAGATGGGGATGGGCAAAGCATGGCCCATGCGGAGCGGGGTGCAAGCGTGAACCCCCCCAGGTGCCACCCCCGGGGTTTGGGGACCAGAGGGAACCGCTCCTGCCCGCGGCTCCTTGTCCTGCTCCCTGGGAAAGCCGGAGAGGCTCTGCAACGGCTTCTCCATCCCCTTGGAGATGGAGCGAGGAGGGGGCCGATGGTCAGAAAGGAGAAAAGGAGCTCCACTTTGATGTCCTGATTTTCTCCCGCTGCTGATAAAAACAGGGTCAGAATCAATTCTGTGTTTCTACTCTCTTTTAGAGGCAACGGTGGGGGTTTTTTTGGGATGTTCCCGGAGCTGTGCAGCGAGTGGATGTGGTGTGTTGGGATGCCTGAGCCTGGTGGCTGTCGGGTCAAACGGGACCTGGAGCAGCTCAGCTTTGGCACCGGCCCTACGAGGACCCGGGCAACAGCCCGTGCTCCAGCCCGCTTGCCGTCTAAACAAACAAGGAGGAAAGAGGGGAGCGTTTAACCCAGTTTTGCAGAGACGGAGCGAGATGAAAGCAGTTGCCCGAGGTCATTCCATAAATCTGGGGCAGAGCTCGGATCCGAGCGTGCACCTTCCCCATCCTCACCCCAGCACGGCCGATTTGGGGCAGGTTTGTGTCTGCTCATCCTCCTCCCTTTGTCTTCTTCATCGCCCCGAAACGCTCTCGGGTGCTTTCATCTGCACCGTGCCGGCTCTCGACGCTCGGGGCCAACATCTCCTCCACTCCCGGGAGCCGGGCCGGCGGGCGTGAGCCCTGCGCATCCCGGCAAGGTCCCACTGGGAAGGTCCCACCAGCATTTTCCAGCCACAGGAGGCGTAAAACCCTCTACCTGACCCAAATCCTGTGATGCTTTTTTGGAGTGGGTGGGAAAGCCACGTCCTTGTCACCTCAATTAAAGAGGTGCCTGAGGCGGGTGGGATGAAGCCGAGGTCCTTTTGCTGAGCTGTGGAGCAATGGGGCTTTCTCTACGCCCGTGCCCGAGTGCTTCAGGGCAAAGAGGGGGTGAGTCAGGTGCCTCGTTTGGCTCCTGTTAATTGCCCCTGCCAGGCTGGAGCGGGGCATGGTGTGCCCCCTCTCTGCCCCGTGTCCTTGTCCCTTGCAGGTAGGGACTGGGTGGGCACTGACCGGGAAATGACGGGCTCCCTGCGGCACCCCGAGGGTGGGAGGGTGGTGATGCTCAGGGTGAGCACGGTGTCCCCAATTTCAGCCCAGTGCCAGCAACTGAGTGGCTTTGCCCAGCCTCCCATGGCCGTCACAGTTCCCACTCGATGTGGACGCTCCCCTCAGTGTGGGCTCGCGCCCGTGGCAAACCCTTGCCCAACTCGCCACAGCTCTGTTCCACAGCGATGCTCCGCCGGCTGCCTCCGTGCCAAATCCGTGGGAACGGGCCGCATCCCGCCTGCACGCCGCAGCCAGGTCCCAGCTGGCCCCTGCGAGGCAAAAATCCGTCCCTGGTGGGAGAGGAGGCTGGAGCAGGGAGGGAAACCAGCCTTCCTCCCCCGGGAGCCGCAAACCCTGCGGAGATGAGTAATCCCCTCCCTCGCCAGCTGTCCTGGGTCTCTGCACGCCGGGAAATGGCTTTTCTGCGAGGCTGGTGGCCCTGGAGTCAAGGGGACACCAGCAAAGCCACCGTGGTCCCTGCTCCCCACTCTGCATCCCTACTGGCTTCGCTTGTGCTCCCGTGGGAGGTTTGGATGCTCCTTCTCCTCCTGGATGGTTGTTTGGACCTCCATGAGACACATCCATCCCTCAGCTACGTCCCAGCTGACAGAAGCAGATGTCCAGGTCCTGTCAGAGTTTCTGCCCACGTTGTTCGAGCGAGGCCAATGCTGCCGTCCAGGCCGGCAGGGGAAAAAGCAAAGGCAAAAAGGTCGGACCCAGCCCCGCCATCCCGGTGCGTATGTGTCCTTCCTGGTCAGCCGAGCTTCTGCACGGCACCAACATCTTTCTGGGCACCTTCAGCATCTCCCTGCGGTGGCGGATAGCACGGAGGGGATGGGGTTTTTCCCTCGCCAGCTTGGTCCAGACCCGAGGTCGGTTCCTGGTACAGGGATGATGCTGGTTTGGATTTGGCCCCCACCAAAGGAACAGCACTGCGACTTTTTTTTTTTGGTCCCCCCCCCCCCCTTTTTTCTGTTTTTAAGCAGATGTTTGTTTCCCTTGTGGTTTTGGCAACTCGAGCGTTATTGTACCAAGCTCGCCGGAGCCCGGCCGACGCGGGAGGGAGAGGCAGAGCCGAGCGAGCCGCTATCTCACGGGCATCAGATGGTGGGTTTTTTGGGGCAGGGGCTGAGCCGGTGGCTTGGTCCATCCCCTGCATGCCATGGACACGTGGTCCCCGAGCATGGCTTGTAGCCAAATACATCCCGACGTGTAACATGGAAAGCAAACAGCTCTCAAGGAGAGACCTCGAATTGAGTGAAAAGACACTAATTTTGGGCTGACGGCAGCAGGGTGGGAACGGGAGCGAGTTTTGACTCTTGCAAAGTTCTTTGTGCTCATGTGAGGTTAGAAAAGACTTTCCTTACGTGCACTGGAGCCGGGCTGCGGCACAGCAAAAACCTCATCCTAAAAACCTGCAGCCTAAGCAGGCGGGAAGCAGAGGGCTGCGCGCCGCCGCCTTTGCACGCCCGGGGAGGGAGAGCTGGGCCGAGCCCTGCGGGAGGCTGCCGGCGGAGCCAGGGCCTTCGCTGAGGAGCCGAGCAGCGCATCCATCCCCTGCCTGCCCCTGCCCCTGCCCCTGCCCCGTCCTGCCTGCGCTGCGGGAACCGGGCGGCCCCGCGCCCGAGTCGCAGCGTGGTGGTGCGGAAGAAAACCAGAGACCCCTCAGATCTGCAGCTCCCACGGACCCCTTGACGTGAAAGGCTTGGCTGGCGTTTTTAATTTTTTTTTTAATTATTATTTTATTTGTATTTACTTTACTTTGCAGACAAGCTTCGGCCGTCGGGGTCGCTGGCGTTTGTAGGCTGCTCTGGTCGAAATTAAACTGGACTCTCAGTGCCCGGCTTTTCCTTGCCGAAGCGTCGGCTCCGGGCAGCACAGATTCCCCCCCGACGCCTCACCTGGGGCTTTGGGCTGCGTTTCCTTCCAGCCGCTCATTTTTCATCTCCAGAGCTGAACCTCTTAGTACTTTTGTTGGCAAATGCAAAAAAAAAAAAAAAAAAAAAAAAAAAGAAAGAAAAAAGAATTAATCCTCTCCTGTAAAAACAGCTGATTCAGATCCGTAGGATCTTGATGTGGCAGAAAGAAATTAGTGCTTGCATGTGGGCTGAGAGAGGCTGTTTGTCCAGGAGAACGGGGGCGGGAACGGCTTCCTTGATTCCTTTCTTTCGTTTTTTTTTTTTTTCTTATTTAAACGATTGAAATCTCCCCGCTCGCTGTACGGGCAGAGGCTGTTTCCTTTAGCAGCGAGCCGGTGCTGGGGAAACGTGCCGGGACAACCACAGCGGCAGTGCCCGCTTCCCCAAAGCATCCTCCACCCTGACACCCCCTGCTCCATCCCCGGGCACCCTTGGGTGGGCTTGGGGCACCCTTGGGTGGGCTTGGGGACCCCCCCAGCCCCTTCGGTCCAAGAGCTGAGAGGTGCCAACGCCAACAGCCGCGGTGGTTTTGGAAGAGCCCCAGCAGCGTCCCAGCAGTAGATGGAGAGGAAATAATAGGATTATTTAAAATATATATAATAATATCATATAATAGGTCCAAGTCTCACTCTCCCCCGAGGATGCTGATGCTGGGAGAAGGGGAGGAGGTTCCCGGCCAGGCTGGCACCTCGCCGGGCACAACCCGGCTGGGCACAGCCCCGCCGGGCCACTTGTCCCAGCCGAAGGTGGGGGACAAGCGCCTTGAACATGAGCATCTCGCCGAAAGCGCAGCTCTGCCCCACGGAGAAAGGGGTCGGCTGCTTCCCGGGGGAGTTAATCCTGGTCCAAAAGTTGGACCCGGTTCGGTGCAGCTCCGTGGGCGGGTTGGTGCCGTGGCCACCCCGCGCCGTGGGGATGGGACAGGATGGAGCTCTGCCCACGGAGGACCACCGGCACTGGCGGATGCCTCCCCATCCCTGGGCTTGGGAGAGGTTCAAGCCCAGCATCCCATAAATTATTATTATTACCCTTTTTTTGTTGGTGTTTTTTTTTGTTTTTTTTAACCAAGAATAAAAATTCCTTTGCAATTGTGAAGCGAGAGCCTCGCAGGGCGTCTGCAAATGTGCTTTAAACTGACTCTGGCTGCTGGCAGCGGCGAGAGGCCATTTCACGGACGGGCAAACCAAGTCACCCGGTGAAGCGCGGAGCCTCCATCCCCTCCGTCCCGCTTGTCCTCAGGTTTTCAGCAGCGCAGGCAGCGGGAAGCTGAGGTTGAGCTTGGTTTCCAGCCCTTTACTTTGGGCCAAATTCCTATTTTTCTCTAAGCCCATCCTGAGCATCTCCCCATGCTGCCGGAGCGGAGGTTTGGTCCCCAGCGGGGAACGTTGGTCCCTTCCAGAGCAGCCCTGAGCTCTGCGTTAGAGCAGCAGCTTTCCGACTCGGAGGGTGAGGTTGGGGAGCAAAGAGTTAAAATTTATTCCATCCACCTGTATATTTTCACAAGCCTTCAGATAGCAATCAAGAATGCAGGAAACGGTGTATTTAAGGGGTCTGAATTTGCCAAAACCGTGCCACAAGTCCAACTTTTAAAGCAAAGTTTATTTGTAAAGTTACAGGAGGCCGAAGTATCTCCTGTGGAGGGGTAAGTCTCTTTAAAGCTGTCTTATTCTTTTTTTTTTTTTCCCACCTCTGCCTTTTAAAATGGTTGGGCTCGGGAAGAGGGAGAGGATTAATGGAGAGGGGCTTGGTTTTAATCTAATAAGTGCTTTTTTCCCCGTAGGCAAGTGCTAGAGCTCCTCAAGGCGCAGCTCAACGCTGCGCCGGGTGATAGAGGGGCCTTTGACGTTTGCCGTGAATAATTTCAGCTTCTTTGGAGCCATGCGAGCGACCCGATGGGGCTCAGCGATGCCCCAGCCGTGGTCCACCCCCCGCCAGCTCCGGTGGGGGCTCAACACCACCCGAATCAGCACCCGCCGCCTCTGGGATGCTGCGACGGTGCACGGGTGGCGCACGTGCGAGGTCTTTGGTGATTAACCCTGCCCACCCCTGCGTGCTAATTAATGGGGATCCTCGGGTCCGTAAAGGCTCCGCGAGGGTGTTTTACAACCTCTTTCTGCGCGGCGTTGAAGTGACAGCCGCAGAGGCGGTAACTGGACTCCTAGCACGAGGGTAGCACATTAAAAGTTCGTTATATATATATATATGTATATAAAAAAAAGAAATTAATCATGTTTTTATTTCTTGTGGTAGGTAGGAGCTGGCTTTTAGTTGGCTGCTGCTGCTCGTGGGCTCTCGGGGGGGCAGGGAGGGGACTGTACGCCGAGGAGCAGCCACATCTCCTTTCCACGATGCCTTTGGCTCCCGGTCGCTGCCCGGGGAATGGGCTGGAGAAGAGGCAGCCGAGGTCGGCGGCACCTCCTGCCTACGTGAGCTGCGGCAGGCAGGCAGGCACGCCGGAGCCCGGCTCTCCCCCACCTCCGGCAACCTCGGCACCCGTGGCAGAGCGCTGGGACAGCCAGGGGCCACCAGCCCCCCCCCGGCCAGGGGCTGGGGGAGCCCGGGGACACCCCACGGCGGGGTGAAGGCGAAGCCAGCCCTGTGATACACTGCAGCCCGGCAGCTGCCTGCAGGCAGAGCCGGCTCGTCCCTGCCTGCAGACGGGCGGGCAGGCGAAGCCCGTGGCCAGGTGAGGTGTCCATGTCACCAGCCACCCCCCTCCTCCGGCCACTGCCACTCGGTCGGACCCACCGTCCTGTAGGGACGTCGAGTCGGGGAGCAGCTCCGAAACCACCCGGCGGCGGCTTTTCCGAGGGCGTCGGGTCAGCGCGGCAGGGCTGGAGCCACGGCATCCTCGGGGTTTGGCACCCATCGCCACCGCGGCGGCGCGTGCGCACGGCTCCCCGGGGTTTATTCAAATCCCTCGGCTGCCCTCTAATCCCTCTGGAGGGAATCGCTGATAAAGACGGGCTGGCAGCGCTGCAGGTGATCCCCTCGGCGCGGGGCAGCGGCGGCACCCGGGCACCCGCGGTGGCACCTTGCCACCGCAGACTGGGTGGCCCTTTCTTGGGTGGTGACTAATGACTCCTGTAATTGAGATGAGGCTTTAATATACACACCAGCAGGTGAGCTGACATAAGGGAGGAGGGATGTATGTGTGGGGGGAAAAGAAGCCGAGATAGGTGTGAACGCGGCGTTCTGGGTGTGAAACGGGGCGCTGCTCAGCCAGCCTGACCGGTCGAACCAGCCCGTGCCGGGGCGCTTGCCTTCGGCACAAGCCACCCGGGGTTGGGCTCGCTACCTCCTCCCCGCCGCCGCGTGCCCTAACGCGGCACCGAGATGCCATGGTGCATGAAAGGGGTTGGTTTTTTTTGTTGTTGTTGGTTTTTTTTTTCGTTGTTTCCTTACAAGAGAAAGCACGAAGCCGCCCAAAATTGCCATCTCGGTCGGGGTTTGCACGGTGAAGGCGAGCGCCGGCCGCCGGTGCGGTCTGGAGGGCGACGGCCTGGGGTTGTGGACATGGCCTGGTTTGGCCACGGCTCGGGCTGGAAAAAAAAGCTCTTTGCAGAGAAACAATGCCGGCAGCCGGGCCCCGGGGACACCGGGCACAATGGGGCCGTGCCGGCGGGGACGAGCTCTGGCTCCGGAGGGGACACGCGGCCGTCCCGCACCGGAGCAGAAGCGCGGCATCACGGCGCTCCTCGGGCATCGCCGGTATTCAGCCGGGAGCGGAGGTGGGTTGCGATGGGAAAGGGCATTTTCCCCCCGGATCTCTCCGAGTCCAGCCCTTCAAACCTCACCTTCAAAAATTGCAAAGGCCAGAAAACCTACTTTACAAGTCACGAAACAGATGAAAACAAAATAAAAGGCATGATGTCCACGTAAAGGGGTGTTTAGAAAAGCCACCGGCCGGTGCATCCAGGAGCAGTGATGTAAGACGGCAATGAATCTCTTTAGATGAAGACAACGCTCTCCACGAAGCCAGCGATGACTTAGAGGGCTGGAAACGCCTCACTGCTCCGTGACGGTGGTGCTCAGGGGAGGTGCGCGGGCGCGCTGCAAGTGCTGCGTGACCCTGCTCTCACTCAACCAAAAAAAAAAAAAAAAAAAACCCATTAAAAAAAAAATCCCCCTTTAAGAAAATTCCTGCAGCGTTTTCCACACATTTCTTTTCCTCCCCACGTGGATTATCTCCTCTGGTTCCAAAGCCACAAGAAAATAGCGTCGTATTTTTAAAGCGAAACCTCAAGGTAAATAAAGGCAATGCTTTGCATCTGCAGTCAGCCTTCGCCACTTCTATCGGCCCGGGCGGTGGCGGGGGGGGAACACCAGTTCGGCAGTTTGCTGGCGATATAGATAGAAAGGTGGGAGCACATTTTTTTTTTAAATGTTCTGAAAACATTCCATCATCTATAGGAATCAAAGCCCCATTGAAAGCTACAGAACCCCTCACATTCGAGGTTTTTAATGAAAACCAAATTTTTTTTTTTTCATGCCCCGTGTTTTTCTTTGCGAGGATTTCCAGGGGAATACAACTGGAGCGGGGGGGCGGACTCGGGGAACTTGGCTGGAGTTTCTCCTGGCCCAATAGGGCTTTCACTGTGGGGTTGGTTTGGTTTTTTTTTTTTAATGGTTTAAAGATAATATGGCCCTCATATTTTTGGCCTTGTCAAAGTGCTCTCTCTTGCCCTGGATCAGTGCGGGGTTATTTTTCACTGGAAAATAACTGATGGAGCCGGGGAGGAGGGGTGATGGGGGTCTGGGTCGCTCGCCGGGAGAGGAGGGTTCCCGAGGTCGGGCTGCCGGGCTGCGGGCAGGAAAGCAAAGACCAAAATTTGGGCTTAATACTCAACAGCGTCGAGCTGGGAGAGTCCTGCTAGGGCGAGAGGGGCCGGGCGCCAGCACCGGCCTTCCGTACCTGGGGAGAACGTCCCACGTGCTGCAAACCGCCCGGCCCCGGGAGCAGAAACCCCTGCGCACCCTCCCTGGGAAGCAGCCGGGTTTTTATGTCCCCCAGAAAAAAAATCTGGGTAGAAAAACAGTTACTTTGGATCAGCTGAAAGGCTATTGTTAACAAACAATTCTTTTTGGTTTGTTTGGGGTTTGTTTTTTTCCCCCCCATTTGCTTTCAGTCTAACTGCGCGCGGAAGCCACCCATCGTCGGGATGAGGATGCTGGTGCAGGCGCGGGCATCGCAATGGGCCCCGTCCCAGTAGCCGTATCCGGCTCTCTCCTCGGCCGCCAGTGCCCCGACAGCCCTCCGGGTTGTGGCACGGGGAAGGCGAGCGGGACGAAGCTCGGCCACCCACCCAGGCGGGGACAGCGGTGGCTTGGCCGAGGGCCGCGGGTGCGGGACCACAACAGCTCCGAGACGGCGGCGAGGGAGGGGTGCGGGGAGCCCTAAAAGCAACCCGGCGGGCAGGCCGGGGGGGGCGGCTGAGGACCCCCAGGTTCGCAAGGGGGGGGGGGAAAAGGAACATTTAAATCCCCTCGTAAAACGTCCACCCATTAGAACAATTCATTCATTCTCCACACACACTGGCTTAATCAACTACCCTACTTTACAGCTCATTTCATTTATGACTGAGAAATGAAAATTACTGTATCGATTTCATGGCAGATACAGCGAAAAAACCTGGGTGTTCCCGGCCGAATAAACCCGCCGGCTGCAATAGACAAACAGCAAAACCGGCCGAGGAGGGGGGGGGGACCGGGCCCTGCGCCACCCCTGGGGACAGCACCGGGGATGGCACCTCCAGGTCCCCTCTCTGCAGCCAAACCCACCTCTGCTATGGGTTTTTTGGGTTGGGTTTTTTTTTTTTTTTTCCCCTCCCCATCTTAAAAAATTAGCTGTATATGTTTGCAGGGACCCGGGAGGGCTTTGCAAGTCGCTAGAATGGAAAGGAAATACGCTGCCTGGTAGCGCCGGTGTGAAATATCCCTCCTGGAGCTGCGCCAGAGCCCCGGCGGGGGCTGGAGAAGGGGTTCGCCGGCGCACCGGAGCGGGATCACCACGGCTCTGCGGTGATGGAGAGCTCGACCTCGTCCTTGGCCCGGTTGGCTAAAGCGAGCATCCCAGCGCGGGCAGAGCCAGGATTTGGGTAATCCAGCCCAAAAAGGTGGTTCCTTGCCCCTCCCGCTTTGCTGCCTGGTGGGGCTGCGGGCACCCCGGTGCTTTCACCTCTCCCTGCCCGTCCCGGTGCCACCCCGGCGTCGGTTCGGTTGCCCACCCAAGGGGACCACGGGGGATTATCCATCCCCGTGCGCTGCCCGGCAGCATCCCCATGGCAGCGGCACATCCCGGCGGGGGATCCCAACACCGGCTGGAGGAACCCTGAGTGGGGCTGGGCGGGAGGTTGGCGGGGTGCCGCCGCAGGGCACGCAGGGTCCCCCCCCCCCCGCCACGCGGACCATGCCCCGTCACCGCGTGTGCGCTCTGCCCACGCAGGCAGGTGCACGCCCCTGGGTGTGCTCACTGGGGGGTGCGCCGAAACGGCCACCGCGCGCGCGTGCGCCGCGCACACACACAACTCACACACCCATCGGTCCCCGCCGTGGATGCAGCTCGTCTCCCCTGCCCCCGCCTCGGCTGGCCTAATTAAAGCGGCTATCGCCCCATCTAACGCGATTCCCAAGGTTAATGAGTCCTCGCTCTCCATCCTCCCCTGCCTCCGGCCCTTTGAAGTCGAGCCGCTTTCATTGGCCCCGGTGGCTGATGCGTGAGAGGCGCTCGGTGGAGCGAGCCGGGATCCCGGCACCGTGTCGCTAACATCATTTTTAGCCTCTAGTGGGTTAAAGCCAAGAATAAAGGCTCACAGGGCATGAGGGCTATTTTAATTGAGGCTCGTCTGATCTCCCGGCCAGCCCAAGCCCTGGCGCGAAGAGAAAAACCCCTTCCCTGCATCTCAGCCTGCTGCTGGCAGGACCCGACAGTTCTACGGGCCACTTGCGCTGCGTGGCTTAAATAAAAAAATAGTGTGTGTGTTTGTTAAAATTACAGCCCTCGTGCAGAATGGCAACGTAAGGTGGTTCGCAGGGAAGGGTCGAGATGTGGCTGCTGCCACCCGAGTGGCGCAGCCGGCGCCGTCGGCGTGCGGGTCCCGGGGTGCCATCGGTGACATGGCCCCGCTTGGTGACATAGCCCTGCGGGGCGGGAGGGATTTGAGGAGGCTGATGGGGATTCGGGTGAACTTGGGTATTAATCTGGCACCGGGAAAGACTCCTGAGCTGTGCAAAATGTATTTGGGTGCTTAATTGCCACCAGCTTGGGATGAAGTGCAAGCCCTTCATCCCAAACTGACCCTTAGGGGAGAGAAGTTCCAAGGGGATGGCATCGTAGAAGTGCCTCGGACCCACTAGAAAGGATCCCCAAAACTCTTCAACAGGACCATTCCCCACCTGGAAGAGCCACGGTGCACTCCGGGGGGATTTATCAGCCTTGGAGCCTCCGCATCCCCCAGCAGCTCTGGACCTCGGCTGCCCCCTCCTCCTGCGATCCCGTGTCCGAGGTGCCACGGGGGACAGCTGTGACATACGGCCACAGCTCAGTCCGTATTCCCCCGCTAGGTGGGGCTGCTCTGTCCCGGCTGGGACCAGGCAGGCGCTGGGGAAAACAGGCCGTCCTGGCATGAGCCGAGTGGTGAGGATTTGTTGTTGGAGCCTTATTTTATGGGAAAACACAGCCGGCTTTTCTTTTTTGAATCGGAGAGTCTCCTCTGCGATACATGGAAAGATTTGGGGTTGATTTTAGCTGAACAAGCTGTGGTTCCCGAGCTGGATGATGGCGTCTGGGACTGGCTGAAGCCGGGGGAGAAAGAGCTCAGCAGAGGGACCGGGAAACGAAACATCCCGGCTGCCGCTGAACAAAGCAGCTCCTCGTGGACCCCGGAACGATTGTTTTTATTGGGTTGTTTTTGTAATTGCACAAACTTGAGAAATTCTGAGTGATCAAGAATTGAAGGGATTGGGGTTTTTTGTGTAGGGGGGGTGGGGAGCGTTTATAGTTTGGGCATTGACACCAGCCCTCCATCCTGCCCCCCCGCTCTCCTCCCGGCTCCCACCCTCGCCAAGCCTCTTCACCAGCCAGCACCGAAGAAGCAGCCAGCCGGGGCCGGTTGCCAGCAGGTCCTGGCGCGGGGCTGCATGAGTTACCCTTTACGGGTCTGGGTTTCACAGCTCCTTGCCTTTTTCCAAGGCGGGTGGGGAACGGCACCGGTCACCCGGCAGAGGTGCTTGAGCATCGGGGGCTGGCCCCCGGCGAGGTGGGATGGGGGACGAGGAGGAGCCAGCGAGGGGGGGCAGCTCTGCGTTGGGAGGGTGGTGGGTGAGTTTTGAACAGCCTGTGAGAAGCCAAAGGGCTCATTTTGTGGCCTGTCTGGGAATCGGATGGAGAGGAAACACCACCACCAGCCCCAACCCCATATAAATATAAAAATATATGATATATAAATATATATCTCTCCCCCAAGGCGCGATGGTATCCGCTGAGTAAGTAGATGTGAATGAACGTGTAACCTAACACTTTCCCCAGACACCCTAATGAATTTTTCCATGTTTTCCACCATTTAGCTTCTAAATAGGCCAGTATTCAAAAAAAAAAAATAAACAAACCAACACCAAACAAAAAAAACCCCGACAACCCCAACCCAACCCCCAGCAAAGCCCCCATCCTTTCTCACAGGCCGGACGGCCCTGCAGCGGGATTAACCCCCCGTGGATGCCCACGGAGACGATGCCGAAGCGGGAGCCGGTGGCTCCGGTTCGCACTGGTCCAGGGGATGGGCGTCCACGGGGAGGTGATGGTTCCAATAACCATCAGGGGGTTCAGGGGGTCCCTGGGGGTGCGGGAAGGGTGCTGGGCACATCGCAGGGCCATTTGGCCCTATTATTTCAGAGGAATGGGATTATGCCTTAATGATGCTGATTGCGCGTGGGTGCGAGGGTCGTTAAGGGCTCGCGGAGGGAAAGGGACGGCGCGGGTAAGGCGAGACCCCGCGGCACAAGGCGGGCTCCTTCCCCCAGGGCCTGCAGAGCCCAGAAACTTTTTGCAAGTTAAAAGTTTGTTTACCAAGACAGGCAGTTTGGCGACAACATAGTCATTAAAATAGAGGCTGGGGTTTAGAGTTTGGTCTGGAAAGAGAATATAATAAGATTTTTTTTTTTTTTTTTTTTGCTGAGACTTTTGTTAGCTTTGTCCTCAAAGGAAATATTCTTCATTTTTCCTAGGAGATTTTTGAGCCCAAACTGCACTCAATTTAATATCTGAATGTTCGGAAAAAAAAAAGTCATCCAAGCTGCAGTGATTTCCCCCCCCACCCCCCTTTCAGTTTTCATTTGCAAAAGAAAAACCAAATATTTCTGCTCTGGCTGCCCCACACTATTGCTCTCTGCCCTGTTTTTTTCAGAGTCCCCCTGGAAACAGCGGGAGCCTGTGGGTGCTCGGCTCCACTGTCTGGCAGCCCGGACCCCCACCTGCGGCCACGCTTGGCTCTCAAAGGGCCTTTGGGAGAGGCTGATCCCGCGCTGGCCATGCTGGGGTCCCAGCTTTCCTAGTCTTAAATTCATTAACATTAGTGCCAAAAAACCATGCCTAGAAGCAAGCTGCAGCAGCCGCAGCACGCTGGGTCCCGCGCTTGGTAGGTGGGCCTGTATAAAAATAACGCCCCGTATGAAAATAATGTCCCGTATGAAATAACGCCTGTATAAAAAATAACGCCCATCTGGCCCTCAGGTGTTTGGGTACGTTTAACACCACCGGCTGGCGGAGCTACCTGGGCCTCCCAGCTCTATTTTAGCTGCTGCCGTGTCCTCCCCGCGGCTGGCTGGGGTGCAGCAGTCGTCCCAAAGGGTCAGCGCCTGATGCAGCCTCATCCCCCTCCCGCCGCGACGGGCATCGCCCCATCGGCACCAGCGCCAAAACCACTCCGCAGAGGGGCTGCACCCCTCGAAAGCCCCTTTTCTGCGGGTGACCCAGTGCACGGCCGTACAACAAAGCCCTTTTTCTTCGGCCTCTTTCTCTTTTCCCTTGCCTCCTTTTCTTCTCCCTTTTCATCGCAGCTTTAAACGAGGCTGCGAGTAAAGCGCGGATCAGTTTGGAATGGAAAGTGCCTCTGAATAATAGCTGCACCTCGGGGTGTTTCTCTCCCAGTAGCTGTGAAGAAAAGGCGGGTACGTCGAGGTTTGACTTGAAACATATTTCCGCTGGCCAGGGCTGCGGAGCCGGGTTCTCACCCATATTAGCATTTATTGCGGTTTTGTTCCAGCTTTTCCTATTTTTTTTTTTTGCCTTTCTTCCCCCCCCCCCCCCCCCCCTTTTTCTGTGCAAACACCGCTAAGGGCTACGCTTACGGAGCTGCTGCAAAGGAGAGGCAGAACATCGGCTCCAGCACGTCCGCTCCCGAGCGCTGCTCGACGGGCAAAGCGCTGGCTATCGCCTCCGGCACGCCGCGGCCTTGCTGCCTTCGCCGGCGGCTCATGAATAAACGCTTGCGTTGAGTGGGCTTGGCTCCCTCGGGAGGCCCCCAGCCTACAGCGCGTTGGCACCGGGTACGCTATTGTAGCTGGGATTTATTTTTTTTTTTTTTTTTTTTTTTTTAATTTTTTTTTTATTTTTGCTTTTCAGCTGTCATTTGGGTTCTGGAGGCGAGTGGTGAGTGCTAAGGGGTTTGGGGCTTGGACCGCCTGGGAATTGCGGGTGCTGTTTAGGATTTGCGCCGGAGCTTTTGTGGTCTCGGGAAGCGCTGACAGGCGGCGGCCGAGCGCGGGATGCTTGGCTGGGGATGCAGGGATCACCTGCCAGGTCCAGCGTTGGCGCAGCCTGCGTGGTCCAGACCCCACCCTTGGGGAAGCCTAAAGGGGTTTGCTCAGAGCTCAGAGCCCAGATGGGTCCCCCCGCATCGCACCCCTGTGAAGGCACCCGCCTGCCCTCCTCCCCGGACACCCTTGCAACGCCTGCTGGGGCCAAACTGTGGTCGAGAGCAGCCGCGAGTCCCCCCCCCCCCCGACACCGGATCCGGGCACCGGGATGCTCTGAGAGGTGCCAAAATGAGACCCTGGAGAAAAAGCAGCGTGATAAACCTTCCTCCGCGCCGGGGCACCGATCTGCTCCCCCTGGCGAGAAGTGAGCAGGCGGAAGGCACCGGGGAGATTTGTAACCGTACGTTTATTATTCCACATGGAAAGTCATTAAAATGATTACACGGAGGCCTGACGATATAATCACGTACATTGGATAAGAACATCGACACCAATAACAGAAAAGCAGAACTGACCACTTTTGCTATGGCTTCGTACCAAGGCGATTTCCACCCCGCTCACAGAGGAGCCCGGCTCTTCTCATTGAAGCCAGCGCCGCAGAGAGGTCTCCAAGCGAGAGCTTCTTCCAATGACTTCAACAGGAGCAGACCCTCCTCTTCCTCTCCCTCCCTCCCCGCCTCCCCCCTCCCCAGTGACAAGTGCTACAGGTTAAAAAGATGGGCTACATATTAAATATAGGGCATTACCTTCAAGTAGGGCTGGTATATTACACAAATAACCACATTATTTGGTATCACTAGCATTTTTTTTTAATGTCCATCGTAAGACACCATTAAAAAAACTAACAACTTTAGCCTTCTTTATCTACAAAGCTCTGTTCTCATCTCCTTAGTCGTTTGTTGTTATTTTACCCTGCACATACAAGTATTAGAAGCATTATTAAGAATCGAATCCTTCAACACATTTAAGAATTATATTATTATAACAAATAAGACCAAAAATTAGATTTTATAGTTAAATATTCTGTGAGCCAGACAAAGGGGTTTCACTGTACAAGCGATTGTGCATTTTTTAAAAAAAGCAAATTATAGTGCAAAGCAAAAAACGTTGGCCTGTCTTGTGACCATTTGCATACAATAGAGGTGCACATATTTACACCTTCACATGACAATATGTCATAAAAACATCGTTGCCATTCTTTTTATTATTTTATTCTTTAAATTCACTACGAACAGTCTTAAATTAACCTAGTACTACGAATGCCTTGTTCTCTTTGTGCTTTCAATCAGTGGCGCGATTGGATGATTAACGTTAAATGCATCAAAACACAGGCTGCCGTGGTCCAGTTTCTACAGCTGGCAAGCACCGGAGAGGCGCTCGCGGTCGCTAAGGCAAGTGAAGGTTGCAGTTTTGCTGGGGTAGGGCTTTTTTATTATTATTATTATTATTATTTAAAAGAGTTGTTCTTCTTGTTGCTTATTTAACTCATGAGTGGTCATCGCAGCTTTCCAAACGAAGCCAGGATGTCTTGCTCCAGTCTTGACGTGGTAGTGCAATTACAAACGCTCTGTACCTCAACCGAGGGCTGACAAGCTGCCAACTGAGATTTGGTGACAGGCGGCGCGGCTGTAATGGTGTAACTTAGACAGGGGGCCGGGGGAGAGCAATGTGGGGTTTCAGTTTTCCTACTCATGCAAAAAAAAAAAAAAAAAAAAAAAAGTTTGGTTACTGGTGGCACTGGGATCTGGGACTGTCCCTGTCCCCTTGCTGCAGGGTGGGCTGTGGAGGGCAGTGGGTAGCGCGGCTCCGCGCTCCCTGGGAACCTGCCCACGCACCCTCAGCCCTGCCGGCGTGAGGAATCCCCAATCCAGCCTAAATTCTCACGCCAGCAGCAAGCACAGCCGGCTGACGGGAGGCGGTGTAACCCTGCGGCGTGCGTCAGAGCCAGGCCACTGACCTGGCCTTGGGGGAGCCTCTGCCGCCCCTCCGGCTGCCTCCCATCACGGTCCCATTCAGGTTGCAACCTCTTTGGTTGAGCACCACGAAACCTGGTTACTCCAAATGCCACGTGAGGCAACCAGCTACCGACAGCCCAGCGGTACCTTTACTGCCTCTTCTTGAGCTTATCCATCTGCAGCGAGATACCCGTGCTCTGGGTCACTCGGGGGAAATGGAATGGAGGATGAGGGGAGGGGGGGGACGGGAAGAAATGCCAGATAACATTGCTTTGCAATATTCCCCACCACCAAGGGAGCCGAGTAGAATTTGCTCTTTCCTACCCTCAAATCTCAGTTAGAGCTTTCAGTAAGAACTAAGTCGTTTCTTAATTAAAAAAAAAAAAAAGAGTCAACATGTGTCATATCCGCTCTGGGTGATAAACATGGGAAAGAATCATAAGAGAAATATGATGCTTTTGCACCAAGCTGCATGTGTCGGCCACTCCAGAGAGGATGAAAGGAGGGGACCCAGAGGACCGGTGGGCAGGGTCATGCCAAAGGCTCCCGAGGTCCTTTCGCAGCTAACCGCTGCTTGAAGTGCATCTCATACATCTGGATTGTCCTGAACGCCGCCTTCGCTTCAGCACCATCACTGAGATTTGCTAAGAGGAGCAAAGAATTGAATGGTGAGGTCAGGACGAAAGAGCAAACATAACAAAACAAACAACGTCTTGTAAAAAGTACATCTCATATGTAAACATACAGGAAAGGGGGGGGGTCTGTCAGGCACGGGATCAGCCACGTTACTGTTTTAAAAATGACGACAATGACAAAAATGAACAATACAACCTCTGTCGTCAACAACAAATAATAATAATCACATCACAGCTCTTGTTCACATGGCTGATGCCGGCCGACCCACGCGGAGCGCGCAGCCCCCACGCGTGCCCGAGTCCCCGCGGTTGTGCTGTAAACCAGACTCTCACGTGCCACACGCGGCTCTGGCGTCGTCCCGGAGCTCTTTGGTGGTCAAGGGCCCTACACTGGTGGGGAAGGAAGGAAAGGAGACAATGTTTTTTTTTTTTTTTGTTTTTTTTTTTTTTTTCTTTTTTTTTTTCAGTTCAGTCTTCCTGCATTGGCAGAGAGATGGCTTGGACGACTCCCTGGTCTTTTCTCTTCTCTGAAACATTTCGCAGAAGAAGGGTGAGCTTTTCGTAACTTTTGAATGCTTTGTGTGGGGAAGAGGTGCGAGTGAGATGACTGAGAAGTATTCTGCAAGAAACAAACATCTGATTCCACCTGTCCTTTTTTTTTTCCCTATGTACAATTCACATACATACAAAAGGAACAACATCAAGCGACAAATTCAAGCCTCGCGGACGTTCATCTTGAAATGTAACGTAGGTCTTGGTCTGTCTTTGCTTGATGTTTGCCCATGCTTGCATGCAGAAGATCCTGGTTTGCTTTTGGTTTGGGAGACTTTGGTTTACCCTTTCCCTAGGCATCATTTTGCTCTATTCACTACCAAAAGGAGTAACGTAGCGGTGGCTGATTAAGTTAAAGCTATCGGTGCCCAGTTGAGTTCCTCCTAGTAGGGTCTCCAGACCGACTCATCCATCCTCCCAGTAGTCGTCATGGTCGTTGGCGAGTTACTGTGGCTCCCGTCTGCATCCACCCCGTCGTTCTGACTACCCAGGTTGGGATTCATTAAGTTGTTCCCCGCTGAGGCACTTGTACAAGAAGAGAGCATCCGGGTGGGGGAGCGCTCGCCGCCCGCCACCATGGAGAACTGGTAGGAGCCCGAAGACGTGCCGTAGTACAAATGGTAGGGAGAGGGGTTGGCCTGGAAGGGTCCACTTTGGTTTTGCGTGGAGCCGGGGTAGGGGGGCGGCAGGTAAGTGTGGTGGAAACGCGTCGTGGTGGGCATGCTGGTCATGCTGATGCCCCCGATGCCGGTGGCGGAGGGTGTCGCGGTGTAAGGGAAGGCAGCGGACATGGCGCCGGGGTAATGCATCCGCGGGTCGGAGAATCTGGTCTCGGTGAGAGCCGGCAGCGTCGGGAAGGAGCGATCGAACTGCCGGGGGTCAGAGAAGGGGCTCAGATCTGACGTGCCTGTTGGGGTGGAGGAAGAAAGCGGGTGGTTAGAGCACTATCCTTGCGGCTTGGAGAGTTTGTCCCATGCCCTGCCCAAGGAATTAAAGTCAGAGGGAAAAGCACCACCTGGATCTGCCAGGGCAGGGAGCGCCGAGGAACTTAAATACAAAAATCCTAAACCCATTTGTTTAAGTTGTTCCCATTTCCTGTCCTAAAATTTGTTGTTTCCTATCCAAGAAGGGACACGACTAAGCTGACTTCTCTAAGGGTCGATTCATCTCTGGCAGATTAAAAAAAACACACCCCATAAACACAGAAAAAAAATGTTTAGCCATTACATCAGCTGTGTAGTAAATAAATGGATGCAGGCCCCAGACGGCCGGTCCCTGAGATAGTCGGTGGTGTATATACACACACACGGAGACAGAGAGGAAAAGCTGGAGTCCAGACCAGCCTGCTAAGCCTTCTTGTGGGTGGCCTGTTCGTGCTGATACCATCAGGGGATGGAGCTGATAAACACACAGCTGAAAACTCCCAAGCTAGGAGCCACAATATCCCTCTGCTTGATTTCTCTGTGTATTTTGCTCCTTCCAAGAGGATAAAGAGAGTGAGAAATTCAGGCTTTCCTCTTGCTGGGGGAAGGGAGACTTGGGCCAGCATGGTGGGGACGTTACCCAGCTCCCTCAGACGCTGGAACCCCCAGTGCCTTTGCGTGGGGGATCTGAACACAAAGGGGGTCGCAACCAGCTTGTAACTGGAGAGGGACCTCTGCCCGGTGCTGCTGGGCCCCGTCCTCCTGTGGGAAGCCCAGGTCAGAGACGGGAACCCAGAACAGCAGATCCTTTGAGGATCTCGAGACTTTACTGTGGCTCTCAGCCGTCCCGAGGCTGGTGCCATTTCCTTAGAGAGCCCAGCACTCCCCCGGCCTTGGCGCACCTGAGACAGAGAGAAATGAGTTTTGCTCTCCACAGAGAGATGTGAAACCCCTCTCCTTGAGTGCCAAGCTCTGGCACTGGTTATGCAGGAGGACGTGGCTAGAAATGCTGCGACTGCGCCTTTCTCAGCCTTTCAACACCCCTCATGAGACCACAATCTCTAGAAAGAGCCGTTCTAGCCCAAAGCGCTTGGCTGGGGCTCTGAGCTCCATGCCTTGGCCAGCTGGAGGCGGCTCTTCATCCTTTCTGTTTACTCCCAAGACCCCCGTTTTTCCCTTGTTAAAAGCAGTGCCATCGCACCTTTCCGCTTTGGATGTCATCTGCCTGCTGTGATTTTTTTTTTTTTGTCACATCGGCTGGATTTTGAATCGACTCTGAGCAAGAAAAATGTGTGAGACTGAGTACAATAAACGTGCTTGTTGGTTTTAGATATGCATATGTATATAGACACACATTCATATGATTGTGTATTTGCTGTGCATGCATAGGTATGTGTGTTTTATATGTATTTATTATGATGAAGCATTTTTAACTTCTCAGGGCTGGTGTTCCAGGCCCTGCAGCATTCCCCCAGCAAAAAATACTCGAGCTAATCCCTTCCAGCCAACTAGTGGCAAGGGCATGCTCTGGAGGGGCAGAAAGGGAGGGGATTTGATGTGAACCCTCTTTCTCATCCCAGGTGAGTCCTTCAGCCCTCGGCTGCGGGAAGGAGAAGGGGAGGAGAGGTTCCTCCCTCCCCTCCAGCCGTTTTGCGGGCGATCGGCAGCGCCTGCCTTCCCACGCAGGCTCCACGGAGGAGAAAGGCGGGGGAGCACCTGGTTTGTGAACGTGGCTGCGGCTTTGGTGCCAGATAAGAGAGGAGCAGCTCAAAGCTGTCACGAACCGCACCGCTCTGCACACACCCGGGGCTGGATGCAGCCGAGCCCGGCGTGGAAGCGGCTGCCCGGCCGCAGGGCCGTCCCTCTTGCATGCCATGCGGAGGGGTAGCGTGCTTGGGCTGGCTGGAAAAGCACCACGCTGCGAAAAACGCTCGCAACTGACCAAACCAACCTGATTTCACCTCCCGGCCTGCCAGCAGGACGCTCTGCCCCATCCCAAAGCCACGTTACTGCCAAAACAGCACCAAAACTGCTGTCAGGCGGTGTGAGCTGAGGTTTGGAGACCAGCTCTGCAAGAAGCAGCTTGACCAGAGCCTGTAGCTTTAGCAATCCAGCAGCATCACAGGATAAGGGGACAAAAATCCTGGCTGAACTTGGACTGGAGAGAAAAAGTGCTATTTTCTCAATGCTTCCACCTTACACACACGCAGCCCAGCCACTGCAGTCCAGGTAGCTGGACTGTTTTGCCGTACACTGAGAGAAACCAACCTCGAAATCCCCCCCCCAGCCCCCAGAAAACCCAGACTGCCGCACACTGCCTTCCCCAGAGCAGATGACAATCTCCAGCGACCAGACCGCACTCCTTCGTTAGCTTTCACATGCCCATAAATAATATTCCATAAAATGCAAATCGAAATAAAACCTAAGTGCTCAGGGCACATTTCCCTTTTCCGCTATAACACACTCAAAAGGGTGGGTTTTGGTTTTTTGTTTTTTTTTTTTTTTCTTTAAAAGCTACGTTTTATTGGCCTGAACTCGCAGCGTTTGGCAATGGGTCCTTGCTACTAATTTAGAGGCAAGCGTGTAAGAGTGTTAATTGCAGGCGCTGCGTGTGACGAGCAAAGCGCAGCGAGACCGTCGGGTCTCCAGACACTCCGGCCATTGCCTGCCGAACACCAGCCGGCAATGGCCGAGCCCTCCGGGCACCAGGCTTTGAACCCCCCCAGTCTTGGGACAGACGGCACTTTGGTTCTCTGTAAATCTGAGGGTGTGAGGGTGTGAACCCCTCAGAAACCAAATCCTTCAGCTCTGCTGAGGAAAACCCACGGCCCCGCGGAGCGAGTGGGGGCATCCAAGCGGCCATGACCAACCCGCTTTCATCTTCACCGGGCCTTGGGCTTTAAGCCTGGCCCAGAATAAAGCTCCAGCTTTCCCTGACCAGTCTGAGGCTTAAAAAAAAAAACAACAAACAAACCCAAATAACCCAAAAAAACAAAAACCACTTGTGTATTTTGTCTCTGTGTTATCGGGTGGGTGGGTTCAGCCTTCCCAGGCTGTGGCCACCAGACACCAGGCTGCTCCGCCGTATAATGTCGGTCTCTGTTTTGCCGTGGCCCCCGGCAGCCTCCCCGGGGAGGTGAAGCCCGTCCATCCCCGCCGGGACACCCGGGACATCCCCGCCATCCCCAGGCGGGACAGCCGCCACGGCCGCACGGGGCTGAGGCGACCATCGCCGGGCCGAGGCACGGAGCTGCCTAACGGAGAGCGGCCTCCCCGCTAACCACCGCCACGGTGTCCACGGCCCGGCCCGCCGCGGGGCTCGGCGGCCCCGACCCCGGCTCCCCGCAGGGCCCGGGGCGGAGGGAGGCGGCCACCGGCCGAGGGGAAGCCCCGTCCGGGTCCCGTCCCGCCGCCAGCAGGGGGCAATGGCCGCCGGGCCCGCGGCGGGAGGCGGCCGCTAGAGGGAGCCGCGGCCGCGCCGGCCTCGCCGCAGCCCGGGCTCGGCGGGAGGAGCCGCCAGGCGGGGACCGGCACCCGGCGGGGCGGGAGCGGGCCCGGGCCGCCAGCGCGGCGGGGAACCCTGCGCCGTGCCAGCGCCCTCTCGGCGGAGTCCCTCCTCCACCTCAGCGCCTTCACCTCAGGGCTGCCCCTCCATCTCAGTCTTCATCTTAGGGCTGCCCCTCCATCTCAGCTCCTTTACCTCAGGGCTGCCCCTCCATCCCGGCTCCTTCACCTCCGGGCTGACCCTCCATCCTGTCTCCTTCTCCTTAGGGCTGCCCTTCCATACTCTGTCCTTCTCCTCAGGGCTGCCCCTCTACCCCGACTCCCTCACCTCAGGGATGCCCCTCCATCCCGGCTCCTTCACCTCAGGGATGCCCCTCCATCTCGGCTCCCTCACCTCAGGGATGCCCCTCCACCTCGGCTTCCTCACCTCAGGGATGCCCCTCCATCCCAGCTCCTTCACCTCAGAGATTGCCCCTCCATCCCGTCTCCTTCACCTCAGGGCTGCCCCTCCATCCTCTCTCCTTCACCTCATGGCTACATCTCCATCCTCTCTCCTTCACCTCAGGGCTGCACCTCCATCCTCTCTCCTTCACCTCATGGCTACACCTCCATCCTCTCTCCTTCACCTCAGGGCTGCCCCTCCATCCCGGCTCCATCGCCTCAGGGCTGCCCTTCCACCTCATGGATCCATACAAGTCAGAGCCACACAGTCCCATGCCGCCATCCCGGCCGGGGGCATTGCCCCTCCTGCCCTGCATCTGAGAAGGTCCCCACTGAAACCGCCCCAGCAAGGTCCAAATAAAACATCGCCATTAATACCATCCATAACCACCTAGCTCAGCAGCAAAGCAACCCTCTGTCGCGCTCAGCCAGCCATCAACCAGCAACCCGGAGCAAGCAACGTGCTCAACAAATGCCAGGGAAATAGGAGGGGGCGAAGTTGTACCCTTGGGCCCCGGTTTCCCTCGGAAATCACAGCCAACGAGGGGCTTTAAACACCGCATCTCACCGTCCCCTTCCCCAGCACCGGCAGAGCCCAGCGCATCGCGCACGCACGCCTGCGTGGAAGCCCCGCCGCGCAGGATTTACTACGGCTCGCCTCGCTCGCTCGCCGGCCAGCCCCCATTTGCTTTTTTGGACCCTGGCAATCTGAGCTTGAGTATTTCAGTTGTCCAGTTGCCAATCAAAATATTTGAAGGAAATGTTTATTTTCTTCTCGAAATCACACCAGCTGCTGCACTAACTGAATAAGCCCATTTAGCTGTAAGAATTTAACCATTGTAAGAGTGAACCGAGTCCCCCAACTACTCCAAAATCTGACCCAATCTATCAGCGGAAATGTCAATGTTTTGGATGGGAGTTTGGGGAAGTGTGGAATGTGTATTAAATAAAAGCCATGTAAAGGTCAAAGCCCTGATTAGTAATGCCACTGTCTCCTCGTTAGGGCTGTGCTGCCCAGGGGACCCCCGAGGCCGGGACACACCCCGTTATTTAATTGTGCAGCTGCAATTTGCACCTTTTGAGGACCCCCCCGAGTCCCCCCCCCCGCAGCACGTGGAGCCGGATAGAAACGGGCTTTCAAAGCTCCTCACCCCCTTTCCAGATAAAACAACCGCGCTCAAGTGACACAGCAGCTTTCTTTTCGCCTCGGAGACAATATGGGTCTTTTCTTGGGTGGATGGCAAGGAGATAAATGCAAAGAGCTGCCCCTGATGGCAGCCGCACCTCGGCTGGCTCGCGGCAGAGCCGGGCAGGGCGGCGAGGGCTGGTGGTGAGCGCGGAGGTGGGGAGGCAGGTTCGGGAGGCTGCCGACCACAGAGGTTTCTCTGGGTGTGTTCAGCTGGGTTTGGAAGCCTGCCTTGGATGGACTGAAACTGGTCCCCGCGCCCGGGCCAGGACCGGTGGATCTGCTCAAGAGTTGCCTGGAAGCCTTCGCGGAGCCGAGGCAAGCGACCCTGCAAGAGGTTTTAGGGACTAATGGCACTGATGTGCATCGTTCCAGCGAAGCAGTGGGGGCTTCACCGCCTCCTGACCCAGGAGAAGATCTGTTCTGCCCAGGGAGAGGCAAGGGTAGCAAAAGCAACGTCAGGACCTCTTCAGTGCTGCAAGGGCTCAATGTGCAGCAGTAGAAGGACATTATCTATCATCTAGGGCCGTGCAGTGACGGTCGGAACCTGAGCAATTCCATGGCACCCAAGGTGCCACCCTCTGGTCCCCATATTTTAGAGGTGTGGGGAACATGCAATGGCTTATTGAACAAAGTCAGCAATAAACCTAAGGATGTGTGTACATTACACAACGCACACAAATACTCATAGTGCGTGGTACACACAGAGAGAATATAGGAAATTTAAGGGGAACTTGATAGTGTGGCACTCTCCAAGTGTATAGAATATATAAATATCTTCAGCCTGGCCGTATATCACCATTTTATTTATATGCATTTACATGCCTTGCAAAATTGTCATGAAAAATATAGCCTGGGGGAAAAAAAAAACCTTCTTTCCTGTCTTATGCCACGATGATTGACGACAATGTAAACACTAATGATACTTTATGCTTATGTATATAATACACATGCATGTGTGAGACAGAGCGGGGACAGAAATTCTCTCTCTGTATATACCTTTGGCTATTTTTTCTCTACTAGTTTCTGTGATGCTTGGACCTCCATGTTGTCTTTCAGCATTTTTCTGACCTCTCTTCCTCTCTGCTTCCTTCCCCTGATCATAACGGCTCCATCTGGGAGGACGCAGAAGGCAGGTTGCCAAAGATGGAGAGAATCTGCTCTGTACGGGAAGGTGCAGGAGATGCATTTGATCTCTGAAGACCCAGCTCATCTCTAGAGAAGGCGCCGCTCTCCTCCCCACCCACGCACGCAGGCACGCTCTCACGCCTCTGTCACATATGTGAACAAGTTCATTCGTTTCCAAGTCAGAGCCAACTAAAAAAGAAAACGGCCCCCTTCCTCCCACCCCACGAAAAATAGAGCGAAATTTATTTTGGGGGAGGAGGGGAGGTGTTGAAAAAAAATGAGGGTGTGAACAGCATCCGTTGTTACACGCCCATGGAGCAATTGTTCTGTATCTGATATAACCAATTCACGAACTGGGTGCAAGTACTTCCTCTGCAGAGTTTGAAAAAAAAAAACCAACACAACACACACACAAAAAAACACCCAACCAACCCCAAACCAAAACACAACAACACACACGTCGCTTATCACTGCATCGCCAGGCACCACCTCAAGATTGCCGAGCACGTTTGCTGCTCAGTTTTCTCATTCTCTCCCCATACCGTGTGCTGCCGTGCAGACACATGCTCAGCCCCCAAACCTAACCCGGTGAGCATCGCAAACCTTAACTCTGCTCTCCTGGGTCCTCTCCCGGCACTTTCAATCACACCCCAAATATGCTCGGCAACAGCCTCCCGGTCCGTACAGGCAGGCAGGGCAGTGAGGCAGGGAAATTCCCAACTATTCCCGGCTCAGTAAATCACGCGCCACATCTCAACCTCCTCTGCAAACACTTCAAGGCCCACTGGGATGCTCCCAGTTGGACCCTTCTGGGTAAGACCTTGCTTCTAACATCCAGTCCGGATTTACTCAGGGCCAGTTCAGCCCCAGCTCCTGTGCCAGCACTGTCCTTCATAGCTTACATTAGCTCCTCTCCCTCCCTGATGTTTACCCCCTGGATATATTTATACAGAGCAATCAGCTCTGCTCCCGTCCTGCCTTTTGCTAGACTAAACAAGCCAGGCTCTCCCAGCTTCCTCTCCCGCGACAGCCTCTCTCTTCCCTTCTCCATCCCTCTGCCCGCATCCCCCTGCCCGGCACGCACCGCATCGGGCTCAATCCCCGCCGCTCCATCCCGCAAAGCTAATGAATAAACTAACGGTGCTAATTGGAGCGGGTGGGTGGGCTGAACGGGAAGCGCTCCCTTGATTGCAGGCACTCCCTCTGGCCTGCCTGCGCTTTGCTCTTTACCTGTATTCAAAGGGTATTAAAAAAAATTAACAAGCCCTGACTACATAAAAGGAAGTTGCTGAATTTACAACCCAGCCTGCAGCTAGACCACCTTGCCTGCCGAGCAGGTTTGGACCAGGCCAAGTCTGCCATGGGAAACCCACTGCGGAGCGGCAGGCTGATAGGGGGAGGCCGATGGGACGATAGGAGCCGGGGCTCCAGCCCTGCTCTGCCGCTCCTGGGCTGCACCGCAGCCACGCAGCCCGGCGGTGCCCTCCTGCAGCGGGACCCCGGGGCTGGAGGCGCTCCTCACAGGCACTCTGAATCTGGCGGTGCGGAGGAGCCCAGCGCGTTCGAAAATCCCACGTCAGAGGCAGGATGGCATCCCTGGAGCCCCAGGCAAATTCAGCCGGGCTCGTTGCAAGCTCGTCTGTTATTTCGCTCGCCTGCTGTTTCGTAGGAAGGACAGCACTTCGGCACCCTGAGCTGTGGCTGGGAGACGGAGGCGGCTGCACGTCAGTGGCAAAAGCCGCGGTCGCGGGTGCTTGGACTGTCTCTCGGGGGATGCTCCCGTCCAGCACTGGGCTGTGGTTCGTCTTTGACCATTACACGCCAAATTCATTTAAGGGACATCCACTGGGCAGCGGGCAAACGCAACTGAGAGGAGCAGAGAAGCAGTTTAAAGATAGGCACAGAAGCCTGCGGAGCCTGAAAGCAGGCAGGAAACCCATCTTAAGCATGTTCCTTCCTTTGAGGCTGAAGCTGAATCCCACAATATGTTTTCTTCCCACTAATGCTTGCCTAGCTTCCTTTGGAAACAATTTAGCCTCTGCCCATGGTAGAATGTTTTTATCCATTAAGAAACGGATATTTTAAAGAAACCATAAGTCAATCTGGACAGGGATTAGGAAGCAGCAATTCAGTGTATTTGCTGGGCCCATAATTCAGGACTTAACCTCAGAGCAGCCACGTTGCATTTCAGAAACAATAGGGCACTCGCTGCTTGTGCCAAGAGGCTTCTTAAAAGTAATGTAATACTTTAAAAATGTATATTTAAAAAGAAAAAGAGAGAGATATTTTACTTTAAATGCATATGGTGAGGCACTCTGCTGATGACTGGCCTACGTTAAAAACGTCGCGCTGGCTTTAAGTAATGGATTGGAAATCAAGCTGGTTAAAGCTGAGCAGTTTCCAGATCAGGAGATCTGAAAGCTCTTCACCAGCAAAGACAACGTCTCCCAAACCGTTCAGCAGACACTAAGGCAGGATGGAGTTTGCGAAAGGATCCAGCGTTTACTGTTCTCCCCGAGAAGTCAAGGGAATTCGGTTTCGCTGGAGCAATATGAAGAGTGTGGAAGGGGATGTTAAGTGCATTAATCAAAACAGCTTGCTCTGTTACTGAGTAGATCAAATTTAAAATCACTTTGCAATTGTCCTCGTGTACGCAAGGCCCCTACATGTTGCCGGACAATGCACACAATTGCTTTTGAGTGGTTGAAGATGTTTCCACCACAAAGCTAGAACACAGGAGCCGGCTGCGTGGGCGGTCCTCCTCTGTTGCAATGGGAATAAAACGGTTCAGCATGAACCACTGCTGAAACATGGGCAAGGGCAAAGCTTCGCGCGGAGAATCGGGGGCTGCTGGGACCATCCTGGTTCTCCCCGGGAGGACATGTGTCTGTCACCATCCCACTTCCCCAGAGCAAGGGGGCCCCAAGAAGTAGCCGAAGGCGGGCAGAAGCAAGTTCCTTTAACATCTTGCTTCACTTTTGAGAGCTACTTGATTTTCTTTTCTTTTTTTTTTTTTTTTTTAAGAAGACAAAACTCGAAATGAAGCAAGCACGCAAGGCTCTGGCTTCGCGTGCCCCGTAATAAGGAACCATTTCGAGCCATCCTAATGACAGCTTGCTGTCTCGCTGCGGAGACGGGAGAGCCGGGATTTCAAAACCTCAGATTTTCCAGACCTCACTGGAGAAGTATTGGGCCAAATCCTCAACGGGGGCAAACGGCTCTGCTCTGCTGAAGCCAGGGAAGCAGCATCAGCTGATGCTAGACGAGGGTCTGCCTGTCCGACCTGCCTGGCTACCGGGCCAGGCTCTCATCGCAGATACGCTGGGGTGAACTCAGAATTACCCTGTTTTCCTCCCAAAGCAGTGGAAATGGGAATGAAATCTGGTCTGTGGAGGGATGCAAAGGTCTGTCCCGTTTGCAGACAGGCGTGGGAAAGGATTGATGCTCTGCCCCTCTGCTCGGGATAAAGTAAGACTGAAGCCACTGAAATACACTGACACTGGGCAGTGGGAAACCAGCGCGAGAGCAGGATCTGACCCGCTCGGCCGCAGTGCTGAGCGCGCTCTCCTCCCATGTTTCCTGGCATGCCCTTCAGAAACGATCGGTTTTCTCTTACCGGGAGGTTTTTGGTTTGAGACCATTTAACCTCAGGATGATCGTTTTACATGGGGGCTATTTATAACCTCCAGGGGCTGCTTTACTGAAAGTCTTCTGCAAAATGGCCGAGGGCCAAATTCTTCTCCCATTTACACCAGCGTCCTTGCCGTGATCTCCACTGCGGCCACAGCCTTCGCTCCCGGGGAGGAAAGACTGGACTGGGCCAGAGCAAACACATCTCCAAAAGACCCCGATTCCTCCCGAAGATCAACACTGTCTCCTACGTGTCTGTCTGCTTCAAAGCCCAAACCCCACGTGCTGCGTTCAGGGATTTGAGGTGCCTGAATCCCCCCACCTCGGTGTGTTTCTGAGCATCTCACCTCCCCAGCCTGGTTTTGCCAGAAGCAGATTAGGAAGCGTTTGTGCAAACTGCTCGGTCAGCAGAACCGGGAGGCCAACCACCTCCGGCGCACGAGCGGAGGGCTGCTGGGCGTAGGTGCTCGCAGAGGGAAAACCTGCCTCGCCACCCTCCCCGGTCCCCTTTTCACCTGGGAACAGGGATGCAAAGATGCTCAAACCATTAAGGTTGGGAAGCGCCCAGGTAAAGGATCGCAGGGGCTGGATGAACTCCAGCCTGCCCTTTTCGTCCCTCCTAACCGGTATCTCGTTATGCTTTTTGCTAATCGGCTTCTTGTGTGTGTTACCTAAGAACGTGCCAAGTCGTGAGAATTACAGGCCTGTTAACTCCTGTGTTGTTCTTGGCACGGGCCAGGCTCCACTTGCTTGGGTAAAAATTATGATCTTTGTGAATAAGCTGTGTGTGTGTGTGTGAAAGAGGGTTTTTTTTTTTATTATTATTATTATGATTGGTTGCAGTCAGCGTTGTGTCAAAAGGACAGGGCTGAGATTAAAATTACTGAGCTGATTCTGCTCCCAGTTACGCTGGTAAGAACCCGCAGTAATTTTAAGACAGTTCCTCCAACTTGGGAACAAGGGAGCCAAGAGCAGAGCGTGCACGAACTGCCTTTTGCAGCATTCCTGGTACTCTGGATTCACTCCGCAGGAATGATTTTAGATGGCTAATTTTGTGTGTCTCCACTCCTGCTGTCACTTGACATTTGGGAATTTGGCACGGACAGTAGCTTGTGGCCAGTTTCATTTTTTTCTTGTTGAATTTGTGTCATCACCTGATTCTTTGCTCCAAACGACGCTCTTTGGGTTTCTGGCACTACAGGGGACTGGGCTAATTTAAAATACGCATCTTTTTTTTTTTTCCTTCCCCCAAGAATCTCTTTCTTTATCATGGGGCCAATGGGACGAGCCTGTAAAACTCTTTCTCTCTCTCCGTCTTGCTTTTTTTAACAAAAATCAAATGATAATCCTACATAAAATGCCCGGGTTCTTCTCATAAACCATGCTAATATCAATGAAAATTCCAAGCATAAAGATTTGCATTTCAATGAGAAATAAATTAAATTTTCACTGTAATTTGGGGCTGGGAGGAGCAGGGCAGCTTTTGCAGTTCAGGTAACGTTTTCAAACATGTTTTTGCGCCCGAGACACCCTCTTTGCCAATGACACTGAGGTTTTCAAACATCTACATCACTTCTGAAAATGCAGCCTAAGGGCTTTTGAAACTTTTCAGTCTGAAACTTCCGATCACCAAAACTCAAAACGAAACCAAGCTTAAACACTATCCCTTAAATCCCATCGGTATTGCTGCCGATTCTCAACGGCAAACACCACCAAGATGAAAAACGCGCGGAAAAAAAAAAAAAAAAAAAGAAAAAAAAAAAAACAGCGCGTTTCACGTGGGGACAGGAGAACCGTCTCTCTTAGTACGCGGTGGCGGCATCTGGCTGCGCTGAGACGTGCGGGAAGGCGGGAGCAGGAGGGCAGTTGGATATTTTCAACTGCAGTGCTCAGCCTGAATTCGGCTGAAATTCAGGTGCCCGGGAATTAGCAGCCCGACCTCTCTTGGGTAACTCTGGTGGCAATTCCTGCTTCTTTCCTGGCAACAACCTACCATGCAGATTCACGGGGAGTGCCTGAGGGCTCCGCTGTGCTGATGGCAAATATGGGAAGAGCAAAGCCTCTGTGTGTGTGTGTGCGTGTGCGCATGTGCACGCACGCGTGCGCCCATGCAGGTGTGCATATGTGTGGGGAATTAATGCTGGAGTCGGGTGATGGATCACCAGACTTGGCATAAACACAATGCAACAAGATAAGAAACCATTTGGATTAGCATGTAAAGTACAATACACCCTTTCTAGTTGATGCTTAACCGTCTACGCGGGTGCCTTCATGTCAAAGGAGCTACTGGATTCAAAGAATGTTGCTCTGATCTCCCTCGCGTTCCTGCTGAAACTGCTCGTTTTTTTTCCTGTACCTAATGGCGCGCAGAGCGAAATCGCCTGGGTTTACGATTCAGCAAGCCGTCTGCTGATTTAATGGGCGCAAAAAGGTTTCCAGGGTCAAGAAACCCACCCAAACCCCTCCCTGGCCTGTCCCTGCAGCGGGGCTCCTTACCCAGGGCAGAGCTGGGCTCCAGCCCTAAAACACCATCCGTGGAGGTTGGGACGGCTCCGCTCCCTGCCCGGCCGTGTCGGGAGCATGAAGGTTCGGGGTGCGACGCCGGGCTGGGGCACCCAGCCAGTTACCTTGTATTGGAGTTTGAGCCTGGGACCCAAAGTGGCTCGGGGTGCTGAGGGATCCGCGGGGGTTGGGTGTTGTTGGGGTGACTCTCATGGACTGGCGCAGCCGTTCCAGCTCCCCGTAGCGGTCGGTGAAGGGTTTGGCTTGGTCTTCTAGCTTTTGTCTGTGCCCTGGAACATGATAAGAGAGTCTGATATCTAATCGGTTACCCTTTGGCTCGAGCACCCTGGTTAAACACAAAGTCAGCGCAGCCTCCATCGCCGTGGTTTGCTATTATTCGCATGGGGGTAACGCGTGGCAGCCCCGGCAGAGATCGGCTCTCTGGTGGCTTTGCACGGCGCACACACACGGGAAGACCTCGCAGTTCAGACAGATGAAGCGTGCAGGAGAAGGGACACAGACCGACCCATACAGAAGGCCCCACATCATCTGGCAAGTCAGCATCGGACCGAGGAGCGGGATGCGGGCGCTGGGGCCAGGGTGCCCCGTGCCGTGCCCGAGCGACCAGTCTACACCAGCCCTCACCGGCTCCGAACCAGGAGAGGAGACACCCGCAAGGCAGTAGGAACCCCATCTCCCGGCAGGGCGGTGACTGGGGAAGCAACGAAGGAAACATTGAATTTAAAGCATTTTCTACAGCATTTGCTCAGTCCACAAAGAATAAACTCTCGTCTTACTCCAAACCGCCCCTCCTCCCCAGCTCTGCCCACCCAACGGTGCCGGAGCCGCGCAGGGCTGGAGAAGGCGCAGGAGGAGGGATGGGAGCAGCCCGCCCCGGTACCGCACCTTGGCCATCTCACTTTGTTTCTTTCTGTTCCTCTTTTCCTACCCGTAAAGCGGGGAGACTATTCACCCGCCTCCCCCAGGCGGGCCAGCAACTAATGAGCATTTGTAAAGCACTCCCAGCTCCTTAGGTAGCAGCTGCTGGAACAGGGCAATAATTATTAAATTTATGCTAATTGTCCCGAGGCAAGAGGCGCATGAAATACACTTGATACATAACTTTCGCATTTTACTATATTAATCATCGCCGAACGGCTTCACTCTCTCTGGGCCGGATTCCAGTCTCAGTTACACCCGCACAAAGCTGGAGGGACTCCAGAGAAGCCGGAGCCGCTTCAGTTTTTACATCAGTGCCGGGTTCAGACCTTGGTTTCTCCTTGTTCGTTACCTGCCGCAGCCAGACAGCCCTGCAACACCCCCAGCTCGCTGCACCTGCCATGAAAGGACCTTCCCAAGGTGGCAAACGCCTTATCCCGGCGTCATCGGGAGCAGAGCTCGGGGGCACCGGAGGTGTGCAGGCACGCCGGGGAGGTGGGAGAGGAGCTGGGAAGAAACCCTTCTGCAGCTCTTCTGAGAGCTGAGCCTTATCAGATCCAGCCCTCCGGCCCAACATCCACCAAGTCAAGCTCAGTTCTCGGTGGCTTTTAACAAGAAAAGCGATGCGTTTGAAAGGCGCAAAACGCAGCCACCTCTTGCTCACCCCCCCCCCTTCCCTCCCCCCCTCGCATCTGCGTAGCCTGAGCTCGGTGTCAATTTATAGCGAAGTCACAGAAAGTCCCCAGACTTCCCCCTCTTTAAATCTGATGTCTGCTATCTTCTGATCTCGCGTTCGCTTGGCTCCTCGAGCTCCGGCTGCCCTTGCCAGGCTGTCTGCAGAGACGCCGGATGGCTCGCATGGGAGAGGAGAGCATCGACTCCGGGGCGGGGGGAAATCTCACGCTCCCAGCTGAGCTCCCTGCCACGCCGTCACGCCACGGGTATCCCAACAGCAAACCGCCCCCGCCACAACTTTTGAAGGGCTTTGACCCACCCCCCCGGGAGCTCCACATCCAGGTGAGCCCCACTGTCCCCCCTAAACTCTATAACCCCCAGGCTCCCGGGTGTGTAAAAGTCCAAAGGGAATGAGAACATGCTGACGCCAGAGAGTAAAACTTGGTCAGGACAAATGCCCAGCAGAAAGCAAAACCCGGCGGTATTTTGGAAACGTATTTTCCCTGCTGTGTGAAGTAAACCAAGGAAACCTCAAATCAACACCCTAAACTATCTCTTCTAATCTCTGCGTGTCCCTAGACCTCGGGCATCTCTGCGTTATCTGAGGGCCTTCGGAGACGCCAGCAGCATCTGTCACACGGTATTTGTGCTTTCCCCAAGGGGGAAAGCGTGTGCAGCGAGGTGTCTTGTTTTGGTCCACATTTTATTATTTCAGTATGCATTTGAGCACAGAAGAAGAAAAATAGCTTTGCGTTTTTACCTTTTAACGAATTTTCTCAGACAGAGCTTAGCAGAGAAGCCAAAAGGACTTCAAAGACCAAGTTCCACAGAAATTGAATGGAAATTAAATTCTCTGCCTCTATCTCAGCTGAAAGCCTATCCTGCAGTAATATCGGGCATGTGACGGAGAAAATCCTGAAAAATAAATCAAGTGATCTCTGCACTGATAATGTTTTTAAAGATTATTCAGCCGTACGACTTAACCGAGGGCTTCATGTGGCTGCATCATGCTGCACTGTGGTTGCTCCGGTTCCCGTGCTGTCTGAACGCAAACGCAGCCCCGTGGGGTTTTTAAGCCTCGAGTAAATAGCAGTGCTGTACTTACACCCTCTAAAAGGGGCTGGTTTGTGGGGAGACCCAGCAATTACCAGCAAAAACCCCAAAACCCTTAAAACTATCCTGATAAAAAGAAAGTAGAAAACATGATGCCAATATAAATCAAAGCAAACGCTCGTTTAGGAGTGAAAACCCAGAGGAGAGCTGCGGTGGGATCAGGGCCCTTCCCAGATCTCCGAGAGCCTCTCCGGTTTGTATCCCACCCCGACTCCACGAGTGGGACCTGGCAGCGCTAAACCGTATGGAACAAGGCAGCAAAAGAGTTAAAAACCACCAGTTTGGACTGCCAACCCCCTTTGGTACAGGCTGTCTCCCCAGGACTTCCTGCCGCTTGTCACTTCGAGCTAGGGACGTCAGACTTTGTCACGCAAGAGAGAATCGCTATTAATGGGTTTCTTTCATCAGAACAACCTGAGCTTTTTAATTTCTGCAGCGGTTGGCTTCATTAAAAGCCCTTCCCCATCTACCCACAGCTGTCACGGAGAGGAAACCAATGCCGTCAAGTGAACAATAGCTCATACCTTAGAGAAGAGGAAGGTGGTTTCTAGCTTAACCCAAGGACTGACTCAAAGCTTCCCGAAGTCAGTGGGCGGATTTTCAATCGACTTCGAACCGCTCCAGACCTCATCCCAAGAAATGTGTCTGAGAAGTCTTAATCACCCCGACCTGTGAATTTTTGGGGCGTGAAACCTGCTGTTGGGTTGGAGCTTTTGCACTGCGTTTCCAGCTGTGCTAGCACCGGCTTGCAGGTCAATATTTATGGAAACAACAGCCCTTAGTGCTATAAAACGATGGCAGCTACTGACCTTAGGCACTTCTTGTCAACAGCGCGAGGGTTTTAACGCCGGATTGGATTTCCGAATCAGTTAACTCTGATATTGAATATGACATGATGTAAACATTGACAGATCACCTACGATCCTGATGTAATAACAAGATCTGTATCAGCATATCAAACAAACGATCCCATTGAACACTTCCCAGCTGGAAGAGCCGATGTGAATTTGACACTTTAGGCCAGTAATAAGAAGCATACTGGAAGTTTTGGGTGTTTCCTTGGAATGCAGACAGCGAAACAGTGTGTGCCGCGCTGCAGCTCAGGCCCTCAAAGCTGTGATTTAAAGACATGCTTTCTGCATTAAAACGTCTCAAAGACCAAACAGATCCTGCTCTTCCTTCGAGGAGCGTGCAACCTGATGTGGCTTCTGAAGCTGGGACCTGGATGGGGTTTCCAGACAATGGCGGGGCTGTCCACGGCGTTCACCAAAAGCAGCTTATTCCTCCAGGTTATGGAGGTGAGGAATATAAAGCTGATCAAAGGCAGAAAGGGGCTCCAGGAACTTCATGGCTTGAGTGATACCAAAAGCTCAGAGCTGGCAGGTTTGATTTGAAAACACACCCGCTGGGGTGCCTGAGGGTCCCGGTCCCCTGATTCATCTGTGTTTAGATGTAGATGCGGTTACAGTCAGGAGACAAGGACCGGCACAGCCTGCTCTCTGCCCTCGGCGGGTTCGGATTCGGGTGTCACGTTTGTCCCCGTCCCCCGCCGTAGCTCTGTGCTACCAAAGGATGGGAGAGCAGATGGTGGGAAGTGGCTTGGCCCTCCCCAGACGTCTTGCTGCGAAACGCTGGCGGCAAGCTGGAGCGAAGGAAACGCGGAGCGTTTCAGCTCGGGGGGGGGATGTTCATTAACACACACACATTTGCAGATCATTTCCTTAGCTCCACTGAGGAGGAGACAAGAACCAGGAGACGGTAGCGTAGGCTGGGGCAGCAGCTCGAGCTGAGCCATCAGTGGCCACAGAGGCCCCCACTCATCCACCTTCAAAGAAGGGCTCCGAGGATCCCACCGGCAAGCTCCCGCCATCCTCCACCCAAGGCTCTGCTCGAATACGAACAGGCAAACTCCACGGCTCAGCCGAGAAGGAGCTCACCAGGAGCAGCCGGCGCAGCCGTGCCGCACACAACCCAGTGGCTTAGTCTCTACACGTCCGTGAGAACGGACCACAAGAAAGCAATCAGCAGTGGATACAACTCCGTCTCGATGCGCAAAACACCTTTCAAATCCCTCTTGTAGCCCTCAAAATAGGTACTTCAGAGAGACACGCCAATGCTCTACAGAGGGTTGACTTCTTTCCCAGTCTGAGTCTCGGCTAGACTATCAAGTCCCAGCATGCGCTCCAGAAACAAGCCACATGTGAAACGCCTGTGTTATGGGAACAGCAGGCCTGTCCCTTACAGCAGATGGTGGAGTGGTTTCATCTTTGCACACCTATAACACAAGACGTGAACAGCCCTCAGGTTTTCCCTGGAAACCCACCTCCGGCTCGAGACTCGCCATGGGAAATTCCCAGCCAAGAAGAATTTGGTGGAGCGCCGCAGCCAGCGAAAAGAGGGAGGGGAGGACAGCGTGGAGATGGGAACCGGGCTGCCGGGCAGCTGGAAGGGACTCAAACATGACATCTCCATGGAGGATGATGAAGATCTCCACGGAGGATAATGAAGATCTCCACCGAGCTCCGGTGAGCGGCAGCAGCCAGTGAGTGCCAACGCTACTTCAGCCCGCTTCGAAAAGCTGAAGCCCAGAAGTTCACAGGAGGGAGCAGGAGGAAAACGTTAGAAGGAACCGTCCCTTCTGCTGCCGAACAAAGTCAAGCACAGATAACTCATTATTCACATGTTTGAAGTTGGCCTGCTTACGCCATTTGGAAAGAGAATCAGTCACGGCGAGGCTTTGCTTTGGTTTCCTCTGGCTTTCGTGAGACACTACCGCTACTGTCTTTCTCCAGCTTGGAGAGAAAGGGGAGTGTGTCGCAATGCGCCTCGGCTCGTATGTCCTGGCAGAGGATTTACACTGACTCGAACAACGAAAGGAAAATAATATTTAAGGGGGTGGGGGAGAGAAATTTAAAAAAAAAAAAAAAAAAAAAAAAAAAAAGTAGAAGCTGCTAATTTCTAAAGCTTTTTTAGCTGGTGGTGGTCCGAGATGAATTGGCTGCCTCTAAAAGGATGAAAATAAATATCCCTCTTTTTGAAGGAAATAGGCTGGCTCCCGGCCAGCTGGCAGGAAGCACAGAGATATGTTGCATTTACAGTAGGGTTTTTTTTTTTTGTTTGGTTTTTTTTGTTTTTTTTTTTTAACTGTCTGAAGCTCCAGCAGCGGGAGAGATGTTCGTTCTAGGCAGGCTGGTATTGATTAGCCGGCTTTGCGAGCCCCTGGTCTCCTCTCCTCTGGACAGTCCCTCGGCTTTGCCTCTGCCTCTCCCCCTGCCCACCCTGCGACGGGAGGCCCCGCAAACACGGCACCTTCTGATAAACCCTTCGGGGGCCTTTTATCGCACCGGGAGACCCCCAAAACTAAAGCCCTCTGGAAGGAAAACAAAGCCGGGCATTAATTCAGATTATTTAAACAGAAATCTAGGGTAGCATTTCCAAAACCGCCTGGGATGCAAGCGCCGTGGCCCGTGTTCAAATCGAAAGGAACATCACACCCAAACTTCCACGCAACTTCAGCACAAATCCCTGAAGGACACGGGCTCCCCATTCCCAGGGTTTCAGCGGGGAGACTGGGTCTTTTTTGGATTTGCAGAAGCATTTAAAGCCCTTTAGAGCACAGGTAAAGCTGGGGGTGTTCTCAGGAGCAGACTGGGTAAATTCATCACGTTTTCGCATTTGGCCCACTCACGTTTTGCTGAAAATCCATGCAAATGCTTTCCTGCACCTTCCCATCCTTAAAGACCTCTGAAAATCCAACTCTGAGACTGCAGAGTGAATTAGGTGGGTTTTAAAAGTTTTGATTTCCGGATCTGAAAATTTCACCCTGTGTGTCACAAACCAGCAGATCAGTGCACATCTGCGGGAAATACGGCAGCTTTCATAACAGGGTGCAAAAACCACCAGCCTTGCTGACTTCTCTGCAGTTGCTCCCACTTCCAGGAAGGCAAAATTCATTTATGGGCTGTGATCCAGTTCTCACGGAATTAGGCAAAACCCCTGATTCAGAGATTTCAAAGCTGGGTGCTTGGGAGAAAGCAGACAGATCTCGAGTACCTCCAGCTGGTATTGCCTCAGTCACGTCTGAGATCAGATTTTCAACTGCATGCAGGAGCCGTCGCTACGGAGATCAGTGGAGCGATGCCAATTTACAGTGAGTTAACGCCTGCTATCTAACAACCTGAAGTGGGACCTGCGTGGTACCAGTACAGCTGGTTTTTCCCAGTTAATAACCTGTTCCATTAGGGCAAGCGCATCAAATTCCTTTGGGTGACACTGGTTAAGGATACTCTGCCCAGGATGGGGAGGACCATCTGCTGGGTCCAGACCTGTGCAAGGAATGTGCCGTGGTACAGCTAATGGATGTCTCTGACGCCGCGGGGACACGCGGCAGCCCACTGGCCATCGCAGCATTTCGCCAGCCGGTCCTGCGCTCTCGGGAACACAGCGCAACCCGGATCAGACCCAAAACTTTCCCAAGGTTTGAGGATGCTGAGCGCTGGGTTTCCCCTTTGCCCCAGGACAGAGCTGGAGCCGAGCCCTGACATTTGAATGTTAATATCCCCCGATCCCAGGATTGAGCTCCAAGCTCCATCTCCAGAGACGGGCTGGTATGTCGGATAATTACAGCTCCTGCCGAGCTTTGCCAGCACACAACAACGCAACGCTATAAGCAAGAGCCCCAGAGCAACGCTACCTGCACGGCACCCTTAATCCT
The DNA here is from genome assembly GCA_017639485.1 of Pluvialis apricaria. Lineage (NCBI taxonomy): Eukaryota > Metazoa > Chordata > Aves > Charadriiformes > Charadriidae > Pluvialis > Pluvialis apricaria. Next base: position 4,836,168 of record CM030027.1, on the reverse strand, counting down.
CTCTGCAACGCTGCTCCTCCAAAGCCCAAAAAGCAGAGCCGTGCACGGGCGAACCGCAGGCAGAGGGGCTGTGCCCGGCTCCGTGGCCACGGGCAGCGTGGGGATGGGATGTGCTCGGCCGGGAACCTCCGTGCGGGGCAGCACGGTGGCACAGGGCTCGGCTGCTCAGCACCTTCCCGCCGCCCGCGTCCTCGGTGCCAGGGCTCGGAGGCTGGGACGGGCACCGGGGATGCTCTCTGCTTGCTGGGTCCCCTCTTCTTCCCTCCCCTCTGTCCCCCTCTACCACTACGGTGCGAAGATTCACTGGAAGGAGCAAGATAAAATAATGCAAAATCATGTCTAAGCACCTTCCGCTGCAGGATATGATTTATCTCTGGCTGACTGCAGAACAGGTGACTGGTCTCCGGCAGCGGAAGAGAAGGGTCTTAGGAACTAAATTTCATCTCGCTCTGAGTCAAATCCTCTTCCTCCCTCCGCCACATCATTAAAGTGATTGGTTGCGCTGATAAGCCCTTTCGAGGGGGAGAAACGAGATGTGTCCTGCCCTGACATCTGATGTGATCTTGTGGTTTTGTTTGATAGTTCTGGTCCTTCAGCTGTTGTCTTCCTTGAAATGAAACTTGCCTTTTAGCATCGACTTTTTTTTTTTTCCCCCCCTTCTTTCCTCCCCCCTCTCTCTTTTCCAATCCGTGACCCTTTGCGCTGTCCTCCTGAGCCTGCAAACCCTGCCCAAGGGAAGCGGCGCCGCGGCACATTCGTAACGCTGCAACACGCAGCCCCAGCTACGGCACGGTAACTCCTCACCCACCCCAGCCTCCGCGTACGTGCAACGCTCCCACATCACCCGCAGCCCTGCAGGTTATTAGACCCATTTTACAAATGGGTAAACTGAGGCACGGGGCAAAACACTGCCCCTTTGCGAAGGAGCAAAGCTCACCAACATCCTCACTGCAATGCTCCCAAATGCTCCTTCTGAGTGCCGGCACGTCCCGTCGCCTGCATCCCGTACCAGCCCGCTTGTCCCGTCACCTGCATCCCATACCAGCCCGCTCGTCCCATCACCTGCATCCTGTACCAGCCCGCTCATCCCTTTGCACAGCTCCCTTCGGGCTGCCCCGCTGGACCCCGCAGGAATTTCTTTTGCTATTTATTCATACAGCACCTGGCACAGCTCGCCCCGGCACCCAGCATCGAAACACCACTGACATCCTTCTGGAAGAGGCTTTCAACGAAACTTAATTCTCCGAACATCCCCCATCCACCGGAGGATCCTTTTTCTCCAGTTTAATCTCTTCCAGAGACACTATCAATACCCACTTCTCTGATTCTGGTTTATTTTGAAAACCAGAGCAGGAGCAGGTATGCCTCTTCCACCCCAGCTGAGAATCGTGCCCTGGGGTTTTCCCCGAAGCTTTCAAAAGCAGGAGGTGTTGCAACCAATTTCAACAAAGATTTCTTTGTACAATGCGACCAAAAATAAATTTCCCCGTTCCGACTCCCAATACCGCGTCGCTTAGAAAATATCGGTCATTTTTAAGTAAAATGATTTTTGAAGTTGTTATGCGCCAGGTGATTATAAAAGGAGAATTTACTATATGTGGCAAATAAAACCATTAGAAGAGTGAATTTACTGGAGCCCATATAATTTCGGTTGCTCTATTAATAATACTTCTTTCAAGGCCAGGATTACAGCCCAGGTGATGCAAACCCATGGCTTTGAGTACGGTCGGGCAACCTTTTTCCCTGGGGAACGCTCCTCAAGCCCCCAACACTGGGTGTCCCCTGGGGCGTCCCTGTGCCCTGCCGAGGGGCGAGCGGGTCCCGCGTGGGGCTTGGGGGGGGGTCTCGCACAGCCCGACCCACAGAAACCCACTGCCGGGCTGCTTTCCTCCCCAAGGGACTTTTATCCACCCCCCCAAGAGCTGAGCCCCGACTCCCCCTCGCCTCGTCTTTGCCGGATTGGACCCCGAAGGGGTTAAGTGGATTCAGTGCCTATAAGAAATTAGAGGAGGAGGTAGTTTAACATAATTGCTTGCGATGCATGTATCAACAGCGGTCCCGAACTGCCTCTGCAAGAAAACAATGCCCTGGACGGTCTCGGCAGATACCAAAGGGTGCAAATTTCCCCGCTGGGATCAAAACACATTAGCGATGGGAATACAAACAGAGAAACCCTCCTTCGCAGCAAGTACCGATTTGCAAGGGCTCCTGCATGAACTCGGGAGCCCCGAGCCGGCGTCTCCTCATCCCTCCCCAGCCCGGGGCCGGCGGCTGCCCCACCGCCCGCGGGCCTCCTCCGTGCTCCCAGGGCTGCGGGTTCAGCCTCAGCCTTTGCCTCCCGCCCGCTGCGAAGGCCCCGGTTAACGGCGCGTTCGGGAGGTTTTTAAGGGATCTGGTGGATGGAGGGTGAGAGCGGGCGGTACGTCGTGCCCTGCTCGAGCTGCCGGGTGGGGTGTGCGGTGATGGCACTGATGGCTCCCGGTTCCTCACCCCGGCCAGCGTTTGGTTGTCATTTCTCTCCACCCGAAAAGCAAACGGGACAGGGAAGGGTGGGATGGAGCTGGACGGTTGGGGTGGCCGGGGCTCTCCAGCACCGTCCGTGTGAGTGCCCCATCCCAGGCACCAACAACCCCAATGGCAGTGGGAGGCACAGCAGGAAAAAAACACCAATAAAACTAAAATATTAAAATACCTCACGTTCCCACTGAGGATTTCTCATGCCTGCCTTATTCCAGGACACCCCTAAAAGCCTACACCCCATCCAAAGCCCTTTCACGCCAGGTAGGACCCTCCGCAGGGCTGGACCAGCGCGGGGAGAAGCGGAGATCCACGAGCCCTGCACAGGCTCCGACCAGACAGCCTGGAGCACGGCCGGGGTGAGCCTGACGGCCCTGGGGAACATCACCCCCCTCCGTGCCAAAGGGCCACCACGAGGAAGCCCCACTGCAGGTCCCCCACCAGTAAGAGCGATGCCGAAGGTCCCGGGCGGTTATACGGAGCCCGTGGGGTTTCTTTAAACATCCACCTCAAGCGGCTGCAGCGCGTCCAGAGCTCAATAGGGAAGCGAGAAAGTGTCACTCCGGATTTCCTCCTCTTCCTCCCCAGGGAAGGGGACAGGTCTCCAGAAGTGGGAAATCGCCAGTATTTTAAGCACCGCATTTTAAATTAGAACAAATTATAACAATTTTACGTTGACAAATGATTGTCCAGGAAGCGGTGAGGTCATTTATTTATTTAAATTATCTTGCTGGTTTGATTGATTTAGTTGTTTGGGGTTTATTTTTTTTTTTTTCCTTATTTCCCCCCACAACCCTTTTTTTTTTTTTCCTAATTCCCGGACAAACTGGGAAATGTCTGTGTATTTATATCTAGCTAAGGACAAGCAGGGGAATAAAACAAAAGACCCTAATAATACCCAAAACTATCACCCCACGGGAGCACTTCAGCACTGAGCCTGCTTTTAATTACAGAAACATCTCGAGTTGAAGTTTTAGGCATCCCCACGAGGGAGCCTTTTTGCCAAGATAAAGATCTGAAGTCGTACAATACTGGCACGACGCAGCCCCCGTCCTGGGTCTCCATTCGAGCTTCTGAGAAGCGCAAGACCCTCTAATAATTCATTATCTCCTCGCCCAGCGCTTGCCAAAGCCGTACCAAATCTCCGAGGGTAAAAGGCGCAGCAGACATGGGGTGGCACCACCCCGGGTACACCGTGGGATCCCAAAATTGCCCGTAGGAACATGGCGAGAGGGGGTCGTTTTGCCCTTGCTCCTCTTTAGCTCCCATCCCCTAACCCGGCCCGACTGCCCCTCTTCCTCATCCTCGGCTATTTTAGGCTGACCTGCGCCCACATCTGCTACTCGGTAGATCCCCATTTCCCCACGCACCGGGAACTGGAGACCTACACATTTTATTTTGCCATCCGGCACCACGGAGCTGCCACGCCGGACGGCCACGATGCATCGCCCCGAGCCTCCCCGCGGCGCGTCCGAGCCCCGCAGAGCTCCTCCAGGCCCCCGTCTCCTCTCAAAATTGCTTTGAATCATAACAAAAACACGAGACAACCATTTCCCCCCATGTGTGGAGGGAGCACCATGTGGATTTACACAAATCCCCCCCTCTTCCCCAGCACAGGTCCATACGACAAAGCATCCCGAGCCCGGCCGGCCAAAATCCCCGCTGGGCTGGGGGGCAAACAGCAGCGTTGCCGTGGGGTTCCCGCCATCGGCCCCGCTCCCCGGGAGAGGCTCTACCTTTCCCAAAAATGCCAACAATTCCCCTTCCATGAAGCGGAGTGTCCGGTGGGGCTGGGATGTGATGGGTGAATTCACAGACCAGACGCTTTTCTCAAAAGTGAGGGGAACGTTCCTGCTTTGTCTTTCTCTCTTATTTCCCCCCAAACCCGGTGCAAACGAGGGAAGCCCTAAAGAGATGCTCCTCGTTACAAGCAATTACCAAGCAGTCAGAAATCTTGCCAGAAACCACCAATGCTTTTAAAGACATTACAACCCAAAAGTTAGCAAGGAAATAACCACCTCCGCAAGATATTAAACACATCGTTTTGTACTTCTGATGGCATTTCAGCCATTAAGGCACGAAAATACGACACTGCTGAAGGCACCGAGTTTGCACCGGGCTGCTGTACACCGGGAAAACCAAACGGGAGCCTGGAAGGTCGTGCCACGGGGAAGCCCCCGCCGCCGAAACCCCCCAAAACCGAGCCCCGACGCCAGCGAGTGCGAGGGGCTGACTCAGCTCTTCGGCCTCGGCGCTGAGCGAGCTGCCCTCAAATAAATGCTGGTGGGCACAGAGGTGGTTTGGGGGCTGAGCCGAGAGGGTGGCGGGGAGGGACATCACTGCAGGGACACGCACGGACCGACTCCATGCGTGTCACCGTCCCAATTAAAGCACTGCAGCTTCCCAGCGCAGCCCATGGCGAATGCAAATCCTGGGTGCTCGGCCTCCCACCCTCCCCCTCCGCCCAAAATCTGCGGGATCAAATTGGGATGGGAGGCTGGAGTTAGGGCAGCACCAGCTTATAGGGGATGCCTGGCGATTTCCAGTCGTCACCATCGTATCGAGGTCCCTACAGAGCTTATTGGGATGAATGGGGTGGAATATGGCACCCCCTCTCTCTTCCCTGAATAAAACAGGTTGTGAGTTTTGCTATTTCTGGTAGTAAATCTCGGACTCGTCGGCAGCCAGGAGGGATGAGGAAAGGAGCCGGGGGATGGCTTGCCTTGCTAGCACAGCCCTGCGCATCCTTTTTCTCTCCAGCCTCCAACTGGAGCATCCACCAGGAACAAAAGGAGAAAAAAAACCAACCCCAAACCACAGCACAGACTTCTCCGAACTCAAGAAAAATGGATTCAGATACACCTTAAATAAATTTAAAAAAAAAAAAAAGTGAGAAAGGCTTTTTCAGGGTGGTTTGCGGACGCGCCGGGGTTCAGGGAGCCGGGGCGGCGCTGGGCGTGGGATGGGAACGGAGATGGAGGTGAGATAGGGGGGTGTGGGCAGCGGGGCCGAGGTGTGTCCGGGCTGGACGGGGTGGTTCAGGGCGCTGCTTTTATCGGTACGGCTTCAAGATGGATAGAGAAGCCACAACGAGGTATGTGTCATCCCCGGTAAGTGCTGATACAACCCTTTCTCCTCCCCGGCTGCCACCCGGGCAGCGCAAGAAGAAATGCCCTTTACAGCGGGGCTGGGGGCACGCAGGGCCACGGGCACCCTCCTCCCGCAGCCACCCCTGAACCCCAATATTGACAGTGACAAAGCTTCCTTCAAGCTGGATTTACAGACAGAGTTCTCCCCTTTACAGTCAATCTTCCCCCATTTTTTTTTTTTTGCTTTTTTTAACCATACTTGAAGCCGAGAGCCCCCATGCACGGGATGCTCGAGGGCAGCCAGCACCCAAACCACAGCCTTGCGCCCACTGACTGCCAGCACCTCGGGCACACAGGTGCCACCAACACCTTGCACAGGAAGGGACAAGGGGGTTTCCACCCTCCGCGGATCCCAAACTCCCCGTTTCCCAGCCGAGAGCGGGGGGGCCGGGCCGCGGCTGGGGCTGACATTGGGTGCAGGGTCAGGCGGGGAGGGAAACCCTCACCCAGCTGAGGCTCTCGAAAACACGAAAGCAAAAAAGTGGCGGTTCTTGGAAACGACTCAGAGCCGTGGGAGGTGAGAAGGCTTTCCACCCGCTGGCTACGTGCCATGCGAGGGGGGAGCCACATCGGCGGACACCGGGCTGTCCCCTCCGGGGTGGCACCACTCCCAGCATGGCCCCATTGCTCCCTCCCCAGGGACACGGCAAGGAGACGACTTTTGGGGAGGAAGAGTGGCCACGGAGGGGATTTGTGCCTGTGTAGGATGGGGCCCAGCCAGAAAAACCCTGCAGGGACAAGATGGAGAGGGGATATGAAATGTTCTGGCCCCCTCCCAGCCCAAGCCCAGCAGACGCTGCAGCATGGGGACACGCTCCCGGCACTTACTGTGGTCACACCAAGAGGGGACACGACCGAAAGCACCGAATCTCTGACGCGCACACCCAAAATGAGCAGGGTGGGAGACACCAACAACCATCACCGCCACCTCCGCCAACATTCCCACCTCCCCAGCACCGGCACACGGGGCTCTGGGCGCGCTCACAGCCAGAGGGATGGGTTTAACCCCGGGCGAGCACAGCTGGGTACAGATGTGCTTCTCTACAAGGGTTATGGCGGGTGATCGAGTCCTCTTGGTCTCCCTTTCCTCCTCGACACAGTGACTGGGACAGCAGGGATGGGGTGGAAATCAGAAACGAGGGGGTTAAGGGCAAAGGGGATTTATAAAGGTTAAGGAAGACTGAATGGCAGCTCGAAAAAGTCAAAAAGGAGGAAAAAAAGAGACATTTAAAGGGGGAAAAAAAAAATAAAATACTTTACACAAAAGTTCCCAGGAAATGGGCAAGAAGGGGCTGGTGCTGCCAGGGGGAGAGCAGAAGCGCCAGCAGAGAGGAGGGGAGAGCGATGGGAAGGGACGGGGAAGGGGAAAGGGACAGCAGCCAGCAGGTGGGTGGGATGGGGGAGGCCCCGGAGATGCTCCCGTTTACCCAGGAACAGACTAAACATCCCTGTATAGCTTCCAGCTATTCATTTTTCCACGTTCTGCCGCTTGTGGATTATTTTGCAAGGAGCCGGGGATACGAGAGGGCTTTGCAGCAGGGCTGCAGCTCGGCCAGGTCGGGCTCTTGCTAAATAAAAAGCTGCAGAGAAGGGGGGGGTAAAAAAAAAAAAAAAAAAAAAAAAAAAGAAAAAAAAAAGAAGGAAATTCCACAGGAAGTTCAAATATTTTATTACTTCCTGTTTGCACAAAGTATGTCAACACTTGGCACCCGCTGCGCCATTTGTTTAGAGCTAAGGTGTCAACTTGAAAAAAAAAAAAATAATGTCCTTTTTTGCTCCAGATCTGACCCAGAAAGAGCCTGAGCATAAGAAAAAAAATGAAATCTCTCAGAGCGAGCGGAGCACTCCGGAGGGAGCCCTGCAGGGGGTTCTCAGGGACCATGGCGGAGCAGCCGAGATGGTGTTTTGGCCAAAGCCATCACTGTTATCGGCCCCTGGTGCTGCTCCTCGCTGGGCTGTGGGTCCTTCAAACGAGTGTGCTTGAGGGTCTTCAACCCCGCGGTCCAGCTCTCCTGGTTCCCCACCACCGCTCCGCAGGGGGCTCTGGCTGTCACCCCCCTGCCCTGCGATTTCTCGCCCAACTCAACTCGATTTCAGACTCCTCAGAAGTCTTTTTCTGGGCGCAGCTTTGGTTAAAAGGCTTGCTCAAGGGCTGAGATGAAGCGATGGGACAGGGGTGGAAAATTAATGGGATGCTCAGAGGTGGGGCACGGAGCCCAGCCGTGTTTCTGACCCAAAAAACCCCACGAGAACGTTTGCCAGAGGAATTTCGCCGCATCTGAGAAGACGATGCCCAGGGCTTTCCCAGGATACCAACACAAATGGCCGATTCTTTCCACGTTAAGGGTGCTTTGGCTTTTCTGCCCGCTCACGCCAGTCCCACGCCCAGCCTCCAGCCCTGATCCCGCACAACAGCAGCCAACGCGCACCGTGCCCCACTCATTTCCAACGCCACAGCCACGAAGGGGAAAAAAAAACCTGCTATTTTTACGTGCACACACATATATATGCACATATGTATATATGTAAATACATATATGTGTATATATGTAAAAAAGTATATATAATATATATACACACACATAAAAATTGCAATTCCTGCTGGCAGCTCTCCCCTCCCAAAGCCAAGCAGGGGAAGGCAGCTCGAGCCATCGTGTTTGGCCAAAGGTGGTGATTACCAAGGCTTTACCGGCTCCGGTTGCCGGCCGGTGAGCCCGGTGGGTGCCGGCGCACCGAGGGGTGCTATGCCGGAGAGCCACCCAGTGGCAGGTTAACCGGGAAAACCACGCTGGGTTTCCACGAGCGAGTCCGGATCATTTTGCAACCGGCAGTTCCCCACCGCGAGTTTCTGCAGAAGAGTGCGGGGAGGGAAGGGCAAAGGGCATGACTTAATTATTTTTTTTTATTATTATTATTATTACAGGTTCGTTAGAAAATGGAAACTAGGGTGGCAAAGACGGGGTTTTAATATTTTTTCTTCCGATGTAAGATGCTGGGTTTTCACCAAACACGAATTTAAGCCCCAGGGTCAAACTGCGCATCGAAATATGACCTTTAGTGCCAACAAATCTATGGTCATCTGAAAAAAAATCCCAAAAAAGCCACAACTTGGGTCCGAACTCCTTCCATCAGCAATTTATGGGCTGTGGGGGTACAGGGACAGGGGAGAGATGGACCTTTGGGGTCCACACAAGGCAAGGGCATACGCAGCGAATAAGCACCACACAGACCTCCTTAAGGAGCCTACAGCTCCGGCACAAACATTTTGAGGTCCACAAATCAGGGGAAAAAAAAAAAAAAAAAAAAAAAAAAGGGGAGAAAAATGCTGACCTTGCAGCCCGGGACGGCGTCCCAGGGAGGGCATCCCTCGGGCACACCAAGGCAGAGCCAGGGCAAGCCGCTCCATCCTCCGGTTTTGCCTAATTACGCCAAACGAAGGCACGGCCCCAACCCAAACAGCGCAGGGCGAGCGTGCCCACGGCTCAGCATCCCCCCCCCAGCTCCCCGCCCGGCTACAAAGCCTTCGCCTCCCTATCAGAAAATTTAAATTAAAGATGGGGAGCGATGGGCCGAGATGTTGAAATTCAGGAGGAACGGGTATGATTCAGCAGGGGGTTTGGCGAGCGCTGGCTATCGGTGAAGTCAGAGCAAACCAAACGCTAAGAGTAGTAACTATCTCGCCTTGTATTATTATTTATGTATTCCTGATTATTATTATTATTAGAAAGGCGATCTGATGCGGCAGATAAAGGGCTGAGCCAGGAGTCAGGAGACCTGGTTTCTATTCCTGACCTGGCAGAGTTGTGAAATTCCCTGCCCAAACCCTGCCTGCTTTCCCCCTCCCAGCCCCGGCTCAGCCCGTTCCCGCCACGACCCACGGCTGCTCGCCGCAGCCCCACAACACCCACCTGCCCGGTGTTTCGGGCTTAAAAGAGGGGAAAAAAAAAAACCCAAACAAAACCAAAAAACCCAACAAACCAAGAGCGTTGCATCGCCTGGATGCCGGCTTTGCAAATCCAGCCCGGCAGCTCGACAGGCTGCCGTAAAGCCTCTCCCCCTCCAAAATAAAATAAAATAAAAAAAAAAATCAAGGAGGGAAGAAAATCCAACGAGCTCCGAAGCAAACCAAACCAAGGTAACAGCCGCCACCTGGCCTGACATCAAGGGGCGCCGACGGCCCAGCGACAGCGTCAACAGAAAATATTTTCAAAAGCGTATTTAGAAGGATCAAACTGTTTCCCTTTCAATTTGGGCACTGACAGCTTTACACGCATAAGGGGGAAACAAACTCTGCTTTATAGTCCCCGGGGTGGCGCGGAGCGAGCAGGAAGGTGAAGCCGGAGCGAAAAGCCGAGATGGAGGCCCTGGGGGACGAGATCCCACCCGCACGGGGGGTCCCGCAGAGCAAATAACTCCTGATGGAAAGAGGAAACTCCTCCAGCCATGAGCACCGGAGCATTTCCCCACACTCCTCAGATCAGGGGAGATGCCAAGGTATGCTCGAACCAGCGCGACGCTGGAAACCAACCAGCGAGGGCCGTTCGCCACCCGCCTTTAGCAAAGAGCCACCCTCACCCAAGAGGCACTGTCTTGCACCCAGCAGAGCCCTTACTCGATCACAACAGAATGACATTTCTGCGGTTGAGTCCGTCGCTTTGGTTTTTCTCAAGCAGCGCAGCCCCCGGCCGCGGGCGCTGCCAGCCGGAGCCTTTGACAACCCGAAAGCGAAACCTCCGCTAACCAAAAGGGGAAGGTGCTCTCCGAGCTCTCCTGGGCCCATGCGGACAGACAGGCAAATAAAAGCACAGTGAGGAGGAAACCTGTGAACATTTTTAGCCTCCAAAGCCGGGCACAGCATGTCCGGCTTGGTAACCACCCCCCAGAAATGTCCCATGCACCGCCGGATTTGAATCCTCTGTATTTTTGCTGTCAAAGCCCAAAGCGTTTTCCCTACATCCCAACCACCGGGGAGGGCTGGAGCTATAAAACCGTCCCTCCATGAGGGGATGCGGAGTGCGGCGAGAGCAGGCAGCAGGCAGGGATACACACCGTGCCGAGAAAATAAAAGCAGCCGAGCCGTGCCCGCTGCCGCGCATGCTTTCGGGGTTCGCTCAGCCATGCCAACGCTGACACCGATGCCGGCTCGTTAGCTCTGCGCCCTGCAAACAGTGCCTGCCCCGGCTGGCTTTGCCCGGCCGCAAGGGCATCCTGCATCCTTCGGCCACCGAGAGCTCAGCCCCCGCCATCCCCCTCCCCGCACTTCTCGGAGGCTGCCAAATAAAAAAACCATCACTTACTTCGTGGCTCCCGGGGTCCGTCCACAGTCACTTTAATGGCTCGGTGATAGGTGGCCACTTGGGTGGGGTTGGTGAACACGGTGATGGTCAGGGTGAAGCTTTTTCCTAAGGAAGGTGGAGGGGTGAGGGGAGGGGGGGGAAAAAAAGAGAAATGAGGATATTCGCATGGGCTCAGCTCTTGTGGGAGCGAAAGGCTCCTGCCGGAGCAAACTCAAACGCAAAAATCCCCGTCCAGCGAACTCCAACACACACACATCACTTAATTTTATGAGACATCGCTGCCGAGACACAAAGCTGGGCCGGCTCCCGCTGGGGTTCAGCTGGCTGCAGCAGAGGGAGGCTTGGACCCGGTTCAGGGCGGGAGCCAGGACCTTCTGGGATGCAAGAGTCACTTGTGTCCCCCTTCCCTCCCCTGCCCTGTCCCCATATCGACCCCTCCACCCACAGCAGCTTCCTGGTGCCCTCCCGCTCGGATGCTTCCCCTTTTCCCATGGGAATCCAGCCCTGAAACACAGCACTGGACGCGGGACCCCCTCTGCGAGGGATGGATTTGGGTCCTGACACCCATGGGATGCTCCTGCGGGAACAAGCTGGTGAGATGGCATCGGTCTGCAGGGCGACGGGTGCTGTCATTTGCTGGGGGACACCCGGTGGCTTTGGGCCCCATGGGTACACCTACACGGGGGCGTTTGGAAGGGAGCTGCACCGGGCTCTCGGCAGTATGGGCACCCACAGCCCACGTATGGGGGGGGCCAGGGCCAGAAAATTGGAAACTGCAAAAATGGGAGCTGAATTCAGCCAGCTGTGGCCACCAGAAGTGGCCACCAGACAGGTGGCCCCACCGGCCGCCGGGACTGTCCCCCTCTCCCAGTCCTGACGAGACAGCGGGAACCCGCTGCTGGGAAAGGGTTCGGATACCATCACGGGGGGCTTTCAGGGATGCTTTTGAAGCACCGGGCTTGTCATCTTTGTAAAAAAATTAAAATTAAAAAAAAAAAAGGGGGGGGGGGTGTAAAGCAGTGCAAACCTCTTGGGAGAGTAATTTGGCATGAGCACAACACTGACCCCTCACTGCAGTGAAACCAGCGTTTTCCATCCGCAGCCCCGAAACCGCTTTCGGCATCACGGAGGGTGTCACCACCCCTGCACCCATGTGCCACCCCCGCTCTCCCCCTGACCCCAAACCCTCCCGCAGCCTTGGCATCCTCATCCCGGACCCTCTGCCCTCCCCTTGCCCGAGCTTGGTTGTCATCACCCACTCGATGTCCAGCTGATGGGGAGGCTGCGGGGAGAGCGGAGGCCCTTCGCGTAGCGCCAGCCTCCGCAGGGAAGGGCCCTCCGCTCTCCCGCAGCCTCCCCAGGTTCAGGAGTCCCCTGGGCAGAAGGATGGAGACTGCACACACAAGGGGAGAAAACCACTCTAACCAACCCCCCCCAAGAGCAACCACTGTGGGATTTCGAAGGTATCGAGTATTTCCGAGGTATAAACCCCAGCAGGAATCAGGCTGGAAATGCCCCTGCAATAGCCCTTAGCTCCTCCAGCCTCTACTTCACGAATAAACGCAGTAAGAAACCACCTCCTTTCCCTTTTCACCCCCCCCACCCCCCTTAAACGAATTAAGGATTTTCACATCCCAACCATCATCTGTCTACAGGGTTGGACCCGAGAATATCCGCAGCAAAACAAAACAGCATTTATACAGCTAGAAGGAAAAAAAAAAAGAATAAACGGAAAAATGAAATTATCTCCTCGGGAGAACATCCTGCAATTATCCCAGGTGGGCGAGTTTCTCCAGGGGGGCACCGGGGGGGTGGAAATGCTGCCTTTAAAGCAGCCGGCGAGCATCAATCCCTGCCCTACCTCCGCTTTCAAAACAGGACTAAGCGCAAAGCTTCAGCTCATTTTCCTGCACAAAATGGAATTTTTTTAAAATTTTTTTTTTCTTTTATTTATTTTTTACCTCCCCAAACACAATTTTAATCCTCGGGGAAGCGGTCGCGCTGACAACCTGCGGGGAAGAGCCGTGCCACCGCAGCCTGCGGAGCACCAAGGCTCCCGGCCGCCTGCACGGCCACGTAAAAAAACCAACCAACCCCGAGTATTTGTTGGCAAAAAAAAAAAAAAAAAAAAAAAAAAAGGGTTTGCAGAACCAGAGCGTGGGGATGAGGATTATGAGGAGCAATTATTTAGGAAATTCCAGGGGGGTGGGAGCTTCTCACTTTGCCTGCGTCCAGCTTGAGACACACACAGCCCTCCCGCACGCCCGCGGAGCTGAGCCCAGCTCTGTGCTCGGCTTCCCCACTTACTGATTTTTTTATTTTTTTTTTTATTCTCCACGTGAAATAACGTCCCTACATTTCAGTTTTCCCTTCCCCCTGCTCGCTGCAGGTACAAATCTCTCCGAGCGGCACCTCCGGGGGAGGACGGCCGCAGCACGGAGCCGGCCGGGCCGTTTTTACGTCTCTTTAGCAGCTCGCAAAAGAAAAAAAAAAAAAAAAAAAATCCTCCCATGAATCGAAAATGACAATTATTACTCAGCATCATTTTTACTCATTTCCCGCCTTCTCAGGAAGCCGGGCTGAGGTTATTCATTCCCACCGCGCCCCGGCCCCAGCAGCGCTTCCCCGGCTGCGTGGGGCAGGATCGCAGCTCCTGGGGGGGGGGGGGAACGGACGGTTTGGGAGCACCCACAGCTCCCTGAGATGCTCCGGGGGGGAATATTCCAACCGGGAGAGCAGGCGGTGGGGTTCAGCGAGCACCGCAGCACCCCGCTGGCCTCGGCTTTCATTTTATACAGTGCAACCTGAGCAGAAAAGGTTGGGGTTTGTTGGGTTTTTGGTTGTTGGGTTTTTTTGGGTTTTATTTTTTTATTTTGGGGTTTGTTTTTTTTTTTTAGAACAAAGCATAGGGGGAAACCGGTCCTTCTCCCCTCCCTTTGTCTTGCACATGGAGATGGTAATTTTGGAGAGCTGCTTTTTTTTTTTTACCCCCAGCTCACAGTGCCGGGGAACGATCCCAGACACGTTCATACTAAAAATGCCCAATTCTGAACCATTTCAGCTCACGTTTTCCAAACGAGAGCCTTGCTGCTGCTGCGGCGGCGGCTGATTTTGCAGGGCTCCTGCGGCGCAGGCACACGGAGGGAATGTGCACGGAGGCAGACGGTGCCTGTTTACAGATCCACGCGTCCACACTTCGGATTTACACAAACATTTATCCACACACAGAGCTCTGCTCCAACAAACTGTCTCGCAACGAATCCAAATTTCTGCCAGGATAAACGAAACCAGCACCAGGCTTTCGGAGACGAAGCCAAACAAGGGAAAGCGAGTGTGACACCCAGCATAAAAATTTCAATAGAAACGATTTTTTCACACTAACTAGGTCTAAAAGAGTCCCTTGCCGGGAAAGCACGGCCGTACACGGGGAACTAAACACACGCTTCATCCTGCGAGAAAACCCCACCGTGCCGCCTCCACGCCAGCCCCAGGGAGCCCCGATGGGGTTATTTCTCTGCAAATATTACAAAGCCTCATCCCACAAGAATATATTAAGAAAAAACCAAAAATCAGCTCCTCGCTCCGAAGCCCGTTAAGAGGCAGCGGAGGTGTTTCCACTGCTGTAATGAGTATTTGCCAGGACTCTGCCGGAGGAAGGTGACTATTCACCCAAGTGCTTCCTGAGACTGTAAAACTACTGTTAATTCAGAGCTTGGGACTGCAGAGGAGGAAAGTTAATAATGAATTCAAGAGTCAAGCTAAGATTGGGTTGCATTCAGTTTGGAAATTTGTGTAAGGAGGATGAAAAAAAAAAAAAGAACCCCGACAGAAAGAAAAGAGCCTAAGAGAATAATTGATTACAGAAATGAAAGCTTAATTCATAAAAGAAAAACATTTTCCATCCATCAACCTGCAACCAGTTAAGTAGAGAGTTTTAAAGAAACTGCAACATGGAGAAGGAGCCAACAGGAAAAAGGAAATGTATGAAAGAATGTAAACTATTCAAGTTTCATAAAGAGGAACAAGTAAACAGTTATTACATGCAAATAATTCCTAACATCACTGCTTTTAATTAATGCAGAGGAGTCAAAATATATCTGACATTGTGTCAGATACGTTCGAAGCCTTCGAGACCATGCTGCCGTACCGCCACTAAAAATCCCGTGTTCTTATTTTTGTTTAAATGACCAATTAAGGGCTTCGATCCGCAGCGTTTATTGGTGCTGAGACGCTGCAATTCTATTTACGCTCTTTGCCATGCAGGTACAGGCGGGAGGGGAGGGCAGGGAGGGCTCTGCCCCCGACACCCACTGCCCTTCGGGATTTCCAGGGGATTTATTTCCCTCTCCCTCGCATGGCACAGCCCCATTTCCTTGACGGTTTGTTTTGAGAAAGCCGGCAGCGTGAATCCGGTTTAAGGCTAAATGATAGAGCCAACCTCGCCGGCCAGAAAAGAAAATTTCTCTCCCGCTTTTCCAAGCGACAAACGTGGAGAAAACGAGCGAAGCTTTCCCCCCCCGCCCTCCAAAAAAAAAGCCCCCGCAGCTCAGCCCCGCGCCCGCCCGGCTCCCGCACCTCCCCGTTGAAATGAGCCTTTCCGCACCCCCACGCCGAGCGCTGCTTTATGATTTTGACTTTAAACCCGCGATTTTCACCGGCTGCAAAACGAGCTGGCGGGGGGGGGGTTATTGCCCCCGAGCACATTCACCTGCGAAGGGGACGCACCGACCCACCGGGGAGAGAAATTCGGGAGGGTTTGGGCTGGGGCCGGGGTCAGCCCCACACCTGAGAGGGGTTCACAACCAGGGTTTGGGGGTTGTTTTTTTTTTTTTTATTTTTATTTTTTTCCTGCTCCGTCCTTTCCCGCCACCTGGGCAGAGGGGGGAAAAATGAAAATAACCCCGAGAGGAGCGGGGCAGAGCCGGCGGGGGCTGCTCCCGCATCCCTGCTCCGGCATCCCTGATCCCGCATCCCTCCCATCGCCCGCTCGGGAACCGCTTTGGGGCTGGGGGGGGGGGGGGGGGCGGGGGGTTAATCCCTGCGTGAACAAGCCCAGCCCGCAGCAACGAAACCACCGGTCCGCGAGAAATACTCCGTTAAAGTAAAATAAATTTAAAAAAAAAAAAAAAAACAACAAAGCAAAACAAAAATCCCCCCCTTTTTCTTTTTTCCTTTTTTTTTTTTCTTTTCTTTTTTCTTTTTTAAATAAAAATCCAAATGAAAAGGCCAACCATTCCCTGGCCGGTACCTACCCCTGCCGCTTCTCCCGACAAATCTGAGGTCGTTAAATCTCGCTACTTGGTTTTTCATGACGGCGGAGGCGTTGCGGAGCTCTGCCGAGTAGTTCTCGTCGTTCCCTGCCATCACCGTGACCACCGTCCCATCGGGCACATCTCCGAGGGCTACGACCTGCGGCAGGACGAGAGGATTTTAGGTTAAAATTAACCGCGGTCGGCAGCTAAACCTGCTCTACAGTTTCACCCCTACAAAACCAAAGCAAAACTAAAAGCGATTCGAAGGCGGTTGGAAAATCAGAGGGGGAAGGGGAAAATGAACTTAAAAAAAAAGGGGTTAAAAGGAGCCAGGGGATTCCATGGGGTGGGGAGGGGAGGGTGAACCCGCCCTCGGCCCCGCCGGGGAAAATTATGCTGTTATTTTGTTTGATTCGGGGAAAAAAAACCAAACAAAAAAAGAAGCGTTGCTGAGCGCGGGGGCCCCGGAGCTCCGCGCCCGACCCGGGGAGCGAAACCGCGGAGGGGGAGCGCGGAACCTGCGCCCGGATGGTGGGGAAGGCCCCCCCCTGCCCGGGGAGCAGCGCCCCGAGCTCCCGGCACCGGGACGGTCGGGGGAAACCCGGTTTGTAACCCCCCGCGCCGGGCTCCCCGGGACTCCGCTGCCGTCCTGCCCGGTTCCCCCCACCCATTTTTGTCTTTTCTGCCCGTTCCTCCGAGCCTCAGCCCCGGGGGCACAGCGGGGATGCCCGGCCCGGGGGTGCCCCGTCGGGTCGCTCCGTCCCGCGGGAACGGAGCCGGGCGGCCGCGGGGAGCCCGGGCAGCGCAGCCCGGTACCGCCGCTTCAGCTCTTCGCTTTCTTTTTGCAGATTAGATCTCCCTTCCCTGCCTCTCTCTCTCCCTCTCCCAGGAAGGTAATTAACCTCCACTCTCATTAAACTTCAAAGTCGCCTGAGAGCTCCTAACTGTACGGAATATCTAAGATGCTGTGACCGCGGGGCAATGCGGAGACTTGATTAAAAATAATAAACCGGGTTCCCTTGAAGGTGATGTCAAGAGCGAGTTAAAGTGAAAGGGGGCGGAGGGGAAAGAGGCGAGCGGGTCGGGGCGGAAGGCAAGCCCGGAGCCCAGCCGGTCCCTCCGAGCCGCCGGGGCTACCTGCCCGCTCGCAGCCCCCCGATTCCCCCCCTTTCCCCGACCCCTCCTCCTCCCCGGAGCTCACGGCTTACCTTGAAGGCGACGGGCAGCGTCTTGTTGCACCTCCAGTGGGACGGCAGCACCGAGCACAAGAAGTTGGGGCTGTCGGTGCGCACCAGTTCGCCGGCGTGGTCGGCCAGTACATCCACGACGGAGCGGACCTCGGGTCGAGCCCGGGCGCCCGGTGCGGGGGCCCCCAGCGCCCCGCTGTTCTCTCCCATCTTACCGCAGGGGAAGGCCGTGGAGGGGGGTGTGAAGCGCCTGCTGGTGCTCGGGTCTACGGGAATACGCATCACAACGGCGGGCGTCAGGGGAGCCGCCGCGACCGGGGGGTACGAGGAGGGGGCCCGGCGGGGCCCGGCGCCCACCGCTCGGCTGCGGCGGAGCTCGGCGGTGGGGCTCGGCGGGGGCAGCGGCGGCCGGGCCCCGCGCTGCCTCGCTCCGTCCCGGCAGATCGCCGTCCTCGGCGGGGAAAACGGTGCGGGTTTTCCGCTCCCACCCGGCTCCGGGGTTAATCCCCGGTAGTTTCGCTACGGTTCCCTCCGGCCCCGCCCGGGGAAAGGCGGCGCGGAGCCCCGGCAGAGCCACGTCGCGGCCGGGCGCCCTCGGTTTGCAGCCGGGTCCCCTCCGCCGGGCGGCCCCGAAAGCAGCTCCCAAGTGTCAGCCGCGCCGCCCGGTACCGTATTTACTGCCGGCCCCGGGGGGGGGCGGGCCGCGCCCTGACGGACGGGGCGCCGCGCCAATGGGGCGGCCGCGGGGGGTCCTTCCCCCCGCCCACCACGCGGCTCCTGCGGGGCGAGGGGGGCGTGGCCACAACCGAAAGGGGCGTGGGTAATGGTGGAAGGGGCGTGGTTTCGCCTGAAGTAGGCGTGGCCTAGCGAAACCACGCCCCCCCTCAGCAGGCCCGGCGGGGCGGGCGCACGTCGGGGCCCCGGTGGCTTCTGGCCGCCGCCGCCGCCGCCGCCGGAGGGTTTTGGGGCGCGATGGGGCCGGTTTGGGGTCGGAGCCGCCGCCGCCGCCGAGCAGAGCGGCTGGGAATACAGCGCGTTGCCCGCCGCTTCCCCGCCGCGAAACCCTCCCGCTGCCGCCCCCACCCCCCCCGCCGTGGTGTGGCCGTGGCGGGAGCGGCGGCCGCGGGGCAGCCGCTGGGAACCGCCGGCACACGCGTGTCCCCGACGGGGGCGGCTCGCCCCACGGCCTCCGCTGAAAACCGCTGCTCCCCAACCTCCCCCTTCTGTCCTCCCCCCCCTCAAAAAAAAAAAAAAACAAACACCGAAAACCGCCTTCACCTTCGGCGGTCCCGGGGCGCCCGCAGCGCCCGGCGCCCCCGGCAGCTTCCCCGGGGCTGCGGCTGCGGGCAGGGCCGGCGGCTCCGGCCGGAATCGTTGGCGAGAAAATTCGTGGCGAAGCCACCGGTTCTGCGGGAACACAACGAAGGCGGCGGGTTCGCTTCGCTCCGCTCCGCGGCTGCCCGCGGAAAGAGCGAACCGCGGAGCGGGCGGGGGGGAGCAGAAGCGGGGGACGAGGCGGAGGTTTCCTCGCCCGCGCTGCCCGGTTGTTCCCCGGTGGGGCTCAGCTCCGCCCGGGCGCTGCTCGATGGTATTTAGGGACCGGGACGGCCCGTCGGAGCGGAGCCGGCCGGGCCGCAACCGTTCCCGGCTCCGCGCTGCGCGGTGTGAAATGCAATTTTCCTTAAAACAAAATAAAACAAAACAAAAAAAAAAAAAAAACCACCCCACCAAATACCCACCAAAATTTTCTCCTTTTCCTCACTCCCCTCCGCAAATTTAATTCTCCTCCGCGGGGCGAGCCCGGGCCGAGCTCCGCACCGCGCTGCTCGCAAGAGCCAGAAAAACCCCGTGTTTGCCCAAAAGAAAAAAAAAAAAGTGTTTTTTTTTTTTTAAATTTATTTTTGGTTTGTTTTGTTGTGTTGTTTTTTTTTTTTTTTTAATTAGGAGGAGCGGAGGTTCCCTCGCTGCGGCGGCCGGTAACGGCGCGCGTGGCTGCGCCGGGCCCCCGGGGAGCCGCACCGGGAGAGCCGGGTCCGTCGAGCCGGTGCCGGGGGCAGCTCCGAGCCCAAGCGGCTCCGGGGGGCGGCGGGGCCCGGGGCGGGCGGGGGGGGCGGGGGGACGGTCGCCAGCCCCGCTTGTCGGGCCGTCTCCCGCGGTTACCGGCGCTCAAATCCTGCCCTTTTTAGGTGAAAGCGGCCGCCGGGATCAGTTCTATTTTTCACCCCCCCCCGGGTCAGCAGCGGGGGGGACCCACGCAAAACCCGGAGCTGCGGGTGGGGAGGACCTGCCGGGCCGGGCTGCCGCGGCCCCACGCCGGGGTTTGCCGGGGGCTCCCGGTACCCCCTTTCCCTCCCCGGTACCTCCCCCGGGGGTGGGAGGGTTGGGGGGGGGGGGCACGGAGCGGGGGGGGGGGATGGAGGGGGTGACACCGCGCATGCGCTGCAGTGCGGCGGCGCGGCCGGTAGTTGGCGCCGAGGCTCCGCCGTGGCGGCTCCGCGACGGGGCGGGCGCGACGGGGCGGTCCGGTCCGCTGATCCCCCCCCCCTTCCCCCACGCCTCCCCGCCTGCCCCGGCCCGCTGCGAGGCGGTGCGGCTCCTGCCTCTTCCCGCTGCCGAATCGGCCCCCCCCCGCCCCCCCCGGGGTCACCCCGCCTTTGCCCCAGCCACCTGCCTGCGCAGCCCCGGGGGTGGCACTCTGTCACCCCCGTTCCCCCGGGAGATGCACCCCCGGAGCCGTGCAGGGAGGGTGAGCCCCGTCGTAGGTGCCCGACCCGACCTGCAACCCCCCCACTGGGTGATTTTGGGCTCAGTCCCAGCAGGACCGAGTTACCTCCCTGCAGCACGATGCTCGTTTCCAGCTTTATATTCCCAGCTTTGCCCAGTTTGGTTGCTTTATCCGTCCAGTGTGGGCTCGCAGCCCTGCCAGCCACAAATTTCTCTAATCCCTTTTTATACTGTTGGAAAGGGCACCTAATTACACCACCTCAGTGTCCTCAGGGTCCCCCCCAAAGCACCCTGAGTCAGTCACCGATGTACGCCCAGGTGCGCAGGGTACCGCGTCCTGCTCCCTCCCCAAAAGCCGCTCTCTCCGGCACTGTCTGTGCCCTGACTTGTTCTTGACTTCAGGCCGAGGGGACACAGACTCATCCCCATAACCCATCGCGCGACCCTGCACTTTGCCGCCATGTAGGTGCAGAGCCAGTTGCCCACTTTCAGCAATATAAGATGAGACCAAAACCACACGGCAGTGACAAACCGGGCTCCCCCCAACCCCAAACTGGCTGGTGACCCCCGGAGGCGCAGAGCCCAGCAAAGCAACCCAGTGGCTGTTTCTGCAGAGAGGTGTTTAAGCGAGCAAAGCCATCCCAGGGCTATGAAGACCTGCGGCGCCGTGCCCTTGCGGGAATTATCTTTCATTTAAATTATCCTTTTCAGCACAGCAGGATTCGGAGTCTCAAACAGGGAGCAAACCTCACGCTGCTCGTGTCCTCCGCGAACCAGGAGACATTGACACGTGGGGATTATTGCTCCGCCACCCTCCCCGCGCTCCAGAGGAGGTTAATAGTGCATAAGACCCAGGATTTGCATGGGCCTCTTTTCAAATACTTAAAAGCTACCGTTCACATCGCAGGGAGGTCAGCGGCTCTTTAAATCATTGCTCGCTGGGATTACTTCCCTTACAGGCTCCTCTGCAGTTTGTAATTCATTTGAGCTGCTATTTAGCAGCGGAGCCGCTCGTTTCGACGGCAAGGAAGCGAGCGCAGAGGCTTATAGGAAGCTTTCTATTAAAAATTCATCGCAAACTCTGCCTCAGACCTCTCAGGAGCACGGCGCTCAGTAGGGCCATGCGGGTGTCTGGATCTATTTTGTAGTTAAGGGAAGGGGATCTGAGAGCAGCATGCAGGGAGGGAGCGTGCTATTCATTCATAAATCAAACAACAGATGCTGGGTCCAATGGGGTGCACGATGGTGACAATTTTTAACCCCTGAGTGTCACCGCTAAAATGGGCTCCCCCGGGGCAATTACGGGCGCTGCAGGCAGAGGTTCCTGCGGGGAGGAAGCTGCGGGGCTCGGGGGAAGAAATTAGGGGAAACTGGGCGGGGGGGGCGGGGAGGAGAGAAAAGGCAGTGGCTGCCCCCGCCATAAATCAGGGGGAAGGCTGCGCTCGGGCGAGGGACCAGCTGCGAGATCGGCCTGTTGACGACTCCAGCAGTGCTGCACCGGGCTCTGCCGGGCGGCCGCTGCGCCCCAGGGTTGGGCAATACCCGCAGAGGGGGAAACCCTGCTCGGCACCCGCTTCCAGGGCCAGGGCTGCAGCTTGACACCAACTCCTGAGCCGGGACATCCGTTAACCCCATGGCAGCCATGGCTGCCCAAATTCGCCGTGCTGTCTGCGTACGCAGCCCCGGCACCTGGCGCTCAGCATCCTTGCTTGGGGCAGCAAGAGGAGGAGGAGGAGGAGGAAGACTTTAGCAAGAGTTTCAGATCCTGGCGGGAAATGCTGTCACCAGGGAAAATCAAGATGAGATTCCCACCTGGTTACCTGGGGCCAGGTTTCATTCACCCTCCTTTGAATGATTAGAAAAGGCCACGGCCGGAGAAGCGGTCGTTGACTCTCCTTGCAGCTTTGGGGCTTGCCTGTCCTCCCAGTTCTCCCCATTTCCTACCAGTGCATTTTACTACCAATCCTCATTTCAATCAGCATCCCCAGGGAGACACTCCACACGTGTGTGCACCCACACGCGCATCCTCGGCCACTCGGGGACCAGAGCAGTGAGCCCCAAGCACACGCACCAGGGTGAATCGGGAGGGACTGCTGCTGCTGTCGGGGGATTTCTCGTCTCTCTAAACAGCGCGCGAGGGGCGCCAGGACCCACCGCTCCCCCGGCACCAGCCCTTGGCGGGCACCCTGCGCTCCGGGCGTAGCGCAGATACTCGAGCGCCGACAGGATGAGACGGGGTTTTCAAAAGCTGCGAAGTGACTTAGGAGCACGAGTGCGATTGACGTGAATCCTGCGGTTCTGAAGTCACGAAAGTGCCATTCTTCATTGTTCAGGACCGCGATTCTCCTCTCCCCACAACGGCCCGACAATGAGGAGCATGTTCAGGGCTCACATCCTCTGTGCTATTGATAGCACCGCCGAGCTTTTTGGAGCGTGGGTCCCATCTGCCACTTCCACTCCTTTTTAAAAGATCCTAATGACTGTCAGATCCTTTTAGTTCTTAATTAATTTCAGAGTTCAACTGCAAATAGGAAACAAGGCAGCTTTTGCCCTTACGCATATGAATATTACTGTTCCATTTAATGTGGTTACGGGTGGAATGCTGTTATTCATTCCTGCCTGCAATAAAAGCCACATGTTTTTAAAACTTTGCACTTGAAAAAACTTTTAGGAAAGAAATCAAGTATGTTTTGTATGCATGGCATGAGATAAAAACTAGTCATAAATATTCAAAGAACAGTTAGAGCTTTATGCTTGATTTAAACAAGTGAACAGAGGAGTACGACGGTTGAAGTAAGTGGAGAATGAAAGCCCAATGCTCCTTTAAGAATGTGCTTATGCAGAGAAAAAGAACTATTCATGCAAAGGTTATGGAGCACCTAAGGACATCCCATCTCCTCCAAAAATGCCCAAAGGTGGAGAACACAACTGGAAACATTGGGCTTTGTTCAGAACTATTCAAGTTCATGGGAGTTTCTCTCTCTTCGGGGGTTTCGGAGGAGATTTCGAGGGGTGTGCTGCCCCGTGCCAGATCCTCTGGGGAATGAGGACTCTTTTTGCAGGGAGACATCTCCAATGTGTCCATTCCCCACGTTGGAAGGCAGGTGGATGAAGCCGTGCTGAGTGTTTCACGGGACACCTGGGGCCACTGGACAGACGTTTCCCGGAGTCCGGCACAGCCGAAACCCCGAGGGAAGGGACTGAGTACTGGGTCCCCAGGCAGTGCCCGTCCCACGGAGACCGGGGCGGTGCCGAGCCCTTCACAACCCAAAACGCGACAGGGGGAGAAATAAAAAAAATTCCAAAGGAAAGAAAAAGGGGAAACGTCTGGATGGTGGAAAGAGGAACTGAAAAGCACATGATGACGAGAAAAGTACACGGGGTGGATGCAGAAAAACACGATATGATTTCTAATTTCGAGGAGAGGCGCTCGGAGGAGTTGCTCTCACGGAAGGGCTCCCAGGCAGAGCGCCGGGGCGCAGGGAAATCCTCCGTGCTGAGCAAAGCACTCTTGCAACACGAAAAGGCTGCAGAAAGCCATTTCTTGCCTTGGAAAATAGCCGTGAATTGGCAAAACCGCCCCGTCGCTCATCCCCATCCCTGTTGGGGTGGGAAAATCGACCTTCTGTCCCTGTATGGCGGGTGAATGTGCGATGGGGTTTCCTAAAGAGCATTTTTCCCTGCTGTTCCCGACAGCCTGGCCCAAAATGTTGGGGTGATGCTGGGTGTGAAAGGGATGCTCAGTGCTCCCGTGCTGTGCCGAGGTTTGCAGGGCAGCAGGGAACCTGCAGGCACCGCTGGGGAAGGGTCTCACATCCATACACCGAAACAGGGGCCGGGGTACGTGCTCGAGCCCTGGCGGGGTGAAGCGGGGCTGCGCTGGGCTCCGGCAGCCGAGCGCTCCCTTTGGGGAAGTCAAATGTGAAGAGAGAGAAAGTGAACGTTGGGAACCGCTCACGCTCCTGCGCGCTCACCTGCCTCCCTGCGAAGGGCGCCCGGCTGTTGGCAAACCTCAGCCAAAGCTTTAGGCGCCTCAGGGCTGCGATGTCTGCAAATACCCCTCGGATGTGGGGGCAGAAATGAGTGGTTTCCCCCCCCCAGGAGGGCAGGAGGGGGCTGGCAGCTGCCTGCGACAGGCGCTGGCGTCAGACAGGGAACTCCAATTTCCCTTTTGGTTCGGGTCTGGTAGAGCATCTTAGGGTCACGTCTCAGCAAAAGCAGCTTTACAGGCAAGGGTAAACACACCGTCAATGTTTGATTTCCCTGTGGGAAATCAGCATCGCAAAGGAAACCCAGCCCGGTCACCCTGAGGGCACCCCGTTGATTCGAGAGCCCCGGCATGCCGTGGTGGCCGGCGGTGACACCGGCGTGGGCATCTCCTCCTCTCCTGCCTCAGCCCCGATGCTTTCCCCATCTTCCCCCCAAGGTGGTTACCCCGTTTCTCCTGCCTGGGCTGAGCCCTGGCGAAGGCAGAGCCGGCGGGTTGGGAGGGAGGCAGATCACAGGAGGTGCTTTATAAACGCGTGGTTTATAAATGTGCCTAATCCAGCAGCTTTCATCCACGCGAGGGTTTTCCCCACCTGTCTGCAGGCAGATGAGCTTTGCAGAGCAGTGCCAGCGCAGGGTGGCTGATAGCTGTTCTCCGGCAAGAGGACGGTTTGGGAAAGCCCCCCCAAAACTGATATTTAAAGGGAGGGGTCGGGGATGGGAAGAACGGGACCGACGGGAGCAATGGAGCCCAACAAAGCTGCGAGGTCTGCACCAAGCGGCATGGCATACGGCTGGAGAAATGCGACCAGGAGGCTGGCGGTGCGTTTCTCCAGCCCATTGCGACGCCGCTTGGCCTGGAGCAGGAGCAAACAGTCGGCGACCCACAAGGTTGCCCGCAGGCAGCTGCCTGCTCAGCCCCGCGGGCAGGTCCGGCATCTCTGCACTCAGTCGTCACTCCAGGTCCCCCTTGCTCGGGTTGCTCCTCAAGCAGGTTGCCCATGAAGTCATGGGCGCACACCAGCTCGTTAACTCTGCCTTACAGCTCAAGGCAGGAGACACAGGTGAGGTTCGGGCTGGCAGCCCTTTTGCAGTTCCAGTGCTGTGATCACACCCCAAACGTTTCTGTCAATGCGACACGTTGGCCTTTTTCCACAAAAAATGAGGTCCTGGGCAAGGACCGGCTCTTGCCATGAGTGGTGTTTGTCATCCCTATGTGACCAATCCCTGATTTCTGCCATCTCTGCCATCTCTTCCTGGCAATCCGCAGGAGAAACAGTGAAGATCCTCCAGCAACGATGCGGAGCAACCCCAAACTCTGCCATTAACGACTCTCCTGCGGCAAAGTAATTCTGAGAAAACCAGCCTCTGGTTCCAGTTGCAGATTGTCCTGCAGGCCCGCACCATTTTTTCCAGGTTCGTTTGCCTTTTGCAGTTATTCACTACTTTCACTTCTATGAATAACTCCGGGCGATGCTATTTTGCGGCAGGGCTGTGGTTGGGCTGCTGTGACTAGATGGGCTCCGGGTTGCGTTGCTTCTGCTCCTTCCTCAGATTATTTTTTTTTCTGGTGCAAACGTTTGCTTTCATATTTGCCCTTCCGTCAAGACTCTCATCGATGTGAGTTTGCCCGACATCCCTAACCAATAAGTCTGGCGGTTGAAGAGTAGCTCCAGAAAACAAGCCCCCAAGGGGGTTCAGCCTGCGAATTCACCCAGCACTTACGCATCCCTTCAGGCACAGAACAAACCCCCAGCTTGGAGGAATTAGTCACAGGCTAAAAACGACGCAGAAGGTACTTTTCTGGTTGCTGGCTATGAACGCGGACAAATCAAACGGGATGTTATTTAGGAACTGCTGTTAAGTCACTGTTTGCTCCTCATCCATCTCCGGCAGTTTGGAAGGGGAACCGTGTCTGCTCGCCTCCATCAAACCCCCCCGGCCCTGTGCTCATCAGAATGAGTTTATTTTTTCTTTTTTTTCTTTTTTTTGCAGAAGTTTCTTCTAAAAGTTCGTCTGGGAGCGGGAGGTGCCTGTCTGCCGGGGTCAGCTGGCTGACACCACGAGCGGGCTCCTCGCCTCAGCCCAGACGGCAGCCCGGGAAGTTGGAGCGGTTCAGCAGCAGGTTGGGGCTGGAGACGAGAGAAATGGAGAACTTGCCCAGACAAAACGGTAGCGGCTTACGGTCTCGCACGAGCAGCCAGCTCTGCGGGGAGAGAGGGGATCTTATCTGCGAAACGCAACCTCAGCCATGTCCCAGGGTCTGAGCTGCTCCGCACCTGCCCAACCCTCCAAAACTGGTGCTTTCAGAGAAGGTTTTTATGTTTTCTTCTCCGACTGAGCGGCAGGGCCTCGCTGGAAGCAAGCACGGGCTCCAGGCGAAGGCATTGGCGAGGCAAGCAAGACGGCTGTGTTCAATCCACAGCTCCGCCACAGCCTTCCCCAAGGACCCCGGCCACACGTGGGGGCTCTCCAGCAAGGTTCCCCCACCTCCCACACCTCAGCCACGGCAAATCCCCCACACCAGACCCTGCCACGCAACACGGTCCCAGCGCCACGTACGCATCCCACCTCTGGCACCGAGGAGCCCCCAGTTTCAACCAGCGCCCCCCCAAGATGTGATGTTAACCCGAGGAAAGCCCCCGAACCCCAGCAGGCTCCAACTCGTGTTCCTGGCATTTCAAGACACAACGGGGACAAGCCCATCCTGCTGCCAGCGAGCGCTCCCCGCTTCCACCGGTGTCCGTGGGACTCCAGCGGGTTGGGTTTTGGCAGGATCGGGGTCTTTCCATCTCCCAGCGGTGAGGGTCGGCTTCGCTCGCCCGCTGGATGGCAGCGGTGGAAGTGCGGAGCTGTGCGGGAATGGGAGGTGGGGTATCTCTGGCGGAAGTTTGGGGAGGTAAGTGGTGAATTCCCCATCGCGGGAGCATATCGCAATGCCTCCTGATCTCATCAGACGTGGTGAGGGTATTTCACCTCCTCTGACATCGGGTGGGATGGTCAGACCACCCGCCCGAGCAAGGAATTCGGCAGGGTGTCGGGTTAAACGGGCATTCATGTTTAACTTTTAACGTAAACTACCTCAACGGCTGGCTGTTGAGGTAGAAAGAGGCTGGAAAAGACTAGGAGATGCCACCTTAAGGGCTTGGTAATCCACCTCCTACACCAAAGCGTGTGCTGACTTTCCAGGCAGGGCAGGAGGAATCCAGCGCTGCTGGTCCCATTTAACCCCCCTTGCAAAGGGTGTCCTGCTCCCACCAGAGCCAGGACAGAGCCGGCATCGTAGGCGACCTGCCTATCCCACAGGGACACAAAGCTCCAACCTTGTGGGTCCCAATCCCTCCCACCATCACAGATCTCAACTTTTTTTTGTGGGCTCCTTTCATCACCGTTAACCAACCCCATTTGTCTTCTGACAAATTCTAAAATTCTAATTTCTAAAACAATTAAATAAGAAAAAAAAAATTAAAGCATTTTTAGAAAGGCAAGAGCCGAGGAGGAGGAGGACAATGCTGCGGTCAAAGACTGCGCCTGGCACCCTGCAGACCGCTGTCATGGCCAGCTTGGGTGTTGCTTTAGGCTGTCAGTGCATCACAGCATCACGACAGACCCAAAGCTTCAACCTTGTGGGTCCCAATCCCTCCCATCATCACAGATCCAACGTTTTTGTGGGCTCCTTTCATCACTGTTAGCCAACCCCATTTGTCTTCTGCCCGGCCAGATCCAACCCCAGCAGGTAGAGCCACATTTCTCAAGGATGCCGTCCTGTCCGGCTGCAGCTAGCTGGACGAAACAAACCCTGGAGGATGGATAGTTACGTGTTTCTAGTAAATATGAACGCTTTTTTGCATTTTAATAATATGCTATACTGCTGTCTCAGAGTAAATGGAGATGAACTCTGGCATCACAGCAGGAATGAGCCTCTGCAAACGACGGAAAAAAATGTGTGTTGGTGGTGCCAGCAGAACAGTGCGGGCTTGAAAGAGTTAACCGAAGCAGGGACTGATCAGGAATTATCTCATTTCATGTATTACCCCACTGACCTCTACCTGAGGGAGGGAGGTGATGGGGAGAATTGCAGGATGAACTCAGCTCAGGACTGAGCTGCCCCGGTCCGGCTCCCAGCAACACCCCGACGCACACCGAGGTCCCACCAGCACCAGCTCCACCGCGAAACGCCTCCGTGATCCCGCCCCAAACTCAACCCTTCCTACAATTCACCAAAAGTCCCCAAAACAACAAGAGAAAGCCAACAGCGATGGATTTCAGCAGCCCAAGAGCGGGTCAAGCCCCTGCTTGCAATCGCAGGGCTGCCCCGCTTGGTGGGAAAGCAGAGCTACCAGGGAGCAGAAACATGATATTTTGGGGGAAAAACCAAGTGAAGTGAAGCTCTGTGCCCAGCTCAAGGCACAAAAGCAAGCGCACGGCACTAACAGGGAGTAAATTTGGGTCTGAAAGGCTTTGGCGCTTAAAGGTCCCTATTAGCAGCAGAGGTAGGGGAGGTTTGAAGAGCGTTCACGGGATCCAACCCCCATGGGGGACGGGGTCGAGACACCGGTGGGTGTCCCACCGCCCTGCTCAGGGCTGAGGAGCCGGGGCTGGGACTGCTCCTCCCAGCACGGCAGTTTTGCTGAGCTTTATGGAAAAAAAAAAAGCAAAAAAGCGGTGGGCTTGCTCATGCAGCGAGATTTTCCAAACCCACCCAGGGCTAATAAAAAAAGGTGTTTAATTACAGGGTTGAAGGTAATTGGGCACAAAAGCGGCCAGTAAAATGCAGCGTGGTTGCAAAGGAGCTGCAGAACAAGGGCGTAATTTTGGAACCGCACATCTGATTTATTCTTTACGTTCTCTGGCTGGCACTTTCTCTCTCCTAATGAGGGAAAACGGCACAGCCTTTCGCAAATCCCCACTAAGTAGTTTATTCCTGACTTCAAGTCACTGAAATCACGGCACCGTGCTCTGTCCTTAAATTATCTCTGGGCATATGCTTCCAGTTTAAAGGGAAACGGCGCAGCCCGTGTCTGGCATTTAATGTCTGCCAGGCTGTGAAGAAACAGCCTCCCCGGCTTTTCCACGCACCCCACGGACGTGCTGCACCGCTCCCAGCTCCAGCATCTTCTTGCCGCTCGCTTGCACCCACCACCACTGAGAGGGGGATGCAGGGAGCGATATTCCTTTAAATATTTTGTAAGATATTCAAACAGGCATGGAAGTAGGCATTTTTAGCAGAAGTTTTTAGTATTTGTAATTGAGTGTAGCTTCCTCCGCAGCTTTTTGGCTTCTCGTTGGGAGAGAAATCGAGCTACAGCTGGGGATATTCCTGTAACAGCCCCGCCAGCGGCAGCGGCTGGACGGGAGGCGTGCGCGGGCTGCCTTACTGGTTAGCAAACGTGCCGCTCCTGGGAATAGCCCACGTGCTCGCTCCAGAGATCAGAAAGCAACCGCTCCAGTCGCTTGCTGAGGTTTTTCCTCCAAAAAGCCTCCCCTTCGTTGCAAAGTCAATGTCAATGCATGAACCTCCAGCTGCGAGCACAGCGCTGGTCAAGCAGCACCCATCTAACGGACACACGGACGCCATGCTGTCGTCTCCATCCTGGGATGCCGGTGCTGCATCCCGAGCAAAGCAGAAAACCTCTAGTGAAGCCCCAACTGAGGTTCATTAACATAATGAGCATCTTTTAACGACCAGCTCACCCCATCCCGCAATCACGGGCACCGCCGTGCCCTCCATCCGCACGCAGAGAGTTTGCGACACCCTTTGTCTGTCTGTCTGTCCCCGTGCCAGGCTGAGCCCTGGCCGGGGCCCAGGAGGCGCAGAGGGTGCGAGAAGCCAGGGCAGACTTTGGTCCAGGGTTGTGCCGCTAACATCATTCCTGCCATTTTGTTTTGATTTTTTTTAGAAGCTATTTTAACAAAAACCATGCTGCCTTGTGAAATCACATCCCAATATAGCTGCCATAAACACACACACACAGCGACTGAAAAAACCCAAAGCAGCCCCGAAACCCTAAATCCCATCATTACCAGGAGAAAAGACCCTCGGAAGGTGCCTCCTCCCGGCTGGGCTCCCCGTGGCTTCCCCGCACCGACAGCTCATGGTTACGAGGTCAAACGCCACGATGATGCCAAAAGCACCAGGGAAACCTCAGCGAGGACGGTGGGTGTCCCGGACCCCGGTGGGTCGGGCTGGGGTGGATGCGTGGCCGGTGCTGGTGGTGATTTGGGGCACCGCTAGCACATCCCTCGCCAACCGCTGCCCCAAATTGCGGTCGCAAAGCTGGTGGCACCTTGGGGACATGAACCCCTTGTGGGACGCTCCTTGCCCGGGTGATGGGACCATCCAGGGCGGCAGGAGGTCCCGTCCCAGCCATCACGGGGAGGGCTGCATCTCCCCATGTGGAAATACAAACCCGGGAGCCTCTTACCCCTCCATCCAGGATCCAGCCATGCCAGAGGCAAAGGTCAGGTTTCTATAGGACCCTCCTACACAACAGAGATTGTTGAAAAAAAGCCCATTTTTCAGTGTCTCCCTTCCCAACTGAGGCCTTTTTTTTTTTTTAAATCTCTCCCTTCTCCTCCTATTTTGGTTGTTTTTATATTTTATTTTACAATAGCTTGAGTAATACGTTCCTCATGTTCCAAACGCACTCGCTGCTTCCAGTGGGAATGGAAAATCATTGTTTCTTTTTATTTTCCCTTTTCTTTTTCTTTTTTAATATGTTTATGTTATGGAAAATACCCCCAGATTGCAGACGCGTCGGCTGTCCCGCTTTCTTGAAAAAAAAAAAAATTAAATAAGAAAAAAAAAAAATTAAAGCATTTTTAGAAAGGCAAGAGCCGAGGAGGAGGAGGATAATGCTGCGGTCAAAGGCTGCGCCTGGCACCCCGCAGACCACTGTTGCGGCCAGTTTGGGTGTTGCTTTAGGCTGTCAGTGCATTGCGGCATCACGACGGTCCGTACAGCGCCCGGCACGCTGGGGCCGCATCCTGCCCTCTCAGAAGCAGCCGAGGTGGGATGCCGGTGCCCCGCGGGGGAGGTGGATGCTCCCTCTCCCCCATTCCCACACACCCTTCTCCCAACGAGGGGTGCCCAGGAGGGAGCTGCTCCCCCTGGGGATGCTTCTGCGAAGGGCTTTGCCATCCCCGCCGGCCGGGAAACCACGTCTGCCGCTGGCACGGCAGGGCCAGAGCGGCAAAGGGAAGAGGCAGAAATGGGGGGAAATAGAGAAAAATTTTACCGGACAAGGCAGGGAGCAGCAGCAGGTCCGGAGGGTGGAAGAGGATTTGTGTTTGCAACCAAAAAGGCTGAAGCACCCGTGGTTTCAGCCGGCACGGCCGCCAGGGATGCTCCCCGTGCTCCAGCAAATGTCCATAGCCTCTATATAACCGGGGGGAGCGAACCTGGTGCACCCCAACACCCCTAACGGCACAGGGCTACATCCCCACCCTGAGCAGAAGCTCTTCCTTCACCTGCCCGCTCCCTACACCTTCCCCTGCGGCACCACGCCGCATCTCCCCATCCAGCAAGACAGGCACCCTCGGTTCTGGAGCAGCGTCGGCAGGAGCCGGCTGGCAGCGTGGGCGTCTCACCTGGCCCACGCTCACCACGGGCTCCGCAGAGAGCCCACGGCGGTCCCTTTGGTTATACCAGTGACAGGACAAGGGCAAGAATTGAAGTTAAAAGGCTGCTGGGATCTCTGGGATGAAAGGGCCGGGGGTGTGGATTCAGCCCCAGCCTTCGCGCCGGCTCCGTCCCCCCGGCACGTCAGGGGTGAAGCTGTGAAGCCAAGGAAAATGAAAGTGTGACGGGATGTCCTGGGGCAGAGCTCGGCCCTCTGGGTCCACACCTAATGCACATCACCCCCACAGCAACATTTTCCTCCCACCCTGGACATAGCCAGGAGAAGAATCGGGTGCAGAGGCGCCCGGCAGCAGGAGGGCGAGGGGACGCGCATCCTCCGGGCTGAGCCCTGAGCCCCTCTTGGCAGCCCCAGGGCCACCGGAGACCTCCTGGCAGGTTTTGCCATGCTCTCCCCTCCCTTGCTCAGCCGTGTTTGGGGAGTATTTACGGCGTGGCCCGTGGCTCGGGCTCGTCGCTTCGGATGGGAAGTCGCATTCTTGCTCCTAATGCCGACCATGTGTGGATCAGAGCCTGCAAACATACGGCTCATTCTTTGTTTCCCAAACCGTACGCGGCCAAAACAGTGGACCGCAAACACTGACGACATATCGGAGGAGATCAAGTCGAAGAAATCATCATGAATTAAAGTGCTCAGCAAAGGGGAACGCCACTGTCTCTCTACCCCTATTAGATCATAACAAGGTGATGAGAGACAATGGATTTATACTCGTTCCCACACACACACACACACAAATATATTTAAAAAAAAAAAAAAAAAAGAAAAGAAAAAAAAAAAGACATGCCACCAGTCAGCAGGGTGCCCTTGGAAAAGGCAAAGCCACTGACAATCAATCAGGAGCCGGCGAGCTCCGAGCGCAGAAGCCTTCCCCGGGAGTGGAGGAGGGATGGAGGCGAACCAGATTTTGTGGCCACGTGGTGCCGCGCACCAGGGCCCCTGCACGTGGGCTGGGGCGGCGCTGGGGCTCCATGCACCGCCCTGGGGAGCTGAGGGGAGCAGAGGGAGGGTTTGGACAAGGGTAGGGGTGTGCAGGGGCTTGGGGTGAGCCGGGACTGGGGGAGAGCTGCTGGGGGTGCAACGCTCACGGGCGTGCATACATCTGTGGGTATTGCAATGCTCGTAGGTGTGCGAATGTTCATGGAGATTGCGATGCTCACGGGCACACGGACATCTCCGGGGGTGTCCCTCCTCTCCCCAGCACGCAGGGTCTGCCGTGCTTCGCCCACCTGCAGACAGATAACGTGTCCGCCTGCGGGCAGGGATGGTCCCTGTGCCTCCCACCCCGGTGCCCGAGCACTGCAGAGCCCGGTGCGATGCATCGTCATCGCGCTGGCCGAGAGCTGAGGTTGGAGGTTGCCCATATGTTAAAAAAAAAAAAAAGAAAAAAAAAAAATCACCTCGGGTGCTCTAGGATGAGCCAAAACACCCACCTTCAGGGAAACACCACGGCAAGGCTTGGTGACACCGCTACGCATGCGTGGTGTGACCCGGCACCCGCTCACCCAGCCTCCGCTGGAGGCATCGCCCAGAGCACGGCGTGATGGGAGGAGGAGAAAAACGACCCGAAATACTGCCAGCGTTACAGTTTTCTGTGGTCAGGAAGAAACACAGAAATCCATTAAAAGGAAGTTTTCTGAGTGGGAATCCTGCGGTGGCCAGTTACGGGAAGGGTGGGAAAAAAACCCCTGTGCTTGGGGTGAGCCGGGGCCATCACCTCCACCCCAGCAGGCGAGGAAAGCCGCCGGTGACACGGGGGCACAGCAAGGAGAGGCACCGTGCCGGGGTACGGCCGGAGCACCGGGGCAGCTTCTCCACGCCCCGGGATGCACCAGCCCCAGCGCACAGCCTCCAACGCAGCAATTGTGAAACTCTGACTAAGCCATGCTCGCAGCAAACTGGGGAAAGGCACAGACTCAGCAACCTTCCAGAGAAGAAATAACGGCTGCCCGCCACACCAGGGCAGTCAGCATCACCCACTTTCAGAAGCCAAAGGCGACCATCACCGGCTCCGCCACCACAGGGTTTCCTCCTGCTCCTCCTCCAGCACCTACCGAGACAGGTCTGGGACCAGGAGGAGTCGGTTTGTCCATCCAAGCACCGTGTTTTGGGGATGGGGTGGGTTCCACATGGCACCACGGCTCATTTCTTCCCCTACGAGGTGGATGATGTTCCCAGGGGGATTTCAAACCCCCCCTGGGCAAGGCTGCCCTGCACAGGACCACAACCCCACTGCCTTCCCTGGGGGCCGAGCAGCTCTGCAGGGACCCTCCAAGCCCCCACGCTCCCCACTTTAGGCAGAACCTCACCTGTTCATTAGGCTAATGAAGCTGTGAATGGCCAGCAGGGACCCTCAGGCTCCCCGCGGTCACACAGACAGCCCGCTCCCTTCAGCAAACCGGAGAAGGTGGTGCGGAGACAGGAGGAAACTTGCTACGATCAACCTGAGGCGAGGACGCAGAGAGCCCAGGAGAAGGGGCAAAGCAGGGACTAAACCCCAGGATCAGTCCCAGTCCCTTTAGAGCAGCGCTGAGCACTGCAGCATGGCCAAGCAGGGTGGAGAGCGTGCCCACATTCATGCATTTGCAAAATAAACAGTAAAATTCCCTCCTTGGATGCCAGGACCAAGGTGGCGGGGCGAGGGTGGCTGCCCATGAGGACACCACCGGGATGGAGAAAGAGACTAAAAGTCATATAATCCCATTTTGTTTAAACTGGGGGGAGGACGGGTGGACAGTGATGGTTTACGAGCTGTTCCTGCATGGTTTTAGATTTACAAAAACCAAGGGAAAAACGTCAAACATCAGCAACCTGAGCCAGGGAGAGCTTTGTGCAGCCCAGCACGGACACCCCGAGCAGAGGAGCCAGCCCGTGCCTCCAGCAAGCCTTCGCAGGGCTCACCCCGAGGCAAAATAACTCCCAACCCTCAGCAGAGAGGTCTGAGAGCATCTGAGCCACCCGCACCTCACTCCTCCCTTGGTGGCCCGATGCAGCATCGCACCCCGTGGCCGTCCCTGCAGGTTTCCACTGAAGACGCAGCGGTGGCTGTTGAGAAACCGGGCCCTGTGGCTGAGGCCTCCTCGTCCCGATAGCCATCGGTAACGAAGAACTGACTCACGGATGTGACATTTGTGGTTTGATGACTTAGAGACAACGGGCTGCCACCAGGACGGCGGCTCCGGAGGTCCCAGGAGGGCACAGCCAGACCCAGGAGCTGAGCCGTGGGGTGCTCGGGTGGAGCAGAAAAAGACACAGTTGTTTTTTTTGTTTCTTGCAAGGAAAAAAAAAAGGACAGAAAAGTGTTTGGCAGCCCCACGGAGGAGCGCAGCACGGCCATGGCTCCGTTGGGTCCCACGTGCTGCGCTGGGAGCCCAGGCTGGGACCCACCACGGGCTTCAGCCGGTGGGAGCAGCAGGGAAGAATCCCCCCCAGTTCAGCCCAGTTTATCTTACAACTTCTGGCTGGTCTCCAGGAGAAGTGAGGAGATGCAAAAGCAGCCCCCAGGCCAAGCCAGCACTGGCCGCCAAAAATGGGGTTTATATCCCCAAAACCATTGACTGGAGGCAAATTTATTTCAGTCCCCGCCAGATTTTTTACTCGGTTGTGAATCCGGCGCGTGCGAGCGGGGATTGGCGCCGCTCTCCCACGTGGGGCTCCTTCGCCCGCCCCATTGGAAAGCCGAAAAATCTCTTTTCTATAAAAAAAAAGAAGCATTTCCAGACTAACTAGTGAATACCTTTGGGATTTTTTCGTTTCATTCCTTAAATATTTGCGCAAACAAACACCCATTTTCATGGATGTGCCCAGAAAAGCAAACAAAAACTATGAATGCGGTCGAATCCCCCAAAGCCATGAGGAATTTAAATGAATGTTCGTGAATGTTTTGCAGTACTCACCCAAATCTAGCCAGGCAGGAGAAGACACAGTGAGCTCCTTAAAGAAAACAAGGATTTCTTGTCCTAATACTAACCAAATGTTTCACCATTTGGCCATTTTCCATCCTTGGTGCAATCATTTAATTCTCCCCCATTTAATAAAAAATTATGTCTGAAACAAAGATGTTTATTGCTTTTATGAGTTCCTATTTGTATGGAAATTGCATACAAGACGTGATATTTCTCTTTCTCGCTCTCTTTTTATTTTTAAATGAGCAAGCCCAGTTAAAGCCCGGCATTTCTTCATCTGGCTTGCGGAGGGAGAAGTATAGATTAAAAAGAACCATGCAAATGTTTTTTATAAACTTCTCTTATTTCCTTGCCATGGGACTGCCTTTAATTAGCTGCACGGAGTACAAAGGACACATTTATAATGCC
This sequence comes from Pluvialis apricaria, assembly GCA_017639485.1. NCBI lineage: Eukaryota > Metazoa > Chordata > Aves > Charadriiformes > Charadriidae > Pluvialis > Pluvialis apricaria. The sequence goes on along the minus strand of CM030027.1, from coordinate 4,800,105 downwards.
ACCATCTCCAGTTAAGATGAACGTGGCTATTTTGCCTATTCTCCCTGTGCTCCAGCATGGTGTACCCATGATGGGGCCGGGGAAGGTGGTCCGAATTCACCCCCCATCCCCACCTGCATCCCCATCCCTGCCCCCTTCTGCTGCCTCTCCAACACCCTCTGCTCAGAAGAAGGCTGGAAGCCAAGGAGATGTGGTGGTGCAGGTTGACACCACTGATCCGCCTCAAAAGGACACGTAACCTTTTGTGTTTGCAAAAATAAGCCAAAATCTGGTCTGCAGTGACGCGTTTCTGGATGACCTGCTGCATTTTGCGCGCTGGGTTGGGATTTATAATTACCCTCCCCTGATCTGCCGGGGCTCAGTGCGACGTGCCGAGCCACGGCTCAGGACCTGGGCCCTTGCGACCACGATCATCTCAAGCTTTTGCTCCTGAACTGCGGTGACAAATTGGGGAAGGGCAAAAGCAAGGGTTTGCAGAGCTCTGCCCGACGCCTTAGCAAGTCCCCAGCTTCTCCCCAAAAAGACCTGGGCGCACGCCTGGGAGCCGCAGTGAGGGCAGCTCCAGCCCGGCTCACCCCCAGCAGCAGAGGAGTCACAACGAGAGGACAGCGGTTGTGAAATGAAGGTGGGTTCAATTTTGGGGACCTGGGACCAAGTGGAAGAGAAATTCAGGGAGAAGCCACCCCCTCTCGCGGGCAGTTTGCCCCTCGCAAAGCAGCCGGGAGGGACAAGAACATCGTGTCCTGGGGCGTGCGGAGAGGCTGGGGAGAGCGGGGTGAACAAATGCATCACCCAACGGAGTTATGGATTTAGCAAAGCGCTATACACAGTCGCCGTGTGTTTTCACATTTAGACTATTATATATAAGTAAACATATAAAATTGTAAGCTTGAATGCAGCCCTGATCTCCCCCAGCCCTTCCCCCCCTTGCAAACTGGTTTCTCTTTAGAAGCAATTTCCATTTCTGCAGATTTTCGCTCTCCCCCCACGCAGCACCTCGGGCTGCACCCACCCAGCACCCAGCTAACAACTCGGACAAACGCATCAAAATGACCCCAGCACCACTCAGCCCCGACCCGTTCCCAGTGCTGCAACCAAAATATACGGCCAAAATACATGGCAGCAAACCACCCACCAAACCCAAACACCCGCGGCGGCCCGGAGCATCGCAGAAAAACCCCAGCGGGCAGCGGCGAGAGCGAGGTGCCAGCAAAGCCGCATCAGAACCCACTGCCGCTTTGCTTCCTTGCAAACGAAAAAAAAAAAAAATACAAAACCCGACGAAGTTTCCTGCCACCAAGGAACGAAAGAGCCCGGTCTGTACTCACCGCGCAGGAAAGCGGAGGAGTAGGTGGCGAAGGAGTCGAAGATGCTGTTGGAAGCCATCCCCCTCGTCCCGGCTCCCCTGGAGGAGGAAGAGGAGGGATGCGAGAGGTGGCAGCAAGGGGGGAGGAAGAGGAAAACCTCGCTGGCAGCCCAGGTAGCCCCGGCTGGCTGGTGGTTCTGTGGTCGGCACGGCAGAGCCGCCGGCACGGCATCCGCTGGGTGGGAGAGCGGCGTCACCTGATCCGTGGCGTCAACGGGTCGGCGATATCGCTGCGGCGTCGGGGTGCTGGGGTTGGGTGGGTTCCCCCCCCTCCCTCCACCCCTCTATATTTTTTTTACTAATAACTTTATGGTTTGTAGTTGGTGGTTCATGGGAGGCTCACTCGGACTCACGGCTGAGTGACAGACGGGAGCGGAGGAGACATTGCTCTTTAATTAATTATATTGTTGCCTTAGAAGAGACGAAGAAGAGAGCCCGTAGATTCCTAATTGGGTGATTGAAGTAATAACCCATTTACATGCCGTGGTTTTCTCCTTTTAACTGCCTTTTCTCCCACATTCACCACTTGTCTGTATCCTAATTTTGAGCTGTACACGGCTTTCCGACTCCCAGCTGGATATGGGGACTGCGTGCCGAGACTGTTTCCATATGTGTAGATGGGTGGTTCTTCTTCACAGGGATTTTATGTGAATTAGTATTAAGCAAAAATATGAAGCACATGCGGCAGAATAAACAGCGCTGGATGCGAAGAGGGGACCGGGGAAGGTGGAGAGGGCTGGTGAGGAGGAGGAGGAAGGCAGTGCGGATGGCTGACCTCCTGCTTTGCCCAAATAACAGCAGATAATTTTTGTAGATTTTTTTTTAAAAAGTAATAAAGCGAATACAGGCACAGCAAGTTTCCAGGAGCACCTAAAGATGCTATTTCTGCTGGACCACAGACAGGCCAGCACCCAACGGGTGCTCACGCCTGGAGGGGGAGCCGCTGTCAGACACTGCCTCGCCTGGGGCTGATGGGTTTTCTCATAGAAAATTTGCCATTATCACCCTCGGAGAGGAATTTTCCCTAAATGGCAAGAAACGTTGAGTTGAAACATGAGATGATATTTGTCCTTTCCTTTTTTCTCCTCATAAGAAAAAGCAAAGGAGGCTCTCTGATGGAGTAAGACAAGTGCAAACTAAGCCTGAGCAACCGAAATCCACAGGCAAGTAGGACCCAAGGCAGAGGACACTGGCCATCAGGGCACACAAGTACAATTTCAAGGTATTATTTGGAGAGTTCGGTGTTCATCACACCTTGCTGCTCACCCTGCTTGTTCTCCACTGAGTTTTTCAGCCCTTGGATGTTCACGGTTGGACATATCCAGATGTTATCAGCTGAGATGTTACAGACTCCTGCAGCATTATTAGAGGCTGGAGATTTAAAAAAAATAAAAAAAAAGGAGAGAGAGAGAAAAAGAGCTGCTCATATTTACTGCAGCTGAAAGCTGCTTGTTTGCTGCTTTTAAGCAAAGCAGAGGGGGAAAAAGTGGTTTCAGAGCGGTGAAAGGGGCAGAGGTTGTGCTAACGCTGGCACAAAAGGAAAGGGAAAAGCAACCCAGCCTGGAAAACACCCGCTGCTGCACAGAGCGGGGTCTGTGGCACTGAACAGCATCGCCTTGTCTCGCCTGCCAGACACCCACCGCAACCACAGCTCCGGCCCCGGGGTGTGAGGCTACGGGCAGCAAAGCCGTTTCTACCGGAGCAGTGGCATCGCTCCCCTCCTGCTCCCCAGCAGCGGGGGGGACACGGTCCCCTGGCCCCACCATAGCCCCCAGGGGAGCGGGATGGCTCAGGCCAGCCCTGCCTGCTTCAGCCTTACAAACATCTTGGCTCCCATGTGTATCCTCTTGGGCAAAAATCAGATATTTTGGGCTATTTCAGGGGTTTGTGGCTTCTTACCTGCAGAAGAGCAGTGGGAGTCTCAGCCCCCACCTGACTTGGGTTCCACAGGGGGTGAGAAGGAGAAAAATCAGGATGAAGAGGAGGAGGAGGAAGAGAAGGGGAAGGTGCTTTTAAGGTATCTTCCCACTCACCGCATCGTTAGGTACCTGATGGGAGCTCTGATTCAGCTGTGCTGATTTACACACTGACCAAACATCTTTCAGCAGCACTAATTGAGGGAGGCTCTGGATGGGGTTTTTCTTCTCCATCACCCTCCTACCCCCCCCTCTTCCCTAAATCATGGCTGTACCACCCCAGGGACACGGTCCTGAGCCCCTTTGGCATAGCTAAGGCTTCTGGTCCCGGTCTTCATCCTCAGGTGATCTACAGAATCACCTTTTATCAGAAAATTTCTCCTCCTCCCTCTTCAAATCATGTTTTTTCCCTCATGTGGGGCTTTAAATCAAAATTGTCTCAGCTGCTCCTGCAGTCGGATGTGAGGGGCGTTACGGGGCTCCAACCTGTGGGGGATTCCATACGGTGTCTTGGCACAGTACCTATGTGGCACTGGCAGTGTGCGTCGGGGACGTTAACGACCAGCCCAGGCAACGCACTTAATTACACATGTTTATTTGCATCCAGGTGAGAGTCATGGACATCCCCAACAATCTGATGTTCACCGGTACTCGTGGAGATCCAAAATTCCTCCCCGAAGCCCCATGAGGCTGCAGAGCGATTTGAGGACCAAACCCACGTTAAATTCTTGCCCTTTTACATCTGTTTACAAAAATGGGTCCTTTTTCATCAGCGGTGGTGCCACGGGAGCTGCAAAACGGAGCCAGGATGAGGTGAAACGCCCACCCCGTAGAAGGCACAAGGGAATATAAAGTGATGGAGGGCGCTTCTGGGATTAAAGCCGCTGTTCTATTTGTACTTGCAAAGTGTGGCTCGGGAATGGGAATGGTTTAAATATAACTGATCAACAGCTCTCATGCAATTAATCCACCTCTGGGATGGTCCCCCCCGTTCAGGTCCCAGTGCACAACTCTCCCCCGCCACCACGGTGTGGGGTTGGCTTTTGGGTGGGCTTAGTCCCTATGTGTGCGGGGAGAGCTCTGTGCCGGCTAGAGGCAAGCGGGCACATCACAGAGGATGAATATTTCCTGCTAATATTAAAATTGATAGAAAAAAAAAAATCAGTGACCCCAGCCCCAAACCTTCCCCCTTGCTCTCACCACCCTGAAGCTCTGGATTCGCTTTGTGGCTGTGGCAACCCCCCCCCCAAAAAAAAAAAAGCCACCAAGCCTCAATGCTCCCCCTGCAAATGCCGTCCCGGGCTGGAGCCAGCCCGGCTGCAGCTGCACGCTCCCAACCGCAGCGCAGGTATGGCAGCCAGCGCCGGCACCCTCGCCGCCTGCGAGCCGCGCACCCACCCAGACATTTCTGGTTTAGCAAACCCAGCAGTTTCCCCCATACACACACACAACCCCAGCTTCTAAGAAAGCTGTGACAGTCGCTGCGGCGAGCAGGCGGCTGTACGTGCAGCCGGCGCCGTGGGCTGGTGTGGCAGAGGGGCTTCGCAGCTCAGCCCCTTCCTCCACGGCTCGGCCAAAACCGCGGCCGGAGGCAGCCTCCTGTCTCGCCCCGTGCCACCAGCTCCCACCTTGGGGAACGGGGCGGCCAAACTCGGCTCCCGAAAGTGCAGGCAGAGGGTCTGGTGGTGCTGTACACACACATGCACACACACACCCACACCATGCAGCCCAAGCGCTGGCACCCCCACACCGGGGAAATGCAAAAATTAAGGGCTTTAACACCCGCGGGTCTGCTCCATGCGGTGCGGTGCTTCCCAAACAGCGTCACCGCGCGCAAGGCGGGATGGGGTTTTCTCTTTAGAGATGGGAAACTGAGGCACGGGGCGATGGGGACTGAAATAGCCGTTTGTTTGGGGAGATGACCGAAAGCAGGGAAGTCCTGCCCTTAACAGCGCACGGCCCGGCACGTCTGCGATGCGCCGTATCATTTCGGCACGCTGCATTTTAGCCAACCCAACCGCCGGCATCTCACCCAGCCATCCCAAAACAGAGGGGCCGCTCGTGACCCTCTCCAACAGCCCGGGCCGATGGCGGTGTCCAGCTGAGCCCGGCCGGGGCAGGACACGCTTCCCTGAGCCATGAGGCCACGACGGCCCATCCCCGCTCCACCGGCAGGGCTGTGGTCACCTCTGTGGACAATCCCGCTGCAGCATCCCTCTGCCTGTTCCTTCTGGGCTGCTCCACCGGCAATCCCGGCACCCAGTCCCGCGCTGGCTCTGCCCGAAGCCATGGGAAAGGAGGCATGTGATCGGCTCCACAAAAACTGTCCTGACCTGGGAACAACCCACGGTTGTGTCTGAGCTTCACCCCAGCCCTTCCTCACCGGCGCCAGGGCGCTCCGGGAGTGCCCATGGCCGGTGCTCAGCACCCGGCCACATGGAGCCGTGGGCACGTGTGTGCGGCGAGCGGCACAATGCCGGCCTTGTAACCCTGATGCCGGCCGAGCGATGCCTCCTGACCCCGGAGCAGGGACCGGCCACGGGATCTCTCCCGTGTCAGCTGCCTTCTTGTCCCTAATGACCATCCCAGGGGGTGAAAGGGAAAGCACCCGAGCCTGGGAGCCGCTGCGGTGAGCCAGGGCCACGGTGCCGAGCTGCTGGCGGTGCCGGAGCCAGGGAGCGGTTGAAGCCGGTGTGGTGGAGCCGACAGTCCGGCAGAGCTGCCGTCCAGTGCTGGCAGGAGCAGCCCAGGAGGAACAGGCAGAGGGACACTGCAGCGGGGTTGTCCACAGAGGTGACCACAGCCCTGAGATAAAGGGGGACAAAAAAAAAAAGAGGAAAACGAATAAAGCAAATTTAGAAGGAGACTAAGTGTCTGAGGCAACTCGATGGTGCTGTTGGGCACAGACCCGGTGCCTGCCGGGACATCTCCAGAGCATGGAGGGACTTTGGGGACAGAGGTGTTGGCAGGTGAGAGGGACAGAACGGGCTGGCTGTGCTCCTTCCCGCTCCCGTGGGACCCCGAGGCTGCCAGGGAGGGGGTGCAATGCCAGCAGACCCACGGGATGGTGAGCGGCTCCTTGGAGCGGTTTGCAATCCTCATCCGCACCGTGCACCAGTTGAGCCATTGGTGACCATCTGTCACCGCACCGTGGGCACCCCAGGGGGTCCTGAGGTGTTTGATGGGGCGAGGGACATGCGCCCCCCTGGAGGTAACAGCCGAGCAGAGACATTTCAGCGGCGAGCAGGGGCGCAGCCGAAGGGAGAATCCCGCACGGGTCGGGGTTGCGCCATCACCGGGTCATGCCGCAGTCACACGCTGGCAGAGCGCGGTCGCGCCAGCGCCCTTTGCCTGACCCTGGGGGTCACAGGCAGGCGCCGGGGAGGGCTGGTGGCATCCTGGGTGATGTGGTTTAGGCTAAATTGGCTACCGGGGGTGTGGGGTGACAGCCCCATCCCACCGTACCCCCTGTCCTGGTGAGCACCGGTCCTGGTCCATCACCGGCACTAAGTGGGTTTGTTGCATTTCCAAGTGGGATGAGGGACAAAGTGGTGGGGGCAGCAGGTCCCTATGGGGCTGAAGCCACTTCACATCCAGCCCCGCAGAGAGAAAGTCTAAAAATCCCCCAAAACCTCAGTTCATCCACGGAGCATGAGGAAATTCTCTTTCCTTTTTGGGTTTAAATACATCTGCCTGCTCTGAAATACCCAGGGGATCACACAGCGATCGCCCACCCATTTTAACAGCCGCTCTCGCAAACAGCGACGCAAAAACAAAAAACAATTTATGGCAAAGGACATGAATTTTTGTGTCTGGTCTGTGGTCTCGGAGCGTACGTTCTCCAAGAAGAGTTTCTTGCGGAAGCCAGGGAAGCTGAAACGGTCACTGGTGGGTTCTCACTTGACTTGACGTCTCCCGTCAGGGATGACCATGCCTGAAGTCAATCCAAGTTGATCAGCATGGAGGAGATCAGGAGGTCCATTCCCCACCGTGCCCAGTGCTATGGTCCCACCACAACTTGCACCGAGAGCAGGCAGCTCCTGCAGCAGAGGCCCTGGAGGGAGGCTCCAGGCGTTTCTTTTTAAGAGCTTATTTTGCAAGACTGGGCATTAATAAGGAAAAAGCATCATCTGGAGAGCTTGGGGGAAACTGCTGTCACCCTCCAGCTCTCTCGTTTCCCTCCCTAGGAGACAGGCTTGGATTTACTTTATTAAACAGAAGCAATAATTCACATTTCAAGGGGCACCTGGGAAGCATGTTTCAAGGGAGGCTGGGGTTCAGCCAGGGCACATTTTGGGGCGCCGATGAAGAGGAGGGCTCCCAGGAAGGTCGGGATCCCAGCTTTGCCCCTGCTGCCCTCAGTGGGACGCGCCGGGTTCGTGTTTGGCATCCGGCCGCCGCTTGGCTCTGCGAGCGCACGCGTGGGCTGCAGCTCGTTATCAGGGAGCTTTTGAAGTGGTTAGAAAAATGAGTATTATCCCCGCAGCCTGTGGGCAGAGGTGGGTTTGGAGACGTTTTCCACCTTGAAGAAACAAAAAAGGAAAGAAAAAGCAAACCAAGACGTGGAGACGACGCCACCCACGGAGGAGCTCCGCAGAGCTGTTGGGCTGACGCGGCCTCAGTGGGTACCGAGCATCCATCCACGGGTGATGCAAACCCTCCCGCACGCCCCGTGCTGCTTGGAGAGAGGAGGACTCGTGTAAAATACCAAAATAATTAGTCTGGATTTCAGAGGAAAGGCGGAAATTGCAACCCTTGAACCCTCAGTAAATCAAGGAGACAGTGGAGGGGGGACCCTTAAACATACATACATATATATATGTGTTCATCCCAGTCCCGCCCAGCTCCCGCTTTAAGGATCTGATCTATCGGGTTTGTCGTTCTTTCCAAGTTTAAAATCCACAATGAAATCAGAAGGCAAAGATGTGCTGGAAATTTTTTTGATATACGGTCACAAAATAGTAGAAAATACTGGTATATGAATACAGTGGTGGAATTGTGGAAGAGAGACCTTGAGGAGTCACCCAGCCCCTTCTTATAGTGCATTTATATACCCACAGGCATCCATCCATCCATCCATCCATCCATCCATCTATCCATCTCTCTCTCTATCTATCTCTATGTTTGAGTTTCCACTGAATTTGTAAGTGATCCGATTGGAATTATTACCTGTCGTTTATAGAGCGTTTCACAAGGAAGGTGTCTCCATAAATAAACCACAACTTTTTTCATTAAAAACTTTCAGCTGAAAACGACTCATTTAAAAAACAAAACAAAACAGAACAAAACAGAGGTTGTAGTTTGGCTGAGATTTGGTTTTTTCCACAAAAACCTCATTCCCCCCCCCCCCCCCCCCCCCCCATTTCTTTCACTTTTGAGTAGAAAGTTTCACCTTTGTTTTTAAACTGAAAACTGAAGTTATTTTGGTTGGTCTGTTTAAGAAAGCCAATTAGCTATTGCTCAAGTCATTAAAAAACCGAAGTCCCCCCCAAAGGAGGAGACCCCCACTGGCTGCGGACGCCATCCCCCAGCCCGGCAGCCGCTGCCTTCTCCATTTGCAACCTCCGTCCAAGCCGGAGGCGTTGCAGATCCCACGGTTCCCCGAGCCGGGGGGGCGGGGGGGGGACACAGATACAAATCTGGCTATTTCAGTAAACCCAGCAAATAAACCTGCCCAGGGACGAGGTGCTTTGGAGGGGAGGGCAGAGGTCTCTCCCTGCAGCCGCTCGAGGAAATCTCTCCCTCCTCCAGGCGCCCACGTGAGCCCCCCCAGTTTTCAGACAGAAAAATTGCTCCTGATGGGAGCAATTTTGTGACGGGAACGACCTGGGAGCAGAAACATCTGAGTGCACGGAAGAGGCACAGCCAGGAGAAGATGTTGTCCGTTGTTGTCCGTTGCTGTCCACTGGGAGCCTGGGGCCCACTTAGCCTGGGCTAAGCCACCCTGATTGCTTTGGCACCTGCTTGCACATCACAAAATCACAGAACCATAGAATGGTTTGGGTTGGGAGGGACCTAAAAGACCATCCAGTCCCACCCCCCCGCCCTGGGCAGGGACACCTCCCACCAGCCCAGGGTGCTCCCAGCCCCGTCCAACCTGGCCTGGAACACCTCCAGGGATGGGGCAGCCACGGCTTCTCGGGGCAACCTGGGCCAGTGCCTCACCACCCTCAGAGTGACAAATTTCTTCCTAATATCTCATCTAAATCCCCCCCTCTTCCAGTTATTGCCATTATTTTGCCTTATTTGCATGGAAGAGGCACAGCCAGAAGAAGATGTTGTCCACTGGAAGATGCCTCCCTGGGTGGGAAGGTGCAGAAGGCATCGGAAAAAAACAGATTCCTGCTCTTCATCTCCACAAGCAACATCTTCAGGCTGGTTCTCCACCCCCAATCCGGGCACGCCACCGCGGGGAGAACATCCACCTGAAAGGGGGCTTGTATCCCTCTGAGCTACCCGCCACGATGGATTTGGCACTGCCTTAGTTTAACTTGTCTCAGGGTTTCTCTTCTGAGGCCGGTAAAACCAGCACAGGCCGCAGGCATGCTGGGAGAGCTGTCTGGGCTGAGCCCCCATGATTGTTTTGGCACCCGCTTGCACATCCTGCTCGCCAAAGGTGCTGTTAGCCAGACAGGGCCCGTATTTTGCCTTCCAAAACAACTCTCAACCCCGCGATGTCGAGGGAGCCACGACTGGTGCAAAGGGCTGGTCCAAGGAATGTTGTCCATGCAGCTGCCCCGTGCCAGTGGAGTCAGGTGGTCTCTGCTTTAGGCTTAAACCTGGGGGTTTTGGAGGTTTTCCCCTGTCTAACTTCAAAAGTACCAGCCGTGCAGCGAACCGGGGTGAGCTTTTATTAGGGTGGTGGGTTGGGATTCAAGAAGCTGGGGTCTGACACCCAGCCCAGCCGTGACCTCGGGCATCTGCTCTCAGAAACAAGATCCTCTTCAAACCCACCCTGCAGGAAGCATCCCTGAGAGCGATGTCGGATGGGGAGCGGGACAAGGTCAAAGCCCTGAGTCCCGGGAGGGTTTCACCATGACCAGCTCCGAAATCCCAGCATGAGCCTCCAGCACAGCAACTGGCTCTGCCAAGTGTAGGAAAGGACCCTGATCCCTCCTGGGTGGGGGTAAAAGCTCCTCTAACGCCAATAATACACATAATTTATTACCAGCTGGTCACCGATTCTCTCCTGCCATCCACATTGCAAGTACTATGTTTTATTTCAGAGACAAAAATCTTTATTAGGATTACTACCGAGTTACTTGCTTTCCTCCAGAGAGAAGAGATTCAAACCAGAAGAGCTAATGGCTTAAAGACCAGGGATGAATTTAAAAGGATTCAACCCCGTGGTGTTCTGTTCCCATTCATGCAACACCCCTTTTGCTAAACAAAATAACATTGCCTCTGTTTCTTACTTTTCTCCCTTTTCTTGTCTTTTTTTTCCCCTCCCTCATAGGCAGCTGTTTCTCTTGATCACATCTGTAGCAAATCTGCACTTAATCCCCCACTGACAGCGCAGAAGAGGGTGGAAAAATGGAAGGGCTGATCCCAGCACCCGGGATGCGGCAGGGAAGGAGGGAAGGGCTGGAAGGGGAGCAGGAGGCTCCCGCCGGGGCAAGGTCCTGGGAGCAATCCCTGCTCCGGACCCTGTACCCCCACCCCATCCCGCTGTGACTCCGAATCTGCGGAGCCACGGGATCCAGCTCCACCTGCCTCGGGCAGCCCCGGGGACATGGTTGTAAGCACAGAGAGATGCAGCTCGAGGTTTTGACTCATTGCTTTCATTTTATTTTCTTTTATCCCACATATGGCGGTCTGAGCTCTCGGGCGCTTCGCTGCAGAGCTGTCGGCTGTGTATTGTAGGGCTACAAAGATGGTCAGGGCTTCGGAGCATCTCTCTGATGAGGAAAGGCTGAGGGCCTTGGGGGTTTTTAGTTTGGAGAAGAGAAGACTGAGGGAGGAATCTTATCAACGCTTATAAATACTCAAAGGGAGGGTGCCAGGGGGATGGGAACAGTCTTTTTCCAGCGGTGCCCAGTGACAGGACAAGAGGGAACGGGCACAAACTTGACCATAGGAAGTTCCATCTAAACATGAGGAGGAACTTCTTCCCTGTGCGGGTGGCAGAGCAGTGGCACAGCTGCCCAGAGAGGTGGGGGAGTCTCCCACTCTGGAGCCATCCCAAACCCGCCTGGACGCCGTCCTGTGCCACTGCTGGAGGTGACCCTGCTGTGGCAGGGGGTAGGACTGGGGGAGCTCCAGAGGGCCCTTCCAACCCCCACCACTCTGGGATTCTGGGATTCTGGGATTCTCTGAAAAGCAGGTTGGCAAGAGGTTCCGCTGCATCACTTCACCCCACGGTTTAGTCGTAACCAGTGCTGGGTTAATGGTTGGACTGGATGACCTTAAAGGTTTCTTCCAACCAAAACGATGCTGTGACTCTACACGAGAGGGGAGGCGATGTTTCGAGGAGGATGGAGAACTACCGCTGCATGGGGAAGGCACCACCGGGGTGACCCACGCTGCACCCCAGCCCTCCTGGCTGGGGAAACACGGGGTGGCCCCACGTCCCACCGCTTCGAGGTTAACAGCATGTCACCTCGGGCAGGTTTGAGTGTGAATGTGATACTTTGGGCCGGCGACCTGGCTGCGGTCAAGGGGGAGCAGGCAGTGGTGAGCAGGAGGTTCCTGGGTGCTGTTTGGTGGATGGCTTCTGCAGACGCTCCTTTGCTTGGTACTGGGAAGCAACGGTCGAACCTGCCTTTCCCTCACCCTGATACGAAGCAGCACTGATCCTGCTGAAGGTGATGGAGACCCACTGACACAGGCGAGAGGTGACCCAAACCTGAGGAGCATCGTTCAACCGCAGAAAAAATAATGGATGACCAAGCCTGGCCGTGCCCGGGGGATGGCAAAGCCGTGCCCGGCCGGGGAGAGGAGCTGCAGTGGGCACAGCCCCTGGTGGGTGCCGGGATGGTGGGACTTGGGCCGGCTCCTGTCAGCCCCCAGGGACGTGCCCGGAGCGAGGAGCATCCCTGCCAGGGAGCAGCCAGGACGCGGCGATGCCGGGAGCAGAGACCTGTGTGCAGCAGGAGGGGGACGCTTTGCCACCGTCTGCCAAATTCTGCAAAATGTCACCCCCTGCAAATACATATAAGCTAAATTTTGGCCTAAATTGTAATGACGATGACAATGATGATGATGACGACGACGATGATGATGATTATTGTTATTAATATTATTATAATAATTATTGGCATCTCACCGTAGAGAGTGTGGGGAAGGTTTAGCACTTAAGCTGCAGCATCCCAAATTGTGAGCACAGCTGATAACACCCTGACCCCCCCCCAGCCCTTCCCCGGGGGAATCAGGGTTTTGCTTCCACCCCACAGTGCATGGGGCAAAGGGCCCTGAGAGAGGCCCGGGGAGGGCTGGGGGTCCCCGGGGAGGGCTGGGGGTCCCCATGAAGGTCTGAGTGTCCCCAGCACCCACTGGGGGATGGCGCTGAGGGCACATCCAAATTTTCCCTTTCATGCCCAAAGTGCTTCGCAAGAAGAAACAGCGATGCTGGGGGGATGCTCGCGTGCAGGAGGGGGCACAGCCGCCCCCACCTCCCGTCACTTGATTTCCCCACCGCCGCGGCTGCTTTCACAGAAACCCTCCGGCCCCCGGGTGCCCCCCTCCGCCTCCCCCAGGCTTCTCAGAAGGGCCCGTCGCCCCCCCTGCGCTCGCCACGTCTCGCTTACTGGAAAGAGGTGCAGAGAGGGCCCCTGGCACGCTCTTTCCTTTCTCACCGCTGTTTTTTTCTTGCTTTTTTTTTTCTTTTCTTTTTTTTTTTTTTTTTTTAAAAATTTATCGAGCAAGAGCTCAGCAGCGGCGTCATGAGTGAACCCCGGGGCGGAAGCGGCAACGCGGGACGCTTGTCACGAAGGTGGTGGCAGGTGATGGGGACGGAGGCAGGGCTGCAGGCAGGATTTGGCAGGGGATGGCTGCGAAGCGCCGGGGCTCGGTCGCCAGCCTGGCCAGGAAACCTCTGGGCAGCACCGCAGGGTCCCCGGGGGTGGGCTTCAGGGCACCCCTGAGCGTTTTTTTGGGGTGAATTGGTGGTGGGTTCACGCTGGGAAAAATTTCCCCCTTGGGATGTTTTGGGGGTGATGGGGGGGGAAAGGGGAAGGCGTGCGGGAGAGGAAGAGGATGGGGGAAGCGATGCTCGAGCACCGGCGTGGTCCAGCCACGGCTCGCGGCAGCTATTTAAAGAGCAGACCGTGGGAAACTTCTTCAGACGTGCGGTTTCTCTAAACGGAGGGACTTGTGTCTTCGCTGCCGCCGGGTGAGTCACAGTCAGAGCAAGAGAGAAGGAGGGGGGGAAAAAAAAACAAAAAAAACCAAAAAAAAAAAAGACCAATCCCAGGCCCCAGCAGTGGCAATTAGTGCCGCTGCCTCCGAGGACCCACAGCACTATTATCTCCCGCGCAGGAGATCAAGGTCAGATCTTTTAAGAGGAGGAAGCTCCAAAGAGGGGCTTTTTTTTACCTCTTCAAACAGGAAAACTGTCCCCTGCCTCAAAAAAAACAACAAAGAAAGAAACCCCAAACCTCTTATCTGATATTGTATCGCGGGGGCGGGGCGGAGGGTGGCAAGAGAGATGCTGAGGGCTCCTCTGACCTGGAGGGGACCCTGGGTGGCTCTGGGACCTCAGGCAGCTGCAGAGGTCGAGCATCCCCAGCCCTGTCCCCAAGGAAGGACCCTGGAGGTCCTGGCCACCAGCGTGGGTCTGGGTCACCCCCCCGAGCCAGGAGGGCCCCAGGTGTCCCCGGAGGGGCCCAGCTCTGCCCCCGACCCCATGGGGGGAGTTTGCGGGGGGGAAAGCACATCCAGGATTTCTAAAGGCCTTCTTCTCTTTCCTTCAGAAGTCGTGCACCTCCTTCAGAGGGTTTCAGCCGCTGCTTTAGCAATAAGGGAAGCTGAGGCACAACCCAACGTGCGCTCCCAGTTCATCATGGGTTAGCAGCACCTTTATAAACCGGGGGGGGGACACCTAAGCTGGAGCCACTCAAACTGTTGAAGTGGCCTTTTTCTGGGTGACAAATACACATTTCTGGTTCTCCTGATGCCATTCGGTGTGTGCGATGTGAGATCCTTCGCACGCAGGAGCCCGGGAGTGTCACCAAGCAGGTGGCTTCAACCAGCGAGGAGCCACAGCGGGAGCTGGGAGGTGGCTCTGCCTGGGGACAACGTCAGTGCAGAGACAGCCGTGGGGTCACGGGGGCTTCAGCGGATGCTGCTGACGCACACGGGGGCACAGGCCGTGACTGGGGGGGGTCACACCTCCCCACAGGCATCACCGGGTCTCCTCCTGAAACGAAACCGCTCTGAGATTGAAGTTTTGAATTCTTGTAATTTGCTCTGAATCATTTTGGAACGGCCTCTGCAGGTGACTCAACCTGGGGGGAAATACTAAAAATAAATGGCAAAGCCACTTTTCATTCACATTTTGGAGGCATCGGCGGGGGGGGGGAAGGTCAGGGCACACATGGCATTGTACTGCCGACGGCGGTGATGGGGGACTCCAGCGCTGAGCCAGGGCAGCACACAGGCGCTGGCTTTTCCCCAGCTGCTCCGGGTGCACGAATCCACCCAAAATTGAGGGTTTTTTTCCCAGCTCCTGAGCAATTCTGAGAACCAGAGGAGAAAATATTGAGGGCCCAAACCCAACGGAGCAGATCAGAAACGGGGGGAAAAAAATGACAGCGAGGTTTGCGTTGGGCTTGGGAGGAAACGCTTCACCTCAGGCACCAATTTCTCTAAGGTTTTAATTTAGAAAGTAACAACTTTTAGTGTCGAAGCTACTTCCCCCAGGCTAAAGGGAAATCCAAACCCTTTGCTGCGAGCCCTCGGGGCTCACCCTGCACGTCCCCCTTGGCGCGGGCAGCCGAGCCACCCCGGGGTGCCATGGGGAGCCCTGGGGGGGACGTTGGGGACAGCGGCAGAGCGAGGTGCGAGGAGCAGGTGCCGCGGCGGGGACGGCAGCTCCGGCTGGAGCTCAGAGGGATTCGAAACCCAGTGGCCGCAGACGCTGCTGAACTTCGCAGGAACCCTGCGGTGACACAAAGACATGGGCCAAGAGTCACCTTATCTGTGACCCAGATAACTGATGTGAAACCAGCCCGGCGCGGCGGCCGGCCGGGACCCGGCTCACCCCGAGAGGCGGTCCGGCCCCCCCGGCTGCAGACACGGGCCCTGCGATAGCAAAGGGCTGTGGGAAGCCCCAACCCTCGGCTCGAGGTGTCCCTCCAGGGTGACACCGGTGCTGGACAACCAGAGCAGCGTGGATATGGCTTTGCACTATTTCTGCCCCAAAACCGCCGGGGGTTTTAGCTCTCGGGACCACAGAGAGGGGGTTGAAGGGGATGGGGGAGCACCCCCAGAAAAGGGCCAGGCTGCACGCAGGACCCCAGGGCTGAGCATCCCCCTGCCCCAAGTGCCCCCGACTCTGTCACCCGCTGTCCCCGCGGCCAGGAGGAAGCGGAGGAGGGTGTTTTTCCACCCCCACCCGCCCCAACAGACAGAGCCCGCTGCATGAAATCATGAAATCGCCTTTTTTTTTTTTAATTTTTTTTTTTTTCTCAGCGATGCAGCAGACACAACACGCAGCAGCTTCCGGAGCCGGGGCGGGGGGGCCACGGCGCAGCGGCTCACGCACCCCCGGCCGCCCGCCGCGCTCCCCAAGCAGAAGTCTGCATCGCAGTGGGGAAGTGGCCGGTGGCCGGTGGCCCCAGGGGTGGTTTGTAGACCCCAACACACCGGGGCGGCCGCGTGGGAGAGGATGCTGCCGCGGGGGGAGGCCGACGGGAGGGAAGGAGATGTGGCTCCCAGTGACACCCCCGCCCCCCCCCACCTGCAGCTCTCTGGGGCTTGAAGAAAAAGCCAGTGTTGCAAACCCCACTGGGGATTTTTTTTTTTTTTTTCTTTCTAGCCAGGATTTATGCTGAATTACCGTCTTTTAGCACTTTGCTTCTCTCTTCCCCAGCGCGTGGTGGGGGCCAGCGGTTGCGGGGAGGGGGACGCCAGCCCAATGCTTTGCCCTTGCCGGCCAGGTGGACGCGGTGCCGGTCCCCCCTGCCACTTGGGGTGGCCCTTGCTGACCATCGCGGAGCCCCAAAACCGCAGGTCCAGGGTGTTGGGCTGGCCTAGATGCAGAGAGGGAGGAACAAACCCCAAATCAGCACTGGCTTTGGAGGAAAAGGCAAAGGAAAAAACATCACAAAGGTAAAAAAAAAAACCAAAACACCACACCCAAAGCAACAAAACATCAACAAAACCTCCAAAACAAAGTAAAATAACAGTTTTTGATGGGTTCCAAAACTGAGAGGGACACCAAGCCTGTGCTCTCTGCTCCTCTCGTGCTACCCACGAGCGTCCCGGTGCTGCATCCCCATCCCCGGAGCTCGTGGGGGACGGGGACAGGGCGCTTGGGGTGGGCGCTGGGGCTGCCTCTGCTGCAGCCCCCCAGCCTCACCGGGGGCAGCCGTGCCATGCCAGCAAGGACAAAACCGCAGCTCTCAGCCCAAAGCGCGGCAGATCCCTGGCACGAAGCGCCAGGCCACCTCCCTGACCGTCCCCGGTCCCCGTCTCCTCTCTGGGGATGGATCCCGGTCGGGCGATGCGGATTGTGGGGCGAGGAGGTTTCTCCCCTCGGCACAAGCAGCCGGCCCGACCCGACCCCGAGCGACGGCTGCAGCCGCAGCGGCACACAAACGCCGCAGGAATAATTCAGCAAGAATCTCATAAACACTTGCAACCACGGCCAGTGCATTTCCTTGATTACCAGCCCGAAACTTTTCATTAGAAATTACTTATTAAACAGGGATCTAACCTTTCTCCTGGCTGGCAGTGGATAACGAGTGTTTTATTAAGTCGTCGGGAGCGAGCGGCAGCTAATGCAAGCTGCATCCGCTGCATCCGCAGGGCTCTGTACTTCATTAGCCATGGATTATTGTGCCATTTATAATTAAACGTTCAGTGCTTTAAAATACGGCATGGCAAACGCGGTAGTCACCCATCAGGCAGAAGGGATCGGGAAAGGCTCCTGCAAACGGTGTGTGCCGCGCTGCTGAGAACACCTCCCTGTGATTTTGGCTACTGAGCGATTTGGCCAATTCTCCAGTTTTTCCAGCTCTCCCTCAGTGGTCAGTGAGTCTCCGGGCAGGGAGGACGCAACGCCCACGGGCTTCTCCAAAGCCCACGGCCATGAACTCAGCGGCACCATCTGCACCGGGCGCTGTGGCAGCGAGCGGGGAGACGGCATGGAGCAACGCCGCAGCCTTCCTCGCCCGCCGTGCCCGGGGTCTTCACGGATGAGCCCCAGGGAGCAGCCACTCTCCGGCAGCACCCGTTTTCATAACGCAGCCACTTCACAGCAGCGCCACAGTCCAGAGCAGCCTGATGGTTTCGCTTGGTTTTAACCCAAAAGAAATATCTCGTTTCTGATCGAATTGGAAGTATTATTTTCCAGGGGAAAAAAGACAAACTTTATGGATAAGCCGGTGGCTGTCCCCTCCACTCCGCATTTTGCCAAGCCGCCACGCTGTTATTTTGACCTAGAAGTAACTCGGTGCTTGTGTCTGCCCCAGGGATGCTGCCAAGGGCGAAGACAGCCCTACGCGAAACACAACATTTCCCTTGATGTGGGTCCGTTCTGCCCTGGAAAGGACCCAGCCAGGCACAGATTTTGGGCTGAAAGTCGCTTCTGAACCAGAATCTGCAAACCCAAGACCCTTCCCGAGCAGCGGGCAGAGCAGCAACGGCCACACACGCAGTCCCAGCGTGTTCGAGAGCCGCAGCAGCTTAAGAAGAAACAATCAGGGAGGGGAATTTGGATGGGCAACAGGCTGAGCTTTTCTCTTGCCTGGGAATAATCCCATAAATTTCAGCTGAGTGAATTAAGTGCAAATTGATGCTCAATTTGTTACGCAGCTTCGATATTTCAGTCTTGTCAAGAAAGAGGATATACGAGAACAGAGGGGTTTTCGTGACGTGTTTTAGGACAGGGAAGGGAACGAATGCTTCCCTGATGGAAACTGAGCTGCGGCACGTGAGCGCTCGCCGTGGCACGGAAACAAACCCAGACCAAACCCAAACTTGTCCCAGTGCATCCCAGACTGGGGCAAAACCTCCCAAAGCAGCCGCTTACCCCAAAGGAAGAAACCTCTAACAAAAAGACTAATTAACAGAAGACTTTATCCCTACATCCAACGCCAGTAATTTAAACCTGACGAGTGAGGAAAGAAAAACCACACTCCCATTATTTCAGCCTCGCTAAGTTTGGTCAGTTGGGTTGTGCTTTTTCATTAGGCGCTCTCTCGCAATAAGTAATTTTCCTTAATGCCTCGAATCACTCTTGATACCACTGTGGTGTGCCTGTGGCCAACGTGAAGTATGAGGAGGTCACAGCTGATGTGTCTTCGTTGGGATGGGGTTTCATTAAATGTGAGTGACCACAGAATTTAACGGTGGAGCCCAGCAACACTGCCCACTAATTGCTTTAGTGTGCTTCTGGTACCACCACAATTTCCCCTCCTCGGTATTGGGATTTGTCTACTTAATCCAATGCCCTTCGTCAGGATTGTAGGGAGATGTGGCCTCGTTATTTAAATACGGCTTTTCCTGAGTCTTCGGTATTTCTTCAGCGTTGAGGAGAGGGAGACAGCCCTGCGCAGGAAACATCTCAGTGCCAGGGGAGCATCAGTGCCTGGAGGACCTCCAGCTCCGTTCCCCAGTGCTGGGAAGTGACCTGCTGGTGACACCGCTCAACAGCATAACCCATCGCAAAAGCGTCACTGAGCCCATTTCGCAGATGGGGAAACTGAGGCGCTGGCAGGGAATTGCCCAAGGTCATCCCGCAGCCTGATGCGCATGTGGGAAAAGGCAAAAGCCATGAAAGCACACCAAAAATTGGGGCATCTCCTGGGTGCTCACAGCACTTACAAAAAAGCAAATGTGATTAAGGCGAGTGGAGCCGTCCCTCCGAAGCAGCAGGTAAACCAAGCAAAACCCCACCGCAGCCAAGAAGGGGGTGACCAAACCAGGGACCCAACCTGAACCCCGGCCCCGTGTCCCCAGTGGCTTCAGCCCTGCTGGAGGCTGCTTGGAGTCGTCTCTATTGAGCGGCGTTACGGCTTGTTTTGCTTTAACTAAGTAAAATCCATCTGCTCTATTGTGCTATTTCTATTCCTAAATCTTGCATTACATTGAAAGTCTTTTAAACCGTCTGCACAAGAGGACTCTATGCGGTTTCTAGGGCATTTTCTGTTTAACTTGCATTAAAGTGTACCAAAGAGTTACAAGTGCATTAGCGGTCCTGCTCCCAAATTGCTGTTATAACCTTTGCCCCCAGCCAATCAATCTTGCTGACACCCATTAAAATGAGCTCATGGTGCCGTTTTTATGGCCGGATTAAGTGGTATATCTGTAGCTCAGGCGGTTCGGTAAGGGCGTCACACTGCTAATGATTTCTTTATTGATCTTTAATGATTTCCTACATTAGTACAAGCAACATTAGCCTCAACAACATGCTCCGGGACAGATTGACTAAATAATTCACTGCAGCAAACTGTGATCACATAACTGCACATTCCTCCTTTGTGTTAAGAAACAGGGGTGGAAAACGCATAATTATATTCCCTGATACAAGACAAAAAGCAGTTTCCTCCCCCCACATTTCTCCCGGCCGTCCCCCGCAGCACCGACCCACCATGAGAGAAACTTTCCCATCAGGGGCCAGCGATCGGCCCTAAATTACTCACCGGGAGAAGAAACGCATCGGCACGGTCGAGGCTTCGCTCTGCTTCTGCCCGAGGAAAGGCAGTGCTTGGGGGGCCGAGGGGTCGGGAGGAGCCGGGCTCTGGTGGGTCTCGGCATCTGTAGGCTCAGAGGGGACGTCACTTACGTAAGGAGCTGCCACTTCCCCGGCCGTACCCCTCCCCATGCAGGGAGGACACTCCATGGCTGGTGGCTAACAGGCGACTGGTGTTTAATCTTAAATATTAAGACCTCAAACCCCAGAGCTTGGTTTGCAGCCCATGCGGGTGCCCGGAGGTTTGGGGAAATGTCACGCCATGGCTGCCTGTGACGGGGCTGAAGGCTGTCGGACTCCTCAGAGGCAGACCGGTCCCAGCTCACTCTGCTTCACCTCCAAGTGTGCCTGGAGCAGCAAAGGAGAAATGAGAGGTGCCAAGGTCCTCAGCGGACTGAAATGAAGTTTTAAAATTGCTGGGACCAGTCTGACTTCCATTGCTACCTGGAGGATGGATGGAGGGATGGATAGGTAGGTGGATGGATGGATAGGTAAGTGGATGGATGGATGGATGGGCGGATGGATGGATGGGTGGGTGGATGGAGGTCTCCCCATACCACCAGCATGCTGAGGGTGGATGGAATGGTTTAAAGGTGACCTTTTGCCAAACCCAGCTGCAGAGGAACACTGGGGCCACTGCCAGCACAGGTGTCCCTGCAGGCAGAGCGCTCTGCCGCACGGGTGGTAGCAAGAGCAGTGCCAGGGCTGCGGCAGGTCCCTGGCACCAGGGGATGAGTGGAGCTGCTGCGGGGCCGAGAGCTGCACAGCACCAGCCACTCTCCTCTCCATCCACCTTCCAGCCACCAAACCCTGGGGAAGACTTTCAAAAGCCAATTTTGCAGCATCACTTCACTATTGCCCTGGTCAAGGAGCTCCTTCCGTTGATGGCACGCTGAGGATCAAGGCCAGGATGGGGATGGCTGCTCCCTGCCAGCCACGAAACCATCCCACCCAGCCGCACAACTCAGGATGCACCAGAGGTCTCAGTTGCTGTGAGAAACCTGGCTGCGACCTACAGCCTTCCAGCTGGGAGGTAATGGGGAAGCGCCGGTCCCGCCACCGCGCCATTTAATTGGGGAAAGTACTCAGTGGCGTGGGTCAAATTCTCCACGGGTGCTGGCACAGAGCCAGATGAGGCTGGGCATGCCACAGTCTTCATTAGCGTAACTGGTTGCAAACCACAGCTCTTGACCTGCAAATAGAAATGATTTCTTCATTAATGGAGATGTCAACAGTGGGGAACCTGTGGTTTCTAATGACACAGCCATTTTCATCAAGTGTACCAACAAACTATTAGGAAAACAGAAAACCGGAGCCTTCTCCCCTCTCCCCCGACTCAACGGGGGGATATTTTTTCATTGAAACACAAGGTGCTGCTTCTGAGGTCCTGCAGCGAAGGCGCTCTCTCCCGCAGAGAGGCTGAGTTGAGCATCACCATGACTTACTTGTGTTGGCTAGAAAACCCCTCCCTGATGTTACCACCAGCACATCAGCGATGGGAAAGGCTTCAGGATGGCACCTGTGGGTGTAATGGCTTGGTGATCCTGTAGGACAAGGCTAGAAGGACACAAGGACACAGGGTGGTCAATAGGGGCTGCTTTGGGGACCTTGGCTGTGACTAATGAGATGTCTCAATGATGCTCCTGTCCCCACTGCCCCAGATAGGTGCTGGAGGGAACTGCCTGTGTGTGCCACAGCCTGTGCCCTCCCTGGCCAGCACTCGCCTGGCACCGACCCGCAGGAGCTGACGGCTTCACTGGATGACCTCAGTGCCTAGGAAAAACCTCCAAAAAAAAAGATTTTTTTTCAAGCCCTGGTACAGATGGGCCGTCTAAACAAATGAGGCTGCTCGGACGAGTCCAAATTAGAAGCCAGAAAAAGACAGACCGTGGCTCTAAACAAATAAACAAACTAAAGCAAGAGCTCGTTTGCATCCCTCAGCCCTCAAACAAACCACAGAGGATATTCTCGGCTGAAACGCAGCGACAGCGTTTTAACACCTGGACCGAACCCTGCTGTCAGCCGCCGCTTCAAAACCCTCCCCAAAAAAAACTTGCCGAGGGCCATTTCCACCTCTCCCGCCTGGATGCCGCGGCACGGAGGACATGCTCGTTGCTCTAATTACTATTTGCAGGAGCGAAGCACCGCCAGCAGCGGTCGGTTTGCATCGTGCCAAGCAGAGCGGCTGCAGCCCGGTGCCGCAGTCGGTGGAGCGGGAATTTACCATGGCCCCGTATCAGAGCATCACCTGAGCATCCCAACGGCGGTTCAGAAATGAGAGCCAGTTTCTGGCCTTGTGGTTGTGGGCAAAGAGTGGAAAAAGGAAGGGAAAAGCCTCAGCCGTGCTAAGCAGAACAGCCTCTGCTTATTTTAACTTATTTTTCTGGGTGATTTTTTTTTTTCTTTAAGGCCACCCTGGGTGCCTGAGCGTGCAGGGTGGCAACACTGCGGCCTCAGGAAGAGAAAGTGGGTTTTCTACAGAGCAGAAATAGAGTGAAAAGCAAGAAAACAAACAAACAAACCCCACTGAAACAGAGTACTTGGGATGGGACAGGCTCCGACTGAATCCGGCACTGCCAGTGGAAAAACAGCTTTTCAGCCCCAAAGAGATTTGCACGGAGAGCTTGGAGCAGAGACGTGGGGTGCAGAGATGGGGTGCAGCTCCCGCCCTCCCCGTGCAGATGTCCTTTATCCCTCCAGGAGACTTTTCCCGATGGCAAAATCCCCCACAGATCAGAGAAAGCGGGAACGACTGAGGGACCTGGGGGTGTTCAGCCTGGAGAAGAGGAGGCTGAGGGGGGACCTTATCGCTCTCTACAGCTCCCTGAAAGGAGGGTGTAGAGAGGTGGGGGCTGACCTCTTCTCCCCAGTGACAAGTGATAGGACGAGAGGAAATGGGTTCAAGTTATGCCAGGCGAGGTTTAGATTAGATATTAGGAAAAATTTTTTTGCCGAAAAGGTTATCAACCATTGGAATGGGCTGCCCAGGGAGGCGGTGGATTCGCCATCCCTGGAGCCATGGTACCTGGGGACACGGTTTAGAAGTGGTTTTGTCAGGTTATGTTAATGGTTGGACTCGATGATCTTAAAGGTCCCTTCCAACCTCAACAATTCTATGACTCTATGACTCCTCAGAGCCGGCTCCGCTCCTTCCCAGCCCGAAACACCCGCACAGCTCGGCCCATGGTCTCTTGCAGTGGACATCCCCGCAGACACGACTCACGCCTCAGAGATGCCATAAACCGCTGGCCCAGTGAACTCATCAGTGGGAAGGTGTAAGGCATCTCGTTTAAGGATCCAGCTATCAGCCAAGGCCCCCGCTGGGAGGAATCCGCATCGTCCTCCTTGAAGTCAAAGAAAGCAATGTCCAATGTTACTCGCTGAAGCTCTGAATTTACACTCGTGTTTGGAGGGTACCAGGAGCACTGCGGTTGGAAATGCCACCTCCTTGAGTAACTTCTAGTTTAGGGTCTGTTTTCTGCATTTTTTTTTTTTTGAAGAAGGGGGTGCACAAAGAATAAATAAATAAAATTGCATTTAATCACGCAATCTACATGCAAGCAAACCAAGCGCCGGGTAGGTGAGCGGCCTCACTGCACCAGAGGGAGGTGATGGATGGAGACGGATTACAGCAAAAAAATCAAATATTTTTGTTCTCATCCATGTCTGTTACATCTATTCGGAATAAAACATACTCCGGAAAAAGAGCATCCCCTTGGCAGAGCAGTCATAAACCATCACTCGGGGACAACCTCCTGCCAAGGGACTGCCTCTCTCACGGGCTGTGCAGAAACCCAATCCAGCGGGTTTTCAGCCCGTTAGACCCCAGGAAAACCTCACTGGAGTGTGGGCAGGACAGGCAGGCAGGACAGGCAGGGATCCATGCCCTGGGGGAGAGAGGATGGTGCTGGCGGCTGCGGGAGCCCTGACCACGCTTCCCATGTGGCTTTGGAGACTCAAGCCGCTGCCGGCCGTGGCCAGTGGCTCTGATGGCAAAGCCACAAATGGCCCCGTCTCCCGGCTCCTAATGCCTATCGACCGGGGACCCCACGGGGTGCCGCCGCGGTTGGGCACATCGATCGTCGTCGCAGTGGAGCAGCAGCCAAGGCCACACAGGGCGGCACGGGGAGCACAGCCCGGGCATCAGCACCACACGGGAAATCCGCGTGCCATCACGCGTCCTGCCAAGGGACCGCGGTGGCGGGTGCCACCCCATCCACCGTACCCAGGGGTGTGAATGGGCTGAGCTCAGCTCACCCACAAACCCAGAGCTGAGACCCCGAGGAGCTCCCGACCCCGCACAGGAGCATCCTCGGTGCATTGGGCTGCGCCCTGTGCTGGGAAAAGCCCCAGCAGCGCTCGCCACGCGTCCGCGGTGGCAGGACTTGGGTCCCCATCCCATGGGGCACCCAGTCCCACCGCGCACCCAGTCCCACCGCGCACCCTGCACCCACCGGCGGAGCGTGGGACTTTGTCTCCCTCTAGTGCACATGGCTCCAGAGCAGCTCGGTGATGGGACACACCGCCGGGGCACCCCTGGACGCGGCCGGAGCCCCAAGGCCATGGGGGACCGGCACACCGACTGCCCACCGCACCCCACGGCACCGGCCGGCAGCGCCGCTTCCCCGGAGCAAAGCTTGAAGCATCGTACCAGCAGCACTCACGGCGTGTCCGGTGGGTGCTGATACGCGGGAACGGGTCCGAGCGGAGGCTGCCATCCTCTTAGGGCACAGTTTGGACACAGGACCCCAAGAAACCGCCCACCTGAAGCAGCATCTGTAATTTGTCTCCTACGGTGACGGGACCGGGAGAGTTTTATTATGTCCCCACGCGCCTTCTGCATTGACTTTCTCAGTTTGTCCTGTTAAACAAATATTCTGGCAGAGGTACAGAGTGACTTATTATCCTTGCATTGCAATATCTAATTCACTGATATATCTATTATTCATTTATTTTTCTATTATTCATTTATTCACTGGGAATTTAGAGGCAATCAAAAAGGCACTCTTGGTCATTTTGCTATAAAAGCATTTTTGATCCTCCTCTCTGCCAACGCGAACTTGTCTCTCTCGCTTAAAATACATTAATGACCCATTACAGGGATGGGATCTGATGCCCTGCTTATATATAGGAGTGTCTTCGGAGATTTTGAAATTGATATAAATAAACAGGGGGCTTGTTGTTAATGCGCTCATTAAGCAAGGGGTGGGCTGGGATGAGGAACACAATATTTTCCACTCCGGGCTCCCCGGGGGCTCTGCCGATTGTCGATGTTAATGCCTAAAAACAAGCGACAAGCCGGGCTGTGCTGCCCTGCTCCAGCAGCCGGGAGGATCCGAACAGTGCCAGGGAACACCACAAGCCTTTCAGCCACCCCGAATCACCAGGAATCGCTCACCAGGTGGTGGGGGCCATATCCAGCATGTTCGGAGGATGAGGTGATCACCCAAGGGAGCGGGAAGGTCCAGTCCTGCCGTTGTCCCATCCATCTGAGCCCGAGAGGCCGTGGCGGTGCTGCGGCTCAACTTTCAGGTGTGTAATTGCCATTTTAACACAGGCACACAGATAACCCTGCCAGATATCCTGGCCAAGGAGGCAAAACTTTACTGTCCAGAAAAAAAAAAAGCCCAAATTCACAAAGTAAAACTAACAACCACTGACGATTTAGCCAGTGCGGCTCTGCATCGCGGCGCTGAGCGCTGTGCCATGCTGGAACCCTGCTTGATTTTACTGGGGCCAGTGCCTTACACCGGGATGGGTGATGGGGGAGATGCTGTGGCTTCGCGAGGTGCAGACTGGCACCGCTGTCTCTGTCCCACAGGCTCGACACCATCAGCGAGGGGGGTCGAAGTCGCGCTCGCCACGAGGGAACCGGTCCTCCAGCACGCAGGGAAGCAAACTGCGGCCATGTGGGAAGGTAGAGGAGCACCTAATGAAGAACCAGTTGCCATATTATTCTAAGGACAGGGTAATATTTTACGAAACACGACGGGGTACATTCACCAGCCTGTTTGTAGGGGCTGAGAAATGCCCTTATTCACCAGCAACGAGAGTGGGTTGAGCCCATCCTGTCCTGCAGGACGTGCGCAGCCTGGGCCACCGCTTTCTGCCTCACCTTCAAGGATCGCGCATCCCTCCAGGGTCCACATTGTACCCTTCTCCTGGCAGGCAGAGACCCTTTCTGTTAATTCGGGGCTGGATGTGAAATGGCTTCGCCTGCCACCGCGCCGATGCCCATCTGCGGAGGGCAGGGCTGGGATCACATCGTCACCGGGTTTGGAGTTGCGGGGACTTGCAGGGGGAATGTCAGCCAAGAAAAGCCAACGGCAACATGAGAGCGAAGAGGAAGAAGACAATTAGACAAGGGCTATCTTTGCCTCTGTGCCACCACTCCCATTGCCTGTCCCCAACAGCGCGGGGTCCCTTCCCCAGGGCCAGAAGTCCCCAAGATCATTGAGCCAGGCCAAAGGCTGCCCTTGGCCCCGGCAAACCCTGGGAAAGCGTGTCAGTGCCCACCCGGCGCAGACGCAGCCCTCGCCACCACGCCGCTCCCAGGACAGGCTGGCCGCAGCCGCGGCCACACCAGGCTGTCCCAAACCCTGCACCACGTTTGCTGGAGCAGGGAAAGCACCGGCGCAGGGACCGGGTCCCGGCAGCCCTCCAGCTGTGTGACAGCCCCTCGCTTCTCTTTTCCTGTTCCCAGCAGCGGTCACCTCGCGGGGTGGCCTTTCCTCACTTCTCCCTTCGCTCCTGGCCCGAGATGACGCCGGTCCCCAGCTCAGCAGGTGCCACAACCCGATGGCTTCCCCACTCCCAGCAGCAACTCTTGCACAGGTAAAGGGCGAGCGCAGCTGGCTGGGCGCCCTCTGCATAGGGCTCCTCTTCTCCCTCACCCAAGGGAACCAGCCCCGAGCATCACCCAAGGCTGCTCAGCAGGGCAAGGGCGCAACGGGGCCACCGTGAACCCAAAACCCGTCCTCGACCACCAAGGCGACTTCCCGCGGCTCCACCAGCTGAGCACGCAGCGTACGGGGACACTGTCACCCACCACAGAGCTGCTTCTCAGGGTTGCGCTATGAGACGAAGCCAGACGAGGTGGTTTGCCGACATCCTACTTCTTCTTTAGCGTCTCAGCTCGTCTCCCACTTCCATAAGCAGCATCCTCTCTGCTCGTGGAAGGAACGGGCTCAGCAAGTGCCTCGACCCACCATCTTGTCCATCTTCCAGGAGAGAAGGTCACCTCTGAGCATCCCCTGTGTCTGGGAGGAGCCCCACACCCAGGAGGAAAAATGAAAGCGGGGAACAGGCTGGAAGTGAGGGTTTGACCCAAGCCTTGACGTCAACTGGAGATTTTCTGTCTCTTCCAAAGGGCACCGGGTCAGGTGTCCCCACGCGACTGCCATCGCCCGGTCACGAGCTCCACCAGTGCTGTGCCGGCAGCAGAGCCGAGAGCGGCTGAGGGCACCGTGCCAGCGGATGGCCCAGGCTGCATGTTGTCCCCTGGGCCCGTGGGCTTTTGAGATGAAAAGCAGCAATAAAATCCCAACGAGAGAAGAAGTGGCCGTGTGAGAGCTGCCACGTGAGCGGCTCCCTCTCATGCCGGCCGTTAAATGGTTGTGGAGCCCCTGCAATGGTCAAGTCCTCCGCGGCTCAAAGGGCCCAATACGGATCGGGGACAGGTCCCGGGGCAGGTGGTTGACCATAAAAGCTTCCCGAGGACACCGAGCTGTCCCCATGGGCCGCACACTGACCTCGGCCCAGCCCAGTCCTGCTCTGCCCCGGCTGCACGTGGAGCCGCGCGGAGCATCTCCACGGGCCACCCACGGCACAAACCCCCTTTCAGCGCTTCGATAGCAGCTTCCAGCGGTTACAAACCCCAAAATACCCAACATCTTTTATTTACTCTGTCCTCCAAATGCCCGTTTATCATCCTCCTCTGAGGCCGCTGCAGGCCACCAAGGCTACCATAGCGAACCCCCACGGCGGGCACGAAGCCTCTGGGCCACAGTCAGGGCCAGGCAGAAGATGTTAATGATTACATTAGTGAAACACATTAAAAACAAAACAAAAAAAAAAACACCAAAAACCCACCAAAAAACCCTCAACCAAAAATGAAAACAACCCCAACCACCCCCCCACCAAACAAATGGCACCAGCATTATGGAAAAAAAAAAATCAAGTTATTACTGGCTGCAAACGTTCAGGCTCCTGAGCAAGGTCTTTCATAGGTAATTTCTGTTGTAATTAACATCTCTGGGGTTAATGGATCCGAGTTTCAGGGGATAAAGAGCCGCATTGTTAACAGCCCGCGCTCCTGGCTGCGTCCGTCCAGGCTGGGGCTGGACCAACCGGGAAATCTCCGCTTTCATCTGCCATTAGCGTCAACCCAGCTGTTATGCCCAGGAAATTAAAACTATTCACTGCAGTAAAGTTTTAACGTCCGCGGTTTTATTTGACGTCCCGTGACTTATAGGCTGGACTGGATCCCCCTGCTCTGATCTCTTGGATTTATGAGTTTGAAAAAGGCACCAAGCAACGGCCCCCGGCACCCAGCCGCTGGGCAGGGAGCGACACACGGCCCCGAGCTGCCCGGTTCCCTCCGCCGGTTCCTGGCATGGCAAACACGTGGCAAAACTCAGTTTGCAGCTCAGCAGCTCCGTGCTGCCCCTGTCCTCAGGAAACCGCTGCGTGCTCACCCGAGCGATGCTTGTTTTTCACATCCATCAACGCTTCTGTGCAGGGCGGCCGGCACAGAGCATCACAGGGACACCCAGAAGAAGGGATGGGGACACCCGGGGAGAAGGGACGGGTCCTCTAGCACGACCAACACCAGAGGTGTGGACAGCCTGTTGCAGGAGAGAGGAAAACTCCTTGGGTAGCTCATCCCTGTCTCAAACTGTCCCATGTGTTTTATAGGCTCCCAGCCACTGGTATCTCCCCGCAAGTGTCCATGCTGGTCCGTCCATCAGCAATTTGCGCATTTGGGAATGAAGGGAGGAGGCAGAACCCTGCACCCGCCTCCACCCATGAGTTTTCACTGGGGGCAAAGCCAGCAAATCAATACTGCATCCGAAACCTTAGGGAGAATTACACGCGGTACCCCGTCTCCCCCCGCAGGGACGAGGATCTTCGGGCTGCGGGAGGGGAACAGGCGGTTGGGGAGAGCCGGAGCGGGTGTCCGGTGCCCCCAGCCGTGCCAGGAGAGCGGCTGTGCCGGGAGCCTGGAGCTACTGCAGTAGCATCCTGGATTTCAGCAGGCAAAGAAATGCTTAACGGATGGATTTTGCATCCATCCTTGTGGCTCCTAGAATATCTTCATAAGCCACAATGTGCCCTTAATCCCACAACAAAATCAAGTCAAAGAGCAATTAATATTCTGATACCTGTGGCTAGCTGAAGTGATATAGAGCTGAAGATTTCTTTTTCCATTTCACTCCAACTGTGGTTTTGTTTTTTTCCAGCCATTCTCTGGTCAGTGGTTTTAGGGGCACCAAGGTTCACTTTTGTGGGTAACCTCCACTGTTAGCTGTTGATTTAATTAACTCAGGCTCCTCTGCCTTCTTGACCATACCAACCCCAGCAGGGCTGGATTTCAAACACAAGCCATGAGTATTTCTCGGAGCTTAAAAAAAAGCCCTGAGAAATTAAAAAAGATGACTCTGAACGACCGGGCTCTGCGGTTCCAGGGTAGCGATGTTGGTTGCTTAGTCCTAAACCCAATTAGCAACAAGGATTTGTGACTTGTTTAGCCTAAACTTAAACCAAGTGTTAACGAACGTGTTCAAGAGCTAAAAGTCAAGGCACAACCACGGGGATGCTCGCGGCATCTCCCAGAGGCAGCACTGACCGGTGGCAGCTGCTGCTTTGCAGAGACCTCTGATTGCACCCCCCAAAAAGAAAAAGGGAAGATGAGAGTTTCTGGGCAGGTCAGGCAGAGGGACAACCCCGGAGCCCAGGGAAGGGACCCGTGTTGCCCCAGCACAGCCCCACAACTGCTGCCCCCAGGGGCAGCACCTGCGGGTCCAAGCCCAGGTGAGATTTGGAGGAGGAGAAGCCTCTGAGTCCTCTGGGTTAGGAGCAAGGGGAAAGCAACTGTTACCTACAGCAGCATTTATCGAAGCAGTCACCAACCTGGACCCCAGCGAGAAACGCAGTCCCCAGCCTCCGGGGAGGGGTCGGCACCAAGAAACCCCCAGCGAGACCCGGGGACGTCCTCCATCCCCTGCTGAACCTCCCTGACCTTCGCCGGCAGCCGAAACCCCGGCCGAGTGATTGGCCCAGGCAGGTGCTGCCTTGTTTTTAGCAACCTCGTTGAAATTTAAATTGATTTGTTATTTATCCAACTGACAACAAAGAGAGAAAAAAAAGTCCTAACTCTGTGCGCTGGGGAGATTGGATTCCTGTATCACTGTCAGCTGCATTAACTTACTTCCTGGACCTAAATTCAATTAGGGCAGCATTCCCTAGCATTAATAAATCAATACCAATGCCATTTTGATATATTTTGAATGTCTTTCATTATATATTTCAGGGCAGGGATTAGTGCTGAATTCGAAGTTAATGGGACGTGACAAGGCAAATCAAGTTGGGGAGGTAAAGCCTTCGAGCCGTTCGCTGTAATTGCTTTCTGTTGCAAAAGATTGCGGCGGCAAAACAAAGAGCTGCTGAACTTTTCTTGTCGGGGAGTAATCCCAGCCAGGGACCGTCTCTCTTTGCGAGGGGGAAGAGGAGTTAAACCACCAGTAAAAAGTCTCCGGTGGGGTTTGTGATAGGGGTTCGGCATTGGGTCCCCTCCTGAGCACCTTTTGGGATGGATTCGCACCTCACGCATCTCCCCGAGGGCTCCGGCTACGCCGGCTGCAGCATCCCCGGCTACCCGCACCCGAGGCCGGTTTTTACGTTGAAGGGTTGTGGGCACATTGAACTGGTTTTGAGGCTGAGTTAATAAGGGCGAGACAATGGTGCCGCAGTAAAGAATTCGTCCCCCAGCCCCTCCGAAGCAATCTTTTGAAAATCAACGCGAAAATCCAACCGTTGGGTCCGCACATACACCCCGGCCCCTCGTCACAGCCCAGGCATCTCTCACAGCAACAGGGCAGTCAAAATGCAAATAATTCCTACTGCAAAAACTTGTTGCGAAGCAAAGGGGAGTTTGTGAAGGTGACGGAAAAGCCTTTACCTGGGGCGAGGAGAGTTTATGGGCATCAGGAAGAGCACGAGCAACAGGTACAGAGAGTGGTGCTGCTGGCACAGCTAAAGACACGGCAGAGCATCCTTGATGTTGGCATCCTTAAGCCTAGATATA
The DNA here is from genome assembly GCA_017639485.1 of Pluvialis apricaria. Lineage (NCBI taxonomy): Eukaryota > Metazoa > Chordata > Aves > Charadriiformes > Charadriidae > Pluvialis > Pluvialis apricaria. Next base: position 4,768,663 of record CM030027.1, on the reverse strand, counting down.
AGAGGCAAAAATCCAGATCCCCAGCTGGGATTAACCTCACCGACTCCCGCAGACAACCCAGCGCCGGTTTTGGCTGCTCCGGGCAATAATCCCTTGATAGCAGCTGCAGCAAAGGTAAATCTCCGCATCTCCTCCTCGCTGCCTCTCAAATTGATCAGGACAGTCCTGATTGCAGATTAAGTGACCGGCTATCAGTGACTTGAATCCTGTCCATCAATCACTCAGTTTGGTCCCTTGCAAAACATTAGCGAAGTAATTTCTCAGAGCGACTCTTTCAGACAATAAAGCAGGCACCTTGCAAAATGGAGCGTGCGACTGTTAAAGGTCTTAAAAGCATTTGCCAATTATGAATGGCCTGAAGGGAGCCATTCTTGCTGCATCTGGGGATGAATAAAGATGGAAAATAATAGTATATCAATGGTATTGCAACTTTGCTGTATTACTCTTTTAAGAATTAAAGTTGCTTGGCCCTTCAAAACGGGAGTGGCATGAGACACCTCTGGATTTTGGTGCATTAAAAGTGGGAAAACGTGTAGTCTGAGACAACTTCTGACCTGTCACCACTCAGTTTGTTGTGGTTGTGTCCCTGAAAAGCTGATGTAACCTGTAGAGGGGACAGAGACACGCAGGGAAGGGCCCCGTCCCCTCCACCAAAAACCTTCCTCCTCCACCAAAAACCTTCCTGAACTCCAACTTCAAAGCGCCAGAAAAGCCCAGTGTTTCCTTTGCCAAGCGAGCAAGCCCCCAAGTCGCGTTATCCTGTCCATAAAATCAAAATATGCTATTAAGAGCAATTAAGAGTCAGGATCGCCCTTTGAAACCAGGTGTTTTCACTTTCAGGGGCACCATAAGCTGCAAGAATAGGGGATTTATATAGATTTTCCATAGTTGACTTGGAAAAAAAAATAATAAATGGAAAGAGCCCACTAAAGCATAGCCCCAAGAAGGCAGGTACAGTCGCATCCTTTTGCAATTCATTAGATCCTTCCTCCTCCAGAGGCAGGTACTGATCTCACCCGCGGGTCGGGCAAGGGAAGGAGGTATATATTAAACAAAAAAAAAAAAAGCCTCATTGTTGATTAAAACCATTTAGCCCTGACAAAAACCAAGTAGCTCTTTTTCCAAGTGGGCTCCAAAGTCCCATAAAAAGACACCAAAAGCGGAATGACCTTATAAACCTCCGCCCCGGGCGCCTTTGGGGGCGGTTCAGCTCAGACCGCGCCATCCAACGAGGTACCCAAAACAGCTTTGACCCTAAAAGACAGTGAGTGCCACCCTCCAGATGATGCAAAAAGCCAAATCAGGCTTAACCCCAGCAGGGGACCTGGGTCCGGCGGCAGAATCCGGCCCCCCCACCCCGGTGCAGTTTCCCAAATGCCGCCGTGGGGGCTGCACTCCCCTGAGGTCATTTTGGCCCAGGGGGTGGATGTCTGTCTCGGCAAAAAGCCTAACAGAGACGTTTGGGCCACATCCATGGTTGCCAAATTAAACAGGGCATATTCTGCCCCCTTCTGAGTGTCTGTAACACAGGTTTCTAACTCCTGGAGGGGGCGGAAAGTCGGCTATCGCGGGCTTTTATTTAACTTGGCTGCGGAGACCGAAAAAAACAAAATAGACATTCAATTAACACAAGGATCAGTGAGGACTTTTCCACCGCGGTCACAGGCAGCGCACCCCCCCGGAGGGGTTCCACTCGTCACTTCAATGGTAGTAACTAAATCTGGACAAAACAGACCCAAAATAAGGTCCAGGCGTTTCTAGCATCGCATCCCAGGCTCCCCAGCGAGGATAGCCGAGCGGGCAGTGGGTGACATGCCACCCTCGCCCGTGTCCTGCAAGGGCCACCCAATGGTGCCCGTGGGTTTTCCTCACCTGTCCGCGGTCTCCCTACAGCACTTCCCTCGAAGATCACCCGCGCGCTGTCGGCTGTGCCCTCCCCTTAACGGGCAGCTGAGCTCCGTCCCGCACAAAGCGACACCCAAATCATCCAGCAGCTCCCCCGTGCTGAGGGAAAGGCTGAGGGCCTTGGGGCTTCTTAGTCTGGAGAAGAGAAGACTGAGGGGGAATCTTATCAGTACTTATAAATACTTAATGGGAGGGTGCCATGGGGATGGGAACAGTCTTTTTTCAGCGGTGCCCAGTGACAGGACAAGAGGGAATGGGCACAAACTTGAACGTAGGAAGTTCCATCTTAACGTGAGGAGGAACTTCTTCCCTGTGCGGGTGGCAGAGCAGTGGCACAGCTGCCCAGAGAGGTGGGGGAGTCTCCCACTCTGGAGCCATCCCAAACCCGCCTGGACGCCGTCCTGTGCCACTGCTGGAGGTGCCCCTGCTCTGGCAGGGGGTTGGACTGGGGGAGCTCCAGAGGGCCCTTCCAACCCTCACCACTCTGGGATTCTGTAATGCACAAAAGGGATTTATTTCCACACCCCACACCCCCCTCCAGCCTTCAACTTTTCTTTTTCAGGCTCAAAACCTTTCACATCCACATAACGAGCAGCTCCCATCACTCGCGCAGCCCCATCCCGCCGCTACCTGCCTCCCCCGTGTTCGTGCCAGGTGAGACCCCAAAACCCAACCGCCATCTGGGCTGGTTTCCCCCGACTTCCTCGTCTCGCCCGAGTGCTCAACCCACTCCAGGGAGAAGAAGAAGAAGAATCAAGAATGGCTTTGCCCAGATGCGTTGCACAACCTTTAAAAAAGCAGAAGCCTTCACTTGCAAAGAAACCTGTTTTGGGCAACCCAGACAAGCCCCAAACCTCTCTGCCCACAATCTTGAGCAATAATTTATCCCAGCCATGGTGGGGAGTCTTCTCTGCCCACGCCGCAGCGAGCCGAGAGCAGCCTGGCCCCCGGGAAGGCTCGAGGTTTGCTCCTGCATCCAGCGGCCGAAAGGTTTTATTAAGAGAGTCCTCATCCTGCGAGCAGGGCACGGTGCTGCCGGCTCGCTCCTAACCCGGGGGAACGAAGGAAGAGATGCAGAACAGGGGTTGGAAAGCTGGAAGCCCCCACATCTGCCTGAGGGATGTTTGATTTCTCCTATTTTTAATTAATTACAGATGTAAAGCAAATGGCAAAGAGAGCCGGGGCTGCCGAGGCTCAGAGCTGGTACGAAATCCCACGTACAAACGTGAAAATTAGACAAGGTGCTCGATGACCTGAGGCTGGGGGGGGGGGGGGGGGTGGTAAAAAAAAAAAAAAAAAAAAAAATTTCAAACATTCCAGAAATAACACAGGCGGTTCCTGAATTACCGCCGCGTTAATGGAGGCTGCTCCGCTGGCAAGCCACCGAAATCTGCTGTAATCCCACAAAAATCAATGCAGCGATAGCGCTGCCAGCCTGCCACGCCGTCGGCATCTTCTCGGGCTCCCGAGCGGCGTTTCTTCGAGGATGCTCAGGTAGAGCAGCGATGGGGCTGCGGCGCAAGCGCACGCTCAGCTCTCAGCCCACCGCTCCGCCGAGAGATGCTTGCCATCGAGATAAGAGATGACTGCATCAAACCCAGCAGATCCGGGGCTGGAATACAGCAGGAAAAAAAAATAAATCACGCAACCTGCAATCCGCCCACTAACTCTCCTTTTTTTACCCCAAACAAAGCTCTTATTTCCCTCCCTGGAGAAATTTTTGAGCCTCCCTTTCAGCGGGGTTCGAGCCCGTCGGAACGACGGCAGGACTCATCTCACGGAGGAGCCCATCTCCCCCTACTTCTTGCCTTTACTTCAGACGTGACCTTTTGATTTCTCGGGTAGAGTGTAAATTACATGTCGCCAGCATAAAATATTAAATCCAATTTATATTTAATTATTGATGTTATTATGTATTCCATAGTAATGGCAGGAGGGGAAGAAAAAAAAAAAAAATCCACCCCACCATTAAATAGCTCGGTTGCATTAGCAGCTTCTTGAGGTTAGATATCTTCCTCCGTTCCTTCTTAACGGTAAGATTGATGGGTATGGGGAAGTTTGTAAATAGTCTTCCAGAAATATTTTATCTGATTATTGTACCTATAAAAGGGAGCAGGGAGGGGGAAGAAAGGGCCTTTTTAAACCGCTACTAATTATTTGTTCAGCTAAAGGGCAAACAGCTCGGCGAGCGGCGTGCGTCTAATGCTCTCCAGCAACCCCACTGGAGGTCGGCAGCTCCGATAGCCCCCGTAGGCAGGGACGGGGCCGTGGAAACCAGCCGGGGTTTAAGAAAAAAAAAAACAAAACCAAGACGGTGGAGAACCACAGTGGGTTTTTTTTTTCCCAGCTGAGATTTAACCAGTATGTTAAACTTGAGTTTGACGTTTTTACTAAAATATTAATCAATCCTGTTTCGACTTGATTAAGATCATTTTCTCCCCATATATATTTAATGCCAAAGCCACCCAAGGTGCGCGGGGCGTCGTTGCGTTGGTTTTGCTCCTGTGGTCCTCACGTGGGATGAAAGGGATTTATGGACATCCAGCATGGACCAAGGGGGAAAAGCTCAGCCCACCGCCCCGAAGGGCTGCAAGGCCGAACCACCCCAATCACCTCCACCCGTGCCACGGCAGCTTCGCGTTCACCAAAACGCAATAATAATTCAATTTATTTCTGCAGCGCCCACGCCCCCCACCAGCGTCCTCAGCTCCCCGCTCAGCACAATAAAAACAACATTATCCCCCTCACTTAAAATTTAAATCAATAGACCAAATGGAGAGAATCCGACTCAAGAAAAGTAAAGAGAAATAATTCATCTGGGGACTGACAGCAGGCCACTAAGTGCTCGAGTGTCACCACGCTGGGTGACAACCTTTGGGACTGGGCAAGCTTCAGAGGCAAAGGGGAAAGTTTTTCCAGGCCAAGGATGTCACTGCTCCCGTAAAAAGAGCCTTGTTCGAACAAACAAACGGGTTCCTCGGTATTCCCTCCTCCTCCCCTGGAGGTCTGGCAGAGCCGGGGAGCAGCTCGGCGCACCCCTCCACCCCGGCTGCGGACAATGCTCCAGCGGGAGCTGCTGGGCTGAACCTGAACATTTGGTGACACCCAAATACTCTGCGAGCTCCTCTCCGTCTCCTGAGCCATCGCCTTCGAAGTCAAAACCATCGAGCACATTATGTCAGCGTTTCAAAATAACACGCTCCCACTTTTTGATGGGAAAGACGCTTTTTTTTTTTTCTTTTGCCTTGAAACACCTCCTTAGCAGCTTTGTAAAGCACCCAGGAGCCTTTTCCAGACAGTCCAACAGAAAACACTTAGAATGTTTTTTTTTTTTTGTCTTGCAGTCTGCTGAAAAACTTTGCAGGTATTTCCAGGGAGGCAAAGAGAAGCCCAGCTGCTGGCCACCCCATCCTCCCCCTGCACGGGGACCCCCTAAAGCTGCTGGGCCAGAGACCAGAGGGGACAATTAAATTCCTCCTCCGCTCCCCAGCACCAGCCCTGGGTCAGGACAGCCCAAATTTTACCCTTTTGCTTTCTGCCAGCCCTTACTTTTCCCAGGGCTCCAAGAGAACTCAGCATCACAACAGCTCTGAGGAGCAGCAACTGCTTTTCAAGACTCACGTTTGCCAAAGCAGCCCCTGCGGTTTGCGGGATGGGACAGGAGCAGCCAAAAACCCCTCCACCACCTCTCCAGAGAGATGCACAGCCACGATCTTCAGCAGCCATCACCTCCCCTCCCTCTCTTTCTCCCACCAACGGCAGCTGATTAATCCCTAATTGCCTCCACCCCATCGCTCAGGTGCTAAGCATTTGACCCTACCTCTTTTCACCCCCTTGCAGGGTGCCAACTCCAAACCACCTGTTTGGGCTTCATTTCTGAATCCACAGGACCCCAAAGGGCTTTAACACGGGGCCAAACTGCAGCACAGCGCTGACCCTGTACCCTCCCTACCCTGCCACGATGCACGGGAAAGGAAAATTTGCCCCCAAAGGAGGAAGGGGCTGGAGCTGCATCGTGCAAGCGCAGGGGATGCGCTGGCTCCCAGGCGGCTCCACGAGGGCTGCAGGGTCCCAGCGCCATGGTGGGGCTGGAACCGAAGGAGAAAACAAGAATATTGGGTCTTTACATTTATTTAAATGCTCAGGTCTGGGCTTTTCCCACGTTTTTGGCAGGGCGGAGCAGCCGGGAATTTCAATGCTGTGTGTTCTGGCACCTGGACGCTTGCAGGGATGATGGCCCCTTCTCTCTCAGCAGCATCTCGTTTCAAATTTAAGTTATCCCCTTCTCCCGGGGGGCTCAGCGAGGCCGCCCCGTGTGGGGAGGCAGCCCCGGGCCGGGCTGTGAGCGCCGTCCATCGAGAAGCGTGTCCGGCTGCGGGAAGGCACGCGATGGAGCATCTTCCCCCCAGCCCGCGCCGGCGGCAGGGTCTGCCCCGCTCCTCGCACAGCGCAGCCGGGATCCAGCCCCTTCGCGCTCCTCAGCACAAACATCCACTTGTTGCTCTTTTATTTTTTTCCTTTTTCTTTTTTTTTTTCCCCGCTTTAGCTGTTTTTTCCCCCCCGCCCCGGGGGCCCGGCAGCGGGGCTGTGAACCCTCCCCTACCCCATCACCCAGCCCCGCGTTGGTACCTCCAGCGCCGAAACTCTCCCATCCCGCTCGGCCGAGCGGTCGGTTATGTTATTAATTAAAGCAAGCTGTCATGCCCAGGAGATTTATTTTCTTTGCCATATCTTTAGCAGTAAACGCCACTCGGAGAGCTCAGAAGACCATGTCGGATCCAATCAGCTGCTGAACAGGCTTGTTTTGTTCCTTGTCCCCCTTGATTTTCACCGATCCCTCTTTTCCATTCCCGGGAAGGAAGCAAGTGCAGTGCTGCGCCCGCGCCGCTCCCACAGCCACCCCTACACCCTCAGCACCGCAGTGCCACCCCTGCGCCGGCCCGGGGCACCCATCTGTCTTAATTACCACCTCCTGCTAACAAGCACAGGCTTTTCATCCTATTCGATTACCCCCTTTGACGCCCAAACCAGCTCCAGTCGAGTCCTTCTGCCCAGACCTCCGATCTGGCAGCAGCAATTCCCTAATCGTGTTTGTCCATGTCCTAATCTCTACATTTACTTTAATGGACATTTATATACATGAATTATAGGCCAGCCCACGACGTTTCTCAGAAATACTCAGAGAAGCCCCCAGCAAGCGCCACAAGCGGGTGTCAGGGACCTTGGGGACCCGGAGGGGTTTCTACACCTAAAAATATTCAGCCTGGATTATTTTTTAATTCCCCCCCCCCCCCCCCGAAGACCCAAATCCAAGCTGCATCAGTACATTTTACAGGCACACACAGACAAACCCCTGCTCGCTTGCTGCCTGAGGACGGCGAGCCGCCTGCGGGGACGCAGAGGGACAGCCACCGCCGACGGCACCGCCGAGCAGCGGGCGCGAGCGCGGTGACAAACGCTGGCAGAGCCACCGTGCCGAGCTGACGCCTCCTGCCAAGACGCTGCTTGTAAACAACAAGTGAAATAACTGCCCCGGGCGGCCGGGGGGGACTCAATGTCCCAAATCCCCGAAAGGGGCTCCCCTCGGCCCCGGGTGGACGGGGGTCCGGGAGAGGCGGCCACACGGCTCCTTCCAGGAGCTCCGCTTCGGGAACCCAGCGAGGATGGGATTGATCCGCCCGGTTTGGGGGAGCAGCCGGGGAAACACCGCAGTTCGGAGGGAAGCAAAAGCCAATGGGCCCCGGCTTGGGTTTCGGAGGGAGGAGAGCTGCAAAGGGAGACGGACACTCAGAGGGGACTCGCAGATCGCGCTCGGGCTCGGCTCAGCCCCGCTGCGAAGGGGCGAGCGCAGTCGGCATCCCACTCGCTCCGTACAAACCCATCTGGGCTCTGGAGGCTTCCCGGGATGAAGACGTTTTCCCCCTCTCCCGCCTCCTCGGCTAATTTTACTCCGTCTGGCCGGAGCTCGCAGCCCCTGGTTCTCGTTACGCCCCCCGCCGCGCACCAGCGCAGGCACGCAGCATTTTTGCAAAGTTACAGGGTAGCAGAAATATCCTTGTTTTGTTTTTCCTTTGGCCACTCTGTCGCGCTTCCAAAGTTGGGAAAAAATTACGAAGTAGCAAGAGGGGGGGAAAAAAAAACCCCACCAACCAACCAACAAACCCAACCAACACAGATTAGACAAATGCATAAATAACCTCTGTTCTTCGGGGGTTGATCGTGCTCCAGAGCGGAAGAAGGGGGAGGACAGAAGGAGGGAAGAAATTCAAAATCTAAAAAATTGGAGTTTGCTTATTTAAAAAAAAAAAAAAAAAAAGCCAACAAAAAAATAAAATCCACACACGCGGTGACGCCAGCCCCAGCCAGCCCATCGTGCTCCATCCCTGCGGAGACGACCCGTCGGCTGCGGTTCCCCATCGCCAGCCCCAGCTGGGGGTCCCTGCCCCGCAGCGAGGGCCTGCTTGGGGGAAAAAACCCACATTTCCTTCTCCTTGCTGCTCCTGGCAGATCCACCCCAGCGCCCGCTCGGATGGGGCACGAGAGCCCGTCCCCATATCGTGCCACCGCGCTGAGCCCCGGACAGGGCAGCAGAAGGGAGATGGGGATGAGCTGTAGGTGATTAATGGCATCTGGGAGAGATCTAAAACATCAGCGAGAGGTAAAGCGGTGAGGTGAAAGAAAGGGGAAGGTGCTGGCATGGGAAGGAGGGGGTCCAGCCCCAAAAAGAGGGCAAATAGCGCTGGTAGGAATGGCTAAATATGTGCTTGGAGCTGTACCCGGCGCAGGGGGTGAGCTGGCGGCAGCAGCGAGCAGGACCGGGAGCCGTTACCGGTCCCCGCGAAGAAGGTGGGCTCCACAGAGCCCCTGGGGCCACGGCTGCCCAAATTTCTGCACGTCACACATCCAAAAAGCCCCGAGGGCCGAGCGGGAGCCTGAAACCGAGCTGCAGCAGAGGGGAGCGGGGGCAACGCTGGAGCCCTCGAAGTTTCCATCGCAGCCCTTCCCCGAAGGGAAAAAACACGTGGAACAGAGGGTATAAAGCACAAACCACCATGTTTTCCCCCAAAATGTTAAGAGTTGAAGCCATCACGCCCCTGGCTGCCGGGTGGACGGGTGCAAGGTGGGTGCCGGGAGGAAATCGTCCCAGCGGCGGGTGAGGAAGCTGCGGGGCCGGGTCTGGATCCGGCACACAGTCCTGGTTAACACATGTCGCAAAACTGAAAGCCAAATGGAGAAGGAAACAGAAGGTGACAGTGAAGATACCGTGACTAACGGGATCTTCCAGGGCCGGTTAGAGGAACTGGCTTTGCCTTGAGGTGGTTGGGGATGTGCTCGAGAGCTACGCGCGGCCCCACAGATACCATCAAAATGCCACCCAGGTGGTTGCGAGAATGACAGATAAAGGCGGCCGAGCAGGAACAGATTTGCAGAAGTGACACCCTCCAGCGCTCAGCACCAGTTTTTGGCCAGGCCTGGTGGTTTCTCTGTTTATTCTCCCAGTGAACAGCTACACCCCGGCTCCCGCGCTGCCGGAGAACCCTTCCCAAATCCAGCCCTGGACTAGAACCCTCTGAGGGTTTCCGAACCCCAACCGAGGTTTCGAGGCAGGCGGAGCGACGGCACAGAGGTGCGCGGCGTCAGCACGCCTCCAAGGTCTCCCCGTGCTGAGAAATCACCGTTTGGCCCTGCCGAGAAGTGCCTTTTTATCACACTTGAACACCCAAACGCTTTTGCATTGGTGCATTTTTATTTTTATTGCTTTGGTGCATTTATCACCTTGCACGAAGGAGGAGGTGATCGCTCGAGGTGCCTCCCAAAACAAGGGGAAGGCATTCGCACCCCCCAGCAAAGACCAGCACGACCGAGCCCTCCCAGCACCCAGGGGTGTCCCTGGGGAAGGGATGCTCCGGGTAACTCTTACGGGAGCATCTCCCACGGGACGACCGCAGAGGACTGAGATGGGCCACGGCTTTGAGGAACGGACCCGAGCTTCCATTTCTCCATGGGACCGAACATCCCCGTGCACGAGCATCGGCTCCCCGGTTTGATCCTCCGCAAGAGCTGAGCAAACCCAGCTTGCTCGCAGCCCCTCTCTGCTCCTTTCACCAAAGTTTCACCATATTAAGCAGCTGAACTGCATCATCCAAGGAGTGTCAAATTGGTTTTAAATGGTTCTAATTATAACCAGGAAGTTTTAAAGTGTGTGGGTGGAAAGGAATGCAGCAGATTAATTTAATAGCAGTTACCACGGCACAATAGTCCTTCAATTAAGAGTTCTTTCTGGCTGGGTGTTTTTTTTTTTTTCTTTTCCCTGTTAATAATAAATGTCACAAATGAGAATAGACATATTACTTCATCAGATGCTTTGGCATATCTTGTCGCCGAAAGCCTTTTGTGCAGAAATAGTAGCTGAAAGGGTAATTTTATAGGGCTTAACACTCACTTAACACTTTAGGGGCCAAAATCAGGCCTCAGAAGAAACCCAATAAGCTGCACCTGTTTACATCCCAGCAGAATCCCACTCTGCAACCACAAAAAAAAAAAAACCCTCGTGTAGTAGCAGGGCTTTGCTATGGTGTGTCAGACACGAGCCTGGCTGGGGAGCATCCTGCTGCCAGCGCCTGGAGAGAGCATGGGGCCGGGGAGCACAGGGAGCTCGGATTTGAACCCCCAAAATTCTCCCACTCGGCTCCTTTTGGTTTTCCAGCCCTGCGAACCCGAGTCCTGCTCCGGCCGTGGGGCGGCTTTGCGGGGCACGGAGGGAGCGGGACCCCGCTCCGGCTCCCCGTGGTCAGGGAAGGGGCCGGCTTCCTCCCCTCTCCGGCTTTGAACAGCGTGGGGGTTCCCGAAATCCAGGTGTCGAGACGGGAAACGACACGTTTCCCAGCACCGCTCTGCAAAGAGAGAGGCTGTGTGCGGGGCTCGGGGTGTCCCGCGGGGAGCAGCCTGCATCCCGGCCCCTTCCCGGTGCTCGTTAGCCGACACGACGTGCAGCGATGGCCCTGCAGCGACGTGTCCCGACACACCACGTCACCGACTGCTCCCTGCTCCGCGGCGAGCGGCAAAGTGCAGCTCACATCCCCCTGGAAAAGAGACATCGTGGCCCCATCTCTCTTCTTTGAACTCCCCTCGTTAAAAGCCGTCAAACCCCAACCCTAATTGCTTCCCACCTGAAACGCCGGCTGCGTTTCCAGCATCCCTCCCTGGAGCTGTGCAGCGCTCCGGGGTGAGTTCCTGCATCCCGGCCGTCCCCTCCTGCCTCTGCAATCCGCTTTTTCCTCCCAGGTCTCGGCCGCGGCCGGGCGCAGGGCTCCTCCTTTGCAGCTGGAAGTTTTCCCCAGATCCGGCTCCCAGTGCCGTGGAGGGGAACCTACCGGCCCTGGCCCTGCCTGAAATAGCCTTTACCGTTCTTTTTTTTTTTTTTTTTTTTCTTCTTTGAAAGGTTTATTCTGGTGGGTAATGATGGGGGAAGACCGCTGGGATAGGGGAAAACCACGGAGCAACCCAACCCAGGCAGTTAATGATGAGGGAGGATGCAGCGGCCGCGGCCAGGAGACAAAACTACTGGGAAGAGCGACCAGAAGCATATTTAAAAAGAAAAGCTGTGTCCGGCGGGAGGGGCAGGGAGGTTCGGGGGGGACAGGAGACCCCCTGACACCCCCAGGCTCCCCAGGGCACCGGGTGGAGGATGGGGGTGAGGGGGGCACGGCAGCTCCGCTGGCATGGGTGCCCCATGGACCCCCAGCGCCTCTGGGTTTGCACCCAGGAGCAGCGTACTGGGAGCACTGGGAGCCCTGGGGGGAGCTGGCATCCATCCCCTTGGCATTTCTGATGAGCTGTGATTTGGGGGTGAGGTGCCTGCTGATTACCAGCACCCGCTGTCCTTTAATAATTAATAATGACTAAAGTGTTCTTCCCATGCCGGGGGGGCTCACCGCAGGGTTACGAGTAAGCGATGATCAGACTGGGAGAGCTCGATCTCTGCGGTGGCAAAAATGCACGGGCCAGGGGACGGCAAGGCAGGGGAGAGAGGTGTCTCTAATGTTCGATGGGACCCACATGGGACAGGGATGTCCCCGGGAGCCACGGCGGCATCGCCCTCGCCCAGCGCTTCCCCGGCCCCGCTCAGCCCCGGCACTCCTGCGCTTGCCACGAGGTCGGCGCTTGCTCACGGTGCCCAGCGAGCCCACGGGAGCTTCCCTGCACACCGCCAAGTGCTGGAAAAGAGCAAAGACTGACTAATATTCCCCAAAATCCGGCTTCATCTTTGTGATTTGTGTTCGCGTTTGGCCGATGCGATATTGAACAGATGCCTGGAGGGACTTTGGTACTTAAAAACAACGCACAGGAGGTAAACAGGGAGATTTATTATTTTACTTTTGTGGTTTTGAGATAGTTTATGACACCAGGCTAATAACTCACAAACCAAAAACTTCATTGATCGGGGAAAACGTTACGTTATCCTCCCTCCGTGCCCGGAGAGGTTGCTCCCCCACAGCCACCCCCTGCCCCACTGCCGGCCGGGGACAGGTCTGTCCTGGCACAGCATCCCGGCAGGATGGCCGCGTCCCAAACCCCGTGTCCCGCAGCAGGGAGGGAAGCAAATCCCCAGCGTCCAGGGCAGCCTCTCGGGACCTCCGTGGTGCTGTGGACTCAATACCACTCATGCTGGGACCAACAGCAGGAGTGTCCCCCGGCCATGCTGCCCAGCTCGCAGCATCCCTCCCTCCGGCCTCCTTCATCCTCCTAATTGCAACAGCAGGACCACAGGTTCCATCCTTCCCCGTTATTGACAGCTAATTAATTGCCACTTGTCACATTCCCCCAAGGAAATGTCCGCCCCCAGCAATCGATCCCTGCTGCTGCTGGGTTTTGGGAGCCCCGAAGGCATCCCCATCCCGCAGGGGCCGGCGGGACCCATCGCTGCAGAGAACCAGCCTGGCACCTCCCGAGGAGTGCGGCGCCGCGGCACGGTGCCGGGGAGGGCTGCCGGGGCGGCCGTGGCGGCGGGCAATGCTCGAAGGCAGCACAGCGGCCGGGCCGTTTCCCAGCCAGAGCCCAGCGAGGGGAGAATCGCAGAGGCGAGCACCCCGGGCCGCTGCCCCGCTGTCTCACACCGGCATATTTCTGTGATATATACTGTAAATCTGCTTCATTTGAAATTCATGGTTAATGACTGAGGTGCTCTCATCCAGGAAACTCCGCGAGGTTCCGGCTTTTAAGGGAAAAGATGTAACCGGGCAGAAGTTGACAAGCGCTGCGGAGAGCTGCCCCGCTCTCCAGGCACTTAAGAAGTCTCCAAAAGAAACACCAACCTTCCCGGGAAGGCTGTGATTTATCGGCCCTTAGGGCTGCGAATCCCAAACCATCCCACCCCATGGTCCCCAGCCCGTCATCCCAATCCAAGCTACGATCCCGGACCGATGGGGAAGGGATGGCTTGAGCAAAGCTGGCCCGCAGCCCCTCGTTTGGCCGGCACCGGGGACACCCAGCGGGACCCTCCGCGTGGTCCCGGGGGGGAAAAAAACGGGGCGGATTTCTGTTTTGCCCACCCGCTCGCTGCTAGCATTAAAGGCAAACCGTTGCAATCATCTGAACTATATGATCAGGAGCCTAATTCAATACAATCAGGCTCATTGTTTGAGGGTTGAGCATTTAGCTGAAACCCTAAGCCAGCCCTGCAGTAATTTGGCTGGGGAGGAATTGATTTTGACCATCAGCACTTTCTCATTTTCAATAGAGTACGAACGTAACCAGGTTAATTTCTGTTAAGCACATTACCCAGGTACTTTTTGCTCTCCAGCCCAATGATTATGTGTCTGATCTGAAAGATTATAATTGCAACCCAACAGGACACAAACAGTAGTCTGTGATTGAAAGGAACCGGACTGAAAGCAAACCAGCTTCTCTTCTACCTAAAAACCAAACAATCTTCACGTTTCCCCTCTCTTCAAATCTCTTCATGGTTAATGACTACACGCAATAAAGCAATATATTAGATCTGTTCTAATAAGTAAATACGCTCTAATTAATCTTAACCACCAGTAGACTACTATGTCTCCCACCTCACTGGATTAATGGAGTTATTGCAAGTTTTGAGTTGCTCCTATGCAAGTTTTAGGTCTGGTTTTCTTCTTTACCCAAACCAGCGCTTCTGCTTGCAAAGGGCTTCCCAGCACGGTCGCCCCCAGCACCCCGGGGGCCACATGGGCATCCTGGGCACCGCCTCTTGTCCTGTCCCCAGCTTTCATCCCGGTGACAAAGGAGATTTGGCCATGGGTCTGAGATTCCCAGATGTCGGCATGCCACCGGGATGGCACCCACAGCGAACCGGCCCAACGGGACCACAGCAAACCAACACCATACGTGCCACCCACGCTCACCCCTGCAGTCTCCCCCAAAATCAGAGGTGGGGAAGGGTCCCCGTGCCACTGCTCGGCTGAGGATGTCCATCCCCCCCACCGCCACCACCCATCCCAAGGGCTGGGACCGGGATGAGCGCAGGCTTGCCTTGCCTCCAGCCCTGCCTGTACATTATTTCTCCTGATCATCATAACTTTCTTCCGCTTCTAAAGCACCTTTCATCACGAAACAGGATGGAGCGCGGCAGCTGTTGAACAGCATGGAGCTGCGCTGCACAGGCAGGGACGGGCAGGAAGTGGAAGCGGCTCCTGCAGCTGCTGGGACCGCGCAGGAGAGCTGTACTCACGCCACCGCATGCCGGGGCCTTATCACATCCCCCAGCACGCTCACGGCTCCCTTCTGACACGCGAGAAGCCCATGTGGCAGGTTGCACGTGACGGCAGCGATGTGACACGCGGCGGCTGGGGAGGGGTGAGCTCCCCTGCGGGGACCAAGGGGAGAAGAGCGGGGGCCTCGGCCGCAGCAGAGCATGGCGCCTTCCCGCCCTCTCCAGCGGCACCTACACCCAGCGCAAGGGCCCGCGGGGCCGCAGGTCTGACCTGTGGCAGTGCAGGTCCAAGTTGTGGCATTGGACACCCAAATTGCGGCATTGCACACCCCAACCATGGCATTGCACACCCAAACCACGGCACTGCATGTCCAAACCATGACCCTGCACACCCAAACCACGGCACTGCATGTCCAAACCGTGACCCTGCACACCCAAACCATGGCACTGCATGTCCAAACCACGGCATTGCACACCCAAACCGTAGCATTGCTCACCCAAACCGCGGCATTGCACACCCCAACCACGGCATTGCACACCCCAACCATGGCATTGCACACCCCAACCGTGGCATTGCACAACCCAACCACGACACTGCACACCCAAACCACAGCACTGCATGTCCAAACCACGGCATTGCACACCCAAACCACGGCATTGCACACCCAAACTGTGGCATTGCACACCCAAACTACGACACTGCACACCCAAGCCATGGCACTGCATGTCCAAATCACGGCATTGCACACCCAAACTGTGGCATTGCACACCCCAACCATGGCATTGCACACCCAAACCATGACACTGCACACCCAAACCACGGCACTGCACACTCAAACTGTGGCACCGCACACCCCAACCACAGCATTGCACACACAAACATGGCATTGCACACACAAACCATGGCACTGCACACCCAAACCATGGCACTGCACATCCAAGCCGTGGCACTGCACGTCCAAGCCATGGCATTGCACACCCCAGCTGTGGCATTGCACACCCAACCCATGCCATTGCACACCCAAACCACAGCATTGCACACCCAAACTGCAATACTGCACACCCAAACCACAGCATTGCACACCCAAGCCATGACATTGCACACACAAACCACGGCACTGCACGCCCAAACCGCGACATTGCACACCCAAGCCATGGCGTTGCACACCCAAACCACAACACTGCACACCCAAGCCATGGCACTGCCCACCCAAACCACGGCATTGCACACCCATGCTTTGGTGTCGCGCAGGGGCTTGGCTCACGTCCTGGGCAGCGCGCTGTGGCCTCTGTCATGCTGGAGCCACAATTATTTTTCTGAGAAACAACTCAAATCCCTCCCTTCCCCACTGCCCCGACTGTCTGAGCAGCCCGAGGAGCTTCGCGCTGCGAGAAGACCCGGGTGCCTTCACGGGGACACTCGGCTGCGCGCCCGACGGACCCCTGATAAAAGCATCAAGTTTGTTGTGGTGGATGGGAGATAACCGATGCTGTTCCCCCACCACCCCTCGACCAGGATCTTCCCCTTTGAAAAGGACAAATATAACCGAGATGAGTCAGTTCCTCCGAGCTCCCATCCCCTGTACAATATGTAACTGGAATTTTTCATTTCGGCACTGCAGGGGAGGCATAACTGGAGAAGACAATGGAGTCAGCTACGACCCAAAAAAGCAGTGCCAATTCTGTGTGCATGAGAAATAAAAACATTTTTTAATCTAAAAATAAATTAACTGTAAGTGACAGCAAGAGCAGATCTGCATGTACTCACTGTCAGCCCGCGCAGGACCAGTGCCCGCTCCTTGGCATGAGGCGGGTTTGGGTGAATTCCCTGCTCTTTCAGGCCAGGTTGGGATTCGCAGCAGTACCGCCGAGCTGGGGAGGCACTCAGCACCTGCACCAGGAACCGGGCTCTCTGAGTTGGCATGGGACCCAGACACAAATCCACAGAAGCCAGGGAAACCTCTTGGGTTTATTTTCTAACTGCATTACGGCAGCGGGAAGGGAAAAGAGGCTCCACCGAGCTCAGGGCTTGGCTGGGCCAAGGCACTGCACAAACCCATAAAAACCATCCAGCTTCCCGTGATTAAATAAAAGGGTAGCGAGTACGCAAGTGGCTGATGGCCTCATTCTGCAGCTGAGCTGCGGCCACCTCCGTGTCACAGAGCAGAGCAGATATCTGGGGCAGCCTCTGCCCAGAGCCCTCCCTCCTCCCCTGCTCCTCGCCCCTCTGCTCGCTCCTAACTTGTGCTGGGAGGAGACACGGAGCGACCCGGTGCTCAGGCGTTACAGGAGATCGCCTGGGTGCTCCAGAAGATAAAAGGCCAGTCAAGGGACCGCAGGCGGGAGCTGCAGTGGGGCGCAGCTGATGCAGTGTTTCATGCCTCCAAGAGCCAGGCCAGCATCCCTCCCCGCTCCCAAAACTTCTCTCATCCCAAGTGTAGCAATTGGTTCCCACACACGAGGGACACGGAGCAGACCACGAAGCACAGCACCATCTTAGGGCACGTGAGCAGGGCCGGATCCTGCTGCTCTTCTTTACAAGCACCAAGTCTTGCCGGGACATGGCTGGCGTTGCTGCTGCAGGCGATCAGTCGTGCACTGATCACCTTCGCTAAAAAACGTATCCATGGGGAACAGAGGTGGTGGGACACCCCTCGCTGCAAAGGACTCAGAGCCAGCGAGGACAGGACCTGAGGGACAACCTCAGGGCAGAGAGGACAGGAGCTCCAGATGGAGCCGGGAGATATTGGTAAAACTGTGGCCCAAGGATGTAACTCAGATTTTGACAGCCCAATTTACTGCGCAATGACACCAACCACCGCGCTGGCTGCTTCTTTCAGAAATCCCCCCTCTTCCCGCACCAGTGGTCCCTGTCCCCAGCGTGGTGGCAGCTCGCTCCGTGTGCGTGGAAATCCGACAACTCCCAGCCAAGCTGCCAGGATATGGAGAAGGCAGGTGAGGGGGGACACCCAAAAACCAAACCACGTTGGGACAATCCTCTCCTTTTTCTTCAGATACTGTCAACAGAGCTATTTAAAAGCCTTCTGCCTCCCATTCTTTGCCCGTGTCTGCTCAGTTTTACAGCACTGGCTTCACTAGGTTGGGTTTCTTTTTTTTTCCTCTGACTTGGCTCCTTGCTGGGTAACACTGTATTTGATATTTTTAATCACTCAGCATGCATCAGAGTTTGGCAGCGGAAGAAAGTGAAGTTAAAAGAGAACAGAGATAGTCTGCATTTGCCAGGGCTGCCTGCCATTGCCACAACCCCTCATCGCTTGTGCTGCGTTTCCCTCTGCTGGAAAGTCACGAGCCGCAGCTGACAAGGTCAATTTAAAAAACCTATCGTCGGCCAGCAATTCTTAACCTTAATTTGGATCTTTTCTTCAAAGAAAGCCAAAAGTCCTGAACCCTTCTACCTTTACGGTATAAATATAAAGACATTACACATACATACACATAGATGCATTTGTGTGTGCATATCAATATTGCTGATAAACCCTTACAATAAATCTACATTTGGCTTTGTAAGGCTGGAAGGTCCCGGCCACTCCAGCAACGTTATGCAAATTTTTAATTTCTTCGCTCAGAAGTTGCAGCAAAACTTTTCGTTTCCTGTGAGAGCTGCAACTTTCTCCCTCTTCTGGGTAACCTGAGTGATTCCCAGAGGGGCCGAGAGAGAGGGATGCTGTTGTTGGGTTTCTCATCCTTCACCAGGCTCTACCCTGCACCTCGCTGGTGCTCCCGGCTGAGCTGAGGCACAGCAGCATTCATCTGCTTCATGTACCGCTTCCTCAATTTGATTATAAAGTTTGCGTCACCCCATTGATTCCTTGGAAGAAGAGAAAACGGTTGATTAACAGTGTTTACTAAACCACAGAGTCACTTCAAGCCCGCAATCGGTTGCCTGCCCAGACATCAGTGACTGGAATACAGGGGAAATTTACAGATTGCTTTCCAGGTGGCTCCGAGATGCAGCGACGAGGCCTTAAATCTGCCTATAAAGATAAAAAAAGGAGAGTCACCGCTTTTCATCTGCTTCTCTCTGCTGAGGAGAGGCTGAGAGCCCCGGGGCTGTTCAGCCTGGGGAAGAGAGGGCTGAGAGGGGATCTCAGCAATGCTGATCAATGTCTAAAGGGCGGGTGGCAAGAGCATGGGGCCAGACTCCTTCCAGCGGTGCCCAGCGACAGGACGAGGGGCAACGGGCACAAACTGGAACACGGGAACTTCCATCTGAACATGGGGAAAAGCTTCTTTCCTGTGAGGGTGCCCGAGCACTGGAAGAGGCTGCCCAGAGAGGCTGTGGAGTCTCCTTCTCTGGAGATACTCAAACCCGCCTGGACGCCGTCCTGTGCAACCTGCTCTGGGTGACCCTGCGCTGGCAGGGGGGTGGGCTGGGTGATCCCCAGAGGTCCCCGCCATCCCCTGCCCGTCGGGGATTCCATGATTTTCCTCAGCACACCGAAATCAAGCCCGTAAAGCCCAAAGCACCCGTGCGGAAGGCTGTCTCCAGGGCGCCGGAGGGCGACAGGGCCTGTGGCCGCCTCACAACCAGCCATTGGGACCCCGGGCCGCGCAGAGGGGAGCAGCACACCCCGCTGCCAGGCGGGGAGCAGCGCTTGAACCCTCTCCAGCTCCAGGGGGGAGCAAAAAGCGCTGAACCCGGCACGGGAGGAGCCCCGAAGGTCGGTGTAACGGGGTTGGCCTTGGCCTGGGCCGCGGAGCATCCCCGAGCCCCGCTGCGGCCGCCGCCGCCGCCCGAGGTGAGGGGAAGGCAGCGGGAAAGGGCGGTGGCGCCTCCCGCCCGCTGGGGGGCGCCCGAGCGCCGCGGGCCCTCTCCGGCAGGAAGCCCGCGAGACCGGAAGCGGAAGTGCTCACCGAGAGCAATGGCGGCCGAGGTGTTGACGCGGGGCGGTTTGGCGGCTCCGGATGCTGATGGCGGGGTGAGGCGGCGGCGAGGGGGGTCGGGGGGAGCGGAGGAGCGGGGGGAGGGTGTCCCGACACTGTGCCGGTGGCTGAGTGTGGGTTATTTCAGGGCTCGGGCTCGGAGGACGAGGCGCGGCCTAGCACGGCGGCGGCGGCGGCGGCGGCGCAGAAGCGGGAGGAGCGGCTGCGCAAGTTCCGTGAGCTCCACATGAAGCGGGTACGCGGTGGGCGGGATCACAGCGGGACCGGGGGCGCTGCCCCCGATGCACGGGGAAGCGGTGGGGAAGGAACGGCGGGGGTTGGCCGGAGCAGGCCGGCCGCACCTCGGTGCTCCCGGGCAGGTTGTGCCGCCGGTTCGCCGCTCCCAATTGCAGATGCGGCGTTTTAACGTGGCGGGGTCGGTGACCAGCGGCCTGGCCCCCTCCCGGGACGGGCCCCCGTGGTCCTCGCGGGCTCTGCTGTTCTTGTGTGTGCGATTGAGGGTTTCCCCACGTCTCTGGAGTTCAGTAAGAGAGAGTTTTGTTCCTAGAACGAGGCTCGCAAGCTGAATCACCAAGAAGTGGTGGAAGAAGACAAAAGGCTTAAATTGCCGGCGAACTGGGAAGCCAAAAAAGCTCGGCTGGAATGGGAGCTGAAGGTGGAGGAGAAAAAGAAGGTAAACACACAATTGCAGCTTCCCGTAAGTCCGAGCGGCGGCAGGGAGGCTGGGCCACCGTCGTGGTGGCTATGCAGTCTTGGGAGCTCATACACACGTTGACCCCCCAAAATTCATCTCCCAATTAGACTCCCAATGATCTAAATTGCTGTCCTGCACT
This sequence comes from Pluvialis apricaria, assembly GCA_017639485.1. Classification (NCBI taxonomy): domain Eukaryota; kingdom Metazoa; phylum Chordata; class Aves; order Charadriiformes; family Charadriidae; genus Pluvialis; species Pluvialis apricaria. Next base: position 4,748,329 of record CM030027.1, on the reverse strand, counting down.
AGAGTTTGACTGGACTGCTCTAGGCAGTTCAAAGTTTGATCCTTGGCCACTATCTTATTGTTAAAACCGAAACATTCTTTGTGCTGTGTTAGGAATGTGCAGCAAGAGGAGAAGACTACGAGCGAGTTAAACTGCTGGAGATCAGCGCTGAGGATGCCGAGAGATGGGAAAGGAGAAAGAAGAGGAAGAATCCAGATCTTGGATTTTCAGGTAATGGCTTAACTGGGTTCATAGTGAAGATCTTTGTTAGTATTTTAGCTGCAAACTGTGCTGTGAAATAAAAACCTTCACCTTGACACTAATTCTTTTTCTTCCCAAGATTACGCGGCTGCACAGCTGCGCAAGTACCAGAGGCTGACCCGGCAGATCAAACCTGACCTGGAGCAGTACGAGAAGCTGAAAGAGCAGTAGTAAGAGTGATTTCAGTCACCTGATACCGTCTGTGGTATTTCTACGTTATTAGCAAACACTAAAGACTCAGACTACTCCTTTCAGCGCACGCCTGTTCTCATATACACTGTGATATTAATTAGTCTTTTAACACGATCTTAAAACGCGTGGCCTGATCAGCTCCTCTGCCATCCCCGCTGCAGCAGGCAGGAGCAGCATAATTGATGAGGTTCATTTCTTCAATCTTGGCTGTACTGAGTTTGAAGTAGTATTTTGTCAATCAGGCCGTATTTAAATGCGTGAGTAGATGAAACTCTTGTTTCTCAGAGTAGGTTTGGGGTTTTTAAGCAGCCCGGCGTGGTTTAAGCAGACCGACTGACTCATGGGGACTTGCCAGGTTTGCATGCGGACGGATTTAGAATGTCAGCGCAGCGTTTCTGCCCCTTCCGTAGGCGCGTGCTGGTGGCTCAGCACAACTGGGGGAGTTTGGTTTTAGTATCATGTTCTCACCTGCATCCTGGACTCCCACAGTTTAGTATGAGTTAAGTGCCTTGAAGTGTTAATTAAGAATCAAACCAAAGCAGTGAAATCTCAAAGCAATTGGTACGGGTGTGTAAACTGCTGCCCTCCTTTTACTCCTGTCTAGCGGTGAAGCACTTTATCCCACATCTGACAGTCTGCTCCATGGAACTCACGTGCCGTCTAAGGAAGGGGTTGATAGGATGGTCGCAGACCTTGAAAAGCAGTAAGTAAACACTGAGATAAAACAAAGTGTCTGACAGGCAGTTGGATCCGCAGGATTCACCCACATATCTCCAACTGCTGCCGTTTGCCTTACAGAATTGAAAAGCGTGAGAAGTACAGTCGCCGCCGTCCTTACAACGACGACGCAGACATCGACTACATCAACGAGCGAAACGCCAAGTTCAACAAGAAGGCAGAGAGGTTTTACGGGAAGTACACGGCCGAGATCAAACAGAACTTGGAGAGAGGAACGGCCGTCTGAGCCGTTGTCTCCAGCAGAGCGCACGTCTGTTAGTTTGGTGTAGAGATTTTGCACGCAATTTGAACTTGTATCAGAAAAATACTTTGTAGAAGTAATTTGTGTAACAATTCCTTGCAGAGGTGACTAGCTTGTGCAATTTCATGTTCTAAATAAACACACGGTCTTACCATTTAATTTAGAGTAAAGCTTGTCTTCGTTCTCCAGTACCTGCAGACCGGTGAAGCCCCTCAAAACACATTTAGCAGGAAGGTAGAAGAATGCTTGAGGAACATTGCGTCCTTTCTGGCTGTCTCCTGTGGGCAGTGTCCCACCACCCTGGCAGTAAACCCACCCCTCCTCCCGAAGGGGAGGAGGAACAGGGCCAGCTCAGGCATGAACCTCAAGTTGCCATAAAATCATCCTTAGTAGCCCCATAATCCTTAGTGCGTTTGCCATCCGTAGCTTGGCAATTTAATAGTTTCTTAAAGAAGCTTCCAGACTGGAGGAGTCAGTCAGTTTATTTACTAGCCATTTATTTTTACAAAAAAGGGAGATTTGGCTGCTGCCAAAAGCATGCACCAGCACGCTGACATGCCTGCAATGCTGTCCTTCGCAACGGTCTGTGAGCTGTGGAGCAGAGTGCGCTGTACCGCTGCGTTCTGGAGCTCTCGCCAGTTACAAGCAGCATAACCTGTACCGTTGGTATCGCAACGTCACCTCCACTTCCTTCACACTTCGCTTACTGCCTCACACAGCGAGGCTTTAGAGGCCGATTTTAGAGCAAGCTACATCAAAACACGAGGCGGCACTAGGTCACGTTCAGCATCACAAGTCAGCACAAGTGACAGCTGCTCAGGTGCAGCACATCTGACAGAATGGCGACAGCTTCACACGCAGCAGTCGGGTTTACAGCCGACATGAGCTCTCTACCTGCAAAGGGGCAGGAGGGGAGGCTGCTCTGGAGGCCCTGAACCAGCCACAGACCGGGTGGGAACGGTCCCAGTGTAAAGGTCCACTTCCAGAACAACGCAGAAGTTACTCTGCTGCGCTTTGGGATAACAGTAGGGCGAGGGAAAGCAGAACCTGGAAATAACCACTTACAGCACAAAGTCAACTTACCACCCAACAGAGGTCTAACACGACACATGGAGAAGCCAGTGCGAAACTAAACTTTATTTACTTGAAGTAAACAGTTACACAATGTAAGTCAAGAGTTCAAAATAACAGCTACTGAGCTATTGTTTAGAAAAAGTTACCCACCTGTAAGTTCTAGTCCATTAAAGCAATACAAAAATATTTACAAATATACACAAGATTCCCACCTGTGGCTTCTGGTTCACTGTGCTCTACATCTGAAAGAGAAACCTAAGATTCCAAAATTAGGATCTCAAAATAAATACTCAGTATTAACAAGTCTTCAACCCGATCAGAAAATTTCAGCTCTCGCTACTGAAGTATGCGCAATGCTGCAGTCAAGAGACAGCGAGAAAAACAAACTAGCGTGCCCGGAACGCTGCACTTTTAGGTGAGAAGTTTAAAAATGTTTTCTTCTCTTCCTTCTTGACAGGAACCCACTGCCCATAGGGACTTCCCTTTCTGTCCTCTTCTCTTCCCGGAGAAATTGCCGGTTCTTTAACAACATGGCTCACTGGCTTCTGCAGCACTGGTTTTGCCATTGTATTCTGGAAAAAGAAATTTCCTTTAAAAATGCTAGAACGAGAAGGAACATACTAAGACCTGTCAGCTTCGAGGGGTTTATCTATGCTGGCAAGACAAATGTTTTCATACATTTAACTGACATAGGATTTGGGGAAGTTGCTTTTTCCTTAGTTCTGCATTATTAAGATATATCTAAACACGTAACTTGGGGCACCCCACTCTGGGGACAAGCCACTGTCCCAGTTTCAGCTGGGATAAGAGTTGATTTTCTTACTAGCAGCTGGTGCAGTGCTGTTTCAGATTTAGGATGAGAATAATGTTGATAACACACTAGTATTTTAGTTGTTGCTAAGCAATCGACTCTTCAGCTGCTCCCAACTGACCAAAGGGATATTCCACACCACATGACATCACGAAGAGGGGAACATTGCGAGTTATGGCATTTTGTCTTCCCTAGTACGCGTTACGCACGATGGAGCCCTGATTTCCTGGGCACGGCTGAACACTGTACCTGACCTGGCAACCAACGCTGGGAAAAGCCTAACACAGGAGGGATGAAGTACTGGAATTCCATCTTGGGAAATCACACTTACATTAGGACTGAAAGAAATGCTTCTCGGTATGGTTGCTCGCTCCATCCCACTTTTGGTCATGTCTTCTGCTAGTCTTCTGGGTTGCTAGAGAAGAGCACACAGCTTCAGTGGCAGGGTACGTTATTCTGCGCAAGTTAAGGCAGTTACTACAGAGTAGGAACTTTCTGGTAGAGCTGTTTCCGATATTTACATCAAGAGTAGCTCTAAGCTACTAAATGCGCAAACAGATCAATGCTGAATCAATTTGGAAAGCATTCAGTGTTTTTACCAATGTGATTGTGCCAATTCACACATGAGCCGATATCCATGCCCCAGTTAGAGTTTTAAAAAGGATTCAAGCGACTCAAAGCATGGACTGCCGTACAAGGAAGTGTAGTGGTACATTTGCATTAAGTTCTGCATATCCATCCTGCAGAGCTTTGGATAATGACAATAAACTTATCTGCAAGTGATGCAGGCCTCTTCTTCTGTACTCTCTCAACATCTGGAATATATTGCATATATTATGAAAGGGATGCCTGTACCATTTGTCTAAAACCCTTAGTATATTTACTTCCATTTGAAATAGCAGTTATCTCATCGATGTTAACAGTTATTGCCATTTTGTATTTACCACGAATCACGTTAACACACTATAACAACAGAGCCAAACTAAAATTCAGTTTAAGCTGCTCAAATTTCTCCCTCCCTTAAATTCACAGCAGCTACAGCCCACAAGTCCCTTAATTACCAACAGATTTTCTTCATCATGTCTGGAACCATAGTCATGATTTCTATAAGACAGAAATAAAGTATGTAAAATGCATTGTGTGCTTGGGTATGTAATTTCTGGGAAACAGTTTGTTGCACAAGAAAAGCTTTCAACAGTTAAAAAGGGTAGAAAGATTTAACCTTTAAAGAAACCAACACACTATTCAGTAGGTTTGGTAAGGAGACTCCTTGTTTTAGGCCAGAAACACAGGAGTGAGTCTAACTAATGGGCAATATCCTACTCGAACAACTCAAAAGAACAAACTAAATTCACCTCTCCTTCCCAATCTATCACTACCGGGAAGCCTGCATGTACTCAGTGGATCAGCCGCCTCTCAGAAGTCCACAGTACTTGCAGCTTAACACAAAGTCTACAGTGGTTTCTCCAGTAGTTTTTAAACATTCTCGTAAATCCGAGGGTTTTGTTCAAGGGTTTGAATTCATAATCACAAACTCCACAGTTAAAGACCGTAGCACACCCACGCAGACAACAAGTTTTAAGAATTGTTTACCTTTTCATTGGAAATACTCCAGTTCATACTTACCTCAGCTGACTCTCCAGGATCTTCGTGCTCTTGTTTTTCATTTTTTATCTCTTTGGAAGGAGTGAGGATCTTCAAGCTTGCTGGCAAGACTATGTTATCTGTTCCCAGCGCTTTTGCAGCATTAGCTTTTGCAATTTCCAGGAGCTCCCTCTTGTCTACAAAAGGAAAAAAGCGTCATCTTCTTACATTTAAATCAACGTGTACCTACTCATACAAGCCTAAAAGCTGCAGGTTTACTATCACTACACCTATGTAACCACCGTGATGAATTTCCATCAAAAGTTGGGAGATCTGACTGCAGCTGAACCACAAAGAATACACTCTGAACTTTTTTAAACACATTTTTATAACCATGCAGAGATTTTCTTCCACATTGCCATTATCAGTTATGCTCTATAAAGCAAGTAAACAGAATTTGCCTGGTTAAAATAAATACAAATTGTATGTTTTGAGGTTCTCAAAGTCTCAAAAATTAAGTACCTTTTTCACTCAGATGGAGAGGTGACCTGCTCCGAGATCTTGTTCGTGACCTGCTTCTCCAGCTCCTGTAAGCCTCAGGATATATTGTTCGCCCAAATCCATAGTATCTTCGGCCTCTTGAACGTGATCTGCTTCTTGAATAGGACCTTCTGTAATATGATCTTCCACGAGACCATGACCTGCTGCGTGACCTGTACCTCGGAGGAGAGCGGTGGTACCTCCTGTAGTGTCTGGCATGGTACCTTCCTCGGTACCTCATGTAGCCACGTGATCTCGAACGGCTTCTGGAATACGAACGAGAGTATCTTCTGTACCTTCGGGAACCATTTCTTCTGGCCAATGACCTTGACCTTGATCTGGACCGGCTCCAACTCCTGGACGAAGCTGAAGAGGAACTACTGGCACTGGACTGTGAACTGCAAGAGGATCTGCTAGATGACCTTGTTGATGACCTATCACAACTTCTCTTGGATCTCAAAGACGACTCTCTTTTCTTTGGCGAGCTGAGGGTTAAGTCATCCATGAAGTCTGTCATATCATCAGTTTTTGTAACCACCATCTTCTCCATGCAGGTACTTTCAGAACCTGGTTCCGTTTTTATCGTTGTTCGGCAATACCCAGTCTCTGTTCCTGTTGTGGGTGGGGAAGGGGAAGCTAATCACTTACAGAGCAACAACAAACATTATGACACACAGGCAAAAAGTTCAAGGGTAAACACACCAACAATTCTCATCCAGTTTATCAACATGTTTTGCACATGACAATTTTACCTGTAGTCATTTCCTCTCCTGTAGTCAGTCTTTTATATATGAAATAAAAAAAAGGTTTCAGTTTAAACCATGAGTAGTTCTGTGTGGAATTTTGAAAAGAGGTTTGTTTGTGAAGGTTTAAAGTTTAATAGCCTTTGTTTGCTAGATAAGCACGCACCTTTGTGAAAAGCATACAAATTAATACCTTTTTTTTCCCCTCCTAACAGAATTTTCAAGATATTTTATCTTCAATCTATTCTAAATGCAGCCTATTGCATCTACAATGCAAAATAACCATTTGCCTTCCAGGTCAGTATGAACTGAATAGTTTTCTTCTGCAGTTCTATAGAGGTTAAGTTTTACCGTTTTCCTCCAACAGGAGAAAAAGGAAAAAAAAAAAAGTATCTTCAAGATAAAAAGCAGCCACTTCCTTGACTGTATCACATAAAAAAAAAAACCTATCTGCACAAAACTCCACACATCCCAGCAGCGTATGTAGCAAGCTGCTATTAAAAACATTCTACATAACTAATAAAAAATACAGCTAATGATTCACTGGATATGACTTGTAAAGGATGTAACACTTGTTAAGATTATATATTAATAATTAAAATGGCTGTCCCTTGCTAGTGGCAGCCATTTTATATCTACAAAGGTTACTGTATTCTAGGGTGTAACTATCTTGTCTCCATTACTTAAACACTGAGTTACGTCACTACTTTACAGTTTAAGGAAGCTTCCTTTGTCACAAAATTTCTATCGGGTGCTCACTGTAAACCAAGGTTACCCAATAAATCTTAAAGCCTTACTGAAACCAATCAAAGGTATTAAGTTCTGCACGAGTTTGTGAGCAGCATTCCCCTTGCTACCACTAAAGCTAAAGTTTCATTCCTTCACCTCTAAACAAGGGCCAAGGTCACCACCACTGTACAGGGCACAGCTAAGACGAAACAACCGCTTAATTCCGATCCGAAACACCACCCCACCTCCCATCGCTAAACTACCTACACGCCAGTGTTTCCAACACCGTACGTACTGAGCACATCTCACGAATTCTCACACAACCGACCGCCACCGGGCAAAAAAAGCGCGCTCCCCTCCGCCCGCGCGTCAGCGGGCTGAACGCACGGGGACGGCACTTCGCCTCAGAGGCTGCTATGGGGCACTTACCGCTGGGAGCCGCCGGGCACCCCCGATGCTGGTTCCCGTGAGAGACCAAAGCGCTTCTGTAATAAAGAGAAACATGAATAATATCTGTCCTCCATCCCGCAACGGCGACCCCCCACCACGCCCAACGAAAGCCAAGTAACGGCCTCTCCCCTCCCACCGCCCCCAAGAACCGGTTTTTACGAGGACACCCCAGCGCTCGCCGGCGGCTCCGAGGAGCTGCCCCCGCGCTGCCCCACCAACTCACCGCTTCCAGCCAGCCGGGCTTCCCCCGCACGGATCCTGCTCCAGCGGCGACGCCTGAGGAGACAGCCCCGCTTCGTGAGTCACTCCCATAGCGACCGGCCACGCTCCTTCCACCCAGGGAACAAGCCGTGATAGAGCCCCGGCAGAACGCAGCCCTCACGACAGCAGACGCCGCCACCCGCTCCCGCCACACAGCAGCGACTGAGGGAGACCGAGAACCTTCCAGAACTCCCCCCGCCGCGTTACGTAACGGAGAACCAGGGCGCATGCGCACGGGAGGGGGAAGGGGCCCGGCGCCTTCCCTGCGCATGCGCAGTGTGCGCCATCGTCCCGCGTACTGCTGCACATGCGCAGAAGGATCTGTTTGGGACGCACCCACCCACCCACCGCGCTGTCACCCAGCGCGCCTGCGCGGAGCCGCCCCGTCTCGGAGCGCAGCGGCGGGGTGCGGCGCATGCGCAGTGTGCGCGGCTCGGCGGCTGGCTGGCGGGCGGCGGTTGGGGCTGGTGCGCGCGCGCCGGTGAGGCGCCGGCCGACGGTGGCTGCCCGCCCTCAGGTACGCGGGGCGGCCGCCGGAGGCGTGAGCGCTCCCCGGGGGCGGCGGGACTGCGGGACTGCTCGGCCGGCGCCTTCTTCCCCCCCGCCGGGTGGCCGCAGTCCCGCCGGATGTCCTCGGCCTGAGGCGCGGGAAGGCGGCGGGGCCCCCTGTGAGGGCCTGGAGCGGTGAGCCGGCGGTGTGGTCGCCTCAGCTGTGAGGCCGGCGCCTCGCCAGGCCTGCCCCGGGTCGGGGGTGGGGGGGAGGCGGCAGGCTCCGGCAGCTGCTCTGCTCGGTCCTCCCTCGGGAAGGGGCCTTGCCTGCGGGATTTGCAGGGAGCCTGTAGCGGTTTTTAACCTGCCTTGTGCCGTCCGCATCGCTGCACGCCAGCCCTTGGTGCGTGGTGGGTTTCCTCTTGGAAAGAAACGTGCCTTTTTCTTCTCTACTGTCTTCAGAGCGCTGAAAAATGTCAGGTTTCCTCGAGAGCTTGAGGTGCTCGGAGTGTGTTGACTGGGGAGAGAAACGCAACACGATCGCTTCTGTTGCTGCAGGAGTGCTGGTACGTACAGCCTGTCATACAGCTTCTCTTACGCTGCTTTTGAACTTTTTAGGTGTCGGCGGCTGTCGATGAGCTAAAAATTACTAGTCATTTGGCAGTAAAAGGAAGAACAGGGAGACATCCTTGTATGTAGCAGCAGAGTTAACGACAAAATCTGTTCTGGGTGCTCGCATCCACGTGTTACTTTGGTTTCGCAGCTTCTGCCCACGTAATAACTATTGGTAAATCTCTGGTTTTGCATTTAAGCTTGTTCCTCAATTGGTAGCAAAACTAGTTATGCTATCAGTTGACTCAGTTGGAGACCATAAGAATGATTTTGTGTGTTAATGGGGTTTTTTTTAGAGCAATCTTATATATTATTAAAAGGCCTGTGTCTGTATTTTAAGCTGTTGTGCTCTTCTTTCTTTTGTAATAGTTTTTTACAGGTTGGTGGATAATCATAGATGCAGCTGTAAAATACCCAAAAGTGGAAGATTTCAACCATTCATACCATGCTTGTGGGGTTATAGCCACTATTGCGTTCCTAATGTAAGTGTAATTTCTTGATCAGAGCTACGTACTCCTAGAACTTATATTAAAATAATTCATAGTCTTTAAATGGAAAGGTGACGAAGAGTAACGAGTCAAGTTACTATCTGAGTATCTCTAATACCTTTCTTATATTTGTTGATATTTATAGCAAGGAACCATTTTTTAAAAAAATAAGGTGTGTTATACAGGTCTAAGTGTTATTAGACTTTGGAGAAATGCTTTTTAAGTTTTAGTCTTGTCCACCTTTTAAAGAAAATACCAAGAAATGCAAGATTGTCCTTTTTATGTAGGTTTCTGAGACGCTTCTCCTATTGTTTTGTAAACACTTACTTCTTGCTTTACCTACATTTACCCAGTTTTATCCTGTTTTGCTGGTACAGGATCAATGCGGTGTCGAACGGACAGGTGCGGGGTGACAGTTACAGCGAAGGCTGCCTGGGCCAAACAGGTACGGTGGTGTGGGCTGTTGTACAGCCGTTAAGGCTTAGAAGAGTTGTAAGAACTGTACCAGCATGCCTGGTGTGTGTGTGCATAGCGCTGGTGTGTGCCAGGAGGTGCTCTGAAACAAAAGCATGCTGAAAGTCACAGTTGTCTGCACCTGGACACAAAACATCCCTACATCTTTTCAAGGTGCTCGGATCTGGCTGTTCATCGGGTTTATGATGGCTTTTGGATCTCTGATTGCTTCCATGTGGATCCTTTTTGGAGGCTACGTTGTGAAAGGTAAGATACAGCATATGTTTTTGAAAGTTTAAAGTAATTTAAAAGACTATTGAATTTTAGAACTTACTTTTACATAGTTTCTAGGCAGGACCAGTTTTAATATTTTGGTTCCCTACATACCACTGTTCCCTACTGTCTACTGTTATTGGGGTGGATTTTATCTACTTATAAGTCACAAACTTCCAGCTAGCCTCACTAGAAACACGGGTCCTGGTCACCTGGGAGCTGTACTGATATAATTAAACGGCTGCAGTTATATGGGAATAATTTCCTGGATGAACACTTATTCCCAGAATAAAAATTACTAGTTTTGTGCAAATTGCTCTCGAAGCTTATATGCTAAATTAGCAAAAGGGAAAAAAATAATTCAAATTGCCTATTTAAATTCATACCTTAACATGTACCACGGTAACGTTTTGAGAAGGCAAGTCTTGAGAAAGACATGAAAAGTGCAGTGAATTAGTCTTTGTTTTTCAAAAGGAAGTAAGGTCGTTTAAGTAAACATAAAGCTACTACTTGTACCTGGAGCTGAAGTGAATTCCACACCAGTTCAGGCCACATTGGTGGTTTTGGTTAATTAACATTCTCGTCACATTACTCAATTCACAGGGGACTTTCAGGGAAACCGTGGTGTGTTAGGGGCATAGTAGCGCCACTAACGTGCACTCCCATTTTGTGTATTGTCATTATATGTGAGTATATAGGTATATGTACTTAGACACACATGCATTCCAAACAGGGTGAGCAATCCCATGTGATAATTACAGTCTTTATGAGCGTTGCATTTGAGATGCACATTTTTGGTTAGAGAACAGCAGAGGCTTCTTTTATTTGGAAAGCTAAATGATTGGAGGGGGCACAGAAACCCTTGAATGAACTTTCCAGTGGGGTAAGGCTTAGGCTGGTCTCTGTGTCACACCACGGAGCAACAGAGAGTGGAGGGCACCGTCCTGTTAGAGCATGGCAGGGGACTGTGAGCTGCGTAGGGCTGTCTTAATTCCACGCAAGAACAGTCTGGCTGAGGCAGATTTGTAACGCGGTCACGCCGGCACCAGGAGTTTGTTGTGGCTTCAGCCCCGTACCTAGTCGGGGATCCTACTTTGTTACGGACTCCTCTGTCAAACACAGCTCCTTAGAGCTGCTTGGCAGTGCGTTGCCTCCACGTGTTCGTTAGGAAGACAGACTGGTTATCCTTGCTAACATAGAGCAACTTTGTGTTCCTGAAAGGTCAGAGATGGGGTATTCTTGAAAATTACTTCTCAAAAACTTACGGAGTTTGTTTCTTTTGCTAGAAAAACCAGTTGTATACCCAGGAATAGCTGTGTTTTTCCAGAATGCGTTCATCTTTTTTGGGTAAGACTATCTTCCTGTGTTCATTTCTTATCTAATTGGGTTATAATGACTAAAACTGAAACTTGCTGCAATCTGTTTTTTCTTAAGCCCTGTTTTGCGACTAGACATGGGGGAATAAACTGCAGGGGAAGGCAGGAGATTTCTGGGATCTGTCAGCGTAGGTTTGGTTGCAGGACTAGGAATTGGGTTTACAACTTGCTCCCTGAAATCTTGTATTTAAAATGCTCGGTATTTGATTTGCTCCGTTATGTACTCGTGTCCCTTTATTCTGTTTTAAACAGAGGACTCGTCTTCAAATTTGGTCGCACGGAAGATTTGTGGCAATGAACGCACCTGCGGAAGTGCATTGGCCCTGCTGTTTTTTTAACTGCACACTCCCAAAATTTTGTAAAACCATTTTGTAAACAGTGACCTTCAATTGTGTCTAAAGATAAACCAAGGAAAACTTCAATCATAGCACTAAAAAGTCTGGCTCTATTCTGTTTAATTTTTTTACTCTTGTATGTTGATTTAAATGTTGTTATGTTTTTGACAAATGTAAAATTGCTGCAAGTAACAATGGAAGTCACTTTTATGATACGATGTTTGCTACAAGTAAATAGTATAGTGGAAAATGGATGTATTTAACCAGCTGTTACGATGGTATTTACAATCCAAGACTTACTAAAAATGCTTTAAACCAACTTTTTAACATATATTTATTAAATATTTCCTATATCTGGACAATATAACCATTTCTTCAATTTCAAAACTCGCTGGTGTGTGGCTTTTCTTCCATAATATAGAACAACTCTGCTTTGGGATTATTTTTTTCCCCCCTTCTCTGAATATTTAATTTATCCTATGGTGATAATCAGTAATAATTTCCTGTTGCTGCGGATCACATTGTAGAGGCACAAATACGAATTGCGTAGCGGCTCTAGAGGGAAGCAGCTCACCCACAGAACTCTCTGTAAACTATTTTCTAACCGCTGTAAAATGAAGGAAGAGCGCTCTTCAGATCAGAGCTCTGTCTCCAGGAAGAGCGCTCCTCAGACAGTTGCTACCAGGGAGAGTTTTGATCCTGTAGCACACTCACTTGAACGGTGACGTAGCTCTTCCCGTATCTGCCCCTTCCTATACATTCACCTAGCCTAGTTGCTCAAAAAATCAACGATAAAAGACATATGGGGAAAAGGGAGAGAATCATAGAATGGTTTAGGTTGGAAGGGACCTTAAAGATCATCGAGTTCCCATCCCCTGCCCTGGGCAGGGACACCTCCCACCAACCCGGCCTTGAACACCTCCAGGGATGGGGCAGCCACAGCTTCTCTGGGCAGCCTGGGCCAGGGGCTCACCACCCTCAGAGTGAAAAATTCCTTCCTAATACCGTATCTAAATCTACCTTCTTCCAGTTTGAAGCCATTCCCCTTCTCCCTGTCAGGAGTAAAGGAATAAAATAAGGAATAAAGTACTATTCCTTAAAAGCACTCCTGCTGGAAAACAGCAGAAGCCGTTTGTGTTGCAGAAGTTCTGCTTGGTTGGTTGCTGGAAAATGAAGAAAGTGAAGAACACGAGTTGAGCCTGGGTTACGTGGTGACACAGGCACTACGCGTGTGTCCAGGCTGAATGTCACCGTCGGCGGGTGGGAGCTGCGGGCCGCTGGGAGACTCGGCACATCGCTGCCTGTTTTGTGACCTGGGAAGAAGGAAAACTGGCCTTTCCTCCGCACGGAATTTACTTGAAATCTGTCTCACGCTTCTTTAACTGCAGCGATCGACTTTGCTTCATCCCTAGCGAATGAATTGAGGTCGGCATGCGGTACTGCAGGGAGCATCGAAGGCCTCGGGCTTTGTCTTCAACATTACATTTTTCCTCATTGCTTCATTTTTAAGCAAGTGTGCTGAATAAATAAAACCCATCAGATTTTGACTTTTTTATTACGTAAGCATTTTTTAAAGAGGTTTTTCTACATCAACTATTTTGAAACAAACAAGGAACGCTGCGGATCACAATCCATTTAAAAACAAGGGTTCGTTGGCGCAGAATCCTCTGCCCCATCGGGCCCTAGCTCGTGCACCAAAGCTTGCCTCGGAGTAAAACAGCTCCACATCAGACACCGCGCAGACCGGCTCTTCTGCGGTTTGCTGCCAAATAAGTATCAGCAATGCCACTGATTTCAGGGGCACCATCCACCAACGGAACAATTTAACTTCTTGCCATTTGAACTCGCAAACAGCTAGCCTGAGCCAAGTAATTACAGATTTTTTTCTTCAAGCAGTCAGGTAACTCAGAGTTGCGTCTGGCAGGATGCAGAGTTCTGGCCCTGATCCAGCTCACTCATCAAATCCTTGCTTAACAAGGCCTTCAACAGAATTAATTTAGCTTAAAAACAAGTACTTTAATGCTTCGCCAGATAAGAATGAGTATGTACTCCTTGAAAAAATTATACTTTAAAATACAGATTTTGGCTTTTAAACCCGGGAGCTAAAAATGGTTTGAAGTTTCCAAGCATTTTGATTGATAAGCCGTTGAAGCAATGAATGCAACCAACGTTTTTGTACATATCCTCCAAAAAAATACGTAAGGTAAGACCATCAGAGCAGAAAAAAGCTAAATGCATTGTAAGTTTGCATCTGTAAATATACACCCTGTGTCTTTCAAGAGTAACTAGAACAGTTCATTACTAATTCTTCGTGTGTGCATTGGGATGGCTTATTTTGAGCCTGAGAATTGACCCTTAAGTGCTCCTTCGGCCCCTCCCCGCTGTTCGTTTTCCTTAGTGGCAAACAGGAAAAGCTTATCTTGGTCAAATCTGTCATCGGGGATCATCCATTCAAAATCCAACAGCCAAATGGGGGAACTGTGAAGGCAAACATTCTTGTATCAGAACATTTTATGCATCAAATCATCATACAAAAAAAGGCAATGAAAGAACCTCATTAGAAGCTTATTTTCATGCATTTCTTTTTTCTGTAATTCAGACACAGCATCGCACTCAGCATCTAAAGGTGCCCAAGGCCCGTGTTTGTGCACAAGACTGCACAGCCACTCTGTGTCCGTGACGGCCATAAAAAGCACCTTTCATTCCACTCGCTGGCTTCTAAAAATCCCTCTCTCCGATGCTGCTCAAGTCCCCCCTGGATGCCAGCGCCGTGAAGCCCCGCGGATGTCTGAGCACCTAAGGCTACGTGTTACAACCAGGAAGATCATTCCGGATTTAGCCCTGTGCCCACCAACGGCTCTGGCGCTCCAAGCTGAAGACTACACGCGTTCATAAAGCTCAGGCTCCAAATCAACTGTAGCAACAGTTCATGCATTTCAAACATCTCGAACGTACCGTCAAATGGAATTATCCTCTTTTTTTTTTTTTAAATTCAAATACCTACAGTTCTTCAGCAAGATCAACAAGGTGCTATACATACCCCCACGCAGTTAATTTTACATTGAAACTTACCTCCCAATAAAACTGGTCTTCAAAGTATTTTGATACAGGGATGGTCTTAAATGGTTTGAGGTTTAAGATTAAACCTATTTGTAAAAAACACATATATCCAACATAAATAAATACATCAGGGAAAGGGGAAGATTGTGTGTAACCGGAGGTTTCTTAGTGACACGCACCCAAATGCAACACAGATCAAACTACAAATTCATAACTAAATGCTTCAGCAGAGCCCCTTGACTCGAGCTGACCTTAAACACAAAGAGAGAAGCTTGCTAGGATCAAAGCTTACGTTATTAAAAATTAATTACTCTAGGTAAAACCCCATTAAACAGCCTGCCAGATTCTAAAAAGACATCCAAAATTATTAGCTTCTTGCGTGAAAAATGCCTGTGTGTTTAAAGCGATCGGGCTTATCAGCACTGTTAGCTCGGGGATTTCAGATGGAAATATCTGGATTTTTTTAAACAATTGGCTAAACACTGAATGTTTGATTATTTTAGCTGAGTGTTTTTTTTTAAATCTGCTTGATTAGCTCAATTTCTTAATTACACTTAAGGTAATGCAAAGGTTTCAGATCAATTAAAGCACACAAAAAAAATCATTTTGGAGTGTATTTCACAGCAATTTTCATCTGCCGTTGCTCTTTTATTCAAGACAGAATTAACAGCTATAGAAAACCAGCAGCTGCCACAAACCAGAATGTCACATGGGAAACACACGAGCCCTGATGATCCCAAACCGCTGGTGATCAAAGGGCCAGCGCTTGCCTGACGCAAGCCAGCTACTGACGTCAGTGAAACTTTGCAGATTTATACCAACTGGCCTAAAAACGGGCCAAGCTCTAGATAGACAGCACTTTTCTGTCACTAAGACAATACCCAAATGTAAAAACGTTTTCATCCTCACCCGTTTCCTGCCTGAAATTTGAAGGCAGCTGTTAAGCCTCTGTTAAAATAAACTTCACCAATGAAAGAATGGTGCTACCAGGTTATTTATGTTGAATTCGTCTCTTCTTCAAAAGACTGGCTTTGAAGAGTCCCTAGCATTCGTGTTTCCCCTGACTTCTACAAATAATTTACCCACAGAAACACACTTCAGCGCCCCAGTTAAACCGGCCTCTTTCTGCACTGACATGAGAGCAGGCGCGGGAAGACAACATACCCCTTGCCCCAAGGAAACGAGAAAGATATTACTGGAGCATGTTCTTCGATACTGACCTGTAATGAAACCTGTTATCAAGGCAACGCTGATGGTCACGCAGAAGGCACCAACGTGAAACATGACCAAATAACCCAGTCTGAAAAGCAAAACAAGTGTTTCACCTTTTACAGTTGCTGAAATTAGCGTTAAGACTGTGAACGAATCTGTATCTACACGGCATTTTACATCAAAACCTCTCATACAAATTCTGTTACATCTCTCTGCAGGTGCAGTTAAATGTTTTAAAAAATCCCATCAGAAGCCTAATACAGACTTCAGCAGACATATTTTGCCCTCATTGTGGGACTAAAATTTTATTAAATTTATTTCAGTAAGAACATGAGGAAGAAGCACAAGGCCCTTGTGCTGCACTCTGATTCACTCCTGCATAAACTGAGAAAATCAGAGAACTTCGTGTATAACAGGACACGAGCTTGATTTGCAAAAATGAAATGCCAGTGCAGATCAAAACAACCGATGGAGAATATCCTTAACTACCTTTTGCAAGGTATCTCCTCGAGTATATTTTCCAGTTCAGTGTCCAGACTGGCTTTAGTCCAAACTGGTATTCGTGCCCCAGACTCAGAGTTAAAGCCTCATTCGAAGAGAAATGCTGTTTTCTGCTCCCCCCCGCCCCGTGTTAGCCTACAAAGCTCCCCAAAACACATCACAAAAGCCAAACTGAGTCTTGGAAGGATGCACATCCTCAGCCTTCATCTCCTACGTCTGCTGTATTTAATATCAACTAAAAAGGGAGACAGAAAACAGGACCAAAAGCTAATACTGAAGTTTTGATCCAAAGTCTGCTCAACTAGAAAGTCTTTTTTACTGAGTTTTTTTGACTTCAGAGATTATCTCAGGTTATCTGGTATAGAATGATTTGCCTGCGATAATGTTCAGGCACTCTGTATGTATGAGAACTCTTCTCAAGGCACACTACAATAATAATTAGCTAATCTTATTACTTAATAGCAAGAATTTATATACCTTGATAAATTAGTCCAGTTTTTTATTGCTAAGAGAATGACCTGGGCAAGAGCTCCAAGCACAGCAGGGAAGCCAAAAGTGAAATGAACTCCAGAAGAATCATGGATCTTGAGAGCAGGATTCAAACATCTCTGGGAAGAAGAAAAGGTTTAACTGATGCACAGAAACACAAGTTGATAACGGCATATTGTCTGTTGCAGACCTAGAAAATGAACTTTGGTCTTGCAAGTTGTAATCCTGCACTCCACTCAAAAGACTTCAGGTTTCCTAGCTTTAATCTCTTTGAGAGAGAGGTTTCCCTTGAGGTATCCTACATCGGAAAAGAAGTTTATATATAGCTTATACAAAAACAATTTCAGGTTTTGAGTACTACCTGTAAACAGTAAGATCCTAATATGGTTATCACACTGGCAAGCAGACCCAAAATCATTGCAATCCAGGGATACTCAATGCTGTGTGCTGCATAACCAACCGTGACCCCACCAGCTAGGACTGCACTGTGGATATGAGTCTGTAAAATAAAACAGCAAAAACACGGGAGTAAGAATTCAGTCATCACTTAGTTTATAGCAGCCCAATATCATAGATTCTTAGTCTCATGCAAGTGCGGTATCTTTAGGGTGAATTTGGGCCTCTGTATACTGTAGATTAAATCTGAGAACATAATTTAAGTTACAGCTTCAGCTTGGGAGGCTAATAATGACTGTAAGACTGAAAACCTGGACTTGTTTTTACTTAATAGCTATTACACTTTCAGTGTATTACTGAGAGTAGCAGAAAAATATCTTATATGCGGTGATTTTCTCTCATGTCTTACCATTCTGAATTTTCCATCCTTTGTGGTCAGAACAGACAACACGAAGGCAGTGACAGCACTCACTGCAAGGGCGAAGTAGGTGTTGTAGATTGCTTGCCTCTTGTTAGCCACAACTAGTACAGAATTGAAGCTTGGCCAGAACACCCAGAGAAAGAGAGTGCCTTGGAGACAAAGACAAGCAACAATCATTACCTGCTCTAAAACACAGTGAATCCATCACCGGCTGTCTCTGGAGGGCTCCAGCCCACATTTTGCATTCACTGCAATTCCCAAATTGTAAACAAAGGATAACAATTCACAACGCAGGCAGGCCTGAGAGTTACCTGCTATACCAACGCCTTCCCAGAAACATATCACTGTAATGCCAAACACGCAGCCAAAGCCCAGCTCTGCTGGCACCCGGCTGCTCCTTTGCGGAGCTGAAGGTAGGATGTCCTTTTCAAGAACACCTTTGCAGGAAAGTAACAGAAGATTGGCGAGGAGGATTGTAAACATGCTCAGGTGATTCACACCTGGGGTGCTGGACAACATATATGTCACACTAATCGTTGTTCAGCCTTGTGTGCTCGCAAGTAGAACATCCGCACTGAGGTAACGTAAGCCTGGGATGGACTGGGGACACCTTATCTAGCATACACGAGATCATTGCCTTGTTGTTGAAGAAGATCAAAGCACAGTGGAAAACTACGCCCGTTTGAACCCTTGAAAAGCAGGCAAGAACAACAAGCTGGAGCTCACATGCTCTCGCTACAAAGGACTTTCTCCTGCTCTGCCGTGCCTGCATGCCCTGCTCATGTTCCTCTGCCCCGCTGTTGCTTCGGAGATTGCCCCATTCATGAGGTATTGAGATTAAATTTGTTCTTTGTCTTTCAGCTGTGGTTTTGTGGTTGTTCCTGCATCCTGCTTCAGTCAGCTCACACAGCCTTTAACATCAGCTTTGTCCTATCTATCGTCCCCTTAAATGCAGATTCAGGTACAAGTGGGAACAATTCCACTGTTGGTTTCCAAACAATCAGCATCCTGGCTGTTCTGCAGAGGCACCAGGGGCTTGCTCCTTGGCCAAAATTTCTGCTCCTTTTCATGGCACTGTGGAATAACTGTTCAAAACCAGCTGCAAGGCAGATGAAAGCAAGCCAAGGAGGAAGAGAAAACGGCTCACATGGTACAAATTACCATAAAGAAACCCAAAGTGCACTTTGGAATGTCTTTTACCCTGACTGCCAGTACGACTGGTAGTGGTTGCCTTGCCTCCTGGCAGGGTTTGAAGAGAAAAAAGAGGATGAACTGGAGCATAAGAACAGAATCCTCTCTACTTCTACTAGGATTACTCCAGAGGAGGGCTAAAGATCAATAGCTTGAGCTGAGATGATCATGCTTCACCAACTCAGCTACACACAGCTTAACTTTCTTGTTACTTGTAAGAGAGTTATCTACCAAACAGATACTCCCTACTATATGGGTCCAAAAGAACAATTCACTTTCCTCCTGTAAGATCACTGCACAGTGTCACACTTTTGTGACCACATAAGCTTCGCTAACAAAAGGAACGAAAACAGGTTCTTACGCTTCTATGACCTGGGCCCTAATGGTCAGCATTCAGGAATCTCAGCCTCTATAAAACAAGTTCGCTGCTTGGCAGGATACATCCTTTCATACGGGCATACGGACACACATGCACGGATGAAATTCCAGCCAGCAGAGGGAAGTAGGTGGCCTCACACTAAGCCAAGCTGAACCACACATTGCAATCTGCCTCTGCTCCCGGAGCTGCGCATAGCTCTAAGTGCACAGATGACAACACAAACAAGCAACGGTTTATTTTCCCTTGTCCAGTCATTATTTTTTTTGCTGTCCATTCCACTTCCATAGCTACTGTTCTGTTCTCCATGCCACAGAGCTACCAGAGCCTTGGGCAATTCACCTGACAATAAAATTTGAAGTGTTCTTGTTCAAGTCAATTAAGAAGCGACACAGGCATTGTCACTGTAAAGGACAATGGTTAAATCCAGCTTCTAGCAGCCCTGGCAGCTACTGCTTTTGTAAAAGCTTATCTTGGCTCATTGAAATCCAATTTCCATTGCTAATTTTCACCCTTTCAGTGCACCAAGGCAGTGATAGCTGTGCCTCTCAGGCAGGAGAGGCCATTTTGGCAATTCAAAACCTATGGTAGCAGTGAGGACTGGTGGAATGATCTGTAAAATGACAATCTTATTCCCATTGATTAGATAGTCATTAAAAAAAAAATTAAAATTCTACTAATGCCACTGAAATTTTCTTATGAGTATCTGCTCCGCTATGGAAATAAAACAGTCACGACCTGAGTCCAAATATGAGTGAAGACCTCAGCACCCTTCACGCAGCTGTCAGAAGCAGGATGCAAAAAGGAACTGAGGAATTTGCCTGCTCAGTTGCTCCTTTCTACCCACGTTACCTCAGTAATCATTCAAGACATGGCAACATAATTACTCCAAATAGCAAGCACTTGGTTGTAGCAAGCCCCACTAAACTTATAATGAAGGCTTAACAGCGTCATGATGAGTTAGAATAAAATACTGATCTCCTCCAATTCTCCATCAAAACAAGAACTCCAGGGACTCAAAAGAGCAGCGTTTAAATTTCTCCTTCCCTCAACTGGGCGAAGACTGATCGAGAGTTAGACTCTGTGGTCCCTTGCAGAAAGATCTTAGCTCAGCTGGTGGCAGTTACAGAACAGAAGTCATAATAATAAAGAAACCAAATTGTTTCTCTAAGAAAAAAAAAAAAGGAACTGCCATATATTCAGCCTGTCATCACTCAGATCCTTTCTCATGTGCCTGTCTGTATCATACTCCCCACCCTTCATCAGGCTTTTATCTTTTCATTTACATTACTAGGCAGGGACTGCCTTTTTATATCTCTGTACAGCACCTTGCAAAACAAAACTGAGCCTTGGCCCCAGCTGGGAACTGTAAGAGCTACTGAAATACAAGTAATGACCTCAGCTTTGGTGCATAGGTCCCTTACCAACATGCCTATATGAGCCCAAAGGGGACAGCTTAGCTGCGAGAGGGAACGGTTAACTCGGCATAGCCTTTACGCCGAGACTGACAAAAGCAAACTAAGCCACAGCCATTGCAGGAGTGGCTTTTACGCCTGGTAGGAAACATGCTGAGACTCACCAACTCATTGTCAGAAACCACAAACCACAGCAGCAGCAGTTTTCTATGCTTGGCTGCATTCAGACCTGCATTTTGGATGCAAAAGCCTCAGCGTGCTGTGGCCAGCCCCCAAAAAACATTCCTTATGTTCTCACTGCAATCTCTTCTTCCAACTGAGTCGTTCAAGCAAATGCCTTACCCAACATTGACAATAAATCCGACTTCGGGGTACTCGCGTTCTTCTCAGACCTTGGCAGTGGCTCAGAGAAGCACGAGGAGACTGCCAGACCGAAGTAGGCTCCGAACAGGTGAACGTGCATCATGCCGATATCGTCTGGAACCTGTATCAATAGAATAACCAAATTTACGGTTTATTTCATCCCACAGGAAGCCTTTGGTGCAGTTCCTGATATAGTTGCTCATGTGACCTCCCTATAAGCAATTTATTTTCACAATCCCTCAGTTTATGCATGAATCATTAACACAAGAATAACTTATCTGAGTTCAACGTAGCTCAGAAACACACAATTCATACAGAGAGAGTCTGGGGTATGTTTACATTGTGTGTTAAACGCAGGTCTGACTCTGCTGTGCAGACTGGGCTGGTATACCATTCACACTGGGAATCTTCCAGACTCAACTGGCACAGGGAGGGGGTAAAGTTTAAAGGCAATTAGTGCCTTAGGCTAGGCCAAGGCTTTCGTTCATGTGTTGGGGATGGTCAGGGCATGGGCAAGGCCAAATGCACTACATCCCAATCCATCAGATCAGCTCGCCCTTTAAGGCCAAGAATATAGATATAACCAATTATATAGATATGGAGTATGCAGGGCTTGGAGTTCGATGTCCTCAAGTATAGTCCTAAAGGCAGACTTCATCTCTTAATGAAAACGTAGCCACAATCTAACTGAGATGAGATAAAACACTGATGTTCCTGTCAGCAGAGCACTAACAAACCACCCGAAGGCAACATTCCAAAGTCCCAGTGAAGTTTTCCCCACTGTGCCTGGAAATCATACTACGGTACCTCCAGGAACATCTTGTTGATCCATCTGCTCATATGGAAAACTATTATCTCCACCACTGTCATCAGAATCAATTGCACAGGATTACTCTTCCCAAGAACAGCTCCAGTGGAGATGACCACAGCAGTCATACTCACGGCAGCCTTTGTTATTCTGCAACAGAAGAAAGAAAAAAAAATATCTGTATCAGGACCACACCAGGGCCAATAAAGAATGACAGACAGTAAAATGTACTTAAAAACCCAAAGCCTTCTAAAATGTTTGCGAACATGACTGTGCTAATTCGCAATATAACAGGGCATTATCCTCCACAAAGAACAATCGGCAGTTCTAGATTATTCCAATTCTAACATGAACTAATTACCTTTTCAGACCATCTTCGTTTGGCCTTTGAAGAAGCAAAACTAATAAACCTTCTATTAGCACGGAGCATTGGACACCAAGTACAATGATCAGGAGGTTGAATCCAGTGCTGCTAAACCCGTATCTTTTCAGAAACGTCAGGAAAAAGCCAAATCCAAAAATTACCATGTGGTTGACGTCTTGAAAAGCTGCATGACAGAAAAGACCAAGAAAGCAGTGAAGTTATTAATGCAGACTGGATTTCTGGTTAAAAAATCAATTAAAAAAAACACAATTGAGTAAGAAGACTTCAGGTAAAAACTCATGTGCCATTACTATTAAGTAAAGAATTTCAGAGCTTGCTTTCTAATCCATAAGTAATCAGAAAAACAATACCCTTGACCCTGAATATTTAATTTTACAAAGTGATCGGAATGGATGCCATAGGATGGGGGCTGAGGGGTCAAAAAGCAGCACAGAAATTAAGTACATTTAGCAATTAAATTTGGACCCTCATTTTTCCTAAGGTGAATTTAAAGAGCTTAAGTTGGACTTTTCAGGAAGAGTTACTGTGAATTAGTGCTGATTCATTCCTTGAGGGCGTTAGGGAAGAAATGAGTTACAAAGAAACTTGTACAATGTCCTCATCTGGGTAGAAGGAACAGGAACAGAAATAGCAGGAGAAGGAGCTTAACATGGTTACCAGCACCATTTCACAAAAGGTGGAGGCTATCCAAGACGTAAGCGCTTGGATCTGTAGACCTGAAAGCGTCCCCCAGGCCATGCTAACAGTCATATTCTTGCACGACTGTGCTGGCCTCTACCTACAGCAAAATATCAGACTGCTAGTAAGTAGACCTCATTTTTCAAGCTATAAAACAGGGAGGGTAACACAAGAATGTCATGAGGATTAATAAGCTCATATTTGAACAACACTGTAAATACGTTACACACTACGGCCGTAGCATAATCTGCTAATACATTCCTTCGATCAATGCACAAAATACATCTCCAGAATATATTTAAACCCTTAATTCCAC
Source organism: Pluvialis apricaria (assembly GCA_017639485.1). Taxonomy (NCBI): domain Eukaryota; kingdom Metazoa; phylum Chordata; class Aves; order Charadriiformes; family Charadriidae; genus Pluvialis; species Pluvialis apricaria. Next base: position 4,725,089 of record CM030027.1, on the reverse strand, counting down.
TGTATTAACTTAATTTATTTACATCAAGCATTCAAATGGAAAATACTGCCATCCTGAATTCTTATTTTTTAGCGCACCACCTTCGCATGCCAAGACCTCACAGAGTTAAGCACTTAACGCAGAGCAGTGCCTGCCCTCAGACGTTTGTTATGTTCACAGGAGTCCAGATTACCACAAACAGGCAGCAGAGAACAGACCAGCAATGAAAATTAGTATGACTTCTTTCACTGTCTTTGTTTTGATATAAATAAATAGACACCATACATGGCAAGGTAGGGTACTTAAAGGAAGTAAAACATTCTACTTCTCACTAACAAATACACAAAATTGGCGAATCCCATCTCTGGTGCACTGCAAAACAAAAGCCCGCATTAACCCTTCCTTTCACAGCAAGGCTGCCAATCTTACCTGGGTAGGAGATGCTTGATCTGGGTGCACCATCATCTGAGAACAAAAAGTAAAAGAGGACAATGAAAACAGCTTCCAGAAAAAGGATTAGCCATGGCACGTTGTTTCGGAAGTTGCGGTAATAAGAAGACATTGTGCTTTAGACTACATTAAGCACAAACACATTAATTTTTTCAATAAAAATGTTCCAGTAACCTCAAACCAATCGAAAAGGAGATGTGTGGGGGCAGCAATAAAAACTCAGAGCGATAAAAAGCCCAAGACGCGTCAGCAAGGAACAGCTCCTTATCTGTGGCACGTCAGGAGCCCAAACTTACCACAACTGACATAGACTGAACTCAAAAAGTACTCATGAACACCGACATATCAAGCTGTCAATACTGTAATGCTCCAGGATACCGTCCATACAGTACTTCAGCTGCTGTTGAGCCTTGCATATCAGCTAAATGGCAAGTAAAGAAGAACACGGACTCTTTAAGAGTAGGATGTTGAAGTTTATGCAAAACCATTATGTATTTACATTGCTCGTATCCATCCTAGACCCAAGTCCCTTCATGTAAAGGTTGGGAAGGTCCTGTTGGGATTCTCAATGTGGTTATCAGGTTGGTTAGGCTAAACACCGATGTCCCACGACAAACCTTCTCATACATGATGAATCCAACACAACGCCAGAGAATCAAGATTCTCTGGACACATAGAGGTGATTCTGCACTTCCTGTGCTACTTGTGAGATCAGTCGATTGTTGTTATGGTTGGAGAAACACATAACAATTTATTGTTGTTTAGACGATCATTCTATCACCCCATGACCCCTCCCCACCCGGGAACGGGAATTGGGGAAAAAACAAGGAATCCCATGAGTTGAACTATAAACAGATTTAATAAAGTAAGATTAGATAATTAACATTAATAGCACTAAAGAACCAATATCGATCCCGGTACCAACACAGAACATGCAAAGATTATACTTAGCCAATTTTATCAGTAGGAAGCTGTGCACTCCCAGCAGTGGACAGCAAATGTGGCCACTGTGAGGGCTGTGGCTTCAGGAGGAAGGGAAGGGCTCACAGGTCCGGCACCGGGGCAAGAAGTTCTCAGGATGGCAGCCATCAAAGGATAGAGAGCACTTCATGGCAAACTTTCCAATTTATATTGCATGTGACATTCATGGTATGAAATAATCCTGTTGCCCAGCTTGGGTCAAGTTCCCAGGTCTCGCTCCTCCTCATCCCTGCACCCAGCAAGCCCGAAAACACCGAGATCTTGAAACCTACACACCATAGCTGGCTATAAAGTAAGTATTTTCACAAATGCAGACACTAGAGTCTTCTAAAAGTGCAGTCTTCCCAAGTATTAGAAGAGAAATTAGTCCTGTGTTGCTCAAACCAGGACAATTGTTTATAGTATGGCTATGGAAACAGCTACAGTGACCACTCTGGAAGACCTCAGCAATCCGCAGGCCAGGAAGCTGCAGGCAGACAGCACTGTTCAGAGTGCTGAGGCTCTTAATTGAGAACCAAACCACAGACCTACACCCTCCTGATCCTTTTTTTAATTTAGATCCAACCTTCATCCAGAAGTGTATCAACGTCTATTACCACATTGCTGCTACAAGGTACCCATTGCCTTACGGGTTCAGAGCCTTTTGATAAGGCACAGGCTTTTTTTATTTGTTGTTACTGTTTTTCTAAAGCAGGAACCATTAGAGTGAGCATTTTGGGCACAAGAGCAGGGCTCTATGGTGGAAGCTAACTATGTTCAGTATATCTCTATGCACAGACATCATAACTTGTTAGATAAGGTTATATCGTTGTTGAGGCCAATTTATGAATCCATAACACGAACATTACCATCTTCTCAGTATTCACTGTACTTTTGGTAAACTGAATCCTTCTTTGTTCAGGTAGACCAGGAGATTAAAGTACTGTAATTGTGCCTCAGACTTTCTACTTTGAAGCCATTTCAAACTGAGTGCTGTGCTGGCACGCTGGGCTTTGAGATAGTAACAACGCATACAAATGGGTAGAAAGCCACCTACTGGTGACAGAAATATGTATCAGACAAACACTTATGCAGAAAAATTCCAGTTCACTTATAATTTAGGACACTGCTCCTGCAAACCCAGGCTATATGGCACAATAGTAGTTTTCAAGCCATCTGTGAAAGGTTTGCATTTGTGGTGATAGCTTGCACCTTCCTCACATGCAGTATCAAACTGCTTTACCAGCTTCTACTTAGGCTTAATAAAACCATAAGTATCCTTACCCCCATTTCAGAAACTCCTAAAGAACATTCAAAGGACTTTCCCAGACGTGCAGAGCGCTGCCCTGACTTCAGAAAGATCTACATTCATCTCCCTCTCATGGGAATTCTGTGATCACATGGGTAATTCAGCCAGAACCAGAATGCCCGGTGAACTTCCTCTAGACAAGAAAAAGGTAAAAGCAGAAACAGCACCTTGGAAATTGATTTAGCTAACTGATGCAGTGTCTTTGTGTGGTTGATAAAGGCAATATATCTAATTAGCTTTCATCTGTTTCCTGCAAGACAAACCCTTAGGACTGAGACTCAGGATAACAATGGCCCAGAACTCCTTCCACCGTCCTGCCCTGGTCAAATGAACACAGTTAATTCTTTTGACACTCGTACACCAAAGACTGGGAGCGTACCCACGCTTTTCCCTCAGGATGACATGCCACACTGTCCACGCTGATACCCGGATTTCCAGCTGGAACTCCCTCCCAAACAGAAAGTGCTCTCAGAGAGAGGAAAATACAGAATAACCTTCACGTTAGAGCTCCGCTATGAGCCAAACGGCCCCATCGACTCAGCCGCCTCACAGACATTCCTCCAGGCCAGTTTTAACACCATTTCTGGACCCACGCTCCTCAGGCTCAACCTGACCCTTGCTCGGGGAGGCCCGTTATACCCCAGGGAGGCGAGGCAGGCCCGTGACACCCACCCCAGCTCCGGGCGAGGCGGACAACACATGGCAGCGTGGAGAGGCTGCCCCGGCCACCACCCCCCTCCAGTCAGCCAAAGGGCAGGCAGAGGGGCCTGGCCCTCAGGCTCGGGGGCCGCCATTGGTTTCCTCACGGTTTCCACAGTCCCAAAAGGGCCACAGAGCCTTGGGGTGGAGGCTCTGCCGAGCGGCCCCCCGGCCGAGGAGGCCCAAAGGCCGGCACCGGGCCTCGAACCGGCGACGACAGGAGGGGAGCGGGGCGGTGCCCGGCCGTGACTAGGCAGCCCTGGGCGGTGGCAGCGGCGGGACCGCTCCGCCCCGTCCCCCGTCGCCTATTGGCTGAACACCCGCCCCGCCCAACAGGCCTCCCTTAGGGACTAGCCTTCCATTGGCCGAAGGCTGGCTTCCCTCACGGTCTCTGATTGGCCCATCTCCAGCCACCGTCCGTCTTTGGGCCGATCGGCGAAAGAGAGGCCGAGTCGCCCCGCCTCCCCCCGCTTCCTGCCCCGCGATTGGGCCGACCGCTTGTCACTCTGTTATATGCGTTCTTTATTGGTTGGAGGAGGCCGTCAGTCACTCTGAGGAGCTCCCCCTCCCCCCTCCCCTCCGGTGAGCCATCACCACAGGGCTGCGCTTGTGGGGGAAGCACAGTGCGCGATGAACTGCCTCCTGTTACCTTAGCACCCTGAGACTGAGCTTTCCCTTTCCCAACAGCCTATTTGTCAGCGAGGTTGTCAATCACGTGTGGGGGCGGTACTTGAGTGCGACGGTGACAGAGGAAATTGAGCCCTCCTTCTTCCGTTTCCGAATGGATAGCTGAGCTGTCCTTTCATATTTATTTGTCTGTTCCATTGGGCAGTCTTGCTGTCCATCACAACACGGGGCGGGAGCCAGCGTAAAAGGACAGCAGGCGGGAGAAGAAAGAAGTCTACTCGGGGATTGCCCCACAAGCCATCAATTCACGAATTCTTCTCTTTGACGGGTTCTCACGGCCGTCAATCAAGGGCGTGGGCGGGCTATCCGTTAACGTGGGGCGGGACCAACTTTCTGCTATGGCGATGGGCCTTCTCGGCCGTCCGTCTGCCTTTCCCCGCTATCGATTGGTCGAGCGCGCCGTCATTCAGGTAGGGTCAACAGCTTGATTGGGCAGCGCCGGAGAAGGCGGGGCGTTGCGCGGCGGCTGCGCGGGGGGACGCGGCGGGGAGGGACGGACCAGGAATTATTTTTATTTCTTTGTTTCCCGGGGTAAAAAAAAAAAAAAAAAAAAAAAAAAAAAAAAAAATTTAAAAAAAGAAAAATTAAAAAAAAAAGCCCCGCGCGAGGGAACCTCCCGCGGGGGCGGATGGTGCTGCCGTAAGCGGGGCGGGCCGGGGCAGCGCGGGGCCGGGGCGTACGGCGGGGCCGGCCGGGCCGGGCAGGGCCGGACCGGAGGCGGCCGGGAGGATGAAGCGGCGGAGCGCGGACTGCAGCAAACTGCGGCGACCGCTCAAGCGGAACCGCATCACCGAGGGCATCTACGGCAGGTACCGAGCGGGCGGTGAGGGAAGGAGGAGGGGGGGGGGGGGGAGTGTGTGTGTGGAGGGGGGGGGGAACGGACGCGCCGCCGCCGCGGTCCCCGCGCACCCCCTCCGTCCCCTCGGCGGGTCCCCGCCCCTCCCCCCCACCCCCCCCCGGCCCTGTCAGCGGGGGCCGCGCGCGCGACATGGCGGCCCGTGTCCCCTCAGGCGCTGCCCCGCCCCGCGGCCTGGTCGCGCCGCCGCTAGGCCGCACCGACCCCTCCGCCGCCCGTTGCCGGGCCTCGGGGCCGGCGGGGGTTGGGGGGGGAGCTGCTGGCCAAGGTCCTGTCGGCGCTGCCTGGAGGAAGCGGCGAGGAGGAGGCGGTGGGAGCCCTCGGCTCCCCGTCTCCCCCCGGGGAGGGGGAGGGAAGGTTTCCTCACGGGTGGGTTTCCCCAGAGGTGCCGAACCTGCGTGGTTCGACAAGGGGCAGCGCGGTGGGGGCAGGCTGGCCTGGCGGCTGCCGGCGGGGCGGGGGGGGGGCAGCCTCTCAGCAACTCGGTTTTCACGTGGTGGGGAAGGTACCTGTGCTGGGGCCTCTGCGGTGGAAGCACCAAAGAGTTGATGGGTGTAGCAGCCAGGGATGCGAGCAAGGAGTTGTGTGGGTAATGCCCGGAACAGGGATGGATGGCCTTGTGGTGGAAACACAGTGGGTCCCTGGCTCGCCTCTGACCCGCGAAATGAGAAGGGAAACCGGAGTGAAATGAGATCCATGGTTTTAAGCACGGGATGTTTCTCACCCGTGTCTTGGAATAAAAGCATGCTTTCCAGGTGTTTGCATGCAGAACACACCGAAACACAGATTCCTAAGCGTTTGCTTGCTGTAAGCATCTTTTAAAGGGTATTTTAGAGCTCTGCCTTCCTGAGTATCTAAGTATGCCAAACTTTATATGAAATACAAGAATTATGTATTTCCGAATAAAGAGGAGTTTGTGTTAGTAGAGGCTGGAACGCTGGCTTTTGAAAGTTACAGTAAGCGTTTTGTCCCATTTGTGTTTCTAGCTCAGTTGAGGTTTATATATGTACTGGCTGGAAACCTGAGCAAACTTATACAATGCAGATGTTAGCTGTGCATAAGGGAAACGGTTGATAGTGAGCTCTCACGGTAAGGAAATTGTCACAACGTACTGCTTATGCTAGTTATAGTGAATCCCTGCTTTTGAGTAGAAGGCATCTTGTTGCTTTAGACTCCCAGGTTTTGAGAAAATAGTGCTTGGAATATCAAACAGAAAACATCAATTGCTTTGATGTTAATATTTACAATGACTAGTCTTAGGAAAATAATTCCAATGTAAGCAATTCCTTATATAAATACTTAGTTTTCAAAAGTCATTCAAAATCGTATGCTTGCCGTTACCTTTGAGGTGACTGGCTGGAAAAGTGGGGCAAGAGAAGGAGGGAAAACCAGAAAAAGATGAGAAGAACACCTGATGATGAGTGTGTTCAGCGTGTAGAGCTGTGGTAGTTGCACGTACAGCTAACAGAGACCTCTGGCTGCTTGTACTAAGTTCTCCTGGAATGCTTTACTTCAGAAATAGGATTTTTAGCCTTTGTTTCACATGGCATTTTGGAAAACAGAAGAAGTCAGTGACTTCAAAGTATTGTCCCACAGAAGGAAAAGAGAAACTAATGTGAGGGCTCGCTTCTGAAAATCTAACCAGAGGGAGGTACTTCTACATGGATTGTGGCTCTTTCTCTCTTTTTTTTTTTTTGCTCCTTTTTTTCTTCTTTTTTTATATGAGAATGTAGTTTCTCATATAACTACAGATTTCTAAATTCTTGTGATTACTATTTACTCAACTTATCTTAATTGTCACCATTAGTGTACACAAACCCAGTAAATGCAGTTATCAGTAGGCAGCATCACAGTGTTGGAAGCAAAGCCGCTAGGCTGATTGAGATGCTTAACTCTTGTAGGATTTTTGTTTGCTTTTTAAATTAAGACCAATCTTCCCACCCTGGTTCAGGAGCTCAATACAGAGCTAGGCACAGCTGGCACTGATAGATGCACATGAGCATCATTGAGAGCTGCAAACCTGAAGAGTTTTGGAGCAGGTGAAGCAATGAAAGAATAGTCCTGCAGTAAAACTCTGGTGGTGGGGCTCTCTACATGTGTAAATCTGAAGCAGATTATAAGAAGCGATAGAAAAATCGTTTCTAGTCACAGAACAGAGTTAGAAATGTAAAATCCTGGGTTGCATTGAAAAATGTGAATATTCTGTCTCCCTGAATGTTAAATTTTTTTGCCAACTTCTGCAGTATCCTTTGCAACAAGTTTTATCTAAGGGTTCACAACCTTTCTTCGAAATTTTACATCTGTAGTTCTTTAAAGTACTTTCCCCAATATTCACTACCTAAATTAAATGGACTGTTTTGCCTCAGCCCTTCATAAACACTTTCAAAGTTATTCCTGACCAGTCTTCCCCCCACACCCCTTCCCCACCAAATTTTCAGCAGCTGCCCTTCCTGCTCTTCTTTAAGCAGCTTTTTCCATTCTGCTGTTTTCCCTTCCTTCTGCTTTCTGCCTTTTTTACCCCTTTTTTTTTTTCCCTTTCAGTTCAGTTTTACCCCCCATCTACAGCTCCAAGGCCCTTCAGGCTGTGTGCGAGCACTGCGTAACGTGGCACGCCAGCACTGCCATTAGCAGCTTTGCTCCTGCGTTCTGCGACTGAAACCTTGGATGCCAGTGGTGCAGTATCGCAGCCTAAAAGGAATATTGTTACCTGCACTCTGAAAAACCTGATGAATCCCAATCTAGTATTATGTGCAAGCATGATAAAGACTCGTACTATTTAGAAGTCTTACAGTGTCAGCAGAAAGAACATTATTACAATTAAAACATAACTGTGCTTTCAATAGACCTCCAAAACCAACAAATTAATGGTAGGAATTGTGAGATCTCTTGTTATTTCCACAGTGTACGTTCAAAACTCTGCCTTTTCACTTTTTAAGCTATCTGTTGCCATTGTTTTACAATGCTTGAGTGATTACTATCTTATACCTTTGACATTGTGCATGCATTAAAACCTTAATTGTTAATTAAAGTATTCATTGCAGCTTGTCATCAGTTAAGTAATTAAAGTTTACTTGTTACTGCTTGTTTCTAAGTCTCCCCAGTCCTCATCCGTGATCTATTTAAAATCCTTCATCTTTATTGCTGATACTGCTTGTTTTGGCTCTACTGAGTCATATTGGCACTTGCTACCGATTTTGTAGCTGGTTAAGTTTTGAGATTAATTCCACATGTTATTGGCTTAACTTCCACATCAGCTGACTTATGCTATGTACGGTGGATTCCCTGACAATAGTCCTTAAACACTGTATGTTCCTTTAGTATTAGGATATTTTTTTTTTAGCCCTGTATATATATTGCCCTTTATCGCAGGCAATACCTGGGCCGGCAGCCAAGTGGATGCCTGGGAGGATGTGTGTGTGTCTGTAATCTCCAAGTGGTTACTGAGATACCCGCTGATGGCGTAAAGGCAGCCTGTGCCCCCGGGCGTCTCGTACTGGGCAGCGTTTCTTGATACCGTGATCCCTTTGCTCAGATACTCCTGAGGTTCTGTATGCCACTTAACTTCCGATATGGCTTATTTCCGAGGACTTGATTTTTGACTCTGCTAACAGGCAAATAAACTGAAGGAAAAACAGTTCATTACTAACGCCAGGAATGTGGCCTTTTTCTAGGATTTTTATTTTTTTTTATTTTTTTTTTTTTATTTAGATAATGATTCTTCCTACTGATTTATTCTGGCACTTTTTTTATAAGCTTCCTACATCGAGAAAAACATTTTCTTCTCAACCTGCCCTGGAGGTCTGTAACAAACCAGCAGTGCTACCTTTTATGACTTTTAACTTGAATTCAAGTCTCAAATCTAATTTAGCTTACATTTAAATGTGTTCTACTGTGTCAGCCCCAATGGTACATGTTAATATTGCTTCCCTCTGCCAGTGACTTTCATTCTCTGCACACTGCAATTCCTCTAGCTTTATTTTATGTGTTCTGGACTCGGGTGTTTTCAGCTGAGTTACTGTAGTGGGCTAACAGTTTCTCTTGTTTCAGTACTACAATGCTGATTGCTGATTATATGCCTGTGGTTCAGCAGTCTATTACCCTTGCTTCCAGAATTGCTGTAAGAGTTTTCTATTTTGTCTTTCTTTACTTACATTTCCATAGTTGGGTGATTGATATATTCTATGCCATATCAAGACACTGAAGTCACAGAGGCTTCTTGGGATTCTTTGCATTTCTCTTCCTTTTGAAAAATTTAGTTGGCAAGTATTTCACATAAGTTTCCAATATGCATACCACATCCCAGCAGTCGTGTTCTCTCTTGCATACTTGCTGTGCTCATTCTGTACTGCCTTTTTTGTCGGCTAGTAATATCTTACATATATCTATATTTGTTTGTGTATTTACATATATAAAGCTTTTTTGTTTTAAAATCTCCAGTGGTGTTCAGCCAGCATCCCCAGTGTCCTGTCTGACATTGAGCGGGTAACCTTGAGACGGTGGTTGTTGACTCTCTGGTAATTTCACATGCGTGCTAAACTTCACCTTTCTAAAGCCTACCTCTGCGTTTGGTGCTGTGCCAGCCTCGAGATGCCTTCCACTCCATTGTCTGGTGTGAGTCAGGCTGCAGAATGAAACACGCTATCAATTCTGCTAAGATTCACTCTCCAGCCTTTGGGACTTGCTGATAATAGTGGGATAGAATAGAAGCTTAATTTGCTACCGGTTTGGATTTGGGGTGCATAATTGTTTGGGTTTTTTTCCTAGTGATTTTTAAAAACGTTTTTACCTTACAGCAAGCACAATATCTGTTTCTGTGGGGTAGTAAAAAGAGAACAAAGACCAAGAGAGTGAAAAAAGGGGGGGGAAGGAAATGGCATCTGGCACTTGGGGTGGGGGAAGAATAAGGAGGAAAATTACTTGTTTAAAAATTCAAATGGGGAATGCAGCCACTGTTGGGTTATGAATAAATCTTTATGTTCAGTATATATTAGCAATCAATTGACCTTTCACAGAATTTGCAGCACTGTAATCACTGCTTCTTCCCCTTCGGTTCCCTGCTTTTCTGGCGATTGTGTCTGTCCTTCCCCCTCGTCTTGTATTACCCTACAAGATTAAATACCATATGCTAGTTTTATAGGGAAAGCCCTGTCCTCCTTAAACCTCTGTCAGACCACTGAAGTCAGATTTTTTGACATGTGTCAGAAAATTGGATAACCCAGATTTTAGGTATTTATCTACATCAATCTCCCCCTGTATTGAGAACAAACTCAGAATTATAATTGGCATTGTGGAACGTATTTGAGCCTTTCTAATACAAGGACTACAGAGGTTAGAAAGCACTTCTGCCTAGTGAATATTATCTCTAAGCGAGGATACTGACGCAGCAGCTATCAAAATTGGAGAAATGTGTGGATGTGCCCAGAAAGATCAATGACTGTCAGAGGTTCACAGGCACCAAATGGCTGGTGCTGGATTCCGAAGGAGCGCCGGCTGGCTCGGCTGTAGGATGAGCGTGTTGGAGGGGACAGAGACTGGGTAACAATAGAAACGCGCTGAAGGGAAGAACGGTGTCTGGAAGGAATCAAGGGATTGAAGAGCAAAGATGAAGTAAAAGTGGCTAGTACAAAGCAGAGAAAGGGAGGAGGGCTATTGCTAAATTTTGTTAGTCATTTCGTTCATGTGATCTTCTCTGAACGGTCTGTCATGTGAAACAAAACAGCGGAGTGATTAGCCTGTTAAAGCGAGAGGTCCGTTAGCCTGTTTTAATTTGGGGTTTAATTTTTGCTGGACGTTTTTCAGCTATCACTAATTTAAGTGTTCACTGAAGAGGCGTCTGTTCAGTAAGCACTTGTAAATTAACCAGCGAACTGTGTGCTTGCCAGGAACAGCAAATTTCGGTGTGCAGCGTACCTTTATGGAAGAAGGGAAGCTGAGATTTGCGTTCCTTTCTTCCTCCTACAAAGACTCATTGCCACCTGCAGACTGCAGTGTGCTGCAAAGACACCCCAGCTGTGTACGGAACTGTGGCAGCGTGGAAGCTCAGCACAGTTTGTGAAACCGGCCCCTTTCGAGGAGGAGCTGCTGTCTGTAGGCTGCTACCTATATCGATTTTTAAAGCTGGGGCGGAGTGTTTAGTTATGGACTGCAGTCCCTGACTCTGCAGCCCTGCATGCTTTAATTGGGGAGGGGAGGGCAGGGGGTCCTGGTGCAAAACAAAAACCCCCAAAACCAACCAACTGATGGAGTGTGGTACCTTTAAAATGTTTTCTGTAAGTGCGTGTATGCATGTGGACTCGTGCAGTTGAATACATATGTAGAATATATTACACAGCGGTGAACTTTGTTGCTGAGACCAATGTAAGTGGATGAAGTCTTTTTAAAAGGAAATAACTTTCTCGTGTCTTAGTCTTGTTCTTATTAAATTCTTTTGAGTCCTTCAGATGACTGAGAAGTAGGCTTTTTAATAGTGATGGGAAAACCTTATTACAAATGTTGTACTGTTACAGTTCCACTTTAAAAGGTGGTCAATGTCACCATAACCTTTGGATTGATATGAATTTAATATTAGAAATCCCTTTAATGGCTGTATTACAGACCTCTTATTCAGCAAATGCTTTAACTTAGAGTGGCACTTAACAGTTGAAAAGCATTAGTTCTGACAACCCTAATTTGCTAGGAAAAATGTAGTCTCCTTATGGATTTCAATAGCAGAAAAATAAACAATAGGCACAACTTTAACCCAGGAAAAAGTGCCTGCACAACATAACTGCTTTTGCAGCTAAATAGACAGAATAATGATTGCCTGGGTGTGATGCCTTTACGTATTTCCTCACATCTTCAGAGCTGCACGTGTACACACAACAGCAGCATGGCCTAAGCGAACAGTGGTGACTGCACCCAAATGTCTGTCACCTTTTATGTCTAAGTATTCTCTGAATGCAGCTGCTTTTTACAGATTTCTGTTGAAGATTTAAACTTTAAATAAACAGAGAGGGCAAGCATCATCTACCAGGACAAATGTGACCATTTAAGGCTTTTTGGTGGGTTTTGTTTGGTTGATTTTTGTTGTGGGTTGTTTTTGTGGTGGTGTTTTGTTTGGGTTTTTTTAATACTTCTACTGTTGTTTCATTCTTGTTCAAGAGTAATTTTTGACTAAGTGGCTGGGGTCGGTTCTGTAAAAAGTGAAAAAAGCAGTACCTCAACTTTTCCAAGTGTGTGTGTGTGTGTCATTTTGTTTCCATTAAATTAAAATGCTTCCTGTAGCCTCTTTATTTGCATCTTTTTCCCCAGTTACATTGCATAAAACTCCAGATACAGAATATTCAAAAAAAGAGGGGGGAGGTCAAGGAGGGTTAAATGTGGGAATAGTTGCTTATTTGTGTCAGACTTGAAAAACGTATTTTTTCTGAAGTCTTTCTTTAGCTTGTGCTGATTTAAAGCACGTACTCGTGTGGGTACGTTCAAGGGTGTTTAGGTAAGTGGTTCTACTAAAGCAATTCCTTTCAGGAGGTCGAGTCACAGTGAAAACCTCAGCATTGGACCTTTATTGGACTGATAACATACAGAAAGACAGATAAGCAAAAACTCTCCCATTGCGGGGAAGCTGTAGGGCCAGGACAGTTGATAAGGGTCACTTTCAGATACATGCAATTAATCTTCGATTCGCAAGAAATCCAAGTGTTTTCCCAGTTGTGTGGTTTGGAAGCTGACCTCGTAGTACAAGTAACGTGAGTGATAACTGGCCGAGCAGTTCAATTGCTTCTAAACCTCTGCTGGCAGGGAACACATCTATGAGAAGTTTTCTATTTTGTATCTTCTCTGAAGCTCTGAACAACTTCCTAAAAAAGCCACATGTCCATGAACAGTGCAGAAACTTGACCCTACCTGGCACCGTGCATGCGAGCTCTTGGCAACTTATCAGTAAACATTCCAGGGCAAAGTTCTACTGGTTTTGTTGGCAGTATCATAGTGGAGGAAAAATAAGTTACTAAAAGGAAAAAAAGCTGCCCTTGATTTAAAAAATAAAAATATATTTTAAAACCCCACCTTTCTTATAACCCAGTACAGTGCAACAAGGTAGTTGCCTTTTGGGGAACCGGAGGAACGTACTTGATCTCTGGGTGCTGGGTTTGGGGGGAAAAGGGGTTTTGCTTCCTCCATTTTAGCACAATGGATCGAGCGGATCCCTCAAGGGCTCCTGTGTTAGTTAGGTATGACCTCAAAATATTTAAGCTCTGTAGCCAAGAAGGATCATCAGTTGTTCAAAATGCAGGACTGAGAATAAGGGAATGTGGCTTTGAACTAATAAAAAAAAAACAAAAAACCAAACCAAAACAAAAAGTTAGACTGTCTGGTTGCAAGTGCCTCCATTTTTCTGTTGTGGTTTTCTTTTTTTTTTTTTTTTAATGGTTGCATTTACTTTAATGTGGATGTTTTCAAATACAGCTCTGACAACTCAGTATCAAAACAGTCTTCCTAATTGCTATAGTTATAGGCTTAAAATATATCTCAATTTATTGGTGTTGCAGTTTGTGTTAAATGTGCAAAATGAGTGAACATCTGCAGTCTGTTGAGGAGAGGGAACACAGAGATTTCTGAGCTCCAAGTAGAAGAGTGCAAACTAGAAGAGAAGCATTTCAGCTGTGACAGCATACCTGTTGGCAAGACTTCACTTTGTAAAAATATACTGCAAAGCTAAAGGGAGACTGTTGCTGAGCGTCTCATAAGAGCAGCGAGCCTTCTGTTTATTTGCTACTTTAAAAACAAATGCAGTTCAATATGATTAACTTTATTAGACCAGGCCTGACTTTAATGTAATGATAAAAATACCTATTTTGTAAAATTTTGGATAAAGTTTTATTACCTGTATTATAGTTGTCTATAGCTTTTATTCCTGAATTTCTAATAAAAAAAAAAAAAAAAGTAAGTAAATCTCTCTATTGGAAATACTGACCTGAAATTACCTTTCTTTTTTTACAGTACTTTCCTGTATCTGAAGTTCCTGGTAGTGTGGGCCCTAGTACTGTTGGCAGATTTTGTCCTGGAGTTCAGATTTGAGTATCTGTGGCCATTCTGGCTCTTCATCAGGAGTGTTTACGATTCCTTCAGATACCAGGGTTTGGTAAGTAGAACACGAAATTACTGTCCCTTTGTAGGGAAATCCTGCAATGTTTCAGGGCGTATTCCGTGTTATACAACTAACTAAATGGTGCTGATGATCATTTTCACAAGAGGAGGAATTTTCAAGCGACTAAGTGACCCAGGCTCAAGTCTCTTCTCTCTGACTGCCTCTTTTATCTGTGGCAAGTGGAAGTGAAATACATAGCGATCAAATTTTCACTGCAGAAAAATATTGTTTGAATTCCTGAGATTAGTGAATTGGTTTAGATCCCTGTATAACAGGGTTTTCCTTAAAATAAAACAGAAGCCCTTGCCTGTTTAGCTATCTACTGTGCTTTCAGAGAGTAAACGACACTGCTGGTTGGTTGGTTGGTTGTTTTCCAGAAGGACAATATAGTAATGACAATACTATATCAGCAGTGTAAGTGAAAGTCTTCAAACAAAATAATAAGGAATAAATATAGCTGTGTGGAGACTTGTTGGAAGAGTGGATGGGCACAAATTCTCAAGTTGCGCCCGTTCTCTCTTAATTGGCTAAGTTTCTACTTTGATTGGCCAGGCTGCTCCATTTCTGCGCCCTGATTATAAACAACACTAGTGTTCCTGTGTTGAAATCATTGTGGTGTCACTATTAATAAATAAACGGTTAATATTTGCTGGATTAAACCAAAACACTCTTCTTTCCCCTCACCCCTCCTTTCTTTCAGGCCTTTTCAGTATTTTTTGTGTGTGTAGCATTCACATCAAATATAATATGTCTGCTCTTCATACCAATACAATGGCTGTTTTTTGCTGCCAGCACGTATGTTTGGGTACAGTATGTCTGGCACACAGGTAGGTCACTATTTTTTATTTACAGCTTACTGATTTGAATATATATCTGACAGCTTTTAGGAGCATGCAGAAACCCTCTCCTATTTGTTACCACGTTTGTTTTAATGAAGTTTTGTTACCGTTGAAAAATGTTCTTTCGCTTTCGTTAGTCTGCTGATTTGCGTTTGATACATGTCTGGCTGCATCTTGCAGTAATCATTAAAGCCTGACCAATGGAACTGAAGGTGTATAAACAGGAATTCCAGAGGAGGAAAAAAAAAACCACAATATTTTCCTAACTTCAAAACACTTCTGCAGCAATTCGACAAATAACAGAGCACGTAGGAAAAGTTTGTGCAACAGTGTTGCATTCTTCCTTCTACTCGATTAGTGTGCTGCTAATTTTGCATGTTATCATAGTTTAAGTTCGTATTAATCAAATCTTTGTGTCGGCTGGATTCAGTTTCTGAGCAAAAGGGCTGGTAATACTAGTGGCTGCCCCGACAGTTTGAGACGTGTATCAAGAAATTTTCTCTCCCCCTCCCCCACCCAGTTTTTTTTTAATCTTTAGCTGTTTGAGGGTTTTTTAATAAATCCTTGGGTTCTGGGGTTTTGGGGCAGCTGTTAGATTGGGGGGGAAGTGGTTTAGTTTGCATGAGCACTAATACTTCATATGAGTTATGTATATATCTTTCCTTCAATCAAAAAAAAAAAATAGGAATAAAACTTGATTTATATATTTATTTTTTTTTTTTAAGAGGTAGCTTTTCCCAACCCAAGTTCTTGGGATTTGGGGCTTTTGTAATATTTTATGTTAGACTTGCCGTCAGATCACAAGAATTTGCAGGATAGCGTGGATCATTTCTCAGCTTACTGGTGAAGGCAGTCATCTTTCTGACAAGTTAGTCATTTATAATAATGACAATGTGGGAGCTAATGGAAGATACTGTGAACCAGTTGCTGCCCAATTTAAAATATGTAAAAAATCTGGCGTTATTTTTAGGATTGTATTAAGATGTTAAAGTGTTATCTGAAGTTCTCAGAGTTGATGTTTAGAAACCCTAAAGGAAAAACCCGATGGGCCAGTTTTAACTGTAGCTATTGAGCTTGTCTAATATTTTAATTCACTGCAACCTTAGGGATTCTTCTTTTTAAATGCTCATCTACCTTGATGGGAACTTGCTCTTTTGTTTTTTCTTTTTTTTAGGAAGTTATGATATCTTTAGAGATCTCTTTAGGTCTCTACCTAGCTGAAACGTTGAGTCGCTTTAAGCTGACAGTTTCTGTTATAGGTTTCCCATTTATGTAGAGTGCAGCTATTCGAGAGAGACCAAAGTAGAGACCACGGTAAATAACATCAGGGCCTCAGAGCAATGCTCTTTTTCGTTTTGAATTTAAGATCTGTTTCCAAATCAGCACACAGTATGTTGATGTCAGTATGTAATCAAGAAATTTTATTTTTATGAAGCTTGTGGCATGTAACTGCAATTGATTTGTGGAAATTTACAGTGGCTGTATTGCGTGCAACAATGGTGTTCTCCATTGGCCGAGAGGATTAAGACCTTTCTTTTGCTTGGCTACTATTTTACATTCTCACCAGTAGTGCTGGGGAGAGAAATCAATACAGCATCCTGAATGTTCCCCTGATGCAGAGTTTTGAGTCGCAGAGTGGTGTCTGCGTTACTGTATATGGAGTAACCAGCACTGTGCTTACTCACTCCTGTTTTCTCAGCTGATTTGCTCGCTGCTGCTACTAAGATATACCTAACTTGGAGTGAAAAAGTAGTCCAAGCTTACCACTTCTGACTCAAAGATCATAAGCTGTAACATTACCTCATCTTCTGCAGTTTCTTCCATTTCTGTTCCTTCTCTGTATAGGGTTTTGTGCCAAGCTAATTCATTAGCTGCGCATCTGTTATTTTTCACTGATGCCTTATAAAAGTAATAAAGCAAGATAAGGAGCCGAAAGTTTAGATTTGTTTTAAAATAAAGATGCCTTAGATACTTCATTCTGAAAAAACCCTCTTACAATTCCCTATATGTCTGGCTCAAAATTTCCTTTGACTTTTGGAATGTTTTAAAAACAACTTTAAGATATTTGCTGCTTGTAATGTATTACTGAGGTATTTCTCTCTTTTTCTCTTCTCTTGATAGAGAGGGGTGTGTGCTTACCAACAGTATCACTGTGGATACTTTTTGTTTATATTGAAGCAGCCATTAGATTTAAAGATTTAAAAAACTTCCATGTAGACCTTTGTCGTCCATTTGCAGCACACTGGTAAGTGGGGTTTTTTTCTCCTTTTCTTATTAACTTTTATTTCACCAGGAAAATTATTATTCAGGGCTTTTTATTTTGGTTCAGGGTTTGGTCGTTCAGTTCTACCATCACACATCTGTCATTAAATATTCCATGAGAAAAGTATGCTAAAAGTCAATCAAGTGCAACCTTTCTGAAGATAACAGTGCTTGTGAGCTGCAGGGAATTTGTAGCATGGGTATTCCTAGCGCTTCTTGAAAGTCCTTGTCATATCCGTTTACGAATTTTGTATTTACATAATGAATAGATGGTAGAAGTAGCAAAAAAAAATAGTTTCCCTGATGATTTATTTATGCTGTTACAAAAATGTTCTTTTTCTGTAACAAAGCACTCCTCTCTTTCCCCTCCAACGAGAAGGGCTCTCGTGAGCATCTGATTTCATAATTCATCAGAGGACGTGAATAAGCTTCAGGTTGAAAATCGTGACAGAAAACAAAAACTAAACACTACTTATTATGTTACTTCTTTGGAAGTGATAAGTCTTTTGCCTAAAGTCACTCTTAACTGCAGAGTAGCCGTATCTGGGAGAAATGCACTTTTATTCCACAAGTTTTTAGTGTCGTATGCATTGATCGGGCTACGTTCAAAATGCGTCCTGTTTTTCCTGGAGTCATTTGGTCCAGCTCCCTGTGATACAGTCACCAATAAATTAGACATCTGTCATTTTAATTTATATTGTCTACATTGTGCAATAAATCCCTTAAACACTAATTAAATTCTATAATAGGTTACAAAAGCACTTTAGGAGCTGTGAAGAAAGGTCTTTCTGCTGCTGAATTGGATGCAAACATTTCAGCTTGTCATCAGAGTTTTAGAACTGTAGCTACAGCTGGCTTTACACAGTATTACAAAAGAAGCATTGGCAGAGATAATGTCAGATGCATATGCAAATGATTCTTGCATTCTGGCAGCTTACTTAGAAATGCAATTTGCACAGTGCTATTACTGAGCAAAGAATGAGAGGATTCTAATGGTTAATAGTCATCTGCATCTGAGTTTTCCCCTGATCTAGGACACCTTCAGCTTTTAAAATGCAACTTCACTGTGCTTGGTTAAAATACTTGTCAAAGATATTTATTCTTATATGGGGATGTTTGCTCATTGATAAGTATGCTTGTTAATAAATACAGTAGCATGATTTGTTAGCATTCTGTATTGGTGCAGTTGTCACAAGCTAATAAGAATACTTAAATTCTGCGGGATGAAGCTGATAAGCAAAAAAATAGTTCCAAATTTCTGTTCCGTTTCTGTCATCCCCGTCAACAAATGCAACTGCAGAGTCTGGCTGGAAGTGAAATTCTTCATATCTTATCTGTCAGTAAGATAAGTGGAAGAGCTAAGTTTAGAGATTAGATGGTTTTCGCTTACAGCTTCAAGGTCAGTCTCCTAAACAAGGCATTTCCAAAGGCCATTTGTTGCCCTGAAAAGATGTCTTAATTGTGGCTATCCTCGTCAGAGGCGGGTGGTTGTTGAGGCTTTACTTCCAGGGTCAGTTCTAGCTGTACCAGGTGTGCGTGATGCCACGCTGGCTGACAGCCTTGGCCGCCCCCAGAAATGCAGGAGCCCCAAAACTGGGTGCTCCAGCGGCTTCTCCAGCTCTTGTTCCTCAGCCTGTGCTGCGGTGAGAAGGTGTCGCAGGGCCTGTTGCAGAGGCGGCATTTTGGAGAACCGTTGTTCTGTATCAGCTGTAAAGAGTGGTGGAAAAGGGATCTGCTCTTAACTTCTGAGTGCAAAGGGTTGGGGTTGAGCATCGGTTTCTCCTTTCACTGCTCTGGATGTTGTTAACACATCTCCCAGCTTAATGTCTTGTATATTACGTGGCCTTTTAGGAGTGAAACTTGGGAACTTCTGCTGCATTTGGCTGTTATCTCTTTAAAAGATGCATAATTCCTAGTCTGGTGCTTGTCTAAAAGCTGTCTTTGCTATGCATCGTGTGATTGCGTTGTCGTAATCCTTTAATCTATGCTACAGTTAATTGCTTTCTGTAATGAACTGTAATTTTATCTTGATAAAGAAGTGCCTACGTTTTTGAACTGTAGCTTTATTGTAGTACAGCAAAAAATTATTTATATGTAATTTTCTATGAAAAGTGGTAATCCAGATGTATTCACAGCTATATAATTTATTACAGGTTATGAATTTGCTATTATGGTTACATTTTGAATAATAATGCCGCTTTTTTTCTTAGTATTGGCTACCCTGTTGTGACTTTGGGCTTTGGCTTTAAAAGTTACGTCAGCTACAAAATGCGTTTAAGAAAACAAAAAGAAGTGCAGAAAGAGAATGAATTCTACATGCAGCTTCTCCAGCAAGCTCTGCCCCCAGAGCAGCAGATGCTACAAAGGCAAGAGAGGGAGGCAGAGGAAGGCAAGTTATACTTATTACTTAATGTGTTTGCTATTATCTGCTATTTAAAAAAAAAAGGCCTTCTAAGGAGGAGCTTCTTTAGTCCATGTTGTTTTGATGAAAGTAGAGTGAACTTAGAAACAGAGGAGCCAGAAATAAAATTATTTTGGCAGTGGTTAGTATGACTGTAGAAATGAATTATGTCCTCTCTGTTTAGTTCTTTATTAGCAACTGCATCAATCTAGTCAGTGAGTGCTCTATGAAGCTCTAGTATTTATTATTAAATCCCTTGGTTACTGTTTCCTGCCTGTAATGACAAAAAAGTCTAAAAATATCATGTTACCTTTGATTTTTTTTTTCTAGATAGATTCCAATAATGATTGTTTTCTGCAGACATGATTGATGTGCAGTTAATGATTTTTCTTTGTATGCCACGGTATTGATTGATTTAATGAACTAAGTTGGTGTTTTTATTTTTTATTTTGGTATTGCAGCAGCCAAAGGATTATCTGATATGGATTCCTCAATACTTTTGCAGCACAATGGAGGCATTCCAGCCAATAAAAAAATATCTGCAACGTTGCCAGAGCTAGAATATAGAGAAAAAGGGAAAGAAAAGGACAAGGATGCTAAGAAACACAACCTTGGAATAAATAACAATATTTTGCAACCTGTAGACTCTAAAATACAAGAAATTGAATATATGGAAAACCATATCAATAGTAAAAGATTAAATAATGATCTTGTAGGAAGTACAGAAAACCTCTTAAAAGAGGACTCATGCACTGCCTCGTCCAAAAATTACAAAAATGTCAGCGGAGTTGTGAACTCCTCGCCTCGCAGTCACAGTGCAACTAACGGGAGCATCCCTTCCTCATCTACTAAAAATGAGAAAAAACAGAAATGTGCTAGCAAGAGCCCAAGCACACATAAGGACTTAATGGAAAATTGTATTCCTAATAACCAGCTAAGCAAACCAGATGCACTGGTAAGGTAAGTTTGATCTGAGCATTGTGTAACAGCCTGTCTCCTCCTTCCTTCGTTCCAGTACATCAGATCTGTTTTTTCCTTAGGAGAATGTAACAATTCCATAAAGAAGACAGAGTTGTCTAGTAATGGAATAAGATAAATAGGAGCTGTGCCTTTTGGGTGTTGTTCCTGATTTTTTGCCTCTGGTGTGCTATGCAGCCTTGAGCAAATTTCTTCCTTTCTACCTCAGAATACAACACGTACCTACCTCACAGGGGTGTTGTGAGGCATAGTAAATAGCTCTGACAATCATTTGATAGAAGGCATGAGAGAAACGTGGGGAATCTTTATTACAGACCTCAGCGGATGTGTTCTTGACAATTCTTCCATGGAGTGACCTTTACATCTCCAGGGAATTCAGTGGGGTTTGCTGGTGCCTGAACAGGTGTTTTGTCTTAATTGTTTTGTGTCCCTGAAATGTTTAGCTTTTGTTTTAATCAATTGACAAAGTATCAGCTACTACGTAACCCCTTAAAGCAGTAAGTTCAGGTTCCTGCTTGCATACCTGCTGCCTTAATGATTTAAGTACAGATCACAGGGATTAAATTTAGCAACCGGGCAAACTATAAAGACTGAAAAAGTCACGTCATTATATACGCTTATCTGAAGTATAAGTAAAGATGTATTTATGAAATGCAACTAAGTACTTAAAGCATGTAAGTCCTGAGGCATATGGTGCTGTCGGATGTTACCAAAACAAGTACTTGTAAGAAAAATAGTGTGTAATTGTTCAACATGGGGATAGAGATATGTCTAGAAAAAAAATTGTTGCACAGTTGTGCACTTTTGTACCATTCCTGGCTTACGTCTCTCTTTTTCCTTTTCTCACGTGCTGAACACTCTTTGGCCAGCAAATCCTCCTTGGCTAACTTAATTGGCAGATCAGGTTCGCTTTCTCAGCAGGTACCTTTTGATAATTAGACTTTTGACTCTGGTCCGTCCCTGAGGATTTGTGCTATGTGAATACAATTACTTCAATAAAAATACTGTTTTCTCCTCCGATAATCACTCTGCCACTGATTGGTGTACCTCTGCCAATTAAATATCCAGACTAATTGATATCTAATGTCTGTAGAGAACTTGTATGAAGCAAATAAGAAACCAGCTAATCAATCTAATCTGTGAATCAAATTCAGCCGAGATTCATGGGATGCAGATGGCTCGGTCTTCAGCAAAGCTGCATCTAAATGAACGTGTATAAGACTGCTGTATTTGATGTTGCCGGTTTCAGATGGGCATCTCTATACTCTTTACGTGGCTTCTTTGCTCACTGAAGAAGAGAACGGGTCAGTTCAGCTTTGCTGCAGTTCAAAATGTGGTTTGTAAGTCCTGAGAACAGAGGAGGGAAGCGCTTTATAGAATGACTTGCCAGGCTAAGAATTTTGTCCCGTGTAGCTATGACAAGAAATGAGATTTAAACCTTGTATGTTTTAAGATTTAAATTACACATTGAAATGTTTAGAGGCTGTGATGTGAGCTTAGACCAGGTGTCACTGTAATTGTCCAAAGCGGGTTTTCTAATGCAGAAGTGAGTATACGATAAACCAGACTGTGCCCGTACAGAATTTGAGCTCCTCTAATTCCCTGGGTAGGGACGGAGTACGCGATCAGTGTACTCTGAAAGTGCCTTTGTGCGACGTAGCCTTATTCTGCCCTGAAAGTGAATTAAGCTACTTCAGTCTTTTGTTTGTCGAGTGTTTTTAAGTGATGCGTGGGCGTGATGTGGCTGTTGTGCTACAAATTCATGTAGCTGCTTATTGTGCACTGATTTCCCCGTGCAGGCAAGCCAGGAGCACTTAAAACACCAACGTCCCATGTGTCGCTGCTTCCAGTTTCTTACAAACGTAGATGACTGAAATCATTCATAAAATCTTGTTTCTATTCAGATTGAGTCTGCAACTCCTACAACAATGGAAGCATAAACTTACCTGACAAATTGGATGGGATGGAATGCATTTAAATTTAAAAATTCATGTTTATTTTTTTTAGCTTGTCAGTTATCCTGTCCCTGGAGTGTAAGGCACTTGATCATCTTTTCCACTTCCAGTAGTATTACTCATTCCCGTTATTAAACTTTCAGTCTGCATCAGTGCTGTACCCTGAAAAGGGCTGTGTGAAGCTGTGTTTGTGTCCGACTTTCAGATCGGATCTGCTCAGCTACCAAATAAAGATGCTTTTTATGACCTCTTGTCCAGCAGACTCGCAGCAGGATGTCAAAGCCAAGCTGCTTTCCTTTTGTGTTCACAAATCATTTCCTTGAGCTGACTAACCGGTATTAAATGTAAAGTATGCCTTATGACTGCTAGGGACTCGGGATTAACAGGGGTTGTTTGAGACAGTGAAGATTGGGGGTTTTGAGAACAGGACAGTCTTGCGCGTTTGTTAACTCTTTCTCTTAAATACTTGATGTGACATTTATATCTGAAAGGGTACTGCTAATTAATTTAAGCTCATATTTTTATATAGACAATATTACTTTTATTTGAAACAGTAAGTTTTTATCTTTGTTCTGTCTGGTAAATGGTTAGTGCATGTGTGTTTAAGTTTTCCAGAGAGGAAGTTACCGATCCCCATCTCTGGGTATTCCACTGAATATTATGTTATGTTACTGTCATCTCGATAGAGCAGAGGGTGCAAGAGGCGCTTCCCTGCTCGTCAGCCTTCAAAGTCAGCTCTGGCTTAGGTTGGTTTTTTTGTTCCTACTATTGAAATGAATATCTGCTTCTGGTGGATGCTGAAATCTGCTGTTTGTTTGTCAAGCACTTAATAATTGAATCTCTGTGATCTGAGCTGCTTATTTCCCAACACTGTGATCACTGGGCCAGTGGAGTGTCCAGTGGAGGGATAAACTTGGTGTCCCTTTACACGTAATATTGTTTGTCAGTAGGTACAGAGCAAGTTGACCTCTTGGTACTTTTTCACCATCCCTTCTGGGATTCACGTTTTAGGGGCTCGAGGTGTTGAACAAGTCCAAGCTGTAATTCCTGTGGAAATTTGGGGTTTTTTTTGTATTGCTTATTAGATAGTAATAATCACATCCTGCCTCTAGCTATTTGCACCCTTGAAAAAAGAAAAAGCTACAAAAAAACCCATAAAACAAATGCAAAAAAACTGGCAGTGCAGCTTGGCAAAACTCTTTGTATCCATAGAGGTCTTGCCTTTGGCACATGAGGTGTTGAAACAAGCTGTCTTATGTACTAATTATTCTCAGAGATAACGATGACATCTTCTGGCAATTGGAATAAGAAAAATATTCGTGAAGCAAGGGATGGTGTACCACATATTATTTTGCTCTCCTAAAATTTCATGTTACCTGCAGAGACAGACTTGAAGGTTTTAATGTAAGTTTCTGTCCATTCGATGCTAATTATCGCACGTCTTCTGTGGCACCACTGATGTCCTTAGAGCGATCGCTGCTTCTTCCTTATCCCCCCTGCCTGAAATGGTGTAAGTAGAGCAGAAGGCTTTCTGCTGTCAGCTGCGGTGGGGGAGGTGGTCAGTTTTTCAGGCGATATGATGGGAGTGAAGGAAAACAGAGACCAGAAAAGCAAAAGAATTGGGAATGTAAATTAGAAATCTGGGAGACGATCCTTCTAGCAGACCATTTTCAAGCCACTGTCAACATAGTGCTTGGACTGTTCAGAAACAGAATAACCTTTTGAAATGCCAGCTACTTAGATCAGTTCTGTGTGGGAGAAAAATAAGTAACTCTGCTATCTCTCTGTGTATTACTGTCTTTTTGGTAATGAAAAATGCTCTGAGGAGCTGCTAGGAACAGCATATTAGTTACAGCAGGAGAACTTCGGTGCTGTGGGATCACGTTGGCTACTTCAAAGGAGCAGGTTCACTGCGGGGGATGCTTAAACCAACAGATTGGGCCAGAACAGAACAAAAGAAAAAGTGGGTCTCTTAGAAAAGCATCTGAGTGCCTTCTGGGTCGTTAAAACTTTAAGTTTTATATAAAATTGCATTTAATTTGTGTGCAACTGCCAGGTGGTTATGGAATTGCATTCACCGACTAAACTAAGCAACAGCGGTACGTTAGTCACCAGTTATCGATACTTAGGAGGATTAAGATGAATTGAATTGTCTTTAAGTTGATCCATCAATCTTCCCTGAAGCATTTGGAAAAGTACTCAGTCTTGGAGGTGATTACTGATTAATTCTCTTCGTCAGTGAGATCAGGAATGATATGTGGTAGTGCTGAGAAAAGTAAGTGGGTAAATCTGCATTTATAGTAATGACAAACCAAAAGAAATTGGCCTTGGTTGTATAAAGAGCACAATGTAATAATCTGCAACTAAGCCCTCATTTTAAAAATAGTTGTGTGTCAAAATGACTTGTAGTTTGTGCAGCAATAGAGAAAAGTATCTTCTAGAACTCGTTTTCTTCACCCCCCCCCTTTGTAAATAACTTTTCCTATAAGCCTGGAAATAAGAGACTTAAGCAGAAAATGAAATGGTAGAAAGAATAATAATAATAAAAGTAGTGCTGTCTTATTGGGTCATTTATCATTGTAACAGTAGTGCAGACTATTAAGGAGGGGAGGAGGGAGAACTCCAGGCGCTAGTCTGTGCTCGTAGCACCGAAGCTTTCTTTTATCACGTTGGATCGGTTTACCTTGATGGTGGGCTTTCATTTTAGAAAGGGGGGCAACGGAAAGGGTGGGTTTCATCTCCTTGTATTTCTGTGCCCATGATGGATGACCTCTCTGATTATATACAGAGAAAAGCTTTATGTTCCACAGGAAGACATTTTTAAGCTGAAAATGTTTTACTGGACTTGATAAGGTGGAGAAGAACATGGTTACGCACCAGAGAACACAAGGAGTACATGTGGCTTTGAGGGGAAACTAACTTCAGGTCTTTTTTTTTTTTTTTTTTTTAATGAAGCTGTATCTCTAGCTAACTGTAGCAGGTCTGGGAGAGAAGCCATATAGGAAACATTTGGTCCTTGCATTTTGATGGATTATTAGCTTCCTAACTCATTTTCGATAGTAAGGAGCATTTATTTGCTCTATAAATTGCAGAAAACGTCTGCTCTGGTGTTTAAAGCTATAGCAAAATCTACAGCCTCACGAAAACGAGTAATTAAAATCTGGTAAAATCTTACTTCAAAACTTACTTCTAAGCAAGCCCATTGACAGATAAATTTCTAGTTGTCTTCCATTGACTTGAAAAAGATTCCTTTTCTGTGTATTAATTCTCTTCTGCCCCTTTGGAGTTGCACTACAGTAGCTGATCACTCGCTGTATGTAGGTTGATGGTGTTTTAAATATGTTATTCTGTCTTTCGACTGTTTAAGTTGGGTCATCTGCACTGATAGGAGTGATTGTTTCACAACAGAATAAAAACTCTTAATTCAGATGCACAGAAGTACTGGAACCCTTTGATTAGAGTAAGTCAAACCAGTTAAGCTGCCACTCTTTGACTCCTGAGCCTACTGTGGGCTCATTTGTGGTGGCTAGTAATTCGGAGAGTCTTTGTGTTTTAATGGACGCACAAGGTATGTAGTTTTGACTTTACACCTGCTAGCAGCTGCTGAGGAAAAGGAACTCCTCTCTGCAGCGCTTAGGAAATTAAGGGTTGTAGGTGAACAGCACCAGCTGCTTATGAGCAGTAATATTCTACCAGTACGTGGTCTGCCTGTGTGTGCTTCAGCGGTGTGGCTACTGGTTTTTCATAAACAATGGAAGCACCCAGAGTTTGATCAATTCTTGTTGAGTTTAATCCTGACTTCTTTGTGATTTACAGTGAAGGTTGTAGTGAATGGCAGGTCGGTCTCATTTTCCTGTAAAAGTTACCCAAAGTCCCCTGTGGTCCTTCAGAGTAGAAGGGTGAATATTTGACGCTTGGAGCCTGCTTGAAAAGTTAAGGCGGAAAGGACATCCCTGAGGCTTTGGCTCTGTGGGCAGGCAGGATTTGAGTGATGGATCATGAGTATGCAACACCTCCTGATCCCAGTTCTCACAAATTTCATGTCCGCAGCTCTGGCTGGACACTCTTACCTATGATAAATAAAAAGGAAGGCTGTGGCTTGCGGCCTCATGTATTTCCTCCTGGTTTGGGAAGCGGGCATCCTTTCTGGTCACGTTTGTGTGCACTCTACAGATGGCGCAGGTTTCATCTTCCTTTACAGCACGGTCTGGACCAGCCCCATGAGCACTGCAGGTGCAGAGCCCTCCCTGAAACCGGCAGGAATGCCGTGAACCAGATGGCTTGAGAAGTTTGAACTAATGTCAATACTCTGTTGCCAAAAATACAAATTCAGCTTGTCCTGTGCCAGCACCTCTGATTTATTTGGGCTTTACCTGATCAGTGCTTCTCTTCCTGGAATGCTAAATAAATACCCCAAACAAATCCTGGTATATCTTATTTCAGCAAGTTTGACATAGGCATAGTTATAGGGAAAAGGGTGTGTACAGCTGTCTTATTTTCAGTTATCACTTTATTGTAGAGATGTATGTTGAAATTATTTGTGGATACTTGTCAATGTAAAGTGTGTGTGACTTGCGTGCATTCCTTTACATTGTCCCACCAACCATTTTTTTGCCTATTTATGAAAAGCTATATTAAAACCAATCAGCTGTTGGCAGACAAGCCTGTTAATGCTTCCTACAGCACCTTGCTCTCTTCAGTTAATGTTTGCTCTTTCTAAAACACTCAGTTACTGCTTATTGGAAGATTAAATTGAACTGTTACATCGTTGCCCGACGACTGTCCAGCTCTATCACTTAACATACTGAACACGGTAAAAATACATACCTAATAACGTCTGCTGATGGGTTTTCCATTTTTGGTTTGTGTGCTATGGTTACATGGTTGAATGAATATTTGGTTAGGTTTGCAAATTCTTTTCTTCCTACAGCAGAGTACAAGGTGTTGAAATGATTTGTGGTCTTCAATATGAAATGTATATTTGCTTTGTACTATTACTATTTGCCTACTGAGTATAAGTTAGGGTTTTTTTCTTTTTAAAGGTACATTTGACCACAATTTATACTATATTAAAAGGAATTCATCTTACCAGTAGGGCAGTTTGAGTATAACTAGAAAGACAGCTTAGTACAGCTGTAGAAAGTGGGATCTGAGCATGTGAGTTATACGAGTGTATTATAAACCACGCTCCTTTATAGGCTGTTTCTTGCTGTTAATTTACTCCGTAGACCTCTTTGGTGCAGTTTTAGGCTATTACAGACGTACTTTTATGAATTTCCATAAGTTTGATGATTCCACATTTAACCTCTTGATCCATTCACACAGGCTGTTGTTATGCCTCATGTCGTTACATCTCTCACTAGCAGTTTGGGTTGAGATTTTCCTGCACTGAAGCCCAAAAGAGCTAAATGTTTTCATTATGAGGATAAAAAGCTATAACTGTTCATCTGCACTAGTGAATGTCAATAAGGGCAGTTCATTTTGGCTTTTGTGACTGTTTTCCCCAACTCTTAATGTTCAACTACCACTAATTCTGCATGGAACTTTAGGAAATAAAACCATCTATATATTCTTTATGAACAATTTAAAAACTTTTAATCAATAACTGACAGAGCAAATGAGGATTATGTGTGAATGACTGAGAGGCATATTTGCTTTAAATAAGTACGTAACACTGCTCATGAAAATGGTTGATTATTCACCTATGATGTCTTTTTAATTCTAAGAATTAATGATCTTATTTAGAAAATGTGGGGGAAAAATTAAGGTGAGCTGGGGGCTTCTCTTTATTAATTTGTGTTTTATTTAACCAATTTTGGTTGAAAATATTTTAATGAATAAGCTTGCATGAGTCTTCAAGAACTTTCTAAAGCTACAATTAAGCGTGTAGCAGATGGTCTCTGTTCAGGAGCAATTAAAACTAAATTCACTGACTCCTGAACTGTGGATGACTTAACACATACTCTTTATTCAACATGCACATCATGTACTTCAAGAAAAAAAAAAAGTTTAGGTGAGAATTCAGCAGTATGCTCCCTAGCTCAGCTATAACTAACAAATGAAACGCATAATTTGTTGAGAAAAGTAAAATTTGTTCGTACATGCACCTGTCCTTGTTTACAACTTCTCAGACTCAGCCATTTCACTTCGGCTTGAAGAGGAAAAATATAATTCCATAGGATTTGTTTTACAACTCTGCGGTGCACGGGGGGGAAAACAAAATTCCTGTGGGAGGTTATGAAGTGTGTGTATAGCTGTACATGGAGCTATGTATGTATAGTTATATAAAACGTTATTATTATTTAGCAAGGATACACATAATTTCTGAGCATCTATTTTTTTACAAATCAAGGGTTTGGGGGGTTGGCAGATGGTAGGATGTTTACTTGTGTTATTTTTATATAACATGCTTGAACCTTTGGGTAACTGGGAAATCAAGTTGAAATTGTCTTTTAAAATTGTCTTTCTTAGGTTGGAACAAGACATTAAAAAGCTAAAGGCTGACCTGCAAGCGAGCAGGCAGGTCGAACAGGAGCTACGTAGTCAGATCAGTTCTCTGACTAACACAGAGCGGGGAATTCGGTCTGAAATTGGACAGCTCCGGCAAGAAAATGAACTGCTGCAGAACAAGTATGTGTTTCGACAGAGCTGCGTAAACTAGTTGCTGATGCCTGTAGTCTGGTAAAGGGGAATTATTATGTTGAGACTCTACAAAATTTGAGGCGCTTGTCTGCAAATCGAGCAAGACTCATTTGGGGACCATTCATGGCAATTTATTTTTAGTAAGTAAAACCCTCCATTAAATCCCATACCTGTTACCTTCCAGATTACACAATGCTGTACAAATGAAACAAAAAGACAAACAAATGATCAGCCAGTTGGAGAAGAAACTAAAGGCAGAGCAGGAGGCACGAGCCTTTGTAGAAAAACAATTAATGGAAGAAAAGAAAAGAAAGAAGTTGGAAGAAGCAACCGCTGCACGTGCTGTCGCATTTGCTGCTGCTACAAGGTACTTTGTTCTACCCCAGAAGTAAGCTCAGCTCCAGAAAATGACTGAAATGTAGCTGTTGCTACTGAATTGTGTTTTGGGGGGATTTGGGGAGGCATTTTTCACTCTTCTGCACACAAAGGAGTAGTCTGTATTTGATTAAAAAAAAAAAAAAAAAAAAAGGTTTATTGGTGTTAAGAGATTTATTTGTATTAAGGCAGTGGGAGGACTGGGAGATCTCCTTCCACGAAGCTGAGTCTCAGTACTCATATACATTACGTTTACAGGGTGTAAAGGATGAATATGCTCTAAATTATCTGCTACGCCTTGATTGTGCCAACAGAGATGTCTTACCCTGCGTGGGTCAGTCTGCCGTAAAAAATGGAACATCCCCTTTCATGTGGGAACTATGAATCAAGGATTCATGCAATGATGTTGGCCAAAATCCTGCCATGATCTCGTGTCTTGAACGTTTTCTGCTCTAGCCAGTGACTACCAGTGCTCAGCACAGTGGTGGTTCAGTAGTAACACGGGTGTATAAGTGGGAGGTTTTTCAAGATGAAAGCATGGCACAAGTGTGGATGACTTTAATCTGCAGTGCTTCAAATGTCTAAAAAGAATTATTTCTGCTTTTCTGTTCTCCGTATTTCATAAATATTCCAAATTTCCTAATACTTGAGGCATAACGGTGGGTAACTTTTTACAGCTTTTTGCATTGTTGCCATAAGGGAAATTACCTTGCTGAAAAGAGCAAAGTTAGCTTTCTCTTTTTATCCTTCAATATTTATATTAATTTTCGTATTATCAACAGTTCAGGAATGACAGCCTCATTCTTATTTCATCTTCTTCTCTTTTAATGTTTTTTCTGCAGAGGAGAATGTACTGAAACTTTACGAAATCGTATCCGAGAGCTGGAGACAGAGTGCAAGAAGCTAACAATTGACATAAAGCTGAAAGAAGATCAGATACGAGAACTAGAAATGAAAGTTCAGGTAATGAGAAAGCACCAGGGACTTAGATCAGCATCACAATGAGTGCTTTCAGCCCTCTGAAATTTGTGGATCTACATAAGAGGCAATCAACATCTTCAAGAATTATGCTCTTCAGATGTCTGTCTTGCACGTCTTGCATCAGGCTTTGTAAGAACTTGGGTATGAGAAAGGTTAATAGTCGCAGCTCCACGCCATTCAATTGTTTAAATTATTAGATTTTTTTTCCCCGAACCAATGATCTGGGTAGACAGAGAATATAATCCCCTCAACAACATTTTTTGTCTATGCGAGGAGCTTGTTGCCAGTCTGTGTCGTTACAAATTTCACTGCTAGCAAGTGAGATTGCTTACTCAATTACAGTCTTAATCACTGGCCAGACATTTTTTTTTTTTTTTTTTTTTTTTTGGTGAAAGCGCTTGAATATTGGGAGTACATTGTGGCAGACTTGCAGCAGACACATTGTCTGGCATGTTATAGTTTAAGAGCTCAAATGTGTGAGTTGAAGTCGACCTTATTCCTTTAAAATGTCTGTTCCTAAAGATGTACTCGGACTGTCAACTGACAATTTGCATGAAAATGTATTTTTAACGTCTTGTGGTTTTTTAAGACGTTCTTCAAATTCCACCTGGTGTTATTGTGAACTTGTTTCCAAATAACACATGCAGCCTTGTTGTTCCTGGGTTTACCAAACCATTGAAAACAAGTGTGGTTTATCTATGGAGAATACAAGCATGGCTTTCAAATAATTAAAACCAGCTATAATCAAGTTTTAAAATTTTATTAGCATCTTCAAACTTTAAAAAAAAGCTTTTTGTTACGGGCATTAATATTTCCCCTATGGTATTGTTTCTTCATTTAAAATTATAGAACTTTTTTTTGTATATAGTATTTACTTTTTTTTTTCTTAAAAGGTTAATGCATACTTCCCAGCTGCAAACAGCCTGTCTCTTATGGGCCGAAAACTTGTTCCCTCCTTTTCTCTTTGCTAAATTTCTGGGTTTGCAGCACATTTAGGTTCAATGTGGGAAGTATTCTGAGATAAAGAAATCCCTCTCATCAGCCAACTCAAATAGCTTAAAATGCAGTGTTTATTTAGTATCACTTTAAACTGTCTAGCAAGAGATCTGTTCCCATTCTAGCCATTTTGCTCGTGGGAAGTGTTTTCGTATTCCACAGCTTGGTGAAGAGAACTCTGCGGCTGCTTAGCTGTTACCTGGAAGTGCTGAGGAGGATTTCTGGGTGGAGGGTCTCGATACGGATGATAGAGGGTTGAGAAGCAGAGTAAATGGTACTTGCTCACCGAACTGTAATTATGCATTGTACAATATGGCTTTAATCACTTGTATGATGGCCATGTATAATTACTGGAGGTAATATTACAGTGTCCTTAATTAACCATCATTTTAATTTTACAATATTAATACCAGGCCCAGTGGTGTGCTGTGGGGAAGAGAAAGACTTCTCAGTGTATCTCATGTGTAAAGTCGATGAGAATAACATTTGTCCTAATTACTCCTGCAGGAACTGCGGAAGTACAAGGAAAATGAGAAGGATACGGAGGTGTTAATGTCAGCACTTTCAGCCATGCAGGATAAAACACAGCACTTAGAGAACAGCCTGAGTGCAGAGACGAGAATCAAGCTGGATCTGTTCTCTGCATTAGGAGATGCAAAACGGCAGCTTGAGATTGCCCAAGGTAATGTTGAGGTAGTTTAATTCAACATGTAGTACTGACTGAAATTGCGAAAATATGGCAGAGTATCCGACCTCTTTATTTAAGGTTGGGCTCCGGCCTCCACTCAGCATTTCCGCTTTCAGTGGGTTTTTGCCTTTTACAGCTTTGTGAATGTGAGCCTAAGCAATCCCCCTGATCGGTTGGCCTAATTTTCCCAGGCTATTGAACTGAAGACGATAAACGTCGAGATGGGCGTTTAATTTATTACTATTTTCTACATTTTTATAAACCATTACCTTAAAGCTGGAAAGCTTCTTGTAAAGAGCCAGAAGATAAAATAATAGTTGCCATCTATTAAGCCCTTTTCCTTGAATCCTAATAATACTTTCTTACTCCTGAAATAAATACAGCCCAAATGTGTGTGGGGAAACAATAACCCAACCAGTTTTAAACTTCGCACTGGTGAGGTAATCATGGGCACTGGTGTCCGTGTTGGGCTGATGTTGCAGCCACCAGAGGGAGCATGAAGCCAGTATAAACCCCTGCCCAGACCGTCCTTCATTCAGCTGTGCAAACCATGAAGTAAAATTAAATAACCTTTTGATTTAGTACCTGTTTAATTTCCTTGCAGAAGTTTGCTTGGTTGCAGGAAAATTTGGTTAGAGTGAGATTTTTTTTGTTTGTTTGTTTCCTTTCATTGGTGTTTCTCTTTACGGTGTTTCATAAATTGCTGTAGTGATGTTGTGTGCGCACAAAGGGGCTTTAGAAAAATGGTGAGAATAGGACAGTTTGGAAAATAAAGTAAATAACGCATTTAATAAGCAAACACTTGTGCTCCTGTGAGGTGCTTGTAAAATGTGAACAGAAAAGGGCGGGAAAAAAGTTGATCCGTAGAAATAATCTTTTGGTATGGGGCAGCTGTGAATCCGAACAGCAAAGTCTAACGGAAGCGCGCTGGCTAGTTGTGGTACGTGGTAACTAGAGGTAATTAACCACAGTTCCTCAACGCAAACCAGGAGTTACGTGGGTTGTGCGTTTACTGATGTCGTGTTAGAGCGCTGAATGTCATCTGGGTGTTTCGCTTCGACAGCTCTTATCATCGAACAGTCGGTGGAGGGTGAAAACGTGCTGCTGGTTCTAAGTGATGTTATTTGCTGTTTTCAGGGCAAATCATTCAAAAAGATCAGGAAATCAAGGACCTAAAACAGAAGATTGCAGAAGTTATGGCAGTAATGCCCAGCATAACGTACACTGCAGCCACCAGCACTCTGAGTCCTGTTTCCCCACATTACTCTTCCAAATTTGTGGAGACCAGCCCTTCTGGACTTGATCCCAATGCCTCTGTTTATCAGCCCTTGAAGAAATGAATGCCAATTTTCTTTTTGCCCAGTAATTTTGTCATGCTGAAGGCATCACACGGGAGTGTCTCTTGCAGTCAAGATGAAATTGTATTGTGTGAGACTGTATTCGTTGTCATTTAAAACAGGATAAAAGAACATCTGGATTGACTAGAACTGCCCATCAGTTTTTCTTGTAAATTTTTAGAAAACCTCACAGAACTTTGCAATTTATTTTCCTTGGCCAATGCATTAAAAACAATTCTTGGTTTTCAAGTAGCCAATTTTGCCTTTTTATGTACTCTTGCATGGTTTCCTCTTGAAAAATACAGGGCTTTGCTTGATTTTGAACCCTTTCTTTCTTTTTTTTTTTTTAATAATCAAGTTGAATTTACAGATTCGTTGAGAAATAGTGAGGAAAAACCTTTAGTTTTTACAGTGAAAGGGTTAAATAATCTAACAAAGCTTTGATTTATAGATGTATTAAATACAAATATGTGATGTTGCAGAAGATAATTTGATCACCCCTCAAAGGACCAAACAAATTTCAGGGGCGTTGTTTAAGGGAAAGAATAAGAGAATAGATGATGTGACGGTGGTTGTTGTGTGAAATATTTATATTCCCATTGGTGTTTTTAGTCATTGAGAATTGCTAACAGTCTTGTTCACAGTGCCTTGGGAAAAGACATTTCAAGAGGAAACTTGATAGTTTAAACTATTTTTTCCCCCTTCACTGTCATCTAGCTTATATATCAAGCTCATTACAGAGTCTACTGCAAATTGTACATGGTAATTTGGATGTTCATTATAAACCAAGGTTACATCTTCTGTTTATTTTGATATAAACTCAGCAGTGTTCTGTAACTTGCCTTGATTATACTGCATCGTGGAAGGCACAATATTACTACAGGAAGCGTTATTGTGAAGGCGGAACTGTGCAATGTACTGTATACAAGAGACTGTAAAGCTGGCTAATAAAAGCTGCAGTTCTGGGTTTTTTCATTTTAGTCAACTGTGATTTACACTTTATATCACCTTGTGTTTGACAATTTAAATGGAGCTGAATCTTTTTCAGCTGTTGTGCCAAGGAGTTTTTAAGGCGTTTTAAAGGAAAGTCATAAATTGCACAAAGGTTTAAGTTAAAATGTATATTATACATTGATAGAAAGTGTTTTGCACTGGCAACTTCTGAAGCGTTTCAGATTTTTCCGAGGGTGGGGATTGGAGGGGGTGGGAAGCAAAATTGTGTTCGAAATTAGCAGAATTATAAACCCAAGATTATGGTTTTGCAAACATTCAGTGGACTCTGGAAGGACAAAGTTCTTCTTAAAAGAAAAGAATTTTTAAAAAAAGTTTCATGTTAATTGGCATGTACGCCTCATTTAAAAAAAAAAATTAAGTAGGACACGCAAGTCAATAGAATTATTAAAGTTTCATCATTTTAATCACAGATATTCTTTTGGGATAAAACTTCTAGCTTTAGCCAGGTGTGCATGTTGCTGTCATTTGCATTTTTGAATCATCTTGTGTAATTGTCACCATAAAAGTGTTACTCAGAAATGTCATAGGTTTTTCATCTTTGTGCAAAACATGAAATATTGTCACTGACTTCTTGTGTTGAGGTTCCCCCATTTTGCTGCCTACTCTGGCACAATTTTCGTTCAATACTTGGTCTTGGCTGCATTCTTTTTTTCTGTGGGGTTTACAAAGAATAAACATTTTCTTGCAGATTAAAAAACAAATAATTTTTTTTTGCCTTTTTAACTGACCTGATTTAGCCTGGTATAAAGAACACATTTTGTTTAAAGAGCACTCAGTTATTCCAGGTAAGTCTTCTCTTTTGCAACGGAACTTCACTCCTGTGAAACAGGAGGAAGAGCAGATGGTTTTTTGTATTTGATGTATAAACTTTGCAAGTTACCCTGTCTGTGGGCTCTTAAAAAAAAGGTTAATTCCTTGAGAATTGCAAAAGTATGTCTATAAGTTCAGGCTGTATTTCTTTCCAGCTATTCTCCTTACGCAAAAGCAAAGCAGAGGTAGATGATTTGGAGGTTTAAGCATCATCCTTGTCTAGACAAAAAGAAAGAACAACTTGTCCCTAGTTTTCAGTATCTGCTTAATTTTTGTAGCAACCACAGTTCCTGTTGTAAAATCTTTTTATTGGGAATCCTGCAGTTGTATTCAGGGTAAATGAGCTGTTTTCTATATCTTTTGCTTTGCCTGCTGCCGCAGCTGGTTCTGACATGGATTTTCTCCTGTGACTGCGTCTATTCCAACTTCTATTTCAACCCGCAGCAGTTAAACCTCTGGGTTAAATTTTTCAGGTACCAAGAAACTCCAACTTCAACTATTCTGTGATTCTGCTGGAAGCACTGCCAGAACCTCCCAGTTCCCTGAGGACACATTGATTTATTTTTTTTTATTTTTTTTCCTTCTTCTCAAACCACCCCCAGTCTGACATACACATAGATCATTTCCCTTTACTTTGAAAGGAAAAATTTAAAATACATCATAGAGAAGGTTGCAATTTTAACAGATCACGTTGCAGTGCAGCGGAAGGTGAGTTCTCTGGTACCATCCTCAGTTCAAATGGATGTATTCCTTTAGGAAAGGTGAAAGTATTTGCAGGCACAGGTCTGCTATGAAGGGTAAGTGGAGTGAGTGGAAGGAGATAATTTAAGCACTCAAATCTTATCCCAGCCAGCCTCTGGATCTTTAAATATTTAAATGTCTGAAATGGAAAATATCTTAATGACTCATCATAAATTGTACTTGCAAGATTAATATATGGGGGATTTAAGAATGTAAGACTGCAGAAGGGTCACCTAGGATATTTTGTTTTTTCTACAGTCAATTTTGAAACATTACTGCAGAATAAATACTCTAGAGAGATCTGCCAAAGAAAAACTGAAGTGGTCAGAACTTTTTCCAGCCAGCGTAAATCTAGGAAAAAAAAGGTAATGGAAAGACAGGGCTTATATATAATGGTTTTGAGCACCTCGGGGTTTATCCTCACTAAAATTTTAAGTAGAGTGGAAAGCAGTATGTAATTTTATTTTTAATATTTAACAAAAAGCTCCTTTATTCATAGAATCTATTCCATAACTATGTGAAGATGAACTAGCTCCCCTTTCTTTGCATATTTCATGGTGATGGGGAAGGGAGGGCTTAAATGCATGTATTGAACTCAGTCATGCTCCATCAAATAACTTCCAGAAAGTAAAAATCGCTGCTTTGACCGAAAGGTCCTCTGTGGGCAGCTGGAAACAACGCCGGAGATGCCAACCTCAGTGCAGGAAAGCAGGTGAACTTCCATCTCCCTTAAAGCAGCAGTTTCCTCACAAGTGTTTTGGGCAGAACCAACTTGTGGTTTGTTTTTTATTTTTTTTTTTCCTTAATCGTTAAATCAGATTTGGAAGTTGCTCGCTTACCCCAGCATTGCCTTAAGCACGCTGGATTTCCACACTAGAGTAACTGGCTCCAAGACGGTTTCTGTGACCAAAAGAAAGGAGCCTTCCGGCATTTCCTCATCCGCCATTATTCCATCCAGGAGCTGGCTGCTCCGGATATGCTGTTAGTGATGATATTTGTATGCAACAGATGGATTTTTTTTTTGCACTTGCAAGTAAAAATCGGACTCATTCCAATAGCATTTGATAGAAAACACTCTATAATTTAACCCTTTTCCTTTGCCAGTAGTGCCTGCTGTTGAGAATAAGACTGTTCCCAAGATTAGCATCTGAGCAGGGCAAGAGCCTAACCCAAAGTAAGCGGTCTGCAGCTCACCTCGTCCAAACAGGTTTGTGTACAGCTGGCACCAAGCACCGCTGTACTGCGGAGAATTGATCACCTGTTTTTTTTAAACCTTACAGGTTTTAGTCATAAACTCAATGGTTATTAAATATTCAGGTAGGAGTTAGTGTGCGGTGGGGGATGTGTTTCTTTACTGCTGGACACTTCCTTTCCTTGTATCGCAATTTGAACGTCAAGGTCAGAAATAGACCTTCAGCAAGTGATTATAACAGATTATAAAAATGAAATCTGAGACGCCACAGTATCTTAATTGAATCAGCATCTACGATGCGCTAAAATAATACACAACCGTTTTACTAAAGCATTTCTAGTAAAGGGGAATAGGCAGAAAAAAGGGCAAGAATCCATTTCAATCAAGTTCAGATGTAAGTGGCTCATTTACCTATAATCCCTCTGAGTGGTAATTATGCTGTTGTAGAGCATGTTGTCAGGTTCAGAAAATACTGGTTTTTACTGCTTACAATGAAAATCTTTGCACTGTATGTCTTACATAATTAACAAGAAATTATTTCCCATCAAAATTTAGCTGGTATGAACAGTAATGGTTGGATTATAATAAAATAATAGTGGCAGTTAGTGAAAGTGTAGCTTGCTGTCTTTATATTTCTGGAAATGCTCCAGGAGCAGTACAGTTTTTGTGGGGAATGCAGCTTTTCTTGCTCTCCCCCAAAGCTGAACAATTTCCTTTTCCTAACGAACACAGCTGCGATGCGCTACCCTGCTCGTAAACCAAGCGTCAGCTTCAGGTGAATTTTCTTATGCTTTGCTTTCAAGCCATTCCATTCAAAGTCTGATTGAAACATTCCTTATGCAAAATGCATGACAAGCATTTTAAAGACAATTTAAGACAGTGCTAAAACCAAGGGATCCTTGCAAGATTGAAATAACCAGCATTTTACAATCTTTATCTCCATAATTGCTCACTTAATCTAATCTGTTTCCTCATGCATTTGCCACTATATCCTAACTTTCATTAACCTTGACTAAACAATTTGGTCTCTTGATGATCTTTTTAGGCAGTCTCTCTATTTTTTTTGTAACCTCTTCAGGTGTATTGTCACTTAAAACCATCTGTTTATCTGTAATTTCTTTTTTTTAAGCAGGCCCCAGGGGTTTGGGTTTTTCCCCTTAGACCTCTCTATGAATTAACTGCCATACAGAATAATTGCAAGCAATTTTTATCATGAGAAGATTTATGCTTCATCTGCTTTTAGTCCCAGGTATCAAAAAGCAAACCGAAGCGATTATATAGGGTGCATCCATTACTCATGGGAATGCATTTCTGTCTGCAAAGCCCCTGGGGCTCTTTGGACAGCCTGGAATCTGTAAAGAAGCCTAATCGTATGCCATCCATAGAAACTTAACTTTTAAAATATTGAACTCTCTTGATGGGGGTGGGCAGGAGTAGAAGTGAAGCAGTCTTTTGTTGGCAATTAGCTTCAACGCAAAAAAAAAAAATAATCCAAGTAGCCCTAAATGCCAAGTAAATTTGGATCTGAAACTAAATGTTGTGGTTGATAGCAGTTTTCAATTTTAATGAAAATATTTGAGATTTGGCGGGCCTGAAGAGAACGTGTCTTGGGAGTTTTGTGAAAGTGAGAACTCGCTGGAAAGGAAAAGCACTTTCTGTCCTCTCCAAAACAGCCACGAGAGGGCCCAGGATGCCCGGAGAGAGCCTGGCCCTGCTCGGGGAGCAAATCGGGAACATCACTCGGCCACCAAAACCCTGGGAAAAAAAAAACATTTCTTTTTAAACAGGCATCTGAATGTCATTTCACAGTCTTTCTGTTATGTGAAAGAATCGGAAATTCATTTTGGGAAGGCCACAGCTCTCAGAGATACATGGATTTGTGTGATAATAAAAGTGTAATCAATGTGCAAACATTCTCTCCGTGTGAGACTACACAGAGATTCAAAGAACGGGAAGAAGGAAGGCTCTGCTTTATTCTCCATATCCAGAAGCCTTTCTGTTGCAGAAACTAAAGCAACATGTATCCTTGGTTGAAGTTTGCAAATACAGGAAACTTCCCAGCGCGTATAGACCTACAGTATTTCACGCATCTTCTCTGCGTGGTGACGGTACTCATCTGCTGAACTGCCTTTGCTGGGGGTCTGCCTGCTTCAGCCGCACTTTGCCAGTAGCTCTTTTCCCTCGGGAACGCTAATACTACAGCTTCAATACCTTTCAAAGATCCGTGGCTGTTCACGACATCCTACAAGCCATTATGCCTTTGCTATCCAAAAGTGTAGAATTGTCACCTTCCCTAAAAGAAACGTATTATGTAGAAATGCAGGTGAAGAACATTTAGTTCAGGACCAAAGTCTAGTTTTTGATCCAGTATCTGACTTCTTAGGGCTAAAACCAAGTTGCTGAACCGCTCCTCGGTTTGCAAAGGGGTATGAGATGTATCTTGACTTGTGTGGAGGAGCTGGTTTAGATTTCTGTTGAGAGTAATTCTTCTCATTAAAGTTCAATTTATAGTAAAGATGCCCAGCATTGAAAGTCACTACATTGAAAATACTCTATGTTTACAAACACTCTTTTTTAACCTTAGACAAATTAATACTTTATATCAAATTTTAACGTGGGGCAGGGAGAAACCTCACCAGTGTCCTATGTCCTGTTAACATGTCCTATTAACGCGCTGTTGTTGTGGAGTTGACCTTCATTAGCTCATTCCTTTGGCTCCCTAATTTAAATGCAATTCTCCACACTGGCTCCTTTAAACTCTGCGCTTTGTCTCGTTGTCTGGTGTGTACAGCGTGCATCGCCATGCAGCTGTACAGCAGGACCGAGCAGGGCCGTGGGTGGGAGGTTATTCTTTTAAGAAGATGAGGAGGAGGATGGAATGAACTGGCTTTCCCTTTTTCCTCCCCCTCCCCCTTCCGTTTAGATATTTTTAACTCCTTTTTTTATTACTTCCATTAGTAATCTATAAGTAGCGCTTACAAGTCTGGACCAAACTCAGAGCATTTGTGCCTTGTGTTATGTGTATAGAGACAACGAGGGGGCTTTTTGCCCTGAAGCGCTCGGAGCCTGAGTGGACTTGCAGAAGAAGAAGGGAGAAATCAATCAAATGAGCAGCACAGCAGCGTTCCCGTTGTTTTACGACTCGGCTAGCGAGACGCAAGTATGTGGGGTTTGCTTCCCCTCCTCCACCGCCTCAAAGACCGCTCTGCTGGGCCCCGGTCTGCGGAGGAGCTCAGCGCATATCCCGGTGCCCAGATGGAAGCTGAGCTCTCCGCGAAACTCATCTTGCCGTGTGAATTTCGGCAGGTTCAAGCCCTTGGCAGAGCTGGCAACTTGAATAAGACCAGGCTTAAACTGCTGCTGCGTCTAAAGATTCATGGCCGCTGCTCCGAGGAGTCAGTACATCAATGTGAGTGCAGAGTATAAAAATGGACCTGCCCTTTCGTAATGGCATTTTTACATATCATTAGCACAACTTTCCAAACCCGCTTGCAGCAAAGTGAGACCTTAAGGCTTTTTCCATCAGTGGCCACCTGCCTTACCAGGTACAAATGATCCCTTTAATGTTTCACGAGGACATGTTTCTTCCAGATGCCTGTTTGAATTTGCTGAGTTTTGGTGAGTATTATTCACCTATGGTTTGCCATTACGTTTAAAAAAATTCTGTGCATTGTAGGTAATCTTTTTAATGTATATTTCTGAGTGCCAGTAGCTGTGCCTTACAGGTGCAGATTGATAAAGCCTGATACTCTTAATTTTGTGGTTCTAATACTGAAATTTGGAAGTATATTTCCTACTCTCTCTTACCTGGTCTTCGTATGGAAATACAAGTAAATGGCTGGGTGCCTGTCTGTCTGCTTCAGCTAAAATTTTAAATCAGTTTCAGTTAAAACTGGCAGCCAATCAGTAATGCTGAAGATACACAAGTTCCTACAACCTTTGAGAAAACGGGCAGCTGCGTAGAGGAGAGGGAGACCATTAGCTGCTGCGGGAAGAGCCTTGCGTAGAGGTCACGTCTTCTTCGGCTTTATAGTTAATCAGGACACCCATATCCCCAGGACTGCAGATCCTGCAAGGTAGTGTGTTCGTGCAACTACTTCGTGTTTAAAGCCTATTTAAAACCAAGTTGCACTTGTTGAAACAAAGGCTTGGCTGGCGACAAATTAACATTATTCCTTCTCAGACAGTAGCGTTGCCATTCATGCTTTGCTTTTGAAGCACCGAGGCTGCTTTGATTTGCTACAAAAACTTTATTTTGTGTATTGGGCGTTAGGGGTC
The DNA here is from genome assembly GCA_017639485.1 of Pluvialis apricaria. NCBI lineage: Eukaryota > Metazoa > Chordata > Aves > Charadriiformes > Charadriidae > Pluvialis > Pluvialis apricaria. The sequence continues at coordinate 4,683,533 of CM030027.1, read as the reverse complement.
ACAGCCAATTTTGAATGATGACAAGAAACCGGGATTGTGGTAACTGTTATACCATCTTCCTCATGATGAGTATGTATCCTGGAGAAAATCATTTAACTTCTCTACTTGCTTACCCATCTGTAAAATGGGATTTTTGTTTCTTGGCTTCTCAGGGAAATATTTTAAAGCTTGCTGCATGTTTATTGCCGCTTTAAAATTTTAAAGCGTTATTAAAACGTTCAGTATTTCTGAGGGGGACTTCACTGGGCTCAGGCATACAGGAATGCAGAGGCTGCATGTAATAGTTTCCAGGTAGGAATTTCTCTGGCAGATATTTTGTAAAATATTTGGCTTCCTCCTATGTCTTATCTTGCCCACAGCAGCAAAACTTTAGTAACGATAAAAGGAAAACTTAAATATATGCATATTTTTAACAAAAGAGTCTGATATCTTCCAGTCCCTCTCTTTTTAGTTTGTTTCTGATTTACCATAGCTAAAGAAAAAAGGAGGGCAATGTAGTAATGCGATGGAGAACAGCAGGACCCCCACTTAGGCACTGACAGGGGAGAAGCTGGAGGAACTGAAACCATGAGTTTTACTACATTTTATGGCACGATGTAATGCATTAACAGTCTGATTTTCATGCTGTGTTTCTAAATGGCAGCAATACTTAGAAAGTCAAAACGCTCCTCAAGTATTCAAACACAAAAGCAAGAGTTATTCACTGCAGAGGGAGCCGGTTCAATTATCCCACATGTACCAAACCACTCAAAAGGGACCATTATCTGGTGGCTCAAGCAGAGCTCTGCAAAGCCCTGAGCAAAACTAGGTTCTGCTCCCAGCTCCGTCACTGTGACTTGCTGTAAAAAGGGGGGGTTTAACCGAAAAAATGGTGAGGCAGCTTCTTGCCCCATAGAAACTGATCTGGAGAGATAATGGGAAGACATAGGAGGGAGAGGGATTAAACGGCAGAATTTTCTCAGCACTTCCTCCTTATTCTTTTCAGCATTGTGTGTTTAATAGTAGTTACATTAACCAACTCTTACTGATTCCCTTCTGCCCTTAGCTGAGTTTACCTTGCAATTTCCATGTATTTTGGTCGCACCGGCTATGTGCCTGCCCTGCTCTTAAGTAGATGGTGATCCAAGGAAGCAAAAAAAAATAAGAGTAAGACATACTGTTCTTCCCAGTTTGTCTGTCTGATCTGGTTGACTCTCTAGTAAGCTTGTGAAACAGCAACTTTATTTTTTCTGTGATAACGCTTAAAAGAGCTATTGGACAGGGATTCAAAACCATCACTGGCAACTGAGCAACGGCGTGCTTTGGGGTCCCTGCTGCTTTTGTTTTGACCTTTAAAATTCCTGGGGCTCTCAGCACAACTGCAAACTCCCACAAGCCGAAGCAATCACTGAGCTGAGATACCTTGCTTGACAGGTAGCAGTTATTCCCTCCCAGCTGGGCTTTCTATGCAGTACAGCTCTGAAGATGTACATCTCTCTCCATTCGCTGCTCAGCTCTTTACAGAAGCAGGTCCTTTATTCTAAAGGAGGTAATTTGCTTAGCTGGACCTCTTTCTTCATCTCCCTTGCTTTTTTTGCAGCCAATAACCAGCTGATGGAGTTTCAGCCTGTTGAAAGTTTGTGGTCTTTCTTGATTGGATTTTGGATTGCATGGCTGCCAGTAATACTATTTCTCAAAGTCCGGGCTTTGAAAATTACTTAGCCTTATGTTTGTCAGTTCAGTTAATAAGCTGCATAATTACAGTTCTAGGAGAAGATCCAGTACCTTTAGAAAGCGCAGTGGAATCTAAATACCTTCTTCCTTCTCTGCCTTGAAATGGTATTCATTTCTTTCTCCTCTCAATGGCAACAGAATTAATTTTGGAGAGACTTGTTGCTTGAAGTGGAGTCAGTGGATTAATAAAAGCGTTAATTATTAAAGCCTGCAAATGCTCCCTAATGATTGTTTGCTGCAAAGTTAATGTTTGATTGGAGAAGGTCATCTGCAAGCCTGAGTAGAAAACCTGTCTCTGTAATAGCAGGTGAAAGCACAATTACCTTCTCAGGATGATTTGCACTGGTGCTCTCTACTACACTCTGCCTGATCATCCTAAACAATGAGCTTGGGGGAAGAGCTGTTTTGCTGTAGGACAGCGGCAACCTAAAAGGTCACCCTTTTTAATTAAGCGGGAGCAATTACATCTGTTACTGTGCTTCCTAGAATGAGGCATGGGCACCTCATTCTGTACCCCCACCTGAAAGTGAGCCTCCGACGGAGCGTGGTTTGTAGTGTTTTGCAGCCCGAAGGGCTGCGCTGCACAGTTTCCTGAGAGCTCAATTAACATGTGGCAGATATGCAAAGGAAATGAGCAGGTGCTATGTTTTTACACCCGTAATCTGTGGTGAAACAATGTGCGATCAGAAGTGTCTAGCAATAACCTTTGCTGCAAAACCTCAGCTTGCTGTGCGGCCGGGGTGGAAGGCGTCATCCCGAAACCTCTGCGTGCAGTTGCCCGTATATGATCTTCGAGTGTAATTGAATTGAATGGCACCAGCAGGTATCTTCCCCAAAAGAGATGGGCATCCCATTGCTCCAGCTGAAGAATGATCTTCGCTATTAATTCTAGGTCTAAGGCACGCTGCTGAGCCTTTCTGATCTGATCTCGTAGGGGCAAGTTACCTGCAGGCTAGCCAGAGCCTGTGACAGTGTTTCAATACCGAATCCTGCGCTTTGACTATTTTCCTCTACTAAAAGTTAATTGGAAAGGACATCAAGAATCTAGCTTAACATTTTGATTTTCCTGAAATGATGGTTGGTGGTATCAAGGGTGAGAAGAGACCTCAGTTTTTCCCAACCCTGCCACTCACTCTCTTTGTGGTTTCGGGCAAAGCGTTTAACCTGTCTGTGCTTTGAACATTTTTTCCTGTTTAAAATGAGGATGATAACGTACAACCTTGAGCAAAACCCTCGAGAGCCTTGTAGGAAGGGCGTTGTCACCGTTGCTGCCAAGTTCTGTAGTTGTTAGGAGACCGGATGTTTAACTTTAGAATTTAAAACAAAACCAAACCCTCTTTGAGTAAAGCATTGCATGTAGCTGCTGGGTTTTAGGCATTAATAATGTTGCAAGTCCCTGTAGACGCTCCCTAGCTCGTTGCTTCATCAAAGGGATGAAAACTGTGTTTTGCGAAAGGAAGCACAGTAAGAGGAGGCATATCAAGAGGTGAGTCTCTGCCAGAGGTGAGCAGTCAGAACTGAAAAGGAGGGGAGCAGCCAAACGCTCTTTGGGGCAGCTACACCTCAAGTGAACAAAAGACACAATGAAAGAGCCTTCTTTATAGTAAACAAGGCAGTCAGTATGTAAAAGCAGAGTTGGAAAGGGTGGTTGCTGACGTGAAGAAATAAAAGCTGCTGCTTTATCTTTCAGAACTAGCAAAGGCTTTGGAAGTGTCTGCTATGAAAGCATTGTTCACCAGGGAGAAGCGGATGAGGACATCCGAGATGTCTCCTGTGACACGTAGCACCAGGAGAAGCCCTGTCAGTCTGATAAAGGATCGTGAGAGATTGTCAGGTGGGCGAGAATTGAAATTATTCTGCCCATTTGATATAGGAAAGCTCTTGCACTTCACGGACTGTCCATGCAATTGTTGCAACTTTGGGGATCTCTTCATTAACCTCTCAGATGTTCATAGGCAGGCTCAAAGGAACAGTTCCCATCTCCTGGGATTTTGGCCCCTTGCTTTGCAGCTTCAAGTTAAGCTGATCAAAGGGGATTGAGCAGAATCCAAGCTGCACGTGCTCCCAGCGTAGCGAAATACAGAGAGAAATCTCCTGATGGATTCTGACAACAGGAGCCACAGCAGCAAGAACACAAGGAGCTGCAGCAGTGAGAAAACAAACACACACTGTCTGGGACTTCAGGGGTTTTGTATATTCAGCCAATTGAGATTTATCAGCCGTCTTTTCACTATAATTCCCAGGGACATGGGAATGTTTCAGTTACACCAGCACCGCTAGGCAGTGAATGACCGTGTGACTCCGGGATCTGGGGCAGTTCCCGCTCGTAGCTGTGACTACACGGGCGCGGGGTGAAGCAGCCTGTCTGTACTCTGCCAGAGCCTACAATTAAGCCTCTCAAGCCTGTTTAAATGATACCGAGGCACAGCTCCAGCGAGAGGTCTCCCTTTCGCTACCCTAATTTACGCTTGCTGTTGATCACTTAATATCCCCCATTCGAGCATTTCACTCAGCAGAAGGAAGGTCAACAAGGGAGAGCAGAGTTCTTGGCTTGCGTGTCGGCGATGCCAGGCTCTTTAGGAGGCTCTTTAGGAAGTGTCCGACACTTGTGGATCTCTACAGTGTCTGGTGAAGGATGTCAGGATTCTAGCCGCGGAGTGGGTCAGTGTTTGGAAGCTCTTTGTGGTAGAGCCTTATGTTTATGGAAGGATGTGGACAGCGAGTGACGGACCCAGACTTCATACGCAAGTGCCTTCACAAAGCGCATTTCAGAGCCTGTGAAGATGACTGATTTTTTTCCAGCCTGATGCTGGTGGGGTACAGGCCAGGTTGCACATGAAGGGTTGGTGGGGTTTTGTTGTTGTTTTGTTGGGTTGGTTTTGTTTTTTAAGAGTCTAGTCAGCAGAAAAAAGGGCCAGAAATACATCTCAGCAGAGAAAAGCCTCCAAATCCCGTATCCAATTGAAGCTGCAGAAAGAATGAAGGTTGGCGGAATAGAATTATCTAAATTGGAGTTCAGCCAGGACCCTGGGGCTCACCCTCCTCCTCCTCCTGTGAAAGCGCCATTGGGTATTTGATAGCTACATTGGGTCCAACCACTTGGTTTTATGTATCCCTGGAAAAGCTGGCGTCGCTGGAGCAGGAAACCCCCTTGGCTTCCTGCTGGAGCTAAGACTATGCAGTAGCACCTACCAAATCTTTCCTAGCTGCAGCTTGCGGCACATGAGTTTTCTTTGGCAATGCCTACCCGGGTTCTGCCAGCTGAGAGCCCGCTTCTTCGCCTGCGGGATCTGGCGGGGTCGCAGCCCCGAGGCGGTACACCTGCAGGCACTGCTCGCAGCTTTGTCTTTCACTGCTACGGCAAGCGACCGCATCTTTGATCCGCTTCTCCCCTGCGCCCTCCCACATTCCGCTGAGCGCTCCCCCGGAGCCTGCAGCGGGGAGGGGAGGCAAGATACGCGAGTTCTCTGCACCTGAGGATTTTGCTGGTGCTGTTCCCCGAACCCCCTCGCTTTTGGCCACGTCTAGACACGTCGACGCAGCGTGGCAAGGTAGGGCAGCTTGCGTTTGCCAGCGCATCAAGAGGAGAGTCCTGGATTCGCTGCTGTGACTGCGTAACAAGCCCTGCCTTGTTTCGTCCTGGTGTGATCAACGGGACCAGGGCTTCTCTGGCTGCCCTGTCACCGCGTGGGAGGGATGTCATTACGGGCTCTGCCCAGCTGCCGTCAGCAAATGCGCTCCCGCTAGCTGGGTTAGCAAAGGGGCCATCGGGCGTCTGCGTGTCACTGCTTTGTTCCGGTGGCCAGAACACACCAGAAAAGTTCTTTCTTCTGATTCTTTGGTATAAATATTTCATGCGACCCAGGAAAGTCCCAGTGGGGGCTGTGCCGTGCGCTCTGAACACGGGCCACGTGAATGGAAGTGGTGTATTAATTATTATGAAACAGCTCTGAGAAACAAATGCAGGTTGCCATGGAAGCACCGGCAGCGACAATGTCACCTCATTTTTAAGATGCTTTCAATGTTCCAAACACAATTTCCCTTCTCTTTCAAAACAGACAATGGCAAAACATCCCAGTGGAGGGGAGATGGGGCCGTGTCCACAGGCTGTGCAAGAACTTGCCTCTCCTTTATAAGAGCTGAGAGATCAACTTCATGCCTGAGCCATGGGGAAAGGGCCCAGGGGGCTGCAGGTGGAGAAGCGGACCCGGGAGGCGAAGGAAAGCGCAGGCTGGAGCGCGGAGGAATAGGCTGTTCCTTCCCCATTCAGAGACGGAAGGGCTGGGGATCCACAGGGCAGCGAGTCTAGTGACCCCTGCTCCTTGGGAGGCTTGGGGTGTACCAGGAGAAGAGTTAAACATTAAAGAGGGTTGGAATAGGAACGCAGGAAAATGTCTCTGAGGATTTGAATGGAATAAATTGAGATCTTGTGCGAGAGAGGAAATGAGGCAAGCGGTAATGTCGAGAATTGATAATGCTGATTTAATGAATGCAAAAATTCAAATTATTGGAGAGCAATGAAAAATACAATAGTAAATGCCTGGAAGCTGGGTTCTCCCTGCCCCTCTCAGTCATCTGCGCGAAGCAAAATGGTGACCTTTTAACCCACTTTATTTTAATGAACCTTTTGTTGCCTGACTTGCCCCGGGAACTTGTAGTTCTAGTGCACGTAGCCAGGACTGGTACATCTGAAGGAATAATCAGTGGTAGCCAAGTCTTGACTTGTCTGCTCTCAGGCAGTCCCATCTGCGGGCTATGAGCATGCATTTGAAGGCGATGGTGTTTAACCGGTGGCGCGGTGCCACCTGCCAGCCGCGCCACCCTGACCGATGGCAGGCGGGTTCTGCCCCGGCTGAGCGGTGGCCGTGTCCTTGCTCCGTTGTGTTCCTGTGCCAATGGGGCCGGGTGAGCTCAGGCAGCCACTGCGGCACCGCTGCCGGGCATCAGCCGATGGATCTCCCAAGCCACTGAAACATCTGCACCTACGGGCCAGTATCCCGCACGCTTTGCGGGTGTTAATCGCAGAGCTGCAATGTCTGTCCTATTCTGACTGCGCTCGTCCTGTAACGTGAACGATTTCCGCCTTCAGAGCTGTGCTTGTTTTGCTCCTGCAGTTAATCTCTTGCTTCACATTTTTTCTCCTGCGATTGCGGGATTTCTTGATTCTGTGGCCCCTGCCTCGTTTTTTCGGGTCGTTCTTGCTGTAGTACCACGCGTGTGTAAAAGCCTGCCCTGTTATCCACCTAGACAAGGGCCTTACGGATAGTCCTGCAGTGCTCGGAGCATGAGTAGAAATAGATTTACTGGACCCATGCTGTTCAAAACTGGTGGGGAAAAAGCCATTAAAATTTCATAAATTCCTAAGACCCAATGTCTCTGCTGTCTTGAAACCTTTCAGTGCAATGGTTTCTGCTGCCTTAAAAGGTCTTTATGGAGACCCCAGTTGCTAACACCGAGGGCAGCAAGTTTCATGTGGGAAGGCTGGAGTCGCGGTTGGGGAGCTGGGGCTCTGCCTCCTGCACAAAGGGGATTGCGTCCCTGTGTTTTTTCACCCAAACCTGGAGAGGGGCTACTCCACCATTCATGATTGGCCTTAAAATCTCTCTTGGCCTAAAGAGGAATGCTGCAATCCACTGTGCGTTTGAAAAAATTCATGCATACTTAGACAGACTTACTAAAAAAAAATAAATATGCATTTTAACCAAGTAACTAATGACATAACTTAGCTCAGCCTGTGTTTTGTGTCATTTGCTTGTGAGATGATGAGGTTTTATTCTAGGCCAAACGGAAAATCAAAATGTAAAACCTTGCAGTGTTTTTCAGTGACCCTGGATGACCACGTGCAGAAAGAAGACTGCAATATTCCAGCTGTTAAATCAAGCGATGGTGGATTTTGAGTCTTTGCTCAAAGGTAGTGGCATCTCCCTGCAGTAACAGCCTGAGCCAGAGCCAACCCAGCGGGCAGCAGGCGGGCATACGTGAAAAGTATTCAGATTCATTTTAATTCCCTCTGTATCTTATGATAACTGTTAAATTATCAGCACCAAGAATAGCATTTTTGGTTATTAAAAGCATCCGTCAGTCCACTTAGCCACTGCAGCTGGTGCTAACCCCAATCTGTCTGGTTTATGCTCCTGCTGTGTTGGCTCTGCACCTCTGCAATGGTAACGGTGGCGCTGACTCAAAGGGGAGTATGGCAGGCAGTGTTGGCTACACCAGAAAGCAGAGGAAGACGCACAGAGGCTTTGAAATTCTCTTTGTAAAGGGAAAAAAAAAAAAAAAATAGAAAATTGGTTTCTCAAAGGTTTGGCCTTGCCAAGCCTTAGCTCTCACCCAAAAGAGAGCTGTGACACTGCTTGCTGGGCTTTAGCTGCAAACACATTTCATTTATGTCGGTGGCTGGCCGGTTAGCAGGATGGTCTCAAGGAGCCCCTGGCAGATGGGCTGGAGTACGTGGTGAGTGGGCTTCACAGCTGAGTCTCTCGCTGTTCTTGGTTATCTGATCTCTGCCCGGCACATCCATCAGCCGCAGTGAGACTTCAAAGCTCCCAGCATCCTTTCACAAGCAATTCTAATGCTTTGGAACCTGGGCTTGGAGACTTGGGTGAAAACCCTCCTTGCAGAGTGATGAAGGTGGCGACCTCCTAATCCTGGAAAGCAAATGTGAGCCTGAAGCTCAGGAAAGGGAGGGAAAAAAAAACCCCAAAGCATCAGAGGGGGCACAGATGGTCAAAAATTGATGGAAAGCACAGCTCCCTGGCAGGGAGCCTGTGGGCATTAATATGAAAGCAATTGTTCTACAGAAGCACAGTTCTTCTGATAAACCAAGTTCTAGCAGCTAATGACAAGATGGGAGCCATTTAACTAAGCAGCAGGCAATACAGGTTTTCCAGTACATTTCTGATGGATTTTTTTTTTTTTTTAAATAATAAGGTTTGTGGGTTTTGTGTTTGTTTGGGGTTTTTTCTTTTCTTTTAAAAAGCCTCCTTTCATTTGAGTTTAAAAAAAGGCTCTTGTATTTCCTGTCCCTTCCATCTCCAACCTTAATGCACAGCAGCTGCTGCGAAGTCCAACTCGATGTCTGGATGCCGCATGAGTTTGCTGTGCCAGCAGCGAGCAGTTTTTAACAGCCTGAGTAGTCAATGCCTTTTCTGTCTGGTCCTCGGTTGCTGGCAGTGCCTGGGATGCTGTAATCAAGCCTGCTCACAAAGCCAGGCTGGGTTCGGCGCACGGCCGGGTGAGCTGCACGGGAAGCCAGCTCCAGCACCGAGCTGCTGGCAGCAGGAGGGTTTGGGCTTGCTCCTGACCCAGCCCTCCAGCAGGCAGCGAGGAAGAGTGCTGTGGCCTGAGAGAAAATGTCGTGAAAGTCCTGTACCTTGAACTCTTGCCATTGTTAATTAACCACATAATCTCTCTCTCATGCAGCACTGTTCATCAGTTCATTTGTCTTGTTCTCTTCGCTTGGCAGATGGAGAAACTAAACCACAGAGGACCAACATTTAGGCCAATTGTCACCCATCGAGACCATCTGCAGAAGCCAAAGTAAACCAAAGTTCCCCAAATGCCAGACCAGCGCACTAACCACAAGGTAACACTGCTTCCGTCCCGTTCTCCCTATAAAATTTGTCTCATTTCTCTCTTTGATTCCTCTTGAAGTGCTAGAGCGCTATGCTCAACTGATTCCCAAATGATTCCCCAACCTACCTCAAAACATTGTGCCTCTTGCTCTGTGAAAGAGCGCATCACTTGACGTCCGATAAGTAACACAGCGCTATCAGAGCCGCAGTGACTGGAGTGCAGGCTAGGGGCATTTGATGCTCCTGTGCCAAGAACGGGCAACCGGGGCTGCGGCAGTTAGTCCCTGTGTCAAGCGTGTACGTGCTGACAGCATCCTTGGGGAGGAAGAGACCTTCCATTGCCCTCGCCACGGCAACGCTCTAAATTCCTGCTTGCCAGTACCCAGACACAGACCAAACATGGATTTCTCACTGGGCAGACAGTGGGCTGGAGGAGAAGCAAAATATCCCTTCGCGTGCCCTGCACAGCAGCTGAGGATGTTTCTCCTAGCCTGGCACCCTCCACCCACCTCCTGCAAACTGCAGGAGCAGCACTGTTCCTGAAACGCGACATGATGCAATAGGAGCCCAGCGCTTCTCAGCACAGTCCCTCTTCAGCAACTGGAGAAAACTAACAATGACAAAAGGTGCCCTTAAGGGTATTTGCTTCCCAGAGGAATGCACTTAAGGGCTCTGTGAAGCGCACTGACGTTATTAAAAGGATGTGCGCGGGGGAGCGCTTGTCAGCCCTAAGTGAAATTGATAAAAAGATGTTTTATGCAACAGGCTGTATTTAAATCTAAGGGACAATTTAAGCTGCTTTGTGGGTAATAGCATCTCTTTGATTGAGAAGCTGTGTTTTAAATATGGAATTAGTGAAAGTGAGTGTGTTGGTGACCCTGTTTTCAGGGAAGGCACTGCTATGCATGTTGCAGCGAGCAATGGGACTTGAGGCACAATGGAGTGACTTTAACCCTTCAGTGGCTTTCACCCGATTAAGGACAAGCCCCTCGGCTCTTTCCTGGCATGTCAGAAGTCTGGGTTTGGTCCCTGACCGCTGTGTGGTGACCGCTCTCTGTTGGGAGCACCAGATTTGAGAGGAGAAGTACAAACGCCCAGCTGCAGGCTTTTAAAGGGCTGACAGCAGAGAGGCATCTACGCCAGCCCGGATCTGAAACCCTCTCCACGTTAATTGCCTTCTGCCTGTGCAAGATCAGCCTCTGTTTCAGACGACTATCACATTCATTATCGTTCCCTTTCTGAGCTGTCATCCAACGTTACTGTTCCCTGCCGCACTCCACCCCAGATCTGGGTCCTTTTCAGTGCTCCCTTGATGCAGTTTGGCATCTCTCTGGGCGAGAAGTGCTATTGCTGCCACCTTCCCCTATCAATATCCTTTTCTCGTAGTGCCCTTCTGCCTCGGCGCTCAATACCATCAGCTCAGTAATTAGCATTGCATTGTAATTGAATTGTCAAAAGGAGCTTGCATCAGAGCTGAGCAGGTTTGCAGGGTTACTGCTCTCTCCTTTGGTCTTTCCTCAGCTTTTTAACGTCTTTTCTTCATCACTTTATCATTTATTAGTTATAATGGTGTCTAAGGATTAGATGGGGAGCCTTTTGGGGCAGGCTCCGTGTGCATACTCCTCCTGCAGCGCCGCGAGCAGCTAGAAACCTGTATCAAGGACTGCTGTTTGGTCCCTACCTCATCACTGGCTCGCATCCTCCATCCTTAGCTGTGCACTAAATCTCCAAAGTGACTGGGGGGGGTGGTGCATGTGTGTTTCCAGAGGAGCTTCAAGTGGCAGCAGATGTGCAGGGGGTTGTCCTGCCCAGCCAGGTAGAACCAGCTGCTAACCCAACAGCTGGTGAGTGCTGGTAAGCAGCTAAAGTGGCTGCTAAAAAGGGCTCGAACAAGCTCTCGCTGCGCGCTGGTGCCCCTCTTGGGAGCTGCCCCCATCCTCCTCCACCCAGTTTCACCCGTCCCAAACTGTGCTTTTGGTTCAGCCTGCGTGCCCTGGTCCTGCTTTCTGCACGTCCCGGAGAGGGCTGGGTGCTGAGCCCCTCTACACCTCCGCCAGGACAACTCTCCCAGCTCCTCCAGGCAGCACGAAAGTACGTACGAGCCTCCGATGTAGCAGGGGGAGAAATCCCAGAGCCTGGCACAGCTGCTTGCTGCAGTCAAACACAAAACAACTTCTCTGCCACTGCAACTCATCCTCTTGGCCACGAATTTTGGGTTTCCCTTTTTGGCAGCAGCATCAGAGAATTTGCAGATGAAAAGCTGCGCGGCAGAGGAGCGGGGCTGGAGCAGGAAGAAACACCACGCTGCGGATTTGCCAGGCCCCCACTGAACGCGCTCTCCTCTTGTCTCACTGCCACTTCCTACAAGATTAATGCAGAGAGCACGTACAAAACCCCTTGGCAGAAATAAACATGTTTCCCATCCATCTGGGAATCCCAGCAATCTCTGTTGATGCTCCTGCTCGTAGCCAAGCCACGAGCTTTCAAAACACCATTGGGACCCATTTTACAGTAGCATTGCCAAATAAAGAAGGCAGTTCTTACACAGCGGTTTGCAGGGCTGAGAGAGGAAGCAAAGCCATGTGTTGTCTCGTTTGCAGGTGCTTTGACCTCTTTTTCCTGTGACTGTTTTGCAGCAATACTTCTATCCTCCTCTCCCGTCATCTGCCTGTTCTGGGATGCTCCAAATTTCCCCAAGGAGATACCGTTGCTGTTCAGCAGTAACACGAGGAAAGGGTGTGGAGAAGAGCCTGCATCAGGACCCACGAGCGGGTGAGACTCGGGCAGCTGGCTGCAAAGACAGCTCAGACATCGGTTGCTTTGCACGCCAGCGAAGTTCTCCAGCAAAACTGGGCTCTTCCACAAAGGTTAGGCTGACTTCCCAGCCAATTTACATGCTGATTGAGGGTGGATCTGTGGAAAGCAGCTGGGAAGGTAGAAACACCCAAGGGCTAGAGCAGAAGATGCGATCCAGGAGATAGTTCGTGTGCCGGCGGCTGGCAAGCCAGGACAAGTCCCTTCAGTGCTCCTGTCTACACAAGCAGATGTCAAATGCCGCGGGGAACCGGTGAGGAGCGGGATACAGTCACTGCTGTTGTGGCAAGAGGGGCTGGGGAAGCATCACTCCAAGAAACTGCTCGTACGCTGGATGTCAGCGCTGACCCCGGTGCTCTCATTCGGGGCTGGCTCTGGCAGGAGAGGGCTGTATGGTCTCTTCCCTCACCGCTGGTGGCTGTCAGCTTGAAGAAAGGCCTCATGTCCTCTTGCAAATGGGGCTAACGTGGGGCCATCAGAGCCTGTGGCACCCATGGCACGGCTCTGCGCAGCCCTCGCTTTCCGCGCAGAGCAGCAATTCGGCAATGGGTGCAAGCAGCGTTATTGCAGACCACGCGGATGGGCATTAATATGCCAGGATGGCGGCACTTCATCTGGTCCTGCTTTCAAGCAGACGAGCTACTTCGCTGATCTGTGGATTTAACATCCCCTCGCACATGCATCAACTGTCCAGTGCTCCTACAAGCTTCTCAGCTGCTGTATTTCTTTCCTCGTTAAAATGAAAACACCCAGACCTATGTGTTTCAAAGTTCTTTCCTGTTCTTGCATTCACTGAGCTACCTGCCCCTGCACTTCCATTCACCCAGCAAGGATTTGCTCAGGAGCAGGCGCCTCTGCTTTGCTGCTGACTGCAGGAAGAGTGAGCCGCTAAACGTCTGGAGGACAGGAGTGTGCTGAGAATAATCAATATTTTATGATCCCTTCCCAGGCAGGCAGGCAGGCCGGGGGGTTTACAGCCCGGAGGGAGCCGTGCTGCCTGACCTGCAGCTCCCGGCAAGTGAGTTGCCACGTTCAGAAACATGCAAACACTGCGGGACTTCGGCAAACGGGAGTCCAGCGCTCCCATCGCCTGCTGCGCAGCCCTGGCTTCCTCCGGGATTGCTGAATGAATGGGAAGGACATTTCTCCCAACAATGGCGGGACCTGCTTTGATTTCGTGCAGCGCTAGTAAAAGGAGCGCTCTCCTCCCGGATGGAACGCCTGCCGGGCTCCTGCCAGCCCGTCCCTGCGTCCCTTCCCCGAGGTCAGCGGGGAATTCCCCCAGCATGGCTTTGGGGGTTTCTCCCCTGTTTGAGGGCACCAGGGTATGGCTCAGGGTCGGAACTTTTGCCACTGTAGCTGTGGGACAAACGCCCGGGTCCTGCTCCTGCTCCAGCTGAGGGACTGGCTCCCCGCGGGCTCCCCACCGGCTCGTGCCTTGCTGACTCTGGCAGCCGAGAAGGCGTGGGTTCACCCACTTTCAGCAGGTGCGTGAAACTGGTAGGAAATCGGTATCTTTGGGACCTCATTGCTCAGCCAAGCAGGGGGGAAACCAGCTGCTGGATGCGGGAGCTGCTGGGACGGACGTGCTGGCGCAGACAGTGGCTGCGTACTCCTTCCTCAGAACAACCACCTCATCCCTGAGGACCTGGCGTGCGGGTATTTTTTGTATTCCTGAACTTAGGTGCCGTGTTGCCTCTTTCACGGCAAGGCCAGACCGTCCGGTCAGCTCTGCTCTCTACCTAGAAGCAGCACCTGATGTAGCAACATATTTTGGGGCTGAAGGGTGGCCAGTGACCCCCTGCAGCCCAGGGCTGGTGGCCAGAGAGAGGAGAGCCAGGGCACAGCTCCCACACCAGTCCTGTCCTCTCCAGCCGGAGCCTCATGGCCGAGCACACGGCTGAGGACTGGCCGCCAGCGCCCTGCCGAATGTAGCTCCCACTTTACACTGCGTCCCAATTTACATGTGATTAATTGCAACCTCTTGTTGCTATGGGACTGACATCTCCCTGCCTCACCTTGCCTTTCACTTTTTTTGTTGTTGTTTTCCAGGTAACTGCTCTTTGTTCTTTTGTTTTCCTGCTGAGATGTGGTGGAAAAGCTGGGGCTGGGGAGGGGGGGGTGGGAAGGGGGAGCTGTAGATTGTAATAGGATATAATGGACTTTTGTAAATACGTAGACAGCTTTTGCATACAGTGCAGCAGAAATAATCTCCTTTTTGTGGATCAGGAATCACGCAATCGGACTGAGGCTGCCGGAGGGACTTCCCAGAAGAGAGGCAGCAGAAGAGACCTGGTATGCTGGGCAGCTGGGGACGGGGCTGGGGACAACCAGAGGGTGCACATTAGTCCATCCCTATTCTCACATGCTCTGCTACATCCCCAGACATCCGAGTCGGGCAGCCTGAGCGTGGCATAATGTGAAGAGCCAGCATTTGGCACTAGCCGGTTTCAAATTAAAGCCACAAATCAAACCCCACATTTGCGGTTGGGGTGGCCACGCACTTGTCGCAATGATATTATTATTATCTGTCCTGGAAACAGCACCATAAATAGCAGCAGGGCTTAACACATGCGTTCACTGCCCCAAACTTCTTACAGTGTGGCAGATCCTCCTTTCCCTGGAGGAGAGCGTAGGAAGGGACTTCTCGGGGTGAGACGGTCCCTGGGGATCGGGGCTGGCGTCCCCAGGACCTGTCCCGGGGTGGCAGATGCCCTAGGGCTGCAGGGAGCCAGGATTAGCCCCAGGACGGGACTCACACGGGGTGGCTGCTGTCTTAGTGCAGTGGCAGAGCTAAAAGCAGCAGCGGGGACCGTTCCGCCTTCCTTCGGGGTTAGTAAAGCTCCTGCTGGTCTCAGCGCTGGAGGAGACGACGCAGAGTCTGGCTGCATCATTTGCCATGGCAGAGGCAGAACAGGGACTGCTCCTCTGTGCCAAAGGTGTTCACCACAAACATGATAATCCCTGCCCTGGGGAGATTGCTATTCTAACATCTTCTCTCTTTGCTCAAGGACAGTTATCTTTTAAGTTATTAACGTAGAATTATCAA
Source organism: Pluvialis apricaria (assembly GCA_017639485.1). NCBI lineage: Eukaryota > Metazoa > Chordata > Aves > Charadriiformes > Charadriidae > Pluvialis > Pluvialis apricaria. The sequence continues at coordinate 4,668,380 of CM030027.1, read as the reverse complement.
TACTCATATTCTGGTTTGTTATACCTCCTAGCAGGGTTCAAAGCAGATAGGTTTCCAAAGGAATGTAATTGATTCAGTGCAAACGAGAGCAGAATGACATTCAGCATGGAGCCGGAGTGTGAATCGGTGCTGTCCGGGACACAGAATGTAAAGACGGCGCAGGTACCAGCAGCCTTCGGAGGAGCAGGTCAGGGGCACGGGGGGGGGTGTGTAGCTCTGCCATATGGTCGGGAGACCAACAGCCGCGGGAAAAGGAAGCTGGATTCAGAACAAGCTTATTTATCAGACGCACCTGGCATGGAACAACCTGAAACCCAGCGTGCAGCCAGCTTAGCGAATAAAAGGTCAGAGTGGATGGCTGGGATTGCCCCTCTGAATTCCTGAATAGTAGAAGCCACAGGACTTAATTCTCCCTTTCAGCAGGACAACCAGGCTTTGCTTAAGTCTTTCCACCGCTGGAGGTTCCAACCCAATTCTTGATAAATTGTTCTAATGGCAAATTAACCTCATTCTTTTTTTTTTTTAAAAAAAAACAACACTGCCCCCACCACCACCAAAAAAAAAAAAAAAAAAAACAAAAAATAAAACAAAAACCCCAAACCCAACAATCTGTTCTAGGTCAAATTTATCCAGCTTCATCCTTCAATAATTGGATAGGATCTCTTTGTCTCCCAGGTTGAAGAGCCTCTTGAAGAGCTCCAGATACAGAGCGGGTGGATCTGCTGTCGGCCGAGTCCATGGTGCCGCCTCCCGTCGCCGGCTCTGCTTGCGGGTGAGAGGAGAGAGAATCAGGCTCGTTATCACCGCTGAGCGCTGCACCTCTCACACGGGGATCTCGAACCACTTTAAAACCAGGAAACGATTTTGCTTTGCAACAGTGGAAAAAAAAACCCAAAAGAGAAGCCAGCAAAGGCCAAGATTGTTTTCCAGAAGAGGATTTGGTGACTTTTTAGAGCGGTCAGTGCCTGCCCTTGCCTTTGCGGTCAGCTGAGTCCTGAGCGCTCAGCCTTGGGAGGGCCAAGCTCATCGGCCACGTGACCAGATTCCAGTATTACTATTAAAAGCTCAAAACCCCTGAGTCAGCTCCTCCCCCGAGCCTAAAGATTTCTTTTTTTTTTTTTTTTAAAAAAAAAAAAGAAGTAAAATTTCTCTGCTTGCTGTCTGGATTTTTGAACTTCTGTTCTTCATATTTTCGACCACAAAAATCTAGAAACCTCATGTGTTAATGGAAGGGAAGACTTGTAATCTGATAACATAACCCTAGGGGCAGCGTGTAAAACAGCAAGGCTTGTAAGAGCTGGCCACTCCAAAAGTTACGAAGCGCATCCAGAGCAAAACCCGGAATAAAATGTGACCCCCTGTTCTCTGGATGTACTCATCATGAAATGTTTATTTCTTTTTTTTTTTTTTTTTTTTAACTTGCTGACATCTTTTGAACTGCCACAGCCCTGCCTGCCCCTTCTCCATGGGAAGGTTGAAGCACATTTTGTTGGGAAAGAAATTCCTAACGAAGTCTTCTTCTGGATGGTTGGGTGCGGGTCTTGCAGAGATGTCCCAGCTACAAGGAACGATCTCAGCATACAAAGAAAACATCAATCCGGACTGGAGGGTAAGGAGATTATAAGGATTAAACAAGATGGAGAGAGATGTTTACAATTATTATTAGCTTCAAAATCTGCCCAACCGGAGCAGCAAGGCGCTGCCCATCTGTTGTTTTACGTCTACACGGCCTCAATGGTTTTGTTCCTGCCTGCACCTTAAATTTGATGTTCTGGTACAACCTGAACGTAAAGCAACACCAGCAATAGCACAATCTGACACTGGTGATGCAGTGCTGGAGGTATTGAAGCTGGCTGGGTGGAAGCCGCTGGGGAAAAAGAGCCCTGCAGAAACAGGTTGGAAAGAGAGAAATAGCGTCTTAAATGCAGTACGGTGCCAGGAGAGAGGAGAGAGACAGCACTGCTGGGCAGAGACAAAAGGCAACACAGAGTTTTCTTAAGGAAAAACTGAAAAATGGTTATAATTAAGAACACATTAAATTGAGCTGAGTGGTAATATTACATGAGGCGGTCGTGGCTTTTCACACAGTTCAAATTAACTCCCTTGGCATTTGTGTTATAAATTCCCTTATCCACGTCTGCTCTAACCCGACAGAGAAATGTTGCTCAGGGCTGCCGCACCAGCAAAAGGCCGTGAGATGAGGGGGTGGAGAATCTGCCAGGAGCTTGCTTTAGGGAATGGGAAGAGGATGAAACCTTTTTCAAAGGAAATACGTTCAGAATCAAGGGATGGATTTTGCAGGCTTTTTCCCAAGAAATCCTCATCTGAGCAATGGGGCTATTTTCTAGGGGAAGAGTTGCCTCTGAAAGGGAAGGATGCTGGACCCAGTGCGATCTTGGAGGGTTGTACGTATGGGGGAGTGCGTGTGCACAGGGGGATATGGATCTAAACCATTTCCGAGCTGTGAATTCATCGCTGTTCTTCTGCTCGTGATATTCAACTCTTTCAAAACACATAAACACATCCACACGGGTGCAAGGTGTGTTCATCAGGTGCATCTAAGGCACATCATCAGGGTGCCAAGCCCTAATGGTTAATCCCAAGAGGCAAGACACTAACAGCGACAGCCAGCCGCTGGGGGAGTAGAGCGTGGGCAGCCCGAAACCCCAGCAGTCAGGGATGTACCTGCCAACATCCTTCATCGTTTGGGCCGAACGAGGGGAAAAGTTTCAGCTGGAAAGGATGGGGACTTCCAGTGCCTGGATGGATTTTTGGATGCTGTTTTTTTAGGCAGGGCAGTTCAAAGCGTTGTCTCAAAATGGAATTTTTTGTTTTGTTTCTTTGCTGGTGAATAATTTACAAGGTTTTAAAAGCTTAAATAGCCCTAAGAAAAGACCATTCTGAAATGACCGTTGTCTTTTTCTTTCTCCCCAAAGTCACTGGAAACCTGAGTGAACCTCGATTGCATTTGGGAACTGGTTTGATGTTTTGGCTCAGTCTGACCTGGAAGCCTGCTCCTGGTGTGTTTGCATCCACAGGCTCGACAGGCAGAAGCAAAACAAGCAGTTCAATTGACTCGAGCAAGATGCCCTTGCAGGTAAGGGGTAGAGCTGGAAATACATCCCCTGTCTTCTGTCCCCCCTCTCTGCCGAGCCCTTTCTGTGTTTAATCAAACACTCACAAAGGTTGTTTCTGTGGCAAGGCAATAATCAGCCTCGCTGCTGATTGTGGTGAGTTTTCACCACCTGGTAGCACCGGGGAAGAGAGATGCTTTCAGCCGCTGTAAATCAGCACAGCATCGCTTTCCCTTCCAGAGAACCATGCTGATTTATGGTGGCCTCACAGAGGTCCTCGGCAGACATGTGCCGGTGGATTAAAATCAGGCTGTCGGGTGCCCCTGTCCTGCTGATGGATGTGACCACCCAGAGGCAGGGACGTTTCATTTACAGCAGTTCAGGAGCCGTTGCACAAGGGGATGCAATGGGTTTGCCGGGGCGGCAGTGCCTGGCAGAGAGGCAGTGCTCCGTGCGGTGGCAGCTCCGGGTGCCCGATTTTAATCTGCCACCACGTGCCACTGAGAACCTGAGTCGCGTTTTACAGCTTTTAATCTTGCAAAACTCTTGTGGGCTGAAGAACGAGCACTTGACGCCGGGAGACCACCCCGGGATGCTCTCCCCAGCACAGGCGGCATCGATGGGAGCGACAGAGTTTTTATTTGACAGAGCTGAACTGTAATCCCAACAAGCAGGAGCCACGAGTGCATCATGGAATGAGAAGACTGAAAAGAAACATTTAGCTAAGGTCAGCCACAATTATTTACACGGGATATACACATGGCACAGTAAACCTTGTACTGAAATAAAACCTCCAGCCGCTCCTCCACATGTTGACTGCACCAGATCCCGTTTTGATGCTGAATTGCTTTGAAATTGTTCCGTCGAAAACTTTCTTGACATCAATATGCTCCAGCAAAGTGTTTCAATCTTGGTGAAACAGCATTTCCCATTGGAAAACTCTTTAGTTTAAATATTTCCTTGTCTTTGCTGATGCTTCCTGGGTTCATGCCCTGCTTCCAGCATTGTTCTCTTCTGTGACCAGCATGTGACAAGGCTTAAATAAGTAATGATTTGTAAAGTGCTTTGATATCCTCTGATAAAAGATGCCCCAGAACACTGTGCATTACAGTGCTGTGATTTCTCTCCCCATTTCTTCAGAATGCATTAAATGTGTGGGCGTTCTGGTTATTTCCTCTAACGGTTGATATTTTTTTTACCCTGATGTATTTTTATCTTTGCTGTATTATATAACTAAGTTTTATGTTGATGTCAATCTGAGAGCTCCAGCACTGTCAGTAAATCTAATCCAGTTTAACACAAGCCCAAGATGAGTATGGGATTCCTTGTGATAAAAAGTGGAGTTAACCCACATCAGTGACTAAACAACTCAAAGAGGGCCTGGTCCCACTGTCCTTACACTGGGAAAATGAATTAAAATGAACACGAGCTAACTTTCACTCTCAGCTACATCCTTGGCATATGCCAGGAGAATTTGTACCCCACAGTTTTGGCCTCCTGAAAGCTTTGAACCTGGTGAAGCCACCGGAGAAGTCGCATGAGGAATAACTCTTCCTCTCCACCTGCATTAAAGCTGAGCAATCCTTTTGGTGAATAATAAATTCACCATGAAATAAGACATTTCCTGGGGAACTAAACTATTCATGAATTAGATGCTCATTTGGCAAATCACTTTGGCACAAGAAACGGCGAAGAACCGAAAGCGTGAGGAGGTGGTGGGAAGCTCCCCGGCTGCACGCACAGAGCTGGGGTGCACCTTGTCCCTTCGGTCAATAAGCAAAATGTGCTGTAAGCTCAGTGCCTGGCCTGGGTGCAAAGTCAACAGGAGAAGATCGACCCCTCCGAGGAGCGTTTGTCTCCTCTGAGGTTTGGTTCACCCTCTGGAGATCACGCTTTCTCCTTAACTACGGAGGGAGAGCAGATAATTAGCCCCAAGCAGCCATCTAACTCCCAGGCAGCAAAAATGAGCCGAATCCTTCTGCTGTGGCTACAGCCGCTGCTGCCGCTCGGTATTTTTTGAGCCAAAGTCTCTAAGCGCTTTATGCCAGCTCTGTTCTTTCCGGCAGATCAACATCTGCAGGGGTCAGACGGGCGCTGGGAGCCGGGCAGCCTCCTCTGCCCTGCGTGCTGGTGGCTGGGGCGTGTGGCGGGGGCTTATCCCAACCACCACGGTGCCAAAGCAGCCCGCTGTGCCCGGGCAGGCTGCGGCTGGGGACCGGTGTCCGCAGTGCTCTCCTTGCCCAGCTCCCCATTGCCCTCCCTGGGGCTGTGCTCAGTCCCCCGGTGCTTCAGCTGCCGACTGCTGAAATCTGGGGGAGCTCGCATGGGGCTGTCCCCTGGGAGGACGTGGCATGCAGGAGCCGACGTGAGATGGAGATGTGGCCGCGGGGGCAGGAAGGGACCACTCCCGAGACGGTGCTCGGGCACCGATGAGATGGAGCTGGAAAGTATCCCCAGGGGATCTGCTCCCCCGGCCGCTGCCTGCCGGGTCAGGATTGCTGCCCGGTGTCCGAGGGGACACTTGGCTCCTGCGGTGCGGGCAGCCAGGGCTGCGCCGTGCCAGCCGAAGGAAGCAGAGGACGATGTGCTGGCTGTGCGTGTTCGCACAGGGGGGGGAAAAAAAAAAAGCGAGTCTGCAGGGGAGCAAACCACAAGCACGCACTGGGAACAAGCGCAGCTTCCAATTTCCCCAGATGACATCGATGCTGATGTGGATTTTCCATCCCTCATCCCTCCCACCACGCTCAGCTCCCCAGCTCGCCTTCCTCCCCGGTCACGGGAGCCTTTCGTCCTTCTGAAGAAGGGGGGTATGTCTCCGTGACGGGGCGTGCAAGGCACCTACTGCCTCCGCCAGTAGCAGAGCAGGGAGGGAGGCTGCTTTTCTCCTGAGCTCCTGCCTCATTTACGATTTGCTGTCAGGGCAAAGCACAAGAGCTCCTTCGGCATCAGATTTTTGAAGACTGGCACGGGCCACAGAGATCAGCCAGGCTGTGGGATTTCCTGTGCAGGACATTGTTCAGACCAAAAAAAGCGTGCAGAGCTCCAAAAAAAGAGTGAGATTTCCTTCTCGGTACCCAGAAGTCTGCAGAGCTGGGCTAATTAACATACGAAATTTGATAAGAGACATTAGGTTTTATGTTTTAAGTTTTAAGCCAGCCTCTAATTACTAGGGATTAGGAGATTTCCTGAACCATCCTCTGTAGCGTCTGGCACTGAGCATCCCTGGAAGCAAGATGCGTGTGCCGGAGCAGCGTTGGCAGCCCCATCTCCGCAGCCTTCTCCAACGCAGCTCCGGTTTCCCCGCTGCATGCTCAGCTCCCAGCCCTGGCCCGTCAGCTGCAGCTGATCGGGCACGCTGACGAGGCTGACAGGCCTTGATTGCAATTAAGTTGCTGCTACTCATTGCCCTGGGCCTGTTTTCCATCAGCACGGGCAGTTCGGCGTGCGCAGCCGTCAGCCTGATTTTACCGGTGATGCAGGCGAAAGCGGGCGGGCTACGGAGACATGAGAATAACTCGAGAGCGGCACACAAAAGAGGTCGCAAAAAGCAGAATATTCAGGTCACGCCGTTTTGGGGGGGGGGGGTGCGCACGCGAGGATGGTGCTAGCCGTGGGGATGGTAATTAGTATGTTAATTTGGCATCGCCAGGGGTGAGCCCACCTGCCGCCCCTCGGGGTTGCGGGGGCTGTGAGGGGGGTGAGAGCAGCTGCGGCTTTGCCCTCTGTGTTTGTGCAGTTGCACGGAGCGGAGTGAGAAGCGGTGTGAGCCCGACTGGGGGTCTGCGAGGGAGAGATTGGGTATCCCTCGCTCCGACAGTGGAGGCTCTCAGTTCTGGCCTGCTCCAGGCTTCTTAAAGGTGCCTAAAACCGTATTTTTGGGTGACAAAAACTTCAGGATAAAAGCCCAGCCCCACGCTGCGGTTAACAGCAGCCGTTTGGCTCCTTTTAAATGAGCGTTTCGCGCCAGACTCTGTTTCCCGTCTCCAGCCCGCTGCTGCGCTCTGAGCGGTGCTGATGCCGGGCATCCTGGCGTCGTGCGTGGTGCTGCTGGAGCTGGTCCCATCTGCAGCCTCCGGAGAGCCCTTTGCACGGGTGACACCAGGACTGCTGTGACTGATCCCCCGGGACCGAGCGGAGTCCGTACGCTCGCTGCAATCAACAGCAGCTCCTGCTCAGATACCGGTACAGTCAGACACTTATTTCTGCAATATTTGATACTATGCGTATTTATAATGCCCTTTCTCTGTAGATCCCAAAGCATTGATTCATTAACAAAGTGTAATAAGTAATTTAAGTCCTATCAATCAGGAGTTTTACTGATGGACTAAAGCGGGGATCCGAGGTCTGGGTTGGTTAGGGCTCGTCCTGATGGCAGTGGGGTGCATGAAGGTGATTCTCTGCGTGGGGGAGCTCACGGGGAGCGGCTCAGCCCCTTCTGCAGAGCCCTGAGACGCTGCACGGCCGTGGGAGGGCTGAGGGGAGTTTTGTCATCCTGGAGACAGGGTATGTCCCCCTTGCCAGCTGCTCCCTTAATCAGGGCCACTCGCAACATTAGGGCCAACAAACGTCGACGAGAGCGCATTTGTAGTTGCTGGTATTATTTTCTCCTTAATGAAATGTCAAAGGAAGGGAAAACAGCAGCAAATGTCAGCAATTGGTCTTTTATCACATAGACGGTTAGACACAGGCCTTCTCAGCAAAGATGCCAATTTATTAGGAGGCAAACCTCGGATGGATTTGACGGAGTGGAAGGAGCTCAGATTTCCATTAGTGATCACTTTTTAGCCAGCCCCGGCTATGTTAATTTGCTAAAAACGCACTTTGCTATAAACGTGAAGACGGGAAAGTGAATGAGTACAGCTGGGGGGGACGGCACGGCTTTACTGACTTGATTAATCAAAGCAGGGAGCAAACGAACACCCACCCATGCAGTAAAGCATAATGACTGTCACCGAACTTAACATCCGGGGCCGCGTGTGCGTCGCAAATGTTGCCCCAAAGAAATCAGGGATGGCTCGCTCAGCTGTGGCCCCACCAGCTGGGAAAACACATCCCTGTTACAAAAAAAAAAATGCAGAGGTTTCACTGAAAAGCCGGATTTATTTCATTGCGGTTCGTGGGTGCAAACCCCGTGGCAGGGAGGAACAGTGGCGAGGATTTTTTTTGTATTTCCTGGACAGAAGAGATGATGCTGGGTGTTAGAACCAGTGGAGAGAGCAGCAGCCCCGCTGCTGCAATACTGGAGACGCAAACTTGTGTGTTTTGGTGATGCTGCGGAGCTGAAAATAACCTTGAGAGAGTACGTGCGGAAAGAGCCAGTGGCTCGTCAGGAGAGACGACAATTAACGGGGAGATGGATGGGCGGTGATCGGCCGAGCACGGCGGGGCGGCGGAGGTCAGCCACACGGCACTCGCAGCGAGCGAGAAAGCAAGAAGGTTTCCAAAAAATCACTGCGGTGCCACGCTCAGCGCTCGGATATAAATAAATAGATTTGACTTTGCTTGCCTGACCCACAGGACCCATCCGCCCGGGGGGCTCCTCCTGGGGGGAGGAAAGCCTGGGCTGCCCAGCGCGGCAGCAGGTGGATGGGGATGATTTTGAGCATCCTGATGTTCCGCCTTCCTGGGGGGAGATGACACTAGTAGTTTTTTACCATTACAGGGGTATTTTAAACTCAAATTATGACTTTCAGGGAGTCTGGCTTGGATGGCACAGCCATATTCGAGCCTTTGATTTGATGACTCCTCTCTCCCCGCCTGCTGTCGTGGTCCTTCGCTCTCCAACTTGAGCGGTGACAGTTGAAGAAATACATCCTGCTGCTCTCACAATGCAACACCCGCCCGAGGCAGCACAGTCAGCAAAGCCGGGGGCAAACATCGACAGCAGTGCTGGGATTCGGTGGAAAAACTCAGCCATGGAAGGCAGCGCTGCAGCTGGGTCTCACGCCCTTCGCAGTAACAACCAGAGGAACAGGGATGCACCTCGTGCGCCTTGAAAGGAGCTGGAAAGGTCAGTGCAGGAGGGGGCTGTACCGGGGGAGGATTGCAGCAGCAAGGAACGCTGCGGATCTTTCCTCGTCGGGATCGTGGCCAGTAACTGCCCTGTGAAATTGCCGCGGAGGAAACGATGGGGAGGAAGCAGCAGAGCAGCACGCAAGTGCAGAAGCTGCCGCCCAAGCGAACTGGAGCGTAGGGTGATATATTTAGCCAGTGGTGGTGCAAAATACAGAAATAGGAGAATAAATCACGGCAGTGTCTGATACCTGCCGGGTGGCTTTCTCAGGCTAGTTTGTCAATGAATTAATTGCAAAGGTGTCTACCTTAACTCATCAGATATTGGCAAGCGGGAAGCCCTCCGGTGAAATGCAGGCTGCTGGGCAGGAGCTGAGCTTCATCGACGATTGCGTGAAACATTTGAGCCTGTGCTTAAAACCCCGGACTTCAGTTAGGTCTGAGCACGTGCTTGAAGTAAGCGCAGACGCTTAAGTGAGTTGCTGCAGGGAGAGGGACCTGTGTATGCGCTTAACTTTGTTCCCGAGGCAGCAATTTTTCAGGTTTTTTGGTATTTTGCGTGCTGCTGCCTTTAGAGAGCTGCTCCCATGTGGTTAGCCCTCGGGGGAAGTTTCTTCTTTCAAGTTTCGGTCACCATCCCCAGCTCTCCCCCTGCGTGCTCGGATTCAAACCAGGAACTGCACGGAGAGGTACCAGCGGCACCGTCCTATTTTAGGCTGGGCTTTTTGGAAGAGAAATTCTCCTCAAACTTTCCACCACCCGTTCATGTCCCATGGAGGGGAACCAGCTGCCGCTGTCTCCTTCCCGGTGTTTCAGCTTCGTGACTCCTGTGCCTTGGCTCCCGGCTACAAATGTGAGAGGGGAATGTTAAAATTTAACTAAAAAGGGATTTTTCAATTACACAAACGTTTCTGTGAATAATAGGCTTTGTAAGGCATTATTCTACAAATCCTAAATGTGGGGTTTAACCTCCTCGTTATTATCCCTTTAATTTCGGAAAGCCTTTGAGGGCCTTAATCTTCCATACAATTATGTTCAGGCCGAGTTAAAAGCGCGTTGGCGGCGGCGGCGGTGACACGGAGGGGCGGTGGGTGCTCCGGCTCCCCTTTCTCAAACGCGGTTATTAAAACACCCCCGGTTTCTCCTCCCCGGGGTGGGGGTGATCCAAACCCCTTTTGGGGCAAACCCAACTGGTTTCGGTGTCACCCGCGTACCCCGACACGGGGAGGCGTGGGAGCCCCGGGAAAGCCATTCCCACCCGCAATCGGTGCGGGGACCCCCGTGGGAAAGGCGGGGACCCCCGTGGGAAAGGAGGGGACCCCCGTGGGAAAGGAGGGGACCCCGTGGGAAAGGCGGGACCCCCGCGGAGCTGGTGTTTGCCGGCGAGGGGGCGTGGCTGGGGGCGTGGTCTGAGTGACGTCACAGCAGGGTGATTTGCATACGGGCCCCGCCCCCGGACGCGGTCAGCGCTGGCGCCGCAGGAAAGTTTGCGGCGGGGCCGGAGCGGGAGCGGGAGCGGGGCCGGGGCCGGGGCCGGAGCGGAGCGGGGCGGGGGGTGGCGGCGGCGGCGGGATGGACGCGCTGAAGTCGGCGGGTCGAGCCCTGCTGCGGAGCCCCAGCGTCCACAAACCCTCCTGGGCCGGCGGCCGACACAAGAGTGAGACCCCGCCGCCCCGCTTCCCTTCCTCCCCCCCCCCCCCCCCCCCCCCCCGGCACCCTCCGCTTCCTCCTTCCCGGCGTTATCCCGCTCCTCACCCCCCCCCCGCACCCGCTGGTCTCCCTCCTTGAGATCCCCATTCCACCCTCCTGCACCCCCTTTTCACCCTGCTTTACCCGGTCCGCTCTGCCCCCCCCCCCCTTTTTTTCCTGCACCCCCTTTTTTCCTGCGCCCCGTTTCTGCTTTACTCCTCGCACCCCTTTCTGCCCCCCTCCTTTACGCCCCCTTTTTGCCCCTCACTTTTCTCCCCCCCCACCAACCCCATTACACCCACCTTCCCCCCCCCCGCACCCCTTCCTTTTGCAGCAGCGGGGTGGGATGGGGGTGATGGTGGGGGGGTGTCTTTCCCCGTTCCCCCAGTGAGGGGGTGGGTGGGGGGCTGTCCCCGTCCCCCAGGCTGGGGTGCAGGCTGGAGCCCGCCGGGCTGTTCCTAGCCTCGTCCCACCGCTGGCTCCGTCACGCGATCGATGGCCTGGTGGCAAGCGGCCACTCGGCCCCTGCCAAGCGTCCTCCCGCTGCGGCCGGGGAAGGGGGGGACCAGCCCGGCTGACCCCCACCCTGCCAACGGAGCCCCGAGCGTCACGGTGGGCAGCCGGAGGGTGCCTTGTCCCGCCTGCGCCCCGTCCCGCCCGCAGGCCGGATCAAACTTCTTGATTTTACTAAGCTGATGAGATTGACCCAGCATCCTTACGCCTTTTTGCGAGGATTAATGGCCAACAGCTGCGGGACGCAAAGGGGCAGCCTCGGGGCTTGGGGGGGCTGTACGGCAGACGTGGGGTGCTGCCCCAGCGTGGCCGTGCGGGACGTGCCCGGCAGAGAGGCCCCTCGGGACGCAGCAGCCCTTGGATTTGCCGTGACCTTGCAAACCACCCCTGCGCCCTTCGCGGGGTGTGGGGGGGGCATCGCCGTCACCCCCTGGGACGGACGCACTCCGTGCAATCGTTTTGTGTTGACGGGAGGGTGGGTGACGCGGTGGTGAGCCGTGCAGAACAGGGTGCGTGGCGGAGCGTGCGTCTGTCTGTCTGCGCTGCCTCAGGTGCTCCTTCCTTTCTGAAAGCGCTTCAGTGGCTGCACTTAAACCACCCATTTCTGTCCCAGCCCGGTACGAGCTGTGGCATCGCCCCAGGCAGTGTAGGGTGCTTGGGGGTCCCCAGTATCGGTGAGACCCCACGCTGCCCTGTTCCTAGCTGGGATGCGAGGTGGATGCAGCGTTCCTCCTGTCCCTGGTTTTTCCTTTCCCTCTTCAGGGTTGGGACCTGCTGCCGTGTGTCGGACGCGGAGTCCCTGCTCTGCTGCAAACTCTTGTCTCCCCAGGGGACTGCTCCCACCCGGCTTCCGTCACTTCGACCTCAGCCAGCGCCGGGGTGGTTCACCGCTCGGCACCCACACCCGATGTGGGGAGTGGTGCCAGGGTTTACGGCTTATCTCCTGTCTCGCCTTCGCCAGGAGGCTGACTCACCGCGGGTTACCCCACGGGCACCTCTTGTCATCCTCCCCTGCAGCACCGCGCTCCCCGGCGGCGTTGCAGGTTTGCAGGGAGGTGCAGAGTTTGGCCCCGCTGTTTGGAGGCGGCCAAAGGAGGTTGAATACAAGGCAGCGAAGCCTTCAGGGCTCTGCAGCGAGCAGAGACTGTTCTCCAGGAGCCCAGTTGCTCCCCAGGGCCGTGGGGCGCCTCGGGAGGACTGTGTTTTGTTGCCTCCTGCCCAAAGCGAGATCCTCGTTAAACAGCAGAGCTGCAGGTCCTGGGTGACCAGCTCCACACCTGGTGGTTAGATCCTGCAGTGCAATTTCAGGCTTAGAAATACCCACCTGACTTCCAGTTTGGTCCCAAACTTATCTCTTTATTTAGGACCCTCCTTCCCACTCCTTAGTATGTAAGGGAAGAGGTTGGTGGCCTCCTTGGTGATCTCAAGGGAGAGGGGGGACCTCTCCCCGGTGAAGCTTCACCCATGCGATGGGCTCCTCGGGGCTGTTGGTGACCGATTTAGCAAGTCGCAGCGCATCACCTGAATCCCTGCAGCTGTCTGTGGGCTTAGCTAGCAGCAAATCCCGTCTTAGCCCCTGTGGGTAGGTGACGGGTGGCACAGGGTAAGGTTACTGCTGTGCACGGGGTGGCACCGAGCCCTCCCCTGCGCCCGGCTGGGGCTGATGCTCAGCGTCCCCTTGGTTATGGTGCGGGCCTGGGCACTCGCAACCTGAGGAGCTGATGGATCTTAAAGGGTCACTACTATTTGCTGTGGCTTGTGGAAAAAGTTCTGGGGGTTTCTTCTTGTCTCTGCCCCATCTCCTTCCCCAGCGCCTCGTGAGAGCTCCCAGCCGCTCGGGCACGGGGGTCTGGGCAATAGGTAACCCAACAGCCTGCTCGTACCTCGGCCTCAGGGCTTGCCAGGGGTATCCGTGTGCGTTTGGGAATTCACGAGCCTTTTTGTTGTCTCTCTAGAGCTCCCGGAGAACTGGACCGATACCCGTGAGACGCTGCTGGAGGGGATGCTCTTCACCCTCAAGTACATGGGCATGACGCTGGTGGAGCAGCCCAAGGGCGAGGAGCTTTCCGCGGCCGCCGTCAAAAGGATCGTCGCCACCGTGAGTGTCGGTGCTGGGGCAGAGCCCTGTCTCCTGCTGTTCGGAAAAGTCTGTCACTGGGGAGACTTACAAAAGCCGCAGGTCTGGAGGCAGTGCTGTCTGTCCGCAGGCTTGGGGGTGTCCGGATCGCAGGTCCAGCCCTTCCAGGGGTGAGCAGGCACTGGCGGTATAGGTAAAAATGCTGACAGTGGCACTGGGAAGCCCTTGGGACCAAGCCCCGGCCCGTGGATGGGACAGGCTGCGGAAAGCTGGCGTTACATGTCTGCGCTCTGGCTCCCCTTGATAAGTTTGGGCGACCCTGGGTGTGGAAGAACCCTCTGACCTGGTGAAATCAGCATTCTCCAGGGCCACCTCTCCTCTTGCGAGGCCGGGAAAGCGTTTTGAGTGCAGCCGGCGCATGACCAAGAGCTGGCATAGGGTTCCGGGTTTTCCTTCCCAGGATTCGGAGGGTTAAGAGGAGAATGGAGCGGGACAGCTCGCTCCCATTCCCCGCCAGTACAGCTGCTGTCCCGCTGTAACCTCTGATGCAAGAGGGACTGATTTTTTTCAGCCGTCCTCTCGCACCAAGCCTCCCTGGAGCCCCTGCTCACCGGGCTCCAAGTAAAATTAACGCTTCTTTAAGCCCTTATAAAACTGAATGAGGCAAAGACCCGATTGTACAGTTAACCGTCATAAAACTCAATGGGGTGGCGAACTGCGCTGGGTAATGACGGATCCATTCCTGGCGTGTGCTGCGCCGCGATGGGAGGGGAGCGCTTGCGTGAAACGGGAGCCGCTGGCAGAGCCCTTCGCGTTTGCTCTGATCGGCCGAGAATGGAGCCTTTAAATAAAAGCCCCAGGGCTGAGGCCAGCCTCGGAGGGGCAGGACCCACCACCGGCCGGTCTGGATGCGGCTCCAGTGAGGTCCCCAGGGAGCAGGGCTGAGGATCCAGGTCTGCAGCCTGCAACTAGCTAGCTCTGTATTTTTTTTATTATTTATTATTTTGTTTTTGGAGAGGAGCTGGGCAGTGAGCTGAATGTAACCTGAAGGCTGAAAGCACGAGGCTAGTAAATAAGAGAAAGTGGCCCTTAAAAGTCTTAGTTACTTTTTAAGCCGGTGTTCTGACCTTGGTGTGGGGGATGCTTTGCCACTCAAGCGGGGTTTGGGCCGCACAGCTCAAAGCCAGCTGCTTGGGAGCCCACGTCCTGCAGCACCGTCCTTCTCCCTGGTTCATACTGGTGTCCCCTAAAGACAAAACTCCCCGGGGTTTCACCAAGCGCTCGCATGGCTCGGCCAGAGCAGCCGCGGGGAAGTCCTCGTGGAGGTGCTGGGCTGGAAGTACCTCTGTGTGGTGTGGGGTGGAGGGCACGTGTCCTTGTCTCGTTGATGCCAGCAAAAATCACTGCTTCAGGGAAGGAAAAGTTTTAACAAGTGCCTTATCGCACCTGGTAGTAAATTCAATCTGTAGGACTAACGAGTGCTATTAATATGCTTATTAGGTAGCGTGTACCTGGAGTCTCTGCTCTGCTTATGTACCTTTGGATGTATTGGCGTTAAAAGCCTGTGACTTTTCATCTCCCTCTTTTCCTGCCAAAGGCAAAAGCAAGCGGAAAGAAACTGCAGAAAGTGACTCTGAAAGTCTCGCCCAGAGGGATCGTGTTAAACGACAGCGGAACGAACGAGCTGATTGAGAACATCTCCATATACAGGTGGGTTACGGGATGCGCTTCGCTGGGTGCGTGTCCCGAGGGTCCTCGTCTGCTCGTGCCAGGGTGAGGACCCGGTCAGCGCTGGTGTCGCAGCCCCTCGCCTGGGCAGGCTCCGGTCTCCACCCGGGCTGAGCTGACGTCTCGCTGGCCATCATGTCTTGCAAAGGGGTGGGGAAGGAGGTGGTTGCTGAATTTAAGGTAAATTTATGTCTGCTGCCATAACTGTTCAGCTGGGGGTAAGGAAAGACGTGACGAGCCTGGCGGCATCGTGTGTGTGCAGACTGCAGCCAAGCGCTCCGTGGCCACGCGCGGCTTCACCGCCTGTTTTTGGCAATAGAAGCGCCAAAGCATCCGGGGTGACAGCAAGAGTGGAATACGGAGGATGGGCAGAGCATCTCCGAGCAGGCGAGGACGCCGGAGCCGGGGCTGCCCTCTCCTCGCTGGCTGCTCTGCGCCTGTGATACGTTTAAACGGCTCTGACAAAGAGCCGGGCTGGGACAGCTGTTGAGACCCAGTACCAGTGTGGGGAGGGTGAGGATGGGTTACCCGTATCTGCTCCTCGGGCTTTGGCAAGTGTTTCTGCCAAGGAGGCTGGAGGCAGGCGCAGGCCTGGCAGAGCAGAGCTCAGCTCGGATCTGGCCCTTTCCATCTTCTCCGTCCCTTCTCCCTCTACATCCCCTGCACTCTGCTTCTGTCCTTCACCCGCTGCTCTGTCCCCCTTGGCTAAATGTGGGACGGGGAGCGCTGGGTTGGGGCGCTCTCTCTAACCGGGCTACTAACCCGCTTGCTTTTCTCCAGTTCGGACTAAGCGGTCACGTACAGCCGCCGGTGCTGAGCCCCAGCCCACCCCAGGAGACAAACCTGCTGCTAAAGAGCAGAGCTGATCGGGGTCGCTGCGCTGGCGTGAAAGCAGGCAGAGTTGTGGGGCCGGGGTGTTTTAGACGCTGCCTTAAATTCTGCCCAGACGCTTTAACAGCCAGCAATAAAGCTGTCCCTCCCAGTCAGTGCTTGTGTACGAGCATCCCCTCGATTCAGTTGACTGAAGTCAGCGTATCCGAAATGTGGGGACTGATGCTGGTGCTGTGGGAGCGGGAGTCCTGGCAAAAGCTGTGGGCATGGGGGGGGTCATCTCCCCGCTCTACGAGTGTGCTCCACCAGTGGTGGTCCCGGGGCTTTCCTTGAACACCTCTACTGTCTTCTCTTTGGCTTTTCTACTCACTGGGGAGATGCCAGCTCTGCGCTCTCGCCCCGGATCAGGTGCTTGGGCAGGACGGGGTGGTCATGGCTAAAACGCAGCCACCGTCACCAGACGTGCTGCTGCTGGAGACCTCCGTCCTAAAACTGGCTCGCTGCAGAGGCGGGCGTGAGTTGTCCTTTCCCTGGAAATTCATGGCCATCGTATATCGAGCTGAGCGCTGGGGGTTGCTGGAAGGCGGCCACGCGCCTGCGCAGACGACCTTCTGTGGCTTTGTCACGATTCTTAAAGGAGTGACCGCGCCGCTTTGGGAACAAACGGGAGAAAAGGGTGAGCGTCCGAGTGCCTCTTTAATCCAGAGCACAGCTCAGCTCTGGAAAACAAAATGTAGGCCATTGAGCAGAGGCATCCTCACAGGCAACAAAAAAACTAATGCGGTGTAAATAAATTTTGAATGTGGCTTTTTAAGTCCCAGCATCTGCTGGGAACTGGGACCTTCCAGTCCCCTCCCTGCAAACTCTCGGGGCCAGCGAGAGCGGGAGCTGATGGAGCGACGTGGGGTCATGGGGAAGCTCTCACTGAAGTGTCCCACTTTTTCCTTGGGTTTTCTCTTTCCTTAACACCTGTGTGATCTATCGTGTGCCCAGGGAAGGGGCTTTGCTCGCTGCCAGCGCCTGCTGCCTTGCACTAAACCTCTGGGGCTGCTCCGACCTGCGCTCGCTGGCTTCAGATGAGATGCTCAGTCCTGCAGCTCCCGGCATGGATGGACCCGTGGGAGATGGCAATGGCCAATGCTGAGGGACCCGCTGCCCTGCAGAAGGGAGCTGAGCCCTCAGTCACAGCCTGCTCGCCCCAAACAGGTCAGCCTGTTGCTCTTCCAGAGCCTTGTTCAGCGTTTCGGAGTCAGCCCGGCCCTGCCCGGGGGCTGGGAGAGACACGGCCGTCCTGGGGATGCTCCACTGAGGAGGCTGAGCCTTCTTCCCCCTGTCCCGTGTGCTCAGGGGTCTCGGAGCATCCTGTGCATCTGCTACTGCGGATCTCGGAGCCTGAATTTCAGCCTTTTCTACAGCTTTTCTTGGGCACCCCTGCATCAATTTCTTTCCCTAGTTTGAGCCTGGGGATTAAATCATAGGCTGAGAACAAGTCTTTCTCTCTCCTTGTGAGCTTATCCTCCAAGGGAAATCTTATGGTGTCTCTCTTCTGAAGGCAGAGCGTTTGTCAGGCATAGTCCTAGGCTGGCACACTGCAAAGACTTTACCTTCTCTAACCTGTCCTTTCCCACAAGGTGAAACACTTTCTCTTCTCTCCTGCCTCTGCGTGTGATGCACGTGGTTCACGCCGTGGCTGCGGGAGTTGCTCTGGGCTTCTCTTACGCTCAAGCCAGTGGCGTCGACTCCTCTGCTTTGGGAAGGAGTTGCATTGAAGCCTGGTAACGCTCCTGTGCTCCCTCTGCCTTCCCTGCCCGCCCCGGAGCTGGAAGCCCCGGGGTAGCGCCTGCTGGCAGGTCAGAGGAGGGGCTGCTTGATCTCCCTTGTGCGCAGTGCCCCAGACAAGACGTTTCGTTCTGTCTTTCAGGATATCCTACTGCACGGCAGACAAGATCCACGATAAAGTGTTTGCCTACATTGCCCAGAACCAGCTCAATGAGAACCTGGAGTGCCATGCCTTCCTCTGTACCAAACGGAAAATGGTCAGTCCAGAGGAAGAAATGGGGATGTGGCTGTAGGAGGAGGAAGCAGAGAGAGGGGCTGCGCCGGTGAGATAACAGCTCTGCCCCTGGTTAGAGCGAGGGGGTTCCCTGCCCCAGCGAACGGCCGCGGGAGAGCATGACCCTCCTGCTGCCATCGCCGCCTGCCCGCAGGCACTTAATCCTGGCGGTGCTGCCCAGTGCCTCGCCATCGCTCTCGAGCGGGCGCAACTCCGGGCTGCGTTCAGCCCTTCGTCTTTAAGATAAAATCCTTTCTGTCCTGAGGTTTGGGGCAGGGGTGAGAGGACCCGGCACCCGAAACCCTCATGCCGTGCTGCCGTCCCGGCTGCTGGGACTCTTCCATGCTCAGCATCCGCTTTCCCGGACCGTCGGCACCGGTCTGAGCCCGGCGTGGGGAGAGGCTTTGGCAGGCGGGGAGGTCTCCGGGGAGGCTGGCAGCGAGGTGCCCGGGGGTAGCCTTGTTGATGGGAGGCATTTAGCCAGCGGTTCTGGGCTCGCCGCCCTGGCTTCCTTCCATTTCTTGCCGTTGAAGCTCCCTGTCCAATTTTTAGCAGCGTCTTTGCGGACAGGGCCGTGTCCTCCCGCCGGGAGCAGCACAGGAGACCCCGCTGCGTGCCGAGGATGGGGCTCGGAGCAGAGACCTGTGTATTGAAAACAGTCCCTGGCTCTTGCTTTGAACCCGCTTGTGGGATTTTTTTTCCTGCTGATTCAGTGCATCGGGATGGGCAGGGACCCGGCACTGACGAGCTGGGGAGGGAGAGAAGTGGGTCACTGGGCATCGGCTGCAAATCGGGCAAGGAGAGCCCTGGGGAGGGTCTCTCCAGTGGAGCTGGAGCTGGAGCTGAGCCCCCTCCCCGCAGCAGGACGGGGCTTTAGGGGAGAGGAAAAGGCAGCTCAGATCCCTCTGCCCTGAGAAATCCTTCCCCTGGGGCCTGAGCGGAGAGCGGGATGTCCTGGATTTGCAGAGAAACAACCTCCCAAGAGCTGTTCCCACTGGGTGCATCCCGGCGCGGCAATTCCTTAGTCCTTATGAGCATCCCCGTGCCCGGAGCGCGGCTACCGCAGCTCTGTTAATATTCTGCACTTCTCCCGGCTTGGTCTTTTTTTTTTCCAGGGAGAGAATAATGGAAGCTACAAGTTGTCTCTCCTTTTCTCAGCGTGCGCTCCCATCCTTGCACGGCGAAGATAAGCCTCGCTCTGCAAATTAAAATTTAAATCTCTCCAGTGCTAAAAGAATTATCTCAGTGGTACATCAGCTCAGTGCGTCTCCCTCCAAATAAAGTTCTCCAAGGCCTTTTGTGGCAAAAACTAGAATTTTTTTTTTTTCCCCTTGTTTTTAAAACGCATGAACGTCATGCTGGTGAGGTGGTGCCCTGCTCCCAGACCAGGGACCATCCCTGCCCCAGGGCAGGGTCCTTGAATGTACGCACAGCTACCAGTCACGGGCATATAATTAGTCCGTATTTTTAGTTCATGGGTAATTCTCAACGGTAGCTGGGTCTATTAAACTTGATTCAGATGTGACAGCTTAAATTGTAAACAGCTGTGAGGAGTTTCGTACTTAATTACCATATTTAAGTTTTTGCCATAAAGCGTTTGCACTTCCATCAAAGATGTAAATAGCTCCGACATTCAAATGAGCTCTCCTGCTTTGCGAGGCTTAATTGGCAGCGATAGGTTTGCTGGGTGTCTTTACCCCTCCCGCGCGGGAGCGTCTGGCTTTTGGGGGCCGCCTGTGCTCCGTTCGCGCTCCCCCCACGTCTCCATCCTCCCAGCTACCGGGGGCTGCGGGTTACGGACCCGCATCTGGGTTTGTTTAGTTTGCGACTTGGTAAAACAAACTCATGCCTTGAGGATCCTGCGGCGTGCCAGCCTTGCAGAGCGTTACTCGTTATCTCCTTGCACTTAAACTGCTCGTGAGCTCTGCCTTCTCCTAATGAAACTGGCATTTATGTCACTATTTATACATCTCCAGCGACTCGGGCTATTTAAGGTGGTGGGTTTTTTTAATGCTGCTCAAGCTCTTGGACTGGGGAGGAATGGAGGGACTGAAGGGGAAGGTGTCCCGGCTCCTGCTGCTGCAAAACAAACCCAAACTGTTGGTGTAAGCCAGCAAGACCCCGGCTTAGCGCGGGGGAACCCGGGCAAGACCCTGGGCGCTCTCTCATCCTGCCTCTAAGGTTGCTCCCCCTTGGAGAGAACTGCCAATTTGTGGTGTTTTACCCCATTGGAGCACTTTTGTGCACGCAGTCGTGCGCGGTGCCGGGGAAGGGATGGAGTGCAGCTCTGTGCATCCCTCCCCAGCGCTGGTGTGGTCCAGGGCTCGGCCCGGGCTCTGATTCCCTTTGAGATGTCGGTCGTTCTGGTGGGTGATGCTCTGCAGTGGGTGCAGCGCAGCCCTGGAGCGGGGAACCACATCCCTCGGGGAGCCGTGAGGACGAGCCTGGGACTGTGCAGCACTTGCCCTTGTTTTGGTCACGCTTAGGTGTGGGGTGCACGAAGAGCTACGCCTGCCCCCGTGGTCAGGAGCAGCTCTTCTCTCCATGTTGGTCAGCGCGATGGCTGTGACAGCCGTGTCCCTGCCTCCTCCGCCTTCCCATTACCCCTGAGGATGTGTCTGTGACGAGCTGCGTGTCCGACACGGAGCTGGTCTCTGCTTCCATCAGTATTTGATTACCCCTCCCCAGCCAGGTGGGGAGCGTGCGGAGCAGAGGACTGGTTGGATCCAGGTTAACCTGAATCTGCAAAGCAAAAACTCCAAATGATTTAAATCTACCTGAGGACCCGTCCATTAACGTGCTGCCTCACCGCTATCTTTCCAGGCGCAGGCGGTCACTCTCACCGTAGCCCAGGCCTTCAAAATCGCATTTGAGCTCTGGCAAGCAGCTAAGGAAGGTGAGTTGTTTTCCCCTCTTCCCACTCTTCACGTGAAAGTTCAAGGGATGCCTTTGGGTTTTTTCCAGCTTTCAAGTGCCTTTTCCCCTCGCCCTCCAAATTTCCAGGCTGCTGTTAAAGTTGGTCCAACCTCTGGTGTGATTTAAGGCATCTTCCAGGTTTCTCTCAACAGCCTTGTAAATCCAGCCGAGTTTTGGCTGCGCTCCTTTCTTGCAGGCGGGGTGGGAAGGACCTGGTGCTTGTCTGTGGTACCTCAGCCCTGCTGCTGTCAGGATTTTTGCTTTCACCTTCCACGAGATTATAAAACCACCCAGAGCCTGGGCTGCTGTGGGTAGAGGAGACCTGGTGGCCCATTCTAGCTGTTCCCCCTGTCCTTCCTCCCCAAAAGCTTGCGGGATAGTGCTCCCGCAGGCAGTGACACACTCTCCTTCTTTTGCAGAGAAGGAGAAGCGGGAAAGGTCCATCTTGGAAGGAGAAGGAGCAAGCAGCCCCAGCTTGGAAGCCCCTGCCCATCCCGACACACGTGAGTCGCCAACAGCAGAGCTTGGCTTCGGGCTCAGGGATGGGGAACAGCCGGAGGTCTGCGGGGTTTTCCCTGACCGGGGCAGGCTCCGGGGAGGGTTGGGAAGACCAGCGAGGAGCAAATGTTTTGGTCGTAGCAGAGATGTTGCCCTCGGCAGAGTGCTTGGGTTGCGGTGGCCGCCTGCCAAGTCCTTCCATCTCCCCCATAAATATCTCGTGCAGCGCCTCGTACACGGCTCCTGCCGTCCCAAATCTGTTTACTTCTGCCTGAGGCAAATTGGTCTTAACATCCTTATGAGCTTAGCGTGGACCCACACATCCCGAGTTTGATTTTTGGGTTTGTCTCGGACCCAAAAGACTTGCTAGCCCATCGGCTGAAGGAGATGGACATCCAGGTGCCACTCTGCCTCCAGATCCCCTAAAATAAAAAAAATGAAAATAAAACAATTAAATAGAAAACCCCCTCATAATTCAGTGCTTGGCCATGGGTCCTCTGCTGCCTCTGAAACGCAAGACACGTAGCCAGGGAGAAGTGGGACAAAAGGCTGATCTCTCTTTCCATGCTGGCCATGGAGATAAGAGGATTTGGCACAGAGGAAAATAGCATTAAACTGGGCTTCCTTCCAGGCTGGCACATCTCGTTTCTTCATGTGAAGGCCCAGGACTGGAGGAATCTGTTACAAGCGGTGGCACATCGGGATAAATGAGGCCCGGGGCTGCCACGGGTGTAGGAATGGGTTCCGGCATCTGCCTGGGGGATGCTCTGCAGCTGGGGCTCTTCTGCGTCTGCCCTTACTGCGGGGCGATGGGGAGGATTTGAGGCTTCCCTGAAACAACCCAGCCCGCGGCGTACCGGCAGCCCCCACGCTATAAACTGGTCTTCACCCAGTGCAGGATTTTGCCCTCGGTCCTGTAAAATAATGACGCATCTTTGTAAGATGCTGAATCGATGCCGTGGGCTGAGCTGAAGATATCGTCCGGGGTCTGTTCCCACCCTGGGGCCGGGATGTCCTGGGGTGGGGATGTCCTGGGGTGGGATGTGTCAGCTTTGCTCGGGGCTGATCCTGACTCACCCTGAACGTCAGCGGGTACCCGGGAGCCTCCGCCGATGGCTGCTGGAGGGACCAACGGGCCGATTCCCCCCTGCATCCTTGTCGAGAGGGTTTCGAGTGCCTGATCTGAGCATCACGAATTACACCGGCTGAAACCACATCCCCAGCTGGGGGGAATGCAGCTAAAATTGGGGGCCATCCTGAAGGAATTTGATGGAACCCTTTGATTCCCCCCTTGAGGGGAAGCGATTGCTGTGAGAAGGCTTGGTTTCGTATCATCTCTGTTTTCCCCTCCCCTGCCTCATTCCCTCTCCTCTCTGTTCACAGCAGCAGCCACGGGGAACTTGCTGGATTTAGAAGATCCTGCCAAATCGCCCCTGACCAGCAGCGCAAACTCCCCACACTTAGATAACAGCATGTTTGGGCCCAGCTCCTCCGTAAATAACAACGTGGTGTGGGTAAGTGTGTGCCCGGGGCACCACGGCGTCTGCCGAGCCGGGGTGGGGGGAGCGATGCCACCTCCGTTTCGTGTCCTCCAGGTCCCATCATGGGGCTTTTCCTGGATAAACCCCCCCCAGGAGCTCTGGGGCGGCTGAGCCGTTCGGGCAGGGTTTCGGAGATGCCCAGGCGAGCTGGTTTTCCGTGTCCTACTTAAAATGATCGATTAGTGTTCGAGTGCCTACTGCCCTTTTTAGGCTCTGTAAGTAAATGAATGAGAGCGCGAGGCACTCCGAGAAACGCCGCTGTCAGATAATTGAATATTACTTATTCTCGAGCAGCATTTCTCAGTGGTTTGTCACTTAATTGAGAGACCACCTAACTGCTCTGTTCAGGGGAAAAAATCATTATGTTGGTGGCTTTTGTTTACTGTTCACTGAAACCAGGTTATATTTATGTTCATTATTACTCTTATTTTTCCCTTGCTCTTGTTTGTGGCTGTATCTTGCTGGTGTGAGCATGGATGGCTCCTCTAAAATGTCCTCAGTCCTCTGGCTTAATTGTTTTATGGACCGCTAATAGAGAAATAACGACCCGGACCATGTGTCCGGGTGTGCAGCCATCGGGGAGCCTCCTCCATGCCCAAGTGCTCCATCACCAACTGGGCTGGGGCTGATCTTTGAAGACCCCCTCCCCACCACGTGCCCTCTCTGGAAACACGCTGTCTGCTAAATTTTGGAGAATTGTATGCTAAAGGCCTTTGCCTGGAGCCTGGTTCTTGTGTCTGCCGGGTCTGAGCCTGAGGCTTTTCAGGTTAAACCTGAAGATCAACTCTAAGCCTCCTGGAGGCTTATCAGCGGTCTCCGATCCCTCCCTTCTTGCCGAGTTTTCATACTTTACATATTACATTAAGTCTGTAAGTACATCACAAGATTTTGGGAATAGTCAAGTCTGTCCGTAGCAAAGCCCTCGCACAGAGCCCATCTTCCAGCATGGGAAACCTTTCTCCCCCCCAAGCAGCTCAAACGCTTTCTGTGGGAAACCCTAAGAGCAGATCAGAGCTAAAGGATCCCAGAGCTGCTTCCGAGCAGCGCAGGTTGCCCCTGTGCTGCTGCGGAGTCGCTTTCCGGGTTCCTGATCCAGAAAAGCCCCGAGGGATGCCTGGAGCATCTTACCGAGCTCTGTCCGAGTCCCTCCTCTTAGCGGGAACCCGCAGCACGTGCCAGTCTCGTGGCGGGAGCTGGAAGAGCCGAGGGCTGGGGTTGACCCCGCAGGGGGATGTCATCCAGCTGATGGGCTGGATCCGGCCCACGCAGGCGGCGGGGCAGAATCGGCCTGGTTTGGAGATGGTGGGAAAGGGCCAAGCCCCTGCCCCGTCCCTGGGCTGCGAGGGGAGCGCGGCATCCCCGACCCGAGCCCTGGGACCTGCTCTGAGGAAGCCTGGACCACCCGGCGTTACGCCTCTTACCCTGGGACATGTGCAGAGAGTGAGATAAAACCTGCCCGAGGAGGCAGAGCGCCGAGAGGAGTGTTGCTTTAGGCACTCAGAAGTCAAGATATATATTTTTTTGGCAGCCGCGCTCAAGCGCAGAGCTGGATCTCTAAATATACTTTTGTGCGTTCTCTTAGCAACTACTTTCTCTCTTTTTATCTCTTTAACAAAGGAAATGGATGATGGTCTCGACGAGGCATTTTCAAGGTAATTCTAATAACTCCCTTTACAAGTTCACACCACCACCGGGGACCAGTCCAGGAGACTGGTGACGGGCTTTTAATAATGCTTCTAATCTAATCAGCCACCGTGATCTGACCTAGGCAGCTGCCCCATCGGCGCCTCAGCTGTTAATTGAAAGATTGGCTTTGAGGCTGGCTGATAAGCCAAATATTTTGACAACATTTTAAGGATGGAGAGAGGCTGTATGTAACAGGGAATTTAATTCCCCAAGCAGTTAGCGGGTCCGCTCCCGCTTGCCAGGGCGATTCGAGGCTGCCTGTTTCCAGCCCCTGTGCTAGCTGTGGCGATGCTGGTCCCAGCTTCTGGCACGGGGGACTTTACCCTTCCTCGTCCCTCCGTGAGGTTTGGACAAACCCTGGGACTTCGTTCCCATCTGTCCCCAAACCAACAGCGACCGCGGAGGGCAGCCTCCCTGCTCCGCCGGTCCCTGTTGCAGCGTGGTTGCATCAGGGCAACTCTGATGCACCCGTTTGGAATTCGTGCACTTGAGCACGTTCAGGGTTCGTGGCCGTGGCTTGGCTCACTTTCCGATCCAAATTAAGAGCTTTCCTGCACACGCATGCCGAGCGCTCCAGCAATGTTAAACAAATCCGTTTTCTTTCAGGTGAGTTTTCCTGTCTGTCCTCGTGCAGGCAGCGCCCTGCGGGGTGATGGGGATGCTTTAGCGTTCACGTGTCCCGTCCTCCAGATAAGGCATGCAGCCGCCTGGCCGCCCTTTGGGCTGCGGAGGCCCCAGTTTGGGCAAAGAGCTGCCTTTGGGTGCCGATGCTACGGGCAGCAGAGAGCTGCCAGGGCTCTTTCTGCGGCTCGGAGCCGGGCAGTAGCAGGGCTGAGCCTGATGCCGTCACCTCCCCGAGCGCCGCTCGCCTCCGCCGGGGTTTGCAGCAGCACAAAAACTGCATGCTCAGCCCTAAGGAAACAGACCTTCGTGCCGCCTTCGGCTCTCAGAAACGATTTACAGCTTCCACTTCCCCGGCAGCCCTGTCCCAAGCCGTGTTCGATAAAGGGGCTGCTTGAATTTATGTCTTAATGTCATCTGTTTTCCTCACCTCTGTTCCTTGCTCTACTTAATTAAGCAGATGTTGTTGGTTGCGGTCTTTTGTTTTGCATTGCTGGATGCCGAGCTGTCGCATCACCCTTGGCCTTCTGGTGACTCAGTATTTGGACTGCTCATCCACCGAGGCAGATGCTTCTGAAAGCGTTGCTGCCGCAACCTCACGGCTGGCCGTTTTTCTTTTTTTATTAAAAAACGTGCGCGTGGCTAGTTTCATCTGAGGCTTATTCGACACCATGCCTCCCCTGGATGAAACACCAAATATTTGAGTTAACCTTTTGGCCCTGGGAGAATTGATGCCGCAAGTGTTACATTTTCACCCAGGTATTTAATAACGCAACGACAAACTGGGGCTTGTTAGGTTTTGCGAAATGTCTGGGATGGGCTGAGATGAAAACCTCTTAAAGCTGACCCTGCGGGCTCTTCAGCATCATCTGAGCCCTGCTGTGGCTTCAAGAGTTAAACGCTGGGGCCGGGGAGCTACGGCACACGCTGCGTGTCCAGACACACCACCGTGAAAATTGAGTGATTGCGCTGAGGCTGCTCCTTTGGTCAGTGGAGCCTTTACGCTGAGATAAGATCCCAGCTAACAACGCACCCGCCAGCAATAGCTCAGGGGAGGAAAACGGCCCCCGTTCTGCCAGACCATTAATATACGGGATGTCCAGACTGCAAATTCCCTGGATGCCTGTAGGGGAAATGTTAGGATAAACCAGCAGCAAAGCTGCAACAAACTTGAGGGACCTGCAAATGTTACGCGCCAGCTCTCTCCCTTTACTGAATTACTTCATTCCGTTGGAGGATTCTGAAATGTGGAGCTGCAGTAGGGTTCGGCATTACGGATGCATCAGGCATCCGGGCTATAAACCGCACGGATTTGTGTTCTTACCTTCTGTTTTTTTCTCCCCTCTCAGATTGGCTCAGTCGAGAACGAACCCTCACGTCCTCGACACGGGACTGACGGTTCAAGACATCCAGAGTGCAGAAACGCTCTCACCTGTAGACTGGAACAAAATAGATTCCAACACGGGCGAGAAAGATGATCTGTTCATGTTTTGAGGTCAAATGCACCTAACAGCTGACAAGAGAATAACCACTAGAAGTCTATGGACTGAATCATGCTGTGCCGGGTGCTGTACGCAAGGGACTCTTCTGAGGGCTCTTCACCAAGTCAGATGATGTTACAGCACAGTTTAGACCAAAGCTTTAGAAATCTAATGCAGATTTTTTTACCTTGCTTTTATCTAAACCACGAGATGCTCTTGAACATATTTATTCATAGCCGTTACAGTTTACATATATTATTGGAAGGTGTGTAGAGCATCTACAGTATTAGGTGGCAATATACCGTGGGAGAACCTTCAGCAGTGCCTCTTCCTCTCTGAAAAAGACTATGCAACACCAAAGTCTCTCTGTCTATACTTTTCTAGACAAAGGTCTGCAGATGCAAATGCAATTGCAAGCACAACTGTTACTAATCCCCTGCTTCTTGAACACCACATCACCTGCCTAGGCAGGGGGAGGAGATTTGCAGCAGCTGCTAACAGTGTTAAAAATCAAAGAAGTAGCAGAGATCATGCTTTTGTGGTGAATGTCTGTGATACTCTCACAGTTGTCAATCACCCCTGCGTGTTCTGGCTTTCTTCGCCAGCTTCGTATGGGAATTGACACTTCTTTTTTTTAACCCAAAGACTCTATGAAGTTTTGCACTTTAAAACTCGAACTGAAAGCAGCGGTCCGAATTGTCAAGGTAAGCAGTGCCTGTAACTTCTCTTCAGAAGCTATTTACCCCCAAAAACCAAAAAAACAAACCAACCCCAACCTGGCAATGCTGCAGATCTGTTTCAAAACTGACTACTCGCGTGCACCGCTTCTGATGCGACTCCAAATACTCAGGCTCCGTTGCACTGTTGGCTTTAAAAGCAAAACCACCAGGGAGTAACAATTTGTTTTGCTAAAGCGCATTGAAAGTTGCAGGTTGGGTGAACCGGGTCGGGCAATAGATCTGTGTTGGGAGCGCTGCTAAGTGGATTTGGCTGTGCGTGCCTTTTCGCTGTCTCCAAACCATTTGGTTGTTGCTCACTCGATAGACTCAAATGGAATTGGATTAGGAGAGACCGATACCTGGATGTTCAATTAGCAAGAGGTGCCCCTTCCAGCAGTCCTTCCATCCTCTCCCCACCCCCCTCCCCGACAGCCGCGTCTCCCGCGAGGCTTGGGAAGCTGTCTTCATCTGCTCCTGGAATTGAAAATAAGTAATGGAGGTATAAAGCTTATGCTAATTAAAAGATTAAGTTTAATGATCCTAAATAGTCGCACTGACAGTTTGCAGTGTTTGTGGCCTTATGTGAAGTATACTAATCTGTTTTATAGATTTGTAACTTGGTTTTGAAACACTAATTCGTTCCCCAGATAGCTCTTTATAACTCTTTTAAAACTGCTTGCAGAAAAAAAAATAAATAAAAACCTCTTTGTCAGCTGTAAGAATTTATTAGGAAACAGCTGAGTGACTCTAACTTAGATTTGATTCTTTTTTTTCCCCCCTAAGTGTTATTGTGATAAGGTATCGAGGACTTGTGAAGCTGACTCATCATGTCTCTTAATAAAATGTGTGCTCTGTTTACCCTGCAAAATTGTGTTTAAAAGCAATTTTACATCTTGAAACTACTGTGCCCATGACTTATGTGTAGCATCAGTCTCTCACGATTGAAGGAATTAGTTGAAGTTTGGCCGTGCTACAGAGGCACACGGTAGAGACATGAACCTATCGCGTTAGCAACGCCGAAACTGCGCAGAAGTGGTTGTAGCAAGCGCCTTGTCCCGGCCCTGCCAAGGGGGGAAAGAGCTGGGCTGCAGGGATGGACCGTGAGGATTTCTCTGTATATTGATCTTTCTCCTTTTCTAGAGACTCTAGGAGCATAGGCCGAAATGCACAATATATATGTATGTATATAGTTTTTTTAAGAAAACCTTCTGCTGTAAAGAATATCTGTACTGAGGAAAATAAAACTTCTACCATTTTTTGGAGTGGCTGTGCTGGGTGACTTTATTTTTACCATGGTTCTTTGAACGTGTAGAAGCCTTTGCATTTCTAACTGGTTGAATTCTCCATCTCCCTTGATGCAGAGCAGTAAGCGATCAGAAACATCCGCGGGAGGTTTGTGTCCGTCAGAAGACTCTTTCCACCACCATCCAGGTGGGAAGATGGCAGCAGTTAGACACTACCCCACCGTGCTGCCTCTGGGAAACGCTTACGGGACTGTATGCGGCCACGCGGGATGCACAGAGGGATGCACAACGGCCGCCTTCCCTCCTGCGCTGGGCCAGGAGGTGACCGTCACAGTAAATCCATCTCTGTGTCGCTGGATCGGCCTCTGGGTACGGGGGTGACAAGGGATGGGAAGAGGGAGGTTGGTGCTTCGGGTTCGTCTGCGGGTAAATGTGGTGCTGGTAACATCAGAAAACAAAGTCTCTTAATTGATCGAGTTTCTGAGCTGCTGTGCAAAGTGCTTCTCCCTTGGGGGGAGTTTTTATTTGTACAGCTGCCTTTTAAATAAAAACAGCTCGGAGAGCCCGGCACTGCCGTGGGTACTCAGCCTCCCCCTGCAGTTTCTGCCTTTGCTTGAAGCGAGCGGGGTCCCGCAGCGACCGGCGAACCACGCCGCTACCGCTCGTCTGGGAAGCACGTGGAGGGGCTCATTTGGGGATGCTGACAAACAGATTCAGCCTGCGTGTAGCCCCACGCTCCCTTTGGGGTATTGGAGCCGGGCTGCGGGCAGAGCAAAGGGGCTTTGCAGAGAGGCCTCTCTTCCCAGAGTGTTAGACTAACCAAAAAAAAACCCACATAAAATCAATAAGTTCATTTTTGCGTTTAAACGGTCTGTCCCGGTGTGAGGAGATGTCCCAGATTGCGAGTGCCGAGTAGCGGCGGTCTGCACCTTTGTTGCATAACTGATGGTGACGCCGAGGAACAAATTGATCTTCCAGTTTTGAAAGTGACCTTTTTTTAAGCACCAGTCAAGAAACTTTCAACGTCCGTCCCCCTTTGCCTGCGCTGGCTGCGAGCGAGGGAGGGAGGGAGGAAGGGGCTGGGGGAGCCGCTGGCTCTGCCCACCCCAGACCCGCGTTTTCCCCGGGAGGGGAGGGACACGGTGCGGCTTCGCTGCCCTTTTTCCTACCTTCAAGCAGCCTTCTGCGGCTGCGCTGCGAAACGCTGCTCTGTCACCCTGCGTTGGCACGGGGCGCGTATGGGATGGAACAACTCCATCCATCCTGCGAGGAAGCTGACTCAGAGCCCGTCTTCAATCCCCCTCCCGAAAGCACCTGCTGAAGAAAAAACGCACAGCTACTGCAAGCCACGTGCTTCGGAGCGAATTTCTTCGCTTGCTGGTGCAGTAACTCGGTAAACCCATTTAATGCATCCCCCAAAACTGCAATAACAAACCCAGCCCGTTACTGCTGAGGTTTACAGTTTATGAAGTTTACGAAGCATTGCCGGTTCCTCTCTGTTCAGCCCACGCTCTCCAGCGATGGTCGGTGGTGTTACGAAGCTCAAGGCCAAATCCAGCTCTGAGGTTTGAAAGGGGCTGAGCCCGGGAACCGCTGAGCTCTCAACTTCTCTCCTCAGAGCACCGGGGGAGTTTGTAAATTGGTGCCGAGCCTGGGCGAGAGCTGTCGGGCTGTGGTTACCCAGATCATTCCTTTTTTAAAGTACAAATAAAAAGAGCAACGTTTCATCTGAGCACCGGAATGCTGTTTTATCAGCAGCCCCGGGGTGCCGGGAGCTGCAGGCTGCTCCGCACGGCCTTCTGTGCTCTGAAGCAAGAAGAAATAACCATCCTGATGGAGAAGCGCAAACGCATTTTGGCTCGGGATGGAGGGGGTGTGTGTATTGGTTGAGCACTGCTCTCCTCCGCTCTGATGTGTCAGCCTTGCGTGACGGCTGTCAGCGGCGGCGAACTGCCAGACCCCCGGGAGAGCCATCCCCACCGAAGCCGAGGGGAGCTGAACCAGAAAAAAGGGTGGGCAAAGGCGATGTTTGCTGGAAGCGGCGCCGCCAGCCTCGCTGGGACCTCGAGAGGGGCTCACCACGGGTCAGCAAACGGCGCTGAAGGGGTACTTCGCAGGCGCGTCTCTGCCTCTGCTTCTGAACTTCTTCCAGGGTTTGCAGCGCTTAATGGCAGGAGGCGATACCGCAGCGGGAGGCCGGAGCGGTGATGCAGCGTTAGCAAATGGCTTTTGTCAAATTTTCCATTGCAGGGAGCTGCGGAGCCGCGCGCTGAGGCGGCCGCTCTCCGTCTGCACGAACCATGAGGGGCCGTTCTGCCAAAGCCCTTCTGCCCATGAAAGCATCTCCTTCTGAAAAAACCTGCCAATTCAGTGCCAAAAATCCATAAACTTATCAAAAAGTTAACTTTGTTTATGCTTTCCCTCCACTTCAGGGGAAATCCTGCTGGCCACCTTGCCCTGAAACCTCTGGCCTCGACTCGTCAGGTCGGTGGTAACGTGGGGTTAATGGTGCCCGTGTCCTGCCCCTGCTCTGCTGCATTAAACAAAATTTGCCGGAGCGGCTCCTTCTGCGGAGGCAGCGTGAGCCCCGTCGGGCATCTGGAGCCAAGCAAGATGCAATGTGGGCTCGGGAGGACCCAGAAGCTTTCCCCGTCCGCAGCATGGGGGGACCTGGGGGCTCACACCAGCAGCCGCAGGGCCAGAAGCCGATGAAATTACCCGGCGCAAACGAGAGACGAGCGAGCGGAGCCTCGGCTTCCAGCCCTCGGCTCAGAAGCCCTTTTAGCAGCAAGCCGGCATCTGACTGCGAGCAATTTATCAGGAGAGAGTGGATACTGCTTATGACAGAGGGAGTCTTAATATTGCATTACTTCATTTATTTAGCACCTCTCTGCTAAAGCCCAGGGGAAGGATAATGGGAAACAGCGTTGTGGGTTGCTGGGGGTTGGTTGTTATTTTTCTTCCCTGCTAAAAGCAA
This sequence comes from Pluvialis apricaria, assembly GCA_017639485.1. Lineage (NCBI taxonomy): Eukaryota > Metazoa > Chordata > Aves > Charadriiformes > Charadriidae > Pluvialis > Pluvialis apricaria. The sequence continues at coordinate 4,636,720 of CM030027.1, read as the reverse complement.
ACATCTCCAGCTGGTTCTTGGCTCCGAGAAGAAATATTGGCTTTACAAAAAGAAGGGATGTCAAGTCATTAAGAGCTGCAGGAAGAGGAAACCTTCTGAGATAGGAGTGGAAATGGGGCCAGAGAGCCGGAGCCAGAAAGCAGATGTAGGAAGCGCAGGAAGATTGGAAGCCATTGCATAGTCGGTGTGCAGGTAGAAGGTAATTAGTGACCAAGTGCTGGTTAATTTACTGTCACCGACCTCTCACGCTGGACACGCACATAGTCCCTGCTCCACTGGGGCTCCGATCTTCGTCAGCAGCGATTGCTTCTCACTCCTGGCTCTGGAGCAGCTCCCGGCACGGCAGCTCTCTGCGCCAGCAGAGCCAAAGGGACCCTCAGCTCTGCCCGGAAAGCGGATTAGCGCTCGGCTATCGGGGCCACGCGCCGCCGTCAGCCGGTGCTGGCCTGTGGCCAGCCGCAGGGAGCCAGAGCCCGGGGCTCTCCATCCCCGCCAGCACCCGGCTGGCGCCGCTCACCTTTGGCAGCATCAAGCATCTCCCGGGGCATTAACCCGCTGGAAAGCTGTCGGCCCCGGCTGTGAGCACAGAAACGCGTCTTTGCAATTGAGTGCTCCTTCCTTATTCCCCGTGGTGTGATCTTGGAAGCCGTCGGGAGTCGCAGGAGCCGGGTCGTGCCAGCAAACCCAGCGTGGGAGCGCCGGGAAAAGCGGTGCCGGCTGCGCTCGCAGGCAGGGACGGTGCCACCTTCCAGCCCTCCTCTTCGCTTTCCCTTCCAGGAGCCAGGCGCGATGATTGTCACCAGCGTCACCGTTCCCACGTCAGGGCCGCGGGGTCGCTCCTCTCCCTCCAAAAGGAAATATCGGGAGAGGCAGGTTGTGAAACATCAACCCCGCCAAGTTCTGGCTCAAAAATCCCTCCTGACTCCTGCGATTTATCACTCACCCAGCTGCTACTCACAGCTTGGAAAAGATAAGCGGGGTGGGGGGAGAAATATGGATCTTAAAAGCTTGGCTTTAAAGCCCACGGACTGAGGCCAAGACTCCTGTCCTGGCTGAGGTAACGGGGTAGGAACAACGTCACTGAAATAAAACAGCCATCCCCTTCATACGGCAACAGGGGAGGGTAACTCTGCCGCCTTCTCCTCCCCGACACACCTCTCTTGAACCGCGGTGTGAGAAAACCAGTATTTAGATACCAAAACCCCTGCTGCCTTCCTTGTCTTTCAATTTATTCCCCAGGCACCACGTTTGCCCCAAACTTTTGCCATCCCAGTTTCCATTTCGGGCACGCAGCAGCAAACACGCACCCGGGGCATCACCGCGCCGTCATCTCTGCAGGCAGGGGTGGTGGTGGTGATGCCCAGGGGATTCTTCTTCCCCTCCTTTCAAACCAGCCACTCTGCAAATTCGGGTCCAGATCACTCACTTTCTGCCTCTAAGGGTGGTTGGGTTTTTTTTATCACCTTTCCAGCCATCACCGTCAGCGATTTCTTCCCCAGCGACCGCTCCGGCCTCCGTGCAAGAGGGAAACAGGCCCAGGGCTGAGTTCTCCCGACGCTCTCGCTGCAAACCACAGCGGCAGTTTCTGTCTCGGCTGTTAATAATCCCGTGGATGGTAACACCACTCCAGGCAAAGTTTTTGCTTAACAGCTTTGAGGAGGATACTTTGCAGGGAGTTATTTGGCTTGTACCTTTGTGTTTCCATCTCCCGACCCAAATCTTGCCGTAACAGCCCCCAAACTCGCTGCTTGTCAGGTCTTGTTTTAGCTACAGCCCTCCTCCCTTCCCCTGCTCGGCGGCACGAATTTTAATGTGACATCCCAGCACCGGGCCTGTCACTTGGCCATTGCCTGTGTCACACGCTCGTACGTATGAGCCCCAGGTCTAATTAATGTAATAAAATGTGTAAAAGTACTAAATCTCCTCAGACGTGGCAATTTTATCACTTCTATATACTGTCACAGCACAAATAAAACTGACAGTAAAGAATAAAGCGGTTACATCTCTGGCATTTTTTATTACTTTTAATATGCTACCTTTTTTTGTTACTGGAAATTTAAATTACAATGGTATGCTTCACTTAAAAAAAAAAAAAAAAGAAAGTATCCATAGCAACAGGAACATCTAAATTATTACAGGCTGATCACTTCTCTCCTGGAGTCACATCACACGCCTTTCAAAGACAGTCCCAGAGGTGCAGGATTTTAATAGAATCCTTTCTTTCTTTTTTTTTTTTACCTTTTTTTGCAAATAAACAACTGTATACACAGCACTTTCCCCATCAATATGCTGCCTACAGAAAGATCTAAACCTAATAACTGCCAGCACGCTTCGTTACCCAGGGAGGGAGGGATTCAGGCTTGCTCGTGCGATCCTTCCTTCACACGAGGCTTCTCATCCGCGTCGCTGCCTCCTCGTTATCCCATGCGAAACTGGAGAATTTCCATCGAGTTCGGCTGACGTAAATTCTGTCTTGAAGTAGGGGAAAGTAGAAGGGGCAGACCGCTGACCCTGCAGCATCGGGAACCTGCTCGTTCGATTACAAGCTGGAGTCAGTCTTATTTGTATTTTATTCTTTCAAAATTCCAAGTTTTCAGCCCCAGCAAACAATTTCAGCAGCCGCTTGACGTTTAAAAGGCGATCAGTGGGAAAACCTCCAGATATTTTTCCACCACCATCCCTACATCTGAGCCTCCTCGGTGACTTTTGGTCCCAAGCAGTTATAGCTTTCCACTCTTGGAAAATTCCTTCACCTTGCCATGAAAAAAGCTCTACCGATACACCGGCAGAGCTGTCAAATGTAAGAAACAAACACGCTGGAAGAAATAGAAAGACTTTTTTTTTTTTTTCCCCTCCAGTCTCAATTATAGGAATCATATGCATCATCTGGATCAATAGTAGGTCAAAATTGCTCAGCCAGAAAGATTTTATATATAAAAAAGCAGCAGCTGATAGCCTACCTCTAAGCTCATGTATTATTATGTTATAACTGAAATTATGGTAGTAAACCATGTTTACAGGCTCTCTTGGAAAGCTCAGGTTAAGAACAAAGGCTTAATAAATGTACGTGTACATAGTAACAAGATTTTAAACCAAGGCTGTATGTATCTGAGATCTTATCGTGTTCAGTAATAGCAGAGATTTGCTTTTTATGTCCTTTCTCTCCCACTGCCGCGTGGTACGTTCCTGGGTCATCATTTCCTGCGTTTTCCCCCAGAGGTGGCTGCAATTCAAGGAGGAAATATTTGCAGAGCAGAACATGCAAATCACAGAGGAACGAGGCAGTCCTTAAAAAGATAAAATATTACTTATCACTTAACCTTTGCAGAATAAGAGCTGATGTGCAGATAAGCGGTGGTGGTGCACCGAGGCCAGCCCAAAGCAAGAATGTTAAACCCCAAGAAAAAGCGTCGGAGTTCTTTGACTGGTTTGATTTGTTTGGAAGGAGGGGTCGGGGGAGCTCCGCATCTGTGGAAAAAGAGGGGGCTCCAAGGAGAGAGCTCGCAGGTTGTGAACACGGCTGTCATCGGGGTGATGCCGGCAAACGCTGTTACAGGAACCGGGTGTATCGTCTGTCAGGGGCTTTCAGATCAACTGGGTTTCGCATGCGAGTTAAAAAAAAAGTCAGAGTGAGAGAAGGTGGGTGGATAAACAGGACTGAGAACGATGCAGAAAAATCTGTCGGACCTGCAGATCCGGCTCATGTCTGAAAATCACCCTCTTTATGGCTCCTGTGAAATCACCTTTTAATAAAGAGTCTATAACAGGAGCCTGTAATTTTGTGGTTGATGCATGAGCCAGGAGACAACCCAGTTCACTCTCATATAGCTTTATTAAAGCCACGGGTCCAGCCAGAGTCAGAAATATTTACTTGATGTTGAGCGCACGAGATGATAGAGAAACACTGAGCGCTGACCCTGGACACCAGGCAGCGAGGTCACGCCACGGTTCCCGGCCTCACCTCCCTCCCGGCTGTAGGGCATCAGGTCTAGCAGGAAGGTTGCTCTAATCCACAGGTGGAGGTCGTTGACTCACAGCTTCCCCAAACCCACCTCGCCTCCCGGAGTAATTAAATAAATCCCAGAAGCCACGGCCCCAGGTTGTCAGGAGTGTTTGTCATCCATTGGTATGTCTGTGGGCAGGGAGATGGGTCTGTGCCACTCCACCGGGGGGTTGCATCTTAAATTGGGCCAGATTTGACCCTCAAGGTTAATGTCTGAGGCTTTGGTGCACCCATAAGTGTTTGGGGGCTGAGCAGGGGGTCAGAGCTCATCAAACTGTGACTGTATACAGCTGAGAACAGTTGGCACTGGGAGGGTGAAACCTTTGCTTTTAAGGGTGAGAAGAGGGTGGGTTGTGTGTTTTCATGTTGGTTAAAACCTTGTGATCCAGTGGATGGTTGGGGCTGTGTGAGTCAAGCCTAAGTTCTGGGGAAGACTGTCAGGATCTGGGTTACTTGCTCTGCCACGGTCTCCCATTTATATATTGAGCTGACGTGACTCAAGTCTGTGGAATGGGACAGGAGAACAAGAAAAGCTTCTGGTGAAGTTATTTAAGGACTTCAGACAGGTATGGCCATACAAGTCATTTTACAACTATGACAGAAGAAACTTAGCTAATGTGCAGGTTGTATTTCCTCAGTGCTTCCCCTTGCCCTTGATGCTCTGTGCCTTTCCAGTTCTGCTTTTTATCTCCTCAAAATGAGAGCACAGTCTCTTGAGGCCGGGGTAAGACAGAGCCGGCACAGGCTGGAGCAGATCTTTTTAAATTACAAGTGTTCCCTCATCTCGTTAACCAGATTGCATAAGGAGGTGCAATACTGCTGAGCTCAAAATTACATCTCTTTATTTCCTACCTGACACAGCAGCAGCAGATGAGAGAGACAGCTGCAAACAAGTTTAAAAGTATTGCTTCCTCAGAGCGAAATTCAGGAGATGAGACGTTTGGGTTTCATCTGGCTAACCGAAAGCCCGCAGGGAGCTCCGGGTGCTCCTGCCCTGACGCCTGCAACTGCCGCAGCCGCGTGACATCAGCTCCGGGCTGGCCCAGAGCACCGCAGAGCTTCCAAGGGCGCCCACCCGTGTGTTTTGCAACAAGCTGTGATTTATGGGATGCCTGTGGAGCTGCTGGGCTCTTTGTGATAACGAAGGAGAGTCTGCGCCGTGACTCCTCTGGGAGCAGGGAAGGGATCCTGCAGCCCTGGAGGTCCTTCTTAACCTGTGTCCCCAGGGCACCTCTGCATCCCTGCTGACAACGTGACCCCACTTGTCATCCCCTCTCCGGTCCATGATCAGGTCTGATGGCTGCAAGCTGATCTCCTCGTTTCACTCGGAGGGAGTGCAGGTGTGGTCCTGTCCTTGTGTTGTCAACACTTCTCCCCTCGTGCTGCTTCTGCCAGCTTCAGTTAAATGTCATTGACTCAGCCTCTGCGGAGTGATTAACTCGCTCTCAAACCCTCGGTATGAACCACAGGCTGAGCTGGGAGATGAGATTTGTGGCCAGACTCTGGGAAACGTTCAGTCTGGAGCAAAGGGAGCCTAATCCTAACCTGCCCCGTGCCTCTTGCTGTGGCTGCAAAGCTCGAAGCAGAGGGTGATAACGCCTCCTGTAAATGCCGGCTCCCCTGACGAGCTCAGGCTTTATCTGGTTTGGGACCTGCGAAGGCCATTTCAGGAAGGTGCTGAGGTGATAACATAATGCAATATCTGGAAAGGTGGTTTCTGGCTGCGTGGTGCGAATAAGTGCGATAGACTGTAAAGCCAGGGGAAACCATTATCGGTATCTAGTCTGACTTTATACACATGGCTTAAAGATATCACTTGCTAACATCTGTGCTGAACTCCAAACTTCCATCTGACTTACCAGACACAGTCTTCAAACTTGTATAAAAACCCCAAAAAGACAAGGATTTCCTATATCTGAAAGACCTTTCCAGCCCTGATACAATACTGTATTCCCTCTCCTCAAAAGTTTGATCCACCAGGTGCACAAGTGCTTTCAAAGAGCAAGAATGTGGCCAACCAGCTCAAGAGAAGAGCCTCTTCCACGTAAAGCAGCATTCTGCAATCCACCATCTGATCATCTGTCCCTGGATTTTTCCTCTTGTCACCAGGATGGCTCTCAGCAATGGCTATTTGAGGGCTGAAGTTCCTCCTCTTTTCATCTCTTGGAACTTCTGATGTCAGTGCCGGGAGGATTTTTCTAGGCTGAAATGGAAAGAGCCCTGAGCAAGTTGAAGGAAAGGCTTTGGAAGCTGCCCGTTAATGAATTTGCCTGAATTTGAATTTGCCTTTGGCGAGTGCACGCAGGCTGCCCCGGTTTCTGCAGGCTTCTTCCCCACCTTGACTCGAGATGCTGCTGGACGATGCTGCTTCTCCAATCCCACAGGCGAAGAGTCCCGGTGCATGTGGACGTCTGTCCTCCTCTGCGCCGCACAGCCCACGGGCCGCCCTCGAGGGCCACCAGGGACGCAGTGGCTTGTGTCACAGCCATGGCTGGAAAAACCACCTGGCTAATTGAAGCAGACACAAAGCAACAACCTTCCGAGATCAGCATAGGTGACATTGCTTTTCCCCTACCAACCAGCCAGAAGATGAGCAATTACAGCCTCCCCCCGGCGCCAGCTAACTCCCACAAAGGTTAGTGGGAAAGTCCGTGGCCTCAGCACCGCCTGTGCCGATTAACGCCATATCCCACACAGCATTTACGGTCCGTGGGCTCGCGCCCCAGGGAAGCTCAGCCTCTCCTGCGTGCCTCTGGCTTCACGGAGCTGCAAAACCGGGGAGAATATCGGCAGCGTGAACACCGTTGCTGTCGCAGCTCCCCCCCAGAAGCCCACCAGCTGGACCAGGGGACACTGTGTCCCCCCACAGGTCACACGTTTCACCTCTTGGCCAAGATGTCTTTGGGGTTTGTTTCCTTTCTGAAGCAGGGATGGGAGGACGCTGCCCTGAAATATTAATTTCCTTACCTCTCCCTTCCCCCGTAATGACCTGATTTCCCCCCCTCCCCTGCACGTCTGATACCTGGCGGGTATTTTTATAATCCCATATTTGTTGTTTACTCCAGTTCTCATTTTCTGGTTTACAGCCTGGCCACCCGGTCAGAGCCTTTTTAATCAGCATGCAGCGTGCACGGCTGGCGCAGCCCGTAGGAGACCTGCGTTTAAAAATGCGTGTTAATACACAGCATCTCGAGGCGCAGAAATACAAATGCTTTCTCCCCCTTCTTTCGTCCGGCTGCAGTGTGAGCACACCGGCTCGCGCAGACACGGGTGTTGGGAGAGGGAGAAAGCACCAACCTATCCAAGGTTTGTTTGGGTGCTTGAAGAGGATCTGTTGAGCCTGGATGAGGATCCCAGGAAGATTTTTTTTTTCTTCTTCCTTTGTGCGGATTAGGCGTTGCCTTATGTACAAGCTTAAGGTAGGAAAAGGAAAGATGAACATCCCCTGTAATTGAATCTACAGATCCAAGCAGGACATTTGCCATTCCGTGGGATAACAGATGGAGAACGATGGGACAGTGAGTCTGGGCTGGTACCACCTGCAGACACCAGGTAAGGACCGGCATTTTCCTGTTTCGTAGGGTTTCAGCAGCAGAAATTGTTTTATTTTGTACAGACCCAGGAAAAACTGAGAGGCGACCGAGGAGGACGTTTCTGAAGTCGGCAGCAAACCGGAGGATCAGACCCCCGTCTCTCCCACCCGCAGGCAGCAGGGTCCTTCCCACTGCGCAGCCTTTGCTGGCGCGCTCGCACCAGTAAAGCTCCCAGTCAGGAAGCAGCTGATACTGGAAAATGGAGCTTCTCTGTCAGTGGAGTGCAACTGCCGCTGCAGTGCCGATGCCAGGGCGGTGAGGCACCTACAAGCTGGGTCAGAGGACGTGTTTTGCTCGCGTGTGCCACGAGTTAGACGGGATGTCGCTCTTCCCCAGACTCACACTGCCAAAACATCAACAGTTCTGCGTAGACCTCCCCAGGCTCCCATATAAATACAGTGCGGAGAGTGATTCGTCTGGGCGATGGCAGGAGTGACCTGTTTCTCAGGTTGGGACAGATGAACTTCAGCCTGGAGGTGACTTAAAAGTTATTCAGGGCTACGCTGAGCCCTCTCCGTCTTTCAGTGTTTACCGGGAAGCACAGTGCAGCGCACAGCAGAGGGACGGCAACCGTCCGAGGTGCCTTTGGCCTCATGGGGGTATGTTGGCACTCAGGGGAAAAGTTGATTTTTGTTTTTTGTTATTTTTTTAAAAGAGCAACAGGTCCTGCCTTTTTTTTGGGGGGGAAATAACCTGCAAAATAGGACTGTGACAGCAGCATGATGTGCAGATTCTTCTTTTATGGCTTCAGCTTATGACTTGCCGTGATAATTTAAAATCTTAACTCATATTTCTTGTCTGGATACTAATGATCTGACACAGGAACTCCCACTCTGGAAACGTGAACTCCACAGTATCTCTATTTTTCTGTATTGGTTAATGTCTGGATAGGGAAAAGGGTAATTCTATAATTTGGCAAAGCGATGCACATCAAAGCGCTTCAACAACTTTTACTCCTCTCTACAGGGAATAGGAATATATTTAGCTGCTGGAACATCTGCCCCATTAACCTTCTCTTTTCTTTTCTTTTTTTTTCCTACACACTACTGACCTCTTTGAAAGAGGTTTAAATTCTGCTTTCCTCGAAAGTCCCTGGGGAGGGACTCCACCTGCCAGGCCCCAGGATCCACGCAGAACACGCGAGGCATTTACCCCAATCAATAACCTGGCAGCTTCAGATCGCTACACAAAGAGGCTGGTAACACCTCCGGAGTGCCAATAAAATACCCTGGAACCCGTAGATTAATCTCAATATAATCGCCCAAAGGGCATCTACTGACCTACTTTACCCTCCAGTGTACGTTACTGTATGGTTGACAAATGATTTTAACAGAGCCTTAGTGGTCACCTGAGGATGGCCAATATATAGCGCTATAAGCTGGAATTTTCATTGCAGCACATAGTTTAAATGACTTTTAACTCTTTGGAAATGCTGCTCTCTTTTTTTCCCCCCGATAATGGAAATATTTACGTTATCCCATTCAAATGCTCTAAGGTGCCTTTATTTCTCTTGGCCTGGCTCATAATGGCCTAGTTCAAAAGCATCGAAGTTTAAGGGAAATTAGCTTGGCACCAAGGGAAGTAGGAAAATATTTTTTCCTCTGTCAGATGGAGCTGCTTCCCTCAGGAAGGCGCTCGTTCTGTAACGGCGCAGGCGTCTCCTTTACCGTGTGCAGGGGAGCGTCTCTGCAGCAGATTCGGGGTCTCTCCCCATCCCTTGAGTAGCGCAGGGAAATAATCGAGAGCGGTCAAAGGTCTGAGCCAATGAGTTTATCATGGATTTCACAGCGTCGGAGAGAATCCAATCTAAAGACAGCAATGGTGGACAGTAACTTACCCCATCTGTAGACAAACGGCCAGAGGACCTCCAGGGCTCATAGAGTTATCACTTGCCATTAAGTGTAATAACTCTAGTTAATAAGCCCACCCAAAGGCTTCTTATACTGTTCTCCCTTGCTGCAAAAAACACAACTGCTTGCCCTGTAACAGCTGTTTTGGTAAGTTTCTTTGCAGCCTCCATAAACTGGTGAGTTTTAGTCTTTGACTTGTCATCTCCTAAAAACAAATGTCCTCTGTGTAGATTTCCATGTGGCTTATATGAACTTGGGGGGGGGGGTTTCATTGTTTTTTTAACAGATTGCTACAGAGCAGTGTATTAACCCCAAGAGTCTGCTAACCACAAGTTGGAGATCACTGTTACTTATCTATTAGCCCAAAAGACTTCACATGCTAAACCTGATGTAAAACTATCCCCTTTGGGCACCATCCTCTTTAGGCTCAGCACCAGAGCTGAAAACTGCCAAAGCCCTGCTGAAATCATTAACCCCCCTGGCATAATTATTAGCAGAAGTGACAGTTCCAGCAGCGGGGCCGAAGCACACCGTTGCTCGTGGGGCTGACACGAACTGTAAGAGTTCTGAGGCAGGTAATGAAAATGTATGACGGTGTTTCATCTTTGACCAAAACACAGAGCAGAACGAAAAGAACTTTTTTTTTTTTTTTTCCTTCTAGTCTGTGGACAATGAATAGGATGAACAGAAAGGCTTTTCCTCCCATGCTCCCACAGGATGATTAATCTTCCCAGCATTTGAAGATGTTGGTCATTATTTCCTGGCTTGCCTTGAAATCCACTCTTAAAAAGCAGCAGGATATATTTATATGATGAAAGAAGATTTTTTGTGAAATATGCATTGGTTTCAACATTCTTGGAGCAAACCTCGTCCAGCCCTTCAAGGAGAGCGGAGATTATCACATCTGGGGGAAAGCAGCGCCTGCCGCAGACATACGAGGTTGTCTCTGGATTCGGGACCGACAATGGACTGCACAGATGGCTGTCAAATAAATGGAAATTCACCCTTTGGGAGATTATTTTCCTTTAACGACTAAACCTGTCTTTACTGACTACCCAGAAGTCTGGCGGTTTCCGAAGGCATCATTCTGGTTGGCTCCTTCTATAGCCGGAAAATTCCTGTGATTTGTCAAATAGGGTCCCCCGGCACATTTTTGAGCTGTGCTTGGTCCCCACCAGCATCAGATGAGACTGTCACCTCCTGGTTTCTTTCCAAACAGTTGAGATGACTGCAGACTTGTTAGGAAGCTTTGAATTGCCAGATTTTACCTGAAAAGGAGGGCAGATCTTCCTGCTCCAAACAACTTGAGATAAAAAAACTGTTTTAGCTATAGGCAGAGGATAATTCATTTGCCAGGATGCTGTCGGGACCACCACATCTTATGCAAAGTGCTTTTTGGATTAACTCCAGGTAGTTTTTTTCACCCAAGCCAAATATTTAAGTTTGGTTTAAGATTGTTGGGTTTTCTTAATGCTTCCGTTTGTTGAAAATTGGTTTTGTTTCACTTTTTCTTAGACAAAACTACTCACCAAGTTCATCACTGCTTTGTCTGCAGTTCTAGTTAGCCCAAACTGCGTTTTCTGATGAGTCAACTCTTTTTCTGAAAATTATTCTTAGACATTTTCCACTTAGGATCTTATTTCTGAAGCCATCTAAAATAGGATGTTGCTCCACAGTCACAACAGCAAATTCATTGCATTCTTGTGGCCCTTATCTCACTTAAGTAGGGGAAAATGGAGCACAGTCATTCTGATGGTGCCGATTCTAATGAAAAAAAGCTTGTGCGGCCTGCTACGTCAGTCACCTGGTATTACAAGAAAGTAATAAACTAGAACTGTTTCTGCTCTTTCCTCCATGCTCCTTATGCTATGTTTCTGCTTTTGCGCTATTTTTCATCTTGTTTTATATTTTCCCTAGTACAGAAGAGGTAGGATTGCTGAGACACAGACCTTTACCATAATTAAGTAAGATTCTTCCCCTTGTGAAAGTTTGTTCCTACCCAATTCTGGTTTAAGAGACATAGCACGCATTGTTATCTCGGATGTGGATAGCTTTTTCCCTTTTTCTTAGAAAACTGATAATTCTGGCTGAGATGGTGGTAGGTTTTACATTGTGCAACTGTCTCTCTCTCCTGCTAGCAGAGAACTGCCATTTGAATTCTCAGCGAGGCTTCCACGCGTCCCTGAATGCGAGTCTTAATTCAGATAATTAATACCTTGTATGTATGAATGTGGAGTTGAAAGAAAATCAGTCAAACCTGCGTGATGATGCTTCTCAATTCAGAGGTTTGGGGGCTAAATATGCAATTTTCTGTGGTTTGAATTTGGCTGTAGCTGCTACTAGCATTTCAATAGCTTCATAGGCAGGGCGAGGTAGCTGCCTTCTCTGCATCAGCCATTCACTCTTGACTGGTGAAGAGACGAGGGGACTTAACAGGCCCTCACTTTGCAGGTTTAGCACATGAAGACTATCAGATGAAAACTGTACGCCTGCACAGCACAAACTAAGTGAAATCAGGGCAAAATCCGCCGCTAGTTTATTTGTTCTTGTTGCTTACAGCCTGCAAACCTCTTCCTTGGCAGCACAAGGTGGTCAATAGATGCTGATGGGATCATCTGGAAGAGGAGGAAGGCTGCTCCGAAGAGCCATGCCTTAAATATGGCTTTCTACACCTGTATCACTTACTTTATAAATTAGTTTTTTCACACCTATATACAGTTGGTACTCCAGGCTGTGGCTGGAGAGAGCTTACTCTGTTGGCTGAAGGGATATGGGCTATATCACCCTGTCTAGGTGACATTGCCATGGTTGCATTATTATTACAATTTAGCCTTTCAAGTGTTGTATTAGAATACCTCCTACCAATCCCAGTAATCCATCGGCACATGTTCTGATCTAACAAGCAATCATGCTTTTCACTCTTTGTTCCTTAAGTAACACAAGGCAACAGCACACCCTCCTAGGTTAAAAGCAAGCTACTACGTACACTGGGAAACTGCAATCCACTTTCACATAGCAGATAACAAAGTTCCTAATTATCTAGGCTTCTCAGGAGCCTCGGTGTCCTCTGCTTGTATTTCTAAAACCTTAAAATAATCAATATCAGACAGATTTCTTCTGTCCTGAGTCATTACGGGCCATTGGGGATTGTTTCGTTCATTCTCACTGCGTGTAGACGAGCCCTGCTTTCAGAAAGTTTAGGGCTGATGTTTGCATAATGTATCAGCCACTTTAAATGTATGGATTTCCCCTTATCTGATCACAACCAGATAAAATGATGGTAGCTGCAGCGGGCCCGGCAGCCTCCACACACCTAAGCCTTTAAATAGACAGTAGACCTTGCTGCTTGCAGGTGAGGAAAAGCAGCCTTGGGGCTGCATGGAGACGGAAGATGCCTCAGAACCTTTGTCCTCCCAAAAAATGTTCCCCGCTGGGCCACGCGTGAGTAAGAGCCCGGGGTGGGAGCAGCCAGCAGCCATCCCACACAGCGTGAGCCCTCCGCTCCCAGCGGGTGGCTCAGCAGCTCATAAGATCAGGCTTCAGAAAGCCGAGCAACAAATTAGGCTCCACGCCACGGTAAAGTGTCAGAAATCTTTTAACTGCGCGTCGCAAGATGGCACCTTGTTCTGTCAACCGCCGTGCTTGTTCTTTTAGAGGTAAAGGATTCCTTCCTTTTTAGAGCTGGCAATTGCACCAGGTTTTGTTGTCACTATCTATACTTTGTAGTAGCTATCAACAAAGTTTAGGCATCTGGTTTACATGCTGAGGCTGCCCTGTTTTAAGGATGCATTTAAATGTACTATCCCTTTCCACTTCAATGAAACAAGGCTGGGTTGTTGGGTTGTTTTTCCTTTTTTTTTCCCCAAAACTAACTATGTTAACTCTGTCTGCCAGCAACACAGAGCCTTTTTCCATCTGCCTGCTCGATCCTTTCATTGCTGTGATGCCTAAAAATCACAGGTTTGAGTGGTTCTGAGAGGCAGAGAGGGCTTTCTGGCTAAGAACTGGAGCACTATTCCAGCACGAGAGACATCCCAGCCACTCCTGCAGCCAGAATGGGAGCATTTTCTACAGCAAGAAGGGAGGGGGAAAAAAAATCAAGCTTACTCTAAAAGATAGGCTGGAGGCTTGAGCGTAATTATCTTGCCAAACTCTTTTGCCTCAAGTATTATCTATCACTCTGTAGTTTTCTTCCTCACAGAAAGGTAGATATTAAATTCTATTTTTCTTATGGCCATAAAAAAAGTAATTTTCTCCAAATTATTTCTTCCATTCCTGCTAAAAACAAGAATCATAATGCAGCAGGACCCCCATCTTTCCAGTAATTACACTCTGCCTCCTAACTCCTTCAACACCAATTTCTCAATTTATTTGGCTTATGTCTGGAACTGCAGTCATATGCAGAGACTGAGCTCTCTGTCTTATTATTACAGAGACTAAATGGCTTTAAAAATGTAATTAAACATTTACCTTGAAGACAATGCTTTGTCTTCTTTAAGAAGAATGATATCTTAATTTAACCTAATTTAGAAAACCTTTAATTTCTAAGCATTTTCCTTCAAGACAATGTTACGCTAAACACAAAGCAAAACAAAAAGATTTCTTAATTTAACTTAATTAAAAGATAAGCCTTCAACTTTGCTATCACTGCTGTATAAAACGAAGAGCTAGGCGTAGACTTCTGGTTTGTTCAGAACTGTCTATTTTATTATCCCTTTGGTTTGTTCTCAGCTGTCGATTTTATTATCCTGCTTGATGCCCCCAAATCCTCTTAGAGAGCAGAGCTATCTAACCTTTTCAGTCCTGGAGCCATCTGTAAGCAGATCAAGGGACCACCACTGCAACAGCGGAGGTTTTTGGGTTGGTGGGTGGTTGGTTGGTTGGTTTGTTGTGTTTTTGTTTTTTTTTTAATAAGGCTGAGACAAAATGCAGCCTGCTGCTTGAGGTGTCTCCCGGGACGAGGAGATCGGAGTGGGGCGAAGGATTATTTCCATTCGGTCTGAGGCAGGGTGGTAAGTGTTGGGAGAAGGGATGCTGGAAGCCCGCGGCGCAATGGGCTGTTACTGGTGCTGGTCCCTGGGGGACCACTGATAAATGCACGAGGCAGGGCAGCAGTAAAAGCCTTCCCAACCGCATCGATGCTCCAAATAATGGAGCCGGCAGCTGGCTTTCAGGTTTCTCCCCCTTCTCCTGAGCTGCCCTGCGAAGGCGTGCAAAGCAGCACAAACCAAATCATCCTTTGCAAGGAGCTCCCCTGGGCTCCAAGAAGCTTGCAGAGCATCTGCCGTGCTCAGCGAGGCTCCGGTGCGACCTGCCAAAACGGAGCAGCCAAATCTACTCCGCTCTCCCTCGTGGTGCAGCTCCGGGGCCGGGAAGGGAGAGCAGCTGTGCGGAGGGCTCGGCGCTCCTCGAGCAGCTGCTCCGGAGAAACCCAAATCCTATGCGGCGGCTGGGAGACGGTGCCCGCATCTCCCCCTTGCTCAGGCTGAACTGGTCCTGCCAGCAAAACCACAGGGGACGGTTCAGAGGACACACTTCAAAACCAAACAATCAAGATGCAAATTTGCCTCTGAGGCTGATTGCCTTCAAGGTCCACCGGGCAGCCACCAGACAGGTAAAAGCACAAGGCTTACTTTTTAGTTTTATTTTGACTCGATGAAAACCTGCAGCAGTTGGAAGGGAAGGGTAAGGCAGGATGATCGCCGACCCTGGGCACAGCCAGGTTGATGGCAGTGCCCCAGTCCTGCTCCTAGAGCTGCTCTGCTTTGTGTCACTTCTAGCACTTTTCATAGGAAAATGACAACGGGACTGATTCTGAGCTGAACAGTTCAAAACGTGGGGCCCTGCAACATTGCTCCCACTAGACCCAGCAATCAGAGCAGGTATTTCTTTCCTGTGGCGTTAGTTATTTACGACAAAGGAACACACTGAGCACAGGAAGATGCAAACAGCAGATGATTCCTTTCCTTGCAGCTCCAGCTCCTTTCTAGCCTACAAAATGTTCTCTTTTAGCTCTTCCAAGTTTAGTCACATCAATACTCAGGCAGCTTTTTCCTGTAACAGCCTTCTGCTGCAGCTCCTCCCCCTCACAGCACCTGAAAACCAGCGCTGGTGATGACCTCCACCCATCCCCCTCCATTTCTGAGTGGTTTCAGATGCCTTCAGTTTTGGGTGGTGCCCTTTCATTGCTAATTCTGCAGGTTTTTGGTGGAGTTCTTAACATTAATGAGCAAAACCACTTCAGTTCCCCTCTGATACACCACGACCTCACAAGGTGACTGTCAGATTTGGTTACTTCTCATATGGTACACTAAAGGTTAAGGCGTGTGACGAAGGTTTAAGTATTTGGGATTCAGATGGGCATCACAGCAGTTGACTTTGGGCTCCTAAAACCCAGGAAGGACGGTTTTGTGTGCAGGAAGGTGGTTCCCAAACCATCTCTGGCCTCCCTCTGAGGCCCCAGCTCCTGGTCAGGGATGAGCTGCCACGCCAGGCCTGTGGGACATGGTCCCTCCTGGGGGCTTTGACCCTGCAGCACACACCAGACCTCGGGGGCGCAAGGCTGTGGGGGCTGCGCGGCTAAATCCAGTCCCTCAAGAGCCCTCATAGCCGCTGAGGTAAAAGAAAAGCCCCCACTACCGAGCCCTCAGCCCCCTGAGCCCACCCTGTCTCCGCAGCCCCTATTTAAAGGAGCTGGGCCCCGCGTCCGCCAATCGCAGCGGGGATGGGGCATTCCTCGCAGCCAATGGAAGGCTGGCTGGCGGAAAGGGGCGGGGCGAGGCGCTCCCCTAGCTCGAGACGGGCAACTGTGGTAAACAAGCGGGCGAGTCTCCCGGTTTTCCTGGCGTTTGGAAGAGCCAACGGGCGAGGCCCGGCTCCACCCGCCAGCCAATAGCGAGCGAGGGCGGAGCGCGGCCCCTGGGGGCGCGCGTCACGGCGGGCAGGACCTGGCCTGCTGATTGGTTGGCGAGGCCCCCGCCTCCTCCCCCGAGTGACGGTTGGCAGGAGGAGGGCGGGGCGAGGGGCGGGGCGAGGGGCGGGGCTGTCGGCGCTGTCGCAGTGAGCGGCGGCGGCGGCGGCGGAGGCGGGCGGTGCGGGCGGCGGGGGGCGCAGCCCGGCGGGTCCCCTTCGGCGGGGAGGAAGGCGGGGCGGGGAGGAGGTGGTGAAGAAAAGCAGAGGCCTCTAAGTAGCTTGATGCAGTTAGGTACTTCCCTCCTGGATGCTTGGATAGGCAGGAGAGAGGAGCTGCTCCCCGGAGAGCCCGGCAGGCAGCCAGGCTCTTGCTCCTCTTAATTTAACGGGGACTTTGCGAGGGCTGACAGCAGCGAGGGGTTCCCGCTTTTGAGATGCGCAGGCAGGACTGAGAAGATTTTGCTCACTGTAGGACCCAGAGTGGCTTGGATTTGTCAGAGGGGTGAGTAAACAGGGATGGGGGTAGGAAAGCATCCGCCAGGTGGGTTTGGCGGCGTGTTTGCGGGGGGACAGCCGTTCCTGCCTGTGGGAGAAGGGGTGATTTGGGGCTTGTAGGTAGGTCTTTCAAACGTGTCGTGCTTTTTGAAAGTGGACCTGCTTGCTTTCGTGGTCTGAAAGTTGAGCTCTGTCTCTTCCAGCGCACATAAGGTGCGGGGGGAATGAATAACTCTGAGAGCGAACGCAGAGATATGGGAGAAAGGGGGAATTTGCCGCGATCCGTTCTGCAAAAACAAAATCTGTAGATTTTTTTTTTTTTCTTCAAGAAACTTAGCCCCAGCCGAGCTTTCCGCGTGGCTTCTTTGCAGCCCCATCGTCCCCAGCCCTCTGCGGGCGAAGGCAGTCCCTGGCAGCCTGGGGAGGAGCGGAGCCGCCTCGTCCCTGTCTGTCTCTCCGTGTCCCTGGGCTCCCTGCCCCTCCTGGGGTGCTCCTCGTCTGGGCGCGGATCCTCCTCTTGGCCCCCGGGCTGCCCCGCCAGAAGAGCGCGGAGCTGTAGGGGATGGTGTCGAGCTGGGAGCTCGATACAGAGTTGATGACAAGTCCGGAGAGAGGGAGAACGACCTAGTGTGGCTGGAGGCGGGGAGGGGGGGAACGGCTGGGGAGGTGGCACATCCTCCGGGACAAAGGCTTATAACGCCGGCTGCATCCCTTTTGGTGTTGTATGAACGCGCTCTTCTCTCCCCCCCCCCCCGCCCCCTCCCTCGCAGAAATGCTGCAGCATGAACCCACCGCCTAGAGAGAAGGGATCGCACCTCCTCGGCACCGCTCCCTGAGCCAGCCCCACAGCAGCCGTCCGGCGGGGGAGCCTGCACGGGGGACCGACGCCGGGAGCAGCCAAGCCCCGCCGCTCCGGCTCGGGCGGGATGCGTTCGCCGCCGCCTTCATGCCTGAAGGAGGGACTCTGAACCGCCGCTCCGCGCCCTGCGAGCCTCTCGGGCAAGGACCCCGGGTAGCGGCGGCGCTCCGCGGCTCAGCCCGGTCCGGAGCCACCATCCACGTGTCACCCACCGGCGGTCCCCGCTGAAGGCGCCCCCGCTCCAGCCGGTGGTGCGGGGGGGCCACCGCTGAGCCTTTCACCGCAGAAACCAGGCGGTGCTCCCCGGGGGTGGCGGCGGAGCCCGCCCGGCCGCCGCGATCCGGTGCCCCATGGTGGTGCTGCGGAAGCTGCCGGGCATGCCGGGCTGGCCGGCGGCTCTGGGGCTGCGGCTGCCGCAGAAGTTCCTGTTCCTGCTCTTCCTCTCGGGCCTGCTCACCCTGTGCTTCGGGGCCCTCTTCCTCCTGCCCGATTCCTCCCGCTTCAAGCGCCTCTTCTTACCCCGCCGGGCCACCGCCTCCGCCTCCTCCTCCTCTTCTTCCTCCGCCTCCTCCTCCTCCTCCGCCGCTTCCTCCTCCTCCACCCGCGACACCGACCTGCCCCGCAGCCCCCCCGCCGCCGCCGAACCCCGCCACGCTAGTCCCGCTGCCCCCCGCCGCCTCCGGGAGAAGCTCCGCACCGCCGCCCGCATGGCCGGCCCGCCGGCCCACACCGCGCCGGGCTCCCGGCAGCAGGTGCAGGGCGGCGAACGGCGAACCGAACCCGCCACCGGAGCTCCCCCCGCTCGGGAGACGCGAGCTCCGTTCCGCTTCGATTACCAGCGGTTCCGCCGGAGCCTCCGCCACCCGGTGCGGGGCAGGCGGCCCGGCGAGGACCCCGAGACCCGCGCCCGCAGGATGAAGATTAAAGAGGTGAGGAGCCCCTGCGCCGCCCTCCCCTCACAGCCGCGTGTCCCCCTCAGTCAGCCCTCGCCCTCCCCTCACAGCCATGTCCCCCCCTCAGTCAGCTGTCACCGTCCCCTCATGGCCATGTCCCCCCTCAGCCCTCGCGTCCCCTCACAGCTGTGTCCCCCCCTCAGCCCTCATGGCTGTCCCCCCCCTCAGTCAGCCATCGCCCTCCCCTCACAGCCATGTCCCCCCCTCAGTCAGCCATTGCCCCCCCCCTCACAGCTATGTCCCCCCCCTCAGTCAGCCATCGCCCTCCCCTCACAGCCATGTTCCCCCCCTCAGTCAGCCATTGCCCCCCCCTCACAGCCATGTCCCCCCCCTCAGTCAGCCATCGCCCTCCCCTCACAGCCATGTTCCCCCCCTCAGTCAGCCATCGCCCTCCCCTCACAGCCATGTCCCCCCCCTCAGTCAGCCATCGCCCTCCCCTCACAGCCATGTCCCCCCCCTCAGTCAGCCATCGCCCTCCCCTCACAGCCATGTCCCCCCCTCAGTCAGCCATTGCCCTCCCCTCACAGCTATGTCCCCCCCCTCAGCCAGCCCTCACTGTCCCCTCATGGCCATGTCTGCTCCTCAGTCAGCCCTCACCCTCGCCTCACAGCCATGTCCCAGCTCAGTCAGTCCTCACAGCCGTGTCCCCCTGCCGTCAGCTGTTGCTGTCCGCTCACAGCTGTGTCCCCCCTCAGTCAGCTGTCACCGTCCCCTTACAGCTGTGTCCCCCCATCAGTCAGCCCTTGCCACCCCCTCACGGCCACGTCCCCCCACCTTCAGTCAGCCCTGATGGCTGTCCCCCCCCCTTCAGTCAGCCTTCATCGGCCCCTCATGGCCATGTCCCCCCCTCAGTCAGCCCTCATGGCTGTGTCCCCCCTTCAGTCAGCCTTCATCGGCCCCTCACGGCCACGTCCCTGCTCAGTCAGCCCTCATGGCCATGTCTCCTCTCAGCCAGCCCTCATCGGCCCCTCACAGCCATGTCTCCCCCTCAGTCAGCCCTTGTCCTCCCCTCACAGCCTCATCCTCTCCTCATTGCCCCCCTCCCCTCACACCCCTCTCCCCTCCTCAGCCTTCCCCCATTTCCCACGCAGGCCCCTCCTGCCCCTTTCTCCCTCCTTTTCCCAAGGAAGGGGGCAGGAATTGGGAGGGGGGGGTGTCCCTTTCCATGGGGGTGTCCCACAGCATGGCTGTGTCCCTGCCGGGTGTCAGCGGGCGCACACGCCTGTCGGCGCCGGCACACACCTCTCACCTGAGAGGAAACGCGAGGGCAGCCCGATAGGGTGTGACTGGAAATGAAAGAGCTGAAATTAGGCAAAGGGAAATTTCAGTCCGGTGATTGGGGTGGTGTCGGGGGGAAACTTGCTTGGCAGGAGGTGTCTGCGGTTGTGGAAGACGCTCCCTCCCCGGGTATCGGTGTGAACGTGGCGGCTGTACACAAAAGCTGGTGGATGACGAAACTTGTGCTGGTCCATGGGGACGGAGGGACGGGCGGGATGTGCCCTCGCAGGCATCGGGGAGGAGGCGCGAGGCTGGCTTGTCCCCGTAAATCGTGTTGTCGCTTACTCCGGGTGGAGCTGGCTGGGGACTCGTTACCCGCTAACGGCGACCTGAAGGCTGCCCTCGCTCAGACCCCGCCGAGCCCGGGTAACCTCATCCGCGGGGTTACAGGGGCGGAACGGGGCAGAATTTGGCCCGGTGCCTACAGTTCCTGCATAAAAGCCTGGCAGCCTGGCGAAGCTTGCAGAGCAATCTGTGACCTAGTTAACCAAGAGCTATAGATTGCGTGTAGTATTCGATTGCGTTTGTCGTATCTTTCGCTATGATGGATAACCAACTTGGAGTGAATTTTGGTCTAGTGAGAGGTGCCAATAAGTAAAATGCACGGGTTTAATTAAGCAGAGTATACATTTCCTGGGTTTGTTCTCTCCCAGAGATGTAGGCATGCTGCAAAGATGCTGCCCCAGGTTGAACAGAGAAGGAAGTCAAAGAATAACACATCGATGGCTTTCATCCGCTGTAACCTGTGTTTTAAAAACAGTTTTTTAAAGCTCCCCTCCTGGTATCTCTGTCAGTCATTAAAACAAAGGCTGCACCGCTGGTAAAATTCCAACTTCTCTGCCAGACAACCAGACAGAGCACACCCAGGGGTGCTGGGTGTCTTTCGGATCCCAGGCGTGATTGAGCCATCCTTTCGTGCTGCATCTCAGCTGCAGTGGTGTTCAGAATATTCCAGTACCCGGCCCTCTCGTGTGCTTGGAGTTGCGGAGCGTGTGCTTGAACACGCTGCAGACTCCCGCTTTCAAGGTATGCTAGGATAGCACGACGGCCACCAATAACCCAGCTTCCACTCTGTACAAACACATCAAATTGGAAATCAAATTTATGAAAGCTAGTGGAATTCAGTCCTTTATTTGTAGTTAATTATTTTTTAAATATAGGATTATTGCAAGTTGTATGGATTCAGCCCCATCTGTTTATAACAGCCATAATCAGTGCAGGGTAGCAGAGTTAGATTTTTCAAGGATGAGAATCCATAAATACTAGTTTTATGCTGACGGCTAATTACTCTTCAAACAGAGCCCTGATTCCTTAAAAGTGCCTGCACTTCTATTTATTCAGAAAGAGAGAAAGAAACAAATATGGTGCTGAGATATGAGACTGAATGTGCAAAACAAGGGATGGTGGTGCAGCTTGTGGGAGAGATAAGGTGCGTTCTTTTTTTTTGCAAATCAAAAGGACATGAAGAAAACAAACCAAGAGAGGTTAGAAGACAAATACTGTATAGAAAGAAACAGATGGGTAAAAAAGATTTGCAAGGAAGAAAGAAGTCATTTTGCATTTGGGTTAGCAAATACTCTTCGCATGGTGTGAGAGACGCCAGCAGGGGCAGGTAGCAGTTTTGCTGGCCGTGTTAAGGTGTTGTGTGCAGTAGCAGCAAGTGGCTTTTCTCTCCTCCTTTTTCCAGAGTTTTAAGCCCTGTAATTTGTTAAATGTGTTCCAAACTGTCCTGGTACTTAAAGTTTTGGGAGTTTTTTTCTTTTCTCCCCTCAGGCCATTCTTACAGGTCAGCACCTATATAACAGGGAGGATGGATATGGATGGGATTTGTTGATATATTTTCCCCCATCTGTCTGCCAGAGCGTGGATGAAAGCCAGGAGAAAGAACTGGTGCATGATCAAAGACCAGGGCTGATGCTCAACCTAGAGACTTGGAGCTTTCTATTTTCTCGTAGGACCTCTCAGTCAGAGCAGGAGTTCAAGCGAGCGTCTGCTCTTTCCCACCCAACCTCTAAGCTGCTCGATTCTTCAGCCAAAGCAGAGGGTGTGTCATTAGTTTCTTGGCTGTTAGGTGTGGAAAGTGTCAACTAGTGTTGTCCTGCTAGACTTTTTCTGCTTAAAAGATAGTGTTGTCCAGAGTGTGAAACCCACCACTGTGGTGTCTCCCACTTTACTGCTCTGTGGGGAAGCTGTGAGCAGCGCTAGGGGCACCGGAGCTGTTTGCAGATTTAAGGAGTCTAGCCGGGAGCGTATCTGCCTCACTGACTTGCACGCTTTGAATGCCATGTTTTCTAGTTGTGCAGAAAGGAAAAGAGATGGATTAGCAAGTTGAAATGGCACGTAGAAGTCTGTTAGAAGAAGTGCTGCAGTGAGCTGAGCTGATGTGTGTATGCAGGTATGCCGCTTTGCCCTGGTGGGTAACTTAGCAGAGTGGCAGACTTCTTAGGTTCGATTTACCTTTTCAAAGACAAGTCCAGAGTCAATAAGCAGTTGTTTTCCTGAGAAGGAAAAAAGAGAGCACCTGTACTGCACAGACTGCTTACTGCAAAAGGTCATTGGTCACCTGGAGAATTGCCTAGGATATACTGCTGTGCGTTACTGTGGGCAGCTGAGGACTGTGGGCACTCTGACCTTTTGAAGAAAACTGCAATAAAACCGAATAACAATCTCCCCGTGCTACAGGTTGGGAAATTTAAAAGGGCCTGGGATTATTCGTCTCTTAAACTGACCTCTGAAAAACGTATTAGTTCTGTAATTGATCAGTCGTGCATGGCTTCAGGGAATAGCTAATTTTTTACATGTGCCAAATACTAATCACTGATGTTCAAAAAAAAATCCCCAACCAAACAACAAAAAGAAGTGGTTGTTGTCGGAAAGTGACTGCAGAAATGCCACAGTGGGATTCCATATTTATTCGCTCTCAACAATTTCCAGATCAAATTGGCTCAGTGCAAAGTCAAAATGATTTCCCCTCCAACTGCCGCTACTGCAAACTCAGCCTCAGATCTGGGAAAATCAGACTGTGTGGTTTCTGCCTTTTGCATCATAACCAGTAATAAAGATTTTGCTGTTGGAGCTGAGCTGACAGTTTTGCTGATGATGGATGAAGCAAAACAGACTGCTGCTTGCTGTACTGTTGCTGCGTTGGCTTCTTGGGTCTCATAGGTAGGGAAGCGGTGGGGAGAGAGAACAGCATTCCTCTAAAGTATTTTTATACCAACCCTACTAATGCCATCCAGTGCTTAAGGACAACCATCGTAACCAGCTAGACCAGAACGTATCCGCCGATGAAGTGAAACTAGCTAGGTTACTTCCACTCATGAGATGTGAGGAAAAATGTGAACAGTGAAAGAGATTTACTGTTTTTTCTTTTCTTCTTTCGATGCAAAAAGCAAGTTTCCTTGCCCAATGTCTGAGAATACCTAATACCTTAACCTGACAGTGTCCGTTGTCCCTTTCAAATAAGGGAATGTGTCAAATTCTGGCAGGCTTTTAGTCCTCTGCTGGGATTGTACCCTTGGGTTTGACACATGCATTCATTTCCTCCGGATTAGTAATACTGAAGCCTATTTGTTTTACAGTGCAGTGCTCTTCATCCTGGCTTTTCTTCCTGTCTCCACCTTCATTTGCCTCACCTTGCTGTCTGCTGTCCTCTTTTAACACAGCTCTAAAGATGTATTTGCTTTCGAAAATCAGACCCCGGGGGGAAGACGGCCATCAGAGTCCGTGTACACAGTTATCCTGCATCACTCTGCACATTAGCAGGCACCTATTAAGGTAGATCAGTCTTTTAAACACAAATATCTTGACAGTTTGTCACTGTAAGATAATTGGCAAGAAACGGGATGTTATCAGGAGCTCAACTTTTGTGGAAAGTTACTTGGTGTTGGTTGCTGAGTTCCCTTTGTGTGGTTTTGACAGTCCTGACCAGTGGTCCCTTCCGCAGTGAAAAAGCGGGTGGTGTTGGGGCAGAGCTGGGGAAGTGCTGCTTGTTCTGCTTCTGAATTTGTGCCGCAGCCCTGACCCCTGGTGGGAGAAGTGTCTGGTCAGACGCTCCTTCCACCTTGCACACCTTCGTGGAGGCAAGCGGTGGTTATTCTCAGGGGATTTTATGTGGGTGCATAAGCACCGGGAACTGGATTGTGATCACCAATTTATTGAAAGCAGAGCTCAAAACAGTTCTCGGTTTGAGTTACAATTGGCCTGCTGGTACAATGCTGGGAATCACATTATCGGTCGTCCCTGAGCCATCTCATTTCTGAAACCAGCCATAAAAAGGTTTCAGACATCTCCCTTTCCCTACACTGTGCAACTTCTATTCTTCCATTTAGAACAAATGCCTTTTCTTTGTGTAATCTGGGGATGAACAGTACTACAAGCAAATAATGTAATCTGTCAGTGGCTTCGGTACGTGAGTTGCACCACGCACAGTTCTAGATGGAAGCGCAGCTCCCCATGCACATCTCTCTCACTGAGACCCGTGGAAAATATCTAATCCTTTGTGCTGGTCAAATGTAAATCCAGTAACTTCCAGCAGACTTACTTTGGACGCTGCGGGTAAAGAAAATTGTTCTCAGTAAAATACTTATTATAAGGGACTAGAATGATGATCTCAAACCAGTCAGGTATACTGCAATTGGATCGTAATTCTTTCTCTGGGGTAGAAATACCTGTGCAAGGAGAGAATTTCTCTGCAGTTTGAAGCACTGGCTGGCTCCAGGCTTGCTGGAATTTTCTTATGCTCCATGTTCTTGTTCATGCATTTATTTACTGAACCTGTGAAAAAGGATACTGTACTGTAAATCCCACAAATGGTGCATACAGTGTGGGTTTTTTCTTCACTAGCCCCTGGTGGATTCATGCAAACAAAATTTAGACCTAACCTGTCTCAGCCTCTTTCGACTGTAGAGTATACAGTTAATTGACTAAAAATATATTTTTTCTGTTAGCATAATGCACGAGTGTAGAAAATACTTCACATGCTGTGATCTGTGCTACAGTGCTGCTTGCCTTAGAGATGCCAATGATACCTTAGTGCGTGCCATTACTGATATTACTTGAGCTGAGGGCATTTTGGAATTTGGAAGTACTGTGCAATTTGAAGATATTTGTTCTTATCTACAAAATTTAGCACTGAAAGCACTTGTTCCACAACAACTAAATTTGGTGCGAGACTAGTTTATAAACTGCCACTTAAAGACAATGCACTATTCGCACACCAGCAAAATTGTTGGAGTGTGTACCTCTCCAGGCAGATTACAGATAATGACTGAATGCAAGTGCTGGACATGGTGAAATGAGTTTCTAGGACGCACACAAGCGTGTTGTGCAGGACCTGCACCTTGCTGAATTACTTCAGTAAATACGCATAAGCTCTTTGAAAGGTCTCAAATATAAAGAGAAGGGGGTTTAGGGCAGCAAGGCTGGAGCCTGGTGGTAATATCCTGCTGTAACCACATCCGCATACCCTCGGGGAGCAGGACCGAACGTGGCCGTGGTCGAAGCGGGGGGTCCCATAGCTGGGGGGGGCTGCATTAGGTGAGGTGGCCTACTGTGCCTCACTGCCTGGTGCCAGAGCTGGGCCAAGCTCCTGTCACCCCCTCCCGTTCTGCCATCAATCTGGGGAATATGTATATGCAGTTGTGCAAATACTTACTAAAAAGCAGTCATCTCAGTTAAGATTCCATTTTTCCAGCCAAAATATTTATAGACTCCTGATTAACTTTTTAATCAACACTTAAATTTGCCCCTTAATGGGAGAAAGATTTTTGTGCCTAGTGTTCTTTCCTTTGGATCTGTATGCAAGGCTTTACCGGATGACGTTAATCAATCGTGTTTGTTGTACTCTATTAGTCTATTATTGTCTAGATTGGTTATGATTTTGCTTTGTTGTTTTTGAATATGTTTTTCAGTATTTAAAACAGTTCAGATTTTAGATGGGAGACTGAGAGGGGAAAGGAGAATGTGTCGTAGATCAGTCTGTCATTTAGTTCTGAATATAAAACTGACATGAAGCTGTCAAAAGGAGAAAGCAGGAAAGAGTATTCACTTCATCAGTGGGAATAGGAAATCTTGCGCTTGGAGCATTCTAATTTTTAAACTTAGGAAAGAGACTAAATTTACATTCCCAAAAAAAGTACTTTTCACTGAACGCCGTGAATGGATTTGGCATGAGGAACGCACACACTCCCATGATTGCTGTCTTTACTGCGTATCCCCCTGGTGCTTCAGTTCATCATATGACACAATATTTTGGAAGGGCTCCAGAGAAGCTGTCATGGGCAGTGGTGTCAGTGATCCGTGCGTAATGCGAGTGTATTGTGCATGATGGACCCACACCATTGTAGGAAAGAGAGCACAGCGGCAACACTGAAGGACTGCATAATAAACATCCTCTATTTATGGGATGGGGGTGTTACTCATTTGTACTCTTGCTAAAGGGGGCAGAGCATCTACTGTTAGTTCGAACAGGACACTTGGTCCTGGGTTCGTGTCCCTGTATGCATCCAGTATGCATCTCTGTAAAATGGGCACAACTGTTTTTATTCCTAATCCAGCAATCTAATATGCGGCAAAAGTGTTTCGTCTTGTGCAGTTCAGCATTCCCTGGGAGGACACTGGAGTGTAAGTAATGGCTAGAGGTTGCATTAAACTGAAGTGTTTACCTTTTGCATCTACTTAGCTTGGCAAAGATGCAGAGACCTTGTGTGTGTGTGTGTGTGTGTGTCTGCTGCATACTAGAATCAAAGGAGAGATCTCGATGGTCTTTGAAAAGGGAAGGTGTGCTCTTAAGACTTACTTCTTCCCTTAGCAGGAAGGTGATGGAGCCTGGCTTTCTAGGAATAGGCGTCCTGTGTGCTGAAACCCCCATATGTCCTTAGATCGCCCTCACGCAGTTTGTGACTTTCCCCATCCCTCTGCCTGTAGTTCCTTCTGTGTCACCCACCCCTGCCCTGGGGTGTCTGTTGCTCTTCCCAGTGTCCCCCCCTTGTCTGTGCAGGCCAGAGGCAATGATCCAGCTCTGGGTGCATGGTACCTATAGCTCCCCGCCGCTCAGCGGGCTGTGGCTGAACAGAACAAGAGCTTGTGCTGCTCTCCTGCCTTTAGTGAGGCACTCCGTGGGTCTCCCCTCCACTCTGCTGGCAATTTGCACTGAACTTTAGTTTCTTTGTGACCTTTACCCTCTGTCAAACCCAATTGAAGTTTTCCAGCTCAGAAGTTACTGGGGAGGATGGGCGGACGACAGCTGAGCAGAAAACAGTTCTTGGGCTTATTTGAGCTAATTGTTCTGATGGTTGTGATTGAGTGGGAGCCAGGAACTCATTAGTTCTAATCTGGCCTCCAAGACTTCTATTGCATGGCCATAGAGCTGTTGTTATATTTCTCTCTCTCTTAGTTTATTTGTGGGTAGAATGATACCCTAAAAGTAATGCTGTAAAGAATAATAAATGCAAGAGATTTAGAAATTCTACAGCATCTCATCGTGCCAACAATGCTTGCACAGGGCGATGATATACAGTGAAGCTATATGTTCAGTGCATCCTAGAGAATGTCTCTTCTCTAAGAGCTGGTACTTGCTTCGGAGGAAGTCAGTGACAACTGCCACTGATTTATGGAGCAAGATGGCTCTGAAGGCTGCCTGTACTGAGAATTGGAACCATGTTAGTAACGTCCGAGCAAACCACGTTTAAAACAGGGTTCTTGCTCTAATTGTGTTAACACGATTTCCCTGGGCAGTAAAGAAAGTGCATAACCATGTACTTTGCAAAGTAACAAAAGATAATTATAATGTAATCGCATTTCATCCATCCTGAAACCCTCCTGCTGTCTGGGTTAGCCAGCCAGCTCACAAATAAAATGCTTCCAGTGGAAATGTGGATGTTTCTGGCTCTTCTTCCATCTGAGCCTCCGTTTTCCTCATATTTATGTAGTTCATATTTATGTAGTTCAGCATTGTACTAGATGAACCCAAACAAATCCTTGGCTGATTTCTGGTGCTGTTTTAGCTTTCTTGAAGGCCTTCCTCCAATACTGATACCATGTTAGGATTCCTCAGTCATAAAACATCACAGTTGTATTTGATTATCTTATCCATCAGACATTTGTTCTGCATGTTAGTGAGCCCTCCAGCAACCAGAACGTTGTTGCTGCTGGGTGCGGATCTGCCCACTCTCATCACTGGCTGCACAGTAGAATAATTCAAAAGATTGATTTTTGAAAGGTAACTCCTTGGCTGGTGTAGGTTAAAGCGGTAGACAGCTGTCTTCTGGTTCTTTCACTTTTGGATTTTAAGGACCTAAAGAAATAAAATTTTGAGTTGAATATTGGGTTGACATTTGATAAGTGAAAGAGAGTGGAAGCTTGTTGCTTAGGTCTTGAAAGGAAGCGCGGCCAGACTAGTGCTGTGAGAGCCACTTCTGCATTGTCAGGGACATGGAGTCTGTGACCTAGGCGGTGCCTTCTGTCTCTAATTTTGATGAATCTTTGTGGTTCTTTTCTTTAGTTTATTGCCCAGACCTCCTGACTTTCCATTTCTTGCTTTATTCTTTCAGCAGTTTGTTAATCACTGTTGTATGATGACTGTCCAGTGCAGTGCTGGAATGATGCCAGGGCCAAGCCCTGGTCCCTCTCGTGATGGGAGGTCAGGCTGAACGAAAGCGAATCCCCTTCATCCTGCCAGCTGAATTCTAACATCCACTACACCAACTTCATTTTTATTGAAGATCCAGTATTTGCAACCTGATTTGTATGATTTATTGTTGACTGAGGGACTCTTGAAGAGTTTATCAGCCTCTGGCTAGTAAATTTGCTGCTGTGGTTCAAGAATTTCTTATAACACTTTTGTAAGGTGACGACTCTGACATGAGGCTCTAGGAAGGCTGTGAGCAAGTTTCTTGTGTCTGTTATTAGCTATTACCTTTGATAAATTATTGGGCTAATCTCTGCTGACTACTTAATGCTTGAGAATTGCTCTGTTCCTCTCTTCAGAAGTTAAAACCACAAGTAACTCTTGAAAGGGGAGAGGACAGCAACGCTCCAATCTGTCCCTCCGAGCAAGGACTACAAAGACAGATGGGCAGCAGGTGAACCAGCAAGAAATCATTAAACTAAACTCATCCTCCCAGATCTCTCCTGTTAAGCCATCCAAGTGTGAGATAAAGCATGAGGTGTGCTGGCAGTTCTTGACTTCCCTCTTTTCTCCTCTTCCAGCATTTGGACTGAATCAAAGAGTTTCCAAACAGATGTTTCTTCTGCTCCCTAATTCTGTTCTCACAGTGCAAAACAGGAGCGATGCAGGGTAACTCTCGGCCTGTATTTACTTTTTTATCTTTCTTTCCTTCCTTCAGTTATCCCATCTGCTTATGACTGCTTTTTGGGCCCTTGAGCTATCCATGTGTCAAAAGCAATTCACGCTTTGCCGGTGCTGGGAGGAAAGAAGCAGATCAGATGTGCAGTCCTGAAATGGAAAGAGTGAGACGTGTATATTGAGCTGCTGAGTGAACCTGTGACCGTGCTAAGTTTTTTCTCCAATGTGAAAGGACTCCTTTCGTATCTTAAAGTGTGGGTCCTATTCAGAGCTGTGATTCCCTTTTCCAGATTTAAGGGCCTAACAGAGACCTATTCAACCTGTTTAGGTTGTCTTTAGCCAAGATTGTACCTTGAGCCGTGGTGTGAATCAGTTCAGTTTATTCACCTGGCTCCCTATGCTGACTTAGCAGCTCCGAGTCACTCCTGTTCCAAAGCATCTTGCTGTGTCCCAGGCTGAGAAATCTCTTCTTCCCAAAAGAGGATGTGGCTGATTGTGAGGGTGGTCTTCACTTTTTATATCTGAAAATACTTTGGAAAGGTTTCCTTGGCTGAGCTAGAGCTCTTCAGATGTCCGACTTGGGCTGCTGGCTTCAGAGCCTTACACAGAACTCCAGCCTTCTGGTGCGTTGTAATTTCCATAACTGCGCTTCATGGTGGCTGTCGGGATATTTCTGCTCTGGGCGAGGAAGGCTTTATTTACTTGCCTCAGGACAGCTCTGTGGCAGATTTATGCACAGAGACTGGGGCCCGTGTTTAGTCTTTCACTTCCACACTCACAGGGTATTCCTGCCATGGTCCCACATCCACGGCTCAGGAGTACAAAGCCGCATATCTTCTCTGTTTTGTTTCTTTTCGTAATTGATCTGTTTGATGTCTGTCTCACAGGCTGTCAAACAGGTAGGACTAATAGGTTCTAAAGACATTTTTTTCTTGTCCTTTTATTATTTTCCTTGAAAAAGAAAAGAAAAATGTCCCTGCACTTTTTTTTTTTTTTCTTGCGGTGTGCCCATTTTTGGTTAGTTATCACTACAGCTTCTTTTAGAGCATCCCCTTGGGCTCTGGCTCTCCAGAAATGAGAATCCTGTGCAGATGGTATCTTTAGGGAAAGAGAAAATGACTTACCTTGTCATAATGCAGGTCTGGAAAAACAATCTTGCTCAGTATTTGTTTTTCTACCCACCTTCCCTTTGAATGTGGGAATATTATGGGGAGGAGCTTGATGGATTCTGACCGGCGTGTTTAACTGATAGTTTTTCATCGTTCACCTGGAATGTTGGTCACCTTTAAGGAAAATTTTTTGTCTGTGTGTAATTAGGGATTTACGAAGACCGTGTGCTGTACATGCTTGAAGGGACCTAGTTGAAATGTAAGAGCCCTCAAGGCAGCCTTATAGGTATGTCACAGTGCCCAAATTCTTAAGAGCTAGGGGAATTTCTTGCATGATTTATGCTGCAGGCACAAAACTCAGGAGGGAGACTCTGTGGTGACATTTGAAGAAGCACAATTACTAGCTAAGTAATTTTTTTCCAATTTCTTTCCTCAAAGCATTCTGGAATAAAATAGTGGTCACTAAGAAAAGCCATTACCAGACTGTCCAACCTAGAGTTAAAAGGACTTGAAAAATCCAAATAATGGTGTCACACAAAGTGTATTGCCTGCTTTCCAGGTCCGCCTGCTGTCCTTTGTGCCTGCAACCCCTGGCAGTAGCCATAAAAAGAGTTTTGTGTGTTTGATGGACATCTCCTAATATGCAACTTTGTTAGCAAAAGTAATCTTGTGAAGTGAACCATTACATTAGAATGTAAAGGTAATGATTTGTGACATCGCAGTAGTGTTGAGGAAAATATTTGCTTGATATGCCTCTTTGTGCGTGAAAATCTGTATATATGTATTTGGATATACGGCACCTTTTCACTTCCAAAGTGCAGCACATAAAATAATTCCTGAAACTAGCATCATGGTAAGGTGTTGTGTTCATAGGTATATTTTAATACTTCTAAATATCTATTATTAGAATATTATTACCTAGTATTCTAATATTTTACAAAAAGAGATTGATTTCCTATCTTCAGTTGTTACTTGAACTGATGTCTTCCACCTTTGAAAGCACTTTTTAATGCTGCAGATACATACTGACAACTTAAATTTCCATTTAAGAAACCTGTTTTGGGTGGGAAATCTGCATGGAAGCAGTAAACCAGAGCCAAGTTCAAATTCTGCACAGTATCAAAAAAAAAAACACCCCAATGTTTTATAATGACCTTAAATTTCTTTTCGTAATACTTATGTTGCTCAAAGAGCTATTTCTGCCTTCATTCTGTAGTAGTAACAAGGGAGATCATAATTATTCCTGTGGTTTTAAGCTCATCCTTCTTGAAGTGTTCTCCCTCCAATTTTTAATCTTCCTTTATATCGCTGTTCACTTTCTGTATATCTGCTGGCACAATGTCTTCACTTTCATCTGCATCACACAACTTATAGTTAGATTTGCTCTTTGACACTCACCCCAATTTTTTTGCAGCATGCCAAATTACCTTTTGAGTATCCATCTGTGGGAGAAATCATCCCGCCAGTTTAATAGGGTCAGCTCCTCTGGCTAAGACTGCCGGGTGCAAACTGGACATCGCCGATTGCCTTATTGTGCAAGTTCCCTAAACCTCACGACAGCAAGTGGTTGAATAGCAGTTAGAGGTAACAAGCTTAGGACCAGAAGAATCTTCATCATTTTTATTTCTGGCCTTCTACAGTGTTGGCTTCGGTCGTGCTCTGGAATATCGTATGTTTGATCAGCTATAGAGGCTCGAAGGAAATACAAAGCTGACAGCATTAGGGGTGACCAAGAACACAAATACCTTTTATTTCTATTAGAATTTTCCACAAGCTTTGATTCTGGGAAGTGAAGGAGATGAGACCACAGCTTTTCTCATCTCTCTACTAAATCACCCTGTGCTTTGGTCTAGACTTGCAAATTTGTTCTCAAACCCATTGTCGTCCTCTTACAGTCTAGCATCTCATTAAGAAACTAACTGCAAAATCAACTGCTCTTGCTGACATGTTTCCTGATTTAGATGCAGCTGGATCCAGCTGGGTCTTAATGCCTGAGATAGTCCTGTCGAAGGATTTATTTTTTTTTCCCCTCTTGACACAGTTAAATCTAGTTGCATTAGGAATTTAATTAGGATGTAGTTTAATTGTGTTTTGAGCTGTTCTTTCTCCCATTCAGCTTTCCTAGCAGGGGCTGTGAGTCAGGAAGACTCTTGAGTTCTATTTCTGTCCTTGTCACTAACACTAATGACCTTGGACTACTCTGCTGGGGTTTTTTTTCTGTTCCCCCAGTGCAAATCAGGCTTCTAGTCCTGCTTTTATCCTGATTGTGGTGGGGAGAGAGTGCTTACCTCTGCAGATCTGAGCTGAATAGCTCTCCTTTACTCAGCTGGCCCGTCTGTCTGGGAACAGCAAGCAGAAGTTGAAACTTTTTTTTTTTTTTATTATTATTATAACTTGATGGAAGGTGCCTTGTGGCTGTGTGATGGAAGGTGATTTCTTCTGACTTCATAAAGAATTCCTCCATTGCTTCCGGTGATGGAGATCAGCTTTCTAAGCAGTGGTCTGCTCTGTCTTTGGCTATTGTGCAAGAGAGGGTGAGCTGTGATAGTAACTGATGTAATAAAAACCCACCCATGCGCGTTTGAAAACAAGCTGCCAAGCCTTCACCAGAAAAATCTGAAGCACGGCCCCAGTCATCTGCTGCTTGAATTACTGTTATATTTACTTGTAGATAAAGTGACATGTAGAAAGTAATTCACAGTATCTATCTACCATCTAACGCTAAACAATCAGCTATATTTACAGTCGGTAGGCTGACAAGGTTGGAAATTTTGTTTTAGAATTCGTTATAAAGAGCCAGAGCACAAGGGAGGAGTTCCGTCCTCGGGCTGGTGCTTTGGGTATGGAAACATGAGCCTTTATCTCGTGTTTAAGCAAAGATTGAGTAGAACAGTGGCAAAGGCAGTTGTCACAGAGCTGAGGCTGTCCTGGGCTTTGGGCGTTGTTCCAAAGCGTGTGTTTGCAGAAATTTGCTTTTGAGGAAGCGGGTTTGCAACAGGAGTCAGTCTTGGGTTATCTGGGAGGCTAATCAACCTCCTGCCCGTTACGGTTGCGCGTATAATCGCAGTGTTCACTTGCACAGATCGTCTCTGGCTAAGAAAGAGGTACATTACTGTGTTGATGCAGCTGCAGCAGAATAATTTCTGCTCTCCCGAGTCGGGGACCTTGCCCAGGCACTCGCACCTCTCGCTGCCGTAAGAAGCCATGGCTGACACCAAGCGCATGTAGACAGGCGTTGAGGTTTGAGCCTGAATCTGCCACTGCCATCTCGTGCGAAATGGCTCTGGGTCTGCAAGATCATGGGGCGAAAGAATATTGAGGAGGAATTCACCAAGTGAACTCAGCCCCACGCTGTTTAATACACTTTGGTTGTTTCTCTATTATGCCTGGTGCTCTTAGAAGGAAAGGATGAGGTCTGTGTGGTAGATGGATAAGCTGAGGCACGCGGTCATGGAAGGTGCCCAGTGGGTGTGTGAGAAGGGTCAGGAAGGGAAAGCAGTTGAAATCGAAGAGCTGGTGTTCACTTGATTTTGCCAGGGCTTTCATTTGGTAGTAACAGACTCGGGTTTTACTGGCAGTCACCCTGTTACCATCAGTTAAAAGAAGAATGAAGTTAGAGAAATGAGGTGATGTTAGGTTAACACTAACCAAGGCGAGACTCTAGCAGTTAGCAGTTGTTTGAAGGCCTATTAAATGAAAATCTTTGCAATTCATTTAATGTTTTATTCAAAGACGGAAGCTAACATGGATGCTATAAAACAGGCAGGTTAGCTAGCATGTCTCTAAATTGCTCAAGTTCCTGTTGGGATCTATTGGATTTACTGTAATCTTTAATTATAAAATGTAATTACTGTAGAATGGATTATCAATGTTGGTGTCCGTTTCTGTGGGTTGCTTGGTAACGTTTTTCATGTGCTGAAGCAGTGTCTGTTCTGCGAGTTACAGGCTTTTAAACCCATGAAGTAAAAGCCTGTGGATATTAGTGTCTGCCTAAATGGAACCTTTCAATCAACTGGCATTAACATGCAGCTTTTTTGTTATTGTTCTGCTCTTACGTAAAAACGTTCCTATGGACAGTGTCCCAAAGAAGTAGCCCGAGAAGTTGCTCAGCTTTGTATTAAAGATTTTCAAATAAATTCTAGCTTTTTTATAACATTCTGCCATGGTGTTTGTATGGATATTTATATCTCCGTGTGATAATGCTAAAAAATGGGCAACAGATAATAAACATGGTACTGTTTCATTGCCTTTTCCACAGTCAACCCTGAATTATACAAGTGTATGCAAGTCTGATTAGAAAAAACTATCATCCATTATTCCAAATATAAATGGCTTATCCTGATGTGTTCAGGCAGACTTTTTCTTCTGTCTGCAAGACTGACAGTCGGTTCCTTTTTTCCTCTGCATCTTGTCATGTGGCAAATTATTTTTTACACAGCTGGGGAAAATATATGGCATTATATTGCAGGTTAAAAAATTGGAACTAAACCAGAGCTATTTTGGGGTAGCAAGAAGGTTAGAGATGGGAAAGAACAGGTCCTAGTTTTGAAACTGGTATGACAACTAATCTTCCTCCAACTGCAGAGAAAGGAAGAAAAACCTGTCTGGTAATTTGAGGTGGTGAAAAAACAAGTAAGAAATATAATAGGGAAAGAAATATTTAAAATTACACCCACCAACACCCTTTTTTTTTTGTTTGGGTTTTTTTTGGTGTTTTGGTTTTGGTTTGGTTTTGGTTTTTTTTTGAAAACCCGAACCAGGAATTTCTTAGACAGCTTAATAGTTAAATGTTTGAAGGGGAGTTGAAGAAAGAGGGCTAAAGAGCCACAAAAGTGGTTATCTTGTAAAGATAATGGCTTTGTGTAATGTTCCTTGGAAGTTCTTGGAAGGGGCTGATTGGTTGGTATATTTAGATTTCATCTTTCAAGCATTTGCTAATTATCCCAGCCTAGATGGATAAAACTAATCAAATAGCTGTTTGGGAATGTTCTGCATTTTTAAATCTTCCCTGGTAACAAAAGGAGGGCAAGTGATAGTGGGGGGGGGATTTTTTTCTTTTTTTCTCTGATCCCTCTGCTTTTTGCAAGTACGTAAACCCAGGGATTTTCAGTGGTTCAGTTATTACGTACGTTAAAGAACATCAGATTTGCACATCACTTCACCGTGAAAACTCTTCCTTGGCCAAGTTTTTATCCTGAGCCCTGTTTCTTCATTGTCTGGATCACAGAACTCGCAAAATACCTTTTTCTTCTGAATTCTTCCCGACTGCCTTTCCACTGGAGTCTGATTTTTCCATAACCTCAGGTTCCCTGAAAATCAGTAAAGTGGTGGCACTCTAAAAATGAAGACTGTGGTACACGTGGGCAGAAACTGTAAATCCCAGCTGGTCAGTGTCTCCCGTGTTACAGCCTGGGTGGCATCACAAAGGCACAGCCGGACCGAGGGACAGTGGTATGTCATGTAGCGTGTGCAGAGAGGGAGTGTTAGCAACTTTGTTGATGCTGTTATTTACTGAGTCCGGAGAGTTGATTTTTAGTGTGTGATTTGGCATATTTCTGAGGAAATGTAAGAATTCTTGCTGAGTTAAGACACCGCAAGAGCAAACAGAAACGAGAGAATGGGCAAAGCTGTGGTAGCGGTGTAGGTGCTGTTGTGGTGTGCTTGTTGGGTTTAGCAGATGGAGAAGTTTGGGGTATCGCGGAAAACATTAAATACTTGTATGATTTCCTGCTGCAGTATTTGAAGGACACAAATACTTAGTGTTTGGTCCAGTATTTTAAAGGAGAGTATTTATAAAGCTGACTTCTAAGTAAAAATATTTCCATACATTAAGTAAAAAAAAAATAAAAAATGCTCTGGAGGCAATTTTAACCCAGCCTTGTTCTGCAGTGGTTTTGTGTGATTTATGCTGCAGCGTTGTGAACCTGCGAAGTTGTAGACGAAGACCCTGAACCGGCAAATAGCTTGGTGCGGGGCTTTGCGCTCGGCGCCTGGCTCTGCGCAAGGCTGTTGCCCGTATGAAATACTCGTGGGCTTGAGAGCAAGATCTTTTTTGGGGTTTAGATGGAGCAAAGCACAAGAAAACGTAATGGCCTAAATGATGGAAAGTGATAGTGCGGGTTTTCAGAATTTAGTTTAGTTACTTGTAGTTGATTTAAATATGTAATTGTCTAGCTGGGTAGCTGAAGCTCGCAAAAGTAAAAAGTGACTTACAGATTATAGAAAAGAAAGAGCAATCTGACAAACTCAATTATAAATTTGAAAGTCTCTGCTATAAATCAGCTGAAAGTTAGGGTGATTAGAATTTCAGGGCCAAATAGATAATTGTCTATTAGATGGCAGATGGCATACTGGTAAGAACAAAATCTAAAATTATGGATCTATTTCCATAATTTTTGTGGTTCTGGTGCCATTTTTCAAATCTGAAATGGCATGATGTTAATGCTGACGTATTGTGATTTGTCATGACTAGAATGGCATAAAATATTCACTTCTAACCTTGGCGTCTCATCAGAAAGCGGACATAAAACCCTCACTGTGCAAACTTCCATTTTGCATCTCTCAGCTCCATCCTCTTCCGTTTCAGCCTGGTGTTTGGAACCTCTGTCAGAGAAAGCTTCCGAAAGCTCCATCTCATTCCTCCGTACAGTATATAAATGTGGAGTCCCCACTTTTAGAAACTTGATGAATCTCTTTAGTGGTTTGGAAGTTGCAGTGCTAAATTTGGATTGGAAAGACAGCTGCAGAAAGCCAGAATGGGCAGAGTGGCGCAGATGCTTTTGGCTTTTAAACTTTTCCAGTTGCTGCGTTTGGACCCCTCGTTAGAGAGAGGAAAGCTTGATCTTGGAAAATGGAAGGGTACCACATTATGCATCTTGCTTCCCAAATATACAGGATTTAAAAGCAGTGAGCTAAGTTTTGTTCACGTACGGGAAAACTGACAACCCTTTAGCATGACGAGGCAGCATACCCCATCGCATCTATCCTCTCTCTGCCTGATTATCAGCTCAGGACAGAACAGAGCAGGAGAGTTTAAGACATTGCAGCCAGCACAGCCCGAGAAATCATTTTGTAGTGAACCTTTTTGCAACACCGTGACAAATGCAGCTTAAATGGTTGAATAGGCAAATTAAGAATAAATGTATTTATTCAAATAGCACTTGGGAGTCCTGTGTGAAGCGAGTCACTTTGGGGTGTCCGTCAGCAGGCCTCACACAGTCCCTCCTTGGGTGAGAAGATGGAAGGAGAGGAGGAGATTTCTCTTGTAGGATGTAAGTGGCTGTTGAAGGGAAACCCCAGGTAGTTTTCTTGCCTGTGATGGAGGCGTCGGTGAACCCTGGATCCCAGAGAGCCATCTGCACCAGTGGGGCAGAGACGCTTAGGTTTCTCACGTGCTTTGAAGAAAGAACTTTGGACGTTCTGGAATGGAGGGGTTAAAAAAGTTGAGGGAAGGAAATAACTTTAAATTTCATACTCAGCTTAAAATGAGGCTGATTCAGAATTACAACGTTAGGAGTTTTGTGCAACAAAACAGAGTCATTTCCACATCCTCTCCATGTCCAGGCTCTCTGTGCCAGAAGGGTGGGTCCTCCTTCCTCAGCTCTCATTCAGAAGAGACACGAACCGAATAGATGCCTAGCTGTTTCCTTTCTGGTGCAGGAGCCCTGTCGCTCGCTGTGGGAAAGCTGTCTTTATGGAAACACCATCTTTCCTGCAATAAGTTTCAGGATCAGGCTCTGAGACATAAAAACATTCACTCGGTACTGTCAGAGAGAGTCCAGAGTTCCTCAAAGATTTGCCCTGTTACATTAATGAAGAACGAGAACTTCCCATTTAGAATAAAGTTACCACTGAAAAAAAAACCCCAGAGATCTAGCGAAAATAAAACGAACACCCCAAGTCATATGATTGAGGCATGTTTGAGTGGATTCTTCCCCTCACCCCCATCATTATTTAGTTTTCTTGGAGCAGAGTGCTCCAGTGACTAATTCATCCCACACTGAGTTTTTAAGACCCAAGTTGACTTTATTTGTTTGTCCAACATTCCTTCTCCTGGTGGTGTTGGAGTCTGAACGTTATCAATCAGTTCAGCAAATGTTTATCTTCGTCCATATGACCAGCTCCGTGAAACTTTACTTTGGAAGCTTGATGTTTAAAAAGGCGGGGAGAAATCTGGTGATGTGGCTTTTTGTGTATGCGCGCTAATTAAGGAGGATACTGCCAGAGGCCTGCGATGTTGGGTTTGTGAAACACACAGCTGGAGGGAAGGACAAAAGTAAGAACTGAAATGACAGTAGGAATTTCAGACCAAAGTAACCTGCATATTTTGATCCTGAAATAGACCAGTAAACGCGTTGCGGTGCTAGACAGGGGCACTCTGTGGAGGAATGATTTGTTTTAAACTGTCCTTTTCTTTCAAATGTCTTGTTTGAGTGAAGCATTTTAGAAGACTCTTATCTTTGTTGAGCGACGGTGGAGAACATTGTTGATTTTCTGAAGCCGCCTTCTTTCCTTTTGTTATCTGACTTTTTTTCCAGGGATTGAATCAAAGAATGTACAGGTCGCTGCGATGGTGGGGCTGAAACTGCTCAGAGCCAGGCTGCGTGGATTATAAAAGGGAGCTTTATTTAAGGCACTCCTTAGAAGCTGACAAGTCCTAGTCTCTCCTAGCTGCAGAGAGGATACTTGCAGGTTTAATTTTTCCTACCAGCTGGAGCCAAAGGGGCAAGAGGACAGAAAAAGCAGTGCTGATGAGTGTGTGTGTGTGTGTGTGTATGTTGGCACTCACACAAACCCACCGCCTTGCAGTCCTCAGGGAAAGGTTAATGTGCTGAGCCCAGGCAGGACAGTTCAAATGTCCCAAAAGGAATTGTTTGAGTTGGAAGGAGTTTCTCAGAAATCACCCAGCCCATCTGCAGGACGCTGTTAAGAAAGCACTTTTGAGTTTTGA
Source organism: Pluvialis apricaria (assembly GCA_017639485.1). Classification (NCBI taxonomy): domain Eukaryota; kingdom Metazoa; phylum Chordata; class Aves; order Charadriiformes; family Charadriidae; genus Pluvialis; species Pluvialis apricaria. The sequence goes on along the minus strand of CM030027.1, from coordinate 4,597,411 downwards.
TAAGTAGATATCAAAATGTCATGCATTTCCCCTTTCTCCTTTATGAAGCTACTCTGTTAATTAATAGAAAGAAAACTTCAGTGCAGTCCTTAAACAAAGACCAATTTCTTCCTTTGTTCACCACAGCATTAAGCGCATTGTGTACCTCAGTGGTGCTGCTTTGCCAAAGTTGTGTGCGTAACTGCTGCAAGGTGGGCAGATGGGGGGCGGTTTCTCAGTTTGGTCAAGGTTCGTTATCGCTATCATAAAGAAATGCGAAAACTCAGAAAGTTACATCCCAATACGTAGGGATATATCAGCTGCGGCCTTACATTTTTAGCCCATTTCAATTACAGTTCTGAAATACTGATACTCCTTGAAAAAGGTGAGAAATTCAGAGATGGAGGCATCTTTCTAAAATTCCCACATGATTTGCCCAGCCCAGGGGAAAAGTGGAGTCTCAGCGTGATGGATATTGTGGTACTTCTGAAATGTGCCAGTCCCAAGTTCTGCACCAGGAATGATGAGTTTGAGACTTCGGCAAACTGCTGAATGCAGCCCCGTTCATCACTGTTCAGTGCGAATTAAGATTTTATAATTAATGGGCCATTGGTTGCTGGATTTAGCAGTGGATGGGAAACTCTCATTTGTTTCCAGGCCTGAAGTTCAGAAAACTTTCAGTTCTGCTCAGCACTTTCATTCAACTTTTCTTTTTACAGATGATGAAATTCGCTTGGGATAACTACAAACAATACGCACTTGGAAAAAACGAACTGCGACCGCTGACTAAGAATGGCCACATTGGTAACATGTTTGGTGAGTTCTGAATCAATTTTAGTGAATTTCATTGCTTTTTTTTTTTTTGAGGTCACATGTCCACGTCGGTTCCTTTCTCTGCAGTGCAGCAAGGTATCGAGAAGAGCTTTGATCTCTTTCCTCTTTTGATTTTTATGAAGTGAGACACTTAATACAGCTCCTAGGGGTTACCTATTCCGTTGCTGGGAATCTCATTCCTACAGGCATCTCTCAATGCCCAGCCTGTGTCACCTCTGTGTGCGGATTTAGCACCAACCATGTCTGAGAACAGTGCTAAAACCAACCAGTGTCTTTATTAAAACATGAAGTCAGTCCAAACCTGACAATGCTGCTATTTGTCTAAGCTTGTAGACGTCAGGACCTGACCAAACTGAGCATTTCCTCTCTCGTTTCTCCACTGTTGAGCAAGATGTGAATTCCATGAAATATTGAGTGAGTTAATCAATATTAAAGGCTCTTTATACTATGTGCTTACTGGCTTGTATAATTTTACTCTTTAGCAGATTTCCTTTTTTTGTGTGAGCCACTTAAATAATTTCAGTGCTATTCCCCTGGTCATTCGGGTGGGATACTTGTTGACTTTCTGGGATATAAATTGTCTTTTTCCTCATTTGCACTCAAGGCGTTTCCCCGCTCTGCTCACTGTGCCCTGGCTTGGCCTTGCCTGCGCAGGTTGTGCCATGGTGAGAAGGCGGGCAGGATCTGCTTTAGCAGCCCTTTCCCACCCTTCCTTGGGGAAGATTTGCTGTCCAGAGGTCTCTTGGCTTCCTTCCACAGGACTCGGCTTTGCAGAGATTATCTCCTGGAGTCCCTCGCCCAGATTATTATGGAATAGAGTTCTTTAGTGGGCAAATTATCTGTGAGCTTTATTTCCTCAGGGCAAAGGGATTGGACTAATACAGTATGAAGAAACGCTCCCATTCCTGGTTTTGCACTCTCTGGGTGTCCCAGTCCTTCTCTCCATCAGGTAGAGGACATGGGTGTGATCTTTCAGGCTGTAGATGTGCTTTGTGTGGAGACTGAGTACAGCCTCCTGTGCAGGCCTTATTAGCTTTGGGGAGCTGCGAGATATGTGCAAAAGTGAAGGTTTGGAAGTGGAAACAGCAGCAGCTGTCCTGTAGGTGCCTTTAGGCAGCCGTGTTTGGCCTCTGGACTGCAAGCGCTGATGGCCCTGATGGAGGTGGCAGAGGAAGGGCTGGCTTTCAGTTTAGCCACAGCAGGGGGAGAAACCTTGGTGTTCCGCTTGTGGTGCCACCCATCAAGCCCTTTTATTGCCCCAGATGAAGCACTCGTCTCTTTAGTTCCTGCAGAAGTACCAGGAGAGTTAACTCACGGCTGGTTGTGCAATACTGTAAGTTGCATGGAAGCCGTGTTAACTGTTGCTGGGGTATCTGGAGGAAACCGTTTTGGAAGTGTGGCTTGTACTAGCACAGGCTCTGGCCCAATCTCACTTTGTCAGGAGCAGTGATGTGGGTTTGTTCATCCTTTGCCTTCCTCTTACAACGCTCCAGGAATACCCAGGTTTCTTACGTGAGAATTTGCATTAACTTCAGCACTAAGTTAGGCATTTTGCAACTTTTCCATTCTGGCAAGCGTGTCAAAATTCCTTGAGGAGCGTGCCTGTAAACAGACAAAAATATTGAAAGCTTTTAAATGCATTTATCGTGCTAAAACAATTGGCAGTACTTACGCTTGTTTGTAGCGTGTTCTGTGAGCACTCTCAAGGAAAATACTTTGGAGCACAAGGATTTGCAGACAATTGCAGAAAAGAAGCTACATAGAACGTATCAGCCTCTTAATAGGCTTTTGCTCCTTTTAACTGTGGCTGGTAAAGAACAGAAGCGTTAGGCAATCTGTTGCTGCAGCCCTCTATCTCTCTTGTCTTCAGAGGCTTTTAAAAATTAGGACAGGGCACTGTTCGCCTTCTTCATTGTTGCCCATTCCCCCTCCTGTCACATCGTGCATCTTTTTATTCCAAACTACAGCTGTAATGCAGGCAAATTGGGCACTCTCCAGGATGGAGGTGTCAATGTTAAGCTGACTTTTCTCTGCAGCTGCTTCCATGTGGGAGGGAAGGAACCTCTTTTGGGCTATTTTGAAGTATGTTTGGGTGCATGAGAAGCAATCAAGTTCTTGAGGGGTGATACATTTTGCTGTTGTGGATGTGATGCTCACTTGTAGCCTAGCCTTCAGTTTAGCAGCCTCACCCTGGGGGAAGTGGGGGAGCTGCTCTTCATCAAATATTCTCTCTAATTAAAGTAGAAATACAAAATAAGCACTCACCTCCTGCTCCTACGTAGCATTCTGCTTCTCTTAACAGCCATGAGCTAGCATCCCGCTCCAACACCTACCCCAACGGCAGGAAAATCACAGGCAGGAAAACTCTTGTGTCCCCACCCTAGTTAATCTCCTTTCTCCGCTGCCGTGGAAGGTGGCAGCTCGCATCTGGGAGAGTATCTGCACAGCTTCCGTACTTCGTCGTACCCAGAGATCAGACTTGCCCATTACTCAAGTAAGTGCTAGGCTGCTACATACGCTGGAAGGCAGCATTCCCACTCACTTGGACGTTGATGTGGTGACTTGGTCTTGCATTCCTACTCGTGATTGATCCTATTCCTAGGGCATTGATTTCATCAAGATTCTCCCATGTTCTGGACATAGCTTATTTGTACAGAAATCTTCTGATTGCTGTGATTTATAATCATTGCAACTTGAAAGCCCTTTCCTTAAATCCACTAGCTGTGGTTCTTTCATAAGCATTATTTATTCATCTGTCACGCTTGTGATAAGATGTGCCATGCTAAACATCCCATCCCATGCCCTCCAGTAGGGTAAACAGGGTTTAGACTTGCAGCCATTTCAGATGTGTGATGATTTCCCTGGAAATTATGCCATGGAAACAGGAAAAGCATACTACTAGGGTGGAAGGATGATCTCTGTTAGAATAAAAACTGCACCACAAGGTTCCAGTGTGAATGACTGCACAACTGCGGGGTTTTCAGAATTATCTGCAAAATTTCTCTGCGCATTTAAGCTAACTCAAGAAGACCTGCAGAGTATCTGGCCAATGTTAGAATCAGGCCGAAAACATGCTTGTTTAGGAGAACTATTTAAAAAAAATGTCACAGCTGAACTTGTGGCTAAGGGTGAAGGCTAGAGATCCGCAGGGTATGTATTCGATTCCCAATGCTGATCTAGTTATTTTAACCCTTCTTACCCTAGCATCTCGGCATTCCTGTCTTTGGTATTGTGAGTATTAAATTAATTGATGTTTGCAAAGCATGTTGAATTCCTTGGAGTGAGGCTGCTGGAGAGGGCAACTGTATTATGTAGCGCAGCACTTGAAATGCACCTGTCACTGTGATATCCAGCGTTAGATAGCTGAATTATTATTCTGCCCGCTCGCCGGGTCTGTCATAGCCACTTATTTTTCTGACAAAATGTTTTTTAAATCCTGTTAGCTTTACAGAGTTTCTCTAGCTATGTGAGAGTGAGCTGGCATCTATTTCTGCTCATGCATCAGCTGAATTGTCAGTTACATTTTGATTGCACAGTCTTTTAACAATGATAAGGTAAGAAGCCTGATTTTCAGATATCACTTGAAGTGTGCAGTGCTGGCAGCAGAAGAATCCTTCTTTGACTTATAACCTGAGCCAATTTGCTCTGAAATCAGTGACAGTAAGTAAATATGGAACCTTGCTGTGCTGTTAGACAGTCATTTTTCACCACCTAACTGCACATTAGTATATTAATTTTGGTATAAAAATAGCAACCCTTAACTAGGTTCCCCCCTTTTTTTACTCTCCCCCCACTTGAAATCACGCCTAAAATTATTAATTGCCTTGTCACAGCCATTGCTTCTCTCAGCATATGCTGAATTTGTGCATCGTTGTGAAGCTCTGTAGCTTTATCTGATGTGAATCCATGTGACAACTGTCACATCTAGGCCACATCCAGGTCACCAGAACTGGATAGCAGAGGTCTGACAGCAGCTGGCTCTAAAAGATGTAAGGCGTTGAGAGTTCGTCCTTGTGTAGGGCCCTGCATGTTGTTCCACGTTTGATTGCTTGGTGACAGCGTACACAGGGCTTTCTGCATGGGATGGATAACAGTTCTTGGAAAATCAGTGGCTGCTTAGGCTGTGTTTGTGTACGCAGCTCAGACATTGGCCTAAACTGTCCTGACAGTTTGTTTTGAAGACAGGAGGTCATTGGTCTCGGTTGCCTGGAAATAGTGCTGTTTTGGCTCTCCAGGATAAAAAGAGATTGAAGTGGCTGGGGAAGAAAAGTAGTGGCCATGTGAGTATATACAAAGAGGCCTCTAGAAAGTACCAAGCTGATTGTCCTGAAATTCAGAAACATTCAATTTTTTTCTCCCTGGCAAATGCAGTGCAATCCTACCGGACTTCCTCACTGCACTGTGACAACTGTGACCTGCCCAGTCTCTGAGCTGGATGGAGATTCAAGTAACATCTCTCCACTGGACTTATGCCACCAAGCTCCTTTCACAGGAACTTTTGACAGCAGCTAGAGTGCTCTTTGACCACCAGTTCACGTGCTGAGCCCAATTGGACACAAAAGGCTCCACATCCCAGAGTAAGTCCCTCCAACAGTCCAGTTTAGCTTGTTGAGCCAAACGTTTTCCAAATAGCTGCTTCTTTCATCGGTGATTTAGCTAGGAAACCATAAAGCAGGCAGGAAACGTGCCCACCTCAATTAGAAGCAACAGGAGTTGATATATGAATATTTAACAGGGGAAAGGTAATTGGATGAAAATATTAATTTAGCAACATTCTAACTACCAGAAGAGAAATGGTAACCTCCAATTGTGCAATCACTTGGTGCAGCTTTTCTGTTCTGCCTATGAGTCTCTTTCCCTGTGATCACAAAATTACAAAACCCTGGAGTGTCCTTTTATGTGATTAAAATAATAATAATAATAATAATTGCTCTCTGAATTTGTATGCTGGATTATTCCTCCTGCCTATTGCACATGACATTACACAGTTGGCTCCGTGGACTTTTTAAAGAGAAAAATATATTGTAATGAAGATGCTGCTGTAACACTGTTGCTCCCTGGCATCATCATCTTTTTTTTTAATGTGGAATGTTAGTCAGTTGAGTATTATTTTCAGGAAGGGCATTCTGAGTTGACGTTGGCTTTTGCTGTCACTGAAATCTGTAGCAGTAAACTTATTTCCTGTCAGCAGGAAGCAGTGAATCAGGATATCCTCCAAATATCAAACTCGTTGGAGATTGGTTGCATGATTCATGTTAGAGCTGACATTTATCCCTGTTACGGGGGTTTTTTTTTCCCCCTGCTTTCCACCTGCCAAAGATCACTCCTTCCAGACACCAAGGTTGTCATTAATACTGCAGGAGATCCATTCCCGCCCTGCTCTCACCTTGGGTCATGCTGAGAATAGTGGCTTCCTTCAAATGTGCTGTTTCAAGCATTAGCTCAAACATCAGGGCTCCACTGAACCCTAAACCTCACACAGAGAGATATAAGCTTATTACAGTGGCTCAGATGACAGGTACTAACTCGTTAGCTTGAAATACTCATTTAAAAAGTTTAAACAGGAAAAAAACATTATTAAAGTCATGTATAGTGGCCTAGGGCCTTCTTCAAACACCTTTGCTATCAAAGCCCTTTTTCTGGGGCTGAGCTAGACCTGATCAGCTCCGTTGTGGCAGCAATTCTTGAAAAAAAAATTGATTTGAACCAAATAGGTTCATCTCCCCTAAGCTGAGATTTACAACTTAGAAAACAAAAAACAAACTTGGAAAATTGAGTGGAGAACAGCCTTGGCCTAAGATGCGAAAGCACAGATGCGCGTTCCAGTGTCTCTCTGTTTGCCGTCAGCCCTTTAGATACGAGGACAGCTGCAAAGATTGGACAGCAAGGGCTTGGTCTGGGCCTGTCTTTAGCAGGAAACAGAGCAAACTTTGCATTATCTTCAGTGTAAAACCATTAATCATCCCAGGCTTCCTCACCAGTTTCACGAACTTTCCATTGACCCTGAGCAGCGTTTGGAGTTTAATGAGGCCTAAAAGTAGGGAGAGTGTCTTGGGATTTGTCAGAACTGCTTTGCACAGCAAAATGGAGGAGAAGGAAACAAAAAAAAAAAATTAGAAAAACAGCCATTAAAGTAGCAATTGAAAGCAGAAAAAGAAAGAAAATCGTGTTGAGATGTTGTGACTAGAGAGCGTTCTTTGGGACCTCTTTTTAAGATGCTGAGGAGTAGAATGTACACCAGTGTGGAGGAAGCAAGCCACGCATGAGCAGCCCTGTTACCATGTAGACAGGGGAACAATCCAGGCTGTAACTATTTTTTTTTCCTTTTTTCAGACTCTGGGGGCTGTATTTCAAAATACAGCAAGCTTGTCTTTAAGATTCTTTCTTCTTCTTTTTTTTTTTTTTTTTTAAAAGCACCCCGTTATGGATGTTGTTTGTGCCTCATTCCGGACACTAATTATGCGGAAATAATTGTCTAATCTTCAGAGATATTGAGCGTGTGATTAAAAGGCAGCCAACTGAGAGTGGGTGTAGTTGGACTGCTCACCGATTCTTCTCTGGATTACGGAGGCGTTGGTGGCAACTCCACAGCAAAAGCTGAGTTGGAGGTTTGGCTCTTCCAACTGGTCTGAACTAACATCCAGCATCCACTCCAAGGATCTTAACGGCACCCCTCTGTGTCGACGTGATAATAACATGGAGTGTACAGAGTTGAATACCAGAGTTGAAACTCCTGACTACACAGATACCTCTGCTTTGGTCAGAATAGATCTTTCTGAAATGCCGTTTGTCTCCTAGCCACCATTTGCAATCAGATGCTTTACATAATTTCTGCTGCAGACGCAAACCCACCTGCTGACACGCACTCCCAGAAACTGCGTTAAAAAAGCAGAGTGAGTTAAGAATATTTCAAAGATTTACTTTTAGCCATGCCTTTTTATGTTGGAAATATCATGAGACTTCTGGTTTTCTTATCTTTATCCCTCTGTGTTTAGCTTTTACTTGTTTATTCAGAAGAGATGGGTAGCTATAAACTGTGTAGCAAAAACCCCAGTTATCTTCTTTGTTTTTAATTCACTCCTTTTCCACTCTTGAAACTTCTGAAGAGATTAGGCAGGTTCAGAACTAGCTCTGCTGTGTTCGATTTCACATTTAGAACTTAACTGCTTCATCATGTCTTTTTTTGTGCTGCTGCTGAAATTTCTTGCCACCTTCATTATGTATCTCATTGGATATTCATCTGGATTAGTGTTAGATTTTGACATTTTTCTATTCGCCTTCAGGAGATCGCATTTCAAATGGCTCCTACAGAATTTCCTTTTCTATAATTTCTCCAGGTACTTGTTTCTGATTCTTTTTTTTACTCTCTGCTGTCCTTTGGGACAAGAGGAGTCGTATCTTTTGCTTAATCAGTAGGTTTAACGTCATCCCATAGGACGTCAACTTTCAGATTTGTCACTGGTTTCAAGGTTGGATCTATGTGTTCAGAATATTGTGGTAGGCATTTGTCATTTGAAGACCTTTATACTTTTAAAAAATACTCTCTTTTAGCCTCTCAGGATTGTTCTTGTCTCTAGAGAGAATTTTTTTGGAAGTTCAAGAAAATCCCTTAGCCTTTGCTTGAGGCATCAGTGTGAAAAACGGGGAGGATTTTTTTGGACTTACTAAAATTGTTCATCCTTCTTCTGATGTTTTATTCTCAAAAAATCTACTGCACCCTAACACATTTTATATGCAGTTCCCAAAAGAAAAAAGGGGAAAAAAATCAGTGCAGGAAAATGAAGGTGTTTCAAGAGAAAGTTCTAAAGGCAGAGGTTGTTTCCATACCAATTTCAATATACCCATAATATCCTTGCTCTGATACAAACATGCAATTAAGTACACCTAAGTTACGCCTATTTCTCGCCACAGTGCTTTTATCTGAATACATGATTACATAGGGATATCATTTACTCGCAGAGCTGGAGGATGGGAAAGCACAAATTATGTGAATACCAAAGTGTAGCGTGGTCCAAGATCACAGCATTTCCGGTGATGGTCTTCACAGCAGCCTTGATTTGTCTGTCTCGCATCTTAATTTCCAAAATCAAATCTGTGCTGTGCTGTGCAGGCAAGAGCAGATAATTCAGGAATGAAGAAACTGAGGATCAAGTTTTTCCCGTATGTGAGAGCAGAAAGCTTTCATTGACTTCACCAAGGCCATCTTCAGGTGTCTGGAAGTGGAAGTCGCCTTCAGGCATTAAAATTAACACCTTTTGACTAGGCTAGAACGTTCCTTCTCTCTTGGCAGGCTGCATCCTGGTTGCTGTGGGAACCAGCATTTTTAATTTCCTGACTTCTGTGTACATCCAAAATTGTAACTGTGATGTACTCTGTCACTAAGGTAGCTTTGGGGGTTTATAGGGAATCGAGCCATCAGAAAGCATTTTATGTAGCACTTCCTTCTCTCCGAATCACTTTGGTGCATCTCCAAGGGGCATCTTCATGAGGCTTTTTGGAGACCTGCAATTCTCATTCATCTTAGTGAGTAATCACAGAATAAAAAAGGAACAGTGAGAGGTCATTTAGTCCTTCCCTTTTTAAGCCATCCCTAAGCTACCCCATGTTGGAAAGTCACCACAGGCATTCTGCTTCAGTGCTTTACAGTTTTAAAGCTTGTACTGGTGTCTGACCTCACTCTCCTGTGGAAAGTTAAGCTGTGACTTCTTGGCCTCTCCCCGTGGTTGTGGAGAATGGTTTACCATCTTATTCTTTGCAGCATCTCTTTGTGTCTCTGCAGAATGTTGCCAGGTTCCCTTCTGTCTTCTCCCCTCAAGGCTGAGCAATGCCAGACCTCTCCAGCTTTAATTGCGGGTCACATTCTGTGGCCTTCTCCTCAGTGCCGTTGCTCCCCTCTGAAGTCTCCAGATGAGCCAAATGTTTCTTGAAGTGGACTCTGCGTCCTGGGTGCGTCTTTGCCAGTGCTGAGTGGAGTGCAAGAGCCCTTTCATGTCATGCATGCAAGACATGTTATTTACCCATCCTGGGGTAGGGTTTGCTGCTTTTTGCAACATTACAACATTGTTGATTTGAGCTGAATTTGTGATCTGCTGTAGCCTTGGTATCATTTTCTGCAGAGTGCTGTCTAGCCGTTTATTCCTTATGCTTCGTGGTTCGTTGTTCTTCCCTCAGGGTGAAATACGTTGTGTGTCCTTATTGAATTGCATCCTGGTTATTTCAGACTGTTTTCCCAATTTGCTAAGATTATTTTGATATCTAATCCTGTCAAGCAACATACTGGAGAGCATTTGGAGTCTTTCAGCCGGGGTCTTGTTGGTGTGACTTTAACAATGTAGGAGAGAAAAGGAAGAATATGGACAGATGGTTCCAAGTGATGGAGTTACCATGGTTTAATGTGTCCCTGCTCATCAGCTGAGACACGGTAATTGACCATTTGCATTCTCCTGACCCATTGCGTTCACAAATAAAATGTATTTAGATTCTTTCATCGTTGATTAGTAGGGACCTTAGCTCAGCTCGTGAGCAGTAACTTGAGTGCTTATCAGTATCTGGGTTGATAGCAGGTGTCCAGGCCCAGCACCTCCCATTCTGTTGCATACTGAAGGGCACAACTAATCCTATTAGCTGTATTTCGAGGCAAAGGGCAGTTTCATTCCTGTATCTCTGAACTCTGCTCTCACACCTGGGCTTGTGTTAAGGACCAGATAATTTCTGTGAACACACTATGGGAGGTGGTGTTTGCTTGTCTGGACTACAGATAAAACCACGTCAGGGATGAGCAGTTTTATAACCCAAACTAGAATGCACTGTCTGTTCTGCAAAGCCGCTCCAGAACGTGTCTTATCTGCTGCGGGAAAAATGCTGTCTAGGGTTACAAGCTGCATCTCTCTCCTGTGCTGTCATAACACATCTGCCACAGCCGCTTTTTGGGAAGTGTGTTTGGAAGATAGAAGGGCACCTTCTTCCTGATTATTATAACGAAATGACTCTCCTTTGAATTCTAAGATGAATTAGCAGTCTCTGCTCATTAACTGCTACCTATACGTCTCGGAGTCCGTGGATAATAGTTGCAGGTAGGACGTGTGTGTTTGTTTTAATAGGCCTGTTGGGACCCCTCACATTAAATGATGCAAGTCCTCGAGGGGGGGAAGGAGCAATAAATAGTATATAATCAGATTACCTTTAACCAGTCTAAAATGAATTTCGAACATCCAGAGAGGAGAGACCAGCAGTATTTTGCCCCACCAGTATTGCTGCTGTTGTCTTCTGCTTAACCTTCTTGAACTGCTCCTCCCAGAATGACTCCTTGCTTGTCAAATTACCTATCTTTGCCAGAAGTAATCACCTCTGCTTCAGTGACATCTGAGCCCTGTTGCCCAAACAAAGGAGGAAACCTCTTTCCCGAAGGAGCATTTGAATGATTATTGCTTTCAATTTTCCGCTGAGCTCTCCATAGCCGACATAGTCTGCCTGCAATAGAATCTGTGTGTCATGGGAAACGGATTGGATACACGTGGAGAGTGGATTTGCAGTATCTCTCCTGTATCAAGGATTGTGTTCCTGAGGCTCAGTCAAATCGCTTCCTCCTCTATGACACTTTCGAATAGAAACGGTTTGATTCGAGCTCCAGGAGGTTTGGCGTCATGCAGTGACGGGGCAGTGCCTGTTGTTGGAGGATCGCTAAATGATGAAAGATGGTTGGAGAAACTGGCGAAAAGAGGATTAAACTGGGGAGCTGCTGCCAAGTATTAAATGCTTAAGAGTCAGTTGGCAATAGGTGCTTATCATATATCTTCTCTCCCCTTCCACTGAAGGAAGTGACTATCTGAAGGGCTGTTACTGTGACAAGAAATTCATTTTTATGCTGAACACCCTTCGTTTCTTTTTTTTTCCCAGTGCATAATAAGAATATTGCTAACCTGTTCCCACCAGCCTGATCTCCTCCAGACACGGTCTACTTTGCCACATTCCTAAATGAGCATGAGCTCCCTTTTTCTCTCTCACCCATCGCTTGTTCAGGGGGGAGCTGCCACTGCTCGTTCAGTTTGAATGATAGACTTAATTCTTCAGGGGAAATTGATATTTGAAAAACATGAGTGGTTTGTAATCCAAAAAAGCTATTTCTTCCCCAGCTGGAACACATTCTGTATTAAATTTGATCATAGCAACCTAAAAGCCAACACTTCAAGATGCTTCTCTGTGATGCCAGATTTACCTAGAAACTGTGCAGCACATATGCTAACACCCATTGTGTAGTGCAGGTGGAACTGTGATTCATTATCACTTCCCATGAACTTGGAAGATTGTTCCTGTTGACAACGAAAAACAGACTGAGCTATCTCGTGGGCTGGATGTTTGGGCAATCTCCCTAATACCACTCTTCAAAATTCCTTACCTTTAGGTGGGAGGTGGGTCGTCCTTGCTTGGCAGATGGCGCTTTCAAGGTGGTGTTACCTTTTAGTCTCTGCACGGTCTGATGTACCATAGGCTCTGCTACTTCCAAGCCACGTGCTCCAGGATTAGTTGCTCTCCTTTTCTAAGCATCTTTTCAGGGAATAATCAGCACTTTGACCTTTCCTTAATTGGGGCAAGCGTGACATTATCCACCTTGGAGTGTATACGACTATGTTTTGAGTTGATTTAGCTATGAAGCTTACGGAGTGGCAGTAACCTCTTGAGTGATGCTCTGCGTCTAGTAAAATGCATGGTTTTCTGATGGATCCACTAAGTATTTTTTCCAGAACTGCAAGAAAATTAGCATCTTTACCTCAACTTCAGCAAGGCTTCTTACAGTGTCTCCCATCACATCCTCATAGGAAGTGTGGGTGAGATGAGTGGACAGTGAGGTGGATTGAGAAGTGGCTGAATGGCAGAGCTCAGAGAGTTGTGATCAGTGGCGTAGAGTCTAGTTGGAGGCCTGTAGCTAGTGGTGTTCCCCAGGGTTCAATACTGGGTCCGGTCTTGTTCAACACATTCATCAACGACCTGGATGAGGGCACAGAGTGTACCCTCAGCAAGTTTGCTGATGACACAAACCTGGGAGGGGTGGCTGCCACACCAGAAGGCTGTGCCACCATACAGCGAGACCTGGACAGGCTGGAGAGTTGGGCAGAGAGGAACCTAATGATATTCAACACGGGCAAGTGTAGGGTCCTGCACCTAGAGGAGAATAACCCCCTGCACCAGTACAGGTTAGGGGTTGACCTGCTGAAAAGCAGCTCTGCAGAGAGGGGCCTGGGAGTCCTGGTGGACAAGTTGCCCATGAGCCAGCAATGTGCCCTGGTGGCCAAGAGGGCCAATGGTATCCTGGGGTGCACCCAGCCCAGGCCAGCAGGTGGAGGGAGGTCATCCTCCCCCTCTGCTCTGCCCTGGGGAGGCCGCATCTGGAGCGCTGTGTCCAGTTCTGGGCTCCCTGGGTCAAGACAGACAAGCAACTACTGGGGGGAGTCCAGCGCAGGCTATGAAGATGATCAAGGGCCTGGAGCATCTCTCTGCTGAGGAGAGGCTGAGAGCCCCGGGGCTGTTCAGCCTGGGGAAGAGAAGCCTGAGAGGGGATCTCAGCAATGCTGATCAATATCTAAAGGGCGCGTGGCAAGAGCATGGGGCCAGACTCTTTCCAGCGGTGCCCAGCGACAGGACGAGGGGCAACGGGCACAAACTGGAACATGGGAATTTCCATCTGAACATGAGGCAAAACCTCTTTCCTGTGAGGGTGCCGGAGCACTGGAAGAGGCTGCCCAGAGAGGCTGTGGAGTCTCCTTCTTTGGAGATATTCAAAACCCACCTGGACGTTATCCTGTCTATCCTGTCCAGGGTCACCCTACTGTGGCAGTGGGGTTGGACTAGATGATCTCCAGAGGTCCCTGCCATTCTGTGGTGCTGGAATTCTGAGATCTCTGCGATCAGATAATTGATAGTTGAGGAGATTAGTAGCCAGTTGGTAGCCTACGAAGCAGGCTCATCACACTGTCAGCTACCAGTGCTAAATCTATCAGGAACCATAGGGTAGAAGAGATCAGGTGTGGCATGTCAACAGAAACTGAAATCAAGGGTGGTTTGTGTCTCAGGGTGATGGACTTGGTTTCTTGGGATCCGTGAGGGCTTGGCACATTTCCCCCTATGTCTGTTGCCCCCGCTGAAGTGCTAACCTGCTGCAGAGCAGGACAAGCGCCAGGGAGAGGCAACCAGAACTAGTGCGCTAGTGAACTGGGAGCTACGGCCATGCCCAGCGTGTTGCCCCAAGACCCTCCATCGATGGCTGCTCACAGCTGAGGTTGGCAAGGGAGCAGAGGACAGAGCTGCCCACGGCGTGTTGCTCAGCAGAGCTGCCTGTGAGCTGCTGGAGGCCAAGGGCTCTGTAAGGTGGGTTTTGCTCTTCTGTGTGGTCACCCCTTGCTCTGTAGATCAGGGGAGTGTGCGTGGGGTGGAGAGTATTTGGGGTGTGACCTTTTGACCAATGTCTGGAGAGGAGAGTGAGGAAGATTAAGAAGAGGAGGACGGGAAAATAACCTTGGATATGAAGTGTTTTCTGATGAAGTCCCTGAAGTGTAGGTGCAGTGGTTTATTTGGAAAGCAAAGAAAAATGAGGTTGCTCAAAAGCTAATGGACTTTTTTTTTTTAAGTCTGCAGGAGAATGTGCTGATAAGAAAAGAAATAGATCTTTTCTAATTCCTGGTCTACTTTTTTGTCCCCTTTATCTCTCTCTGCTGCTACCTTGTTGCTCAGATGTAATTTGTTTAGTTTACCTTAAATAAAGGGAATAAAGTTACTCTGTGTTACAGCTATCAGGTTCACAGACAAAAACCTCAATAAATAAGACACAGTGGCAAGGCTGTAGCTCAAGTCTGGTGGTGGTGGCTTTGCAGGCTTCATCTGCAGGATGTAGGGACCATTCACAGGCAGCTGAAGGACCAGGTTGTAATGAGATAATTGTGAAGACTTTAACTGAGAAATTTTCTTTCTTCCTGAAAAGGCCTGTAAACCATTTCCTAGTTTCATTTGGATTTTCTGTTTAATTTATGTCAGCTGAATAAATAGTACCAGCCCTGTCCTAGAGATCACTGACAACTGACTTGAAACTACTCATAATGTGAGCAGATTGGCTTTCTACTTCTTGAGAATATCTTCTGGAACTGGATTGTACCTTCCTGTAGCGATACCTAGTGCAAGGTTTCCGTGCTAGAGGGCAATTATGAAAGGAAAAGGTAAAAAATAAACTGGGGGGAGTGGCTTTGCGTGGCCAGCAATGTCATTCCAGAGGGGAGACGAATGGCTAGTGCGAGGTGCTTAGGATGAACAGAGACAGAAACGCCAGGTCAGGTGATGGTGGATAAACTAATGTGATCAACGGAGCTGGTGAGACAGCAGCTGACGAGGGAACAGGCCGGTACACAAGGGGCTGTTTGCTTGATGTCACAGGGGTAGCGTGTGCCTTGCTGTCTGTCGACTCTTGTTTCTTGTCTTGCTGTAACTGGTCCTGAGCAGAACAGGCTAAAACTTTGGTCAGCGTGCTTCATCGCTTTCCCTGAATGTGGATTTTCGTATCTTTTTATTTCTCTGATCCGCATGTTATCTTATTTAAACTCTTTCTCTTTTTAAACTTGGAGGAAAATGCCTTATGCCTTTTTTTTTTTTTGGCTGGCAGAAGAAACTAAGGCCCAATGCGGGCAGGGAGCTCTGGCCTAAACCCAGATCCTGTCTCAGGAGTTCCAGGCTCCCAACCACTTGTTCTGCCTGACCCAGAGCCCTCTGCAGAGAGGACTGGCAAATCTTCACCGCAAAGCAGATTTTTCAAGAAACTGTGCAGTGATTTTCACAGTTTACTTTGTTGCCAAGATAATCCTGAACTGTGTAAAAGTCTCTGTGTAGATTTCGCCCAGAATTCGACCGTGTGCCACCACCCAGAAGATGTCTGGTGACGTGGTCTCAGCCAGCTCCCAGGCTTCTCGCGCAAATCTCTGGGTAAATGTCAAAAGTGCAGTCTGGTCTCCAAGCACTATCAAGGAGAAAAAGAACCAAAAAGAACAAGAAAAGCAGCACTCAGAGATGGTCGTTTTCAAACTCCTGTTTTAACAAGGCACTGATTTTAATCAAAGCCAGTTCAATCCTTTGAAGCCTTCAATACCAGCATAACCAGAAGAAGGGATCTCAGTGTTTTCAGTTCTTGTTTTCCCCTGCCGTCGCCTGCACCCCAAGAGGTGAAGATAAATAACCAGTAACAACTGGAGTCTTTTGTGCCTCAACAGTTAACAAGTTCATCATGTTTCATAGAAACTGCATCCTAATTTTTATTCCAAACAAGATTTCAGCACTAATTTTTGTTTTGACAAATATGATTTGACATAAGAACAGTGGGAGTCAAGACCTTTCATTTTTGATCTAGGTTTACATTGCGCTGATCTAAATTCCTCCCCCTTTCGCTCTTGCCTTTCAATTGTAAACTTGGTTATTAAAGTTAGCAAAAAGCTATTTGAAACTCTCTGTTCCCTAGCATTTAAACAGTCCTGCTATATGCAAGATTAAGTATGATAGCTTCCTAATGACTTGTGCTGTTCATTTTAAGCATTGGCACAATGCATTACTGTACAGATTTTTTTAAATGGCTTTGTTGAAGATGAAGGATTTGATTTCTGTTCACTGAGAAACTTCATAAAGGATTGTTTGCCAAATGGCAGGACCAGGCCCCCTGGGTCTTCTCTCTGTGACATTAGAGACGATATTCCTTAACCTTTTTGCTTGCTCTAGCGTGTTGGCTCTGCCTGCTGAATAGGTGTGTTGGTGAGGTTAACTTGGGCTTCCATCCATCTCTGTGGCAGACAATTCATAATAACAACGTAATAGCAACAGCAGGGGCCCGTGGCTCTCTAAACGCAGGGGATATGGCACAAAGAAGAATTTTGTTCAAGCTAAACTCTGACATCAGGGAGATAGTGTTGAAAAGCTGGTGAAGATACTTCCATCTCCTGCTGCTTGGGAATCCTTGCACCGTTTCCAGCCTTGTAAAGGCAATGCATCTAGGCACACACTAAATTCATCGTTATTCCTTGCACCTAGATGGCAAAGCTGGTGAGGGTTGAGACAGGGAGGCTGCTCGTTGCCTGTGATGTGTGTGCCATTTTGGCGCTGCAGCAGGGCAGGCACCCCTTAGATCCCACACCTGCAAGCCATCCCGCGTAGTGGCTCCCCAGACACAGAGTGGCTGTGGGGGTAAAGCAAAGCTGTTGGTAAAAGGCATTTCTCCTTCCTGAGGAAGAGGGCTGTTAAAGACCCCACTCTTAGCTACTCATGCGCTGAAGCATCACTTTTACAGCTTTTCTAAAGGCTCTCAAGGGACGGACTTGCAGCTGGGAGCCCTTCAAGTCTCTTATCTGGCCTGTGATACTCCAAGTTGGCTATTTTGGGAAGAGGGGAGTGAGGGAAGGCGACTCTCTCTGTCCCTCCCATCACAGCTGCTCTACATTGTCTAGAAAATCAAACATTTGCTGAGCTATAGAGGCTGAACATGTCCTGGGGTTAGGCCACTTGTTTAGCCATTGGGAGATGCAGGTGTGGGTCTGTGTGCGAAGTCTGGTAGCAAAAGGACTTGAACAGGTAGATCACCAGCCTGCAAATACCTCACCCCAAGGAGGTACTTCATTTTGGCCAAAATTGCTTCCTAGAGCCTGAGTAACTTCCAACACCAAAAAAAACACCCCAAAACCAAACCAACCAAAAAAACACCAAAGCAAAACCCCTCCAAAAAACAACACAGAACTGATTTTGACAAAGGGATGCTTTTTGATCTCTGAGAGTGTAACTGGAGAATTATATCCATCAGGTAAGAGAGCTGGTTGGACTTCGTAGGAATGGAGCCGGAAAAGTCAGAAGGAAGAGTGAGGGCTCGTTTCACCTGTGCAAGCATACGAGGGTGTTTTATAAGATTCTGGAAATCGGTCCTTGAAATGCAAGCTGCTGTGCTGGCCGTCCCTTCTCTTTGGGCCTGTTATTCTGCATCCTCCTTAACATAAACCCTCTGAGGTAGGATGAAGGTAGATGAATTGTGCTTTGTTACCAGTGAGTCACTCTGTTGCCTAACTATTGTCTCTTCTTTTGTCAGTGAGTCACTGACACCTTATTAGAGCAGCTGACAGGCCCCAGGCCCTGTTCCCACTGGAAGGAGCGTGATGGGGTTTTGTTTTGAAGGCAGCTGGATAGGCTGAAGAGATGGCGTGAAGCTTGGGCTCCATGGCCCAGAAGGCTGATAGATTTCTTCCTCGGTTATGGGCAACACTTTAGCAGTTTGAACTGATAAAGCAGGAGCAGAGGAGGGGAAGACAAACCATTTTCTAAGCACAGCAAAACCCACAATCTATTTTCTGGTGCCAAGGGAATGCATTGAAAATATCCTGGATGCTCTTGCAAGTGCTCTGCAGTCTCTTTGTTTTTCATTTTTCTTTCTTCACAGTCTGGTTCTGTCCCTCTTCCCTTTCCTTTCCTAATTTTTGTCCTTTCCTTCAGTCCCTGCTCACTCCTTAGTCGTGTAGTTGCTGTTAAGAGAAATCTACCCAGTGCTGTGCATCTCAGCGTGCTATTGTCTGCCTGCAGGGTGCAGAGGGTGGAGGCAGAGGTTCTTTGAAGCTGGAGGTTTTGACCTTGGCTGCAAGAAGCCGTGTGAAAAGTTGTGGCGTTCTCTGATGTGATGGTCTTCTGTTCTGTGTAGCTCCCACAGAGGCTGAAGGAGAACTAAACCCAGGATAATGTCACGGTCTCCTGATAAAAGAAAATTCTTTGGTGTGAAGACTTTGTCTTTTGCTCAGTAGGTCATCTTACTTCCTAAAAAAATGTAATCCTGTCCTCTGGGCCCTTTCTAATGGGGGAGCTCAACTGTGCTGTGTGAGCAATGCCTGGGTCAATGTTCGAGCCCGATAGGACCTGTGGCCGTCCCTTGCTGCTCCTAGGCAAGCCTGGGTTGTAAACGTGAGCAGATGCAAAGCGTTCACATCAGTTGAATCACATATGTGGATTTGGTGGCTCATGAAAAAGCTTCAGCAAGTCAGATGTAAACTCTTACTGCTCTGCTAATGATCAAACGTGGAGGTTCTGTTGTGTACCTGATGCTGGTATGTTTGATTGGCCTGTTTCTGCCTAAATTGGTGGGTTTGATTTGCAGATAATGGGTAGCTAAAAGGAAGTTCACAGATGCAGCAGCAGTTGTGATTGTTACCACAGTTATACTTAGTCCCTGCTTGGCGCTTTGCAGTGCTTTTCAAGCCTTAATTAGCCCTTACATGTTTGGCAGGTGGTAGGGTAGATGTTCTCCACCTTTGATCAGCCCTCGTGGCCTCCCTTTAAACTGTACGTTGAGAAGAAAGCTGTTCCCTTTTCTCCTTCACACGCTGGCTTGCCAGGATGCTGAAGGAGAGCAGGGCCATGGGACATGGGCAAATGGGTGAGTCTTGTGCATGTGTCATGGGGGTCCCATCTGTTACTCATAGGTTCCCCGCTCGCCTGACTTTGAGCTTTTCACCCTTTACAGTCCTCATTCAGTTTGTGGTCGGGACCACACATCTGTCACCTCTTGGCCGTAGTCCCTGGGCTCAGAGTTGATACAGATCTTCGTGTTGGGGTCAGAGGAGCCCCGGGCTGTGGTGGCAGCTCTTCTCTGCTGCCCTGTGCTCTGCAGCGGGTTCAGAGAGGGCTGTCCCTCGCCTGGCAGGAGCAGCCTGGCTGGCAGCTCCCCGGGGAGCCTGGCAGGCTTTTGTAACTGTCAGTTCCTTTGGTTGTTGAGATTGGCATATGGCTGCCAGAGCGTTGCCCCTCTGGCCCAGACACATTAAATCTCCTAATGAGCCTTTGGAACTGTTTTTTGTCTTATAAACTCTTGCGGCGAGTGGCTTTAACGAACCCCTAAGCTAGCAGGCAGCAGGGATGAGTCAGGGATAGGAGAAGAGGATGAGCCCTTCTATTCAGATTATCTACCCCAGACTAGAAGAAGCTGCTGTGGGCTTTATCTGTGGTTTTTAGAGATAGCGCTACCATTAATTCCCATAAAGGCCCTTGTGAGACCATTGCTTGAATGGTCTCGTTCCTCCAAACTGGTGTTAAAGCACATTCCCACTGAGGCCGTGGGGGTACGGTGTGTGTACAATGCCATCTCTTCTCCATGGAGCGCTCCGTTCAGCACCTTTCACAAGAACGATGGTAATTAATGTAACATTTGTTAAGTGATTTCTGTAGCAGTGTTCACAAGCGAGCGGGTGGATGCTCGTTCCTCTGGGTGGGTGGAAGTAGGAACAGAGCAGCCTTGTTGCCTATATGGATGTCTGCATTCTTCTCCTGCACAAAAGAGCAAATACACTTGAGGCTTGGGACGGGGTGGTACAGGCCCTCCTTCAGCTCAAGAAGAGATGAACCTTTGTATTGCCACCATGAGCTGCTGCTTCTGGTGTACGGCTGTTCTCTCACAGATGAAACTCCAGGCAGAGACCCTGCCACTTGCTGTCCCAAGAGCTGCCATGAAGTCCTTTGGTTAGAAATACCCCTAGACGAGCATCCCTGCGTTCTGCCTCAGATCCCGGTTCTTCCCACTGGTGCCAGTGGAGGGTTCCTCTTTCCCATTCAGAATGGCCGTGGGCTCCCTCTGGGCACTGCAGGAGCTGGTGTGGATACCGGAGCGGTGTCCGATAGACACACCTTCCCTTTCGGCCATCAGCGAAGTGACCTTGCCTCTCCCGGGTGATGTGTATCTCCAAGTCAGTTTTGCAGCAGGATTGGGGGAGCTTTTCATAGCACATGGGGCCTTAGATTTGTGGACATAGGTAGAATCTCAGACATGGAGTCCTGCTTAAAAGTCATTGCTACCTTTTCTGGGTACTTTCAGAAGGGTTTCTTTTGAGGGTTTCTTGGTTTCTACTTTAAAACTCCCTCAGAGAGAGTACAATGAGGCTGAAACCAGTAATTTCGAGAGGGGAGTGTCAGCAAGAGTCAAAAGTGACAGAGTGGGTTTTGATTCCTTTTCCTTTTGAAGCTGCTTCCCCTTTGATTATATCCCTTACATTATAATGTGTAGATCTGGAAAGGTGATTATTTTTCAACATCTCTCAAAGTAAGCAGCATGTCAAGCAAATATCACCGCCTTTATAAATAGGTGCATATATATTGCAATAAACATCCTGGGATATGTATAGCACCATCTTTTGACAGCTGAGTATAATTAGAGCTATTGGACATTGTATCATGAGCTCTGTCATGGTCTGATGAAGCGAAGTCTGAGCAGGAAGGAATGAAGATGCTCCTGGAGCAAAGAAGTAGCATGCCAGTGTGTACAAGGGGGTCAGGGTCTTCCGTAGATGTCCTCTCTGTCCTGTCGAGTGACAGAGAGACAGCAGCGAAGTCCTGGTGCCCGGTCTGCTCTCTGTGTGGTTGTGGAGGGGAAGGAGGTTCTTTTTTGTCACTCTCGTGAGACGGCAGAAGCTGACACGGTAGCTCTTGGTGTTGCGATAGACTTTGTTAGCTGCAGGAAAAAAAGTCAGCCATGCATTTTGCAATTGCTTCAAAGCTGGTGCAGAAGAAAGGAAACGTCGACAAGACCCTTGTACAAAGCACACAGCCAGCAGTTCTTCAGATACAGAGTGTTTAGGGGAATATTTAAAACAAATGTTTAAAATGACACAAAGACAAGCCAGCGGGGAAGCAAGGTTTGCCCTCCACTTTGTCAAATACAGGGGAGGAAGGCTGAGCAACTCCGAGCTATGCTTTAGCGAGCATGTTCCTAATCCCTGATGCATTTCATGTATTTAAAGGCCTTACTTGCTAAAAACATAAAAGGCTCTGTCAATTCAAGCAATATTTTTCACATCAATTAATCATCCCAGAAAGTTGTAACTTTATTGTCTTTGTTTAGTTTGGGCAAATCCAACTTTTCTCATTGTCTCTCTGCAGATTATGAAAGGCTTTGTGGATTATATCATCAAATTAAATTGAGCCTGTTAGTGTTACTCTCAGAATATCACAGTAATGGGCTGTGCCTCAGGCAGCATTGCCTTCCCTTGTCTTTTTAAAATGTTTTGCCTGCATCTGTGTTGCTCTGAGCTGGTGTGTCTCTCCTTGCTAATAGGAAAGTGTATAAAAATCACATAATCATTAATATTGAAGAATCATTAAGGCTGATAAAAGCAGCTCTGACTGCAATGATGTTGTTTTTCATGGTCACTGCTTTTGGAAAACATGCCATACAAACATCGGCTCAGTTGTTTTTTAGAACCCACCAGTTGATCTAGTGGCTGTTTGACTCCATCTATTGCGCTCTCAGAGATAGCTCCAGTTAGATGATCATTTCGCAAGCCTGCAGGAATAAATGGATTCCTAGAGGCTGTCTCTGCCGCCTTCATCCCTTTCCCACAGCCCCTGTTTTTGATGCAGACAGCATCCGAAAGCCAGCAATCTGTAGTTGAGCAGTAAAGTCTTGGTTGGGTTTTTATTAAAGCAATGATGTGCTGACTGGCTGAAAAGTGTCAAAACTGCAATCTTGTAACATCAACAAAATAAGGCAGGATGCCTTTCTTACGGGAGCGGAATGCTGAAAGCATAAATGAGCCCTGCATGAAATTGGTGGATCTGAGCACTTCTCCTCTGGGAAAAGGGTATGATGTACATCAGACGGGGTCGCTTTTTTTCCTTAATAAGAAAAGACCAAAGTCTTAAGGTTCATGACACATGGCTCACCTTTGCCTTCCTCTCCCCTCTGCAGTAGTTCCTCGACAGTGCATCCAGCTGGGTTTTCCTCTCTTAAGCAGAACTAGAATTGAAGTAACGCTGAAGGTATTACAAAAGCTCTAAGCCAATCCGAGCATGCAGTAAAAGGCTGGGTAAGCTGGGGGCATTTGGGCTAGCGTTTTGAAGTCTGTTAGTGAGAAAAAGGAACTGACCTGAGCCAAATAGAAATAACGTCTCGGGAAAACCCCTGGGCATAAGCAGCGTGTGTGTCTTTGTGGTTACGCTGGAAAGGGAGATGATAGGGACAGAGCCGGTACAAGCAGTTTCTCCTGCAGAAACGAAACCTGAACCTCATCCAAGCGTCGTTGCTGCTAGAGACTCGGAGAGGTCTGGCTGTCAGGGGGTGGGTAGGAATGTGGCTGCAGCTGAGCAGTGCGTGTGTGTGGGCCTGCACGTGCAGTTTGCTGACGGCGATACGGAGGCAGCTTCACACCGATGGCCCTGGTGCGTTACATCCGCAGAGGGATGAGTGATGATGATTCCAAACTGGCATCCTCCACGTGAGCATTTGTCTTTGCTGTGTTACCCAGGAAAGCAATGGCCTTTGTAATTAAAGCACAAAGGGTTTTGAGTCACAATGAGCTTCATATCCTTTGCTTTTCCATGCTAGGAATAATTTTAGGGAACCCTAACAGAAATAACTCTAGCACTGAGATGTTCCAAACCCAGGCTTGTTATCATCTCTAGTTTCATTTAATCTCAACTGCTACAAGATTGTCTGTCTACACACTCTGCGTGGTTTTCTTGGCATGGCATGCCACGTCATTCTCTCTCACTGGAAGTTCTCCTATAGTCCATTTGTGTAAAACAACACTTGGCCTGCAGTTTTTTTACATGGATGACACGGTTGGTCCAGGTGCTTGGTTGGCATTTGCTTCATCTGCGTTTGTCCCATTGCCATCTGCTGGAGAATGGTGAGCATCCTCTCAGGGGCTGTTCTGTTAGCCAAAGGAAGGGAGCTGTCCCCAGAGTCACCCACTCTCTGGTCAAGATTCATCAGGGTTAGTTTCTGGTCTCTCCGCTGCCAGATGAAGCTGTGTTTTGTATACGGTAGCGGGAAACCCTGGGTCATGGCATGGTGCGAAAGTACTTTGCGCCCCAGCTAACAAACAGTGCATCAGGGCCGAATGATCAATGTCCTGTCTTGGATGCTCTTGCACAACAAAAATAAAATTCTCTCGCTTAGAAGAGTGTTATGCTTGTAACTGCATTAGAAAGAGGCTGACTTTAGGTTTAGAGATGAACAAAGATTAGGGGTGGAATTGCCTGACCACTTTGGCCAAGACAAGACTGGAAGACGAGGCCAAGGCTTGCAGTCGTGACTGGGGGCTTAAACTGTTGACCTTGAGCTGTTCCGTGGGGGTATTCTTTCAGAAGTGTCAGGCCTTTGAAAATTGGGCCTCTCCAAAGCAGCCCATTTTGTGTAGCAGAGCTCACTACTCCTGTTAGAAGATCTCTGCCTAGACGATAGCCAGTCTGGATCCCCTCCAGACATCCCCAGTATTGGGACTGGAAGCTGCTGCGTGTGCCAGCCCCGTGCTGATTGATTTAGAGCTAAAGACGACTGCATCAACGGGGCTTCATCACACTGTTCTCTTTGCAATGCAGGAGGCCTTCGAGGAGCTACGGTGGTAGACGCCTTAGATACTCTGTACATCATGGAACTTGAGGAGGAATTCCAAGAAGCAAAGAAGTGGGTGGAGAAGAGCTTTGACTTGAATGTGGTGAGTCAGTTACCGGGAATGCCTGTCTGTGTCACGGAAGTGCTATGTGTTTGGCCAGTTCTGATCACGGTCTTCTCTAAGAATCATTTGGGGAGGAGAACTATGAAGTCTGTGGGCGAAGAAACAACTCAACTCTGATGATTTTGGGTTGGTTTTTTTGAGGCCAAAGGGACTACTGTGATGATTCACTCCATTTTCTGTTTATACATGGCACAGGGTTCCAGCCAGGGTCCACCAGATCAGACTCACAGTGTCTGGCTGAAAATGAGATTCAATGTTTAATGTTTTTTGTGTTTTGGTCTGGGTTATAAAAACAGCTGTAATTATTAGATACTCTAAGGAAGTTTTGTTCATCAAAGAACAAGTTCTGTTTCATTTCAATTAAATGCCTGCCTGTGATAAGACAAGTTTTCTTTTTACACGCTATAGATTAAGATTGAAAACTCTGATCTCCTTGACTGGGCCCTTTGTTGGTATGTCATTGCTGGAACTCGTGCAGTGGGAGCGTGGCATGTTGATAGCAAAGTGGGAGCGCATAGTGAGCCTAGATCTGGAAGGAAGGGCATCATCTCTAAAAATGCCAGAGATGCACGCTCTCTGTGGCCCCTGAAGCTTTCCTAGCCACTTCTCCTTAGAGCTAGTATTAGACTTGCCGGGACTCTGGGTACAACACATGCCTTGCAGCGCTATCAAATCAAGGACGCTGTCCTTTATCTCACTTTGTGGCTGGGGCCACTTGCCCTAGCTCTGATTGTTGGTCTCCAAGCCAGCTCTTGTGTTTCTCGTGGGAGAGCTGATGGGATCACATCAGTGGTGTACGGAGAATGCTAAAACCAGAGTGCAGTTCAAACTTTTATTTTTTTAATGCCAGCCTAGTTGTCTGTTGTGAAAAACGGTTCTCCCCCTGGGAACAATGCATGCAGCTGCCTTTATAGAAAAGCATCATTTGGGAGGGCACGACTGGCATTCATATATTCATAAAAGGAAGACCACATCTGATAAATTTGGTGAATGCTCTCTGTGCGTTACTGAATCGATAAACAAGGGACAAAATCAACTGGGAGATAATTTATCTGGATTTCATAAAAGCTTTTAATCTCGGCCTGCAGAATAGATTGATCTGCAAAGACAAGAATGAATGCTATGGATTGATCGGTGGAGTCAGAAAGCACAGCAGAGGGAGAGAAGGAGGGAAATTAATTAAAAATTGGTTCTGTACAAGGAGCTCTAGTAGTCCAGAAAAGTGAGGCAGGGACTCCAGTGCCCACAAGCTCTGTTTGAAACTGGGTGCCATGATCTGTCTCATGCAATTTCAGTCACATCTCAAGAAAGCACTTGCTCTGATTTGTAACCTGCAGGTATTTGGAAAGGGCAGGCTAGTGCAGAGGTTCAAGTGCCCCTTTGCTTTGCCCTCCTCACTGAAAGCACTGTGTTGGTGGAAGATCTTTCTGTTTTTTTGCTTTATGCATTTGCGTGAGGGTAGGAATCATTTATCATGCAGATTCAACGGCCAGGAGCATGTAGTTTTTAAAGGCACATTTTGAATGCAATCGTTTTGACATTTGCTGATCATCAGCTGAGTAGATAGAGCAAAACTTGTTCCAGGTGAGTGGGCTCTTGAGCGATTCAGTGAACCCTATCCGTCTGTGTCTGCTGTCTGTGGTGGTGGGGCACATGGACATCACGCAGTTTGCCTCTCCATAAGCATGTCCATAACAGGCACCTATAGGCTGTGGTCCTCTCTGAGCCTGCAGACAGGGGTGAGTCCTTGAATGACGCAAAATATCTACCTAATGCGGGAAGTGCATTACATCTATCTAACGCAGTGCCCTCTTCACAAGAAAATGGATAAAGTAATTTTTCCATGTGGCTGTACAATTTTCTGTTTAAGTAAAATATTTCAAGGGGCAGTTTTTTCCCCCTAAACTACCTCACAGCTTTTTGCAGGGCATAACCCAAGACAGGGTTGGATGGATGGACAATACACCTGCCCTAACTGGTTTATGTGTTGTCCGCTGGTGATAAATGGGTAGTTTGGGTGTTTCTCTTCCCTTCAGACTCCACCTGTCACTGTAGAGCAAATAAAGTGCTGGGAGATCTTAGGCAAAAAGCTGTGTTGCACTGTGGGTGAGGACTGGGAGACTTAAGTATCTGCCTACAATCTGTTCCCCTTAGCTGCCAATGTGCTTGCAGGCTTTGCAGTCAAGTATATCATTATGTATTTTCAGAACGGAGAAGCATCCTTGTTTGAGGTGAACATCCGCTATATTGGAGGACTGTTGGCCGCATACTACTTAACTGGAGAAGAGGTTTGTTTCGGCAGCTCTGCGTGTCTCACACAGTCACCAGTAATGAACTGAAAGGGTTCTCCAGCAGCTTTTCTCTGAGCATCAGATAATCCCTCCGTAACAACAGGCTAAACCTATCGTTTTTATGAATATCGAAATGCCACTAATGTTCTTTTAATTAAGTCTCGCATAATTACCTTGCACACACCGTGCATGCCTCATTTGCAAAGATCTTTTCTCCTGTGGGCAATTCTAGCAAGACATGTTTTCGGTTGGACACATTGCTCCCCAGTGAAATGCCATTTGCAGTGATCTTTGTCTTTGTACTTGTTCCTTTGTATTCTAAACATAGGCAATATTTCATCAAACATCATTCCAGATTCTGCCTCGGACTAAGGAGGCCAACTGATTAGTGGCAAATGCTCCAAACTCTACCTGGACAGTCTCTCTGTAGCAGTAGTTTATAAGATAAAGTGCCCTGGGGTACAGGGAAGGAGGGTGGCAAACTGCCAGCGCAGGGTACCTGTATGCTGCCAGCTCATGTGACAAGGTGATACAGCCCCACAGAATGTCCCCGTGCCCAGTAAGTGAGGGCTAGGCGTCACAGCCCCTCCTGTAGCGTGGTGGAGCGGCCGTTCAGTCCTGCCTAAAGCAGGAGGCTCTTGCTTCCACTTTCCTTCTTTCCCTCCAGCCCAGCAGAGGCCAGGGCTTAATGCCATGATCTGTTTTATAATGTGACTGAACTGGAATTTTACAGCTGGCTGTATAGAGATGAAGAGATTATTCCTTTGCCCTGGAAGACTTAGGCGAGCAGAAACTGATTCAAGGAGGAGTTTTGTGAGTGAAGGAACTGGAAGAGTGGCTCTTAAATGAGAGCTTGGCTTTCGTGCCATACACTGAGCGTGGCTGGGTGCTGTCCACCATAATAGGATGGGATGGCTCATCACTGCCTGGTGGCACCATTGATCCGTGGAGTCACAGGAGCAGCTCCGTTACTTTAGTTGCATTTTAAATGAGTTCCAGGAATGACTTCTCTCTGTGATTTCCCTCCAGGGAAAACTCTCAAAGACTCAGTGCCCCAACTCAGGGCCTGTCTCAGTCACAGCTTCAACAGGCTTCAGATCAACAGAGCAAAAAGAAACCACATTAAACCATAAAACTCCAGCAGTGACCTCTTGAAGTGCAGTGAGCAGCAATGCTCAGCAGCCAGGGCAGTGCCTGTCATGTTACCCAGTCAGTGTCACCAGGCTGAAAGGCAAAAATCAAGTCCCTGTCTCTTGCTTTCCCTTCTGAACCAAACCCCTGTCTCCTTGTGAGTGTATCAAAGGTCTGCAAGCCCACAGGAGAGCTCAGGTTTCCTCAGTGCTGTATTTTTAGAGCAATAAATTCCTGCTTTCTGAGAACTACTATGACAGCTTGGGCTGGGATAGGGGGGCTAGAGGTAAAAGGCTTGTGCTTTATCTCCTAAGTCACTTACAGGCTTCCCTTGATCAGGACTAATCTCTGGAGCAAAGATTAGTGCTTGTATCAGTTTGTCCCAAAATAATTGTGTATGGTGGCTTTGTGCTGCAAGCCACCATAAGCTATAATTTGATTTGAAAGCCCCAAACTGAGGCATTACAAATGGAAAAGGAGCAGTTTAGCCATGAAACCGTGAATCCTTCCTGGAAAAGAGTTGCAAGTAAAAGATCGTTCGTTGGAAATCATGTTTTTTACAACAGGAGATGACACAAGCTAGGCAAACCCATGTTATAAATCTAACAATGCTTCACCCCAGGAAGATTTCTTTTGATTTTAATTCAGTCATTTCACCTCCTTGTGTCCTCTGCCACCCTGGGAAAAGGGAAGAGTTTGTCCCCAAAGAGTACTTTGTGGGTCAGTTCCCATCACGGAAATTTGCTGTTGAGGTATTTGGGGTGTTCTGAGCTCTGCAGCTCTGGCTGCTCTCGTCCAGGCTGAGGGTTTTTCAGGGGACTTGGGACTGGTTTAGTGTAGGTTTTTAGAGGACATTCGGATAGATGCCAAAGTTCAGCGTGACTTTTGGTTCAGATGTATCGTGCAGTGGAACTAGGGCAGCAGCATACCTGAAATGGTAGATTCTTATAGTGCAGCACTTTTAGTTTTTTATAATGGCGTGTCTGGAAAAGGGGATTTGAAAGAATCCAGTGTGATGAGGATTCACAAGCAGTCCATCAAATATTTATCCTCTCTTCTTCTTTTAACAGGTGTTCAAGAGTAAAGCTCTGGAACTTGGAGAGAAACTTTTGCCAGCATTTAACACCCCCACTGGTATCCCACGTGGCGTCATAAATCTGGGCAGGCAAGACACACGTCCTTACAAGCATGTCATTTTATTACTGAATGTTTGTAAAAGACCAGGATTCAAGCAGGAACAGCAGCAGTTCCTCAGAGGTGCCCCCCTCTAGTGCAGATTCTTCGAGGTCATTTGTTTTGCCAACTCAAAACCAAGAGGTGCCTTGGCAGAGATTGCAGGTGACTCAAGTTAAACCCAGCTGTGTTTTATTAATTTTGGGCTATCCGCAGTTTCTTCCTCTACCTCTTGGCAGGGCTCCCTGCTGCAATAGCATTTTCCTCACTCTCATTTTCTTTGAAAGGTTATTTGTAGTCTGCACGTAGCATGCGGTGTTCTCTGTATTTTTGCAGTGTGCCTAACTAGGTGCATGTGAATTTATCCAGGTTCCATGTTTGGAAAAATTGGGAAAGGAACTGGATGGGACTGGCTGACAGTTTTGCTGCTAGGAAGGGGGGAGCATACAGATGCTCTAGTTTTCTCTCTGCCGGCAGCACTCAGCCAGGTGTGTATCCTTCACTTAGAGCCCCAACATTTCTTGTCAGGCAGGTGGTGGTCTCGTGCTGGAGGGGAGCTTTGAGGCAGCTGGGTTAAATACCTTGCTGAAGGTCTCCCAGCAAACAGAGGCAAACCTGAAGACTGGGCTCCCAGTCTCTGATTCTTGCTAGTAGAAAGCATTACCTGCCTAGAAGGGCTCATTGGCTCATTTTGATGCCTACAAACAAATCCCCCAGGGTAAAAGCTGCATGCCGGCTGAAATAGAGACAGCAGGAAATGTGGGTTAAGAAAAGCCTTTTATCCTCACCTCTTGCAAAACTCAAAGCAGCAGCCATGAAATTTATTATTCATCTCTTAGCCCAAATCTCCTGTTTGGTTCGTGTATCTGTGAAGTGCAAGACTTTCGAATGTTTGGCTCATGCTGATCCATTGCTCAAATATCACTGTCACCCTTCAGTTGGCTTATCTGCACGTGATCCCAGTGAAAATTTGAGCCACCACCACGTCTTTAATTGTCTCTTCTTACAGAAGAGACATCTGCTTCCTCTGTGGCTGATAAAGATTCAGCATAGACTAACCTTTCACAGAAATGCCAAACCCTCCCCTGCCCTTTGTGAAGACAATTGAAACAGACTCTGTCTGCCTAGACATTCCCGAAATGTTTTGCTGATGACCTTGACTAAGAGCACAGAAAATCAAAATAACACTGAGCCCACAATCCAGAACCCGTATTATTGGCTTGAGCTCTGGCTTCAGGGCCGTGAAACTGCTGTGAGGGCTCAAAGTATCAATTGATTTAGAAGCAAGGGTGAAGCAAGCTAAATCTGTAGTCTGGCTACCGCAGGAACAGGATGAACAGCCAACGGCTGTGAACCCAAAGGGGAAGGGAGTTATTCCGTGTGAGATAGTATGTGGAAGTGGAAGCAGGGGAAAGTGAGGTGATGCTGTGAGAGCGCGCTGACCCAAATGTCAGGGCCAAACCAAAGCCCAGAAGAGTTTTGCGAGAAGAAATTCTCTCTCCAGTTTTACTTCATCATCTCAAACGGAGGAGAGTCTTGCAGCATGCGTAGGCTTTTGGTGGTGGTAGCTTGGAGGGGGCGGGTTAAGAATGACATTCGGAAATTTGAAACAGACGAAAGCTGGCGTGAAGTCAATTCTGTGTGTACATTTTTGAGGACCCAAGTACAAAGACACCCAACCCCCCCAGCTCTTCCCATAGGCAACTGGCTTTATCTCTTCCTATCACCTCACACCACCTTTTCCTCTTGTGCCCCCTCTCTGCTGATGTGCTTCCCTGTGGCCTTCTGTTTTCACACAGGCGCTGTATCGTATCTCACACAGGCTTGTTTTCCATCCTGCTGGCCCAACTGCCGCGTTGTCTGCCAGGTCCTAGAGTACATTGTCTTCTCAAGCTGCTGCTCTGTGCTCTCTGCCTGTGTGTTGCACTGCGCTTTCTCTCCCCGTGCCTCCTGTTCCAAGTCCCTGGCCCCGGATCTCCTTCGCATCTCCCCTAAACCCTCTGCACCTCCAGATTTTTCTTCATCGTCCTCTCCTGGTCTCTCTCTTGACTTGGCCCTGTTTTGCTGCTTTGGATCTCCATGAGGGAAGGAGATGACGCAGACGTTTTCAGTCTGTGCTTGCACTGGACAGTGTTTAAGGAAGACCCACTTATCTGGGGGATAAAGAGAGCTCTGGGCATTTCCTTTTGTCTTGAAGACCAAGGTCCTTTAAACCATAGTTTCCTCTGAGATGTTATAAAACAGGGCAGCTGTGAAGACCCAGTTTGTCCAGTCCGTAATGCTGAGAAGTTGTTTTCCTGCAGGGGGTCATTTCAGGCTGCCCTTTAACCCAGGGACACATTGCAGACATACTTTGTTTCCTCCAGAGCACCTCTCCTTGAGTGTTACTGTGATTTGTAACCCAGGGCTTGGGTTCCCAGCAGCATGGTCCTTGCAGGTAGTGCCTGGCGGCGTGTTTGGGACGGAAGTTCCCGGAGGAGGGTTGTATCGGCTGCTGTGACCCCACGAAGTGGCTGTCACAACAAACACGGCCCCGTTTGGCTGCTTCCAAGCGCTTCTCATTTTGAACTAGCTCAGAAGGCAGTTTCTGTTTGTGAGATCGTATTTGTTACAACGTCCCTTCAGTGCAGTAAATAAGGAAAAAGTAATTGACTCTTTACAGATATGAGAACACCCTGGGATAGTTTAGCACACCTGTCCCAGGGCCAGCTGCTGCCAGGGTCAGCAGATACGTCCAATGCAATATCGAAACCAACATTAACCTGGTCAGACTGGAGGACCTTTCTGCCTGCGCAGGGAGATTTCTGCCATAAACACTCGATGTCGTTGGGGTACCCATTTTAGCTGCACAGAGCCTTTTCAAATGAAGAGCTGGTGTTACAGCCTCCTGACAGTTTGCAGGGAAGGCTGGCGGTTGGCAGTGACTGAGCAATTTGAAACAGCGTGAACATGTTGCTTATCTAATGGCTCTTTTTGTCTGGAGGCGAAACAAACGGCTCTGGACCTGAAATGGTTTTCTGTACATCACATAGAGGGGAAACTTCCCCCCCCCCAAAAAAAAGATCATTAGTTTTAGCCTCCTGTAAACAACAGGAACCTTTTTCTTCTGCTAGCCAAGCTTTCAGGCGCCATCTAGTGTTACCCCCGCCCCCCATCACTGGAAACCTGTTACCTCATCAGTGTTAACTGCAAACGGCGCTCGCGAAGAGACGTGAAAATCAAATCATCGCTTCTGAGATGGCTTAGCCAAGCTTCCCTGGGCCCGCACCTGCAGAGGCTAGTTTGGGACCAGGGCTTAAGGATATAGGACATTTTCATGTCTGTGTAGGTTTCGGAGAGGCACGGAGCTGGAATCTGTAGCAGTGGGGTACAAGTGGTCAAATGTAGAAGCAAATCCAAGGGTGAGGCTGGTAGCGCTCGGAAGAGGCTCTGCCACCCCACATCCTCTGGTTAGTTTTCTTTGAGATTTAAGGGAGAAGTGATGCCCTCCTCATCCCCAGAATTGACTCCTTGCTTTCCTTCAGTGCTGATTTCCCTCTTTGCATAGATTTGGCAGGGTGAGGGGCGACAAACAGAAACTGAGAAGGGATTCCAGTACATCAAAAGTAGGGGCGGAGGCACTTTGTATAACTTCTTCAGACGGTGTTTGCCAGCTTCTGTAGGTTTGTGCTGCCCCTCCTGTTCTTGCAAGGCACAAGGTTCCCCACGGCTTCTCCGGTTTGCCCAATGGCATCTTTCCCCTAGCGCTGGTGTTGCTGTATGCTTTATCCCCTGCAAGCAAGCATACGCTGGGAATGTCAGCATCACATACATATAAAGAGTGTGAGAACTTGTTGAAGCAAAGTGCTTAGGGACAGTATGGATTCTCCATAAAATAGCAGCCTTGTTGGATTTGTGGGACATTTGAGATGCGAGAGTTCAACCCAGGCCACTTAGAAACACGTTTTATTCCAAAATGTCTTGTGTAGGGCAGGTTGTCAGTGTTCTTTCAAAGTTTGCTTTAAGCTGATCTGTTCAGGAAGATTACTCTCCCACAAAACCTGCAGTTTCCCAGTAGATGTAGTCTGTGTCTTTGCCCTATCCTAAACAATCCTTTGTAAAAGTATTGCACCATCCCACTAGAACCGTTCCATGAAAGAGTCCTAAAAATCCATGCATGTCCTTTACGTGGCCCCTGTTGACACCAGATGTGCACTGCATGCACATAGGAAGGGCAGGATCTGCACTGGGGCGGTGGGAGGACCTCAGGCTTCAGCTGTGTTTTCCTGGCAATGAAGGCTCCCTTTTCTCTCCTTGCAGCGGCATGAGTTGGAGTTGGGGTTGGGCATCTGCCGGAAGCAGCATCTTAGCAGAATTTGGTACCTTGCACTTAGAATTCCTGCACCTCTCGGAGCTTTCTGGCAACCCGGTGTTTGCAGAAAAGGCAAGTACTTCCCAACGTGGTGTTTAGTGAATTGGTCTCTTCATACTCCTGGGGTCAGCACTGGAGCAGAGCAGCACTGTGCTCTGCCTGCAGCAGACAGCGTGTGGCAGCGAAGTGTTCCTTCTCGCCAGTCCCAGTAGAACTCATCAGAGGAGAAACCTTCCAGAGCGGGACGCGGGTTCAGAAACCTGCGCCTTGCGGGCTGCAGAGGTTGCCAGACCTCAGAGCGTCCTGTGCACCAGCTCACTGAAAAGGTCACAGCGAGCTCCTCTTGGAGATCCCGTCACACCAGTAGGCCTTGGAAGGCGGCTACCCCAGTGCGTTCGTTGGCCATTTACGTTTTCTGTAGCCCCTTCATCTGCCTCTCCATCACTTGCAGCCGCTGGGGAGATGGCGATGTTTTTCCCAATGTCTCAGTCGTGTGAAGTTGTAGCAAAAACT
Source organism: Pluvialis apricaria (assembly GCA_017639485.1). NCBI lineage: Eukaryota > Metazoa > Chordata > Aves > Charadriiformes > Charadriidae > Pluvialis > Pluvialis apricaria. The sequence continues at coordinate 4,563,641 of CM030027.1, read as the reverse complement.
TAACTCAGACAAGGGCACAGCCAAAATTAAACCATCTGCTGGATGCAGACCACAAAGATAATTGTTAATTCTGATATCCTAATAGTAGTGCCTTGTACTTGCAGACCTTTTTACTCTAAACAGGCATTAAATGTTATGCTCCAGCCAGCAAGATTTCTGCTGAGGTTTCTTATGTAGGAAAGGCCTGACAGTTGACATATTGGATTCCTTTTGTGTAACTTGTAACTGAAAATCTATTAATATTATACATTACCTTGAGCTTTTTTTTTCCACAAGTGATCTTGTAGTGCATGTGAGAGCAACTTAATAAATATGCTGTTGGATACCAGCAAGTCATTAGCTTTCGTTGCACGTCCCTGAGGAACCAGCTTTGAGGGAGACAAATTGTTCCAGTTAGAATCCAAACTGCTCCCATGAGCCCAAAGGAAATGGGGCCTGTCCAGAGTCCCACAGTGGGATGAAAACAGACAGTGGTTCTGGGATTGCCAAAGAGAAGCTTGAAATGGTACTTTTCCGGGATATTTGTGGTGCAGGTCTGTCAGTTGGGAAACAAGAGGAAAATTTGCAGAAAAGACGGGAAGAAAGAGAAAGAAGCAGCTAGGAGAGCAAAATGGAGAATAGGATGGAGTGTATGGAAGGCAATAAGGGTGGGGTGAGCAAGAGGAACATTGCAGAGGGGTGAGCAGGAGAGAAAAGCAGAGGGTGAAGGGAAGCTAGAAACCCAGGAAATTCTGTAGGGAAGATAAAGACAGACTGGCGATTTTGAAATAAAGGAGACAAGCTAAAGATTCCTTAGGACAGTGATAATGACAGATTGTTCAGAGGAAGGGGGGAGCTGAGAAAAGACCAGCAAAGGGAACAGCGGCGTGGAAAGAAAATGTGTGTGAAGGAAATAAAGGAGGAGGGAAGAGAGATGAGCACTGAAAACACAAGGGCATGAAGATGCACCATTAAAAGCTAGAATTGCATCCATATTTCAGGTTCAAACCGTGGCATTTTGAGGCAGGGTCAAGGCTCTGTCCCCAGCCCAACAAGTTTCCCTCTTTTCCTCCTAAGCCCATGGAGGGATAAGGGCAAAACCTTTGCTCGTGGACTCTGCTGAGCTGAGCGTGCCTGATGTGTGCCACAGAAAATGTATCACGTTCGTCCTAACACCCTCTGAGAGCAAAAATGTAGGATGATGTGGGCTCAAACAGCCCATCCTGTGGGAAATTACTTCAGAGGAACAGATCAACTCATTAACTTGCAGCTTGGGACTTGTGTGATTTTAGCAAGAATAAAGTCCATCTGTGTCTTTTATTCAAACATGTCATTAATATGCCATGCTACTAAACTTCAGTAAATATTATCCAGCCTGACGACTTACTTGGAAGCATCGACTTAAGTCTGTAGCCAGCTTTTGGCGTACAAATTGTCTAATTTTATAAAAGGTTTAGAGTGTATTAGCTGCTCTGTAGGTTATAATAGAATATTTATGCTGCATACCATTTAACTTTGTCTCTTATGGGAAAGGCCTATTGGATTTAATGGGGGTCAAACCAAGGGAGGTTTTAGAAAATAAGTACAGCTGTTCTAGCATATTAAAGGAGCTGTCTGTTGTTGAAATTAAAGGCCCCGATTCATCACGTTAAATGACCACATGTTGAATTTAAGTACTGTGTGAGTCACTCATCCCTGCCGCACCTTTCCCTTTGGATCATGGAAAAAATCACCCTCTGCGTCTCATACGTTTCCACCCAGATCCCAAATCGTCAGGATTGCTTCTGGACCGCTGTTAGCGAACTGCTTCCACTGCTTGCTGAACTGGGGCCTTGCAGGGTTTTTAGAATCATTTCTAAAATCCCACAGAGCTGGATAAAGATTATGCTGAGGAGTCCAGCAGGAAAGTTTCTCCGTCACAGCCCTCTCACCGGAGAGCCGTGTCACTGGGTTCTGCTTGCATGATGATTCACAACGTTACAGGCTGCTGTGCTTGTTCAGCCCGGGATCAGCGCTGATGAATTACAGAGTTCTCAGTGACAGTGCAAAACCGTCGGCTTTTTCAGCAGAGAAGTAACATAGTTCTTGTCTCTCATCTCTCCTAGGTGATGAACATCCGCAAAGTCCTGAACAGAGTTGAGAAGCCACAGGGCCTTTATCCCAACTTTCTCAGCCCGGTGACAGGGAACTGGGTGCAGCGTAGGTATCGCTCTGCGTTCAGAGTCCTGCCTGGAGCATTTCAGTCTTTCCATTATTCTTTTGGAAGCAATAGCAACTGTCAGAGCAGCAAGCCAAGGAAGTGTCATGTCAGGCAGCCTGTTATACATGTGATTAGATAATGCAACCCGATTTGTAAGATGCAATATAGTAATTGTACACTTATTCCATCAGCCTTGTTTCCAGCTGAGTGTCTCACCTCCAGAGAGAATTAGGGCCTCTCTTGCACAGGGGAGGATAATGGTACATGGTTCATCACACAGATATTAGAAATCAGTACATCTCTTTAAAACCTCATCCTGTAGTCATCACATAGCCCACAGACCTACTTGGAGTTGCACGTGAAGGCTGTGAGCAGAAGCGCTATGAGATTTACTTCCTGAGTGTGCTGCAGCAAGTAAGGAACCACCTGGAGAGGCAGAGGGCTTACAGAGTCTCAGATTCCCCTAGGAGCTGGAGATGCATTCTCTTGTGTACATTTGTGTACCTGTCACCATGGTACCTGCACGTAGTGCGATGTTGTGCGAGTAGGGGGAGAAAAGCAGGCGTTCTTTCCACTTGTTGGGAACCCAGCCCTGGCCAACGCTGAAGACATGGGCAATAAATAGATACTGTTCTGGTATAAATGAGGAGCAATAACCAGGAAAGGGCTTCAAAAGGGCAAGGAAATACTAGAAGCAGTGTACCCAGAAAAAGATTACTTACTTTCCTGCTTTATGCACACAGCCGCTTCCTGACCCAGGGAAGAGACTGTACCCCTCTTTTTGTGCCACCAAAGGGCAGGAGCTTGCTCTCTGGTAGGACCATGAGAGGTTACTTCAGCTGCTGTGCCTCAGATCTCTGACCTCAACCTTCCACTCTGTTAAGGGTTTGCTTGTTTTGGCAAGGGAGGGTTGCTGGATTTTTTGTTTCTCTGTGAAAGGAAAGTCTCTTTTTGCAAAAGTTGTTTTTAACCTGTCAGTGGATTGCATTTATATCGTTTAAGCAGTTTTCTTTGAGTCATTGCATTACCTGGTGTCCCCATGTCCTGTTGCACTGTTTGCTCTGCTCCAGACCTTTCTAACTACTGTATTAATAGCTCTGATTGTAACTGATGGGCAGTTGCATGGCTGCCGTCGTCTGAGACAGTGAGAGAGCCCTAGCTGTGAGCAATCCCTGACCTTTAAACTGCCACATCAGGACCTCTAGCGGTAATTGACAGGGCTTGGCTTGAAAGGTGTCCCAGCAAAGCATCTTGGATGGTTGCGGTTGTCCCATTAAACCAGAGCTGTCCTTTGGTGCCATGAGGAAAGAAAGTAGACTTCTGTGTTTGTCCCATTAATTGATCTTCAAAGTTATCCAATCTCTTTGTAAGCAGTTCAGCTTCCCCTCCACATTTGTCTCTGCAGAGTTGTTGCAATATGTTCCACTTGAAAAGCTAATCTCCCATCCCCTACTGCACCCCTGAGATGCCATTTTCTTTAGGTTATTCTCAACTGGCAGCCACAGCGCACATTTTCCCAGACACAAGCATTAATTCTGCCTATTCATTGGTGCTGAGAGGAGAAGAAGTGCCTGTCTGTTGCCATAACTGATCGTTACAGAATCTTTGGGAAACCGAAGAGCTGTGCTTTTAATTCACACGGTTAAACTACTCAGCTTGATACTCAGTACTCATCTCTTCTGCCACTAATTTAGTTCTATTTATGTCTGCAAATTTTACTTCATTGTGCTGACCTGCTCCCACCCCTTGCTGACACACAGAGGGGCCTGTTGCTGCTTCTTGGAGCTTATTAAAAGTAACCTCTGACGACTTGTTCTGGGATAGGCTGATTTATGCAAAAGGAGTAGACATAACCTCTCTCCTAGTCTTTCTCGCCAAGAGGGCAGCTCATGGCACAGGCTGTGGCGGTTGCTCATCATATGACCTTGTGGTCTGAATCCATATTCTGGTGAGGGAAAAGGCTGATCAGCCTCTTCTGCGTCTCCAATACTGCTGGTGAGAAATAGATTAGGACCAAAGTAGGGAGGCAGCTGCAGCCTGCCACAGAGATGTTCCCTGTAGGTGCCAGGCTCTCATTTTCTCTCGTCATTAAAGCTCTTTGCGGGAAGCTGTTTTTCTTGGAATTGCTGTGATTTTCTTAAAAGGTGTATCTTTGACCTGGCTGAATGAGCAGATCTTCTAAATGAAGAGGCAGTGCTGTACCTCTTCTGAGTGCAGTTGTTACCTTTAGAAAATTAAAACATGGTCCCCTGCTGAAATAAGAGATTTGTTTATGCAAAGTGCCTAGGAGGCAAATGCTGGCAAAGCTGATGCCATATGGAAAGCAATTATGTACCAGAGCTCCTGCTTTGGTGATTTTATGAATGACACACTTAGGATCACAGAGCTTCTCTTTAAAGACAGGCTGTGCAGCCGGTGTTTGCAAATAGTCTGTCCTCTTTTTTTTTTTTTTTTTTTCTGAATTCATGCGTCTAATCTCATTGTTTTGCTATGGATTATTCCATGGATCATTGGACACACTGTATCAGGGATATTTGCTCTTCAGGTCAGGAAAATGCATGGCTGTTGATCTCTTCTGGCGGTAGGATTTAGCATTTAGAATAAGCCTCAGGACTTTATATATGTACAGTGAAAGGGAAAATAAAAATCTGAACAGCTAACTCAAAATCCTGCTGCATCTGCTTACATTTGAAACGAGGATGCGTGCAGACACAGAGGTGGACACTGTTAATTAACAAGGATGGTTCAGTCCATGGTGGGTAATTTGTCTTGCTCTTCTAAAAAGGGGAGTACTTGGCTGCTTGAAAGAATGAATGCTGCTTTTCCCCTGTGGTATAGTTTAAAGACATAAATCCATCCAGCAGTTCCCCCCCAGGCAGAAACCTGCAGCTGTCATGCCCATTTCACAGTGCAATTCTTTAGCATCCTCCTCTCCAGTAAGGTCAGAGCATTGTGTACTCTGAAGAGATAGCCTTGAAAATCCGGTTTCTGCAGAAGAAAATATTCAGTGCACATCCTTGTACCTGACTTTATCATTTTAATACGCCGAGAACCCCAGCCTTCCCCAGGCCACGGAGTCCCGCCATGAGCCAGGAATACAAATGGCCTGATCGAGAGGTCCCTGCAGCAGCCCCTTGCTGGCAGCTCTGTGTGATCCAATATGCGTTCTCCCTTTCCTGAGGCAGGGAGGCAGCACCCAGTGGCTTCATATAGGTAGAGATCTATCAATACCTGCCATTGCTTTTGGTTTATGAGGCTGGGATTTATGATGATTGCTTCATAAACAGGAAGCATCTTCAAGTTGCAGTATAAATAACTGTTGTAAAATAAGATCTCTGAATAGTTTTGGTAAGGGATACTAATGCTTTGTAAAATGACAGAACATTTTTCTTCTGATTGCACTTTCCACCTTTCTTCCTTTTTGAAAAAGAAATGCTGCAAGCTCTCCCCAGGAAACTGGAAAGAGGGAGGAGAGAACAAGGGCGTTAAATAGGACATGGTTGTTTGCTCTTTGTAAAGCAACTGCTCATTGTATATCATGAACCTGAAGTTCTTTTCTGGCTTTCCCACTACAGACCATGTCTCCATTGGGGGGCTTGGGGACAGCTTTTATGAGTATCTCATCAAATCTTGGCTGATGTCAGACAAGAAAGACTCTGAAGCTAAAAAGATGTACGACGATGCACTAGAGGTAAGGAACAGGTTGCTGCTCTGTATTTTTTGTGCGGGACATTGTTCATCAGAATATTTCAGGCAAAAATGTCTTAGATTTTTGGGTTTCCTTGGTATTCACTCCTGTCCACTAAGTATCTTGAATTACTTAGTGAGTAAGTTATACTTACTGTCCACTAAGTATCTTGAAATCATGATTTTCATCCCTTTAGGCAATAGAAAAGCATTTGGTTAAAAAGTCTGCTGGAGGATTGACCTACATTGCTGAATGGAGGGGTGGCATCTTGGATCACAAAATGGGCCACTTGGCTTGCTTCTCTGGGGGCATGATAGCACTTGGAGCTGAACACGCTGGAGAAGAGAGGAAGCAACACTACATGGATCTCGCTGCAGAAATAACAAACACGTGTCACGAGTCTTACGCACGCTCAGGTAAACCTGTGGGCTGCCTAGGAAATGTTAGTAAGGGATAGCCTTAGGAGACTCAGCTTTTGTGTGGCAGGGCTTTGTGGTAGGATATGTTGTGCATCTGCATCCCTGTGTATGATTTTCATTTGTCTTTTCTGGGATATCAAGAAGAGAAAGCAATATGGTTTACGTAGCGGACAGCTGGAGCAGAGGGACAGGCAGATGTGAGCTCCTGTGGCAGAGTTGGGAAATGAACCCAGAGCTGAATATCTAGTCCCGCCTCCCAGTCCCAGAACTAGCCTTCTCCCAGCAAGGCTATAGTGTGTGTCTGCCCTTTCACACCCCTTTGCAGGCACGAAGGGGAGATTAACAGTGATTTATTGCAGGGTGCCCCACTATATGAAGCAGAGCAGCTGAGAAGCCCAACAGGAGAGTGTTGGAGACCTGGAGCTGCTGGTAGGAGCCAAAAAAATGAAGTCACTCAGCCTCTCTCGGCTGCCTAAGCAGAGGCTGGCTGAGTCTTTCTATTTCACAAGCCCAGTAAAATTTGTTTTGCCACCCAGCGTGCTTACCACTGCTTTGGGAGAGCAGTGGTTGGTGACGAATGAGAGACTGGGTTAGTTCTCTGCCTGCAGGGCTTTCAGCGTGATAAGTTTGCGTTGGACTCTGCTCCTTTCTTTGTAGGCATCTCTGTAGCTCTTCTGAGATTGCAGGCAGTGAAGCAGCAGTCTGCTTTCCAGGACCTTGTCAAACACAGGTCTGTCTGCACTAACTGTTCCCAAAGATTGTTTCACACCTTCCCCACATCAGAAAGCCCATATCAGCAGCTGGTGTCCAGCATGTTCACCCAATAACTTCAAGCTAACCTGAAATGATATTTGCAAATAACTCTTTATTTTTTTCCCCAGCACTTACAGAACTAAAACAAGCCACCCGAACTAATAACCCTCTGGTTGTGAGTGCCTGGAGCCAATTTTCACCTTCAGCAGTATCCATCAGCATAGAAAGGACAATAGCGAGCCTGCCCACACTGGTTATGGTGCTGTCATTTCAGCAAGCTCATTGTTTTGCAGAGAATGTCTGTGCATGTCACCCTGGCTCTCAGCAAATAGTCCAGCTAGCGAACACTGTTAGATCCCCACGCGGACAGGAGGGCCCAGGCAAAGTGTGCAAAATATTTAGAGAAATAAAATGACTCCCTGAAATACAACCTTGTGGTAGACACATGGGTGCGGGAAGAGAAACCTTGTGACACGATCACAGCCTCTATGCTCAGTTTTCCTGGTTTTCGAATTAGGGAGAGGGTTGGTGTTGAAAGTAGGGATCTGAGTGCTAGCTAATGCTTGCAAGTGGTGATTGACGAGAAGCTCAACATGAGCCGGCAATGTGTGATCGCAGCCCAGAAGGCCAGCTGTGTCCTGGGCTGCATCAGAAGTGTGGCCGGCAGGGCGAGGTGGGGGATTCTGCCCCTCTGCTCCGCTCTGGGGAGACCCCACCTGGAGTACTGCATCCAGCTCTGGAGCCCCCAGTGTAAGAAGGACGTGGACCTGTTGGAGCGGGTCCAGAGCAGGGCCACGAAGACGATCTGAGGGCTGGAGCACCTCTGCTGTGAGGAGAGGCTGAGAGAGTTGGGGCTGTTCAGCCTGGAGAAGAGAAGGCTCCAGAGAGACCTTATTGTGGCCGTCCAGTGCCCAACGGGGGCCTACAGGAGAGCTGGGGAAGGACTGTTTACAAGGGCATGTAGTGATAGGACGAGGGGGAATGGCTTCAAACTGGAAGAGGGCAGGTTTAGATTAAACATTAGGAAGAAATTTTTTACTTTGAGGGTGGTAAGGCAGTGGAACGAGTTGCCCGGAGAAGTTGTTGAGGCCTCATCCCTGGAGGTGTTCAAGGCCAGGCTGGATGGGGCTTGGAGCAACCTGGGCTGGTGGGAGGTGTCCCTGCCCAGGGCAGGGGGGTTGGAAATCGATGATCTTCAAGGTCCCTTCCAACCTAAACCATTCTATGATGATTCTGTGATTCTATGATTGAGATTCTTGTGTAAGGGACACTCAAAAAGACCAAGATACTCTTAATGTCTTATTTATAAAATACCAGTGAAAGTGATTAAGGCTTCCCCATCATCCTGATGTCTTCTTTTCAAAGAGGCTGCTAGGGGACAAGAAGGAAAGCCAGAAGAAGTGATTGCAGGTCCCAGGTACCACTTCTTACAGCCTCCCTGCTTCAGTGCAGGCAAAACGGCTCAGTCTGGTGGACTGATAATTGTGAAACAAACCCCCTGCCTGGGAGCAGCGTATCAATATCTCTGTTATGGCGGGGTCAGCTGCATGGCTAGGTTTTCTTTTGAATGTGTTCTCTCTTTGAGGCTTTACGACAGGATCTGCTTCTCTGTTCTTTCTCATCTGGGTTCTGTCTTCAATGACAAACTCTGCTCTCAGGGTCAGGGGCAGTGCAATTCCTAGGAGCAAACACCAGCCCAGCAAAAGTGCTAGGGCATGGGGGAGATTTGTACCTGCCCTGTCCACGCTCAAAGCTGGTCCAAGTCTGTGTTTTGTCAGTTGTATCCACCCTCGGAAACGCTTTATCCTCACCTAGATAGTACCCAGACGTACCACAGAATGAGCAACGCCTGGAGCAGCAGTGGGCACAGCTCACGCGCTCGGTGGAGTTGCCCCTGTTTTGACATCAGCTGTGAGGTTGATGTGATACACAGGCATGCCTGATCTGCTCCTCTGACCTCACGCAAGCCTTAGTTAAATGTTGGCAGCCTGAGCAGCATAAAAGCACCTGGACAGTCTGTTTACGTGCTTTCTTCTCAAATTGACCATTGCATGTGTGTGATTTTGTCTAGATACCAAACTCGGCCCCGAAGCCTTTCGCTTTGATGCTGGAACTGAAGCCATGGCAACCAGACTCAGCGAGCGCTACTACATCCTACGCCCAGAAGTGGTAGAAAGCTACATGTACATGTGGCGGCTGACACACGATCCCAAGTACAGGCAGTGGGGCTGGGAGGTTGTGAAGGTATGACTGGAAAGCTCACAGTAATAACTCTTACAAGCTGCTGGATTCTTACAGACATCTTTCCTTCGGTCAATAAAAAGAGCAGAAATGATTTAAATTATGTTAGACACTAAGACACGTTAGCAATGGGGCAGGAATACACAGAATAGCTCAATTTAGTGTGGCGTCTCTGTTGATCATTGTGAATGTTTTCTTCTCCCTTTTGGGTTATGCTAAAATCAATCAGTCAATCAAAATCGTGGAGGTTTATGGAGAGGAGTGCTGCAGACAGCAAAACCTGCGATTAAAGTAACAGCCCTCTGCAAAAAGGATTCAGCCTTCTATTTGAAATATCCGGACTGCTCAGAACCACTGGTTCATAGCTGACCAGGGAAAATCAGCAAACCTGCCTTTGCCCTTTGTCTTGTCTTCTTCCCACAAAGACCTCCCAGCCAGAAAGTCCCTCACCTCTTTCTAGCTCGTGCCGTAGCCCGTTGCCTGCTGCCCCGCATCCTAGCAGGGGCTGCGTTTCAGTGGCACAACTGTCATTTGTCTGCTGCCCTGGAAAAGAGGCTCCGCAAACAGCTGGAGTTGCCACATGAGATGTGTTTTTGCTCTATGTGTAATGTCAAGGTCAATCAATCAACTAACTTAGGCGGTGTATGTTTCTCTTGCTATTTCATTAGAACTAGCTTTATTCCCAGAGTCTGGAGTAATCACCATGCTCCTCAGTAAGAGACAGAGGCTACTATAAACCTGGAATTTAATTTGTAAAGCTGACTTATAATGCAACTGATGATGATGAATGAGTTACTCCATGCTATTGTGTGTTACTGAGATTTCTTTTCTTTTCTCAGGCCCTGGAAAAACATTGTAGAGTAGAAGCTGGTTTTTCTGGCATCCGAGATGTTTACACCACAACCCCAACCCATGACAACATGCAACAGAGTTTTTTCCTCGCAGAGACTCTGAAGTAAGTGTAGTATCACAGAGGCCTTTCAGAGGCGCATAATTCCTGCAGCATCAACACTCTTGCCTGCTTAATAAGACTCAAATAATGAGGGGGAAGTCTTATTCTCTGGGAGGGGGAAACTGGGCAAGGCTATGGGTGCTGTACAGCTTTGGTAGTTTCCTCCTGTAGAACCACTGCTGTCATTGGCACTCTCGAGGTTTCTGCTCATGTGCTGGATTTAAAGGACTCTTCCTGTGATTTAGAGCTGCTCAAAGTGGGAGACTCTGACTGCTGAGCTCCCTGGAATGTAGCTCTGATGGTTTAAGAGGCAGCCGTCTCCCCTGCCAGGTTAATGTCCGGCATACAGAGGAGGTGTGACTATGGCCTGAATTTGCTGCCCCCTGGTGCAGATCTGCCCTTGCTGGTAGCGTGAGCTAACCTTTGCGGGGTGGCTGAGCACAGATGCCCATCCCGTTTTGCCACCCTTGCACCAGGGGTGGTAGTTTCCAGCAGGAGAGTGAGGCAGGGAGGTGAGAAATGTGTCACCGTGGCAGCTGAGGCCAATGGCAGCCCCCATCACAGTCCTGCTGACAGTGCTTGTTTGTGCGTGCTTGGAATCCCGCTTGAATTTCCTTTAATCTCCCTTTGTGTCCATCTTCTTCCCGCCCACCCTCACCTTATGGCTCCAGGTACCTCTATCTTCTGTTCTGTGAAGATGACGTGCTGTCCCTGGACGACTGGGTGTTCAACACAGAGGCTCACCCCCTGCCAGTCAACCACACGAACTTTAAAGCAAGCGTGCAGTAGTGAGGCCATTGCCCAGCGCCCTGCTTCTGCAGCGTCGGCGGGTTACTGCATTTCCTTTCCATTAAAGGAATTCGTGTTGTTCCTAAAATGGTATTTTGGGGCACTAGTCCAATTCCGGACAGTATTATATTGGGGAGATGAAAACCGTGACATAAGCACCTTCTTTTCCTCTGTGAGGAGCTTTATTAGCCTGATAATGAGATGTTTATTCTGGGCCATATTGTACACAGTTCATAGACATTCCTTTATACAGAGAATTTATATGAAATCCACTGACTTTGCTTTATAGTGGCCAAAGGACTGGAAGTTTGCCATAAAATAGACTTCGCACACACACACATCCTCCTTTCGTTTTTCTGTTTCATTTTTGCCTTTTATATACTCTTGGATTTATCACCTTTCTAATTATCAGTTTTCAATATACCGTGCTTTCTAGGCGGTAGGCTTTCTAGGCTCTTTAGGAAGGACAGGACAGGAGAAGGACGAAGGGGCAGAGCGCATGGAGCTCTGCCTGGGGATGGATGAGGAGCTGACTGAGAGCTTACGGGTTAGGATTAAAGAGAGGACAGGTAGAGGTGACATTATAGTGGCTGTCTGCTATAGGCCACCTGACCAGGAAGAACAAGAGGATCGGGCCCTCCGCAGACAGATGGGAGCAGCCTCAGGTTTGAATTTGCAGGCCCTGGTCCTTGTGGAGGACTTCAGCCACCCCCTTATCTGCTGGAGGAACGACACAGCAGGTCATAAGCAATCCAGGAGGTTCCTTGAGTGGATTGATGATAACTTCCTCCTCCAGGTGACAGAGGAGCCAACAAAGGGAGGTGCTCTGCTGGACCTCACACTCACCAACAAGCAGGGGCTCGTTGGGGATGTGAAGATCAAGGCGGCTTTAGCTGCCACATGACATTGTGGAGTTCAGGATCCTGAGGGCAAGAAGGAGGGTGAAAAGCAAGCTCACAACCCTGGACTTCAGGAGAGCAGACTTTGGCCTCTTCAAAGATCTGCTTGGAAGAGTCCTGTGGGATAAGACCCTGGACAGAAGAGGGGCCTGAAAAAGCTGGTTAATATTCAAGAATCGTGTCATCCAAGCTCAAGAAGTTCCATTCCAATGAGCAGGAAGTCAGGCAAAAATGCCAGGAGGCTTGCGTGGATGAACAGAGAACTGCTAGCCAAACTCAAACACAAAAAGGAAGCATAGGGAGGGTGGAAGCAAGGATGGGTAACCTGGGAGGACTACAAAAACATTGTCTGAGCATCCAGGGCTGACGTTAGGAAAGCTAAAACCCAAATGGAATTGAATTCAGCCGGGAATGTCAAAGACAAGAAGAAGGGCTTCTATAAGAACAGAGGTGACAAAAGAAAGACTAGGAAAATAGGGAGCCACTGCTCAACAAGACGGGGGACCTGGTTACACAGGACATGGAAAAGGTTGAAATGCCACATATCACCTTTGCCTCAGCCTTTACGAGGAAGACCGCCATTCAGGAATCCCAGGTTCCAGAGAGCAGGGGGAGAGGCTGGAGCAAGGAAGATGTACCCTTGGCGGAAGAGGATCAGATCAGGGAATACTTAAGCAAACTGGACATAGATAAGTCCGTGGGCCCTGAAGGGATGTCCCCACAAGTGCTGAGGGAGCTGGCAGATGTCATTGCGAGGCCACTCTCGATAATCTTTGCTTGATCATGGCAACTGGGAGAAGCGCCCAAAGACGCAAGTAAAGCAAACGTCACTCCTATCTTCAAGAAGGGCAAGAAGGAGGCCCCAGGGAACTATAGGCTCATCAGCCGCACCTCACTGCCTGGGAAGGTGATGGAGCAGCTCATCCTGGAAGCCATTTCCAGGCATGTAAACAACTGAAAACTCTTCAGGAGTAGCCAGCATGGCTTCACCAAGGGGAATTCATGCTTGACCAACTTGATAAACTTCTAGGATTGAAATGACTGGCCTGGTAGATGAGGAGAGAGCAACAGATATTGTCTACCTGGACTTCAGTCTCCTTTGACACTGTCAAAGGAGATCATCATAGACAAGGTGTTGGTGTATGGGGTGGATGAGTAGACAGTGAGGTGGGTTGAAAACTGGCTGAATAGTTAGGCACAGAGGTGGAGATCAGTGGCACGAAGTCTAATTAGTGGCCAGTAATTACCAGAGTGCCCCAGGGGTCAATGCTGGGTCCAGTCCTGTTTAACATCTTCATTAATGATCTATCAGCAAGTTTGCTGATGACACAAAACTAGGAGGGGCGCCTGATACACCAGAGCATCGTGCTGCCATCCAGAGGGACCTCGAGAGGCTGGAGAAGTGGGCTGATAAGAACCTAATGAAGTTCAACAAGCAGAAGCATGAAGTCCTGCATCTGGGAAGGAACAACCCCATGCACCGATACGTGTTGGGGCACCTGGCTGGAAAGCGGCTTGGCAGAAAAGGACTTCGGGGTCCTGTGTGCACCAACTTGACCATGAGCCAGCGATGGGCCCTTGCTGCAAAGAAGGCTCAGGGTCTCCTGGGCTGCATTAGACAAAGTATTGCCAGCAGGATGAGGGAGGTGATCGGAGGGAGGTGATCGTTCTCCTCTACCCAGCACTGGTGAGGCCACACCTGGGGCGCAGTGTCCAGTTCTGGGCTCTTCAGTACAAGAGAGACAAAGACATACTGGAGAGAGTCCAACAAAAGGCCACAAAGGTCATTAAGGGACTAGAACATCTCTCCTGTGAGGAAAGGCTGAGAGAGCTGGGACTGTTTAGCCAAGAGAAGAGAAGGCTCAGGTATTTACATACATTAAAAATATAAATTTGTATATTAATATATATAAATACCTGAAGGGGGGGTGCAAAGAGGACAGAGCCAGGCTCTTTCCACTGGCTCCCAGTGCCAGGACCAGAGGCAATGGGCACAAACTGAAACACAGGAGAGTCCCTCTGAACATGAGGAAACACTTTTTTTTACTCTGAGGGTGACTGAGAACTGGCGCAGGTTGCCCAGGGAGGCTGCAGAGTCTCCACCCTTGGAGGTATTCAAAAGCCGCTTGGACGCAGTCCTGGGCAACTGCTGCAGGTGGCCCCGCTCGAGCAGGGGGGTTGGACCAGATGATCTCCAGAGGTCCCTGCCAGCCTCAACCATTCTGTGATTCTGTGATTCTGTGGTGTCAAAATTGTAACTCGATCAAAACCTGTCCACAAAATTCTTGATCCTAATGTATTTTTATATCCTTTTTTCTGTGCTCTTAAAACACATTTACCACACATCACATCTCGTTTAACTTTCCTTTATCGTTTTTGTGTTTTTCTACTTTTATTTGGAACTAAATGTTATGAGTCACTTGTAATAATTTCACTGCTGTAATAGTCAGATCTGTGAAACAGAATAAAAGTCTTGTAAAATAAAAAGCATGTTTGGGTTGATTCTCTTTAAAGCCATCTGTCAAAGGCCTGTTACATCATGCTTGGAATAACTAGGTGACAATACTGGTTGATTTCAAGAATATTTCACAATAGATGTTGATTTCCAGAGTAATCTTGACAGTTTATGGACAGCAATTCCCATCTGCACCAGCTCTCTTAAATTGCTTGTTCACCATCTGATACGGGTTAGCAGAAGTTCTACTAAATGTCTTATTTTTCTAGCAGAAAAATAAATAATCCCCATCCAAGTTTGCTCTTCGGTATACATTGTTTCTGGACTGAAGTAACAGAAGAAAAAGAAAGGAAAAAATTGAAGCCAGATTCTTCCGTGCCTCCTGCCACTGAAGTGGCGGTTTAGCCTGCGTGTCCTCTGTGTCTCTAAGCAGGACGGCTGTGCAGAGATGTTCACGTGCCGCTCCTGTTCTCATCCCGGCAGCCGTGAGTACCTGCAACAAGGGCTGGATCTGGGATCAGCATCCTTTCTCCCAGCAGTCTGTCCTCGGGTCGCTGCAGAGCCCCGTGGAACGCTTTTGTTTGTTCTTGTGACATTCTTTTGATAATTGGTTCATTCAGCAACTCGGGAAGATGAAGTTGCTTTGAGCAAGTTGTGAAAACAAAAAAAAAATGTGCTTCTAAATTCATGCCTTTGTAATTCCCCAAGAGAAATAAGGTTGTCAGATGGGGACTTAGCATTATCCCGGGGATAAAGATACTGGCTGGTAAGCTTGGCCTAGAGGAATGGTTATTGGTAAATAAACATCTTGGGAGTGAGTTGTGTTATCCGAGAGATTTGGGTACTGGGAAGCTGGTTTAGCTCAGAGGGGTTTTATAATGGATTAAGGAATTCCATAAATAAAAATGTCCTGCTCTTGGAGTAACTGAAAACACTTCGCCTGGCAAAATTTAAACCCCCAAAACAAATAGTATGGTTCTAGTTTCCTTTAGAAATAGATCCTTGGTGTTACATTAAAACTCTGCTCTTGTTTTCTCTTCCACACAAGTAAGCAAGAATGGGATTAGTAAAGTCGCATACACTTCTGGAGGAGAGCTGCTGCTTTCCTGCAGTTCAGTGGTTGCATCACAAGTAGGGAGGTTTTTGAGCTGCCCAGCGTGCCTGACGATACAAAGCTTACTGATAAGTTTGCTTACCAAGACACTGGTATGGAGTTCAGCACCAGTCACAACAAAAGCTTTTTGTTGCACACAGCCGCACTTGAAAATTTCTACTCATAGACCACAATTCTGCAAATATTTCTGCCCGTGCTCACGGATAGCCACAGTTAAATCCCTGAGGCCAGTGGATTCATTGCAGGCATCGAGTTGCATGCATGTGTTCAGCGGGAGTGAAGATTTGTTCCAAGGATCAGCTTTGTTCCAAGGCCTGGCCCCGAGCCGCGACTGGGATTTCTCTGTCCTACGGCAATGCAGGGAACGGAAATGTTTGCCCCGCTGGTGTCTGGAAACGCTTCGGCTCTTTCCTCGCTCCTCTGCGCACCTCAAGCCTTGGCTGGGTGCTCTGGGAGCCCCGTGCACGGAAGCGGGCACTGGGATTTCCCCTCTCTTACCTCGCACCCCCCTGTATGCTTCCTGCCTTGCGGGGGTGGCGGGACGACTTCTGTTCGTCCAGGTGGGAGCTTTGAGGAGATAAATAAATGGGCTGTTAGGTTTCAACCAGAGGTTTGGGTTTAAATGTCTAATGGAAAGGATCTGGGAAGATGTGTGTCTCTGAGCTGCTTTCCTGCCTCTCAGTCTCAGGCGTGTGGGACACCAGTGGGAATTCTGTTGTTGATTTATGAAGGTTTTTTTTTCTATTTTTGAGTCACCCTACCAGGAAATGTGACCAGCCTAGGTTATTTCCCATTTCCCCCGTTACATTCAAATTCAGGAGCCGCCTTTACCATGTTAATTTTCACCACCAGAACATGGGGCCCTATTTTATGTCAGAAGGAATTTCCTGTAAATAAAATTCTGATAAAAGAAAGTTACATTAATGGTAGAGATGAAAACTAATAACTATCGCTTGTAGACCAGCTGGCTGTTGTCGCCTGCCCATACAAGGAGATAAGACAAAACTACCCAGAAAACAAATGCATCTTTTTGTAACCCACACTTCATTTTTTTACGGCGTTATTAAATTCCCTTGGAAGGCTTTCAGCAGAATTGGTTATTGAATTCAAAACCCTGGCAGTCGTAGTATTTTTCCACATACATTTTGATCTGATCTATTTATCTGATTGTTTCAGATGTGATGCATTGAGCGCTGGCGCCCAGTGCTAGCAGTTTCAAAGTTTCAGCAGTTACTTCTGATCACGTTTGGGGTCTTTGGCTTCATTCCCTGTGGAGCCTCAAACAGGTACCGTGCCGTAATTAGGAATCCTCTCACTAAAACACCCTTATGTTGTAAATGCTTTCGTTTGGTGAGAGCCAGCGAGCGTCAGAACTGTAAGTGACCCACCAGACTGGATTGCTGCCGACTGAATGGGAAAGGCCGGGGGGGAGTTAGGAGTGCAAGCCCTTGGGAATCGGGTAGGCTTTGGCTCTTGCTCTTCAACTCCACTTTGAAACGCCTCAAAGGTCATTTCACTCCGCAGCCTTTGGAAAGAATGCAGGCCGTTCTTTTTCTGGGATGAACTGTATGTTTTCCGTGGCTGTGAAGCTTTGTCACAGCGCATCCCCAGAGCAGGATACAAACCCCTCTTCTGCCGTAAACGCAGCTCCAGTTTTCTCGTCCCCTTCGAAAAGCGCCATGTGAAACCGGATTTGGATACTCCTTGTTCCTTGCTGTTTTTCAGAGGATTAATATTTTTGTGCCTCAGTCTGATTGGGACTTGCTTCCTCCGGGGGTTTCTGTTTCCAGGTGCTTTCTCCATTTGTGCACAGAGCTCAGATTTTAATGCCGCCTTCCATTACACCGTGATCGCTTTGACGTTAAAATGCGCCAGGGTTTCAGGCTATGGGAATGGGGCCATCAATTGAAACGAGGACAGGGTTTCTCTGCTCTCGCAATGTGCCGCCCCGGAATGTGGAGTTACTGCGGATACTCCAGCATATGGGAAACCCATCCCTGTACTGCAAAAAAAGGTTGCTCCAAGCTTTTCATCCCTGCTACCAATTTCTCACTATTTTCTTTATTTTCAGCCGGACTCTCTCCCTGCTGGCAAAGGGGAAATCTGGGATAGTTTTTCCTGCTGGGTGAGTTTTCTTGGTGGAAATCTTCCTTGTTATTTCTCTACCACGAGGATTTCCTTTGATACAAGTGTGCCTGGGTGGGCCACACAGCAGATGTCTGGATATTTAAAATTCTTCCTGAGCGCTGTAATCTGTAATCTCGAGAACCAGCAGTGAAGAGCCAGGAGTTGTTGGTTTTGTTCTCCTTTGAGGAGGATTAGTTCCCAGCTGATGCCCTGAATTATTTCACCTTTTGTCTTTCATTCTTTCTCCTATCAAATAATTCATCCGCTTGTCATCTTTATATGGTCGCTGGTGGCACTGGAAATGGTTCAGATGTAAAATGAGCCCCTCTGTTTCTCATCTAAATGGTATCATTTTGGCTCTGCCTACCACCCTGTCAGGTCGCCTTCTCCATCGAGGTGTCTGCAGGCTTTGTCATCTCCTGTCACCTCTTGCTCTTGCTCGTTTCCCAGACACCCAAGTACATTTATCCTGTTTCAAAGCTCTCTCGTCCTGTTACATTTTGTGCTCTAAAGGTACTTGCTAGGTTATTTGAGGTAAGCAAAAGCTCTCCACACCTCACTGCCCAACCTAATGAGTCCAGAAAGTTTTAAAGCACATCTGCTTCAAGTGCTTGAGTGCTTAACTCATTCACACCTGTCTCTGCTCCCAGACGTTATTTCAATGCTCTGTTAATTCGTTTCCTCCCATCACCTCCCCATGGCCCAAGCACCAGTTCTTTGATGGATGGGGAGGTAGAGAGTGAAGGGCGGTGGCAGAGTTTCATGAATGTTTTTTTATATGGTGGAGCTGGTGGAAGGAACTTTCTCCAGTGCAGATGTACCAGCACTGGTCTGAGTTACAACTAACCCAGAGTTTATTCTGTTGCTGGGCTCCCCAGCCTGCTGCGCTGCGTTGCCCAAGCTCGCACCGTGGTTGCAAGAGAAACATCAAGGGCGACGCGGGGATCTGCGGCGGAGAGAGGAACGGTGCCCAAGTCCCAGGGAGAAGGCTCCTCTTCACTGACTAAGTTCTGCCGCCTCCGATCTCCCTTGCCGTGGTCTCCCAGAAAACGCATGGTGGGATTTTTTTGTCCTGTCCCAGGAATTGCTCAGAACTCCAGCGTTCCTGGCCTGCTCTGCCCGGGATTACCAGCCTCTTCCTCCATCCTCAGTGCAGCTGCCACCTTTCTCTTAATGGCTTGGTCATGCTCTCCTCATCTCCAACCAAAACGCTCTTTAAACCTAAAACAAAAATGATTAGGCAGGCTTAGGAAAACAGCAAAAGCTTCAAAGGATTAAATGCTAACGCTTCCCTTAGAGAGATCAAACATTCTGCGCTGTTAGCCCTGCAGCAGCAGAAAATGGTACTAAATCTTCCCCAGCAATCAGGGGATTTCAGTGGCGGTGCAGGATTGCATGTGAGGAGGAGCAGGAGACTGATTTATGAAGAAAGATTAAAATGACTAAATATATATCTCTTGGCCGAGCTGCCGCTAAGGAGCGATGTGACAACCGTGCAGAAGAACCTGAAGGGCACGAAGAACACAGGGAGGGTGGAAAAGTTTTGGGTCTTTTTTTTTGGGGGGGGGGATCATAAAGGATCGTAGAAATGACTCAAAATGTGGGGTGATGGCAGACAGGACTCAAAATTTGGGGATCGTGACAGCCAAGGCTCGGTGATGGCTGCAAAGTCATTCCCAATTCTGGGGCTTAAACCCCCATGAAATCACTGTAGATGAAACCGCTAATATCTGGTTTAAAAAAGAAAAAAAGAAAATATCTTTTGGTGAGCTGAAACCAAGTCGAAGAATGCGATACGGCTCTTTTTTTTGGGGGGGAACGGTGAATTAAAGGACCAACGACCACTGTGGAAATTAATGGCGGGAGGAGGGGGGCGGGCGGACACGCCGCTCCCATCGTTAATTAAAAGCGAAAACGACGGAAAGCAGTGAGATCGCTGAAGAAGGAGGTGACGAATCTCCTCGCAGAGCCCCCTCAGTGGATAAATTTAAGGCTAAAAAGTGTTTTTTCCTCAGGATTGCGTGAAAATCTCTGCGGGGACCGGAGGGGGGGAGAGAGGGGCCGGACGGGGGCCGGCGGCCCCCGTCCGGCCCCTCTCTCCCCCCCTCCGGTCCCCGTGGGGAGGACACCGGCTCCAGCCCGGCCCCGGCCCCTCCTCGCCGGGCCCTGCCCGCCTGACGCCTCCTCCCCCGGCCGGCGCGGCCATGGCGGCGGGGCGGCGGCGGCGGCGGCGGCATCGGCTTCGGCATCGTCGCTGAACGACGCGAGTATGGCGGGTCCCGGCGCGGCCCTTCCGCGCCTGGCTCTGGCCCTGGCCGCTTTGGTGGCTCTGGTTGCCGTTAAATATTACCGGGACGGTGAAGTAGCCCGGCAGCAGGTAACGGGAAGGGCGAGAGGTGGCGGGGGAAGGGGAGAGGCGGTGCTGAGGCCGCGCTGCCCCTCAGGGAGGGGAGGGATGAAATGGCGGGCGGGCGCCTTCGCGCCGCTGTGGCGGCCGCGGGGCTGAGGGGGGCCGCGGGGGGTGAGGTGGCCGCTGCTGGGCTGAGGGGGACTGCCACACATCGGTGGCCACTGGGGTTGAGGTGGCCACTACTGGGCTAAGGGGACCCTCAGGCATTGGTGGCCACCGGGGTTGAGATGACTACCAGGCAGCGGTGGCCACTGGAGTTGAGAGTGTCCACTGGGGGTGAGGTGGCCACTGCTGG
The DNA here is from genome assembly GCA_017639485.1 of Pluvialis apricaria. NCBI lineage: Eukaryota > Metazoa > Chordata > Aves > Charadriiformes > Charadriidae > Pluvialis > Pluvialis apricaria. The sequence continues at coordinate 4,543,320 of CM030027.1, read as the reverse complement.
GCTGAGGTGACCACCAGGCAGCGGTGGCCACGGGGGTTTAGGTGGTTACTGGGGCTTGAGGTGGCCAGCAGGGTTGAGGTGACCGCCAGGTGTTGGTGGCCATTGGGGCTGAGGTGTCCACTGGGGGTGAGGTGGCTGCTGCTGGTCTGAGGGGACCACCAGGCAATGGTGGCCACGGGGGTTGAGGTGGCCACTGCTGGGCTGAGGGGACCATCACATATATGTGGCTAGTGGGGTTGAGGTGACCACCAGGCATTGGTGGCCACTGAGACTGAGGTGGTCACAGGGGCTGAGGTGACTGCCACGCATCAGTGGCTACTGGGTTGAGGTGCCCACTAGGGTTGAGGTGGCCATCACCAGACTGAGGGGACCACAGAGCTGTGGTGGCTGCCGCTGGATTGTGGTGGCCACAGGGCATTGGTGGCTGTAGGGGTTGAGGTGACCACCATTGGGCTGTGGTGACCATGAAGCCAGGGCAGCCACTGTCAGGCTGTGGGGAAGACCATGTATCAGCAGCTGTGGAGCTTGAGGTGGCCATCACCAGGCTGTGGGGACCACAAAGCTCTGGCAGCCATTGGCCAGGATGTAGGGACCACCAGGTGTTAGCAGCTGCGGAGCTTGAGGTGGCTACTTCCAGGCTGTGGTGGTCACCACCAGGCTGAGGTGACCATTGTGGTGCTTATCACATGCCAGTGGCTATGGGCTTGAGGTAGCCACTGCCAGGTGGAGTTTTTGTAGAGCTGTGGTGGACACTAGGCTTGAGGTGGCCACAGGGTTCGTGGTGGCCACCACCAGGCTGAAACAACCATAGCTGGTGACCACCAGGCACCAGCTTTGAGGCCAGCTGCTCCCACCAGAAGATGGAGGGCGAGCGGGAGCCCCAGACCCTGGCCCTGCTCTTGGCGTAACGCTTGGCGGCTCCTCTCAACGTGGCCTCGGAAGGTGTCTCCTTCCTGCTTTATTCCCTGCAAAAAAGGCCCAAAACTCAGATGTTTGTGGATTTTTTCCATACTAGAAATGCAGTTCTTGTGTGCCCGGAGCAACTCTGACTGTAGAAGCAGCAAAAGAATGGAGGACATGAGCTGAAAAATGGGAATGTTTTTTTAGGGCCTTTACTCTGTGTGTGTTTGGTTGTTTTTTTTAAATTAGGCTGATTGACACTGGTTTTGATTGTAATCCGCATAATTCAAACGACTGCTGCGTGCTTTGGAGAAAGCATGCCTTTGTTAAAGGTCCTGCTCCCCTGTCTCTTCGCTTCGGCGTGCATCCTTGAACATCTAAAAAGGTTCGCGGGGAAGAGCAGGCTTCTTGTTCTTGATATTTCTATAGTAAAAAGACAAGTGGTTTTAAAGGATGCCTCTTTTCTTTGTCTCTTGCATTGCAAAAAAAAAAAAAAGGGGGAAATGGCTCAAACCGGTTAATGAGAAGAATTCTTCCGGCAGGGACAGAAGGGTGAGGAGAGTCCTTCGCAGGCTGGCTGAGGGGACCTCAGCCCTGCCTGACAGAGCGCCAGGTCTTCTGGAGGTTTTGTTTTTCCTGCAGGACAGGCAGAGGGCTGTGAGAGGCGCTGCTGGAGAGGAGAACAACATGCCCGCAGCCCAAGGTTTTTATTTTTCCTTCATCCTGCTTAAAACATATGTCTTGTCTCTTTCTATGGAAATGTTTATTTAGCTAAACAACCCACAAGCAGGTGGGAGAAGAAAACTCTTTGTGAAAACCACAACTCTCCTCCTCTACAAAAAGACTGAAAAAGCTCAGTCTTACCGCTCTGGCACAAACAGGGAAACTTTATTTTTTATAATCTCAGATTAGAATGAACAAAACCCCACAGGCTCTGGAGAGCTTTTTTTTTAACGTGAATGTTATCAGAAAGCAAAAGGCCAAGCCCTGACATCTCTCTCCCCTTTTAAACATAATTTTTATCATCCCTTTTGACTGAGTGCAGCAGGACCGGTGGAAATCTTTGTTCCTCCATCGTTAGGGACTTATCTCCGGCCGGGTGGGTCCCTGCGGTCCCGGTGGCGAGGGGCTCGCGCGATGCTGCCACTGAGCCGCCGCGCTTTGTGAGGGTGGAAATGAATGTTTCCGGAGGGAGCGATCTATCCTGCAGGGTTGTGTGGAACTCACGCGCTGTGCCAGTACTGCCTGGAGCGCGCCTTTGCTGGAGAAGCGGCTGTTTTAACTCGCTCTGGGGAGGGCAGCATCGTCTGGAGCGGGCAGGAGCCCGGTACCGATCCTATCAGCCGGGAGGCGGCATTCAGCTGGCCGCTGGCACGCGCGTGAGATGTGTGCACACACATAAGTCGCCTGACCACAAAGCTGCCGTGTCTCAGGCCAGTTGTGGTTGTAAGAATAATTATCTGATGGTTCTGCAGCTGATGGCTTTTCATTGCTTAACCTGTATGAAAGTGCAGGCTGAGGGGATGGGAGCGTGCTCTCAATTTAGATTGATTTTTGGAGGCTAACGTCCAACACCAGGCACCCATATTCCCCCCTTCACATTCTGCTGTCTTAGAGATGTTCTTCTGTATGTGTAGGGCATAGCTGTTTCTCTTTCTGCCTTCAGCCCTGTTAAGTAAATGATTGTGACTTTTTCCTAATAGTACAGCAGCAGGCGGTCTAACCAACTAAAAACTTTGTCGCTCATTTGCCTCCCATCCCTTGAGGTGCCTGTCTGTGAAGTGCAAAAAGAAGAGAGACTCTAAAAGATTCATCAGCAGGGAATCGCTGACGCGCTGTGGAGAGGATTAGGAAATGGACCGTCTCTTCAGAACTCAGTACACGTCCAGGACAGCCCCTTCTGCAGAGGGGGAGGCCATCGTGCGCTCCCTGCACGCTTTCCTGCGCCGTGAGCGGCTCCCAGACAGTGAGCAATCACACCTGACGAGGTTCATGCATTACGTGCTGGGCACAAGCAAGGGCGAGAGGCGAGAGGGGTACTGAAGCCTGGCCCAAGGCTTCGTGGCATGACCCTGACACCCGGCTATCAGGGAACAGGGCAGTTGCTCAGGAAAACCTTGTTATCTGTATACGGGGCCAAGGATGTGCATCCCCATTCATTTGGGGAAGGAAGGCACAGTTTTGGCCCCAGGAACGTGGGCAAGCCGGAGTGGATTGTTCCTGTGCATAGCTAAAAAACCATCCTGTTCCTTCATTCCTTTTTTCAGCTGTGTAGTTCCTGCGCGCTGCCCTCCTTGTCTTTCCTCAGCCATGGGTGCGGCCAGGTCTCTGGTTTGTATTCCAGGGTCTTTATTTCTGTCTGTCGCGGTCCTGGAACTGCCCTGGAAAGCTCTTAAGTGCTTTTGTTGCTGCAGTTGACGGGAGCAAAGCCTTCCAGGCTGCGTTAGTGCTGCTTCAGGCTGGCAGGCAACAGATGGAAAATAAACTAGTTCAGGAGCTCTGGGGATGGTAATGGTGCTGCAGGCAGTAGAGAATAAACACGGTTAAACAGCAGAATACAGAGTATTTATCCTTGCAGCTTTAGGCTTTTACGGGGGTGGCAGGGGAAGCTGCCCCAAATGATGGGTCGCAGGGGACATGCTGCAGGCTGCTGGCAGTGATGTGGCTTGTCTGACTCGCTGTGTGTCTCTCTCACACCAATGTGGGGCTCTCTTTTTCTGCCCGCGAGTTGTCCCCTTCCCTTCAGTGCTGAGTGCTGCAGAGTGGAAATGACTAGAAGCATCTAGAGCCTTTCTGGGGCTGCTCCAAGGGAGACATTGCATTTCAGGGGAGTTTTCCACTGGATGATCTCCGTGTGGGCTTTGCAGAGGGAGAAACTGAGGCTGGGGGTGGCTGGGATCTTGCAGAAGTTTCTGGAGAAGACTCTGGGATTTGTGGCTGCCCGATGTATGAGTGGGCAGCGGAGCAAGGGGCCGAAATGCTCCATCCAGGCCTGAGGCTGGACCCTTGGAGGGGAACCCGGCTAGAGCAGGGCAGTTGCGTGCAGTACTGCTGGCATGGATCTCAGCACGGGTCTAAGTTAAGTTGCTTTCCGTAGAGTTACAAGGGCTCGGTTCATTTCCTTTGTGTTTTTGTAATGTGGATAGTTATGTATTTGACTGCCTTTGTTCCGCTGCACATCGGTTAATTACAGAAATCACGATCTCCAGGTGCTCCGAATATCTGCAGGTTTAGGACTCACTATGTGGAAAAAGTTGGGAATATTTCTGACAAAAGACTTGGAGGCCGACTGAGCAAATGATTCAGTTTGAATTACTCGGCCAGATGTAGTTTTAATACGCTCATGCCAACAGTTCCTGGACACCGATCCCTATTGTAAATAGCACAAAATCCTGCCAAGGGGCGTTAATCTTTCGATTTGATGGCTGTGTTTGTGTGCTGGAAAGAATGCAAATAAACTCTGAAGCTGAGAGGGGCCGGAATGAATTTCTGCAAGAGGTTGGAATGAAATCTGACTTGCATCTTCTTCCCGAACTAGGAACTGGCACTGAAGTCTTTGGGAAGTGAGGGGCTCTTTCTCTTTTCTTCTCTGGACACAAACAACGATCTGTACCTCAGTCCAGAAGAGTTCAAGCCGATAGCTGAGAAGCTGACGGGTAGGTATCTGTCTGCCTTGCAGAGCTCTCTCTGCACAGACCGAGCAAAAGCCAAAGATAATGCACTCAACAGTTTTTATTCACATCTTTGTTTTTTTTTTTCCTGGGTGCTGTTTTGGGTCTTATTTACATGAAGAGAGGCTGCTGAGCTTTACATGATTTTGAAAAGGCTTAAGCAGTAGACATCACTTTCACAAAGTAGAGTTTTTATAAGACGGAAGATCCCATTGCTGGACCAGTAAAGTACATAAGTTACTTTGTCTAGAGCTTAAAGGGGATTTGGGATGGGTGAATGCAACAAATACAGCTCAGCCCAGGCTAGGCCAAATCTTTTAGTGAGTCGCAGCGCTTCGTTGATACACTCCTGCAGCTGTAGCAGTCTCTCTCAGATAGCAATTGTGAGAGATTGTGTTTGGAGACTGGATCAGCGTGTAGCGAATGTCTCGTGGTGGTGCCAAGCAGGAAGAAGTGCGGTGACGATAATGTACAGGAGAGCTTAGAGTACAGTTGAAATGCAGACAGTTGTTTGCTTGTGCTGTAATTAATTCTGTGTTCTGATCCCTCCTAGGTGACACTGCTTAACTGAGCCGTGGGGTTTAGAGAGTCGTCGGTTAAAAGGAGGGCTCCCCTTTAATACATGCAGCTGAAGCTGGTCTCTGGGGTGGGTCTGAGTTCTGCTGCTGCATACAGCGTAGGGACAGCTGGGAAGCTCCCAGTGCTCCGGGATTTGCCAGGATAAATGTGTAATCACTTCACAATTGCTTAAAAGGGGAGGGAGGGGAAACAGCTGCTTAAATTGCTGTCCCTTTGTTTAGGGGTTGCTCCCATCTCCGAATTTGAAGAGGAGGAGACGCCTGATCCGAGCGGGGAGACCTTGTCCGTTGTGGCTAAATTCCAGCCTTTGGTCATGGAAACGATGACAAAGAGCAAAGATGGTTTCTTGGGAGTAGGTATCATGCAGGATGTTTATAGTCAGAAATTCTGGTATAAACACGTCCAATGGGCTCGTAACATCACCAGGAACAAGTGCTAGTGTGTTAGGAGGGGGAGATGGTCTTGCTCAAGCCCATGGGATTTGCTTTGACGAGCAAGTTCACCGCTTTCTGCAGCATTTCATTGTTTCCAGTGCGCTCAGCAGCGCTGTGCCCCAATTATTACGCCCTTCCTGGGAAGCTTGAAGCAGACATTAGTGATGGCTCTCCTGGAGCTAAGTCCAAAAGCGGTGGTGTTATGTGGTACGTTCCCCTCTCTCCCATTTCCTACTACTCACATAATTGAAAGTTGACAGAACTATTTGGTGGTGTTTGGGGTGGTAGGAAGAATTTAAAACGTGGTTGGGTTGGGGTTTTTTCCCCCCTTCTCCAAAGTCTAGTTACATCCATCAGCATTACTGCATGTTTGAAGAGTCCAGTCTAGGCTCTGATGGTGTCTTTTGTTTACAGATATCTCACGTCGCTCTGTCTGGACTGAGGAATTGGACTGCCCCAGCAGCCCCTATGAGCGTGATGCTTGCCAGGCAGTTTAAAGCCTTTCTTCCTCCAAAGAATAAACTGGATCTTGGGGATCCGTGGTGGATAATTCCCAGTGAATTGAACATCTTCACTGGGTATCTTTCCAACAACAGATTTTACCCTCCGCCTCCCAAGGGCAAAGAGGTGAGATATGAAACTCAATTTCTATATACCTGAGAGGTATTTTGTATAAATGTTCTGCCTTATAGCCCAGATGAATCACAGGAATCCCTAGAGCGACAAGACTATTGCGCTGTGTCTCCCTGGACTTTCTAAGGGAGCAAAAAGGCTGCAGCATACAGCCAGGAGCACCTTCTCCTAAATTGGAGGTAAAACTGAGAGCAGGCAAAAGCTCTGGGTGTCTGTCATGGCCAGATGAGGCTGACTTGAGTATCTTCATCTTGCTTTGTTTAAGCGTCTGCGTTTTTGGGCTCGTCTTTCCCAGACGGGGAGGGGAGAGGGTTATTCAGAAAGCGCTTGTATGAAGTGATGGTGCCTTGTGGAACAGTTGCCGAGTGCCACCCCAGAGGTGAGCGTTTTATTGACAAGGGAAACGATGTGTATACGTAGTTTGTAAAGCTAGGTGTGTATATCGCTTTCCCCGGGGTGCCCGGGTAGGTGTCAGTGATCACATAGTTGATATACCTTCCCAGCCCGGTGTGTTTATTGATTGCACACCCGCTTTTTCAAAGTCTTAAGTGGTATTGATGGAGGCAGCCTCGTAGATCACTGTACCGTACTCAGACATTCAACCGACTGGGATGACGGAAACTTACAAACAATGGGAATAGCATAAAAAGTGTGGAAGATGGATTTATTTTTAAAAGCATTCTCTTGCTTTATCTCCTTGTTTTGTGATTAGGTAGGTCTCTGAGCTAATTTTTAAGTCATAGCAATTCACTTACCTTCCTGATCTGGTGGAGAAAGTTACTCTGGAGCTGCAGCTGACCCGCGGTGGAGGAGCTGTTCTTATTTTTGCTCACTTGCAATTCTTTCCATAGATCATAATCCACAGGCTTTTGAGCATGTTCCACCCACGCCCCTTTGTAAAAACCCGCTTTGCTCCCCAAGGAGCTGTGGCGTGCATCCAAGCCATCAGCACCTTCTACTACACCATAGCGTTCAGGTAAGTCCATGGGTCCGGGGTGTTAGGGGAATGTTTCGGGGCACTTATGAATTTGTTCCCTATCTCAGGGAGTGGAGAAGGCTGCTGTGAGCCTGTGGCAGAGTGCGTGTGTGTGTCATTGCATGTGTAGTCGTGTTCCCAAGCAAGATCAGATGTGTCCTGGCTGGGAGGGAGGCAAAGCAGTTCGAGGAAGAGGGTGATTCACAGCCCGCGTGTGATGCTTTGCTGACGCCCGAAGAGGGCACCCGTGCTCCCAGTGTCGCTGGGTCCCTGGTGAGGCAGGGACTGTTGCCCAGATGCAGGACAGCAGCCGTTCTCCGTCACCCTTGGTTTGGAGCTATTCCTGGCTGAAAGGGGACTCTGATTAGCAAGAAATGTGTTAGATTTTGGTTAATCGGGGGGTGGAGTGCCTTTCCAAGGGGGAGAGTCTGGGAAATTTTTCTCTTGTTTTACTGGGAGCAGCTTTTATTTGCCTGATCAAGCTGGAAGCGAGGTTGAAAGGGTCTTAGTCTGTTCCTGTGTTCCAAGAAATGATAACGTAATTCATCCTTCCTGGATGGACACTTATTGCCCAGTTCCAAAAGGCATCAATCCTGGAGGTGATCCTGGCCCAGGGGATCTGCTCCAGTCTTTTACTCTCTTCCTTGTGTGACATGAAAGGCTTTTTCAATGGAACCTCTCTGCCCCAATTTAACTTCATAATTTCTGGTGCCTAGAGATAACTTTTCCCTGCTGTCATCTGCAGTGCATGATCCATTCCCTCCTCCCGGCACTGCAGCTGATGGCTCCTTTCTCTTTGCAGGATCCACGCTGAGTTCCAGCTGAATGAGCCACCAGACTTCCCCTTCTGGTTTTCCCCAGGCCAGTTCACAGGTCACATCATCCTCTCCAAGGATTCTTCCCATGTCCGAGAGTTTAAGCTCTTTGTCCCTAACAACAGGTACAGCTCTTTCGCTCTCTTCCTGGGTGCTAAAGTGACTTGAGGATTGTTAGAAATGAGGCCCAGTGAAACCTGGGGGCTCTGGGATCCTGTCCTGTGCAGGACCAGGGGCCGTGCGTGGGGGGAGGCTCGTGGGCTCTTTCTGTATGAAGACAGGAGTGCAGTGACAGCCCTGTCCCGTGCGGTACGAGGGCATCCTGGCCCGCGCAGGGAAGGCAGATCTGCAGCTTGAGCTTCGGGCAGGCTACTTATGCTGTTTGCTTATCTGTTTTCCCCACACATCCTTCTCTGCCAGCGGTCATCATGGTCATCACGTCCTCAATTCTCTAGATACAGTTGCTCCCTAAACTGGTTCTGATGCAATTTTTTTTTCAGGAATAGCTCTGTTTATCAACAGGTCTGGGGGGCGTCTGGCTTGGAATAGGCAGGGAAGGACAAGGGCAGAGGAAGGACATGGGAGAAGCAGGGCAGAGGTTGCTGGGGACACGGAGCATGGGATGGATGTCCTTGCACAACCTGGCTGCAACGGGCACGTGCTTCAACAGAGCGTCCAAGTCTGAGCTGTCCTGTGCCAAACCACTTTAGAGGGAGGTACCTGCAGGCACAGGGATGGGGAATTTTGGTTGTCCTGATACCACCCTAGAGACAGGCAGCAGCCTCTTCTGCGAGCACTGCTCCCCTTGGCCTGTCCCAGCAGTCCCTGCCTGCGGCAGGGGCTCTTGCAGATGTCAGATACCTGTTGCAAGCTGCAGAAGGCTCCTTGGGTGACTGTGATGGATGAGCTTGTGCTTTTCAGCCAAGTCCCTGGAAAATCGGAGTGAATTGAGCTCTGCAGTTGTCTGTAAAACTGGCCAGTGCATCTCTACAAGTCGCTGAGGGTCCCTGACCCATTTCAGGGTCTGATTCACTCACCAGTAGCTGCCCCTTGGTGTTTGGAGGATGGGGAGAGGCGCAAAGGGTGCGGAGAGCAGCCCCTGGCAATCCCAGTGCCTGGCTTAAGGCACTGAAGTTCAGCAAAGCCTGATGCTCTTGCTTCAGCGTATTTTTTTGCTTGGTGTTTCACAGGTTAAGGCTTTGTGTGCATAGCTTTGCACTAGCTCATTCCTGCTCTCTGGAAAGCAGCTGGAAGCGTTTCAGGGGAAAGAAGCTTCAAATCTCTTTGCCCATGACGGCTGGAGTGAAAATTCTATTATAACATTACCCTGGCGACTCAATCCCTATGGCTCTGTCAGCACATTTGTTACAGCAAGCAGACACTTACGGCTCTGCCAGCAACTCCTTACAAAAGCCTTTCGCTTCCAAAAAAACGCTTTTAAAAGTTCAGCAGGATCAGAATGTGCGAGATAAGTGCTGGGAAGGAAGGGGGAGCAAAGACACCTCTCTCTCCTGTACTTTGACAGTACTCAAAGGTGTGAGCGCATTTGCCCAGAGTGTCGGGTGGGTGCCTGGGCCCTGATCCGGCAGGGATGTGGTGTTGCTGGTCTCGTGCAGGGAGCACGGTGATCTCCAAGGAGCCAGAGGCTCTGGGCTTCCGTGTTGACCCTGCAAGAGGAGCATTTTTTTTGGGTTGCCTATACAGAGCATTAGCCTTGGATGACTCTGAACATAGCGGGTTCACCTTGCAGGTCTCTCAACGTCGATATGGAGTGGCTGTATGGGGCGAGTGAAAGCAGCAACATGGAAGTGGATATCGGTTACCTGCCTCAGGTCTGTAGTCACTCTCAGCCCTCCGTGTGCGTGCAGCATCCCAGCAGGGATTTATGCTGCCATGTCCCTAAGCTGTTCTTTAGAGCTTTCTCTTGAAAATTTCAGTATAACGATATAATCTCTGATGAGCTGTGTATGTCGTCTGCAGCAATATGGCTCCCTTTTGCCAGTTCTTGTGGCTTGAATCCTAAGCTCGTGGAGTCGTGTGACTTCTTCCATTTTTAAAAAGTTGTCTGACAGGCCGTGGGGGAAGAATAGGAGCCGAACGTAGGCCCTGAGCCCAGAGGGGGTGTATGAACAGCAATGTGTCTGAATTTAGAAACTGCATGAGGTTGTTCCTCTATTTTGTGGTAAGCCCAGCTCTTGGGACCGGAAACGTAAGTCAGGATGTCGAATGCCCGAATTTAACAGTCACGTTTTCTCCTAAACCAGATCCATGTTTCTTTTTAATTGCCAAAAGTCAGAAAAAAGGACTTTACCAAATAATTTCAGAAGTACCTCAACACTGAACTGCAGGGGAGCTCCAGAACAGCCTTCCCTGTTGCACCCTCTTGTGGCTAGCCACGGGCTGTGTACCGGCTGTGCTGGCGGTACGAACGACAGCTTCGAACTCGCCCTGCAGATCCCAATGGTTTTAAGGATTTGGTGTCCCACAGTCAGAAATCTCTGTTGGGATGGTGGGAACATGGAGTGAACAGGTCTCATGCATTCCCAATCTAGCGAGCACAGTCAGACAATAACTGAAGGAAATGAAGTTGCTTTCCTGCTATTCCCCAGTAAAGCACGTCTGCAACTGGTAAAGTGCAGCTCCAGGAGACGATAGATCAAAGTGTATCTTCATTAGAAGCTGCACAGTCTTATTTTGCATCTTTATCCTCTCCTGGAGTGTAGAAGAACTAGGAGTGGGATATCTGCAATGCTCAACACTCAGCCTGTTCTCCTGCAGATGGAGCTGGAATCGACAGGGCCTTCAATCCCGTCTGTGATCCATGACGAGAACGGAAATGTGATTGACAGCAGGGATCCCTCGGGGGAGCCCATTCAGTTTGTGTTTGAAGAGATAACCTGGCAGCAGGAAATCCCCTGGGAAGAGGCAGCCCAGAAGCTGGAAGTGGCCATGTATCCATTTAAGAAGGTGAGGAAGGGGCTGGGTTCTTCCTTGGCATGTTTATTTGGAGCAGGTCATCTTCACTGAGATGTCCAGTCACCTCAAGGACCAGCAGAAACCAGAGGCCACAACCTGATCGGCGTTCAGAATAGTGTGAAGGTCTCCCAGCTCAGCGTGTGCCTCCCAGGCGCTGCGTGTGTGGCTTGATGGACTTCCAGGTCCCAGATGAGGGAGTACAGCATCTCTGAAAGGCCGTTTGGGGTTGCGCAGCAGCACAGGCAAGAGCAAAGCCTAGACGTCATGTGTCCCAGGCTTGTATTGTAAATGTAGGCTCATCCTTCCTTCCTCTTATCAGCAGCTGCCGACACGATTTCTGAGCGAGGCAGGTAATCGCGCTGCTTACAAATGGTTTTCCTCTGGCGTTACTTTTGCAACGTTCAGCTACCTTTGGACCAAGCTTTCCTTATCAGCAGAAAACACACAATCCGCCTGTGCCTTTGCATCCTGCAGTGAGACACAAATTTATAGCATTGGGTGACCCAAACTATTTAACATGCCAGTAGCCTGTGGAGCAGATGGCTACTGCCTGTCACTGCTTGCTTGGCTGAAGGGACACGTTTCAATGGCTGCCTCCTTGTGCCTGAGCTTACAAATGTCCCTTAGAGCTGCCAAAATGTTAATAAAGTTCCCTTCATTTGAGCGATTGGAACAGTCTCTGTGCAGGGTCCCTCACAGCCAGTTTTTAGGCCGTTTCAGTGAGGATTTGTAATAAATATCTCCAGACCAGATTTCCCAGGCTGCTGAGGTGCATTTGCAGACAGTTGTGCGGATGCTCTCTGCGGTGTGTAAAGGTGGAACTCTGCAGGTACCGGTAACAGCCCACATGCTGGTAGGGGCTCGCTACAATGTCACCGGGAGATGAAGTTGTCCCTGGAGAGAGCAGCACAGTTGTCATTTGCTTTAATCTGCAGGATCTACTGCAGATTAAACTCTGTGTGTGTCACCTGTGGCATGCAGCAAGTCTGATTCCTTCAGGCTCTGCCCGTGTTTGAGATGGGCTGTTCTGCCTCTTATTTCTCAAGCTGTCTCTCTGCCTCCAGGTCTCGTATCTTCCCTTCACACAAGCTTTTGAAAGAGCAAAAGCAGAAAAGAAGCTGGTGCACTCGATCCTGCTGTGGGGTGCCCTGGACGACCAGTCCTGCTGAGGTGAGGGCATTCCCAGCGTGGCTGGAGGAATGGTGTGTGTCCTTCAGGCTGCGAGAGTGGCTGGGGGTCAGGGAGCTGGTCAGACGCCAGCAGTAAATGCCGTGTTCCTCGTTTTGGCACTGAAGATGCTGAATAGAAAGGAGGTGGAAGTGGGGAATTACTGATCAGAGCTTAGGTCCCCAGTGGCAGGATCAGATCTGTTTGAGACGAGCTCTAGACCAACCTGCTCATTCAAGTGCCTTTGTCGAGGGGGAGGCATGGGTCTAGTTCAGAGCCAACATCTGCAGGGTGAAAGGGACACTGCTCTCGGCTTTGTGCTCTCTCTTTGTGCTCTCTCACCTGCACAGGAGAAGCCAGAGCCAGGCGTGGGCTTGGGGTTGTCCTGATGTGTAGCTGTTTCCGCCCCTCACGCCTAAGAACTTGCATGCCACATTGAGCAGGAGCGATGGGTGGGAGAGGGGCAGGTATCTTTAGTCCTGTCTGCCCTTAAAAACTCTCCAGCATGTACGGGCACTGCTCGGCATAAACAGCAAGAGGCATTCAGGGTGGATCCGCAGGGCCTGATCCTTTCCCAAATGCACCGAATCAGTCAGCCTCCATGGCAAGCTTGTCCTGGTCCTTCTGTGGCCTTGCAAATGGCTGGGGTCTGCTCTGGTGAGTCCTCTCTGCCAGCAGCACACACGGGGAAACAATAAGCTGTGGAAAACTGCCAACAAAGGAGAAAAAAAGACAATGGGCTGGGCCAGGGGGAGCCTGAGCCAGCTGCTGCAGCAACTGGAGCGGTGGCATCAAACATGGCAACAGTCATCTCGGGAAACACAGCAAACCACTGTCTGCCTCTCTTCCTATGCCAGGTTCGGGGCGAACTCTCCGGGAGACTGTCCTGGAAAGTTCGCCCATCCTCGCCCTGCTGAACGAGAGCTTCATTAGCAGCTGGTCGCTGGTGAAGGAGCTGGAAGAGCTGCAGGTGAGTGTCGCAGCTGCATCTGCCGCCTTTTGCCTGCGGTGCTGGTGAACCCAGACAGTGCTTGGCACTGGGGTGCTCACGCCTGTGCCAGTGGGGGATTTTGTTTCCAAACCCTCTGTGTCCTCGCGATTGCAGGGGCCAAGCAAACACCGGATGGAGGCAGGCTACGAAAATGGTACAATGACCCCCTTTGCTCTGTTATGGTATCAATATTAAAAGCTAAACCAGATGCTTCACTGTGAGATAGCCCTGCCCAAGGACATTTGTGGCATCAACAAACTGACTTCTCTGTAACCCAGGGAGCAACCAAATACTGTCCGAACCCTGAGTCTCCTGATTTCACCCCACTTATCAGCCTGTCCCTGGGCCTATGCTGTCAGCTGGGGTCAGTCACGGAGCTGGAGACTCTGGGAAAAGCTGGGATCAGGCTGTTGGGGTGCCTGGGAACTGCCAGTGATGGGGTGGTTTTATTGTTTGGGGAGAAAATCTGCAGCTGAAAAGTGAGGGGGAGACTGACTGAAGTGGAATAGTAAAGCAGATGGTGAGAATGGAACCAGTTACTACCATGCCACAGAGCAGCCTTTCAGTCTGCCTCCTCCTCCTGTGTTCAATGTACTCCTCCCGCACTGTTCTGCTTGTTTTGGTGTGTGAAAACATGTTTCTTTGGGCTTTTCTTACAGACCAACAGAGAGAATGAGTTCTACAGCAAGCTGGCTGACCTGCACCTGGAGAAATACAACTTCCCTGTGGAGATGATCATCTGCCTCCCCAATGGCACGGTGGTACGTTTGTTACCCCTTTAACTGGGCTTGGCTCTTCCCATCACAATGTGCTCTTCTCAGGGTTGTCCCCCAGCCATTCCCTGGCTCCTTGAGCTTTTGTGGGGCCGTAGTCCCTCCCGGTGCTGTGCTCTCAGGGATGCTGTGGCAGACACACGGTAGCTCTAGCAAGAAATCTGAAACAAATGTCTTTTTATTCAGAGACAGAACAACAGCAGCTCTGGCTGCTTGTGTTTCCTCATCGTTGGTTGGAGTCAGTGACCTTTGGGAAGCCATTGTATGGCCATGAGCCAGCAATGTGCCCTGGTGGCCAAGAAGGCCAATGGCATCCTGGGGGGCACCCAGCAGAGTGTGGCCAGCAGGGCGAGGGAGGGCATCCTCCCCCTCTGCTCTGCCCTGGGGAGGCCGCAGCCGGAGCACTGTGTGCAGTTCTGGGCCCCCCGGGTCAGGAAGGACAGGGAACTGCTGGAGAGGGTCCAGCAAAGGGCTACAAAGATGATGAGGGGATTGGAACATCGTCCTTATGAGGAAAGGCTCAGGCACTTGGGGCTTTTTAGTCTGGAGAAGAGAAGACTGAGGGGGGATCTTATCAATGCTTATAAATACTCAAAGGGAGGGTGCCAGGGGGATGGGAACAGTCTTTTTTCAGTGGTGCCCAGTGACAGGACAAGAGGGAACGGGCACAAACTTGAGCATAGGAAGTTCCATCTTAACATGAGGAGGCACTTCTTCCCTGTGCGGGTGGCAGAGCAGTGGCACAGCTGCCCAGAGAGGTGGGGGAGTCTCCCACTCTGGAGCCATCCCAAACCCGCCTGGACGCCGTCCTGTGCCACTGCTGGACGTGCCTCTGCTGTGGCAGGGGATTGGACTTAGATGATCTCCAGAGGGCCCTTCCAAACCCTGACCACTCTGTGATTCTGTGATTGTAGCTTGTTTCTGGCACCCATTGTCGCTTGTGGTCGTGCTTTGAAGAAAATCTCTCCTTATCAGCACCTTCGAGTACATTTATCTTTCTCTTCATTCCCCAAGTTTGTCACAGCAGATCAGCCATTAGCAAGTCCACACGCTTCAGCTCTGCTGTTCCCCCGAACAACCCCCCCCTGCCTGGGATTTGAAGAACAACAGTTCCTGACGCTTGACAGTGCGGCGCTTTGCTGTGTGTCAGCGGCCGGGCCGTCTGTGGCGGAGGATCCTGCCAGGGCTGATCTGATCATGCCCCACGCTTACACCTATCAGCTAGTAACACGTGCCGTGACTCCCTGCTGGCTCCCCTCCACATGAGGCTGTGGGCTGCTGGGTGGCTTCAGCCCAGCCTGTCGAGGTTGCTGTGGTCCGTGGCCGTGTCCCCCCCTTTCCCACCTCCACGGGGGGAGCAGAAAGCGCAGAGGCGTTTGAAGCTCAGGTCTGAAGCTGGTTCTGCAGCTCTGCTGGGCTGAGAGCGTGCACCCCAGCAGTCAGCATGGCCGGGCTGCCATCTCCCCAGCCCTTGCTCAGAGCTAGGTTTTATGCCTGCCTGATTTTTCCCAAATCACCTTCATCTTCTTCTTCACCTAAGCGAGGGGTCAGCACTCTTGCGGGGGGAAAAACCAGACCGTTGTCTTTCACGCATCTTCCTCTGGCTGTGAAATTCAAACCTGAATCCTGGCTGCTGAATGAGCATTCGCAAAGTGCTGGAGATTCTTTAAGAGTTGTTAGTCTTGTCACCTATGTCCTGGCCAGAGGCCCCAACCCCCAGGTTGGGGAATTGTTCTGGCCTTTAAAGTCTGCTCTCCTCACCTGTTTTCTTTCCCAGATTCACCATATCAATGCCAACTACTTCCTGGATATTACTTCTATGAAGCCTGAAGATGTTGAAAGTAGCATCTTTAGTTTCTCATCCAATTTTGAAGACCCTTCAACTGCAACTTACCTCCAGTTCCTGAAGGAAGGACTGCAAAGAGCAAAACCGTACCTGCAGACCTAAAAACAAAGGCACCTGCATGCCCCACAGAGATGGCCAAAGACTTCAGAGATCTATTTTGATTACAGAAATTCTTCCTCGTCTCCATGCCAGACGTTGATGTTAAGATGCAGACAGTCCCAGGCCTGGGGCTTTGCTCTGGATGTTGGTTTGAGGCTACGTTTCAAGCGAGACCAGTTTACATAACCTGCCCTTTTGAGTTCAGGCAAATTTTTACAGGAGTGAAAATACTTGAATCTATAAACATTCTCCGTGCGTAGGCCTTGGTTTGCCACCCACCCCTGTGCTTTTCCAGCTCCTCTTCAGACTCTGCAGGGAAACTCCTGTAACAGCTATACCAAGCGTCACCTGGAACCCTCTGATCTTAAGGACTGGACTGTGTGTTGAATCACGGAGAACACCGTTGCCATTACAACCGAACACTCGTGGTGAGCGCCTGTGCCCTGTGGGCGAAGGCACAGAATCCAGCGCGGGTGGGAAGCTCCCTCCTGGTAGCCGGTGTCCTCCCCACCTCCTCGCCAGCGGCAGCTTGGAGCTGTAAGCCGCCCTGTGGCGGGGACGCCAGCTCTTCACCGCGGCGTCTACTGACAGCAGTGGCATAGTGGGACTGTGGCTGGTAACGTGCAGACAGGAAAGCGGGAGGTTGGAACTGGAGGCTTGAGCTCTGGAGTAGCCTCCTCCCCGCACCCCGTGTGACGTGGTGGGAGAGCGGTCTCATTGATTCGGGTTCTTTGCATCTGAGGGAGGTGCTGAGGTTGACAGAATGAAATTAGGAATGGAGACGAGGGCGGTCGAGGTATGGTGCTGCTCAGAGACGTCAGGCGTGGATTAACTCGGGGGATGAGGGGCCAGAGCCCCTGTTAGCTCCACCAGTGCGGTACGTGCACTCCAGGCCCCCACCCCGTTCAGCCCAGGGCCGCTCCCACCCCGCCGGCTTTGAGAGCTTTGTTCTCCCAGTGCCTCCTCAGCGTCAGTAAAATGCTCCCTCCTTGTTTGCTTTGAGCTTCCAACCCACATTGAGAGAGGTTCCTTTTGGGAACAGGAGGTTCAGCGTTGTCCTGAGAGCAGGAGCTGGCTGAGAACTAAGCAGTTTTAAAAGCCTGCAGTACTAAAAGAAATTTTCAGGAGCTTTTTCCAAAGAAATAGTTCGGACAGAATGCCATTGTCTTATCTGTAACCACCCTGAGCAGTTGCTCCTACTCTGTACCAATGCCTGGCTACAGAGTGAGCGCAATTTGGAGAAGGAAAGGTTAAATGAAGCGGGTTTTAAAGCATATTCCTGTAGATAGGCGAGGAGACAAAGCATCTTCAGCACATGGCTGCAAGCAGCCATGGCTGTTGATGCTCTTTCTGCTCTCTGAAGCACAATTTTGTTGGACCAAATCAAACAGGGTATGGGGGGAGAAACGTTTTGGGTTTTTTTTTTTTGGAAGGGGTGTTTTCATTCCTGCGCTGCAGGACCTGGGGAGGAACGAGGGGTGGCGATTACCCTGTCCCCACCCTGCCCCAGCCCTCCTGTCTGCATCCGTGGCTGGACACTGAGCTTAGATGGACCTCTGGGCGGAACCAGTGTAGCTTCACTAATTGCTCTAGTGAGATTAATTACCCCTGGGACATTTCTCAGTTATAGGCTTTATAACTATGCATTAGCTCTGCACTTTTCTAGCACTCCAAGGGCCCTGCAGTAATGACGGCCTTGGATCCGGCAGCGCTTTCGGCTGCGGAAAGTGCCAAAGCCTCCAGGCAGCGTCAGAGACCGAGCTCCTGTTGCACCCGAGGTCTCGTCCCTTTGGGGAAATTTGGTCTTTTCCCTTTGGACTTTGGCCCAAGCGGAGAGTGGCAGTGGAGACCGAGTGCCTGCCTCCCCCCCGGCTGCGCAGGAGGCACAACTGCAGCGTACACCTGCCCCTGTGGCTTTCACAAAGCTTCACCCGAGGTGTTTTTGTTGCACCTTTCCTGAGCCGCTCCCTGAGGGGCTTCAGACGTGGGAGCAGTGTTGGTCAGTTGTGCTCAGGTGGAGAGTTCATTCCGTTTGTTCTCCCCACCGGTTTTGCAGCAGAAGGGGCCGGAGAGGGCAGCGGCTGAGCAGGCAGGGATTCCTTTTGCCTTTCAAGGCTTGAAAAAGGGGCAGCATTGCACCTTTGGTCCTGCAGACGCAGAGCTGCCTGGCACAGATGGCGCCTGCGACAGTCCCACGCGCGAGCAGGGCCCGTGGTCAGCCCGGGCTCGCAGGAGGCTTTTGGGGATCCCGGGAAGTGCCGTGGTTTTGCCCTGGTGAGGTGCGGGGCTCTCCCAGCCCTGCCCGGAGCCGCCCGGGGACAGTCTGGGGGTCCCGTGGGGACTCCACTGTGTCTGCGTTAGCCCATTCACTGCCAGCCTGCCTAATTGATCTCGCTGCCGGGGGTCGGCTCCGGAGAGAAGCTCTTGCCAGAGGCTTTTATCGATACGTGCCAAGCTTTTTTGTCTCCTATTTGTAAACTTAACTAATTATTTTTTTTCCCCGATAGGTTTGTGGTACCTCGGGGTGGGGTGGGGGGGAGGAGGAGAAGGAGGAGCTGCTTTTCCCCACCTCCTGTGCTTCGTGACGCTCTGGTCTGAAACCCACGGCGGGTCAGAGCCGATGTCTGCCAGCGAGGCTGCGGGGGGGGGAGCGGCCCCGCGCGGTTCGGTGCCGGTGCGGCGGGACGGGCCCGTCGGGGCCTCCTCGGCTGTAGCTGCGCTTGTTAAACCCATCCCACCACCCTCGGCCTCCTGCAGTCCTTCCCTCCTCCGGGCCGGGCCGGGCGGGGGTGGGGGGCGGCCGGGCCGGGGTTGGGGGAGCGGGGAGGCGGGAGGGGGGCGGCCGGTGGGTCGGTCCCTCAACCGCGGAGCCTCGGGCGCCATTGCGCCCCTCCGCCGGGGGGGACGGCGCATGCGCGGGCGGCGCCGGAAGTGCGGGGGGCGGGTTCTGCTTCCGGGTCATGGCGGCGGAGGGGCCGGGAGAGGGGCTGAGCTGCGCCGCCGCCGCCCCTCAGGTACCGGGGGGGCCCCGGGGCGGGCACCGGCCGAGGGACTGGGGGGGGGGTTGCTGGTGCCCCCGGGGGAGGGAGGCGAGGCTCGGGGCGTCCCCGGGGGGCTCCGTGTGGGCCGGCGCGGCGGGAGCCCCGGGCAGGGCCCGCAACGAGTCCCTTCTGTCTTCCAGTGAGAAGCGCCGGCGCGGCGGGGAGCGGGGTAAGATGAGCCCGGTCCGCGCCCGCGGGAGCCGCAGCACCCAGCGCTGAGACCGCCCCGGCGGCCGCCGCCAGAGCCGGAGATGGCAGCGGAGTCCGTAAGTGGAACGCCGCCCAGCCCGCGGGCACCCGGGCCCCTTCCAATCCCCCCCCGCCCCGGGCCCCTTTCCCCGCCCCCGGCCCCTTCCTCCCCCGTGGCCGCTAGCCAGAGGGGCTGTCACAGCAGTCAGTGCGCTCCCAGCTCGGAGATTCAATTGTAAAACACATATCAGGAATTGTAAATCTAACTGCATAAGAGCAACGTTCAGGTATTGTGCGTGTAACAATCTCCAGTGATAAATACGTTCGTGGATTTGTTGGTGGACTGAGCGAAATAAACTGTTTGGATTCCAGTTTGTCATTATGGTATTCGCTGTCCAGAGTCGTGTGCTGCCTCCTGTCACGAGAGCCTGTGACAGCCATAAAACTGGCGGAGGGGAACGCAGTCAAAGGACAGAACTTCACCTTTTGAGTCCGTTTCAAAAGCACCCAGAGATCCCTAAGACATTCGCTCTTTCTGGGAATACTCTCCAAGGCTGTTCTCATCGGCCCTCAGTTGGGATGGGCGTTTCATACACTGTCGCTTTGCCGTCATCCAGGAGATGTTCACAGGTTTATCAGTACCGCTTGTATTAAAGATCACATGGAAGTGAGAGCGTTCCTTTAAGCGAGGCTTTCTTCTCATCTAATTTTTTTTCTGCGCCCCTCATGTGACGCTGTTTTCCTCCTTTTGGCGTGTTTTCATTTGGAGCTCAGCGTCTGTTACTGAGTGCTTTTAAGTCTTCAGTTCTGAAAATACTACAGCCTTGTTTAAAATGCCCCTTAGTAACTGGCTGATTTTAATGTGTCTTCAGCTGAAACACCGTTTTATGGAATGAGAACATTAGTTATTAGCAGGTTCCCAATTAAAAGTAACACTCAACAAATAAAAAGTCAGAGATCAGAGCTCCTGAGTCGATTGTACGGGACAATTTCCAATTTAGTAAATTTTAAGAAGAACGACTGTTATGAAATATTAATTATATCACATGGTTTCTTGTAGACAATCCCCATCTGGCAGAACAAACCCCATGGCTCAGCACGCAGTGTTGTCAGGAGGATCGGGTCAAACCTCCCTTTGAAACCCTGTCCCAGAGCAACCTTTGAGGTAAGCGGACTCATAAGGGGTTTGGTGATGGCGTGCAGGAAGCTGCTGCTCTAGAGCAAGGCAAGGCAGTGTCACAAGGTGCTCTTCTGTCAACCGCATCTGTCTGCAGAGTTGTATTCGCAGCACTCATGTAGCAGTGTAGTAAGATTTTTTTTAATTCTTTGCTTTTGAAATTTTGTTCTTGTAAAGTGCTCATTGGCAACTTGAGGAAGAGCCCTCCTCGAGTAGCGTCTGTGGGCTGGGTTAGTAAGCTAGAGGAGACAGAAACGAGGAGTTGCGGAACCGGTGCTTCATCGTATGACCTCCAGCAAGCCACATGCCCTCTGGGCCTGTTTCCTAAACAGTAAAACAGGGTTTGTGGAAACGCTTACGTCACTGTTTAAGCTCAAGGGCAGCGCTGGGACTTGCAGTGGCAAAGTGTTGCACGTGGCCTTGGCAGCGTGCTAAGCTGTATCAAGTGTCCCTTCGCTGCCTTGCTGCTCAGTCTCACGGAGCACAGCAATGCACCCAAGAACACGTGCAGAAGCTGACCGACGGAAGCGCTACGTTTCCATAAGCCAAATGGTGTTGGTATCACACATCTGCCAGATGCAGCTGCCGACCTGGTGCAGAGGAGAAGGGCTCTGACAGCCCATGCAGCACAACTGGGGTGGCTTCAGCAGACGGGACCATCGCCTCCTTAATGTAACTTTCTTCTTTTTAGGTTCTACCAAATGTTTCGGATCTCTATTTAAATGACGTCCCTCCAGTCCCCACCTTGGCAGACATTGTGTGGATAGCAGCAGATGATGAAGAAACATATGCCAGAGTCAGGTTGGTTTCCTTTTTGTGTCTGCTGCTCCTTAGTTTCATACACGGTTTATTTCGCGCAGCATAGGTCAGACATTGATCAAATGCTCACAACTTCCAGTCCTCAAGGTCTGATGTGGTGCCAGTTGAAAGACATTTTTCCTAAGAGACAGGAAAAAACAAATTGGACAAAGGACCCTGGGAGGAATTCCTGTAGGAAGTGCTACGAGCCTGTGCCATACCATATTTTACTCACTGAAAGATCTGTGCAGAGAGACCCCCTGATCCATGGTATTTTCTGGTTAGAAAGTTGAAGAGTTGAGTTCTCCTGGGATTGAAACGCTCTGTCCCCAGGAGTTCGGTTCTGGTCAGTTGAACTTTTGTCCTTAAAGTAGGGCAATAGTAATAGGTATCTTGTGAAAGATAAATTGGACCTTGAAATCAGAGACAGAAGTTAATGGGTAAGTGACATTTCTCACGTGTGCCCAGCGCGCAGCCTGGCATGGAGACACAGTTACCAGGAGAGAAATGACTTGAAACCATGTGAGCACACCCAGGCTTTTGTCCCCTATGTCCTCTCACCACATCTTGTGCCGTTGGGTCATGAGTTCTGTGACAGGCTTTCTGTTCCTTGTAACGCAGAGAGAGCATGTACAGCGGCACAGCATATCTATATGGTGGTACATAGAGACAGTGGTGCAGAGGCTTAATTCGTTGTGTTGAAGTCGTCTGCTGTCCCGAGGTGGAAGCAGAGAGTTTCTGAGGGTCACGGAGGGGTCTGGACCTTGTAAATGACCAAGAGGTGTTTGTCTTGTAGAAGTGACACTCGCCCGCTGAAGCACAAGTGGAAGCCGAGTCCCTTCACTGTTATACAGCGAAACGCTTCAGTCCCCAACCTGAGGAAGCAGGAGGAGAAGCTGCTCGCCTTGAAGAAACCCGGTTTACCAGCACTGAGCCGAACAACAGAGCTCCAGGATGAGCTGAGTCACCTTCGGAGTCAGATAGCTAAAATAGTCGCTGCAGAGTCAGGTAGGAATATTAAGAGCTTTTTTTGTGTTGAATGAGAAGAGCTGGGTTAGCGAACCGTGTTATTTCCTCTGTACAAACCAGACTTGCTTGTTGTTTTTCCAGCCGAGCTGTGGCTCCCATTGGTGGGATGCCATCTTTGGTGTCAGCTCAGTGCTGGTTCTGTGCTTAGATGTTTGCATCCATGTTTCATTGGAGGATTCCAGCTTGTTTTTAAGAAATACCACGTGCTGCTTTGTGACTGTATTTGATCTGAAGGCCGACTCCTCTCAAGCACCTTGTTTCACGAAAACATTGGTGTATTCTTGCCATTCCCGCTCCAAGTCAGCCCTGAGTGCGAGGGTTATGTCTTGATTTGGGTAGGAGTGAGATGTTGGTGTTTGTTTCTGTTGTGAAGATGACAATGCCGTTTCTGTAGCGAATGAGCTATTTGGGGAGAAGCCTAGCTGAACTGCTTTATTTTTTTCCTTTAGTAAATTGGTATGCAACTAAAAGCCATGTTTTAGCTGCAAAACTGAACCATGAGGAAAGACTTGTTCCCTTCTTTTCATGGCTTTTCCTGTATGCTCAGCTCTGAAAACATTAAGATATTTGGTAGGATCCGAATTCCAGTGGTTCTACAAGTCGTGCTAAAAGCACTTGCTGGTTTCGAGCGTGGAAGCTAGTAAGACAGAAATACCTTGGTATCTATTTATGGAGTATTCAGAAGGCAGAGTTGTTGATCTGTTAACTCAAAAAACGTGGAACAGTTTTGCAAACTAAAGGAATTTAGTCCTTCTTGAAGACAGTTTTTCTTAAGAGCTCCATTTCTTTTATGCAGAATACTTTTGCTAATAACCAAGGTGACAGCTGTGTTACGGCTGCTTTCCAGAAGAAAAGAAGGATCTGTAATACTTCCCATTGGTGCTTTGGTTTTTTTTTTTAAAAAAAAAAGTAAACAGGATTGTGCCACACTTGAAACGATACCAGGCAGGTTAATTCCCATTTATGGTGGGTAATAGTGGCTGATGAAACCGTCCTTATCCTATATCTGAAAGCAAATATTTGTTTCCTTCCCAGATTGCTCTGTTGCGCTGCACTGTGTAGTGTGTGCACGAGACCGAATCTCTTGTGATCTGTGAAAGATGACGTGGTTGTCTGATTATTGTAGCCCCGAGGGACTTGTAGCTTTAATGACTGCTTATATTTAGTCCAACTATCCACGAGCCGTAAACGCGTTTGAACATGAAACAGAGTTGTGGTGTTTGATTTAGCTGAAACGCTGGTTTCTGCGTGGGAGACGGGGTTCTTTTTCACTTCTGTGTGATGGTCAATGGACTTGTACGAATCTATTTGATATCAATAGCGTAAACACATATGCCACCACGGGAGAATATACATGATTTTTTAGCATGTGAAGTTGTATTTAGATGGGATGTTTCTTCACTTCTGTGGTAAAGGGCGGTTGTGAGATAATGCGCGTGCTGCTGTTTCGTGTCGTCTGTGGTCCTGTCACCGTACACAGGGTGCTGTGTGCCGCTTGCCTCGACTCTCGCAGCAGCGTGGTAAAGTGAAGCCTCTCTGGGGGCGAGGGAGCCACGTTGCCCTCAACTCTGCAGGGAATAAGCGTAAAACAAGGCATCTCTGATGTCCCCTTCAGAGAGGCTGCGTGTGTCCTCTTTCTCCTTTATGCAAGATGAGAGGAACAGCCAAATTGGAATAAAGAACAGGGGAAATTCTGTGATTTTTTTTTTTTTCCTTCTAAGTGCTGTCTCAGCTCTACAGATGCTTAAGCTGTGTCCCGGAAAGGTCCGCTTTAATTCAAGGAGAGTAATAACAAGGAAAATTAGAGATCCAGATGGGAGAAAAATGATTTAATCATTTAATACCTTTTTCTCTCCCTCTCTACGCAGCAGTGTGCCTGGTTGTTATCAGCTGGCATTTGAGAACAGTTCGTATTGACTTCGTGTCCTCTAAGTCAATAACGGGGAGCTGTGATTTAGGGCCTAGCTGCGGCTCGGTAATCTGATGAAGGAGATAACTATTTAGCAGGCTTATTTTGGAAAGATTGATGTCAAAAAAGAAATATTGTGCAATCTGCTTTATTATATACTGTTAGAGAAATCCCTTAATTGGAAATTGATAACTATCTACAAGTTTACTCTTGAGGCCAAGGGCGTTAGTGCTTTCAGGTACAGTTTGTTTTCAGTACAGGGAGGTGCTCTCAAGGAGATGTGCACTGAGCATTTTTTTGGGTTTTTAGTTGTTTTCCCTTAGTGTTTTACACTGGAAATACCTAACTCATTTCCACTTAATAACACTCAGAATTTATATAGCTGTTCTTCCCCTCGCTGCATTTGAAAACGTGAACAAATAAATCCCGTGTGCCCTGTGCAATAGGTGGATGCTATTTTCATTGTACAGATGGTGACGGAAGGCAGAACAGGTGAGAAAGCCTGCAGTTACACAGTGGATTGCTGGGACCATCTAGTGTAAAATGCTGGAGCTCCTGAACCAGCTCCGCGTCTCATCAGGTGTAGTGGCTATGGGGGAAAGAGTCTGAAAGGAAAGGCAAGCAGTTCTCAAGGCGATGAATTAAAAGAGGAGTTAAGACAACTCTGACACAGGCTCCCTCTGTGACCCTGAGCAGCAGCTAAATCTCTGTTCCTCCATTTCTTATCTGTAAAAACAGAAAAAGTAAACATTGCCTGACTTCTGCAGGGACGGGGCGCAGTGTGTGAGCTGGAGGGGTGATACGGTGATGAGCACAATAGGAATAGAGATACCTTAGGTGGTTGGTGGGGATAAAAAGTACTGGAGAAGGTCTTGTGTTGCAACATGGTGTCACAGGAAGCAGAGTGGACATGGAGGGTAGCAGAGTATGATACATTTGTTTTCTTAGAGAATGGGGGAGGCTGGCTGACCATGCCTCTTGATTAATATTCTGTTGGTTTAGGGGAAAAAAATACCTACGTGGTTTGGTATTAGCTTATCTATCCACCTATATTGTTTTCTTTTTCAGCTTCTGCTTCATTAACACCAGATTTATTATCTCCAGGAAGTTCAAATGCATCTTCTCCTTTACCTTGTTTCGGACCCTCTTTCCAATCTACAACTTCCTTTGTCATTAGCGATATCACCGAGGAGGAGGCAGAACTCGAAAGCCCTGACCTCCCATCGGTCTCCATGCTTTGTTCTACAACCTCCGAGTGTTGTAAACCAGAACCAAAGGATCCTGATGACGAAGATTCCGTGTCTCTTTCAAAGGCCAGCAGTTTTGCGGACATGATGGGCATTCTTAAAGACATTCATAGGATGAAGCAAAGCAAAGACTTGTAAGTATTTCCTGAACTCTCTTGATTTTATATCTTTATTTTTTGGTGGTGGTGGTCAAATCGTTGTGGACACTGGATGTTGCATTCACTGCTTGTTGATGCTGCTCTATACTCACGATTCACGGGGGGAAATACCTGTTTGTAGCAGAACTTGCTAACCGTTAACGCTTCTGGGTGGGTTTTTTAATGATGGCTTACCTGCCTGGATAGAAGGCGATGGAGGGGCACTTAAACCAATTAGCGCCATGTTTGGCTGCTTCAGCTCGTTCACCTGAAAAAAAATCCTTGTCTTTGCCCAGATGAAAACCAGAATCGTGTGTATTGGCAGCCGTCAGCGGGGGCCACGCTGCTCGCTCTGCTTGCAGCGGTTCCAGGTGTTGGTGCTTAGACCATCCTGCAGCCCCAAGCAGTTGGGAAGCTCAGCAGCTTTTTCTGGGTGGCACATACAGGAATTAACACACAGAACTTTTCAGCTTCTCAGCTTTTGCCTCTGGCCCAGCTCTGAGCGTGGGCAGCGTGAGTTTTCACTTGTCTCTTGATGAGTTTACACATTGATCATGAGAAAGCCTCAAGCTGCTGACGTGCCAGCTGCTGCATGGCTGAGACAGGATTCTGCCCCGCTGATAAAGGAGTTTCTTTCCTGTTAGCTGTGCTGCCTTCATCTCACCTGTGAAATCACAGTGATAAAGTTCAGTTTCTACGTTTTTCAGCCCGAAGATCTATCCAGCCATTATGTTGTGCAAGTAAGATTCTGGGCCAAAAATAACACGTGTGATGGCTGTTCACAATTTCTGTGCCTAATTCGGTTTAAAAGAAATTAAATTCTCAGCACTGAAAAAATTATATAGTCAAATGAGAGAAATATGTTCAGCTTGCATGCAGAATGTCGGGATGGTATTACACATCCGTAATTCACACAGCGTACCCTTTTGCACTTGTTTTCCGAAGTGTTAAATATTACTCAAAGCTTAAACGCTCACTAGTTTTATATAAATGCCTATAACTTTTCTTGAGGGTGAGTAGATTTCATGGACCACAGACGAACTGCTCCTCTTCTTTCTTTCTGTCTGTTGCAAAGCAGTGCTTTGGGCATCCAAAAATAATTCTGAATTATTAGTCAAAGGGAGAGAGAATTCTCTGCTGTTCTGTGCGACTCGGCCACGTTGGCTCAAGAGAGGTTTGGGTTAGGTTTTAGGTAACTTACCTGTGCCATCATAGTGGTCGTTCAGGGGCTCTGTTAAATCCAGAAAAGCTTGAAGGTGCTTCATGTTGTGACATGTAATGTTTTAGCCTTATCAGAAACCTGTGTACCTGTAGGACTAAGCATTCACGTGTAACAACGTAATTATCAATCTTCTAATTAGTGCAGACTGGTATGTCAGCCTTCTACGGAAGCAGACTCTTCAGGGTAAGAAAACCGCCACCGTCTCTGCCAGATGAAGACAGAGAACCGTGCATTATTCAGGGTGGGGGGAGGGAGAACTTGCACAAATACAGATTATGGTAGGGAAATCCGAGGCGTTTCTTATCCACGCCTGGATACGCCAGCAAGGCCCCTGCCAGCCCTGGCGGGATCGCCAGGACCCAGGTGCTGACTGCGGGGAGGCTGTTTGCGAGGCCGTTGAGGAGGGCTGGAGCAAATCCATGAGGCAGAAACGAAAACGTGAGTTGTATGTTTGAGTGTGTGTTAGCCACGGCCCGGTTCGCGTGCTGGGCAGTTAGCGGGTGCTACGCTGAAGCTGGGATAATCCGCTGCCTGTGTTACCCTTCTGCATGTGGCAGCTGTGGGGCGTGTGAGTGCGTCTTCAGCAGCCGCGTAGCTGATCCTGCGTGAAAAGCGGCGTGCAGGTGACGGGGAACGTTGCAATATAATGGGTCACAATTTGACTTCCAATTTCCTCGACAGAATGTAAGAGGACAGCGAATAGCGGGTGACGGCGTTTGATCTTGCCGTTTCCCTGGGCGAGAGGTGGCTCCTGCACAAGGGCAGGATTTCCCAACAGCGCCGATTTTAACGTTACAGGAGCTGGGGGAGAGCAAGGGTTTCCTGCTGTGGAATGCTTGGGGGAAAGGGGATGGCCGCCAAACCCCTCCTCGCTGGGGTACAGTGGGCAAAGGAACCGAATCACCGGGACCCCTTTCTCCCCTTGCGGCAGCTTGGCTGATGGGCCGCGTCACCCTCGCTGCTGCTGCTTGCGGCAAGGCCGGGAACGCTTTAGTAGAAAAGCTCGAGACCATTTCTTGCTGGGGCTGAACTGTTTTCCTCTCATCTGTTCCTCTGTCTCAGCCTCTAACTTGCCTCCTACATGCAACAGTGCCGTTTTAGGATACGGTTATTACAGCTTAATTAAAGCTGTTTGAAGAATCACAGGTAGTTGAAAAATTACATTAAATAAATCAGTGGTGTTCATTACTGGATGAGCTTTAATTCCTAGGCACAATCCTCCAGCGTCCGTGCAGTTTTATGAGCAGCCTCACGCTTCTACAGCTGTGCTCACCGTGCGGACGTGCTGTTAGGTTACGCCGAGCGGATTTGCTGGCGTAGGTACGCAGCGCTGGTAACACTTAAAAGGATCATGTACTCTTTAAGTGGATGAAGGTACCAAATTATGCTTAACGAGATAACTACATAGATGCTTCTCTGATGCTCCTATTTAGGACTCGGTGCTTAAACACAACCTCGGAAGCTGCAGGAATGAGTGAGAAAGGCTTGCAGAAATGTGCGTGTTTCGACAGATGTGAAGTAGAGCCTGTGGCAGTGTCTGTGGTGCCGTCTGCGCGGGCAGCGGCTGAGTGGTGTGCCTGCTGAGCCGCGCGCTCAGCCGGGGGCAGACGGGTAGCGTGAGGAGCTGCTCGGACTGTGAGTACACTTTTATTTGTAAGTACTACTGCTACGGGGCTGAGCAACTTAATCTTTCCGTAGTTATTTCCTTGGCCCCTCGAGCGGCTGTAAAGGGCTGAGACGCTGAAGGTGAACGCTGGTGCTCCGTGGTCTGCTGCTGGTTGTGCCTCGCTGTAGGACATTGTACGCTTCGGTAGGAGAGGTTCCTTTTCTCACCCCGGTGTGGGTTATCTGTCTCTTCACTCATCCTGGGAGGGCTTTGCGTTGTGATCGGCACAGCTCGAGGCTGTGTCAGTGCTGACTCTCCTCACTGCTGTCGGTGTCGCCTCCTCCTCTGGCTGCGTTGGTTCCCCCCGGCCCTCTGCGGAGGCAGCTGATGGACGTGTGGGTAACTGAATTCTCAGGTTCGCCCGTGTGGAAGGAACGGTCTGGGGAGGGCTCCAGACCCTCTGCTCTGAGCTTCCTCTGCACCTTTTCTGAAGGAACAGTTCTGTCCGGCTGAAATCAACGGCATGATTCCAGCTACAAAATCATCTTTTAACTAGTGATTCATTTATGCAACTGTAAATTAAGAACTTGCATCAGACAAAGCTGACGTAGCGCTAAGGGTTACCGGTGAGCAGCTCAATGGCATCATACACAGCTTACTCGAAGCCCTCACTGTTCATTTGGGAACAATCCCCTCCTGAACACCTACGGAAATACTTCGGGGGGATTTTTTCTTTCAGGAATTTTTAACACACACATAATGTTTCTAACCAAGGGAGGACTTCAGCTAAAAAAAAAGTTAAGCTCTGAAATTATTATTGCAGGTTTTTAACAAAACCTTAGTGAGCAATTCACGAGATCTGAGGGAAAAAAAATGGGGTTTAGCTTCTTGTAAAATAAGCTAACGCTTCTGCAGTGAACTGCTCGTCTGAACTTGTTGAAGGAGGCAGGGTGCTCTGGGAATAGAATGCTACAGAAAAACTCAAGCGCAGTAGCTAAGCGGAAGGAAAAATATATATATATACACACACACCAGCCCTCCTTTAAAATACCTGTCATTCCCTGTATTTAAATATAAAAGCATATACCCATTGTATAGCAAAATTAATGACAAATTAGTTCTAGGACTTAAACGCCACACCACTTGTAGGTTTATACTGAGGGGATGTAGGCTGTAAATAGCGCGTGAAGTTTTATTTTACTTACCTGTTATTGACACAGTTGAATAAAAACTATAAAGGGCTTTGGTGCTGAGATTTTCAGGATGCTCCTTGATCTCCAAACTGAGCTCCAGGTTTTCTCAGCCAGCACGAAAGGTCTGAATTTTTAGCTACTTTTTGTTGGTTTGTGGTGTTCTTGCATCTCCTCCACTTGCGACAAACGCCAGTGATAAAGGCTGCAGAAAAACACTTTAAGGCCTCTAAGCAGAGCTGTAAGGCATCAGCTCTGGCACGGCTCTTTACTCATGCACTGTGCTTTTTGTCTTCCACGTAGAAACCGGACTTCAGTGAAGGAGGAAGACCCTGCCGTTCTTATAGCAGAAGTTCTGAGAAGAAAATTTGCCCTAAAGGATGAAGATCTGGCCATGAAGGAGAAATGATGTTACTGTCATTAAACTCTGTAAGCAAAAGTGTTATGCTCCCAAAATTTTCTCCACAGTAGCTGCCTTCCTAAGGATTGAGCCTTTTGCCTCTTTTAATTAGAAATGGTTTCTGCACCGGACACTTACTTAGGAAAGACCCTACGGATTTGATGTGTTTTCCATGTATTGTTATATTGAAGAAAAAACTTTTTAAGAAGATGGAAAGTCTTTTCCACCTGTGTTTTGATGTTGATTATTGATAAGGATCTGAAGAGTGCAATGAGTGTTGCCGGATGACGTTCTTTCTACCTACAATTTTCCTTAAGTTCAAATTAAGCATTAACTTATAAGGGCCTTGTTACAATATAACTAGTTACCATTTCCAGTGTAAACGGGTGTCAAACATCCAGTTCTTTGTTCCGAGTATGGTACGGAGCTACTGAGAATAAGCTAATGAACGCTTGCACGTTTTCAGTGTTTGGGAGGTTCTTGAACCACAGTGGTAGAAGGCGTCTTCCCGCTAACTCTGCCTGAGCTGATGGCAGTCAACGATCAAACCACTCGGTCACGCCTGCGGGACGTTGGCTGGTTTTAGTATGCCCTTCGTCTTTCTCAACTCACAAATTATCCCCACAGTTGCATGACAGAATGGCCTTAATTTCTTGCCAGTAATGTAATGTTTCATTAATAGTCCTTGTATTCAGATAATGTATTTTATTTAGCATTCAAAAGGTCTATTTATTGAACCACCAATGCTAAGAACCGAGCACCCACCACAGGAGCTGTCAGCTGAGAAAAGGGAAGAAGGAACTTGGCATTGTCTGTGGCTACAGTTCTCACTAACTGAGGAGGAGGTTTCCTTCAGCTACACATTCTCTGCAGTGTTCCTCATGGCTGTATTTAAAGTATGATTTTTTTTTTCCTTTATATAAAATGGAGCCTTAATAAGACAGCGGTTGTCCTTGATGTTATTAACGCGCAGGCGTCCACACGTGTCAGCAGCAGTGCCTGTGTCACGGGGAGGTTGGGGTGCGCGTGGAATTTCAGCTGCTGCAGCTGAGGTGTTGGCTGGTGGTGCTGCAGATGAATGTACTCAGCTGCCAAAGATTCTCTTAATCCAGCAGGGCCTCAGCCCTTGAAAAATTAAACCATCATTAAACCATCATCCCCACCTTAAAAGTGAGACAAGAGGCGCTTGTATTGGCTCTGGCCACCCAGTGGGCGGGAGCAGAAAGAGCAGGGATGACTTAATCAGCTTTATAGGGAGTTGCTACAGCTCTTCCCCCCTCAGATGCAACTGAGGACGATACGATCATTCTCTCTCTGTCCCGGTAAGGCTCCTCTGTGTAACAATTTGGCGGGAATACACCTGCCCTACGGAGAAGGCGGAGCTGTAATCACGAGTCCCTGTTCCTGGGACCGTGCTCCGTGTGCAGGTTGGATGTAGGAGTGCATCAGAGCAGTTAACTGCTGGGCTATGACGTAAATCCAGTTCGGTCTGTTGTACTGAAAGTAAAGATAGTTTAAATGGCAACACCTGCAGCGTTAAAGACATACTCAATACTTCATAAAAAAAAAAAAGGGAAAAAACTGGGCGGTTGCTGCTGACAAAGCATGCAGTTGTTCTGCAGTGTGATCGTGGTCACAGATGGCCTCTGCTGCACGTGACCCCGGGGGTTTTTGAGCAGCTGGCCCCTGCACTTCAGGGACGGAGCCACCTACAATCCTCTAAAGCACACCCAGCCAAAACGCGGCGTATCCGAAGCAGGGGGTTACGCTGAACAAGCCGTACAAGTAGCGCACAGGAAGCACCGCTGCTGGTGGTGAGACGCGGCAGCTGCCACATGCAGATAAACCGATAAACCGTTCATCAGCGCAGCCCGCAGTGCTCCCTGCTCCGCTCTTCACCTCAGCAGGGCCACACCGGGGGGCTCAGAGGGCACAGCCCACTCCAGCCAGGTGCCTCCTGTGAAAGAGCTGCGAGTCCAGTGTCAGGAACCCAGAACAGACACGCCGTCACCTTCCCTCCTCTTTGTCACAGTCTTCCTTGCTTTAAAGCTCTGATAAGTCGGACAACAGCAGTTAAGAGCGGTGATCCCACCCGCAGCTAGCAGAGGCGCAGCTTTCACGGTTCCAGATGCACAAGCTGAAAAACATGAACCTCCCCTCACTGCCACACACACCAGCGGGCACAAAAAGGGGCTGGCGCAACCGCAGTCCTGAACTAAGCAGAATGCAGCTGAGCCGAGTGCTTCCTTGAGGCTGCTAAGGTGAAGTAGACGCTGAGCCTAGAAAAAAACTTTAAATTTGGACTTCCAAGATCCTAAGAAATACAGCCACGTTAGCAGCGGGCTTTCAGGCCGAAGAGAACCACGACGTACATCAGTCCGAAGCAGTACCGACGCCAGGCCTTAGCCACCACGGGCTGTAACCACGATTGAAACAGTCAAACCATTATAAACATATGTCTTCAAAATTTTATTTTTATTAAATCAAAATTTCAGAGAACAAAGAGGGCCTGCGTGTTGCATGGGTCCACTGCACGTGCTGGCTAGACCATACATACAGAAACAACGGGTACACTTACCTAATTCTGACTGCTTTCTTAGAAAAAAAAATGCTTTCCTGAGGCTTCACAAGAGGTCATTAGGGGACCTATTCAAGGTC
Source organism: Pluvialis apricaria (assembly GCA_017639485.1). Classification (NCBI taxonomy): domain Eukaryota; kingdom Metazoa; phylum Chordata; class Aves; order Charadriiformes; family Charadriidae; genus Pluvialis; species Pluvialis apricaria. Next base: position 4,510,857 of record CM030027.1, on the reverse strand, counting down.
ACTTACCAGTGTTTAATCACTCTGTTCCCCTCTGAATCCTGGGTGAACAGTAAATCATAGCACACATCCAGCTGCTGTTCCCCCGGTCTGCTCAAGCTCCTGTTCGCAGCGTGGCTGGACCAGCCCTGGGAGGGAGAGTTCGGCAGCTGCCTGCGAGCGCTGCTGCTGTCCTTGCGAGGAGATGGGAGGTTCTGGCCACGGTGAGAGATTACTCTGTTCCCTTCCGAATCCTGGGTGAACAGCTGCCTGCAGGGACTGCTCAGCGCCGTCTTACCGCCCCATCCCTCCTCGGCTGAACCAGCACCAGCGTTCTGGCTGCGCTCCCTCAGAGGCTGTGCTCCAGCTGGTCTTTGTGGAGATGAATAAAAGCCAACAGCCCAGGTACTGTTTCTCGTTACAGCAGGATTTATATTCTCAGTCTCGGTGAAATCAATTAAAGAATTAACACTGCTTGATTGGCGTGGTTTCTTACTCTGGTTTGCACCAAGTCTTGGCTGGAAATCAAGTCCAGTCTGCGCCTCCTCTGGGAGCGCCTGGCCCTCTCGCTCATTTGTCCCACACTCTGAAGCGACCCTGCTGCGTGCTGAAACCGTTTCTCCAGCAAATAAATCAGACGCGTTTCTGTGAGCGATGATCCGGTTGCCCTCTGAATCCTGGGTGAAGCTGAAGAAGCAGCAATCCTCTCCCGCCCCACAGGAGGCTTCGCTCTTGCTGTGGGACTCCGCTTGTAACACCAAAGAGCCTGGCAAAGGAGTCGGCGAGGCCGGTGTTTTCTGTGCATGACGCTGGGGTGTACCCTGCACCGTCCCCACCTCCGCTCTGAACAATTCTTTCTGGGCTTCCTCCAGCCGCGGCAAAGCCAAAATCTTCACAGGGGAAGCAGCCAAAGGAATACCTTTTTCTTTACAGTCTTGATTTGGGATGAAAGGAGATGGCCTGGCGTTTTCTTTGTCTTTTTCATCTGAAAACAACACGGAATTGGTTAAAGGCAGAGCTGGCACACACGCTTCTCAGGGTCAGTCACTACCCGCAGCACCATTCCTTTATGCTTGACTCGGAACTGCCCCTTGAAATAACGACACCAGCCTAGCCCTGCCGCCACCTCACAACAATCTGCATCTGTGCTGCTGCGACTGTGATGGGATGGCAGCCTAAAACGCCGGAGCAGTTCCAAAAAGTGAACTTCCCTCAAGTGAGATGCAAGAGCTGCGTCTCCAGCTGCACTGGTCTCTGGTTTCTCTGCCTTCCTCCTCTCAACTTTCCAGGCAGTTCACCTGTGACATTCCCTTTAAAAGCAGCAGCTCAAGAGTTTAAAAAAAAAACAAACACAAAACTCTACAGTGAAAATTCTACAGCTCATCTTCATCACCGGAAGGCATCAAGCCCCACATTTGCTTCTGAAACCATTTAATATAAAATCTAATATAACTTCTCAATATAAGAGAGTTCATCCTCAATTCAGGATATGCTAAAAGAAAAAAAAATACAAACATGAAAACTCCAGCATCTTAAATCCTACAGACCTCTGACAAACAGCAGCAGCATTCAATGAATCCAAACACACGGTGAATAAGTGAATGCAATTGATTGAGGGAACCAAACAAAAAAAAAAGGAGAAAGCACACAACACATTAAAAAAGGAGGAGGAATAACAAATTCACAGCAAAACCCATCAATGGCCCTGTCACAACACAAAAATTGTCAAATAATTAAATCGTACACTTTATGTAATGGTTCCCCTCATCTGTATATTGCTGAACGAGTGCAGTGTTGATGAACTAGCCCTTACGCGACTCACAATATTATAAACAAACAACAACTACACAATCCTACACTGATGGTTTCTGCATCCATTTTTCTCTCCATATTTGTTAATTTGAGACCCACAGACAAATCCCAGTTTCTTGTATTCCAGAGCATAAAAGCAGCCTCAAAAGCTCAGAGGTTGTGAGCTGGCTTAATTAGCTTAAATATTCCGGTTCCCTTGATTCCTTCATTGGTTCAGTTCGGATTAAACACTCCATTCTTTAGAAAAGGCTTTATCCAACCCTTCATAAAAAGCTTTTCCTTGCACACCTCCTGCTGACTCCCCTTGCAGGAAGGTTGTTTGAACCAAGTAACATTAATTTTCACTTTCAGCTATAACACCAAGGGCATTGAACTGACAATTTAGGGCTGCTATCGTTTGGAAGAAACCTGGCATGTAACACCCTGGACGCTGCACCTTCCCCGGGCAGGGAGAGCTGCCCACAAGACACAGCCGGGTTTGGTGTTCCTGCGCAGACCGCACCCTGCTCCAGCCCAAGCAGTGTTCCCGACTGGATTGTCCTTTATGTGATAGCAGCCAGCAACCCAGAACTGGTTTTGCCACCTGGATGGTTTGTATCAGCGCTTGGGCAGAGCCAGGCTTCCCAATGTTCCTCTGAAAACTCCATTTTTTTGTAGGGAGTAAAGCCTGGTGCGTTGTTTAGAGTCCAGATTGCTCTCTGGAGAAGACTGGCTGTGACTGCTGTTACACTTTAGTCTAACGCTATAAAAGGTGCCTGCATTTAGATTAACCATAACAATAAAATTATTTCCGGGAGTTCAAGCCTTTAACCTTCACCCTCTTCACTAGAAAATGTATTTTTCTGCCTAGTAAAGCTGCCAAGAAATAAAGCGAGATGATTTCCTATTACAGCCTGAAACTACTTTTCCACAGGGGCAGAGGCTGCTCCACAGTACCTGTCCGTGCGCTGAAGAAGGCGGAGATGGTGGTTTGCTTGGTGCGTGGCTGGGAGGCACTTGTCTGCGTGAAAGCGACTGAGGCGTGCTTCCTTTCCAGAACTCGATTAGATGCCTTTAGCTTGGCTATGAGAGACTAGGTAGGGAAAGAAACAAGTGAAAAGCGAACACACGCCATTAAAAACAATTCTACCCTCTTCCAGCATGGCGGCACAGTTCCCACCTTTGTTAAATGCTTCAACTCTCCCTGTGGCAGCACCACAGAACGGCTGAGGTGGGAAAGGGCCCGTGGAGGTCACCCCGTCCGCCCCCTGCTCAGGCAGGGTCACCCGGAGCAGGATGCTCAGGACCAAGGCCGCGGGCTGGCCCTGCCCTGCCGCAGCCTCCGAGCTCTGCCAACCCCATCCCGCCGCTCCGGCACCTCTTAAAACCCTTCTCCACCGCACCCAGCGCACAGCCCGGCTCTCCCGGCCGGGGCCCCTCCTGGCTCCCACCACCTCGGAACCCCCCACCCCGGGCAGCCACACGCTCCCTCGGGACGGGGACCTGGGCACACCCCGCCTGGCAGCGCTGGGGGCGGCTGCAGCACCACCACCACCATCACCACAACCCCTACACCCCCCGGGCCGGGCCCCACCTGCGCCGCACTCTGCTTCAGCCGGGCCGTGTCCAGCCACACATCGCACGCCCCCACCGGCCGGGCCGCGCCGCCTCTGCGCCTGCGCTTCATCCCCGGCAGCGGGCGGGCTCCGGGCCGGCGCCCCGGGGCTGAGCGGGGCCCCTCCAGCGGGGCAGGGACCGCCGGCGGAGCGGTGACCGGGGGGGGAGCCGGACCGGGCCGCGCGCTCCCTCAGCCGCCGGCTCCGGCTCCGCCGCCTCTTCCCGCCTCGCGCTCGCGCCGCCCCCCCCGCCTAACGGCCGCTAACAGCCGCCGCGCGCGCTCGTGGGGAAGAGGAACCAATCCGAGCGGCGGGGCGGGATGAGCGGCAGGCGGAGCCCCGCCCACTCTGGGCCGCGCCCTATATAAGGCGCAGGGGCGGCGGCCCTCTGAGGGGAGAGATGGCGGCGGGCAGAGGAGCCGCTGTGGGGCTGGGGGCAGGCGGCGTAGCGCGGCCCCCGAGGCCGGGGCCGGACCGGCTGCCTTGGCCAGCGCAGGAGAAGGGTGGCCGGTGCCGGAGGCAGAGATGCCAACAGGGGAGGGGAAATAGGGGCTGCTGTGCAGGTGGGAGGGGGAATAGGGGCTGCTGTGCAGGTGGGAGGGGGGGCAGCACAATACAGCTGGGTTTTTTTCCTCTCTTTCTCTCTCCTGCCCCCAGCCCCGCTGTTTGCTAAACACAGCCCAAGCCCCATCCTCCCCCAGCCCCTCCTGCCTTGTCTTTACAAGCTGCAGGTCCCTGCCCTCTCTTCACACCAGGGCTGTGTGCTTCAAACGGAGGTGGCTGTGTCTGGGCCCAGGGCCTCATGCAGCACAGGGGGTGCAGAGGTCCCTGTTACTGCCCCGGGGCTCAGCCTCCATCAGATGAACCCCAACCGCACCCCCACTGTGTCCTACTGCACTTTTACAGATGGGGTCCCTGCCTTTTTCCCCCACGCACACTCTCACCAGGGAAGGGACAGGGCCCTGTTGTGTGGATAGCTCTGTACAACTCCCCAAGCCATATAAAAGGGGCCTGAAATGGTATTAGATTAATTTGCTGCCCTTGTTTGTGGTTTCTACAAGCTCACCTTAGTCTGTTTCCACGGGTTAGATTCTGACACTGCTAACGGGGCTGGATGGCCTCTCCTTACCTTCTGCTGTAAGACCTGGTAGCCTCCAAGAACCTTTCCCAGCCCAACGCTGTTTGGGTACAGGGCTGCAGCGCTAACAACATTTTGTTCCAACTTTTTATTCAGATACGTGAATTAAACCAGTGTACCATTTTAAGAGCAAGCTGGAACTAATTCTGAATTTTTAAAAAAAGGCGTAAAAAGCAGCTCTTGCTTTTCCCCTCCCTACAGAGAGCAACTGCCAAGTAACAGTTCGCGAAGCATTTCGTTCCTCTTCCTGAAGTTTGTGGCCGGATTCATGCCAGCATCACCACAGCCGGCCGCTCATCAACCGTTTGGGTGAGCTCACCCACTTCTTCAGGGCTCTTACTCTTCTTTGAAGCTCAGCTTGTTCTTCACCTTCCGGGCCATGTAAGCGGCTGTGAGGACAGAGCAGGTCACAGTGAAGAGGCACAGGGCAGAGAAGTTGTGCGCCAAATCACCCTGAAGAGTGGAATAGATCTGCCGCCTGGACTCATAGTCCAACACCACCGCCTCGATCTGCGCCAGCGTGCAGAGTACCAGGCACACGTGAAAAATCTGATGGCTCTGCCCAAAGAAGTGACATTTCCCGGGGAACCACTTCTCAGGGTAAGGGTGTGAGAAAAAAAAGGCACCGATGAGGAAAAACAGCACCTGGCATTTGTGATACAGAAGGGCAGGGTCATCCCGCTCGGAGGGCGGCGCGGTGTAGATGCGGTGGACCACGGGGCTGATGTCCAGCATGTACGCCAGGCCGGAGGGCAGCTCCTGGCAGAGCCGGCTCAGAAGGCGAGCGGACTGGTGGTACCGGTACTTGGCATAGCACGAACCAGCGCAGGACAGCCACGCTAACAGGACAGCCACCGGCATGTAAAACCCCTTGATCTTCTCGTGCCAGCTTGGCTCGATGGCGTAGTAGTAGTGCCCCAGAGCGCTGCCGTACTGGTAAATGGCGACCCCCACGTAGTCCATGAAGAAGAAGCTGTAGTGCCAGAACTCAGATTTGGCCTGCAGAAGATGGGCGAGGGTGCTGAACGTCAGGTAGGTGATGGACGCCACGATGATGATGAGGAGGGGTTGGGCGTGCAGGTCCTGCCCAAAATCCACCCGCTGCGAGAGCTGCTGGAACCGCAGCAGCAGGATCAGTGCTGCCACCAGATGGGTCCAGACATTGATGGCCTCGTTGTGCTGCTGGAAGAGTGTGGAGAAGTAATAGCGCCAAGTCTGCTGCACCGGCCGGTAGCCGGTGTGGATGTAGGGCTTCCAGAAGACCTTTGGCACCTCCGAACTGCTGACAGTGGAGGGAGAGAGGGGGGCCAGCAGCTGAGGGACCTGCCGCACGTTAATGAAGAGACGGCTAAGCTTTTCGGTGACGACTGTTGCCATGATGCAGCCGAACTCTGGGTCCCTGCCACGCAAAACAACCTTTGGTATGGAAAGAAAGTTTTGCTGCTGGGTTTAAATGACTTTAACAAAAAAAAAAAAAAAGATGCAAACAAACAAAAAAAACAAACTAAAAATCAAAAAGCAGGAGCCGTTTGAAAGCTTTGTCTGTTGTTTTGGGTTTGGTTTTTTTTTTTTCCTAAAGATATGTAAAATCACGTGTGACTGGAGAATGGCCTCACTGTAGCTGAAATAAAAGAATCACCAAAAATAGTAATAGGAAGGAGGCTGAAGGGAGATTTAAGATCCCCTGGAATGCCCCACGCTGCACAGGCGACAGACTGTCTGGAGGAGTACAGAGGTAGAGGACAGGAGTACGGGGTTAATTGACACAATAATTAACGCACCAGGATGCGTCAGTTCCTAGCTCACCCCTTTCCCAGCAGTTTGGGAACTGCGGAACAAATGAAACATCCCAAACAACCTCCCCGCTCCAGGAGCAGCCCAGATTCTCTCCCTTGTAAACAGTTTGCACTATCTGTCTTCACAAATAACAGCGAGCCGCGCTCCCACAAGCCCTGAGAGGACCTGCTCTGCCTCACGAGGGGCTGCGTTTGAGAACATAAATAACTAATGCCAGTAACAGAAGATGTAACTTCTGTGTTTAGAGTTTTTACCCTCTTTTTTCATCTCCTGATTTCCATGCGGTTTTGCACAAAAACGACGCAGCTCAAGTGAGTTCATCCTGTTGCATCACTGAGGTCCGGCAGCGTAATCTTTGCGAGCAAGCCTTTCCATATTTACATTTTTGAAGCTGCTGTCCTTACCAAGATAAAGGCAGCCTTGCTGGCTTGTTCTGCCTTTTCACAGCAGCCTTAAAAACATATTTAACAGAACGTGCTTGAAATGAGATTCCCCCCCTCTTTACCTGCTCTCGTTCAGACAACTTCTGAAGAAAACAGCCCAACTCCCGTCCAGCTCCGGTGCCGATTTACGCCTCAGCTCCTGGCAAGTGCAGTCATTTCAGGGACAGCTCAGACCGGAAAAGCTCTTCAAAGTTTGGGAACAGGAGGAGGAGGGGATGAAACTGTTTATTTTGAAAATCTCCGTAATTTTCCCATAAAAATGGAGTAGATGATAGGTCTGTAACTCATGCCTGCCTGCAGCTGAGGAGCACAGATGCAGATAAAAAGCAGGCTGTTTGCTGCTCGGCTCCCCTCTTGAATGCTCTCTTCCCACCTCGCCTGGTTAAAGAGGCCCCCACGTCAAAACCAACCCGCCCGGCTCGGGGCAGCACCTCGCAGCGAGCGGTCCTGACCCTCGCTCGGCCTCCTAAACTCTCCCGTAACACTGCAACACGTGCAGGCTGCCAGTGAAAAATTAACTTCATAAATGTCTTCCGGATCTTGCAGCTACTGTGCTAAACTGAAACAGCCTCCAGTCCCACCAGGGAGAAGCGGGCAAAACCAGAACCTCCCGGGTTAAGCTGTTTTGACCAAAATTCGATAGGCAGTTTGGAAAAACCGCTGCCCTTCTGCCACCCAGACAACTTGCCTTTTGTGCCGGGGCTGCCCACGAGGACACCCGGGTATGCGGGAAGGGGGCTCAGCTCCAGACCGCGTCTGACCCCGTCACGACTGCCAGAAGACAAATTCCTACAGGAACGGCTCCCCTGGTTCTGCTCAGGGAGACGCTGCGGCACACGCAGCGGGGAAAAGCTGCGCTCAGCGGGGCCAGGCACGAGGCAGGAAAGGGAGCAGTGTTTACTTCAGGTCCTCCAAAACTTGTTAGAGCAGGACCTAGTTTGCAAAGCTGTTCCTAGCTATGAAGCCTTGAGCAACGCTCAGTTACGAAGGGAGCACATCCTGCGCAGCGCTGGAAATCATTAATCTGGCTTGTGCTCTGAATAATAACCTCCACGTACCTACAAGATGTCAATAACATTGCCTCAAACGCCTGTTATTTCCTACGGAGCATTTCCTTTCTCAACCAGCATCCACCCATCCTGCTGAATTTTTTCTCAATGATACCGACTCAGCCTCCAGCTGTTTACATGCCCGCCTGCTCCCGCGCACGCATCCATCTTTACCCTTTAAAGCACGAATATGTCTCTTTTAAGTTATCATCGCTTTCTTCCCAGCACAGACTCACCGAGTCCCCGCCGTATGTGTGAACCGAGGGTGTTTTCGGCGGTTGGGCTCCAGGCCCCATGCCCGGGCAGCCTCTCCTTCCTCCCGGCAGAGCAGCCCTGCCAAAACCCCTCTGGGGCACCCAGGGACCGATCCCCCCCCCCCCGAAATATATAATTTTCCCCCCAGGGTGGTGGTGGTGGTGGGGGGGGTATTTCAGGCCACGGCTGCAGCTGGAGGTCAGGGTCGGTGGGACCCTGCCCTTCTCCTCCCGCAGCCCCACCAGGACCTGCTGCTCCCCGGGGACCCCCCCCTCCCACCCCCGGGGACAGCCCCCCCCGTCCCCGCCAAGGCACCTGCCGAGCCCGCCGCAGCTCCGTTCCCCGCCGCCGAGCCCCGCAGCGGCCGCTTTCCCCCCGCCCCGCTCCGCCCCCGCATCCACACCGGGGCGGCCGCCGCCGCCGGAGCCCTCCGTGCCCGCTCACCCCCGGGGATCCGCCGTTTCCCCATGCACCGGTTGGCCCCGCTGGCCGCGGGCTGGGCTTCTACTCCTTAATGATTTACCTGCCCCAGACCGGGAGGGTAATTACAGCAGCGGGAGCGGCCGCCCCCAGCGCAGCCCCTGCCCAGGGCCGAGCCCCTTCCAATCGGTACTTCTCCAATTCCCCTCACCACACCCATCGTGAGGCTGTGCAGTCGCTTTTGTGACTTGCTACCGCATGGTGGGCTCTCTACCCTAGGAAATACAGCTCTGGTGCTTTTGTCTTTTTTTTTTTTAAGCAACCTATTTCTAGTCCAGCCATTATTTGTTTTCCTGCCCGAGCACCATCTCCGTGCTAGTTCCACCCCCCTCGCTTTACGCCCTTCTCACCTCACTACCATCCTCTCGCTATTGGCATCCCCCAATCTCATTGCCACCCCTCAAAAAACCTCCACCTCCCTCCCCAGCAGCTTGCAGAGGAACTGGGCTCAGACCCCGGGCATCAAGCTCCAGTTAAGCGTAACGCAGGCAGCCACGTAAAGCAGAACTCAGACAAGGGAACAGAAGGCCCGAGCTGAGATCTGACAGCTCTGGCAAGTAGAAAACTCACATTTAACGTCTCTTCATGCTCTTAACACCATTTGGGGTTTGGCAGTGCTGTCATCCTCCTCCCCACCCCTTAAAAAGATGGGGGGGGACACCCCACCCCCCCCCCCCCAGGATTTGGAATGCTTGGTCTTGTCTCAGCAGGTAAAGACATACATTCAAACGCAGACCTGATTTTTTTTGATTGCTAATTATGCCTGATCTTGTATATGGGATCTGTGCCAGTGATCACTTAAACCTCCATTATGCAGTAGTAGATATTCTTTTGTAAGCGCATTATGGAGGGGTTCAAGCCTTTGTCTCAAAGTTCAGCTCTGTATCCCCCCGTCCCCCTCACAGCCCCGCGCTCTCAGCTTACCCAACATCGGCGTGTGCCATGAAAACCCGCAAACTCGCACTCTGCCCCCACTGCAGACGGGCGGTTGCTCCTCAACAGGTAGAAGTACGGTCTCTTACCTTAAATTATGAAGTACCATAACGCTTCTGAAAATCCATCAGGGAAAGGGTCTGACCCCAGCCTTCCACTGCATCGAGCCTGGCTCTACCTCACCGCTCTTCTTTCGTTCAAACAGTGCAGTATCAGCTTTGGGTCAAGTACAATTCTGGTGCGAAAGTGTTAAGTGTGATACATGAAAGCTTTCTAAACTGCGGTTCCTGCTTTAGCAAGCCCCAGAAGACAGGTCAAGCGCTCCAGGACTCAATTAGCCCCTTAAAATAAATTCCCTACCAGCTTTTCCATCCTCAGAACATGTCACCTGTCAACAACTCTGTCACCGGGGCAGTGCCAGGTGCGGAAGTAACCTGAAAACAACCCTGGCAGCCAAGCCCCAAGACCAAGGGCACAACTGGGGGAAGGCAGGACCGAGCGTCCCTCATGGAGACCAGCACCACCAAGCGGCATTAACAAAAGCTGGGACACCCACAGCTTCCCGCTGAGGGAACGCGCTTACTAAAACCGAGCACTTCAGACCACGGCATCAATCCTGAAGTTAGGCGGCAGTTCACACACAATGATGGCAACATTGCTTTTATCGCAGAGCAGCGCCAGTACCTGTGGGTGTCCTTAGAGGAAGGGTCTGGGTTGGTTTTGGTTTTGTTTGTTTTGTTTTTTTTAAAGGCACCTGTACAACACAGCAACTCTGTACCCAATCCACCTAAAAAGCATTTCCCTCAGAGCACGAGTATAGCTGTATCCATCTCTCACACCCCAGAAGGAACAAAGATACACATCTCATTGCGGGCAGGAGTTAATCTTCAGCCTGGCCCTGCGGCACAGCGTACAACCCCAACACACCTGCGGCAGACACCAAAACAAGAACAGTTCTTATCCCCGACAGCACTTTCAATTGGGACAGGCGCACCAGCCCAGCACAGAACAGGTTTCTGCCTTCTATGCAGGAAGTAGTACACAAGTCACCATTCAATAGCACAAGTCATCTTCTAGAAACCCTCACCCCCCCCAAAAAAAAAAAGAAGGCTCAGATCAGTCATGTGGCAACAAGGACTTGTTTGTTGAAGAGGCAGCATCCAAAGGGAGGTGGTTCTGCACTCTTTTTAACAAAAAACACACAACAGCTGACCAAGCTGACCACTGCCGAGGTGTCAAAACAAAGCTCCGATTGTAAAATTAAGACAATGAGTACGCTCTAGGGGAAGGGAGCCACACAGCGTGCCCAGGGACATCAGGAGAAGTGCTGCTGCAGCCCTTTCCACCAGCACAGGGTAAGGATGCCCCTTGCCGACCTCAGCCAACTGCTTTTTTTTTTTGGTTTGTTTCTCATGTCATTTTCAGAAGTAATTCTCATGATAACAGCACTGTGCAGCTTTATTTAGTCACTCAGTTACAGCAGTATTTTAGCAGAGTGGAACAGTCAGATTTTTGAAGTGTAACAGATATTCAGCATGGAACAGTATACTACATATTCCTTTCACAAATGTCTTACAGAGCTGATACAGTACTAGCCATCAACCCAGTAGCAAGCGCACTGGAGTAGAAAAGGATGCAACAAGAAGATAGCTACACTGGAAAGACAACACTTTAGAAAAGTGAAACATGTAAGGTCTCCCCTCTAGCCCCCAAAGAAAGTGTACAGTTTGGATCTAATTTTACAGTTCTACATCAGTTTCTAGAAACTTAAAAAAAAAGAAAAAACAAAAACAAAACCAAAGATAAAACCACTGGCCAGTACAGTCTTTGGATATTTAGAGGAGGGGGAGAGAGTCAGTTTCCAGAATGAAGTCAGTCGGTTTCAGCCTCACCAGGGTCTTTGCCTTCTTTGTTCTTTCGAACCTCTTCAATATGCTTGTCCTGAAAGACAGCAGCAGGGAAGCAGTTAGCTGTCCGGGCGCGGAGGGGCAGCGCTCTGGGCCGGCAGGGCAAGCCCTCCCCTTGCTTCCCACCCCCCAGCTCACAGCAGGAACCCGCGAGCGTGGGCTACCAAAAGGGAGCTACAGGCTGAAGCTTTATCTTGTAAAGTGAGATGCTGCTCTAACTCCATCCATCCCCTCTCCCCCAAGAGGAGGATTTCTGCAAGGACTTTTGCAGATTTAGCAATCGTTCAAGATTAGACCACCACGGAACTCCCAAGGACATTCATCTATTCACAGTACACCCCCCCTCCCCCTCGGCCATTTACTTGGCTTTATTTAACCAGTTATCAAAGGAAGGAGCACAGATAATCTCTCTCCCAGAGGGGAACTGGGACTCTACACCCACCTTCTCCCTCAAGCGTTCCAGTTTAGCAGCCATTTGTGCCTCACGGTTTTCTTTGTTAGCTTCCATTTTGTGGGTCAGCTTCTCCTCTGCCATTTTGCTGAAGTTGTTGTTTTCTTCAATTGCTTTCTGAAGCACCTCTTTTTCATGCTCCCGCTTCTCAGCTAGCTGCTTCAAGACTTCTGCTTCATGAGACTAGCAAAACAGAGGATGCCCACTTTGAACATAAACCACATGAACTACACAGACAGCTACAGTCGAGCTGCTCACGACTCCCGAGAGGAAAGATTTTCTGCTATTTTACTGGAGAACTGCGTAACTTTGCGATGCAGGACAGAGCTCCCCAGTGCTTCCCCCACCCACATAACCCATATTTCACCATTACAAACTATCAGAAAAGTTAAGTTTCTGTCATCACTGGCAAGTTCCATTAAACAGGATTTTTCTGGAAAAAGAGAACATGGATTTTTTTTTTTTTTACATTAACATTGATAAATCTTTCCTAGAAGATTCTCACTTCTCAGACTGGTGAATCACTGTGATTCACGTCACACAGGAGGCTGCACTTCAATTAGTAAGCCTCTGCACGGCCAAGGGCTCCAAGGTACATCTCAACAGCAAGATCTTACACCAAGTCAGACAAACCTTCTCATTACAGATTCACCACTACATTTTCTAAGAGAAAATGAATCTGTTATTACGTTAAAGACAAGAAAGACAGCTTCTTCATGAAAGAAGATCACCTCTCAACTAAATGTTTTCTCCCAGTTTTCCAAGTGACCATTCCAGATCACTTTGGGAACAAAGGTATGGCCTTGCAGACCATAGCAAAGGTTTACAGGAGCTCCAGAGATTCCAACAAAGTGGGATTAATACTTGATTTACCATAATACAAACTGCTGATCACCTGTCCCTAACAACAAGAAAAAAACACAAAACCAACACAACTTGCACAGACTGGTTGAGTAGAGCTCACTTAACCTGTTTTAAGATTTACCTTACGTCTCTCTTCTGCTGCTTCCAACTTCTTCTGAATCTCTTCCAGTGACACATCCTTCTTCTTTGGGGGAGAAAGAGGGAATTCTGGGACTGCTTCTTTTGAGCGAGGACTGAGTATCAGCTCAAAGGCCTGCCCAGAGGCACGCTTTTCCAGTTCCTTCACTTGAATATCTAGGAACATGGGAAAAAAAACCCACACAAACAGTATTTTAAGCCAAGAACTGGCTTAGATAACTTGAACATTAAAAGACTCAATGCCACAAAGCTCACTTAAGGACACAGCATCTGAGCCGATAGTGCTGATTTAAGGAGCAGCACCACCATTCGAATACGCAGCAGGCACTTTTCTTTGCAATTCTTCCTTGATATGGCGTTACATAAGCACCTGACATTTTATTTTAGCCATTAATATCCAGCATCATGAAAACAAATTTATCAGCACTTCAAATGAAAAAAAATAATAATAATTCTGTTTCAAACGACAAGTCTGAGGAAGAGGTCAAGGTGTTCACTTAAGACTTGACACAGCCAAGAACTGAAACCAGTTTTCAAAGAGATATGGAAGCCAGCGTTCTCTCTTCAAACACCTCTGAACAGGCGCGTCAGCCCTGCACAGTGTCAGTTGTACCAGCACACCAGTTTTGATCACCGAGACGCCTCGATGATAGTCAGCTCTGTTAGCAGAGCAGATGGCATGCAGATGAGCTGAAGCCCATCTGCCAACAGCCTCATCTGAGAGGGCTTTTGGTACGTTTTCACAAGCACCCAGTTCTAACAGCTTCTCCAAAGCAGCCTAGAGATGGGAAAAAAAGCATGGTGACAACAGTTTATTTTACTGTATTAGATTTTTTAACTATTTCTGGGGAAATTAAGAAAACAAAAAAGACACAAGAGCATTTAGTACATAATACCACATACCAGAAGTAGCCATGACCAAGAAAATATGACTCCAGAAGCCAACTCCAGGAGAGCTTCAATCGGTTGGATTCCTAGATAACAAAGAGACATGCCACTGAACAGTAAGTACATGAATTTTATTTCTTCTAACTCCTAATAAAAATTGCTAAGCGTAATTAGACCTGCTGAACAAAAGACAGTCGGGTAGGTTACTGCAGTCAGTAATTCCATTCAGTCCATGGGGCTGAGGCTGATGTACATTGCTAGGAACAGAGCAGAAATATTCTCAATTATTGGTGTTGCAGGATCTGCACGTAGGACTGTATAGCCAGGCATTTTAAGTCCTTGTTTTACTCCACCGTAATTAAGATATGCAAACAAAGAGTCCAATTTTACCGCTAAGTCAGCAGCACACGGTGCTATGGATATTTCACCAGTACTGCACATAGCAGATATAGCTCTCTGAAATAAAATACAGTGCACAACAGGACAGTACAGCCAGGACGCCTGCTGCTACCGAAGGATCTTAAGTGTGCGCATCGAGCTCATTTAAAATTCGATTTTATTCGTGCACGGAACCAGATGCTGCACATCACGACAGATAGGGAGCACGCACGCTGCCCAGCATCCATTGTTCTAAAGGGACATAACAAAAAAAAAAAGCCATAAGAGGCTCTAAAAACCCCAAAAGAAGGATTTTGCCCTGGTTTTAAGCTGACGACGAAGCGAGGACCGGGTGGGTGCGCCGCCCGGACGGGCGCTAGGACCGCGCACCCACCCGGCCCTCAGTGGTACCGCCCCTCCCGCCGCCGGCCAATAGGCACCGAGGCGGAGGCCCCGCCCCCCTCCCTAACCGCACCGAATTCAAACCGCCGGGGAAAGAGCGAGCGGGAGCGCGCGCGCGCCCGCCCGCGCGCGCGGGGGGCTCGAGGGAAGGCGGGGCTAACGGTAACATCCGGGCACCTGCCGCCCCCCGCCGCAGGTGCGGGCCCCCGCCTCTACTCCGGGGTGAACGGGGCGGGAGCGGGGGGAAACGACGACGACAGACGGGGACGGACCCTCGCTCCGCCGCCAAAGGGGGCTCAGCGGCGGGTCCCCGAGCTCGATGGCGTCGGGGCGCGGCCGGGCGCCGCCCCTTCCTCACTAACAATGGCGGGGTCCTGTCAGGGAGGGGAGGGGGCGCCGCTGCCAGAAGGGCGTCGCCCCTCACAGCGCGTCGCCCCTCGCAGAGCGGCTCCCGGGACAATAGACACCCCCTTCTCCGCGGGAGATACCCCCCATCCCCCCACCCATTGTCTCCCGCAGCCCCTTCCCTTTGTCACCGCGACACCCCAGAAGCGGGCGGCGAGGACGCGACCTCCCCCGCCAGGAGAAGGGACAAAACGGACCGGCGGGGGTCCCCCCCGGCCGCCCCCCCTCACCCTGACACCCCTCCTCAGCCCCACCGCCGCGCAGGATGGACCTCCGCGGACCATCGCCTCCGCCTTCACGACACCCGAGGGGACGCCCCTAGTCCCAGGCAGACCCGCGGGGACCCTCCCCGGCCCCAGTTGGCCCGCGGGAGTCGCCCCGCCGCCGCCACGCACCCACCTGCCCGCTCCGCCGCTCCGGTCACACTCCGCTCCCGCCCGCCCCGCCGCGCACAAAAGCGCCAAACAAAGGCACGTGACCCGCCCCGCCCCGCCCCTATTGGCCGAGCGCGGCGGCACGTGCCGCCCGCCGGGCGGGGAGGGGGGGGGGGGGCGGGAGAGGGGGGTTGGGCGAGGCGAGGGGCGCGCGACCACCACCACCACCCCCCCCCGCCGCCGCCCGTTGCATGCCGGGAAGCGTAGTCCGCCATGGGTGGGCGGTGGCGGCGAGAGGCGGCGACCCCCGCGGCCCGGCGGGGACCGGGCGGAGGGTGCGGGACCTCACCGCGACGCCTTTCGTCTCCGCGGGCCGCCCCGGGGCCCTGCGGCCCCCCGCGCCGCGCTCTCCGCCCTCGCCCCGGTGGGCGGTGGGACTCCCTTTGTCTCCCACCCCGGTGGTTGGGAGGAGAGGGGCTCCGGGGGCGGCCTCCTTTGGTCAGGGTCGCCGGTCCCCTCAGGGGCATTCGGCAGGAGCGGAGCCGTGGCTTGGATAGTTGCCTTGGGGCTGGCCACGTACCTCAGCGCCACGGTCACGGCAGGGCCATGGGCACCTCAGGGCCGTGACCACTTACCTCAAGGCTGTGGTCACCTCAGGACCACGGTCACCTCAGAGCCATGGTCACCTGGCTCAGGGCCCTTGATCACCTCAGGGCCACAGCCACCTTACCTCAGGGCTTTTGGTCACCTCAGGGCTACGATCACCTCAAGGCTATGGCAACTTACCTCAGGGCCATGGTCACCTCAGGGCCATGGACACTTACCTTGGGGCCATGGTCTCCTCAGGGCCACAGTCACCTACCTCAGGGCCCTTGATCACCTCAGGACCACAGTCACCTCAGGGCCATGGTCACTTACATCAGGGTCCTTGGTCACCTCGGGACCACGGTCACCTCAGCGTCATTGCCATTTACCTTGGAGCCATGGTCATCTCGGGGCCATGGTCACCTACCTGAGGGCACAGTCACCTCAGGGCCAGTCAGTTATCTCAGGGCCATGATAACCTCAGGGCTCTTGGTCATCATCAAGATGACCACCATGTTCCTTCCGTCACCTCAGGGTCACAGCCACCACAGGCCAACCCCACAGAGGATCTGTGGGTCTGACAATGCATTGGCCCCCCAGCCCCTGGCAGTGTGTTTTGGGGAACAGCTACATGGCCACCTTCTCCTTTGGGGTGACAGCAGCAAGTCAAAGCATGTCCAGAAAAGCCATCATTCACCCAGATTCCATAGGATGTACATAATGGCCATGTAAAGAGGATCTGTCTTTGTCCCACAGGCTGCACTGGGAGCAGTTCCCTTCCTAAGATAACGCTATTGCCAAGCGTGGAGAAGCAGTTCCCTCGCAAATGTGCTGTAAATGAACTGGCTGCATTTTTGCATGTTCAGTGCAAATGACTCCTGTACGATTCCCGGGGTAGTTTCCACGCTACAGTCGCCGGAGTTACACCAAGAGTCAACAAGCATAAAAGGCAGATGGCCGGAGAACGGCACAGATCTTCTGCTACAACGCAAACCCAGCGCAGCAGTCCCCGTACCCTAAATATTGAAGAAAGGACTTCTCTGAGGGGACCCACCCCTGTGCACACTCTTAAAACCAAGGATTTTGCACCCAAAAAAAAGAAAATCCTACCTTGAGGAAGGTTAATATTGTGACAGAAATGCATAAAGCTTTCAAAACAGAGATTATTTTAAACACTTGCCCTGTTTTTTGCTGATCTGACGTCTATTTCCATGGAAACCACATCCAGCAGCCGAGCTGCTAGAACTGGGAGAGGTTTCTGCCGGAGTGGCTCGCTGGGCATGGGAAGAGCCATTTTCCAGCAGCATGGTAGAACCTTTTTGTGGGATTGAAGGGATTTCAGATCCAAAATGGTTTGCCTGCTTGGCCCTTCTGGATTATGCCTGGTACATTCATGGGGTTCTGGCTCAATACTAGCGGTATATGCATAGTTCTCACATACAACACACGTGTTTTTAAATGAAACATCTTGCGTGCTTGGATTAAATTGCATCAAATGTTGCTGGAAGACAAAGCAGCCAAGAGACCATGCCACCAGCCTGTGTTTTACTTTATCATTTATTAATTATCATCCATGTAGATCAACAGTGTGTTGGATGCTTTAATATTAATGCTTTTTAGTAAAATCAATGAGCTTATCCTGGGATGATCTCAGGATCTCCCAGAGGAAACAAGGCTTCCTGGGCTCGGGGCTTTTTGTTTGGTACCTCTGTGACTGCCTTTAGTCCATCCTCACCCCCTGGAGAGATGATGATGAAATATCATTTACCGCTTTTGAAGGAGGGATGTAAGCTGAGATGAAACTACGAGTCATGCAGGGTCTGTTTTCAGCGCTTTCCATCTTCTTTCCTGGGCTTCTCACAGGTAAAAAAAGAGAAAGAAAAAAAAGAAGACCCAAATGTAACTTACCTTCCTTTGCAGATTGGTTTTAAAGCCAAAAATGTTTCTTTCAGATAAGAACTCTCCTATGCAAGAGACAACGAGGTTTATTGATGAGAGGCACTGAGCTGGGAATCAGATTCAGGATTTGTTCTCAGCTCCGAGATTTTCCATGCCATGTCACTTAGGTTGAGACTCTTTAGCAACCCCTTTACAACACCTGCCACAACTGGTTTCAATTTAAACCAAAATCTCTGAGTATTATTGTGATACAAAGAGAAATAACAGCTCTTAGCAGCTGGAAAGGCATGGAGACGATATCATTTTTGGCCTCGTTGCAAGAGTGGTTTTATTTTTGGAACATTTCATAAAACTCATTTGTTTATGTGGCATTTATTTTTGTCTGATCTCAAGGAGAATGGAGTATATGAAAAGCTTTTATTTAATTTGCATTTGATTTGTGTTTATCGACACATTTACTGTCATTCCAAACAGACTCTTTTTTCGTGGAGCCTAGCGGCATGTGGCTGCAGTAGTTTTTGTCTCCTGGATTCCTCATCACCAACAAGAGCTTTTTGCTATAATTCCATTTTTTTCCAAAAAAAGAGAGCAAGCTCAAGTGGGCTCGTTCTCAGCACAGACAAAACATGGGGCCCCTCGGCTGCGGCTCAACACGCTCTGCTCTCAGTGAAACATCTAAGTCAAGGTCTCATGAGGAGGACTCCTTGTACGTGTGAATTTAGGACGTGACGTGATCAGATTTAGCATAAAGATTAAAGCATCTCCTCTGATGTGCTTATCAAAATATCCCACAAAGAGACTGACATAATTAGGTGACAACTCAGCCCACGGCAGCTCTTTTAACTTGCAAAAATATTTAATCTCCACTAAGAAAATGTGCTGTCTGAGTATTAAATTGCCACTCTTAGGCATCCACGGTGGATGGACTGACAGCTTATTTGTTAATCAGAGAATGTTTTAAAGCACGTTGGTAAGTAATATTAGTAAGCATTTGCTGAGTCTGGTAACAGTCACTGCATTAGCAAAGTTCATTTTAAAACTAGAAATCCAATATACTATTTGACCCGAGTGAATCAGTTTAACCAATTTAATAATAACCTGCTAGAGGAGACAGCAATTTAAAAGAAACTTGCACTCAGAGGTAGAGAGAAGGGCTAAAGGATTTCTTCCGATCCGTGTTTCTCACTCTTTGTATTAACCTTCAGCAAATTTTTCTCCACACTGCAGCTTACCCGTCTTCACGCTGGCTGTACTGACATGCTGCTGCCCGACAAAGGCCTCGCAAGGAAAATTAGTGGCTGCAAAGGTCTCACTGATCTTCGGGTAAAAATACATTTTAATCTAAATGCAGTCGAGGAGTCCACGGAAATGAAGAATTAAACAAGACTTGTAGGGAGTGTCTCCCTCACAATGAAAGCTCTTCCACAGGCAAGAAATGTTTAAGGCAATTGGCATTTGCTTACTGGAGGTGTTTAGGCTGATACTGTATTTATGCTGAAAAATGCCATTAAGAAAATGTTCCCTCCAGAACAAATTTGCAATTGCCGATGTGCTGTTGGACACGATTTAATTTTTTTTCGAATCAGACAGGGCGCCTGGCTTCCATTGCTCGTTTGTTTTTTGAGAAATTCACTCAAACTCGCTTTCCTCCATAAAATGAGACAAGTAAAAGCACTCACCACAGATGGCGGCTGCGCCTGCAGCAAGAGAGATGAAAATATGAATTAATTGCTTTGTTATTGGGGCGATATAACCCTGAAATGTCATACCTCTTCAAATGCAGTCATAGGACTGTATTGCACGGTATCCAAATACTGTGATGATGAGGGCTCTAAATAGAGTAGAAAAATAATGTAAGCTTCTGATGAGCTAAAGACAAAGGCCCCACAAGCACTCTGCTGCCCTTGCCACAAATTCTCCAACACACTGAAATGGCGACGGACCCCAAAGTAAGGGCAGCAGCTGCGGTACCTCCACAGGAGCACCTTCACCCTGGCTGCAGCCAGGATGCCGAACGAGAGCTGGTCTTTCTCCTAAACAGTGAGCCCTGCCTTCGATCCAGCCTGGGCAAAGGAACAGCAGAATTCCCTTCCCAGCCTGCTGGTAGATCTCCTGGCGTGTTTTTCATTCTTTGTTTCTTAAGAAAACGAGGTTTTACATGATTAAACTACTTCTATATAACTAACTAGTCTTCTCTCCCAGCTTTTAGCTTTGCGAGCCAGTCTCTGCCTCTCCGATAAATATGGGTAAGAGCTCAGTGACACGAATTCCACAAGTTTCTCGAAAACAGATGGCTGGGGAGAGGGAAGAGCGAGCAAAAGGCTTCAGCACAAGTCCAACTATTATTAGAGACCAGAGATTTCACACCGAGGAGAGCTATCACAGACACTCCCAACAGCGGGTACAATTTCAAGGCTGGTTATTTTCTTCACGGCACCAGCAGATCCTCCAAGACACCAATGCGCAGCTGTGCTCTCCTGGCAGCTACCTGCCAAATGTAGGGACAGATCTATGTGGACGCTGCCTCCCACCTCCTCTACATCCAGAAACACACAACGAAAGCTGGCCTGGAACTCTCCTCACGTTGCTTTCCCCTCCTCCTTACTCCCATAGCTCCCGAGCCGGGAGCCTCGACCCATTTCTCCGCATCCTCGCTGCTTTTCCCTTTCTGCTCCCAACTGGAGCCTACAAATTTGCATTTCCCATATGGAGCACCAAGAGCTTTGCTATTCAAGGAAGCCCGTAAACAACTCACTGCCGAGGGTTCAAAAATAACTGCGCTGCACAGAGCTGCACCACCCAGCGATAGTGAGCGGCTGTGAGAGAAGCACGAAGAAAAGGGTTTATGGTTGGCTTTTATTTTTGCATGTGAGCCAACAGGAGATGCACTAATTATATTTCCAAAGTGTCAGAGTCAGCCATTTCAGCTGGGATAGAGCAAAGGAGGCAGCGTGATTTTGACAACCACATGGAACAGCAATGCATAGGGAAGCCATCAAATATTCAACAGCCATAGAAGATTCCAGTAAAGACATTTGCTTTGGCTCTTTGAAAATGAAGGGGGGGGGGGGGACGACTGGGTATAGCACTAGTTATTCCCCAGTTCCTAATTAGTTCCTTGCATTTAAAATATGGATTCAGCTCTACCAGCAGCTCAGCAAGCCTATTGTGCTATTAATACTTCCCTGGCGTGATATAGTTAAAAATACTGCCACCCTTTCAAGACAAAATGTAGCTTGGAAGTGTCACGATGGGAGGAGTTGAGGGATGGAAATCCTCTTAAAGGAATATGACTTCGCCGATGTCAAATAAACAATATGAATGAGCTTGTAACAGCCCCCAGCCCGAGCCTGTTCCCACTAAGAGCAAATTTGAAAATAATACTCAGTGCAGGGCTCTCGGGCTGTTTGCTATCAAAGCTATTTCACTGACAAAATCGGGTGCGCAGCCAAGTGGTAACAGGTTTTACTGATTTTTCTTGCAGAACTCTGCCGCCTGGGGAGCAGGTGGGTTTGCAATTCTCAAGTGCCTGGCTCGCTTCAGACGGACAGCGCGAGGTCGAATTCAGATCAAAAGGCAGGATTTTGAAGCGTGTTCCCCCCCCCCCCCCCTTCCTTGCATCCAGCCCCCGCGCTCGAGCAACGCGGGAAATCCTGACCTACGCAGTGCAGCAGCCGCAGCTGATTTTTCCCTGGCAATATCTATAGGTGCTGTTTATGGACGAGATCTCTCAGACGCCATGGGCAGAATAAAACACGCCTCTTCCCACAGGATCTGTGAGCCAAGGAAAGAAGTCTGGGGGGCTTTTTTGGCACCTTTTGACTTCAGCCCAATGAGGAGGTCCAGCTCTGTGATTTGGCACTTCAGATCCTCTCAGGACAATAAGCAGTTCCCCTCCTGTCTCCACCAACAATTCTGCATCGAAATGGGTTAATTCCTGCTCCATCCCGCTGGCTCTTCACTCGCTGCCTGTAATCGCTCAGCAATACCAGCATGGAAACAATACCTGCACTTAACATTTGCTCAGTGCTCTTTGATCCCTTTTTTTCCCCCTGCTAATTTGAGTTCATAAGACATCGATATATATATTAAAAGAAAAAAGACCAGACACATCCACTGCAGCTGTGAGAACGGGCAAACAAAGCCAGCCTTTCTGGAGGAAAAAAAAACACCTCTCTTTCTTTTGTGCGATAAACCAGCAAACTGCTGCCGTACGCTAAAATCAATACCCAGAGAGCCACGCTCGTGTTGCGACTGCCAACATAAGTGCTTCATTTTAATTTAAAAAAAAACCAACCCACACAACTACCACCCCCCCAACCCAGGCCTTGTGTGATGAACGTCGTTAGAGAGCTGCTATCAGCGTGGGGAGACGAAGGCATCCTGAAGCTGGTGGTTTGGGGGGGGTCCGGTGCCACCGTGTCACCCGGGGAGGGATGCTGACAGTCTCAGCACCTTCCCGCACCCCAGTCTGGGCTGAAAATGTAAGCCAAGGGGTTAAAAAGGAGGATGGGACATTTGGGGTCCCCACCTCACGCAGCCCCCCGCTTCCCTCCCCGCCACGCTTGGTTGCAAAGCCGGAGCCAGCATCCACGGGGCTGAGCTCAGCCTGTCCTTCCTAAAATGGGGGAAATCTGGATATTGACCAAAACCGGTCCCTCCAAGCTGTTCCAGGGTGTTTTTTTTCAGAGTAGCCTGGAACTAGAGAGACCTCACGCAGCCCCTTCTCTCCTCCAGCACCTCAGTTTCCCTTCTCAGTCTTTTTCTCCCCTGTTTATTCAGGAATCGTCTCTAGGGTCAGCAAGAGACCGCCTCAGCCTGAAATGGGGCTTCTGCTGCAGAGTGAAAACTGTCAGAAAAACAGTTGTGCCCTCAAAATATGCTCGATGCCACCGGCTGAGAGAACAGGAGCCCTCTTGGCCCACGGCATTGCATTTTGAAGGTCAGGGAACTCAGCAAGCATCACACCTACAGCCCAGCCCTGCAGCATCGCAGCTCGAAGCTGACAAGCACGTGCCCTGCGCCGGATCCCGAGGGTCTGCCCGCCCGGCAGAGCACGGGTCCTGCCCTGTAGCCCAGTAACCCAGCACGGGAGGAACTGGTGCTTGGGAAGATGACAAAATTGAGCTGAATCCCTCCTGACTGCGAGCATCCAGGGTTTTCAGCTCAAGGCAGCCTGGAAGCTGACGCATTAGATGATAACAATTCGCTTCGGAGGTTAAGAAACTCAATTTTTCTTCAGAACCTCATCCACAGCAAAGTTTTGATGTGCCAAGAGAAAAATCAACACAAAAACAAGCACATACTTACCAGTCAAAGGAATCTAAGGAACTCTGCTCAAGAGAGTGCTGCCCAGGTTTGGGTTGGGAGCAGGGTCAGCACCGCACCTGCATCTGCGCCGGTCTTCGGGGCTGGTATCGCAGCCCACAGCCGGACACCGAGCTCCTCTACCGGCGCTTGGGCGGTTCTCGCTGCACGCGCTGGGCTCAGCTCGCAGGGCCGTGGACCTTTACAAGCTGTTGTGAATCCAGGCCTTACTATTTTCCTTAAAAATACAAGAAAAAGGAAAACAAAAAAAGCCCGAAAACCAAACCCACCCCACAACAGTTAAGTGTTACGGTAATTACAAGGAGGTTTTAACACATGTCTCAATTTGCATTAATTAAATCAACAGGGAAGCTTCAATTGAGTAAACGAGGTTGGTTTTTTTTCCTAAGCGGCAGCAAACGCTGCGGCAGGCTGGAGCTGGTATCTCCAGTTTGCTGTGCGGCGGGCTGGGGAGGGATCTGCCGGCTGGAAGGGGCTTCCCAGGAGGGAGGGAGCCGCAGGCAGGACGGGCTGGGGGTGGGGAGGATGCGAAGAAGACTCTCAGCTCTAAGATACTAAAGGTTCCAAGCCGGGTCTGTGCTAACACACTGTCGGATTTCAGCCCCGAGCCCGGAGAGCGGAAAGCTTTGAAGCCGAAGGCGGTGGGAGAGCGGAGGTTGCTCTGCGGAGATAAGCCGTGGGTAAGAGGAATGCGTCCATTCATACCCCAGCCATGCTGCAAGCACAGCTGTGAGGGGAATATAAATGGGCAACGGGTTGGGGTTTGTTGTTTTGGTTTTTTTGTTGTTGTTTTTCTTTTTTTTATTTTTATTTTAAAAGGCACCGGTTTGAATATTTAAGCAGAACAGACACACTGAAACGCTTGGCTGGAAGTGAACTCTTCCCACCACGCAACCCTGCGGGGCCGGGGACGGCTGGGCCGCCAACCTGCAGGTGGGTGCCCCGGGTGCCGACACCCCCCGAGGTAACGGAGCCGGTGTTTCCTTCCCAGGTCCCTGAGAAGCCAAATCCCCCTGTGGGTAAAACACGGGGGATTTATGGCTATAAAACCTGCCTTAGTTCACGTTCGAACCCGCACCTCTGCGTTGTAAGGACACAGCAACCAGGAGCTGGTGCCGGCGGGCTGCTGCGGCGCATCGCACACCAGGCTAACCCTTCACTCCTGCTTTTTCCCAGAAAACCTTCCAGTGTGGCACAGGACAGCCTGGAGCAGCCGGGGCCACCCCAAAGACCGAAGGACTCTCCCCTCCGGTCGCTGGCCCGGGCGGGCGGTGGGGAGCGATGCTCTATCCCACGGCTGGCCTGGGAAACGCCAGCTCCGGCAGAGCTCTCCCAGACCCTTTTTTTCCGACCTCTCGGGCCCAGCAAAGCAATCCAGGCAAGCTGGGATGTGGGGAAAACACCTTCCCGGCGTGCTGCGCCAGGGATTTGTGCCGCATCTTTCATGCACGCAGCCTCCGGGCCTCGAGGCTGGAGAATGTAATGGGGATCTGGAGGAAAGCGCTGCTTGCAAGGGGAGCCTGACTGAAGAGATGGCTCCGGGCTGGATTTTAAAGAAGATGCAGCGAGTCGCTGAAGTCGGAAAATGCTCGGAGAGGGCTCCTGCACTGCCACATCCCACAGAGAGCAGAGAGGGGCTGACGGAGCAGAGGAAAAAGGTTATCTGCTCTGCTCGAGTGACCCCAGGGCTTTTCTGAACTCTCTTCTGGCGGGGTTTTCCTCCAGAGGCAGAAGGACAACTGGGAATGGGGTCCCGGGAGCAGAGCCCGGCTCTGGAGTGGGGCGCAAAGGGACACCGGGGCAGGCAGAAGGGACGTCTGCCCGCTTCCCTGTGCCCCCAGCCCCACGGGCACTGGGGAGGGGAATAAGCAGCTTTCTGTGATCCGAAGGGTTAACGACTGTCGGAGTCACCCTCTGAGCACAGTCTCGGTTTCTGCCACCCCCTTCCCCGAAAGTCTTTACATAAGACTCTTGCAGAATTTATAGCCTGCCTCAGCTGTGCCGTGCTGGAGCCACCACCGGGCTGCTCCCCTGGAGCTGCCAGCACAGATCCCCGGCCGTGCTAATTCGGGGAGGAAAATGGGATTTGATTTCTGCACCAGTCACTGTCTCTCACTGTTAAAATGGGACCTGACGGGCTCTGTCCGTGTGTCGTCCCCCCGCCCTCTCTCCTCGGCTCTCCCACACCATTCATCACATACATCGACCTTGAATGTCCCCTCAGCATCTCAGCAGAGCGGTCCTGTGGCTCCCTGGGTTGTCACACCCCAGCCTGCTCGCAGGGCTTAGAAATGGTGTTTTAGGTGTAAAACAATTAAAAAAAAAATATATATATCTGGAAAAAAAGCACCGGGGTCTTGTGGTCCTGTTCACATCAGTCCTTTGTGTCACTGGAGAGCAGAGACATTGAAAGATGTCCTCCCTGCTGCTGCGCAGCCCTGCGCCTTCGCCCTGAGGCCATCCCGGAGCATCCTCAGCCCCGGCACTCGCCCTCGACTAAGAGGGACCGGGGGCCACCAGCGTGGCGAGGACATGGCCATCACGGTGATACAAACAACTCAGGCACCGGAGGAGTGAGAAGCTGCTTCTCCTTCCTTCCCCTGGGAGAAGGGCTTTGCTGGTGCCTGTCCCCCGCTGTCACTGGGGGAGAAAAAGCGTGTGCCACCCAAACCCCCTCTCTCCTCCAGCCTCGGCACCCCAAGAACTCCCGCCTGTCGTCTGTAGCAGCTCCGTCTCTGCGATGGCAGGAGGTGAAGCAAAACCAGCCAGGAATGCCGTACCGGTGGCGGCGGGGACAATGCACAAGCAGATGGTGTGCCAGGAGCCCGGACGTTCCCCGCAGCTGCCGAGGCGGCGCGTCCAGGATTGCCCGCCGCCTCTCCCGCCGCAGTGCCAGCGAGGAACCTGGGGAGGGTCTCCGGCGGCGTAAATCCACGCAGCTCCGCTGGCTTCAGCCCTGCTTCGGGATGGCTGAGGATCAAACCCCCTCTTTAAAAGCGCCCCTTGCTCTAACGTCGCTGGCGTTACCCGGGAACGTGCCGTAGGTACTTCCAAAGTGCCTTGTTCCCACCGCCAGCCTGCGCCCGTTCGCAGCAGCGTTGCTCTTCATGCTGCAAAACCAGGCCGGGCTCTTTTCCTTCCATCCCCGGGGCTGACCTCAGTCCCCGTTTCACATCCCTGCGCTGCTGGGGTGCTCAGACGTACTTCCAGCCAGCCCCTTGTTTAAAACCATCCTCTTGCTTTTTTTTTCCCCCCAGATTTTAGGCGTGGAGTCAGCAATCTGGCCAGCCTTCCAGGACGACGATGAGATTTTCGTTACCTTTGTGCCTGGAGCCCTGATGCCGCATCTCTTTGCACTGGTTCTGTCAGCCGTGGTTGAACTACCCCCAGCCCACAGCGAACGACCCCCCCCCCAGCCTGCTCCTGCCAGATGTGCCACAGCTGCAAGCAGATCCAGCCAGGCCCAGCGAGGGATCGATACCCACCTACCCCCTGCGTGCAAGAAGGGTGTCACCTCGGGCCCAAGTGACAGCCAACTCAGTCTTCACCCCTGGGGATTTTATTCCCTTAGCCCCGCAGCCCTCACTGCAGCCAGTGCTGGAGCAGGGAGGGTTCTCCTGGCCACCAGACATCCGACAAGCATGGTCCCCAGGTCCTGCTCTCCCTGTGGGTCCTCCTGTCCTTGTCGGGGCTGGCTGATTTTGGACAAGAAGCAGCCGCTTTCCCAGTACCCGGCTCCCACCAGCGACCTCGGAGCAGGCTACAGGTTGGAGCGGCAGAACGGTGCTTCTGGAACAACCGAGTCTCCGATGCCTTCGAGGAGGTCATCCCATCGATCGAACTCCTCTTCCAGGTCTGCACGGGGCAGAGATGGTGACTGCGTTACTACAGCGGTTATCAGCCCGGCTCCAGGCGTAAAGGAGGAGCTTTGTGCAACGGGATGGGAAGCACCAAACCCAAGCCCAGGGAGGCAGCGGCTGCCCCGCAGCCCCCTGCAAGCGGGGGAGCTCTCGTGCCCTCCCGAGCCCCCGGCCAACGTGCCCTCCACCCCGCGCCGTACTGAGATGCCTTTGCAGGAAGGCCAGAGCTGCCCGGCTGGTGATGTCCAGACCCTTGTAGGGGTCGAGGGTCCCCCTCGCACCGAAGACGCGGCTGATGAGCTTCCCGGTGAGAAAGGTGAAGTCGGTCTGGCTCTGGTGCACGGATCCCCTGGGACAGGGAAGGGATCTGCTTCAGCGGGAGCTGGGGAGAGGTCTCCTGCTGGGACACAACTTGTAGGTGCTCCCAGGAGGGTACTGGTGGGTGGGTGCCACCAGCCCCTGACTCACAGGATGGTTATAATCTTTGTCTGGCTGTTTCTGGAGCTCAGCCTCTTCATTTTGGCAACGCTTTCTGGTGTCTGGAACTTCTCGGTGTTGATGAAGAGCACAGGCTTGGGCACCTCCGGGTACAGTGCGTTCTCCAGGGGGAACATCCAGGCGTCGAGAGCCACTGCGCACCTGCAGGAGGACGGATGCCCGGCGCTGCTCCCCACACCACGGCTTCCCTTCCCACCGGGATGACCCATGTGTCCCCAGAGCTTCCCACGGCTCCTCATCCCTGCTGTGGCTTACCTGAAGCTGGGCTCTTTCACCAAGGCCAACACTGCTGTCACCCCGCCGAAGGAATGGCCCATGACGGCGACTTTGGTCAGATCAATGCTGTCCTGCAAAAAGGAGAAGGCAGAGGAGCCTGTGCCCAAACCTCACTGCAGAAAGTCCCTCATTAGAGAAGAGAAAGCCAAGGGAAGATCAGCAGAGCCCTCTGCAAGGGACGCCGTGTCCTGTTTTCACCACCAGTGCAATGGGACCCGGCTTCCCCGGCACACACTGGGGAGAAAAAGGAGAAGAGAGGCACCAAGAAGCCGGGACGTGGAAGGCTGTGGCCCTGCACAGACCCTGCTTGTCCCAGGAGGAAAAGTCTCATGCAACAAGGACTGATCCTGCCAGCAAAGAGCACCCGGACCCCCCCCATCGGCAAAACGATGCCCCTGCGTGGTCCTTCAGCACAGACAGACCCGATACCTTCAGCACGGAGAGATCAAAGTCCTGGTGAAGGACGTTCGGGACAGATTTACCGCTGTTGATGTCCTTGAAGAGCTGGAGCGCTCGCACGCATTCCTCTGCTCTCTGATGAACCTGGGAGTGAGAATTGCCCCTTCCCCAGTTAATCCAGCTCCTCCGCCCCACAAGTTTGGGGCCAGATCCTTCCCCCGGCGTCCACCCACGCTCATCCCTCCAAAACCGCAGCGCTCAGAGCCCACGGGGCTTTCCCTCCAATTGTGGCAAACGTAAAAGCAAGTGAGAGGCTGCACCGCAGCGGCTCCCGTGGGGCTGCAGTGAATTTATTGGAATGGTTTCTTGTTTGGTTTGGTTTTAATTCAGTTAATCTGATAGCGCAGACGGCTGGAGATGAGCAAAAGATCTCTGCTCCGGGGAGGAAGGAGCGGGGCGTGCAGGGGAGGCAGAGCCCGGTTTCCTCGCCAGCTGCCCCCCGGCCAAGCCTGCCGAAGCCAATCCGCCGGTGCGAACACCCGCGGGGAGCCCAGACCCCCCCCCGTCCCACCCCAGCTGCCAGGAGCAAACCTGGACGTCACCCCGAAACCCAGCTCGCGGGCTCCATCCATGAGCGGCTCAAAAGCTCAAACTGCCGATTCGGAGGGAGGAAGCCCCAATCTGGAGCCACTTTGGGACTACGTCCTCTGCTCCCCTAAGGACACAAACGCTGTTGGCTGTGCACATTTAAAGACCTTCCCCCGAAGTGACAAGTGACAACAAAACTCAGATGAAAACCTCTCGCCGCTCCTCCCTGCTCCCTCTAACACAGAAGATGCCGTAACTGAGGCTGACCTGGCAACCATTTCCCTCTGTTTATAATATATTTCTCGTTCACCCTCAACATTTACGCTCATGGGTTCATCTTTACAGGAAAAGCATTTCCCTTGTTTGTGCGATGTGCCGTGTGACAGAGCATACACAAAAGTAAGAGGCCGGGAGGTGATTTAAGACTGCCAAAAGCACCTCCAACCACTACGTTTCCTAGAGAGCTTTTCTACAACAAATCTCGACTCAATGTTGTCCTTTTAAACGAGGCAGAAACGAGCAGGGGACGGGGAAACCGGGCTCAGCAGGAAACCTTCCTGCTCCCCAGCAAGCAGCTGTCCGGGCTAATCCCGGAGAGACAAAAATCAGAGCGTGAACAAACCCAGCAGCCGGTCCGGAGCCTCGCCAGCCGGCGGCGCTGGGCTGGGCAGAAAGCCCGTTTCTCCCTGGGGCGCGGGTGACATTAAGCATCCAGGGGGGACGTGGCAAAGCCCAGCCCAGCTCCTGCCAGGGTCAGCTGGAGCCAGACAGACAGACCCCAGGAAACAGAGATAAACAGGTTGAACAGATTTTTCTCAGCTCGCAAGCAGAAAGCTCAGCCCCAGCTCACCACGGCGGTACGGGTTTGGGAAGAGCGGGAGATGAAGACCCCAGGGATGAGGGGCCGGCTCGGCTTGCGGGAGGGATTTCACGCCTGCCGGGTTGCCCGCCCATAACCCCCCCGCCCTGGTACCTGCTTGTTTCGGAAATAAAACTCCTTCTGCCCTTGGGGCACCCGTTGGTAGGGGATCCACTCCTCTCTCCCAGCCTCCGCCGTGCAGAAATATGTCGCGGAGGCAGAATGGTCCCTGCAGCGGCAGGAGGGCAGGCAGCCACGTCGCGGGGGCACCGGTAGCTCTCCAGGGCGCGATGCCCTGCCAGCCCCGGCACGGCTGCCGAATTCGGTGGGGACCGGGACACTCACCTATGCTCCAGCGCCGCCACCGCGAAGCCCCAGGACGCCAGCTCCGAGCAGACCGAGGAGTACAGGGTCCTGCCAGGCAGCCGGGGGGGAGCGGGGTCAGGGCTGCCCCACCAATGCGGGGCAGCGGAGCCACCGGGGGACCCAGGACAGCCGCGTCCCCATCCCCGTCCTGAGCAGGGGCTCAGCACCCCCAGCCCCACTCGGGACTCGTCCTACCGAAAGGCTCCCAGGCCATGGGAGAAGATGATCAGTGGGTACCCGCTGCCACAGGTCTTGAAAGGTCCGTTCCAGCTCACGGGCACCCTGCAGGAGCCTGCGGGGAAGAGAAACCCCCCAGGAAAAGAGGGGGACCGCGGGCAGCGGGGTGCTGCTGCTGCTGCTGCAGCGGGTCCCTGCTCGGCTCTGGGGACGGGCTCGGTGTCCTCGAACCTCACTAAGGGAGCGGGTCCCCAGGGGACGGGGGAGCACCCGGGATGGGGGACGGGGGGACGGCCGCCCCCTTACCGATGGCGACGTTGAGCAGGGGCGCGCACCAGCGCCGGCTGCGGTTGGCGAAGTCGGCCAGTCCGCCGCAGTACTCGTAGCGCGGGATCCAGAGCGGCCGCTCGGCCCCTGCCCGGGGCAGGCAGGGGTAGAAGAGGCGGAGGAAGAGCCCCTGGGGGAGAGAGGGGAAGGGGGGGACACGGTGGGGGACAGCACAGAGCGGCGGTGGCCGTGTCCTCGGCGAGCTCGGCTCTTGCAAAACCCAGCTGGCTGCAGCCACCCTGCTGTGCATGGAACCCTGTCCCCGTCCCCGTACCTGCCGAGTATGGCCCACCATGACATCCGCGCAGCCCACGTGGTGAGGTCCCTTCCCCAGGGGCAGCGCCAGCGACTGCGTCCCCCCCCATGCCGCCACGGCCCAGCCTAGGTTAAAGGCATGGCGTCAGGGTCTGTCCCCCATCCGGGGGACCCCAACGCGGTCCCTCCTCCTTCCCACACCCTCCTCCCACTGCCCGGACCCCGGGCATCCCCCCAGCACTGCAGCGGCAAACGCAGCGGCAGCAAGAGGAGAAAGTAGGCTCCCAGTTCCTCCCAGTTCCTCCCAGCTCCCCGAATTCCCACGGGGCAGGTGGGGCTCAGCAGAACCTTCCCCATGGCCACCCTGCTGTGGGGCAGCCATCCCTGTCCCCATCCCCGTCAACATCCCTGTCCCCATACCCATCCCCATCCCCGTCCCCATCCCTGTCCCCATCCCCGTCAACATCCCTGTCCCCATACCCATCCCCATCCCCGTCCCCATCCCTGTCCCCATCCCCGTCCCCCCCGTGCGCCCGGGGACGCTGAGGGCTGGGGGGAGGCAGCACGGCCACACACTGCAGGGCTGGGGGGGATTCGGGGGGGTGTGCGAGTGAGGGGTCAGTGCGGGGCTGACAGAGCGTCTGCCAGCCCTGAGCACCCACGGGAGCCACCCAGGACACGGGGGGGGGGCGGAGCCCTGCACACACCCCCCCCCTCCAGTGCAGAACTACAGCTCCCAGCAGCTCCCCAGGCTGGGAAACCACAACTCCCAGTACAGCCCTGGGCTGGGACTACACCTCCCAGTATGCGCTGGGTCCCCGGACTACACCTCCCAGTATCCCCAGCTGAACTGCAGGTCCCGGTGCTTCCCAGTGCCCGTTTCCCAGAGCCCTCCCCGGAGCCCCCAGTGCTCCCCTCAGCTCCCAGTGCTCCCCCCAGCTCCCAGTGCTCCCCCCAGCTCCCAGTGCCCTCACCCCTGCAGTTCCCAGTGTCCCCCCAAGGTCCCAATGCCCTCACCCCTACATTTCCCAGCTCCTCCCCCAGATCCCAGTGCTCCCCCCAGCTCCCAGTGCCCTCACCCCTACAGTTCCCAGTGCTCCCCCAGCTCCCAGTGCTCTCACCCCTGCAGCTCCCCGTGCCTCCCCCCAGCTCCCCCTGCGGCTCCCAGTGCCCCTCCCGAGGTCCCAGGGCTCCCCCAGCTCCCAGTTTCCCTCTGTGCCCCCCCAGCACCCAGTATCCCCCATTCCCCCCGCACAGAGGCGTCCGCCCCCCCGCACCCACCAGTGCACCGGGTCACAGCTCCCAGCACGCACCAGTGTGACCCGCACTACAGCTCCCAGTGCCACCCGTGCACGTGGACTACAGCTCCCAGTAGCCACCAGTACTGGACACAGCTCCCAGTGACGCCAGTGTAACATCACAGGTCCCAGTGCCACCAGTGCAAAGCCACAGCTCCCAGTGCCACCAGTGCAAAATCACAGCTCCCAGTGCCACCAGTGCAACATCACGGCTCCCAGTGCCACCAGTGCAAAGCCACAGCTCCCAGTGCCACCAGTGCAAAATGACAGCTCCCAGTGCCACCAGTGCAACATCGCAGCTCCCAGTGCAAAATCACAGCTTCCAGTGCCACCAGTGCAACATCACGGCTCCCAGTGCCACCAGTGCAAAGCCACAGCTCCCAGTGCAGGACACAACCCCCCACCACAGCCGCAGCCCCTCCGTGGGGTGCTGTGAGGGGGCCGTACCCATCGGCATCACCCCAACCTCGGGGCTGCCCTGTCCCTGTCTGCACCCCAGCCGGGTCCCTGCCCCCCCCGGGGCTGGGGACAGTCCCCACGTGTGTGTGTCCCCCTGAGTCCCTTAGAGCCCCCAGAGGTGCCCCGGGGCTGCCGCTGCCCGTCCCCACGTTCCCTGCCCTTCGGTTAATCCGCTTTCAGCGGCTAAGGCAGCCCCAGGCCTGCAGTAATCCCCTCCGCGGCCGGGGATTAACTCCCGAGCCATCCCCTCGGCCGGGCCCGGCAAATAAATATCCAAAGATTCGGTAAAAAAACCACGTCCCTACCAAACTGCCGTGTATGCAACCCCACGCGGGGCTCCCCAGCGCGGTCCCCTGGGCGCACGGGGAAACTGAGGCACGGGATGGGCACCGAAGAGAGTGCTGGGGGCTGTTCCAGCGTCACCGTGTGTTTGTCCCCAGGGTCCCACCCGGCTGCTGGAGCAGGGAGAGGGGGACCCCAGCCCAAACCCACCAGCACAGCCACCCTGGGGTGGCTGAGGCCGGCCGGGTTGTTACACCCATGGACGGGATCCAGCACGGCATCACGTCCCGGCTTGCCCGGCCGGCGGGGCTGGGCGGAGGGCGGCTGGCGCGGCCGGGGATGCCGAGGCAGGGTGGGAGAGGCGAGCTCCAACCTGCCCGCTCCAGCCCACGCTCAGCGCCCCGCTCTGCGCCCCCACATCGGAGAGGGCCCCGGCCGGGGATGGTGGGGGCCGCTCGAATCCCGCTGCTCGGGGCCATGTCGCCCCCCCGCCTCCGATGGAGCGCTGCAGGACGGGGGTGTGGGGGTCCCGCCGGTGAACCCCCGGGGTCCCGGTTATGTGGGTGCTGCTGGGGGAGCGCTGGGGGCCGGCTGGCTTTGCTGCTGACCGTGGCCCCCCCTACTTTAAAGGGATTAACTCAGCCCACGCTCCCGCTCGGCTCCCATCCATTCCAGCCACCCCATCGGGAGTTTTCACAGCTGTGAGCTGTGAATTTGTGATTTTAGGGGGGCGGAGGGGGGGGCAGCGGGGGACAGATAGGGCAGGCTGGGACCCCCATCTCCACCCCGTGGGAGGGTGACCCCCGCAGGCCACCGCTGCCTTTGTGCCGTGGCCCCGACTCCCGTGCGTGGACGGGTTTGGAGATGGGTTTGAGTCAGGCGAGAGGTGTCGGGGGTGTCACTGGAGCCTGGGGGGGGGGCCGCTGGAGCCCGGGGGTGACATTGGAGCCCAGCGGTGTCGCTGGTGGAGGTGGCCCCAGCTGCGTTTCTGTCCCTGCTGCCCTCTAACAGCCCCGTCCCTTTTGGGGGTTCCCCGGGGGGCACAGATGGGCTGGGAGGGAGGGTGTGTGTGAAGCCAGCCCCACCCCAGGGCTGAGACCAGCGGGACGGGCCGCTCCCCTCGGGCCTCCCGGGACACCCCCGCCAGCAGGGACGCGAGTGGGGACGCGGGACGCCCCTCGCGTGGGGTCCCACAGCGGGCGGGCGGGCGGCGCTGGGACCCTGCGGAGCCCCGGGACCCCCCCCCCCCGCTTTGGGTGCGCGGGGAACCCCCGTCCCACGTGGGCGCTGCGCGGGCGGCGGGGCGCGGCCAATGGGAAGGCGCCGTAGGGCGGAGGGGGTGTGTCCGCCGGCCGGGGCGGGCCACGCCCACGGGGGCGCGGGAGGCCAATGGGAAGGCGGGTGGGCGGGGCCAAGGGGCGAATGTTGTGACGGTGGGAATAGGACGCGGTGTCACCGATGGGGGGGGGGGGGGGACCGGGACGGGGATGGACCACGGAGGGGGATGGACCACGGGGACCGGCGGGGCAGCGGGGTCGGGCACTGACCGGGGAAGAGACGGGCAGGCAAGGGGACAGGGGGACGGCCAGCCTGGGGTGGGGGACACACACACACACACACACAGAGGGACAGACGGACAGCCAGCCCCGGGGGGGGGACGGCAGACAGACGGACGGGGGACAGCCAGCCCCGGGGGCCGGGCGGGGACGGGGCCAGGCGGGCTGACACGGGGGCAGGAGGACAGGCAGCCACCAGGGGCGCAGGCATCGGGGGGGGGGGGGGGGGACACACGCACAGAGCCCAACGCAGGGACAAGGTGACAACGCGGGGGGGGGGGGACACCCCCAGCCCCCCCCGTCCGGGCCAGGCGCACCCCTCCGGGGGCACCCCCGGGCCTGGCGAGCGGAGGGGGAGACACACACACACACACACATACACACACCCGCGGGACCGGGGCTGCGCGGAGCCTCCCGCAGCGGCTCCTCCGTGCGGCGGCACACCGGGAGCGCTGAGCGACGGGCGGGGAGAACCCCGGTAGGGCGGTACGGCGGCTGTTCCGCCGCCTTTCCCGGCCGGGGAATGCAGCCCGGAGCCGCGAGGAGCCGCGTATCGAGACTTCGGGGCACGGCGGTCCGAAAGCCACCCGGGGCTGCGTGTCCCCAAAGGTAACGGGGGGGACCGGGTTGGGAAAGGGGGAAGGAGCAGGTTGGTGAGAACCGGCGGCTCCGGAGGGAGCGGGAGGTTTTATTCCCAACTGGGAAAGGGGAGGTGTGTGTGGGGGTGTCCCATCATGGGGAGCTGCTTGCGGTGACACGGTTGGCGGCAGCAGGACGGCGACGGCGTGACCTCTCCCCTTCTCCAGGGATTTGAAGCTGGGCCAAGCGGCGATGGAAATGTCATTGTCGCTGCACAGGGGCCCAGCGAAGTAAAACGCTGCGCCGGAGGGAAGGGAGCGGGACGCTGCTGAACCGAGCTCTGCTCTGCAGCCGGAGTGACGGACGGCCCCGAAAAGCCAGCGCAGCCCTGGTCGGAAGGAGCAGCAAGAGGACCGTGGGGTTCATCCACACTCCCACGGGCTGCAAGGGCCACGGGACAATAATACCTGGGGGCTGGGAGCCATCCCACTGCCCGCTTGGGGTTCGGGACATCGGCCTTTCAACCGGACTCTGGCACCCGTCTCAGCCCGATGAGGAGCCGGGGCCGTGCATGAACCTATGCAGACCAGGAAGAAATACATTTTCCTGACTTTCCTTGCCTCTTGGCTCCTGCTTTTCTTCTTTGGAGGAGACCAGCTGCGCCGTTTCGCTTTCTTTTCTGGGAGGAAAGCCGAAGCCCAGAGGAACTGGCCCCTCTGGACGGATCGGTCCGTCCTCAAAAGCTTTGCTGACCCCGAGGAACTCCAGAGCGATGGGGACCCCTCGCTGCCATCGCCCCGGGAGCGGCGGGCGGCGCGGCTGAGCGTCTACAAGAACAGCAGATGCCGGATGGAAACCTGCTTCGACTTCTCCAGGTGCGAGAAGCACGGCTTCAAAGTCTTCACCTACCCCCGTGAGAGGGACCAGCCCCTCTCGGAGAGTTACAGCAAAATCCTCACCTCCATCGAGCGCTCTCGCTACTACACCCCGAACCCCGAGGAAGCCTGCCTCTTCATCCTCAGCATCGACACGCTGGACCGCGACCATCTCTCGGCTCAATACGTCCGTAACGTCGATGAGAAAATCCATGGTTTCCCGCTCTGGAACGGCGGCCGTAACCACCTTATCTTCAACCTCTACTCGGGCACCTGGCCCAATTACACCGAGGACCTGGGCTTCGACATCGGCCAGGCCATCCTGGCCAAAGCCAGCTTCTACACCGAGAACTTCAGGCCTGGCTTTGACATCTCCATCCCTCTCTTCTCCAAGGACCACCCGCAGCGCGGCGGGGAGAGGGGGTGGTTGTATCAGGACTCCATCCCCCCAAAAAAGAAATACTTGTTGGTGTTCAAGGGGAAGCGGTACCTGACCGGCATCGGCTCTGGCACCAGGAACGCGCTGCACCACATCCACAACGGGAAGGACATTGTCTCTCTCACGACCTGCAAACACGGCAAGGACTGGGAGAAGCACAAGGACACGCGGTGCGACAAGGATAACGTCGACTACGAAAAGTGAGTTGGGGTGGGAAAGGGGGTCTGGCGGGGGGGGGGGGGCAGCCCACGAATGTTCCTGCCCCTCCGTGGGGCGCAGCCGTGCCCATCCGTGGTGGCTGGACCTCCAGACATGGGGAGAGAGGAAAGTTTTGGGCCCCCCCGAAATGGATGAGAGTTTAATTTCCGTAGCGGGGAGCGAGGCACTGGTTGTTCAGGGCTTTCCTGTTCTGTATTAAAGTTCGAGTAATCTGGTGAGAGCGGTGCTTATCTGCAATCACCGCGGTCGCCTTTAATACGATTTCCCTTTTTCCTAACGCTGATGAATGATGCTTTTCTTCTCCCCCCTCCTGCGCTCCCCTAACATAAACGTTTCTCTTGGAGATGAGCCCGAAACATCCCCCCTTCGCTGGCTCTGCTAAAATCCCGCAAAACTGGCGGGTCCTTGGGCATCCCAGTGTGGGCAGCCCTGAGGTCACCCAAATGTGATGGGGGGGGCGGGTCCCCCTTCATCCCCCCTCGCAAACAGGGATGGCGGCAGCAGTGTGTGATGGACCTTGGTGGAAAAACTGGGGGGACGAAGTTCTGTGAGTTTGGGGAGGGCTCCGT
Organism: Pluvialis apricaria; assembly: GCA_017639485.1. Classification (NCBI taxonomy): domain Eukaryota; kingdom Metazoa; phylum Chordata; class Aves; order Charadriiformes; family Charadriidae; genus Pluvialis; species Pluvialis apricaria. Next base: position 4,473,879 of record CM030027.1, on the reverse strand, counting down.
GCTGCAGGGACGCACACCGTCTCCTCGCCTCCCCATCCTGCTATCCTGCTGCTTGGGACCCGTCACCAGCTCCAGGGCTGGTGAGCACAGACCTCATCCCACCGGTGAGGGACAGGTCCCCCTCCTGCTGCCTGGGGACATCCCGCAGCCACCCAGCCGGAGAGCAGATGGGGAGAGGCCACGCTGGGCATCATCCTCAAAGCATCTTAGGAGGTGCCGGGAGGTAAAAGCAGAGCTCTGGGGTACTGCGGGCACCGGGATTAGCCGGGGCTTCGGGGTGGCTCAGGCACCGCATGGCTCCGTCCGGCGCGTGCCACCAGCCCGGTAGGGTCAGCCTCTCCAGCAGAGCCTTTTTGGGGACAGGGCATTGCAGGACAGTGAGAGATGCCACAGGCTGGCGGGCCGGGGGGGGGCCAAGGTCAGCCCTGCGCTGTGCCAAGGGGTGGTGGGATGGGAAATCCCCCTCCCGCCGGGGGCCCAGGTAATCCCCTAATGCTGTTTGCAAGTACAGGGAGATTTACACCTCGCCCGGGACAGCTTTAGGCAGCAGACGGACGGGCAACACGTGGCGCAGGACAGCGCGTTCGCGCGTGACCCCGAGCCTCCGCCGCCCCACTTGTCCCCATGGGACACCCAGGCAAAAAGTCAGTGTCTCCATCGTGCTTGGCTCTGCGTGCCAGCTCTGCCCGACCCCTTCCCGGGGATTTATGACCCCCCAACCCCAGGAGAAGATGTCCCTAGACCCTGGGACGGTGGCAGAGCGACGGTGGGGACACGCCAGCGGGGAGGGGACACACCACGGTTGGCAAAGTGAAACCCCGGCTGCCCTGTTCTCCCGGTGCATTGGGGACATCCCCGTTTGCTCAGGGCGGTGGGGGGCAGCACCGGGAGCAGAGGAAGGCCTTGCTGGGGGCTCCATCACCTTCCTCACACCCGGGGCGGGACGGGGTGGGGGCACTGCCTAAAACAAACCAGTTCTGTGCCCGGATAAAGGGTGGCTTGTAGCAGCGCTGCGGTCCGGCCCCGCTGCGGGCTGCCCCGGGTTTAAAGCAATCCAAGCAGGTTGGGAAAGGCTCTCTTGGAGCCGACGGGTCCCACCGGCGGCACCGTGCCCGGCCGGAGCCACGGAGGGGCCAGGCGGAGGGAGCGTGGCGGGCGCCCGTCCCGGCTCCTAACAAAACAAGGAAGCCCTGACGGCGTGATTACCCGGAAACCGCAACGCGTCAGGAGCAAAGTATTTCCATCGAGAGGTTTTGGCCCCGCAGCCCGGCCGGCGCCAGCCTCCCCACGACGGCTGCCTGCGAAGGGGAGGCTGCCCACGGCCATTCTGCCTCCCGGGACGCGTCCTGCTGCCCGCCCAGCCCCGGTGGTGGGAACGACCCCACGGAGGTTGCTGGGGGGTCACAGATGGGCAGGGGTCCCCAAGGAGCGGGTGGCAGCAGGGCTGCCCCGACGGCGAGCGCCGGCAGCGTCCGGCCCCGGGGATGTGACTGTCACTGCTGTGGTTTCATTGCAGAGGGGGGGGGTCTGGGCTCTGTTTGAGCCGCCCTCGCCCCTCCGGCGGGTCGCTCAGCCAGGAGCGGGGGTGTTAACGGGGCAGGGAGCTCTAATGGGGCTCTCAGCATCCATTGGAGACGTCGGGATGGTTCCTCCGGAGGCGGATTTTGATCACAAAACTTCATGCCTTGGCACTGGGGCCGGTTTCCCCCATCCCAGGCTGCCGGGAAGTTCCAGGGTGCTCCAGCCCCCATGGAGGGGACACATCCTCAACCCCCAGGTTGGCACCAGCCCCACGTCCCGTCCCCACTGCGGGGAGACCCTTCCCCCTGGGGACCAGCCTATTTCAAGCAGCCCTTTGGCCTGGCGGCTCTCCCTGGCTGGACCACGCACGTCCCCCTCCCTGGGCCATCCGGGACTCAGCTGCCCCTTCCCCCCCCCCCTCCCCGCGGGCAGGAACAGACGGGGTCTGTCCCAACCTAATGTCAATATTGGATTTTCCGGCGCGGTCGCAGGGACCCGGCAGCGGACGCGCCTCTCCCCACCGGCCGCACAGAAGGGGCTTTCATAGCCCCACGGTGCGAGCCCAGCCCGGGGGGGGGGGGACACACGCTGCCTGCGCCCCTGTGGGCAGCCGGCCCTCTGCCCCCGCCGAAACGCTGCCAGGGCAGGCAGGGCCGATCCTGCCCGGCAAGTCTGGGCACGGCAGAGGAGTCGCCGCAGTTTCGGGCTCGGGGGTTTGGGCGCTGGCTTTGCATTACAGGGTTTCATTACAGGCGGGTGGAGGGAGCTGGGTAGTGCCTTCGAAGGGCACCGGGGTCCTATCCTGACCCCCCCTCTTTAAGCGACACCCGGGCACGTCCCTCCATCACCCAGAGCATCTCTGCTCCGCTGGCCCTGCAGAGCTGGGGCTATTCAGGGCCAAAATCAGCCCTGATCAATCCTTACACTGCCCTGGGCTGGCCCTGAGCCCCCTGGGAGGGATGCTCAGCCTTGCCGGGTGCCAGTGAGACCCCCCCCAAGGATGCTCATGGTCTGGGGGGGGCCATGCCTGACCCCCCACCCCATCTCCCATCCCAGGTTCGACTACCAGGAGCTGCTGCACAACTCCACCTTCTGCATCGTGCCCCGGGGCCGGCGCTTGGGCTCCTTCCGCTTCTTGGAGGCACTGCAGGTATGGGGCAGGTGGGGGGAGACACGGGTGACCCCCACCCGGGGCTCTGGGGGCTCTGTCCCAACCTGTGTGGGGTGCCACCACAGGCTGCCTGCATCCCCGTGCTGCTGAGCGATGGCTGGGAGCTGCCCTTCGCCGAAGCCATCGACTGGGGCAAAGCTGCCGTCGTGGGCAATGAGAGGCTGCTGCTGCAGGTACCGCGGCCGGATCCTGCCCCACGCCAGGCACAAGGGACCCCCCCCCCCCCAAAATGTTGATGCCAGAGTGGTGGTGGAGCCCCCAGTCAAGCTTGGGGGGGGGTGAAACCTCCGCAGCTGAGCCCAGCAGCCCTCCCGTGGGTGGATGCAGGGGGGTCTCATCCAGCCCAGAGGGGGGGGGGGTCCCATCCCGGCAGTGGTCCTGAGGCATCATTTGTCTCGGGGGGGGGGTTGTTGAGCACCTCCCCAGACCCAAAGCCCTTGGGGATCCTGGGCTAGATCCTGCTGCGGGGAGAGGAGGTGGCAGTCGTACGTAGTGGGATGGTGGCACAGCATCCTTGGCCGTGGGGTGTCCCTCGGGATGGCGTGGAGGTGGCAGAGGCAAAGCGGCCCTGCCAGGGGGCTGGTGGGGGGGACACACGAGGTGAGAAACCATCTCCACCCCCCACCGCTGCTGCAGATTCCCTCTGCCGTCCGCTGCATCCACCCGGAGCGCGTGCTGGCTTTCCAGCAGCAGACCCAGTTCCTGTGGGACGCGTACTTCTCCTCCGTCGACAAGATCGTGCACACCACGCTGGAGGTGAGCTCCCCCCTCCCAAACCTTCCCCCACCCCCACCCCTACCCAGACCCCGGCATCACAACCAGGCTGCTGAGAGCATCTTCCCAACCTCTGGTAGATCATCAAGGACCGGCTGCATCCACACCGTTCCCGCTCCCGCTTCCTCTGGAACACGCTGCCTGGGGGGCTCCTGACCCTGCCGGACTTCTCCACTCACCTTGGGGACTTTCCCTTCTACTACCTGCAGCACGGTAGGACCCTGCCTGCCCTGGCTGAGCACGGCCAACTCAGTGCGTGCCACAACACCTCTCCTCTCCCCTTCCTTTTTCAGGATCCAGCCCCTCCGAGAAGTTCACGGCTTTCATCCGGGCCGGCTCACCGGCCGGCTCCCTCTCCCAGCCCCTCCTCAGGCTCATCCAGGCCGTCTCCGGATCCCAGTACTGCGCCCAGGTTGGGGGAGCTGAGCCCTGCGCCGCTCAGTGCAGCTCCTGGGGATGCAGCAGGAGGGATGGAGCAGGGTCCCGTGGGCTGGGAAGGGCGAGGGTGGCTTGGGGGTGGGATGGGGTGGCTGGTGGTGTCACCCTTGGGTGGGCAGAGCTGTCTCCCCAGCCCGCCGGGGTGGAGGTGGGACCATCCGTGGGTTTATTGTGGTCCAAACCGCCGTGAGATGGTTTTGGGGTGTGCTGGGTTAAAGCACGTCCCACTGTGGGGCTGGGGAGGGCTCAGCCCTGTGAACATCAACGCACCCTGACGGGTCAGCCCGGCCAAACGCTCCCAGACGCGCTGGTCCTCCTCCCTGCAGATCCTGGTGCTGTGGAGCTGCGAGAAGCCACCGCCGCCCAGCGCAAAATGGCCCCAGACCACCGTGCCTCTGACCATCATCCAGGGCAGGGGGAAGGTGAGAGGAGCCGGGATGTGGGCAGGGAGCTGTGGCATCCACCCCACGGCACATCCCAACCTGATTTTTCCCCTCTCCTGTAGCTCAGTGACCGCTTCTTCCCCTACGCAGCCATCCAGACGGACGCCGTGCTGAGCCTGGACGAGCACACCAGCCTCTCGACCAGCGAGGTGAGGCCATGGGCGCCGCGGTCCCCAGCCCCGTGGAGCTGCGGCAAGCCCTGTGCTGAGCCGGGAGGGATGCTCAGCGGTCACCATGGGGCTGGCAGGGAGCGGTGCCCGCTGTCCCCATGTCCCCGTGCCTAGGGGCGATGGTGAGCCCCCTCCAGCAGGTCCCCGCAGCTGGGTGACACCGTCCCCCGTCCTGTGCCAGGTGGACTTTGCCTTCGTGGTGTGGCGCAGCTTCCCCGAGCGCATCGTGGGCTTCCCCACGCAGAGCCACTTCTGGGACCCCGAGCAGAGGCGCTGGGGCTACACTTCCAAGTGGACCAACGAGCTCTCCATCGTCCTCACCGCCGCCGCCTTCTACCACAGGTACCCAGCTGGGGAGAGGCCGGTGGGGTGGGGGGGCTCGGCCGCATCCTGCCCCCCTCCTCACTCCCTCCCCAGGTATTATCACAGCCTCTTCACGGAGTACCTGCCGGCGGGGCTGCGGGAGCTGGTGGACGGCCTGGCCGCCTGCGAGGACATCCTCATGAACGTCCTGGTGGCCGCCGTCACCAAGCTGCCGCCCATCAAAGTCAGCCAGCGGAAGCAGCACAAGGAGACCGTGCCCCAGCAGGTAGGGTGTGCAAGGATGGGGATGTGGGGACACCACCCCCCTGATTTGGGGAGCAGAGCCCCTCACCCCCACGCTCCCCTCCTGCCAAGGTGAAGGGCACGGCGGGGGCGGCCGGCGGCCGGCGTTTCTCCCAGCGGCAGGATTGCCTCGACCAGCTGGTGGACTGGTTCGGCTACATGCCCCTCGTGTCCTCCCAGCTGCGCCTCGACCCCGTCCTCTTCAAGGACCAGGTCTCCGTCCTGCGCAAGAAATACCCACGCTTGGAGAAACCCTGAGGGCTGCTGGGGAGCGGGGTCGGGGCCGGCCCCGGGTGCCCTGTTCCCGGTGCACGGAGCCCTCCCGGTTGCTGCTAACGGGGTTTTACTCGTTATTGGGTTTTACCAGTGCAATAAAGGTGGGTGGAGAGGCAGAGTCCGGCCGGCGGCTGTAGGATGCGGGGCGCGGGCTGTGCCTGGGAGGGAGCACCAGGAGCACCGGCGTTTTGGTGCACCGGTGCTTCTGCCATCAGCGGCCGTCCAGGCACCCTGGGAGTAACCCGTGCAGCACCCGGCCGCGCACACAGCCCCCCCCCCCGGCCCCCAGTCCTGTGGGGAGGGTGAGTCCTTTGGCTTCCCGAGGGCAAACAGAGGAGCGATAAGAGGCGAGAGCGTGTCGAGCGTGTCCTCCCTGCCCCCAACTGCGATGGGTCCCTCTGCAGCCCCCGGGCACCCCAGCACCCCCTTGCCTCCCAGCGCTCCCCAAAGAAGGGAAAAGGGTCGTTTCAGCAGTCTTTCCCCCCCAGCTGAATAGAAATAGGGAAAATTAAGGCTGCTGGCCTCCAACAGCTGCTCTCCTCCAGCCACCGCAGCCGTGGGTCCGTCCTTGCTGCCTTCACTCCCAGCAGACAGCCGAGATAACGTCCCGGCGCCACCAGACCCAACATCACCCCCCCTGCACACAACCAGCCCTTTGCTCCACTTTATTTTCCACGTATGAAAAGTCCCGTTCCCCCCCCAAGGATGGGAGGGAGCTGCCCGGGGGGTATCTCAGTCGCGGGGGGGCTGGCATTCCCGGCAGTCCCGCATCTCCTCGGAGTAGCTCTCCACCTGGATGGTGGTGGTGTGGAAGCGGAAGGTGCCCTGCAGCCGGGAGCTGGCCTCCTCCAGCACCTCCTGCGCGCTGGCACCCGCGTCTGCAAGGAGCCGGGGAGGGGATGTCGGGGTGCGGGTGAACCCCAGATCCCCCCCCATCACTTTCCCTGGGGAGTGACACTCACTGATGGCGATGTGCACCGAAAGCAGTGGCTGTGCCACCGTCAGCGCCCAGATGTGGAGGCTGTGCACGGCTTCCACCCCCCGCACCGCCAGCAGCGCCTCCCGCACGGCGTTGAAGTCCATCCCTTTGGGGGTGCCTGGGAAGGGAGAGCCGCGGGTGCTGGAGGGATGGGGGCCACGGCACCCATGGGTGGCCCCATGGCCTGGATGCCCCCACTGGGTCCCTACCCTCCATGAGGACGAGGAGGACGTCGCGGAGGATGGTCAGCGTCGTCACCAGCACCAGCGCAGAGAAGAGGAAGGTGCAGATGGGATCTACGTACTTGTACTCGGGCTGGAGTAGGTGGAGGAAGGTGAGGTCCCTCGGGTGCCATCACCCCACCCCAAATCCCCATCGGCACCAGTGGGGAGGGTACACAGTCCTCTCCATCTTGCCCCTGTACCTGGCCAGGGCTGGCTGAAGCTGCTGTCCCCATGTCCCCAGCATCCCCTTTGCCCCCATGACCACCCAGACCTTAAAGAAGATGATGTAGGATGCGATGAGGACACCAACGCTCTGCAGCAGGTCCCCCACGACGTGGACAAAGGCGGCGCGGACGCTGGCATTGGGCTGCTCACCGGCTGCCTCGTGGCTGTGCCCGTGTCCCGTTTGGTGCAGAGCCACCCCCATCCTGTGGGCAGGGCAGCGGTGACATCCCCGGGGCCACCAGGCACAGGGTGGGGGGACACTCAGGGGGGGTGAGAGCTGACCATACATACACGACATTGACGGCCACGGCGCAGGCGGAGGTGATGAGCATGACGCTGCCCTCGATGTCGTAGTCGGCCGAGAGCAGGCGCTGGGCCGCCAGGTAGACCAGGACGCCCGTCACCACCCAGATGGAGAGCACGGAGAGCAGGGCCCCCAGGATCTCTGCGGAGAGCCCCCCCCCCCGGCCCAACATTGCCACTTCACTGCCACGCCAAGCCTGAGCACCCTCCCAGCCCCCCCGGCAGCACCAGGGCTCAGGGTGGGCACCCGGCACCCATCCCCGTTGCTCGGTGCCTCTACCCATGCCACACGGTGCCGGGGTTTTGCCAGGGCTCCCCATGCCCCCCCCAGAGCTCCCCAAGGCACCCGGTCCCCATGGGGAGGGCACCCTGGGATGCTCCAAGTGCTCCCTGGGGACCCCGGGAGCCGGATGGCAGCCCCGGGGGTGATGCCACCCCATTACCTGCCCGGTGCCAGCCAAAATTCATGGTTTTGGTGGGGGGGCGTGAGGACACCCAGAGCGCAAAGAGGCTGATCATGATGCTGGCGAAGTCCGTCAGGAGGTGGGCTGCGTCCGTCAGGATGGCCAGGCTGTGCGCCAGGTACCCGCCTGCGGAGAGGGGACATCGGGGTGGCGTTGCGGAGGGGGATCCCCCCCCCCAAGCCAGACACGGACCAGGTCACCCCGTGCCACAGTGGGGGCCCCACTGAGTGCTGTGACCCACTGAAAAGCAACGGGGAGCCCTGCCCGCACCCTGTGGGCAACCGCTTGGGGTGGCCCTTGGGGATCGTCCCGGCTGGACCCTGCACCGCCACTCACCCACGGCTTCCCCCACCATGAAGACAAGGCAGATGCCGGCGGCCAGGTAGAGCTTCCTGCGTGCCCGCTGCTGCTGGCCGGGGTGGCCGGCGGCCCCCTGCGTGTGGCAGTGCCGGCTGCGCCGTGTCCCCAACTCCAGGGCGGGCGCCTGTCCCTGCAGCGAGTTGTGCCCGTTCTTTTGCACAGCCCCCAGGTAGGACCTGCCGGAGAGAGGAGCCGTCGGGGGCCGGAGCGGGGGGCCTGGGAGGATTTTGGGGAGCAGGTTGGACCCTGAGTGCTCCCCACCCACCACCCCAATCCCTTCCCTGGCCAGACACCTCCAGGGGACCCCACCTGGAAGCCCCACAGTGGACACCATGTCCCCAACTCCCCCCTGGGCACCCCCCTACCCGCCTGCGCCCTCGCTCAGCAGATGCCGTTTCTCCTCGCCGGCTGCCATTCTCCTTCGCGGCGGTGGGCCAGGGTCGGTGACCCGTGGCCGGCGCTGGTGACCCCGGTGCGTGGCCGGCGCTGGTGGCAGCCGGTGGCCTCAGCTCGTGTGACGCTCTGGGGACTCGTGTGCAAAGCCCGGCCGCGGAGGGAGGGCCAGGCCGGCTGCAAAGCACCCATGGCCGCCCCTTCCCTCACCCGGCACCCGGGGGGCTGCTGCTGGGGTTGGTGGGGGACATTTCTCTAGGACCCCCCCCCCCCCACCCCCCCATGGGCACCCCCAGGAACCACGCACCATGGATGCAGCCCCCGAGGCGGGGGGAGCAGCACCCTGTCCCCCACCCCTAAAGGCACACGGTGACCCCCGTCCCCACCTTGGGCACCCCTCAGACACCCCCCCACCCCCCCTAAAAGTTTAGATCCAGCCACGGAGCAGCCATGTGATGGATAAGCCTGGGGACGGACACCCCCCCCCCCCCCCAGCAGTGACACCTGCCCACCGCCCTGAGGGGGGGAGGAGCAGTGCTAATTGCCCTGGGGCTAATTGCAATTACAGCACAGCCCAGAGCATCGCTGCGGGCGCTGCCTCAGTTTCCCCCGGGCCAGGCGCCAAACCGGGCTTACGTTTTTGCAGGAGCAAAGCGCTCGTGGTATATTTTTGCAGTCGTGGTATATTATTTTTGCAGCCGTGTGAGCTCAGCTGGCAGCAAAGCGGCGGCTCGATGCCGAATCTGTCCCTATTTCGGGGGCTGGCACAGCCTGGAGCATCCTCTTCCCTTCTACTGCATCCCCAAGCCCAGGCGAGCAGTGGCCCCAGGCACCCCATCGCCAGGAGATAAATCCTGCCGGGTGCTGACCTGTTACATCCCCGGGCGGGCGGCCAAGTGCTGGGTGCCAGCGCTGCCAGAGGTGCTAATGAGGCCGAAAATTAAGTGTTGTGCCAGGAGGCATCTCTCTACCTCACTGGCCACCGAGCCAGGACACCGGTGATGCCACCAGCCCGGCAAACCCTCCCACATCCCCAGTGCCCATCGTGCGGCCGGCGAGATGAAAACGAGAAGCAAGGGGGAAAAAAAACATTCAAAACACCAGTTTTCTTTACAAAATACACAAAATTCAAATCCGTGACATTTATATACAAAAGAAGGAAGATATAAAACGTGCGGAATTGTCCTGTTTGCACCCGTATAGAAAAGTGTCCCGTGCTGGAGCAGGCGCTGGCTCGCGAGGCCACCAGCCCCCGCAGCGTGTCCCCCCCCGTCCCGAGTCCCGTCGCCGGACATCCTGCGCCCGCGGCGTTTCTCCTGTGCCGGCAACGTCGCTGCGGCTACTGGGGAGCTGCCAGGAGGAGAGGATGGAGGGGTTGAGGGCTGTCCAAGCCCCCCAAAGCTCCCCCAAAGCTTGAGGGTCCCGGGGAGGTGAGCTTGGCCATGCCACCCCTCTTACCCATCACTGCCCTCTCGGGCGCCTCATTCTCCTCTGCCTCTTCTTCCTCTCCATCAAAGTACTCCTCATCTTCCTCGGCTGCAAACAGGCAGCCAAACATCACCCTGGTGCCACCGGGGAAGATGGAGGGTGCCACCGGGTCGGTGGGATTTGGTAAAGGGGCACCGGGGGGGGTCGAGGGCTGAATTACCGGGGTCGAAGTCCAAGGCGCGGACTGCCTCGGCGAGGTGGTCCAGGCTCACTGAGAAGGCGTCCATGTTCTCGTAGCCGTGCTCGATCTTCTCCAGCCTGCCACCCTTAGAGGCTTCCACAATCCTGGGCACAGAGAGAGCACAGCCGTGTCCCCCCCTGTCCCCTCACCGGGCTGGGGCCCCGTGGGGTGCTGGTGCGGGGGGTTTGGCCATCCCCACGCTCACCGCCTGGGTGCCCCACGGCCAACCGCAGGGCAGGGGCTGGGGATCACTGAATTTTCCACAATTTGGGCACTTACGTTTTAATGAGCTGCTTGGCGTTCTGCGGGGAGGAAGAGGAGAGGTGAGTGAAGCCACACAGCAGCCACCGAGATGTCCCCAAACTGGTGGGACCCCATAAAGGCACCATCAGGAAGCGGGGAGGGGGGGAGATTTAGAGGTCTCACCATCAGGAAGGCGGCCCCCCCCAGTCTCCTCCATGGCCTGGATGGCCGTCTCCACCAGTCGACTTGACTTCTCCAGCTGCTCCTTGTACCGGCGGATGAGGCCCTGGACAAAGCCCGTCTTGTCGCCCTGCTCGTGGGTGATGCGCTGCAGCAGCTCCGACTTCTTCTCTTCCAGCAGTGCTGCCAAGGTGTCGAAGCGAGCGCACAGCTCCCGCTTGGCCGCCTCGCTGTTCTCCTGCAGGGACGAGGGACAAGGGATGCCACGTGTGTGTCCCTCGGCACCAGCAGCATCCCAGCTCTCTGGGCTCCAGCTCCCTCCCAGCCATCCTAAATGCCCCCCGGCTGAGGTTTCACCCTCCGGGTTTTGGTGGGCTCCTTTTCCCCCTTTCCTCACCTCGGTGCTCCGACACGAGTCCTCCAGCTGGGAGATGATGGTCTGGATTCGGTCGTTGCCCGCCACCAGCATGGAGATGCAGTTATTCAGCTCAGTCTGGGCAGGGGTGGATGGATAGAAACAGTTTGAACCCCAACAGGGACAGAGGGACATCTCCCATCCCGACATGGGGACAGGCTGGGCATCGCCCAGCCCCAGCTCTGCTCCCCCCATGTCCCCCTGAGCCACGGCCACTCTAAATATAGGCTGTCTCCTGGGCGAAGTCACCCGGGGGCTATTAATACCCTGTGAGCGGGTCCCTGCGCTATTTGCGGATGTCCCAGCTCAGCACATCACCCTGAGACCGGCCGTGTCCCCTGCGGCCCCCCCGTTCCTCCCCTGCGTGGCACCTTCTGGCCCTGGAAGACGGTTTGCAGGGGGGCGACCTCGCAGTCCTTGTGGGCACCGAAGACTTTGCACATGGAGCAGGTGGGGACCTCGCAGGTGACGCAGTAGATGTTGATCCGCTCGTCCTCGTGCTCCTTGCACATGGGGTGCTCCCCCTTCTTCAGGGGCCTGCTGGAGAGAGCGGCACGGCCGCGGTGACATCCCCGTCGGGGTGACACCCCCATCGGGGTTATGTCCCCATTGCAGTGACATCCCCACTGTGATGATGTTCCCATTGCAGCACCATCTCCACTGTGGTGACATCCCCCTTGCAGCATCGCCCCCACTGCGGTGACATCCCCGCTGATGCTCCACAGCCACCCCAAAATCAGGTCCCCAGGGAAGAGGCCGGATCGTGGCATAACCCCACACTTGCTCCTTCAGGAGCCATGAACTTCTGCGCCTCCGTAAGCCCCAAGCCCAGTAAGCACCAGTTTAAACCAGTGCAGCACTGAGCACGGCAGGTGGGCGAGTGGCCCCGGGGCCACGCTCCAGGGACACTGCGCAAGCGCCTAATTTTAGCCTTGGGCTGCCGGGATTTATTGTTGTCACCCAACGCGTGACCAGGGCGGGGGGTCTCAGCCAGGGGCTGCAACCGAATCGTCCCCTCTGCAGCGAAGGGGGGGACACGGGGACAAGCCAGCCCACTGAGGCAAAGACAGGGCTGGCCCTCCAAGCCCCCCCCACCCCCCCAGCAGCCGCAGACACCTGCCACGTGCCATCGTCCCCGTCCCCATGGCTCTCAAACAATATTTACAGCGCTTCGGGGAATTTGGCCGAGGCCACCGCTCTGCCTCGAGAACCTGTGATCCCTCCATGTCCCCCTCCCCCCAAACTGTCCCTCTGCCCCTTATCAGCCAGCAGTGCCCGCTGTCACGAGCAGAGCCTGGATTTGTCCCCCACACCTCTTATCTCCCACCAAATGCTCTGGCTGGAGAGCACAGGGTGGGGAGGGGCAGGACCTGCCCCACTGCCACCACCCCCCTGGGCACCCGTCGTCCCCCTGAGCCACCCGGAGATCCAAACTGCTCTGGGTAGGGGGGATTTGGGTTCAGGGAGGAAGATTTGGGTCCAGGGAGGAAGATTTAGGTCAGGGACCATTAAGCCTCACAATTTCTCGCCCAGCTGCAATCTCCTGCGGTCTCAACGATGGTGGTGGGGCTCAAGAGGTGGCCATTCCCATGTCCCCATGTCCCCACGTCCCCACCGAGGCAAGGCACAAGCCACGGCTGCCCGTGCCCACCTGGAGCACTCCTGCTTGTAGATGTCGATGATGTTCTCCACCAGCAGGTTCCTCTGCAGCCCGTAGACGCCGTGACGGTCCAGCAGCACCTCATGGCGGCACGACGGGCACCGGAACCGGCCCCCCGAAATCACGCTGCCCCGGCTCTGCCAGTAGGGGTTGGAGGCCTGGGAGGGGGAGATGCACATTGCGGGGGGGTTCATGCGCATCCCTGCAGCACCACGAGCAACCCCACAGCCCCACGAGCGTCCTGGTGACCTCCAGCCCTGGGCAGGGGAGGGGAACGGGCATGGGGACCCCTTCTCACCTGGAAGACGTCGTTGGCACACTTGCGGCAGAGGTTGTGCTGGCAGGGCAGGATCACCACCGGCTTGCTGAACATCTCCAGGCAGATGGGGCAGATGAGCTGCTTCTCCAGGCTCTCCATGGGGCTGCCATCCTGTAGGATGCCGGCTTGGAAATCCATCGGAACAACAGCGCGCTCTTCTCACCCGTTCTTGGCTGCCGGCAGCACCCCTCATCCCGCTATTTATAAGTCGCTCCCCGGTCACGAGGAGCCAAATCCTGACGCGGGGTCGGGTGTCCGGGGAAGCAGCAGCACCTGTCACACGGGACTGAGCCATCAGGATGCCGCCGGCGGCAGTAAACAAGCTGGGGACAGGCTGTTCGGGAGGTCCTGCCCGCCCGTGCCGCGGGTGCTGGCATGCCGAAAATGGAGCTGGGGGGTAAACAGGGCCAGGTTTTGCCCCAGGGCTGAATAGCCGCACACCCCCGGGGCGGGGGGGGGGCAGCATGGCCAGATCCTGGGGCTGGACCCCACAAGGCCATCGGGGTGGGGGCGTGAAGGGGCTAAAGCCAACCCCGCGGTGGTTCAGACAGTGCGACGGTGTCAGGAATGGGGCAGAGCTGGACCAGCACCGGGGGAGCCAGGGGGGCTTATACAGAGCATCTCCCTTTGCACCCCCAGAATGCGGCCACTGCTGCGGTGCAAACATGCTCCTCGCCAGCGTGTCCCCGGGCTGTGCTTGGAGGGGAGAGGCAGCACCGGGGAGACGCAGCCCCCAGGGCCCAGCACGTGTACCGGGGTCCCCCCTTCCCTCCCCAGGCAGGGGTTGGGGGGGCTCTTCTGTACCCCCAGATGCAGAGGCAGCCGCAGGGAGGGCTGCTGGGGCTGCTCCGCACGCTGGCACGCGTGGCCGTGCGTGACCAGACCAACCCCTCCGCTCGTTTGCAAAACCTGACCTAGAAATGGCTGGGGGTGGGAGGGGGAAGCGGCCGAGCAGAGCCCCTCGGGACCCGCACCCACCGGGGAAAACAGCGCCGGCGCAGGGTGCCCGGCTGGCACGGCGATAAACACGGTGTCGTGCCAAATGCCAGCGCCCGTCCACAGCGAGACCTGTAAATATTGGCAGCAGCAGGAGGAGAGAGGGGTAATTATAGCGCCGTCGCCTATGGGTCATGCTGGCGGGGGGACAGGGTGGCGTGGGGGGGATGGCTGCTGGGGAGCGGGGTGCGGGGGTGCAGGGGTACGTGGGTGTAGGGGTACGTGGATGCACAAGGGCAGGGGTACGCGTGTGCAGAGGAATGTGGGCGCACAAGTGCAGGGGTGCGGGGGTGTAGGGGTATGTGGGTGTTTGGGTACGTGGGTGTTTGGGTACATGGGTTAACAAATCCAGGAATACATAGGTGCAGGGGTACATGGGTGAAGAAGTGCAGGGGTGCAGGGGTGCAGGGGTACGGGGGTGTAGGGGTATGGGGGTGCACAAATACAGGGATATGTGGGTGCAGGGGTACGGGGGTGTAGGGGTATGGGGGTGCACAAATACAGGGATATGTGGGTGCAGGGGTACATGGGTGTAGGGGTACGTGGGTGTTTGGGTACATGGGTGCACAAATCCAGGAGTACGTAGGTGAGGGGTACATGGGTGTAGGGGTACGTGGGTGCGCAAGTGCAGGGATACGTAGGTGTAGGAGTATGTGGGTTTAGCGGTATGTGGGTGCAAAAGTACAGGGGTACATGGGTGCAGGGGTACATGGGTGCACAAGTACGGGGGTACACAGGTGCACAAGTACAAGGATACGTGGGTGCACGGGTATGTGGATGCACAAGGGCAGGGGTATGCGGGTACATGGGTGCACGTTGGGGCAGGGGTACACGGGTGCTCAAGTGCAGGGGTGCGTGGGTGTTTGGGTGCATGGGTGCACAAATCCAGGAGTCCATAGGTGCAGGGGTGCGTGGGTGTAGGGGTATGTGGGTTTAGGGGTATGTGGGTGCAAAAGTACAGGGGTGTGTGGGTGCGGGGGTACATGGATGCACAAGTACAGGGATACGTGGGTGCAGGGGTATGTGGGTGCTCAAGTGCAGGGGTGCGTGGGTGTAGGGGCACGTGGGTGTTTGGGTACATGGGTGCACAAATCCAGGAGTACATAGGTGCAGGGGTACATGGGTGCAGGGGTACATGGGTGGATAGGTACTGGGGTGCACAGGCACATGGGTACACGGGTGCAGGGGTGCACGGGTACAGGGTTACATGGGTCCGTGGGTATAACAGTGCAGGTGTTCATGGGTGCACGTGTCCACGAGTACATGGGTATGAGGGCGCAGGGATGGAATGGGTGCAGGGGTACATGGGTATAAGGGCTCAGGGGTGCACAGGCCCCGTTTTCGCCACAGCCACCCCTCCCTCCCCGAGGCATGGCAGCCCCGCAGCTGTTTTGGGTGCTCCTTCCGGGCAGGCTCACATGTCGACCAAGTGACTGCGCTGGGACCGGCCAAGCACATCTTGCAAAATTGTCCCCGTTTCGGCACTTGGGGCTCTTCCAAGGAGGTGCTGGCAGGGAAGCAGGGCTGGCCGGGCGCTCGGGAGGGCAGCGCGGGGGTCGGCCACCGGCCGGAGCTGGGAGTGGGGCACCCAGATGTGCCCGTGAGCTGGACCTGCCCAGGGGTGCCATTGATTAACTTATTGCTTCGGGACTCGATTAAGGGGATTCGCGGGAAGGGATGGGTTGTAATGCCCTAATCAGCTTTCAAACCCGCAAGGGGCTCGTCGGCCCCTAATTGGCTTGGAGCAGCTTAGGCAGGGCCCCGGGGTGCTAATCACCACCGGGCTCGTTACGATTAACCGGGGAGAGCGCGTTGCTCTGGCGGGAGTGCGTGTGGACAGCCTGTGCCTGGTCTCTGCAGTGCTCCAAGCAGTGGCTGGTGCTGGCTTCTCCCTAAAGGACTGCGACGGCCCTGTGGGTGGAGGGGACCGCGGGGACCATGGCGGGAGCCCCGTGACCCCCCAACTCCTGCGCAGGGGGGCAGGGGTGCGCGGCGGACAGGGGGCGACGGTGGGGAGCGGGGCACAGGGAGGGGGGACAGCCCTCTGCCGGGAGCTGTGCCGCCGTCACAACAAAGCCAGAGCGCAGCCAAAGGCGTGAGGGACTCCACTTATTTTTTTTCCTAATGCCAAGGAATATATTATATATAAATATGTATATAAAAATATATAATAAATCTGTAAATAAATAATATATAAATAAGTATTTTTTTTTAAAAAAACGGCAAAACACCCCCAAAGAGGGATGAGCACGGAGGGGGGGATGCAGGGACAGGGCAGTTACCCGGGGGGGGGGGGGGGGGGGAACGATGGGGGACGCCCCGGGGGACGCACAATGCACCGCCCCCCGGGACGGCGCGCGCCGCCGGGGCCGCGCGGGAGCGGCACAGCGCGCGCCGCCGCCGAGGGGCGCGCGCTCCCCGCTCCCCTCCGCCGCCGCCCAATCAGAGGCGCTGGAGGGGGGCGTGGCTTGCGGGAGGGGCGTGGCTCGCGCGGGGAAGGAGGGGGAGCCCTATAATGGCGGCCGGGCGGAGGCAGCGCGGCGGCGGCGCTGAGGTAACGCGGTGCCCGGTCCGGCCTGGCCCGGTTCGGGGGCGGCGGGGAGCGGGTCTGGGTGGTTCCCCCGCCTGCCCGTGTCATAATGGGGGGAGGGCCGCGCCATAGCGGGGGGGGCCCGCACTGGGCCCATACAAGCGGGGACCTCCGCCTCAGGTGTGAGGGGGCCCGGGGTACCTGCAGAGGCGGGCAGGGCCCCGCAGGCCGCGCTCCCCCTCAGGCCGCGGCTGACGGGGCGAGACCCGGCTTCGGCCCGAAACGAGCGGTGCCTGGGTAATTTCCCTCTGGAGTAAGGCTCCCCCTCGGTGCAGGTGGGATCCCGGTGTGACAGCCGCTTGTCCGGCCTCCCTGGAGGAGCAGGGCGAAGAGGAGCGCGGCGGGGCGGGGGCGGGGAGTAGTGTAATTTGTTTTATTCCCTAATTATTGCCGCTAACGAGGCGGCCGGGGAGGGAAAGCGCTTGCCCTGTGAGGTGCCGGGTGCGGGTTCCCGGGCCTGCGGGAGGCAGCAGGGACAGGCCCGGCCTGTTTGCTCTGCACCGCCGGGGCCGGGGCCTGGGCCCGTCCCTGCCGCCGCTTGGCGTGAGCTGC
This sequence comes from Pluvialis apricaria, assembly GCA_017639485.1. Lineage (NCBI taxonomy): Eukaryota > Metazoa > Chordata > Aves > Charadriiformes > Charadriidae > Pluvialis > Pluvialis apricaria. The sequence continues at coordinate 4,456,908 of CM030027.1, read as the reverse complement.
CCCGGTCGCTGCCCTGGGGAGCAGCCGGCACTTCTCATGGCATTAGGCAATAAACCTCGGTGGCATTTCCAGACCAGCCTAGCCCGCTCTGGGGGTGAAGGAAGGCGGGTAGCAACCCTGAGGCTCGGCAGAATGACAGATCCTCTCTGGTAACAGCACACAGCTAACTGACTGTCAACATGGGGGGAGGGAAGACACAACACATTTTCTGCTCGTTTTGAACCTGATGTGATAGTGTTTGAGTAACGCAATCTTTTCCTCAGGATTGGCCGCTGGTGAGGTTACAGATCCTGCTCTTCCCCCCCCTCCACCCTTCCCCCCCTGCATGGGAGGTGCTATTGGCCCATCAGATCTTAACGTTGAGGCTGTAATCTTAATTTCTTCCTCATAGTCCTGCTACAGGTGCAGGCTCAGCGCACCTTGTGAGCAGAATCTCATGGTAATGCGTTTCTTGGGCACATCACATTTCAGTTCAAAATGTTCATGCAAACGTGCATCACAGAACTTTGCTGAGAGGTTAAAATGTTGTGCAGTATTGCCCTGAGACTGACGATACCTTTTTTCTCTCTCTTTTCTTTTTTTTTTCCCTTTTTTTCTAAAAAAAAAAAGTACCAAAACCAGTGGAAATACTTGAAAGCTTCTTACTAATAACAAGCTGTTTTGATGTGGTCCTTATTGCCTGGTTTACTGACAGAGAATTACATTTAACGCTGGCAATCTTACAAACTATTTTAGCTCTGATATGCTAGCTAGCTGTTATTTTTATTTATTTATGTGTTTCATTCTGTTTGAGCAGTGATAATTAGCTAGCCAAGCTTTTTTTTTTCCTGTCTATAGTCAGTGTCCCATTTTTGGTTTGGTTGTGTGAAGGTGGTGCTGGTGTGTTTTGGTTTGTAATCTTGCAGGGAAGTGTGCAGGGAGGTTCATAAATCTGTAGCAGGGTTTGGTGGCTTTTTTTGTGTGTGTGTGTCTCTCTTGTTTTACTTATAGAGCAGTATCTTAACTTTTGTCCTTGCCCTGTTGAGCAAAAGTGGAAGTTAGATGCTGGGTACAAGCTTCTGCAATCAGTTGCCCCTTTATAACTTGTAACCATAGACTCCTCATTCAGAGGAGACTAAGTGAAAAATCATAGTAACATTAAAAAAAATCATAAGCGATTGAAGCATCCTTTTGTCTTAGTATCAGTAAAAGAATTTCATGATCAAATTATAACAGAAACATTTACTTATGCAGTCACCTCTATAAAGGCAGTGTTAATTAAATCTGGTACTGCCCAACCACAGGCTTTAACTAGAACCTCTTCTCTGCTATCCCAGGCGTGGATGGAGAGCACGATGCCATACAATTATTCCTGCAGATGTTCATGGAAGACACTGAGAGAAAGGAGCAGGAGCATATGCGATAGTCCTGTCTCAGCACAGGACAAGTCTAGGTTTGAATTGTTGCCACCTTGAAAACTGGGCTGTATTTGAAATCTTAATAATCCCCCCAAAATGATGTAATTTCACTTTTAACTAGTCCGTGGCAACAGGTACAGGTTTACAGAATAGTTTCTGGAATACTCTAGCACTCAAATGCAGCGTTGCATTCAGTGTAACACTCGGAGGCACTGCCCTTTTAATTGCAGGGTATTGGTAGGCCTATATTGCCGCACCAAACCATATGGGGGAAAATACAGCCCAGTTCTTGCTCATGAGTTTTAGTTCTGTGGGTTTTTCCCCCTTCCCCAGAACCCTTGATCTTGAAGATGGTGAGTAGCCAGCCTAAGTACGATCTAATACGGGAGGTTGGTCGTGGCAGTTATGGTGTGGTGTACGAAGCAGTCGTCAGGAAGACCTCTGCACGGGTCGCGGTGAAAAAGATTCGGTGCCATGCTCCAGAGAACGTGGAACTAGCTCTGCGTGAGTTCTGGGCACTTAGCAGTATCAAGAGCCAGCATCCCAACGTCATTCACCTGGAGGAGTGCATCTTGCAGAAAGATGGTATGGTGCAGAAGATGTCCCATGGCTCCAGTTCCTCCCTTTATTTACAGGTACATGAAGCTGAGGTAATGGGGTGGAAGTAATTAATACGGATGTGTAGCTGGGAGGGAAGGAGGTGGGTAGCTAAGATAATTTCTTTTTTGAGGTACGCTTAGTTAGGAGAGGGTATTGTCCACATTGTTGACTCCCAAAAATTATTTTATATCTTTAAAAGAGTGTATCTATTGAACAATCACCTGTATATTGTAATTTGAAGCCATGCCACTCTAAAAGTATTTTTTTAAATGCAAATCTGCTTTGATAATTTGAGGAAACACCCCAGGTAAAGCAGAAGGGAGGTGCAGGCTGTTGTATTACTTGGTAGAAGCCCTGCTGCAGGGTTAATGAGCAGACATGTACGAATGTCTTGGGACAGAGCTCTGAAGAATTTCTTAATCTCGGATGTCCTTGGAAGAGGAAGTAACTGTCTTGATTTAGGAAGCCAGCACTTAAAATTCTTTCAGAAATAATAAGTAATTAGTAGCATGTGGTAAGCCGTTTTCTTTTTTGAATAAATAACTATTAATCCCTTCAAAGAGAGGTAAAGGTATGGTAAATAAGGGAATAAATATCACTCCCCCTATGTGGCTACTGAAAGTGTCCTTTAAGTTGCCTTTCAGTTTGAAGATGCATATTTTTGAACAATAAGTAGCTCTGAAAAGACCTTGAAAGATAATCCAATTCATTGCCTTGTCAAGAAGCTGCCCCAACTATAAACCATCCCCTGGCAGAAATTGGTGTCTCTGGTTTAAAAAGTCAGTAGCCTGCTCCATGTTTATTGTATTATCCCTAGTCAGCTTTTAACACTTCAGTTCCTATTGTTGTCATTCTTGCATGTCTAATGTAGGACCTTTTGTTACTGAATGTTCATCTGACAACCCTTCATGGCTGTCCAGACCCTACTGAGTGCTGTAGGAGCCTGAGAAAGAGGATTCTTGCTTTTGTAAACTCCCTGTAGCTTGATAGTTGTTACTGACCTGCTTTCGTGAAGGGATTAGGGTAAAATAGTACTGGCCAGCTCATGTGGGAGAAGTTAGTGCCTTACCTTCCTAGTTGTTAGTGGATCTGTGAGATATTACATCAAACTTGTGGACAGCTGTACAGGGAGGAGCTTAAAAAAAAGCAGGGTGGAACTGCAAGGTGAGGGAGAGCTTCCAGATCACCTGCAGCATTGGGTTTTGGTGGTAGTGAGCGTAGATGTCACCTGTGTCGGGCGCTACAAGTTGTTTTCCTGCTCCAGAGAGCAGAGGAGAGCAAAGGGCAGAGCTGAGCCGACTCTGAAGAGACTGGGATCACTTCATAAATGCGTGTATATGCTAAAACAGAGGAAAATCAGATCTCCCTTGGCTTGCCCTCTCCTCTCCCCAGCCCAGGCGATATTGCGTTACAGAGCTGAACTAGTGCAGCATGAGGAGGCTGGCCAGGGAGCGGGGTGTTAGTGTCTCCTGAAGGGCTTGGGAGCAGATGCTTAACTGGTGTCAGCTGAACTAAGGCAGCAGTAATGTGAGAGCCCTAAACTAGCCTGATCCTGTGGTGCTTTGCCACTGTCATGGATGTAGTAGTGGATTTTGTTGTCTTGAGGCTCTGAACTGCGACGCAAGTACAGCTTCCGTGGAGCCGTACAGAGGGGAGAGCTGCGTGGTGGTGCACCCTTGGCAAAGGAGACTCTCTGCTGTCCTGCGATACCTTAATCTCACTGTTACTGACTGTAAACCCTAAATACGTAGTTTTCTAGTTCTAACATGGATTTACTGTTTTAAGTTGGTCTGGTTGGAGTGCCAGTTGAGCTCGCAATTAAAGATAGCTATAAATTGCTAGTAATTTTGCTCTTGGATGGAAAAAGTCACTTTTTTTAAAGCATTTTAAAATGCCTCTCTAAATGTTAATAGCAACCTTAATTTTTGAAAGCCTGTAGGAGCTATGTTTGATTTAGTATACATTGGTTTACTTCTAGCAGAATTAATTGTGAGACTTACCTTCCACAGCATGCAAAGAGCCACCTCAGAGGAGCTGAAGAGGCAAATGTGTAGTTGTGTAAAAGGGGTTAGTAAAACTGATTGCTGGTTTTACTTTGCTTTTGGTATGAAGCAGCCATTAGAACCGGCTGCTCGAGCTACTCGCTGCTCATATTCTAGAAAATAACTGGTGGATCATGATGGTGGAAAAGGTGTTGGGTGCAGCGGCTGTGCCTGTAGATTGACATTCCCCTGAGTTAAGGGATCCTGCATTAACGCTTGCTAGTATACATTCATACGTAAGGAATGGAGAATAGGCTTTAAAAATCTATTGTGGCACTGCTTCATCAGTGGAAGACAAATAAACCCCCCCGGCACTGTGCGGAGTTAGTTGTTTGTACATTAAAGTTGTTAGTGAAATGGGTGGGACAGGCTTTGTTGGGGTGGGACGCTGTCCAGCTGGAACAGATGGGAGTGCAATGGCCACTTCGTATCTCTCAAAATACTCTTATCTGGGTCTAGCTCTAGCTTCTGGGCAGGAGCGTGAACTTGATACGCTTCTCATGCATGAAAATAAGGAGGCTGTCAAATACATTGTGATTTTATTTTTTTTTTAACATCAGAAATTTTGCATAAAGTTTTATTTTCACCAGTTGCAATATCTTACTCTCTAGATTGTCGAGAGGAAGAACCAAACTTCATGCATTTTTCCATCATATCTTTGTATTCTTGTGATCATCAGGTAGTTACGACGTTTCTTTTCCTTGTTGCAGCTTGTAGAGACCTCATTAAAAGGAGAGATAGTCTTTGACCCCAGAAGCGCTTATTACCTCTGGTTTGTAATGGATTTCTGTGATGGAGGGGATATGAACGAGTATCTGTTGTCCCGAAAGCCGAACCGCAAGACCAACACTAGTTTCATGCTTCAGCTCAGCAGCGCACTGGCGTTCCTGCACAAAAATCAGATTATTCATCGTGATCTCAAACCTGACAATATTCTGATCTCTCGGAGCAGGGTGGATGCTAGTGACTTGGAGCCTACCCTGAAAGTAGCCGATTTTGGGCTGAGTAAAGTATGTTCAGCCTCAGGACAGAATCCCGAGGAACCAGTCAATGTCAATAAGTGTTTTCTATCAACTGCATGTGGGACTGACTTCTATATGGCCCCCGAAGTCTGGGAAGGACACTACACTGCCAAAGCAGACATCTTTGCGTTGGGGATTATAATCTGGGCAATGTTGGAAAGAATCACATTCATAGATACGGAAACAAAGAAAGAACTTCTGGGGAGTTACGTCAAGCAGGGGACAGCGATCGTGCCTGTTGGCGAAGCACTTCTAGAAAACCCGAAAATGGAACTGCTCATCCCTGTAAAGAAAAAATCCATGAATGCTCGAATGAAACAGCTGATCAAGGAAATGCTGGCTGCCAACCCGCAGGACCGCCCCGATGCTTTTGAGCTAGAACTGCGATTAGTCAACATAGCTTTTAAAGACAGCAGCTGGGACACGTGATCTGCCGAGCCGTGTCTCTCGTGATAGAGCCGCTTCTCACCTAATGGATGGTGCAACTTAATGGCAGTAAAAGAAACAAGCCTAAACTCAAACCTGCAGGGTGTAGTTTCTACCAAATGAATCTCTTCGGAGTTTCAGAAATGATACGAATGTTGAGTTGGCCGTTGTGTTAACGATGCGTTGACGTGTATAATACCGGGATGTTACACGCAAGTGTAAGATGTGACGATGTTTGCTTGTGTACACTGGCAGTGGGATGTCTTAAGAGCTGAGACTTGATTTCCAGCACTATGACATGGAGTTTTTTGTACATTCCAGTTTCCTATGTCAGTATTAGGAACTCTCATGGAGGAAAAAAGAGATTTGCATGCTGGTAGTGCAAATCTTCAGGCTTTGTAAAGTAATTCTGTGTATATATTTATGTATACGAGTGACTGGGAGTGTATGCCACTTTTCTTAAATTGCTTGCTATGGGTCTGAATGATTGGGGTCTGCTAGAAAACTGGGCGAAGAAGGTAGATGAGAAGCATTCCTTCTTCTCCAGGCCTGAATAACTTTGTTATTTATTTTTGTTATCTAATGTCAAAGATAGGGTCTGATACTTGACTTTGTAGACAAAAAAAAAAAATAATGCAATGCAACGGGATGAGCAGTTTCCAAAGTGCTGTCATGACCAAGCTTAGCACTTACAGCTTAATGATCTCGTTGCCTCGGGAGTCAAATTACAAATGTATGCAATCAGGTGCTAGTGTGTGGGCTAGTTCATTAATAATTCAATTTTGCTTTCTTCTAGTAATCAAATCCTTTATTAATCAGTTAACCTACAGTTTCACAACATGCTCTCTGCCCTTGTATCTATAATCCAGTACCACCTTGAGGATTTGTAATCACAGGGTACTGTGGGCTTAGTTTATGGAAACGTGGATGAGGGAATCCAACAGCATAGAGCGTCATTTTTAAGATTCTTCAAAATATGGTTGCAGCACAGTTTTCCTGTTCACTGAATCTAATAATACTGGTCATGGTCTCTTCCTTTTTGGCACTGGCTCTAACCTGGTAGTGATGAGGAGATAAAGGGGTGGCTGTTTGTCTTGTAGAACACACCTGTTCTCAAATATGGGGGAAACTCAGTAACCAGTATGTGAAAGGTATCTCCAGTTTGTGTGGCAACCTTGGCTGATTTTTTATTTGTTTTCCTCCTTTTAAAGAAGTAATATTTATTTAAAAGCATGGATGGTAGGATGGAAAGCTTTGAAGTAGTTGAAAGGCCGCTTATGCCCAGCTCTTATTGCACAGAAGCAGATTGGTATGCTAAGAGAGGTTTCCCTGAGGTCACCTGATGCTGTACTGCAGACAGAAGCTGCTTTGTAATAGTATAACACTTTGTTCTTTTGCGGGCAGGGCCATGACCTTTCTCATCAATTTGACCTTTTGGAAAAAGTAGAATCTTAAAAACTTGCCTTTAAAGCTGCAACAAAGGCCAGTTTTCTTAATAAAATCAATTTAATGTTGGGGGTTTTTTCCCCCCAAATCTTACCTGAAACTGCCATAAGTATTTCCTTGTATAATTTGCTGCTTGGATACTATTCCCTCTTAGTGCTGCGAGAGCAGTTCTGAGCAGTCAGTGTTTATTCTGCCCAAGTGTGAATAAACAGCACAACCAAAATGTAATTTTTTTGTTCTTCCAAAAGCAAAGGATTCCGATTCTGCCAAACGTCAGAGGCTTTACAGACTACAGCTGCTTCTTACCTGGTGCTGTGTAGAGCAGGTGACAGTTACCCACAGGGCCTTAATTCTTGTTATTTTACTTCACTTTATAGTTTAAGGCAAGTTGTCTAACCAGTGATTCTCAGACAAATACACTTTGATGTCTCTAAACAATAAACATTGTTTAGAAGATGCTATAGAACTAATTCTCAGAGGACAGTGTTCCTGACTGCAGCAGAGTGCCTTCGCTTCAGCGTAAATTGGCAGGGACGGAGGCGACTGCATCGTACCAAGGATACAGCCTGTTGCCTGCGTAGATGTCCCAGTGTTGCTCCTTCCCTGCAGGGAGCTTAGTCCATGAAAGAAAACTTGGAGCCTCTCTGCGAGTAACGACAAGAAGAGATCTATTTATTCTTATGTTCTAGGAGTGGAGATCTGCCTGTTCTCATATTTTAACTGAGTTCAGTATGACTGAAGCCTCAGCTTGTTACTGAAAGGAGGAAAACAAACCTCTCGCTGTCTGTGCCAACGCTGTTTCACAGTACTTGCATTTCAGCGTGGTCATTCCATGAGTAAAGTTTTTAAGAGGGTATACAGTTTTTCCATGTTAAACTTGAGAACATTTCAAAATACTTTGCTAACTTCCTCTTACTCTTGCCTACCTAAAAGTCAGAACCAACTATGTTACATTAAAGTGTGAATCTACTACAGAATAATGCTACTTACCTTTAAGGCGCTTTGCAAATCATCTGATTCTCCTCTGAAGTTTTTCAAAGGATGAACACCGAATGTGCTGCCTGCTTGCCATGCAGAAATGAGTGCTAGTGAATGGCACAGGAAAGTTGTTTTTTGGGTTTGTTTTTGACTCCCAAAGTGTTTCTTTGCACTGATTGCCACTTTAAAGGGTGGGGGTACCTGAAATCCCTCTCATGGTGCTTAGCCTTGCTGTTGGGTGACACTGAGTGTTTCCTTGGTTAGCGCTGAATGGTAGTCCTTGATGTCTCTGTTCTGTGTGATTTTTGTTGTCTGAGGTCTTTGTTTTGAAACCTTTGAAATTGTTGTAGCAGCTACAGAGTTACTCACCAGCGTGACACAAAGTCAAGATACTTTTCAGCACTCAGAAAAGATTTTTTTTTTTAAATCTTTCTTTAAAAACTGTAAAATATATTTTATGGAGAATTTATAATGAGGAAAATTATTGTGTAATTTATTAAGTTCATGACTGTTTTTGAAATAAAATCTGAATTTCAATGAAGTGTTTGAACTTCCTACAGAGAATTGCTTTTCTTCTCAGTCAGCGCAATGTCATCTAGCTGTCAGCAGAGCTGCTGAGGGGTTTGTTTGCTGTGCTAGGACAGAAGTGAGCTGTAGTAGTTCATCACAGCTGTGCTGTAGGTGACCCTGGGCTTGTAAAAGGTGCTGGGCTGGCTAATAGCTGTGCTGCTCGTCTTCTGTGGGTAACAGCACTGCCAGACTTCCACTGGTGTGTAGCTGGAGGACTTGACAGAGCGGGGCCAAACTGGGTGTGAAAACAGAGCTGTCTTGGACCGGTTGAGTTGAGCTGTGTCTGTGTGGACCCTGCAACTTCTGCCCAGCCCTGTGATAATCAAAACAGTGTTGTTCTGGGTGTACTTAGCTTTCAAAGAGGGGATTAAAGGCTAAAATAAAAAGCAGTCTTGCACCCAGTACATACCTGAAGTTGTTATTACAAGCAGAGTGAGTACCACCCTGGGCTGTAAGGAGATCTCTGGCAGGCTCTGCCTACCCTGCTACTGGTACTGCTGGATTTTTGAGGCTGCAGGTAGATGCTGCCGCTCTCCTGGGCACTGATGTTCCTCTTGCCAAAGCGAGCCTTTCCCCTCTAGTTCCTGCATGTGCCAGAATAAGATTTCACCCCGAAAGCCACCAGCCCTCCTTCTGTGGGTGAACAAGATTTTGCCCTAAAAGCCGCCAGCCCTCCTTCTGTGGGTGAACAGGATTTCACCCTGAAAGCTGCCAGCCCTCCTTCTGTGGGTGAATCTTGTTGCCGGGCTGTGCAGACGGCTGAAGGCAGCCCAGTGAACCTGAGCTCTGCTGCGTTTCCGTCCTGCGTATGTGGGCTTCACTGGGAGCGGGAGGAGGGAGCAGATGCGTGCAGGCTGCCGGGGCAGCTCCTGGGGCTGAACCAGGTGTGAATGGTCTGGAGGTTTGCGAGGACCAGGGGCCTGCTGGTCTCGCACGCCCTGAGAAACCTTAGCAATAAAGGTGAGGAAACACCATTACTTATACATGATACAAAAGCCTAGCAGTCATTTGCATGTTTTAATTAACAGTCCTCCGGAACAAAGGGTTGTGCAGGCTGGGAGCGGGAATAGCGCAAACTGGAAATGCTGGAAATTGTTTTGTCTTGCCATTTCTTACCCCTGCAACAAACCCGAGCCCAGTCATCTCCCGTGTGCCACGCGCTTGCATCGTCGCCTGCGGATTCCTGCGTGTCCTGGTGCCAGAGACAGGGAGATTCCCCGCCTGGCAGGAGCTGTGTGGTTCAGTCCGTAAGTCAATGCAGTCCTTGCAAAAGAGACAAGGGTTGAAATTTAGATTATTTTTTTATTAAAGGATAAGCGCCTTAATTAAAGAGAAAGCCACACCTCTTTGATTAGTTTTAAGAGTGGTGATTTTAAATATAGACACAGGCTAAGATTCCTCCCCCACAAAATGAAGAAAACTAAGCCTGCATACTTGAAATATATCTAGTCCGTGGAGGGGGTGGGAAATCTCCAAAGAAATGCCTCAGTGCAGGAATTGGATGTAACTAAGGCTGCGGCTCGGCTCAAATAACCCAACCCCTGCTTTATTTTCCTTGTTTTTGCAGAATGCTGAGGCCTCGGGCTCCGGCTTGCCCGTCCCCTTTCCTCGGGCAGGGCTTGGCTCGGGATCCCCGCTCTGCGGCGCTGGCCTTGGGAACTCGCCTGGTTTTGTATTTTCACTTTGCGTTGGTTTAAACGCGAGTTTTCCTTCGCGCCAGCCAATCGCGGCCCCTGCGCAAACCGCGGCGTAATGGCAGACGTTGCTTTGTGGTTGAGATAAAGTCCCGTCTCGGGGAGCTGGCAGCCACCTTCCCCCCCCACCCCATTGGACGGGTGCCCTCGTTTCAGAGAAACAACCTTTTTTTTGCCCCCCCTGCACGGTGGCTGGCTGAGCAGAAGCGCTCCGGTGGCCTTTGGACTGCGGGCGGCACAAACGGCCGGCTTTTTGCATTACTTTTCCCTTTGCTCCACCGACGTCCCGTGAATCCGTCTATGGGGTATCGATCATTAAGTGGTTTTTATCTTTACTGGCGGGTTTGTGCGGTGAACAAAAAGGAGTTGTCCCACAGAGAACTAGTTGGTATTTAAACACAAACTCTGTTTAATGGGCACTGTGGAGCACTGACTGTTTCATTTCCCTGTGGGTCGCTCGGCAGCTGTTTATGCAAAGTGCAATTTCTATTCTGAAGTGCAACGAAGGAAGAATCACAGAATCCCAGAGTGGTGGGGGTTGGAAGGGCCCTCTGGAGCTCCCCCAGTCCCACCCCCTGCCAGAGCAGGGTCCCCTCCAGCAGTGGCACAGGACGGCGTCCAGGCGGGTTTGGGATGGTTCCAGAGTGGGAGACTCCCCCACCTCTCTGGACAGCTGTGCCACTGCTCTGCCACCCGCACAGGGAAGAAGTTCCTCCTCAGGTTGAGATGGAACTTCCTATGCTCAAGTTTGTGCCCGTTCCCTCTTGTCCTGTCCCTGGGCACCGCTGAAAAAAGACTGTTCCCATCCCCCTGGCACCCTCCCTTTGAGTATTTCTAAGTATTGATTAGACCCCCCCTCAGCTGTCTTTTCTCCAGACTAAAAAGACCCACGTCCCTCAGCCTTTCAGCGTGGTAGACGTCGCCCACCGTGGCTTTTGAAGCCCCCGTTGTGGGGTTGTGAACATCCACGGGAGCTGCGGTGTCTTCTCCTGGGCCCAGCTGCTGTCTGGCTCCTGCTTGCACGAACTTGTGGGTGGCTGCCTCAGATTGGGTGGTTGTTTCAGATTTATTCATGCCTGTTTGAGCCCTTGGTATTTTTAAACTCGTATAGCGAGCCTCCCACTCCTGCCCTCTCCCGAAGGAAAGCGCCTGCACCCTGGGCCCTCTGGCTTGCAGCCCCCACGGTCTGCTCTCCAGGCGGTGGCATTTGCATGGCCCTCAGACCAGAAAGAGCTTTTGTGGGTTGTGAAAGTAAACCAGCAAAGTAGAAACAGATGGCTGTGTTATCAGGTGCTGCAGTCCTGTCTCCATCTGGCCATGGTGGAGTTAAAGTGATAGTTTGTTTGGTTGTTTGTTTTTGTTTTTTTTTCTTTTTAAAGGAGAAATGCATCTGGAAAGGACTCAGTGGGAAGTGGCCGGCTCCAGCCCTCCTGCCCTGTGCAGGCTTGGCAGCCTTGGGCTTCCCCTGCCTGCTCACCTGGGTCCATCGGAGCCGCACTCGGAGCCCTGTGCTGCTCCTCAAGCCTGATGGGGGGTTACGGGGTGGGAATGTAATTAGCAGGGCCGAGAGGGCCGTGCCCCCCTTCCCCGCAAGCCCTCCTCCCTCCCAGCGGGCGGTAGCAGGACTGTTTAATCGGGAGCTAGACGTGTTCTGAAAAGTGATGTTGGAAGGAGGATCTGTGCTCTGGGACTCATGACCTTTGAGGACTTTCTCAGACTTTTCTCACCCACCGCAAGGGCTGGAAGTTTCCGTACCTGGCCCCAGCTGGTTTACTTCCTGGAAATAAAGTTTTACTTCCAGGGTTTTATCCCAGGGTTGCTTTGCTTGCTTGGCACTATGCTCACTTCCCGGTGAGCAGGGAGGGGAGGGGAGGGAAGCAGAGCCCCATCGAAGAGCAGAGAGCACCTTGTGAGAGCCTGGGGTAACCTTAAATAAAAACGAGGGACTTTGAGCATCCCTGTGACTAAGAAAAGCCACCTGGTGTGTTTACAAGAGGCCGATTAATGGGGTAAATCCCTTCCTAGAAGTCGATGTGACAAAACCCATATCGCTTCCCCAGTGGAAGCAGATGCTGATGCCAGGAAAGGCTCCTCGCACCATCCCTTTTTCTACCCCAAAGGGAACCTGCATTGTCCAAACATAACAGTTCAACGGTGAGTGCCTGGCGGGTGCTCTGAGGAGGAGCTGGGAAGGAGGACAGCCACTCTGTCTGCTTCGCTCGGGGGTAGGAGCGTTCCCTTGGGAACATCCCGCATCAGCCCGAGAAAGGTGAATCCAAGGCTGCTCTTACTCACTTGTGGTGTTACCGGAATGGCAGCCGGGATTCCAGCTCAGAAAATAAAAACTCTCCTAATAAACAGTGATTCACGTTGCCTGGAATTAAAAATGAGGTCCTGTTGGCTGTGGCCCTCCTCCTGCGTGGGAGTCCGGGGGCAGATCCCGGGGCTGCCATGGGTTTCTCTGTCACTCATCCCCGTCCTTTTCCCCATCGGCCTCTGGAGACGGTTGGATTTGCTCTGGCGGGGCCGCATCCTGCACACAGAGCCCGAGTGCCGCTGGGAGTGCAGCTGTGTGCTCCTCTCCAGGTTTATTGGAATAGGCTAGGTGGTTTGTCCCTTCCTCGCTTTCACTTGGATTTTTTTTTTCCGGTGCCAGCGGAGCCCTGGCCACTCTCATCCTGCTCAGCCTCTGTTTTTGTCAGCCCGGGAGTCCTGGCCCCTTCCCGGCACTGGTGCCGTCACACTGGGAGGTGCTGGATGCCGACCTGGCCATGGTTCCCGGTTCCCGGCACTGGCTCCCCAGCAGCGGCACCGTAGGAAGGAACTGGGGTGGGGGCCAGTAGCCCTTGGGGCCGGGTCCCCTCTCACGCAGGAACAGAACGCCCTGGCCTGCGGGTCCTGGACAGAATGCCACGGCTTTGTCCCCTCTGGGAGTCTCCTGAGTCCCTGCGAGCAGCCTGGGCTGGGCTGTACCGCGGCTCTCCATCCCTGCCGGCTGCGAGAGGGATGGAGGGAGCTGGCGGGTCCCTAGGGAGCACTGGGGGCTTTCTCCAAACCCGCTCCAATGTGCTGGGAGCCAAACTTAGGGTGCAGCGGGTCCTTCCACACACCCCCCACACACCCTCCGACTGCTGTGGTGTCACCTATGCAGCCCTCCCGGGCAGGCGCTGGGGATGGAGAGGGACCGGGGGCTGCCCCCGCAGGAGCGCTCAGCCTTCGGGAAGGGGAGAGGGCAGTGGTAAAAATAACCCCTGGGCCGGCTCCAGCCCTTTGTGGCTTCCTGCGATTTACAGCCCTTCCCGGGGGGAAGAGGAGGCAGGAACCGGCCTGGCTCGGGGCTGGCTTTGACCCTTTCGCCACCAGCGGAGAAGGTGCCAGAAGGACCCTTCCTCCCTCCTTCTCCCTCGCCGGCCGGGGCAGGATCCTGGGGAAAGGGATCATGGTGGGATCCTGAGCTGCACCCAGCATCTTGGGGGTGGATGTAGAAGGAGAAGCTGCCGGAGCGGACATGGTTTCCTTGTCCTGTTCCTGATGCCCCGTGTGCAGGGAGACTCAGTCCTGCCTGGGAGGAGGCAGAGATCCCTGCTGCGGATCCCCAAATGCCGGCCAGGCTCCCGTAAGGAGGAGGAGAGCTGGCAGAGGTGAGCTGGAGCTGCTGGAGAAGGAGGGTTAATGCTGGCTGGGCAGGGGCAGGGCTCCGGGGTGTGAAGGCTGCGGCTGGGGCAGGGGGGATCATGCTGGTTGTGAGGGCAAAGGGCAGGCGTCTGCTGACGGAGCTGGGCTGGCAGGGGTTAACGGGGTGGCTCTTCCTCTTCCTCATCCTCTATATGAGGCTCCTGCCGGCTCTGGGCTCAGTTTGCTGCTGGCGGCCAGAGGGGCAGGAGCTGACTGAGACCGGAGCATCCCTGCATCCCATCCGAGCATCTCCGCATCCCATCCCTGCATCCCTGTGTGGGCTCAGGTGAGCAAGAGCATCCTCCCCCCGCCGAACCCAGCGGTGTGGCACGGATCCTGGCAGTGGGGCTGGGCTGGGGAGCCTGCAGGCGCACTGGCGTGGGCAGTCACGTCCTGGGCACGCTGGCGCTGCCAGGGCAATGCCAGCGGGTGATGGGACCACGTGTTGGGGCCACCTTCCCTTGAACCACCACGAAGCTCTGCCCTGCACTGGGGGACGCTGGGGAGCTCATCCCTTGGGAGCAAAGGACCAGACAAACCGCGTGCCTCAGTTTCCCCAGGGGTGGGGGGAAACCAGCCCCCGTGGGCTGTGTGTGTGGAGGTGCGTGGACGGAGGGCTCCCGGGCTGTTTGCTCTCTAGCGAGCCCTGCTCTGCCCAGCCCCATGTCCCTGCTGTCCCCTGGGGAGGCTGTGGGGCTGGGTCAGCCACTGGAGATAGGGTGGCTCTTCACGGCTATTCGAGCCTCTTCTGCTCAGTGAAACCATCTGCTTTGGGCATTTACAGCCCCCAGGTCAGGCTCCAGACCCGCTTTCCCCAGCACCCACCACCACCGCCGGCTTCACTGCCCCGGTCCCGCAGAGATGCTCGGGTACAGCTGCACGAGAGCCATCGCACCCCGGGGCTAATAAAAGCCCCTTTGCTCCACACCCCCCATGCATCGAGCAGGAGAGATACCTTCCCTCCCAGGCAGCCGAGCTCAGCCTGGCTGCAGGGAGCACAGCACGGAGACCCCAAAACGTCCCCCAGCCCCTGCCCCGCTGCCATCACGCACGGGCCCGGCCGGGGCAGCTCGCCAGCTCTCCTGTGCACGGGCTTTGTTCTGCTGTCCCTGCGCTCGGAAAGATAAGGCGGCCGGCTCCGGTATTTTTTCCTGTTGGAAGCCGCTGCTGGGATGCGGGTGAAGCCGGCGGATGCTCGGCGCTTCTCTCTTCCTGCCCACGGATTGTTCCTGCCTGGGCTGGCAGGGCTCGCTGCCTGCTGCCTGCCTGCTTGGCTGAGGGCAGCGCTGCCCTGCCACGCGTGGCATCGAGGGGACCCCCGGCCCCGCTTCGCCCCCATCCTCCTTTTGCTGATGCTGCATCCTCGGTGCTAACCCGGCTCTCCTCTCTCCTCCCAGGGCCAAATCCAGGAGCGGAGCGAAGCTTCAGGAGCCTCCCCCATCTCAGCATCGGACCCACCTGGGGGGAGCAGAGCAACCAGAGGTGCCATTTTTGGGACTGGGGAGCAATGGTGCCCCTGGGCAGCCCTCCTCTCACTGTCTGCGCCTCCAGCAACATGCGCCTCGTGACCCCCGGCCGTGGGTCCCCCCTGGCCTGGCTGAACCGGGGCCCTGAGTGCCCGCGGGAGCTGGGGGGCAGCGGGGGCCGGGTGCCCAGCGCCGTGGAGCGGTTGGAGGCCGACAAGGCGAAATACGTCAAATCCCAGCAGGTCATCAACAGCCGGCAGGAGCCGGCATTGCGGGGCTGCTCACCCCGGCTCTCCCCCCGCGGCCGGCGCCTCCTCGCCCGCCAGCAGTGTAATGAGTTCTGTCAGAGCTCGGACCTGAGCCGGGAGGGTCCCAGGAAGCTGCCGTGTCCCCAGTCCCCTGTGTCGCGCCGGACCGGTGGCAGGCGCCTGCTGAGACCCGACTCACTCATCATCTACCGGCAGAAACGGGACTGCCCGGGGGGCGACAAGGAGAACACCAAGGGCTCCGGGCTGGTGCGACGCCTCTTCCAGGGACCCTTCAGAGACAAGCCACCCAGTTCCCCCCCAGCCAGGGGGTTGGGCGAGGGGTCACCGGCCCCCCAGAGCCCCGAGACCCCCATGCTGTGGGTTCCTGCGGAGAAGGTGAGGACGCCGGATGCCAGCAGCGGCGGTGGCAGTGGTGGCAGTTTCCCTCTGCCAGGCAGCCCGGTGGCACAACCCCCTCAGCCCCCTGGCAAGCAGGCGCTGGCTCTGCGTGTCTCCCTGCCGCTCTCGGAGCAGGAGCGATTCTTCAACTACTGTGGGCTGGACCGGGCGCTGGTGGAGCTACTGGGGCAGGAGCGGTTCGGGCCTGCGGGATGGGACAATGCCTCGGCTCGGCTCCCCGGCTCCTGCGAGTCGGAGCCCGAACAGGCCTCGGAGGGCAGCGAGGGGGATGCAGGGCCAGGCGAGGAGGAACCGGACGCCCGGCAGGGCTCTGCTGTCTCGGTGGTGGAGCGCAACGCCCGCGTCATCAAGTGGCTCTACGGCTGCCAGAGAGCCTGGGCGGCCACCAAAGAGTCCACTGTCTGAGCAAAGGCAACCCAGCTGGGGACAAGGACGCCCATGTGTGTCCTGCTGGCTGGACGTGGCCCCTCACCCTCATCGGACGTGGCCCTTTGCCCTCACTGGATGTGGCCGATGGGCTGGTGGCATCCACGGTCCTGGTGCCGCGGGGCTGCTGCGGGCTGGGATGGCCACCAGGTCTACCCTACCCACCCCCAGAGCCACCAGGTCTACCCCGAACACAGATCTGAGCATAGTGGGGGCTTCTGAGGGACAGGCGGGGAAGGGGCTCCCCTGAGTGAGTCTCGCCCTGGCCCCCGGGGTCTAGCAGGCTGCTGTCCCCCTGCTGTGACCCATCTCCACCCTCCCTGTCTCCAGCCCAGGGTGGTGGGACGGGGCTGCAGCCCCCATCGGCCGCTCACGTCCCGCACCAGCTGCAGGCTGGGGGGGTGGGCAGAGCCCGAGCACCCCGTCACGGGCAGTGCCCACCCCACAGCTTCCTCCTGCCCAGAAAAGGGGCTCCTGGGGCCAGGACAGCACTCAATAAATCTGGTTGGGTTTTTTTTTTTCTAGCCTGGCAGCGTGTGTGGTTTGTGCAGGCAGAGCCCAGGCTGGGTGGGGGGATGCTTTGGGGCTGGGGGTGGCAGCTCCCCACCACGGGAGCCGTGTGATGGGGCTGCTGGGGAGGGGGCGAGGACGAAGAAAGCACCAGGCAGGGCTCAGGGAAAAGGGGCACCTCGGGGTCTTTAGTGCAGCCACGTCGCCGAAACCCATCGCAGAGCCCTCAGGCGCGGGCAGGGGGCTGCCTGGCCAGGGGGGGCCACCCGCGCTGCTGGAGAGTCTGGCCAGCGCATCCTCCTCTAGTTGCCCTTGGGGGCACTTTTATTCCGGATTTCAGCCAGTTTGCCGGTCAGGAAGCCCCAGTGGAAGGCCCCTTCCTCCGGCTCCCGCAAATCGCTGCCATCGTCACCCGGTGGCTCCCCAGGGCTCTCGTCTGGCTCCGGGGGGGACACCCCCTTGTCCGGCCCTGACGCCTGCTGCCACTTGGTAGCAAAGAGATCCCAAAAGCCAGGTGCTTTATCGGTGGGGGGTGGCTCAGGCGGCGAGGCGGCCAGCGGGCTGGGGAGAGAAGCAGGGATGGGGACATTGGTGCGGGGACCCTTCTTGCCAGGACTGGCCCCCCCTGAGCCCCGCCACGTCCGCCTTTCATGCCAACTCTCCCCCCGCTGCCCCCCCAGCCCCGTGAGTATAGGCAGGGGAGAGGGACGCAGGTGATGGGACAGAGGGATGCGGGGGCTTGGACAGAACCGGGCTTTGGGGGTCCCCCCCACCGAGCTGCAACTTACTGGTCTGCGCAGGGCTCCGGGCTGAGCAGTTGGTGCTCGTCCTCACGGGTGAAGAGGGACGAAAGTGTCCTCCAGCCCCGGGCACCCACCCCCTGCACCTGCGGGGGAGGCAGCACCGGGCTCACCGGGGACCTCCGGGTCCCAGCGGGCCCCCCCCCCCAGGACCCCCACTTCCCCCGGCCTCCTCCTCACCTTCCTTGCCAGCTGGGACACGGGGTTGGGTCCCTCCTCCATCAGCGTAGGGGGCTCAGCCGTCTCCATCAGCTCAGGGGGGTCTCCCTGCAACGAAGCCCCCACATGAGGGCAGGGGTGCAGGCGGGGGGAGGGCAGGGAGGTTGGTCACCCCGCTTCGGGGGGACCCAGGCGTGCCGGTGCCTCCCCTACCCTACCTCCTCCTGCAGCACGCCGTCTGCCCGTGTGCCCCCCAGGGTCTGCAGCACTTTGGCCTTGTAGAGCCGCCAGAAGCCCTGGGTCATGGTGAGGGGCTCCGTGGGGCCAGGAGCCTGGTGCTGTGGGGAGCAGGAGGGGTGCGGGGCTGGGCCCCCCCCCGTGCCGCCCTGGCGATCTGGTGGCTTCATTAAAGTTTCAGGGGCTGCTTTTGATGCACAAAGGGGAACCTGAGCCCGGCCTGAGCTGAGGGCATCGCGGGGGCGGCTGCTTTGGTCACCCCCAAACTTCCCTCTCCACCCCCCCTGCCCCAACCCCCCCCCAGTGCTCCTCGCCCACAGGGGACACCCAGGGCTGGGGGCACCCCAATCCCACAGCGCAGAGCAGGCGCTGGGGCTCGGCGCTCCCCCCCCCCGCCATGGGTCCCCATCTATAATTGATCACCCAGAGGGGACGAAACACGATCGGTGCCGGGACACGGTGCGCTGAGCCCTCCCCAGCTCATCACAGCAGTGACCGGGGCAGCGCAGGCCCCCGTCACCTCCCGCCCTGAGCCCAGGCCCTGTGCCCCACTGCGGGGACAGCCTGGGGGCGGCTGCCGCTGGGGGCCCCTGGGGACACGGTTGTCCCCCGGTCCCTTTCACGGCCGCGGGTGCAGAACTACGGGGCTGAGCCAGGGGGCGTGGCCTGCCGCAACGTGGGCGTGGTCTCCCGCCTCGTGGGCGTGGCCAGCAGGCTCCGCTTCGGCCGCGCCGCTTGGTGGGCGGAGCCTGCCGCTTGGTGGGCGGGGCCTGCGGCCGGCTGCGCCTGCGCAGTGCGGGGCGTGCGGCGTGCCGGCGTGCGTCCGCCATGTCGCCGCGCAATGGCCGCCGCACCGGCGCCCACCGGGCGCACTCGCTGGCCCGGCAGCTGAAGACGAAGCGGCGCCGCCGCGACCTGGACGAGATCCACGGGGACCTGCGGCCCGAGAACGCCGCTCGGCTGCTGCGGCAGGAGCCCGACCCCGACCTGCCGGGCTGCGCCCAGTTCTACTGCCTGCACTGCGCGTGCGTGGGCCGGGGAGGGGGGCGTGGGGGGGTCCTGACAGGCCCGGGGGGGGGGTCCCCGCACCAGGGGTGGGGGGTCCCGGCGGGCCCTGGTCGCGGGGGGGCTGGGGAGGGAGGGCTCTAACCCTTGGGGGGCTTCCCCTGGTGCTGGGGCTTGTCCTGGTCCTGGGGGGGGGCTGCCCTGGTCCTGGGGGGCGCTGCCCTGTCTTGGGGGGCGCTTCCCTGGTCCTGGGGGGGGTTCCTGGCCCCTGGGAGGGGGTTGTCCTGGTCCTGGGAGGTCCCTGGCTCCGGGGGGAGGGGGCTGATCCCGGGGAGGGGGGCTCTAACCCTTGGGGGGGCATTTGTTGTGGTGCTGGGGGTTGCCTGGCCCCTGGGAGCGAGTTGTCCCAGTCCTGGGGGGGGGTGGTCTGTGGCCCCTGGGAGGGGGTTTGTCCTGGTCCTGGGAGGATCCTTGGCTTCTGAGGGGAGCTCGCCCCGGTGAGGGGGGCTCTAAACGTTGGGGGGCGTTTCTTGTGGTGCTGGGGGTTGCCTGGCCCCTGGGAAGGGGTTGTCCTGGTCCTGGGGGGGTTCCTGGCCCCTGGGAGGGGGTTGTCCTGGTCCTGGGAGGATCCTTGGCTTCTGAGGGGAGCTCGCCCCGGTGAGGGGGGCTCTAAACGTTGGGGGGCGTTTCTTGTGGTGCTGGGGGTTGCCTGGCCCCTGGGAAGGGGTTGTCCTGGTCCTGGGGGGGTTCCTGGCCCCTGGGAGGGGGTTGTCCTGGTCCTGGGAGGATCCTTGGCTTCTGAGGGGGGCTGGTCCCGGCGAGGGGGGCTCTAACCCTTGGGGGGGGGCGTTTCTTGTGGTGCTGGGGGTTGCCTGGCCCCTGGGAGGCGGTTGTCCTGGTCCTGTGGGGGTTCCTGGCCACTTGGAGGGGGTTGTTCTTGCCCTGGGGGGGGTGGGTCTGGCTTTTGGAGAGGGGGCCTGGTCCCAACAAGGGGTGCTCTAAGCCTGGGTGGGGGGATCTTGTCCCGATCTCAGGAGGGACCCTGGCCCTTTGGGGGAGCTTGTTCTGGTCTCAGGGGGGACCCTGGCCCGTGGGGAACTGGTCCCGGGGGTGCAGGGGGATGCCGGGCTCTCCCCAGCCCCGCTGCCATCTCAGAGCCCCCTGACCCCCAGCCTCTTATTCCCCCCCAGGCGTTACTTCGTGGACCTGACCAGCATGAAGGAGCACTTCAGGTCCAAGGTGCATAAGAAGAGGTAAGGGGGGAAAGCTGAGCGGGGCCCTGAGCTGCCCCATGGGCCCTTGTCGTGCCCCGGAGCACGCTGTGGCCCCCCCCCGACCCCACTTCATCGGGGTGAGACGGGTGGTGGTGTCAGTTCTGGGCCGGTCTTGTTTCGAGGAGCTGGGGTGGAAGGCTTCAGCCCTCCTCTCTGCCTTCCCCGCAGACTGAAGCAGCTGCGGGAGGCACCGTACACGCAGGAGGAGGCCGAGCGCGCCGCCGGGATGGGCTCCTACATCCCCCCGAAGAAGGTGGAAGTGCAGACCCAGCCGCTCGAGGAAGTCGTCGAGATGGAGGCGTCCAGCTGAGCGCGGACTGAGGGGTCGGGGGCAGCTCCGTTCTTTGTTCTCAGCTTTGTGAGGAAAAAACACTCCCCAGCGCAGCCTGCCAGCGAGCGAACGCACCGCTCCTCCTGGCAGCCCTCCTCGCTGGAGCACTAACGAGGAGAAGGAGCCAGCGAGACCCCGGGTGCCCTCGCTGTGTGTCCTCCCTTTTTGGGGAAAGGGCAAGCTGCTTCATCCCTAAGCGCTGGCGTGACTGTACACTCATCTTTTTGCTTTTAGAGCGGTTTTAGCCTTCTCTTCTTGGGTCAGAGGTTCAGCCCGGTGAGTCACCCATTAAAATATGTCAACAAACAGGCCGGCAGTGTTGAGAGCTCTGTGTGAGCGTGACCAAGGCGCAATGGAGGGTGGCAGCCACCCCTCGGGCTGAAAGACAACCTCTCGGTGTTGTGTTCTTCCTGATCACAGAAAGGGAAAAATATTGCCAGCGTCTGTGCCAGCCCGGAGGAACGGCCTCGTCCCGGTGCTGCCGCCCTGGCAGGGTGGTAAAGGCCCCTCTGCTTTGCCCTCCTGGCAGGGGGATCCCAGCCTGCTGGTAGCAGATACGGGGCTGCTTTTTTGGGGGGGAGTATGTGGTTGAGTGAACTCTTCATCGAGCACTTGGGTCTGTAGCGAGCAGCTGGTTGTGGTGCTGGTCCTGTCTTGTTTGGGCCTCGAGCGGGGAGTGCTGGTGTCCCCCTGGCAGGGACACCTCCAGGCTTCTGTCCCTTAAAACCCAGCGCCTGCAAAGTGATTTAATCTTCCTAGAGGGCTGGGGCTGCGTGCGTGGCGTGATCAGCCTCCCCCCTCTCATGTCCACCAGCCTGATGCTGCTGTGATCCCGCCGGTGACCCTGCCTCCGCCTGCCCGCCTCTCGGGGGACTTTGTGTGACAATGTCACCACCCGCTGCTGCGAATTCCGGCAGAGTGGGTCTCTCCGATGCAGCCCTGGCAGCAAAACCCTCAGCCTGGAGGTTTGTCCCTCCTGCCGAGCCGGGGACGGGGCGCTGGGCCGGAGCGGCAGAAAGGCAGCACCACGACATAGCTGTGCTTGGCAGGAAAGGGTTTATTTCCATGCAGCCTGCCCGGATTTGTCCCCCCCCGCGCGCCGCAACCCTGGGGAGATGGAGGCGACTAAATCTAGCTGTTAGCATCTCACTAGGGGCAGCTCCGTGAGGGTTCGGTGGGCGTGAGGGGGCCGGGAAGGTTGCAGACCCCATCCCGGCGGGATGCGCCTTGGCCGGGGGGACACATCGCCGACCCCGTGGCCCCATCTCCCCCCGCTCCCGTTGTTGCAGAGGGCAGTCTGGTCCCAGCCCTCCCCGCCGCGTTACCTAACGGCGCTCGGCGCTGACCTCCTTTCCGTGGGACTGGGCTGGCTGCGGCCACAGCACGGTCCCCGTGGGGATGGGGGGGGCTGCGTGGCTGCCGGTGGGGTGGAAGGGGCCCCCCAGACCCCTCTGCTTAGCGGGGGGAGATGGAGATGGACACGGCACCAGGCTTCACTGTCTGTCTGTCTGTCCATTCATCCTCTGGTCGTCTTGTGGCTGGATCCTGGTGTCTCGCGGCGGCTCGGTCAGGGTCTCAGCCGGCAGCTCTGGAGCCAGGAGGTGGCTTCTCCGTTCTCCATCCCGGTCGTTGAACCGGCTCCCCAAAAGCAGGGACAGACGTGGGGACAGAGGCGCGTGTCCCCCAGCCCCGGGGCATCACACCGCCCAGGCGTGGAGGGAAGGGCTGGACGTGGCGCAGATCAGCCGGAAAGGATCTGCATCCGGCAGCTCCGCTCAGGCGGGGGACAGCGGGTGGAGGGGGACCCCGGCACCCCCCTGGGGGGGACCGTCCTTGCGGCCCCACCGGCCCCCTCCTCACGGTTCTGGGGGGGCCTTGGTGGGGCCGGCCATTCTCCGGGCGCTGTAGATGGAGAGGCAGAGCCCGGCGGCCGCCAGCAGCAGGGCCAGGGGGGTCAGCAGCCGCCCCCCCGGCTCAGCCCCCCGTCCTGCCGCCAGCTGCATCTGCGGGAGGAGAAGGATAGGGGAGCGCTGCGAGACCCTGAGCCCCAAACCCCTCCGGGGGCAGGGGACCTGAGGCCATACCCTGCACGTCCCCGTCACACCCAGAGGGCGATGGGGGCAGCTTTGTGGTGCCCCCCCCTCCCAGGGTGTCCAGGGGTGCTTTTGGGGTGCCCCATGCAGTGCTTGCGAGGCTCCACTTCAGCGCCCTCACCGCCGGCACGGAGCCAGGATACAACCGGGCACGGCCCCCGTGGGCGGCAGGCCTGGTGGGCAGCACGGGCAGGGTCCCGGGGGTCCCCACGGGCTCCCACCGCCCCCCCCCCCGCCCCTTGCTCACCCCTTACCTGGAGCAGACGGAAATACCCCGGGGTTAAGCGTCGGGGGCGGATGATCATGTCGTGGCGGGCAGCAGCAGCAGGGCTGGGTCGTCTCCCCCCCCCCCTCAAAAACTGCAAGACCCCCCCCCACCCCGACCACTGTGAGAGGGGTCCGCGTCTGTCGCCCGCCTGCCGGCCCCGCAGCCCCCTCGGGAAGGGCGGCACGCACCCGGTGAGCGCCGAGCAGCTGTCAGCCGCGATCAGCGCCCGCTGCTCCCCCAAGCGCACACGCCGGGGCGGGGGGGAGACGGGCGCTGAGGCGCTGGCGGGGGGGGCCAGCGCCAGCCCAGGGCAGATTTGGGGAGGGGGGGGGGAGGAAAGCCAGGCTCGGGGGGGGCAGCCCCTCTGCAGGCCTACGTGTGGCGTCCCCCCTGCCTCAGTTTCCCCCACCTGTAAAGCAAACTGAATTATGCCTGGGGAGGGGGGCTGACACCCCCCCCTCACCCCCTAAAATCCCCCAGCAGTGAGGAGGGGGCTGAGCAGGAGCTCCCCCCAGGCTCTCCTGGGGGTCTGTGGTGCCAAATCTGCCTCCTGGGGGGGCACCCGCTGGTGTCATGAGTTCTGTTGGGACTCAGCCCTCACTGCGTGCAGTGGTTGGGGACACACACACACACACACACACACACACACACACACACACACCCCCATCTCATAGTAAAGGGGAAACTGAGGCTTTGGGGGGGCTCCCTGGGTGGGTGCCGTTTCCCCAGGGGGGGTTTCGGCAGCCATGTGTCACCGTCCGGCCCGTGACTCAGTGGGGCGCGTCGTGGGGCCTCGCCCCCGTAGGGTCGTACTGGGTTGTACTGGGCCGTACTGGGCGGGCGGCCCCGGGCGCGGCGGAGGCCGTGGTGAGCGGCACGCGGGTGCGCCAATGGGGCCGCCCGTCCCTGGCGCAGGTGTGCAGCCGCTCCCGCCGCCGGTTCCGGCCTGGCCGCCATGGAGCCCGTGGGTGCCTGGGGCCCCGCGCAGGCGGCCGCCTGGCTCCGAGGTGAGGCCTCCGCGCGCCCCGGCTGCCCCCAACCCAAGGTTGGGTGGTCACCACTACTGCCCCTGGGGTGGGGGTCTGGGGTGGCGTGTCCCTGGTTTGGGGACACAAGGGGGGGCCTGGTGTGGCTGGGGGGGGGGGGGGGTGGTGGCAGACTTTTCCAGTCCCTTGTCCCTGGGGAGGGGGGGGGGTCGGTCATCCCCACCGCCTGAGCTGAGACCGGGCGAACTCATTGCACGGAGAGAGCCCTCTCGGCAGCCAGGCGTCACCCCCTGGGGTCACCCGGCCAGCAGGGACATCAGTAGGGGGGGTGTGGGGGTGTTGGGGCCCCCCATCCCGGTGTCCGGCCGGTGCTAGGACATGGCTGTGGGCAGGGCTGGACGCGGCGGTGCAGGGGTACCCCTTCGAGGCCTGGGGGCTGGCGGGGCCCGAGCTGCTGGGGCTGTCGGTGGGGACGCTGGAGGCGCTGGGCGTGCGGCGCCTGGGCCACCAGGAGCTGCTGCTGGAGGCCGTGGAGCAGCTCCGCGCCCTGGTGAGTGCCGGCACCCATGGGTGCTGCCGGGGCTCCCGCGGTGGAATGGGGGATGTGGGGGGCACCCCGGGCTGGGTGGAGGTGGGGATATGGGGAAACGTTTGGCTGGAGAGGGGGGGACACACACGCAGGGGCACCCTGGGCTGGGTGGAGGGGGGGGGGACATGGAGGCACCCCGGGTTGGAGCGGGAGGATGTGGGGGGACCTGGGGCTGGGTGAAGGTGGGGACACCTCAGATGGGGTGGAGGGGGGATGTGGGGGGCACCCTGGGCTGGGTGGAGGAGGGGAATGAGGGGACACCCTGGGTTGGGTGGAGATGGAGACGTAGGGAAACCTTTGGCTGGAAGGGGGGGACTCAGGGACACCCCAGGCTGGGTGGAGATGGGGACACGGGGAAACCTTTGGCTGGAGGCGGGGGGGGGACACGCAGGGGTACCCTGGGCTGGGTGGAAGGGGGGGACATGGAGGCACCCCGAGCTGGAGGGTGAGGATGTGGAGGCACCTTGGGCTGGGTGAAGGTGGGGACACCTTGGATGGGGTGGAGGGGGGGTGTGGGGGCACCCTGGGCTGGAGGAGGAGGATGAAGGAGGACCTGAGTGAAGGGGGGGATGCGGGGGCACCCTGGGCTGGGTGGAAGGGAGACATGGGAGTACCCCGGGCTGGGTGGAAGGGGGGGATGTGGAAGCACCCTGTAGACCCCCGCTGCCCTCCCGTCCCATGGTGTCCGTGTCCCCCCCCTCCACCAGGACACGGGGCTGGCGAGCACCAGCCTGCGGACGCTGACGGAGAGGCTGCGGGATCTGGCACAGGGCATCCAGGACCTGGTGCTGGGGGGGTCGCCGGTGGGGACTGCCCCCCGGCCACCCCCCCTCGCCCTCCTGGCCCGCGTCGTCGACCTGGTGGGGGCCGCCAAGGGGCTCTTCTCCTGGCTCAACAGGTCCGGGGTGGGTGGGGGCACCCACGGGTGCTGGGTGTCCTCTGTGCCCAGGGCTGAGCTCTCTGTCCCCCTCCCTCTCCAGGTACCTCTTCTCCACCCTCAATGACTTTTCGGCCAGCCGGGACATCGTCCTGCTCTGCGCCCAGTTGGCAGAGACGCTGCAGGCGGTGGGTGTCCAGGGGGGGCTGTGCTGCCCCAAGGCCACGGTGATGGTCACAGCTTTGGGGGGCGGAGCGGGGGGAAGACAGAAACCGGCTGCCTGCTCTCCTGTCCCCCAAAGTTCTGCCTGCTGGAGTTGGGGGAGAGCTGGGGTGGGGGGGGTTGTGTTAAAGGGGGGTGTTCCCTGTGGGGTCCCCACCCCAACTGGGACGGAGGGGGGCGCTGAGCCATCCCATCCCACTCAGCCCCACTTCTTGTGCCCCCAGGACTGCCCCGCCGCTGAGAGGGACAGACAGATCCTGCGGATTGTAAGTGCTGGGTGAGGAGGGGGGGGTGGGCATGGGGGGCCCAGTGCTGCCAGGGCCTCCCCTCAGCGCCCCCCCCCCCCCCGCTGTCACCCCCAGTGCCAGCACATCGTGGGCATCTGCGAGAGCATCGTGGGCTGCAGCCCCCCGGCGCTGCTGGACCGCAGGGCTGTGCTGCAGCGCGTGGGGCTGGCGCTGCCCCCCAGCCTGCAGGGCAGCCCCCCCATGTCCCCTGACAGCCCGCTGCTGCCCCCTGGCCTCTGGAGGAGCCCCCCAACATCCCCTGACACCCCAACATTGCCCACCAGCCCGTGGGGGAGCCCCCCCATGTTCTCTGACACTTCAACGCTGCCCTCCGACCTGCGGGGGAGCCCCCCGACGCTCCCCACCGCCCCGCTGGTGAGTCCTCGGTGCCCCCCACTATCCCAGGACCCCCCTGTATCCCGCTCACGCCTCCCTCCTGTCCCCCCCAGGGTCTTGAAATCACCTCCACCAGCTCCTGCCTGCACTTCGTGTCTGCGACCACCTCAGAGGTGAGTGAGGGGCTGCTCCTCCCAGTCTGTCACCCCCCCCCCATGCCACCCTGTCCCTCCGTCACCCCCTTTCAGCGCCCGCCGTGAGGAATACCACCCATCCCAGCTACAACCCATCCGGAGGGATCCTGTGAGCTCTTAGTGCCCTAATCTGCCCCCCCCCGACTCAGAGCATGGGGTGGCTGCCTGCAGCGGAGACCGTGCAACTCGTGTCACGAGTGAGCACAGCCCGGCCCATGGTGGGAGCCCCCCTCTGCACCCCGATCCCCCCACCCGCTCCGGCCGGTGCTGAGCGAGGTCAGGCTGCCGGTTAATGGTTAACCCCCCCCGGGTTGTCCCCAGCTGGGAGAACATGGATTAGCTGGGGGCAAGGCGGGGAGGGAAGCACCCGGAGCCGGGCACCCCGCTGCCACCCTGCCTCTGCCCCAGGCCCTGGCTGCCCACGGGGACCGCATCCTGCCCGGGGACGAGATCGTGCAGGTCAATGAGCAGGTCGTGGTGAGTCAGGGGGAAAGGAGCTCGGGTGTTGGCTTCGGGGATGAAGTCGCGGCCGGGGAAGACCCAGTACAGTGGGGGGGTGTGGGACTGGGAGGGTGTGGGGCGACGTGGGAGCTGTGATCTGCAGAATGCAGGAGCCGTGGCTGGGAAAGGTCTGGGGGACACAGGAGCCTCTGCCAAGGGGGGTTTGGGGGATGTGGGAGCTGCAGCAGGACGGGAGCTGGGGGATGCAGGAGCCGAGGGGGGGTTGAGGGATGCGGGAGCCACGGCAGAGGAGGATTTGGGGGATGTGGGAGGTGTGACTGGGGAATGTGCCGACACAGGAACCATGGCCGGGGAGATCCGTGGGATCTGCAGCCGGGGAGGATGTGGGGGCGGAGGAGCTGGAGCTGGGGAGGGTTTTGGGGGATGAAGGAGCCGTGGGGCTGAGAGGGTGCATGGGGCTGGGGCCGGGAAGCCGTGGGGCAGCCGTGGGGCCGGGGCCACAGCTCACCAGGGGGTGCGTGCAGGTGGGTTGGACGCGCGTCAACCTGGCGAAGAAGCTGCTGGAGAAGGCAAACGGGGTGACACTGGTGCTGAAGAAGATCCCCCTCGACCTGCCCGGCTCGCCCCCTTCTCCCAGGCAGCAGGTGAGTGATCCCAGTGCTCCCAGTGCGGCACTGGGCTGTGCTGGGAACCAGGGTGGGATGCTCAGAGCTGGGCATCTCCCACCATGTTGGTGGTCCCTAAAGCTCTTGGGGGACCATGGTGGGATGCGGGCTGGTCCTGACGCTCCATCTGCAGCTCCTAGGAGCGTTTTCAGACACCGCGGATCCCCCCAGCACCAGGAGCAGCGAGTGCCCGGGCAGCCCCGTGTCCCTGACCTCCAGGTGAGCGCTGTCCCCTGACACCCCAACACCCCCAGCCCGGAGGTGTTTGGGTGTCCCTTCCCAGCTCTTTTCGGGGGGGGGAGAGGTGCCGGCAGCGTGGCAGCTGCCTGTGAGCGGCCCGGGAAGCTGCCAAGAGTCTTAAGGAATTAAAAAAAAAAAAAAGTGGCTGTGTTTGTAATTCATTCACTTGGTAACGTTTTAATGGGGTTGAAACTATATTTAGACATGACCCTTCTCCTCTCCCGGAATGGAAAGGCGTGCGCGGAGCCGGCGGCAGGGAGAACCACGGGTGCCCCAAGCGAGTGCGGGGCCGGACAGAGACCAATAGTGGGACCCCCGCAGTGGTCGAGGGGGGTTTTGGCTCAGGGTTCCCTTCTCCCCCCTCCAGCGCTGCTGCTGACTTGGACTCGGGGCCAGACTCGGCGCTGGACCCTGTCACCGACGAAGAGGACAGAGAGGACGAGCAGGACTCGGTGCTGCCGGGGGCGGCTGTGGGGCAGCTGCCGGGGCTGCCCGACCACGGTAGGAGGGGAGCGGAGTGGGTGTTTGGGGACGGGGCGGATTCTTCCCCCGGTACGGGATGCTGGAGCCCCACTCGCTGTTTGCAGGTGCTGCACAGGAGGAAGCGACGTGGGAGGGTGGCACCCCTCTGGGTACCCCTCTGGGCACCCCACCGGGCTCCCCGTGCTCCCCGGGTGTCCTCGGTGCCGCCGGACTCTGCGTTGCAGAGCTCAGTCCCACGGCAGCCCCTGCCACGGGGGCTGGGGGTGCAGAGCCCGGCCAACCCCCCGAGGAGGTGAGAGCTGGTGGGAGAGAAGCGCTGAGCCTCCCGGGGGGGGTCCCTTGGGAGACAGCAATAAGGGACATGCGGGACTCCATGTCCTGCCTGAGCTGGGAGGCAAAACACCCATTGCTGGGGGGGGGTGTTCCCCTCCGAGCTCGCTGCTGTGGGTTTGTGAGTTGGGGGTCCCCGAGGGGGCTGTGGGAGCTGCTGGGGGGGGCTCAGCTAACGCTGCCCTGCCCCTCACCCCCCTGCATGATCCCTAACTGCTCATCTCTGTCTCCACATCCAGGGCAGCCCCCAGAGGGGACGCAGACCTAAAGGTGAGAGGGACACTGCCGGGACTGGGGTGAACGGGGCTGGGGGCTCTCCCAGGTGCTCCCCCCCTGCTCCCCCTTTCCTGCTCCTGACCCCCCCCACACCACCACCACTGTGGCCAGCAGGAGTGGCGACCAGGCTGAGCCGCCGGCGGGTCTCGTGCCGGGACCTGGGCCGGGTGGACTGCGATGGCTGGCTCCTGAAGAAGAAAGACCACGTGGGCTTCATGGCCCAGAAGTGGAAGCGGTGCTGGTTTGTGCTGAAGGGCCACACGCTCTACTGGTATCACCACCCCAACGTGAGTGGGGATGCTGGGTGTCCTCGATCCCCACCTGGGGGCTGCCGAGGCAGGCAGTGAACATGGCTGTGTCTCCCTCGCAGGATGAGAAGGCTGCAGGTCTCATCAACGTGGCCACCTACGACCTGGAGAGCACGAGGGAGCAGAAGAAGAAATAGTGAGTGGGGTCTGTCTCACCGTGGACATCCCAGCTGGTGGTGGAGGGGAGGATGCTGTCCCAAGGGCATGTGCAGATGGGCTCTCCTGTGTACCACCTGTATGTCCCTGCGATGATGGTGGGGTCCCCACGGGGCTGGTGGGGTCCTTGCAGTGCTGGAAGGACGTCCCAGCTCACAATACAGGAGCCCACACTTTGAGCAAGACGTGCATTGCACTACCGGTGTTACCGGGCTGGGGCTGAGGACTGGAGCATCTCCGACGGCAGGGAAAAGCCCAGACCCCCGGGCTGGGTTGGGACAGGGGGGCTCTGGCGTGGGGGAGGCTGGACGGGGGCTCGGGGCTGGCTCCGGTGCCATGTAGCTCCAGCAGCAAAGGCTTGTCCTCCTCCAGTGTGTTCCAGCTCTCCCATCAGAGGTACAAGCCCTTCGTCTTCGCTGCAGAAACGCTGGCTGATTTGAGCATGTGAGTAATGTGCCGGTTGGTGACAGCTCATGCAGATCCCACCGCACTGGGCTGGCCATCACCCTCTGTCTGTCCGTCCATCCTTTCTTTCCCCAGGTGGGTCAGTCACCTGATAACAGCCAAAACAAAGTATGCGCTGGCCCACCAGTCGGTCCCGGACAGGGAGGAAGGTAATAGGCCCTTCCTGGGGTGGGAGATGGGCTCGGTTCCCCTGTGGGACATGGGGACCCCACGGGGAGCTCTGGGCTGGGGGTCCCGGTGGGACACGGGATCGCTGGGAGCTTTGCCTGTGATTTGGGGGATATGTGAGAAATGCTCCCTGAGAAGAGGGCAGGGGTGATGCTCAGCCCTGGGGAGGGCTGGGGGGGGCAGCCTGGGGCTTCCCACTCCCACCGTCCTCCCCTGTGGCCTCCAGACTGCTACAGCGAGACAGAAGCCGAGGACCCCGATGATGAGTCCCCCAGGCACGGATTCGACTCGGTGAGTGGCCCTATGGGAGATCCTGGGGAGGGGACAGGAGGTCCTCGTCTCATCTCCCGCCTCGTCTCATCTCCCGCCTCGTCTCTTCCCCAGCCAAAGAAGAGGCTGCAAAACGCCCCGGAGAAAGCCCAGTTTTACCCGGCCAGCAGTGAGCCCAGCAGCGCAGCCAGCAGCCCCCAGGGCAGCCCCCGGCCCTGCTCGCCCTTGGGTAGGTGCTGGGGGGGGTGACATCTGTCATCCTGTCACCTTGTGTGCACCCTTTAATTGAAGTTAGGGCCACCCTTTTGCAGGCGTGTGGGCGTACTGGGGGGGATAACGCGTTGGGATGTATTTGAGTGTGAACCATGTAGTGTCTTGGGGTGCTCTCAGGGCAGGGTCATGCGTGGGGGGTTTCGAAACCCATGGGGTTTCGGGGCTCCCCCCGTGCTACGGTGCCTCCTCGTGTCACCCAGAGCCCGCCGGGGAGGATCTCGAGTGCCTGATGCGGTGCCTGAAGCAGGGTGGGGTGTCCCTCATCGGGCGGCAGCGGTTCCAGACGCAGGAGCAGTGCCGTAAGTCCTTCATCCGGCGCAACAAGAACCCCCACATCAACGAGAAGGTGCACACAGTGCGAGCCCTGCAGAGCACGCTCAAGGTGGGATCCCGCAGCCCCCTGGACCCCCACAAAGCTCCCTATCCAGGGGCAGCCACCCCAAAATATGCCCTTCCTTTTGGCAGGCAAAGCTGGAGGAGCTGCAGGCCCTGGAGCAGCTGCTCAGCGATGCTGAGCTCACCTCGGAGAAGTTCACGCGCTGGAAAGAAGAGCACCAGGAGCTGTACCAGGAGCTGCGGGAGTGGTGGGCACAGCAGGAGGGCGATGGGGGGCTTGGGGCTGAGCACAGTCCCCCTGAAGAGGCAGCTGAACCCTGACACCCCACCGGGACTTCTCTGGCACAAATCTTTGCCAAAAAAGATCACGGTGCTGTGGGAGCAAAGCAGATGCTCTGCCCGTGCCGGGGGCGGGGTCCACGGGAGAATTGGTGACATTTTTGAAGGCTCAGCCGTCAACGTGGACTTGCCACAGAAGTGGCTTCTGCTGCATCCCTTCTCCCTGGGGCGGGACATTGCAGTGACAGTCTTGCTTTTTTCAAGGATGTTTTGCCTCAGTTTCATGTTGACAATGGGGCCCTTTTCCTGGAAGAACGTGCCCCTGCCATGTACGCCGGCCCGGCCAGGGTCTCTTCTGCTGTAAATAAAACTGTGTCGACAAGGGCTGATGATTTTTCTTGGTGCTGAAGCATCCCAGCCAGTGACACCCACGCTATGTGCCACCATCCTCAAGGGGTTGTGGCACCCCTCTGTGCTCTGCTCTCCTCTCCCCATGGGCTGCTCCAGCCCAGCTGGGGGTGATGGCACCCACTCATGGGGTGTAGGGACAGGGACGGGCTCTGATGGCGTTATGAGGCCAGGAAGGGCAATGAAGCTGGGAAGGTCCCCCAGGGAGGACTGGGCTGCTCTGGGAGCTTTATGCAGCTCACAAGGTGCAAGGGGAGAGCGTGGAGCTGGATGGGGAAGGAGATGTGGTCACCCTGGAAATGGAAGAGTCCCTGTGCCACCCAGCCCCTTACAGATGTGCTACAGCTGGGTATGGGGAAGCTCTTTATTTAGCAGCAGCTGGAGAGGCTAAAAGCTGTGTAAGGATTAAAGCACAATCAAGCAACAGGCAAGTGAATGAAATATTAAGACTGAAAAGAGGTAAAGATGGGGAACGGACCAATCTTTTCCACCCAGTGATGGTCCAAGGAGTGCCCAGGGGTGCAGCCATGGTAGGAGGCTGAGGAGCTGCTGTCACCTCGCAAGCGAGCAGCATCATCCTGTGACGCTCGCACCAGGAACCAGTCTGTCCCAGCGCCTTAATAATCCACCTCGTAAGGGGCAGCAGCCGGCCTCATGACAAACCCCCTCTTCCTGCAGAAGCTGGTGGCCAGGCAGACACCAACCAGCACCTCTGCCCCTCCACCACTCCAGCCCAGGTCCAGGTCCCCAGGTGGAAGCAGTCTGCCGGAGGGGTCTGCGGGCTGGCCAAATCCTGCAGCACCCGATGAGCCACATAGGAAGTGGCACCCAGGTACACGGTGCCTGCCAGCATCAGCAAGAGCCCAGCAGTGGCCACCGGGTTGGGCCCACCAGTGTGCCCCCAGCAGGGCCAGGGTGTACGCCAGGGTTCCCAGCAGCAGCGAGCCCACGGTGGCCGCTCTCAGCACCCACATGGGCCAGAAATGGGCTGTGTCCTCCAGGAGGGCGCGACAGGCTGGGCCCAGCTGGGCAGGCGCCTCCACGCAGCTCTCCCACAGGCCATCGCTGAAGAAGAGGTCGCGGGGGTAGCCAGGCCGCTCGGGCAGCTCCCGCCACTGCGGGGTGGCCGTGGCCGCCAGCAGCAGCACCCAGCCCATGGGGGCCAGCGCCAGACCCCACACCAGGGATACGGTCCCCATCACCGGTGAGGCCTCGCTGCTGGCAGTGCTGCTGCTCCAGCCGCGGCTGGCCCTGCCCGGGGAGGGAAGGTGACCCCGCACCGCACGTGAGGAGCCCTGACGTGGCCGGGCATAACCAAGTGCCCAGCGCCATGGCTTCTCCACCGCCACCACCCAGGGCAGCGCTGAGCTTTCCAGCCGAGTGGGCAGAGCTGGGGGCGGCCCCGGGGAGCCTGACGGCCTGGGCTGGCCGGGGGAGGCCCTGAGGGGGCGGTGGAGCCTGTGCGGTGAGGGAATGTGGGGGCAACGGTGGGGCGGGGCCCGACTGGGCACCGGGCAGGGTAGGCCCCGCTGCACTATGCGGCCTGAGGCGGGGCGCGGTCCTCCCTCACACACCGCCCGGCCCCGGCGGCGGCGGCACTGCGCAGGCGCACGGCAAAGCCCGGTGCCGCGCTTTCAGGCCCCGCCCTACGGGTGGCTGTTGGGCACAATCTTCCTCCGCCAGAAACCGTCGAAGCTGCGGGGCGGGGATCAACGTTCCGCTGAGCCAATGAGAGAGGGGTACGGGCGGGGCCGGCGCGCCCGATAGGCTGCGGGGCAGGGAAAGGGCGGGCGGGGCCCCGCCTTTTTTCCCTCTGCCACTCCCCCCTCGCGGCTGTAACGGTCGCGGCGCGCGGGGCAGCGCGAGCGGGGCGGCGGAGCCAGGTGAGGGGGTCGGGCCTGTCCCGCCGCTGGGCCTCACGGGCCCCTCCTGTGCTCCCCCCTCGGTGAAACCATCCCTCCTCCTCCGTACCGGGCTGCTCGGCTCCCCCCCGGCCCTTCCCCTCAGGGACTCCCCTCTCCCCTTCCCCTCAGGGACCGGACCCTCGGGGTCAGGCTGCGCCTTCCGGGCGGTTGGGCCCCCTCCTCATCTCCGAGGTCAACCGCCTTCCCCACTCCGCAACCGAATCACTCTTCTCCCTATCCCCTTCCCGGGGGTGAAGGGCTGCCCCCTCCCCGCACCCAGGTTTCACATCACTCCACCTACCCGCTAATCTCTCCCCCCTCCGCCGGGTGAAGCGCTGCTCCCCTTCTCTTCGTGACCCACCGCTCCTCTCCCTCTTTCTCCGTTTTTCCTTATTCTGCACGTTTCTTCCCGCCCCCTCTGCAGAGTCTGCCCTGTGCCCGCTGTTGGAAGGGGGTGGTTTGTGTTGTGGTGGGGGGGCGTCCTCTGGGGGTGTGTGTGTTTTTGGTGCTGAGTGAGGTGGGAATGCTTTGGTTGCTTTGTCTGTTTTATTTCAAGAGAGTGTGCTGGGATTTCCCTGTTATGACTGTCTGTCTGTAGTGCTGGAGACTGAGATTTAAACTCAGGAATTTCCGAAACATAACCTGAATTAAACATGATAAGCACTATGTTTGGCTAGAAGTGTTTTATTTCTTTGCTGTACAAGTAAAACGCTACTTCTGATTCATTATCTATCCTACTGTATGCCCAGTGTCTATCCTATATTGTAAAATCTGTATATATATACACGTTTTCTAAGAATTAATGGTTTCCATGAGCTCTTTGAATCAGTTAAGCAAAAATCTGTAAGAGATGGTAATCGAGGATTTGGTATTTGACTGGTGGAGAGGAGAGCGGCCTTGAATTTCTACAGTGAAGCCCGAGAGCTGTAAATTATACTTGCATCATCAGAGGCAGGAAATTCACTGCCTGAAGTACTCAAACAAGCAGATAAATTAAACCAAAGCTCTGGATAGATAATGATTGCCATTTATGGAACAGCAGTGCTAAGTTTTCAATGACTGTATTTCTGCATGTAGTTGCTCAGTGACCTCTACAGAGGGCAGAAACGAACTGGTTTAGAGTTAAGACTTTTAAAGGGAAATTTTTAGTCTCTATAGACATAAAGCTGGCGTGTAGGTACCATGGTGACTGATGCTCTATAAATAACTACGATGGGGATAACACATGCCCCAGCTGAAAGGCGCTGCCGAACTGCTGCATACCTGGAGAATTGTGCAAACAGGAACTCTTCTCATTTCTCAGGCATGAAGAAAACCTACAATAACTGCAAGGAGGTTTTAAGTATCGCCTCTGTTGCTGCTGGGATGAAACAGAGAGACCCTCAGGAGGAGATGCTAATTAAATATGAAATATTGTGTTACTCTGAATGAAAAGTAGCTGATCTGTATGTACCCTTCGCTTGGTTAGTGGGAGCAGGGTTTGGTTTATGCTGATTTAAAATATGATTTTTATTTATTGCCCTGTAGTTCACTGGATAGATAAGATGGCTGCTCTTGAGAAACATCCAGAGCTGAGGCTCCAGCAGTACAATCCATCGGGTAAGGACAGTCCTTTCTCTAAAGGCCTGCTGCTGTCAGATCCTGTTTCAGTTTCTCTCAGGAGACATATGGCTCTGAGAAGAGTTCTTTAACAAAAGCTTTTTATTAAAAAAATAAAGTCTTATTTCTGCAAAATAAAACAATTGCATGAGTATGCAAGGGTAGAGAATCATTTGATAAAGAACCTGTCTCTTGAGCGATAACTGATAAATTGGGAAGAGTTTTTAACAGTTAATGCAAAAACATATCTTTACCAGTGTTGCTGTGTGCTAATATTGCTGCTGCTCTTAGCTTAGTGGGGAGCATCAGCTGGGTATAATGTCCGCAGACTTATCAATGGGAATATAATTTACTGCTTTTGCATTCTGACTTCCAAAACAAGACTGATTTTCAGTCTCCTGTTGATATCATTTGACTTCCCTGTGCTTGCTGCCATTTCCTTTTGCAAAAAAAGATTTCTTTAGTAACAATACGGGGAGTGAAGCAAGGATCAGTTTGGATTTGGTAGCACAGGTAATTAGATTTGGCTTTTTCTCTCCAGATCCCAGCACCAGCCAGAAGAGTAATTTCTCGGAGACTGACTGGAAAACACCTATGTTGTCTGTGAAGTTCCAGAGCCGTGTCAGTCGCTGTTCAAGCGTGGCCGACAGTGGGGATGGGGGCATTGGGACCTCCTGCTCAAACAGCACAGAAGGTGATGGTCAGCATGGGATCATACAGTAACACCCAAAAACTTTAAGTTTTCTTAGAAGACCGAGAAGCATTAAATAGCCCCATATTACAGAACCCTAGAATGTAAAACTTGGGGAAGAGCAGAATCTGTAACGATGTTTGGAGACTATTTCAAAACCAGTGCCCCAGTACACAGATACGTTTCTTGAAATCTAAACAAGTGATTAAGGGACTTGCTGTTTCTCTAAGCTAGTTTGGTTATCTTCTAACTGTAGTAAGCATTTTTAACTGACTGGAAGAGCCACCTTGGTGATTTGCTCGTTCATAATGACCAACAAGTGATTTATCAGCAAGTCTGTTGTGTGATTTTTATTATTTTTTTAATGAAATAATTTTTAGGTGCCTCCAGAGACTTCAGATGAGTGTACCCTTGTGCCTAAGTCTCCTCAGTGTTAGAGGTGTGTGCTTCTCACTGAAGAATGCTGCAGCCTTGCCCTCAGCTGAGGCACATTCTGTGATTGTCCCAGCAATCCTTTCCACCTGTATTTTCATCTTCATCCATGAAAGTGATGTAAACCACTATTGATTCACTGATTCTTCTTTCAGCAGTAAGGAAGTTTGTGGTGTTCTTTGAAAGAATGCACTTCTCACATTCATTTGTTTCACAAGCTGCCCTGAGCCTTTTGAATGAGCCATAGATCTTAATAATGTGTGAGTTGAAACGAAGGCTTTTTAGAAAGTCTGGCTTGTGGAAACATTGCTAGAAATATTACTAGAGCACGTGTTTAAATGTGCCATCTGGCCTCTCTCAGGATAATAAAACATCCAGTTGCACGCTGAGGGCGGGGGAGATAATGATGGCCCTCTCGGAAATTGCCCTTCTGAACGCTTGTGATGTTTTAGTCTTGTTTGTAAGAGCTGAGGCTGAGTTGTGGCACTGACAGCTGGCCGAAGCACACTGAGTCTCAGGTCAGTATGTTATTCAGAAATGTTGTTGTGATGACTCTTAGCACACTCAAGGAACCGATTGCAGCATCTGCACGTGGCATGCTGGTCAGAGAACTCGAGTTCCTGATAGTGATACTGGGGTGTAAATTTAGGGGCTGTAAAAGGAAATGGTACTGTCTCTTCTGTTTGCCAAGGTGAACGTGCCCGCGACTGCTTGGTAGCATGCTGTTCTCTGGAGTCCCTAGGTACAGCCAAGTAATGCCTAAGAGATTTTCTCCCCCTTCTGTTCATTTTTCGAGGAGATGGTGTTGTGCCTTTATTGTGATACTTTTCCTGCAGTTTTACAGTCTTTGCAGAATCTGGTTTCAGTCATATTCAAATTGTAACCTTTTATTCCTTGTAACAATGCTTTGAGGTTACGAACAGGTGGAAGGGTGACCTTGCAGTACTGATGTTGGGTTAAAGAACCATCGTGTGGGGATGGGCCTTCAGCCAAACCCAGGAAGAAAACAAGTTTGTGTATGTGGGAGAGACCTGGAATTACTGCGATACACAATGTATCGGGACGCGGACTGGGAACTTTGCTGTTTGCCTTTCTCAGCTCTTGCTGTTGCTGTATTGAAATCTGAGAGTTGCTAAGAATAACCCTGTATTTCCATGTAGCCAGGTTTGGTGCCCGTCTGACAGGACGGGCTCACGTTGGGGTGCGTGCGCTGAACTCTCTCTCATTTCCTGTGGCAATAAGGTGACAGCCATTGCTCTAGCCTCTAGAAAAAGCTCTTTTGCTGCAACGTCCTGGAGGAGTTCGAAGGTCAACTGCTTGGTGATCTAGTGTTCAGCTATGTTTGAAGCTCATCATGGGCTTAGTGAAGGCTCCAGTTAGCTTTGGTTACGGTTCAGAGTCGCTGAGCTGTGGGACGGGCAGAACAGAATCAAGGTCTCAGTGTTCAGCTGAGTAAGTTTCAGCCTTTTTATTCAATTTAAAGGACTTGATTTCTAAACCTATAGAAAGATAAGCTTATTGATTTAAGATTGTACTAGAGTAGCTTAAAAACGAGGGATTAAAAATGTGTACTGAACTAAACTTGGATTCTCCCTGTGATTTACGGTGGTAGGAAAATGTCAGCATGCTCCTGAAACTTGTAGTGAAGGGGAACGTAGGTGTGCCTTAGTCTTGCTGCTGCTGCTTAGGAGGACATGTTCAGGGGGAAAATAATGGGTTTTTAAAATTCTTTCAGAAAGTTCAGTAGAGGAGTGTCTGTTCGTGTAAAAATATTTTCGGGGTTGTAATTAGAGCATCACTCTTCCTCTCTCCCTAGACTTTTGCAATTCCAGTAACGGTTCATCATTCCAGCCCATCAAAACCCAAGTGACCATCCCAACAGCCCATGTTATGCCTTCTACATTGGGTGCCTCACCCTCCAAACTGTGCACTGCAGGAGACCAGAGCTGTTCGCAGAGTACTTCAAAAACTGCTATGCCGGGTTCTGCTTCTGAACACGCAGGGCTTGGAGATTTCAGTGCTGGGAAGCCTTCTCAGGTGCCACCCAGGGATCTCTTGCGTCTCTACGGGACTTCAGGGGAAAATGGTTTTGAGCAATCCTGGCATCCTGTTTCTGATCACATGAGAACAGAAGATACTTGGAAGTTTGACACCCCTGCCATTGAGCGCACCCTTAACCAGTCTCTCTTTCTGGATAGTTTGTGCACTGACCCTCTCCACAGATTCCAGAAGTTCAATCCAAACTCTGGGGCAGCTGAGGCAGGAAAGGACCATTATAAGGTGCTGCCAGAGAGTAAGCAAGCGGCAGGGGCTAATGGAGTCTGTGAGCTCCGGGACGGAACGTGGCCGAGCGGGAGCAGACTGATGCCAACAGGATTCCAGGCCAACAATTTCTTTTCAAAACCTATAACTCCTTCATCTCAAGCATGGATGCAAGAAAGCTGCACAGTACATCCGCACGAGAGGGTCTGCGAGCTCAGTGCTTGGAAACAACAGCTAGACAAAGTGCGATTGCAAGTAGAGCAAATGCAGGTAGGCAGCTGCTTGTGTGAATGTAGGAGTTTGAAACCCTTCCTGTCTCTTTAGTCGTGAATCATTGTCCCAGAGTTATGAAGCAAGAGGGAAAATGTCTTGTGCTTCTCCCTGTCTTTCACTGAAAGTCTCGTAATGATCTGTTTTTACAACATGTGGTGTCACGGATATTATTTGACGTGCTGCTTATGTGGAGCAGCCCTGTATTACGTTACAGCACTGCACAACGGGTCAGATCAAGAGGTGAAATATCCTGTCTGCTAGAAACTGCAAAGGAAAAGCATGTCAAGAAGTTCTTAAAAGCTTCTAGAATAATTTTATTCTGTATCTAGAGTTAGGAAACAGACTCTGGTTGGTTTTTTTTTTAAAGATGCGTAAAACTAACTGCAGTTTATTAGATGGAAACCGTTTGTTTATCACCTCCCACCAGCTGTACCCTAATGGAGACAAATTGTTTCCAGTGAGCTAGCACAGTGATCTAAAATTATTTGTTAATCTCCAGTTGTGCTTGGGCAAAGTTACTTGTTCTTGGACATCGAGGGAGACCGAAATAGCTGTGTCCTGGCATGCAGATGAGCACACAGCGTGCAAAATAGCTCTAGCAATGTTGCAATTACCTCTATGGAGCA
This sequence comes from Pluvialis apricaria, assembly GCA_017639485.1. Classification (NCBI taxonomy): domain Eukaryota; kingdom Metazoa; phylum Chordata; class Aves; order Charadriiformes; family Charadriidae; genus Pluvialis; species Pluvialis apricaria. The sequence goes on along the minus strand of CM030027.1, from coordinate 4,417,424 downwards.
CAAACCTCTCCCTCCTCATTTTGTCTCCTCTTTCAGTTACAAAATGGAGGAGCATGCCACCATCCCTCAATGTATTCTCCTTCCCTGCCTACATCTGATCCAGCTCAGTGGATCAATATCCTGAACTCCAATGAAAACCTACTCAAAGAGAAAGAGCTTCTCATTGACAGGTGAGAGTTTGATACCGACATGGGGCTTAAGGACTCCAGTGCATTTTCTTTTGGAATGGGAGGGCTTTGAAAGTACCAAGGAAAGCTCGTATCTCAGAGTCCCTTTTACCAGATTGAGGTTTTTTTTTTTTTTTTTTTGCAAAGAACAATATAATGACCTTTGAGAACAGCCTATTTTTTTTTCAGGAGCTTTCCTCCCCTGAATCCTGAAGGGTTCAAATCCATTTTGGTTACGGTTTTCTGTCTTTTATAAGGTATAAAGATTTCTGTTCGCATCACGATTATCTGGCACGTCAAAACTACTGCCTTTTTGCTTGAGGACTTTCTGGGAGCTCTTTGAGATCTTTATTTTAAATTTGTTCTTTGTGAGTTTGGGCTGGCAAACAACATTTCTCATACCTAATGCTAGTGGTCTGTAAGCTTTTTTCGAAAAAGTGAGCCCTAATGAAAACTACCTTTAGCATTTGGACTGTAAATATTTTTTCTGCTTGCTCCTTTTGAGTCCTTTGATGTCTGTTCATTTTACTCATAAGCTCCGCAGTGGAGTTGGATCCTCCAAAGCACACAAAGTTTGTATGTTTTATGTATAATGATTGCTGGGGCGGGAGGCTTTGAAGGGAAGGGAGGGAACAAAAGTTAATACTAATTGTAAAAGGAAAAAAAAAAGTTGAAATGGGTGTCTTTCAGATTATTTCTCTGCAGTTCAGCTGTGAGTTGCAGAGTTGTCTTTATGTTCTGTTTGTCACTGTATGGAGCATTAGAGTTGTGGTGGTACTGTTCATGTTGTATTGCTCTCTACTGTATGCTTGAGAACAATGTATATTTTTACAGACAAAGACAACACATATCCCAGCTGGAGCAGAAGGTCCGGGAAAGTGAACTGCAGGTTCACAGTGCCCTGCTTGGCTGTCCAGCGCCCTATGGAGATGTCTACATGTTGAGAATGCAGGTAATTGGGTGCAACAGGGTGTCAGTAAGAAATCTGATGAATCCAATGGTCCTACCACTTCTCATTAGGTGTTTCCTGAGTAGGAGGGCTATGCAGAGTAAAGTTATCCTTTGTATGGCATCCCAATTACCTGTCATCTCTGAGGTCTTTTGTGACTCTTGAGGTTTCAAGCCCTGAAGTACTTCTGTTTGTTTAGAAGCTGTGCTAGTGATATCAGTGCTGTCAGGCGTTTGCAAGTGCTATTTCAGATATTGCAGTGTGTAAGATGAATGTTGTTTGGGAATTAGGAGGACTGAGAACAGCTCTGAGACAGCACAGCTGCTTAGTGCCAGTTTGTAACTAAGTGAATTCATAGGCTGTCTCTGTTTGCAGGAGCTGCAGCGGGAGAATACGTTTCTTCGAGCGCAGTTCACAGAGAAGACTGAATCCCTCAGTAAGGAAAAGATTGAATTGGAGAGAAAACTGGCTGCTGCAGAGGTGGATGCAAAGCTGATCCGGGAGTCACTGAAGGAAACTGTGCAGAAACATGCAGAGGAGTTAAAGAAACAGGAAGAAAGGGTATGATTCCATTGCTCTAGAGATGGGAAGGTGTTTTTTCTTTGAGAAGCCAAAAGTCAATGTAGTGTCTAGATTGAAGTTTTCTGTGGCAGTGTGTTATTGCAGGTATTTTCTGATCCTCTTGTAGAGTAATGTGGTTTATAAGCAAAAGCCCTTCCTCCTGCAGTTAAAAGTATTTCAGTACTTCCTCTTTAAACCAGAGAAGAAGCCTGTCTTTAGCTGAGTGAGCAGAAATGCTGTTGAGTTAGGGTGATACTGTATTTTGGTGTTGGATGCTGTACAAAAAGGTAAATGAGTGGGCTTACAGAGGACTGAGGAATGGATAAGAAATTATATAAACTAAACTTGTATACAACTGTCCCTGCAGGTAAAGGGAAGAGACAAACACATTAATAACCTTAAAAAGAAATGCCAGAAGGAATCTGAACAAAACAGAGAGAGACAACAGAGAATCGAGACCCTGGAACGGTACCTGGCTGATCTACCAACCCTTGAGGACCACCAGAAACAGAGCCAGAAGGTGAAACTTTCTCTGATTTGCTATGATAGCTCTTCACATACTTGCTCAGATGACTTTTCTACAGATAATCCTCTGTGCAGCTGCCCAAGTAAAGTTGTGGTCTGGCCTTTTTGGAGGAGGAATGTTCTGAGCTATAGCTGAGAATTGCCACATAGGTAGTAAAAATCTGCCTTGCGAATGTAGTTGAAACATGGTGTGTGTGGTGAAACCCCTGGGAGGTCTCTAAAGTCTTGTGATGGTCTGTTGCAGCTGAAGGAGTCTGAACTGAAGGGTACTGCTATGCAGGAAACAGTGCTGGCACTGGAAACAGAGCTTGGAGATGTCCGGGCTGCTTTCAGGGAGCAAGAGATGCAGCTAGAAACCCAAAAACATAAGGAGCTGGAGCTTCTTTCCACTGTGCGCAGGTAAAAATTGGGAGGATTAGAATAAGCTTCATCTTAGCACTGCAGTAATTGCTGCACAAGAACAGTGATGATTCAGCACAACCACTGTCCCACCTGTCAGGACCAGGTTACCATGGATTTGTGATGATTACGCGAGTGCTCGCCAAAACACCGTGTTCAAATTCTGAGTGCCAATAGTGGAGGATAGGAGCAGAACCAGGTGGCTGAAAGAAAGGGGGCCCCTGTTTTGTCACCTGGGTTTGTCTCTGTCCTCAGGTTATTGCTCTCGACTGTAAATCCTTGCAAAATGGACCTGTGTAATCCGCAATTGTTGCGTCTCTGCAAATGTGCCAATATCATGGGTAGGGCTGTGTCCAGGGAGAGGGACTCCCTCCTTCAGCCCATGCCGTTTGCAAGCTGGGATGCAAACAGGGCAACACTGAGATCTGATATGAAAATCATTTGCTGCCTCATTGTTTAGTGAGGGAAACACCCTCAATAAAGCTGGCTTTCCCATGGTGTTCTGCTAATTTCAGCTTGCAGGATAAGGTGCAGCAGTGTGTAAAGAATGCAGAGAGAGGACCCCCTGCCCAGGACGGGGAGAGACAGAAAATAGAAAATGACACTCTGAAGAAAGAATGCGACTGCCTCAGGAAGGTAACAGGCTGTCCCAATGGGGAATCGCACGTTTTTCCTTCCACTGAGTCACACCAGGCACTAAAATGAAATCAGGGACTTTTGCAGTCATAGGCAGCCACAATTGCACTGAAGCAGCAGTTCCTGGAATTCCAGACTGAGGGGTGTTAAAAGCTGTGCTTGGTGTGATAACTATGCACTCCTGCAGTAATACTGGAGAGGAGTTGCAGAATGCAGAAGAGGGGAGAGGGAAACCACAAGAATGCAACTTCTCCAGTCTGGTTTTAGCTGATAATTCTAATGGTGGTTTTTATCAGGTGCCTTTCATCAGTGAATCTTAAGTCCACTACTAACAGAGGTAGTGATTAAAGCTGTAAGTGGACAGGAAAGAGAAGGAGAGGGGATGCTGTCCTACTGAAGGAGAAATCCTGGAGGTATTACTGAGTCTGTGTGGCCAGTTCTGATGCCTCTGCTTTTGATTCCAGATTGTGGACAAACAGCAGAAGAAGATGGAGCAGTTGTCCTTGCAAGTAAAGGTGAGAGGTGACTGCAGGGGGACCTAGAATTCAGAATCTGCTGTGAAGTGGGTTAGACTTAGTACTTTCCCGTGGTCTGTTCCAGAACCTGGAAGAACAGGTGGCCCAGGAAGAGGGGACAAGCCAAGCTCTGAAAGAGGAGGCGATGAGAAGAGAAAATGCACTGCAGCAGCTCCGGACTGCTGTGAAAGAGGTCAGAGCGAGAGTGTTTAGAGTGCCTGAGCATAGCAGTTGAATGAACAATGGATTGTCTTTTAGCAAGGCCCTTAATTTGCAGTCAGCAGCACAACCTCTCCTGCTTCCTGCTAGTCGGTTGCCCCGTCAGTTGCTCTGAAAGGAGCTCCTCTCTGTTCAAAAGCAGGAGGAGAAAGGCAGTTTCTGCCCTGGGAACTTCAGCTGGGGCTGCGGGTTGTGGTGGAAGACACTGAGCTTGCCAGCTGGGGGCAGCAAGGTGGCGAGCTGGAGTCCAAACTCGACTACAGCCGTGGCTGAAGGACAGGGCTGAGTCCCACTCTCAAGCCTGAAGGAAGCCAAGCACAATGGCAGGCCTTGAGGGAAGGGATGGCCGGTGTTGGCGTAAGCAGCTGGTGCACAATCTCCTGGAAGCTTATTTTGTTGTATCATGCCTCAGCAGGGACAGCATAGTGTCATGAGGTGCTTCTTGGTTCAGCCTGGAGAAGAGAAGGCTCTGGGGAGACCTTATAGCCCCTTCCAGTACCTAAAGGGGCTCCAGGAAAGCTGGGGAGAGACTCTTGATCAGGGAGTGTAGCGACAGCATGAGGGGGAACAGTCTTAAACTGAAGGAGGGTAGATTTAGATGAGATATTAGGAAGAAATTTTTCCCTGTGAGGGTGGTGAGCCCCTGGCCCAGGTTGCCCCGAGAAGCTGTGGCTGCCCCATCCCTGGAGGTGTTCCAGGCCAGGTTGGACGGGGCTTGGAGCAACCTGGGCTGGTGGGAGGTGTCCCTGCCCAGGGCAGGGGGGGGGGAACTGGATGGTCTTTAAGTTCCTTCCCAACCCAAACCATTCTATGATTCCTGTCTGAGCCAGGAAAGCCAAATGCTCACACCCTGTAGGCCTGATACTCACTTATCTGATGAGAGTCTGGAGGGCTTGATGTAAGCCTGCTGCTCCTGTCATCATCGAGCAGTTGTGTTAAGTTGCTTTAAGTGTGCTAGTTCTGTACCGAGTAACCAGTGATCTGCTGCGTCCCTTTGTGCAGCTCTCAGTGCAGAACCAGAATCTCATTGAGAAGAACCTGACCCTTCAGGAACAACTCCGGCAGGCAGAGCTAACAACCCAGCCGCTGCCTGCTGAGACAGCCTGCCTCACCCAGGAATTGCACAGCGAGCTGGCCAGTTGTCTGCAGGATTTGCAGTCTGTCTACAGCATTGTCACTCACAGGGCTCAGGGAAAGGATCCCAACCTCTCTCTGCTCCTGGGCATTCGCTGTAAGTATCTGGAGTGATGGCAGAGCAACGCTTTCAGTTCCTGTGCTGCGGCAGAATTAAATAACTCGTATGTAATGTAGCATGGAAGGTTCTCATCTTTCTGGGATTCTGAACCTTCCTTCTGTGGTTAGCTAGCTCTAAAGGTGCATGCTGTAATAACTAAATGTTAAGTAGTACCTCTTGCAAATGTGCTTTGTTTTTTCTGGCTCACTTGCAAATGTCTGTGATCCTTGGTCAGAATTGCATGCGAGGTAACTCCCTTCTCTGACTCCACAGTTGTGCAATACTCTGCTGCTAAGGAGAAGGACGACTTGCTGAGCCCTGATGGACTTGCCAAGAAACTGGTGGAGGTGAAACAGCTTCACAAAGAGGTGGAGGACTTAAGGACGGCAATATCTGACAGATATGCTCAGGACATGGGAGACAACTGCATCAACCAGTAAAGAACACTCCCCAAAGTAAGACGGGAAATGAAGACTTGAAAAACCTCAGGAGTCTTAGCGCTCCTACAACCCAAAACCTATTCAGCACTTTACCGTCCTTTTGCTCGGGTACAAGTTGTGTGACTTATCCAATCTGTGAGAAATCAGGGGGTTTGTTGCCAGAAGTGTTTGGCTGCTGACTGGCTAACTGGAATCGTTCAGGGCTTCGGTGTTGGGCTTTGCAGTAGCTTTGATCTTGTGGAATGTGTTTATGCTGTGTTTGCTGGAGCTGGTGTGGTCTCTGACGCTGGGAGATGAATTCTGAATTGCCTTCCAGGCATGTCAAATGCTGAACATGCAAATGTGACAGTTAAAATCATCACTAAAAGGAAATGTATGCCCTGGTCTTTCTGATAAATTCTCTGTGTAGATCCTGTGTGACTAGTAAGACCAGAGGATTATCAGAGTGTTCAGGGGATATCTGTGGACTTCATAGGTGAGCAGGTGTGCCAGTTATACTAGTGTTAATTACATCAAGGTGCTACAGGCTCCTCAGATCCTGTGTGCACAGTTCTGGCTTGGATGCTTGTGTTCACGGAGCAGGACCTGCTTTGCTCAGGTAAATGCAACCGGACCCTTTCAGTCGCCAACGGAGCTGGGGGATAAAGCAACACTAAAAGAAGACTCTGAAAACGCTCCCCCTGGGCGTTGTTACCCCAGAAGCCTTAAGCCTTTTATCCCTCCTGAAATAGCACTCTGAGTGTGGGTATGATTCAGACTGCAGAGGAAGTGGATTGACGCTGAAGTGCCTTAATGTGCTAGAGAAACCTCCTGTCCCTATGCTGCTTCGTGCCTAATGCATCTGCTGGCAGGGTGAGGAACTACTGTTTCTTGTAATAGCCTTTAGAGCCATCACAAACAGTTCTGGGGAGCCTCGAAAGTGTGTAGCCCCTGCCAGAGCCACAGAGAGCCCCTGCACCCCTGGGGGACCCCGCTGCAGGCCAGCGGGGAGACACCGCTGCTTGGCTCTCTGCTTGCTAGGGAGAAAGCCATTCTGGTCCTAACAGGGCAGGATGGTACAGCTGGATCCGAGAGCTCTCCCTGCTGCCCGCAAGGCATTGACCATTCGGGCTTTGTCGTAGACCTGCTCCTCGTTCTCTGGGAGCTCCCTGCTCCTCTGCTAAGTAATGGGACTTCTAAATAAATCAGCACGTGATGCGGTTCACTTTGTCACAACCCTCTTTCACCTTAGTGGCAACTCGTCCTGGTACTGAGTGCTTCCTTGTGACAATGCTGTGGTGCTGAGGGTGGCACTTTTTTGGTTTTCAGCTTGAGTTAAGAGCAAGATAAGAAGTTGGTTATATAATGGGGGGGGAAATACTGCTGAAACTTCTGTCCGTTTGGTTGTTCTTTGTTCACGTTGGGGCTGTGAGCCCTCGGTTTCGGAGAAATGCTTTTGTTATTCCTTTGTGTTAAAATTTAAGACCAAATCTGTTTTGTTCTTAGTGTTTGGCCATTGTGGGTGATGGTGGCAACAAACTGTTTAGTTTGCTGTCCCGAGCTACCCCCTGCATGGCACGGGGAGAGAGCGCAGCAGCATCTGCCGGGCGGCCAGCTCTCTGCTCTGTTCTTGCCGCATCTGGTGCATGACATTTCTGGCTGTTTCTGTTCCCAGGCTGCTGCTGACATATACTGAGCTAAATGTGGGCCAAGGCTATTTCTTGAAGTCGTTTGTCCTGGCTGCTGGGAGCTCTCTAAGCACTGGGGTGCAGAGCAGCACCAGCTGCGACAGCGGTTCTCTCCCGCAGGTTAGCAGGGTGCTGTTTAACACCATCCGTGTTCTCTTTGGGGTGCAAGATCTAGTTCCCAGGTGCTGTGCAGGGACGCGTTTGCCCTCTGCCCCTGCAGAGCTGGCTGTGAAATGGGATCGCGGCTGAAACCCCATCTCGGCCGACGCTCGGAGCCTCGCGCCTGGCCCTGTCCCAGCAGAGCTGCGCTGCCCGGGTCGGGAAGAGAAATGTCCCCGCGTCCTCCTCCTGCAAAACTGGACCCGTCTGGCTGAGGTGGTGATCCCATCTGCTGTATGTGACTGCTGCTCTCCATGCAGGGGGAACCTCGGGTCTTTCCTTGAGCATCACCCCGCACAGGGCTGGGCCACCACCGCCTTCTCGCCCGGTCCCCTTTTGCTCAGCGCGTCCCCCCCTCCGTCGCCTTGCGTGCGGTGTGTTCACACCGGCCTTTGTCTCACCCCTTTTTGTTTGTATTGAGTATTTTGAGTATAAAATAAAGCCGCTCTACTCCACTCGTGCGAAGCGGCTCCGTGATGCGGGGCTGGGGAGGAGGGGGGGGTGCCGGGGCCGGTCCCCGCCGAGGCCGCATGCCCGGGCCCGCCGGCCCCATTGGTCCCCGCAGTCACATGCCGGGCGGTGGCGGGGCCGCCCGTTCCTCCTTCCCTCCCTCCCTCCCTCCCTCCCTCCCTCCGCCGGGCTGTGAGCGCAGGGAGCGGCCGCGATCGCAGCATGAGCACCCTCAAGGTCTACAGCACCTCGGTGACCGGATCCCGGGAGGTGAGCGGGCGGCGGGGGCTCCGGCGGGGCAGGGTTGGGCGTCCCCCCGGCTTCTTCCCTGGGGTGGGCGGCTCTCCCCCGGGGACCTGCGAAGCCTCCCGTGCACCCCGCCCCATCCCGGGTGTCCCCTCCCCTGCTAACGCTGCATCGTCCCCTTCTCCCCTCCCCAAATCCATCCCGCGGTGCTGGGTGTCCCCTCCTCCACAGGACCGAGCCCCCCGGCCAGGTGGGGTCTGGACCGTGGCCCGTTGCTCCGTGAGCGCTGTGCTGAGTGCGGCTGGCATGTCGGGGTGCGTGCCCGCCCTTCGGGCTCCTCTCCAGCTCCCCATAACCTGCCTTTCCCGCCCGGGTTCCAGATCAAATCCCAACAGAGTGAAGTAACCAGAATCCTCGATGGGAAAAACATCAAGTACGAGCTGGTGGATATCTCCCAGGACAACGCTCTCCGGGAGGAGATGAGGGCGAAGGCAGGCAACCCCAAAGCCATCCCACCCCAGATTGTCAACGGAGATCACTACTGTGGGGTAAGGCTTGTGCCCTGCACTGGGGATAAGCACGCTGGAGGCTGGGTGGTGGGCAATAATCCCGTCCCCTTCTTTTTGCTGCAAATGGTGTCGAGATGCCTTTCGGAAGGCATTTCTAAGGTGCGTGGACAAGGTGCTGCCGGGTTAACGGGCATTTGGAGCGCGCTGGCTTGTGAAAAACGGGACCCAGGCAGGGGGACTCTGGCTGACAGTGGGCAGGGGGACTGCGCTGTGCAGGGCTGTCCCCTGTCATCCTCTATGTGACTGTCACTCGTGCTGTGAACCAGTTTGTGCTGCGGCTCAGGGGACCCCATGCTACCTGACTGGTGGGAGCGTACCGCTCACTCTTGCCTTGTGAGTGACTGCGTGGCTTTTCCCTGCAGGATTACGAGCTCTTTGTGGAAGCGGTGGAGCAAAACACCCTGCAGGAGTTCCTGAAGCTGGCCTGAGCCCCGGGTTCCCCTCCCGTCCTGGACTCTACCTGCATTCCTGAGCACCCTCATCTCCGACCACCTTCACTTCCAGGTTGTCAGCGCTGTCCTGGCACCATGACCTGTATCCCAGCATAGGGAAACCCATGACCAAAACTACTCATTGCAGCTGCCTACAATTCCCTCCTGCCTAACCCTGATAATCATTTCAGAGGGATCCAAAGAAAGTCTGACGCTCGCTGCTCATGGCCTTTGAACAAAGCTGGGCCTGGCTCACACCGCAGCTTCCAGTGCCTCTGTAAACAGCAAAGCCTCTGGGGCTGTGTGAAGTGCAGCCGTCCGTCAGCCCTCTCCTCTGCAGGGAGAGTTTCTGCTTCAGGAGGGAAGGGCTTAGGGTTGCATGTTACTTCCCACTTCTCCCAGTTGCTGTTAAAATTGTAAATTCTGCTGCCTCACTTCCTCTTTCTTTTGGTTTTCTTTTTTCATCTCAACTGCAGAGATTATGGCAACTAAGTTGATTTTTTTTTTTTTTTGTTTTGTATTAATTTAATGCAAAAATACTGCACAAAGCTGGGGTCTGACCACCCACCACGGAGGAGGCCGGGGGCAAAGGCTGGTGTCACTTGGCAGGCTGCCCGGGGGGATGGATGGGCCTAGAAGTGAGACCCATGCTGCTCCGTCTGCCCTCTGCCGCGATGCGGTGCCAGGGCTCCCTCGCGAGCGTTAATGGCTCAGGGCTGCTCCAGAACAGCTGATGCTCCAGCTGTCTTATCTCTCCTCTTTGAGTTGGCTTTTTTGCAACCCGGACCAAGTGCATTTTGTTTTCCTGCCAAAAAGCAAGTTTATAACCAGTGTTGTCTTCCGAGATGCTATTAAATGTTACTGTACCTTTCACATTGGTACTTGTGCGTTTCTTTTAAATTTGGTTTTATTTTGACTACAGGTTAAACGCCCTACGTAACGGTTCTGAGTCATTTCCAGCTTAGAGAAGCTGAGTCAGTTGTACTTGCTGCTGCAGCCTGACACAAAGATCTTAACACCTTAGATTGCTGCTGCTAATCAAAGGCTCACAGGATTTGTCTGAATATCCTGCAGCGCGGTAGTGACAGGTACCTCTCTCAAGCGTTCCTCTCCTCTGTGGGGTAAGAATGGCAGCCTGGGGGAGGGACAGCTTCAGCCAGACACAGGAGTGGAAAAAAAACCAAACCCAAACCCTGGCACAAAGTCTTACCTGGTCAATTATAGACCAGGATATAGAGGGGCAGCGGAAAATGCTGCCCTATAGGAGGGTCCCCTGTACACTCCTATACCTGCTACAGGTGGAAAAAGGAGGAAACTAACTTAGAGCAGTGGGGAATGAGTCACTGGTCACAGAGAGCCCGTGGAAGCGGCTGATTTGCATGAGTGGCGCTTCCTGTATTTGAGTTGTGCAGGGTCCAGCTCTGGTCAGAGGGATGTGGGAAGTGTTCTGGGCGTCCTGTCCCCTTCCACAGCAACTGTGCCTTTGAAATATTAATGGAAGCGGAAACTGCAACTGAAATAAATGGTTTTATGGGGAGCCTATAATGAGGGCTGGGTGTCTGCTAAAAGGGAACCTGCCAGAAGGCGCTGCCTCGCACAAGTGGGAGTGTCGTCAGCTGGGAGTCAAGTGGGAGCTTGTCACAGCTGAAACAGGAAGAATGTGCTGGGAAAAGGGGCCTGCAAAGCACAGCCCCGGCTCATGGGAGAGGGAGGAGGATGCTTTACTCGGGGTTCAGCAGAGAAGCAGCAAAGGGATTATGCTCTTCTCCAATGACACGGTGTCCTGTTGCAGCATCCAGCTCCCGGCTGCAGCAGGCCGCCGAGGGAGGGAGGCTGGATGAAGGCTGTTGAAGGCGGGCTCGGCGTGGCTGTGAGCCTGGGCCCTGCTGGTGCTGGGGGCTGTCCAAGGGGAAGGAGTTGTTCACGTACAGGAAACCCAGTAGCAGGATCTCCTGGCTGAGATGGGTCTGGCTCAGTCCCAGCATTGCAATGGCTCAGGGCCTTTTGGTTTAGCTTCACCAGGGACCGTATAACTGAGCCTGTTTCTCTCGTGGTCAAAGTGCAGTTGAAGTCTCTGGGGAGCAGCTGTGTGTGGAAAGCGAATTGACCCTGGCTGTTCGTCTGTCCTGCTGCTATAGAGAATCCCTGAGCCCAGCTAAGCAACTGCCCGGCAGCAGTGTAAAGCCGGCGGCTTTCCCTGGGCGGGGATCAGCCTGTGTAACCTTCAGCAGGGGTGAGAAACCGGGCCTAGGGTTTGAGCTGACAGAAATGCCCCTTTCTTGCAGAAAAGCATCCACCTGCGAGGCAGCAGGACTGGGCCTGGCACCAGTTGCCTCTGAGCTCTTCTTTCCATCCCAGGTAACAGCGCAATGACACTAAATCTGGAAAGACAACCCTCTCCTCTCTTCCCAGCCAGGGGAGGTTATAACACAGCTAACGGTGCAAGGCAGCTCCTTCCTCTTGCAGAGCTTGGCGTGAGTTGTTAGGCTGTTTGCTGCCCTGAACCCTCTTGTTGGGAGCGGTCTCTTCTCCGCAGCAGCAAGGAGGCATTGGGGATCAGGCCACATTCCTGCAGGCTCCTGGAGTTGTCCGCGTACACCCTCTGGGGAAAGGTACTGATGATCTCATACGAGTCGGAGTCTCCACCCCTAGGAAAGAACAGCACAATCTTTCCTACATAGAGGATCCCCCAAGGTTTTGCTGAGATGCTCTGGCTGATCCAGCTGCGGTTAGGTAAGAGCAGGAGGAGAGACTGTTTCACAAGCACAGGCTGAGCAGAAAAAAAGGGCTTCCTGCCCAAACTGCAAACAGCCAGGCACAGAGCGGCTGTTCCAGGCTGCACAGCTGCAGTGGGGAACGAGGCTCTTGCATCCCAACAGCAGTGAGCTCATTGTGGGCTCTGACTGAGGCCAAAGCTACAGCCTGCAACAGCAGTGGGAAGAGGGGAGAGCAAAGGGGTCCCCTCAACCACCTGGAACTGTCCCCAAAGCCCTTGGGCAGCATTGAGTGTGTTGGGATATAGAGCTGGCTGAGGAAAGGCTGGTGGTTGTCCAGCAGCAGATCCATCAGCCAAGCTGAAGGCTGCAGCTCAGCTTCCAGGCTCCACCAGCGCCTTGGGGAATGGTGGTAACAGGCAAGTGCTGCTGAGCAGCTGGAAGGAGGGAAAGGCAGTGATGGACCTGGGTCAGATGACAATTTTCAGAGGACAAAAGAGGCTTATCTCTGCTGCTGCGTCAGCTTTTGGGGAAAGGTGGGGATTAAATGCTGTGAGCTAAGCGTGACCCTGGCAGTGCTGCCTAGAGAGCATCTCTGGTGGCGGAGCTAAAGCAGCAGAAGGGTGCCCAGCAACTCCTGGGGCTGGGACTGTAACCCTCAGCCTGCTCAGCTCAGGCTGATCTGTCTGAAGCACAGCTCCAGGGCCTTCAGCCGCAGGCGAGAAACCTTCCCTGGGGCTCTACGGAGCGAGGAGGGGAGGAAGTCCTAGGCCTACCTGACATGGGCAAGGTGCTGGCGCAGGTCCCCTATGGTCTCTGTGAACAGCATCTTTACGATGTACGTCTGCTCCCCGCTCTCAGATTTGATGCGGAGGGTGCAGACATCGGGCACAGAAGCTTCAGCCATCTTCACCCTGGAGATTAGAAAACCTCGTCAACCAAGGAGTGAGGGCTCAGCCAGTGGCAGAGCCTGTGAGCTCTACTCAGCGGGCAGAGCCTCTGGGCTGCCAGGGTGATCCAAACAGGGGGAGAGGTGTTTCAGGTCTGGGAATGTCCTTGAGATGAAAGAGGCCCAGTCTGACTGCAGGTGAGCAGACTGGCCCGCAGACTAAACTGCTGCTTTGTTTTCACTGCTTAAAGGTACCTTGGAAAGAGGGTTGCTGACCTTTTTTAGCTTTTTCATTTTAGATCAGGGCTGTCTGGTAAGTACTTTGTCCTACTTTTTTGATTAAAAATAATCTGCTTGGGGTTTTTTTCATTAGCTATTTGGGTCTTGTCTTGCCAGAAGACTATGAGTGGAAAAGTGTTGTTAGTGTGACCTCCCACTTGGGCATCAGTTTCCTGAAGGAATTCTCTCGTTTAACATGATCACAAACAGCTTTTTAGATGGTTTCAAACTCTTAGGCCTTGGCTTGCTCTCAGGAAAAGTATTTCACAGCAGTAAGTAAGTAATATTTTGAACAACAGAAGCTTTTGTTAGAGATGTAAATGATGGCAGGTTTACCATGAACAGTTCAGTGGTCTTCCCAAAAGACCAAACTTGGCTTTTTTTTTCTATATTTCTAAGCTATAAAAGGGGTGAGTCCATTTACTTCCTCAACTGAAACCCCTGAAATAAACCCTCAGTGATGAAACAGGAGGAAGATGAGGGAGAGCCTGACAGGGCAGGGATGAAGGGGCTGTGCCGGTACCTCTCCAGCGCAGACAGCGTGGGTGTCTCCACCAGGATCTCTTTGCTACTCCGCACCCCACCAGAGCCCTGAAACCAAACCAGGTGAGCGTCACCACTGCCTGCTCTGCAGAGAGCAACCAGTGCCAGGAAAGCCCAGCAGCCGGTGCCAAAGTGCCACGTGTGCTCTGGTGGAGCCTCTCTGGGAGGAGGAGGTTATGCAGAGCTGAGAGGCCCGAGGAGGGGATATGATGCTGTGCAGGGGCGCTGAGCCCAGGGAATCGCTGCCGGCCTCATCCTATGGATGTTTGAGGGGTTCACTCGTACCTGCTGTGCTGCTCTGGCTGAGCCTCGGACACCAATCACTTCTCCGTGTTTTGAGGACTTAGAAAACTTGTTGAGAAGCTGCTCCAAGGAGAGTTTGGGACCTGCCAGAGCAGAGAGGAGATGTGTCCACGTGCAATCTTTTTGACAAACGACTTTTCCCCAGAATAGGCTGATTTGGTGAAACGTGAGATCACAACAACCAACAGGGAGAGCTCTAACCTCCCTGAGCTAAGCTGAGGCTGGCTCTTGATCTCCACTGTTGAAGCTTGTCCTACTTTCTGGCCCACTGATGTTTGTCAACATCAACAGTGAGCAACTGTGCAGCCTCTTCAGCACACAGCTGGGCTGCATGACAGGTAGAAACCTCGTTAGCCCTGCTGTGAACAGGAAAAACTGAGACTATGACAATTCTTACAGGCTTGGAAAGTTTTTCGTCTTGTGAGGCTGTATTTGTAGGTGTCCATTCCTTTTTCTATGGCAATTATTTTTTTTTAACTACTTGGATAAAGGAAACATTTAGCACAGCTTCTGTTTGTGAATGGCCTTGAGATAAATGAGCAAGTAGTACAGTTTTATATAAACAGGAAGATGTTGCTGATGGGCAATGTACGTGTTTGAGTTATTTAGTTATGCATGTACAAAGCCACTATTTTCTGTCTATATGTCTGACTGCATTTGACTTTCCAACCATGACAGCTATTTCTTACACAGACTGCTAGAGTCTAGAAGCAAAATGAGGAATCTGTGGCCTCACCTTATGTCCTATATTCTCTTATGAAAGTCTGAAGAGGAATCATCCCATATTCAGTACAGTTATGATTGGTCTGGCTTGAAGATGTCTGCCTTTACGGAATGAGCTTGTAGGAGAACCGAAGGCTGTTTGCAAGCTACCCCATTCCCAATCTGCAGGGTTCCCTCAGCACCCTTTGCTGATAAAGGGGAAGCTAGAAGGAGCTTGACCTTTCAGAAAGGCACAGGGCATATATGTTTTTGGAAACCTGATGATCTTCTGGTCTTGTATTATTTGTCACGTTTCATTCTTTAGGAGGATTTAATGATGAGAGGACACCACGTGTGCTTGCCTGGCTGCCAGTTCCTGAAGCAACACTGGGACTACAAGCTCAGGGCTTGGACCCAGAAGTGTTGCCTTCCTTGCTGAGACCCTACACGTTCCCCTCCTACCAGCTGGACTGCCCCGGTAAGGTTTTGATTCTCCTCTTTGGGAGTTAGCTGCATTTTTTAGGCAGGCTTAAAAATTTACCTGGGATCTCAGTGGTTTCCTGCACCTCGCTTGATTTTGAATGGCCAACCACTTGGCCGTGGCCAGGAAAACTCCCTGGAAGGTCTCTTTTCCGAAATACCATGTCCCTTCTGTCAGTGACCTGTTGAATTAAGGCCAACTGCCATAAGCAAATCTGACTGTTGCACGAGCTTGTTCTCACTGCATCAGAGCACAATAACCCACAGGAGCAACAACCAAGAGTTGTAAACCCCAAATGAAACCAGGAGAGCTGCTTCCTCAGAAGCTGCTCCAGCTGTCCAAACTCAATGAAAAGCATTTTCAGCTCCTATAAACTCTCTAACAAAGCAAATCCTGGCAGATCCCCCAAGTCCCTGGGATGGCCCCCCCAGACCGCAAGGTAGTTGTTCACCCATCTCAACAGCCACTGGGCAGCTGCTCCTTTCCATGAGTTGTAAGAAATGTGCTTGGACTTCACCTTTCCTCCGTGTCTGCTTCCACACTTGAAAACACTCTCCAGGTGGAAAGGGATGGGAAAGCAGCAGGTTGGGGTGGAGAGGGATTTGGCAGTAAGAAGCTGCAGTGGGGACTGTCAGATGGCTGTAACACACGGGGAAGGCAGAGTGCTTCCCTGAGGGCCCCAGCAGCGGGGAAAGCTGCATAAATAGGGGCAGTCTTTCTGCCTGGGTTCCACTTATGTTCCTCTTACACCTGGCTGCCCATATCTCAGGTGGGTACACTCTGTGGCCGTATTTACCCCAGGTTACTGTACTGTCCTGTGGCTTCCAGATGTGGCCAGCTGTGCACAGATTATAGGGAACCATGGCCACAAGAGCTTTGCACATTCCTTCCTCTTCCACCCGACTTTCTAACTACCGCAACTGCCAGCTCACTCCGGCTGTCCTGACCTCATACTCGCCCGTGTAGTTGTGGCCTGCTTTCTTCGTGGCAGTGGGTAGATGCACCCCTCTGGTTGTGCCTGCTTACATTTCGGGTGCACTTGAAGACCTAGATTAGAGTCCTCTGAGGCGCTCTGCCTGCTTTCTGCCTGAAAATGTGGCCTTGGCTTTTTGCCAGTTCCGAGAAATCAAAAAGTGGGCCCCAAAAGGACCTCAGGTGGCCAAATCCATTTAAATTGTGGCAGAATAAACTCTCCCAACATTCTCCTTGAGAAACACTTGTTCAATCTGTTTTTAAAAGCCTTTCCGGGGGAACTATTTGAGAACTTTTTTTTCTTCTTTTCGTTACGCAGCTCTTCAGAAGCTGCACGTACTACTTCTCTTCTACAAAGCCTGCTGTGCTCTTAGAAGTCTTGTTCCAAGCCAAGATTCACTGAGGCAGAGAAACCATTCAGTCCTGATGCCGAAATGCTCACTTAACTTCCTGTAACAGCTCTAGCAGGTGCGCTCCCAGCCACCCTTTCCCCGAGACAAACACGCACCGAACTATGCTGTGTTCAGAAACCTCAAACTTAATTTGCCGTTGGGATCGTGCAACAGATTGGTGAAAGAAATCTGAACAATTTTCTTGGGAGGCAAGAGAGCAATTTCTTCCCAAAAAAGTGATGAATAGGGTTTTGCACTGCTTACCTGCAAAGGAATGCCTTCTGGGTAGCGTGTCTGCAACTCTGAAGGGAAATAGCCATCCATAATATCCTGCAGGCATTGCTGAAACAAAATGAGAACTCGTGGTCGTACCCCAGACTTTCTGTTTATCTCATGACTGATATATTCCTTCTGGGCTGCTCCTATTTGCGCTGTTGTTGCAGTGAAAAAAAAAGTCTGCATAACAGACCCAGAAGCTCCATCTCTAAAAATTACTGCACAAAGACGTACTAGTCTTTAAAGGCACCAGGGGAGCACAGGTGAGAAGCTGGAGGTCTCAGTAACTGCTCCTTTTTAGGACTGGGATGAGCTCATGAGCCCTATTCCCATACATTCCCTTTCCTGAGGCTTAGTGAAGGACAGCAGGGTGGTACGAAGTCTAATTCCTCTACAGACCTTTCCATACCTGTGTGGATGGGTCCTCGTAGGGCCGAAAGGGTCCATTGAACATGACGATCCCATTTTGATACAGCGTGAGAGGAAGGGGTTCTGGCTGCCTCAGCCGAGCACCCCCAGGCATGTGCTCAATTTGAGAAATGCCTTCTCCAGCCAGCACGTTCAAATCCTTCACATTTTCCAAGATTAAATCAAAATCGATGTGGTGTTTGGAAACAACTGCTTCACCTATGGCAGAAGGATCAGAGTTACAGGGGGAAGGGGATGCCAGCTAAGCAGCTTTCACCTCTGTGTGGATGCGTTCGAGATGCGTATGAGTCCTAACGCTTTGGGGATGTTTGTGGCGCCTCTCCATGCTTTGCCTTTTGCACTTTTGCAAAGTGTGGTGCAACACGGCTGCTGTGGTGCAGCGCTGCCAGGTTTACATGGGTGTGTGCAAAACCACAAGGGCAGGGCAGCAGGAAAACAGCCCTCTTGCTACAAGCTCCAGAGCTTGTAATAACTCCAGAGCCAGCTACAGATGCAGCCAGCTCTTCAAAGACCACGCTCAGCTCCGTGTCTTTGTAATTTCAGAAGCGTTATGTTGTCCCTTAATGTGGTGCTGTAAAATGCAGAGTGAGGAACTTAACTAGTTAGATTAACTAGATAGGATAAATGGATCAGGGCAGACTCGCTGAATAACAGTGTAAACACAGCTGGCTGCCTGCTGCTTGCCACCAGCAGATCGCTCACTCTTGCTGGGGCACTGCTAAGGATGTTTATCTGGGTGCTTGAGGAGGGTGATAAGGTGAAGCAGTAAAAGAGTCAGGATGGGGCAGACGAATGAAATCAGAAGAGGAAATGAAAGAAGAGGTGTAGGCAGAGGTAAAGCCTTTGGTATTTTCTGTTCTGCTTTTTTACGATTTGATACAGGAGGGCAAGGGAAACCTCCTTGAAAAAGGGTAAGTGAGCTGAAAACAATGTAAATTATTTCTACTGCTTCCCTGGTCTTCTACCCATCTAAGGGAGGGAAGGATTAGTTAGCTAATATTTGCATGATGGTTAGGAAGCAGCATTAGTTGTACAGCCCAAATATTAGTCTTTATTTTTTTTCTCCATTACCACTTCCTAAGAAGCTGTTGCCAAATATGCTTGGACCTCATACAGCACAATCAGGTCTCAATTAAACCACTCACGTGGTGGTTGGGAGGAAAGGCAAACAATACTCTCTGATGGAGCCAGACAATATGGATAAGTTACTACAGCTACTATATACACAAAGCATCTGATTCCGTTTTCCCCTCATTTTACGTCAATGTTATTAGCGCAGTCAGGCTTCAAACGCTTAGAGTATGGGAACTCTCCTGGAAGCAGCTGCTGCAAGGGTATCCTTCCAAATGGCTGAGCC
Organism: Pluvialis apricaria; assembly: GCA_017639485.1. Taxonomy (NCBI): domain Eukaryota; kingdom Metazoa; phylum Chordata; class Aves; order Charadriiformes; family Charadriidae; genus Pluvialis; species Pluvialis apricaria. Next base: position 4,398,920 of record CM030027.1, on the reverse strand, counting down.
ATCAGGTTCTCTCCCCTTCCCCTAGACAGGGCTTACAAAATTTAGGTATATAAAATACCAACGTTCTGCCTGGCTTAGCTCCGGTTAAATTGTTCCATGTCTCTGTCCCTGAAACGGACTGATGTGAAGACCTCAGCACAAGATCACAAATTCTGAAGACCCAAATTCTGGGTCTTGGATGCTTATCTACTCTGGGGGAGTATTATACTTTCTCTAAGCATGCAGCAGGAGCTAGGATAGCTGCTTCAGCAACGAGTGCTGGTGCTTTACCTGGCTTCCAGAGACTCCTTGCTGGCAGCTCTTCTTCATCCTTGAGCGATTCTAAATCTTCCAGCTGTTCATGTCTTTCTCCAACCCAAATCAGACCATAGTCATTTAGAAACCGCTGTAAGAGGAAAGTACAAATCAGCGTTGTACACCAGAGCTTTGGAAAACTAGAAACAGAAGCCTGAAAGTGGTCAGCTGGGACTTTGAGAAGCAGAAGGGGAGGTGAAAGAGGTTTGTCTCAGGGCTTTTTGGCCCTGGCAGACCAACGGACTCACTGGCAGGACAGGCAGATAGATAGCTCTACTAGTAGCAGGCAAAAGGGAGAATGAAAGTATCTGTAGTGACACAGTAATCTACCAAGACTAGTAACTGCAAAGAATATTTCTACAGTCCTAGAAATCGAAATGAAGAGGCTTGAAGGAGGCACAAATGTTTGTATATTAAAAAAAACTTACTGCCCTGTAACTCGCATCCAACCTATTCTTTCTTTTCAGAGGGGTGAGGTGAAGAATTGTGGTGATCAAAGTGGTAGCTTGAAAAAAGACCAAGCAGCCTGGGACTGCAATGATCTCAAACCAAAGGTGCAGATGGCTTAGGGCAAGTGTCTCACCTCCATCTCCCAGACCTGGGTCTGCAGCTGAAGGCACCTAGTTTCCAGTTCCTCTGCTGTGGATGGGTCAGGAGCATCTGAAAGGGAAGGCTTGCTTTTTCTATGTACAGCCTTGAAAAAGTGTGATAACTAACCCGTGTCACACAGCGCAGATGCCCCAGCAGTACCTGCCTGTACCGTTAAGTGAACTCAAGCCCGTACAACACAGGAGCTGAACACGAGCTCTGCATGCTTGTCCCTGACAATTCAACCTGCAGCAGTTTGATAAAGATGCCGATAGACTAAAAGATAGTTGTGAACAATACTGGTGAAGTTTTATGCTGTGGGAAGCTGATGTGAGCAGTGCTGTTTGCAATTATACAATGAGAATTGCTTGGCTTACTCAGTCTTAAGGGATTTATTAAAAAAATGAGCAGGTGTCCAGTAAAGCTGGATCCAGAAACCTAGGCTGAATGGCTAGAACATGGTGAGGTACAAAACATGTTTGTGGTTTTACGGGCATGTTGTTCTCTGCACAGGAAATGGAGAACTTACCACAGCTTTGTGCTAACAAGGTAGTTTAGCTATGGTAGGAAATGTGTCAGGGCTCAGCTGGAGAACTGCTGGATTCCAAGAAACTGAATGGTGGGAGAGACCTTCTTCAGTGACTCACTCAAAGCTGTGTTCAATTTAGAGTTACGCTGCCTTACAGGACAAGTGAGCCTGAACCTGTAATACTGTTCGAGGCTCCAAGTAGATTTTTAGTTTTGCTTAGCTGTGAGTAGTTCTGTTTTTCCACCCTGTTTGAACTCTGCAGTATTTACCATTCTCTTTGTCCCACCATCTGCAGGTATCTGTGTGGTTGGTCGAGGCATGTGGAAACTTAGTAACCCACAGAAAATAGGTCAGGAAATAATGTTTTGCGCTGCACCAGAAAAGCTGCGTAGCAGAGGCAAGTGTGAAGTGTGGATCTGCTTTGGCAAACGTTACCACCTCTGCATAACTGATACCACTCACCAAAGAGGCTCTTGGGCTTTTAAGGCAAGGGTGGCTCAGAGAGGTCTCCCAGCCTGCTCTGTTGCAGTACCAGGAGCTCTGTAAGCTCTCCCACAGGTAGGAGAAAGGTGCCAAGGGTAGAACAATTTTTACCTTCTCCTTTCTGAAGAGTCTTCATCTTCTCTTCAAGTTCAGCAATCCTCCTATCCTTCAGGACCAGAACAAATAATGACCTTGTTTAGTTCCTTGGCCTTCGGAACCTTGAGGCACAGTTTGTGTAATTAGTCCTGGCTGGGTGAGTCTGGTGCAGGTACGCTCAGAGACAAGCAAAATAAGGGTCAGAAAGGCTGTTCCACCTCACAAATACCTTAACTAGACTCAAATGAGGGGTGGGATATAAATACACAGCTCTAAGAATAGCAGAGGGACACGCTGACCTATCTCCCCTTCCTCCATCTGCACAAGAGCTGTAGGCAACCACGGGGACTTGCGGCGCTGTGCTTCCTGCTCAGGCACAGCTCGTGCTCTGACCTGCAGTAAGTGGCTGATCTAGAAATGAAACCAGCATCACTGCAGCCACCTCTTTAAAGAAAAGAAAGGGTATTTATTCTAAGCTGCAAGAATGCAAGAGGTCTGCTCCAGAATGATTCTGCTGTATGAGCAGCTGTTGTTTCAGAAAGCAAAAGGAAGAAAAGAAAGGTCTGAAGTCAAACAGCTAATGATATCAGTGAAAGGGTGCAGAGAGTCTTTACTTTGAGAAAGTCACAGCAGGGACTGTCCACTCTCCCACCCCAAGGACTGATACAAGTGCTCTGTTGCTTTGCAAAGGCTTGTTTGTGCAATTAACAGAGTAGGCTACAGATTAACTTGGTTTAGCCCAAACTAGGTCCGAGCAGGTGTAATGCTACTGTGGCTTCAGCCATCAAGGCAGGGCACAGAACAGGTCCAGTAAGGGGCAGGATTTTTACCTTCAGTTGGATTTCTTGTGCTTGTTTCTCTATTTTTTGTTCCAATAGCGTGATTTTTTGCATCATGGAGGACATGAGGTCCATGTCAGTGCAAGCTGCGCCTGAAAGCACAAATACCTGTTACCTCTCTAAAATGACGATTGGTATTGGAGGCTCATCTGCACCGTTGGGGACTCCACACAAGAATTCCTGTTCTGCCATGGCAGGTAGGACAAGGGTACATTTTGGGGCTACTGGGTAGAAATCCCTTGGCTCCTGACTGGTAGGGACATGGCTGTGTAACCGACAGCACACTGTGTATGCGAGAGGGGGACCACAGGAATTAGCCCTGGCCTTGGGTATTGAGTCCACCAGACTGTCACTGAGAAACTGTGATGGCCCAGAATCCCCTAATCATTGAGGGACTTTACCCTGCATGTTCTTTTTCAGTGTTGTCCCCCTTGAGCAGGAGGGGAGACTGCCTTGCACTGGATTCTTTGTCCTAGGAGACAGGCTGTTATCTTCTGAGAAGAGGCACGAAGAGCATGAAAGAAAGAAAAAAGGTCAGCATTTTGGATACGACTTCTCCAAAAGCAGGTAAAGAAATACTGGGGTTACGCTGAGGGAAAGAGAGGGCAGGAGAAAGCAGGGTGGCCCAGTCCATTCACTCCCACAAGCACTCTCAGACTAATTAATGAGTGTATGTGTTATGAGCCAGGACCCAAGGGAAGGTACAACCTCAGCAGCTGGGAAGAGCAAACACAAAATGGAGCTTGCAGAAAGAGACCATGACACTAGTACAGAGCATTGTGCCCTGCACAGCAAGGCAGAAAGTGGTAATATTGAGCTATTTTAGCAAAAAGCACAACACTGGGATCAACAGAAGCAGCAAACTTCACTGGGAGTGGAAAGGGAGTTTTTGCTTTTAGATCTAGTAGGAAGGATGTGACCTAAAATGGAACTGTAAAAGCAGATGAGGCTCTAATGTGCTCTAGGGCTTGGTGAGGATGTGGGAACCTTTTGTTACTTATCTGATCTTGGAAACATGTAGGAGAGAAAGAGGTACAATCATTGCAAAACATGTAGGATGGTAAGAAAACCCTTACCAGTGAAGGCAATGAACTTGGACCACTCTGCACTTTTAGTAAAAATAAAAGGTGATAATATGTAAAAATAAAGCATAGGTTTATAAACTTTGGGAGGATTTGCCTGATGGGCGTGTTTTTAAAAATGTAATTGAAAAGGCTGACCAAAAAAGCCCCAACTGTATATTTTTCTCATCGGCCCATCTTCCCAGCCCATATACCCTTGCTTTGTGGGCAGAGTGGGTGTTCACACACCCACTTGTAGTAACAGGTAAAATCCTTGAGCTGTAACCTGTGAAAGCTGCCTGAGAGCAGATGGGGGGGGTGTGAATCTGGGGTGAGTGAGGCGCAGCGGTGCCCGCTGCCTCAGGGCAGGAGCAGGTGAAAGAGCCGACGCTTGTGATGCCATTGCAGCTGCAGAAAGCAACTCTTGTCCTCTTGAAACTGAGGAAACGGAAACACGATACGAACCCGTGCAAGACCTGACTGACCAACATCCCCGGTACCTGCTGGGGACCGATGCTGGCCAGGAGGCAGCAGGTAAGAAATGTGGGGAGTTTTATTCGAGCTGGTGGTGTTGCAGAGCCTGTCACTGTCATGTGGAGCCCTGTGGGTCCCCAGAAGGCCGGTAGCGATCACCTTTTTGAGGGATCGTTGGCAAAAAGGGGCTCAAAATAACGGGGGTAACCGGGTATCGCCCAGGGGTGCCTGTGCGTGTAGGCCCTGGGGGGGGCCCGACGTGGGTGGCAGCGCTGGGGGCACCCGGCGTGTGCTGGGGGGGAGCAGCACCGTGTGTTTGGGGTGGGGGGGTGTCCCCTCACGGTGTGTGGGGGGTTCCCAAACCGCGGGGGGGTTCCCCCCGCTCCCCTTTCGCTGCCGCAGCACTCACCTCGCGCTCAGCGCGCCGCCGCCATCTTGTTTACAGGCGGTTGCCACGGCGACGGAGGACCGCTGCCATTGGCTCAGCCCCGGTCACGTGGAGGGCGCGGCACCCTGAGGACTACACATCCCAGCATGCACCGCGCCGCCCCCCACCCCGACCCCGGCTATGGCGGGGAGACCCCGGCGGTGGGAGCCGGGCCTGGGGCCCTGCGAGGGCCCCTACGGGACCCGCCGCCGTCCCTGCTGCCCGCCCCCTGCGGTGCCACCGGGCCCCAGCGCGGGTCAGCGGGCTGCCCCGACGCCACCTGGGCCTGTGCTGGGGGTGATCCGGCCTCCCGCCCCGTGGCGGGGCCTTCCCGGCCTCCCCGAACCCGCGTCTGGAGGAGGGATTCGCCGGGAGAAGCCGCCGCCGTTTGCCGCTTGAGGCCGGGGACTGGATTTCGGCCAGGCCGAATGGCTCCCTGCCTGTCCTCTGCCCTGCACACCGGGCACGGCCGGCAAAATGGTGCTTTTTGGACCTCCGTTGACTTCAGAGGGCTTCAAACGTTTCCCGGTGCTGGGGCGGGACCCACCGCACGCAGCCATGCTTCTTTTCCTCGGCCACCCTCTGTGCGCCCGCACGCAGCCATGCTTCCTTTCCTCGGCCGCCCTGTGCACGCCCGTAGCTTCAGCTCATAGACGTGGTCTGTGGCGCAGCCTGACCTGAGACATCACAGCTCCTCCAGATTTCCTCACCTGCCTTTCCTGTCTCTGTTTTCTAGCAATGCTTTCCCTCACCCAGGCACTACCATACGCTTGTTTTGCCTCGGTGATGCTCTGAACTCCACCTGGCGCTTGCTGTCATCCGGAGAGCCTTCCCTGCGCGTCCTCCATCCTGCCCGCTGCCACCGTGCTGTTCCACTCTCCAGAGAGCTTGGCCTCGACAGTTGGAGAGGGGCAGAACGGGCTGATTTTTAGCACCTTTTATGGGATGTTGGCTGTCCACAAGAGACTTTCGTTCTGACACTTCTGTGAAGTGCAAAAATTAACTAAATTTGGTGAAGCTTTGTCACAGAGGAGCCTTCAGCTCTGCACAGAGGCTGGTGGCAGGCTCGCTGCACTGTGATGCACTTCACCAACACAAAACCAGACAGCAGGTGTATGTGCTTGGTGCATTTCAGTAGTACTTATTTCAAACTGTATTAAAATAACCAGATCCCTTTTGTTTCCTCCTGCTGGTGCAGTTGAGCGGATGAGGGAGCTCAGAGCTCTGCTGCGAGGAGATGAATGTTGGGGGCCTGGAAGGAAGCGTTTCCCTGATCCATTACCCAGATCAGACTACCCCAGGCGCGTAACTGAAATTCAGAGGGACAGCTTGAACCCAGCTTCTGCCCTGAGCTGCAGGGAAGGAGGTTTGTTCCACGGTGGAATGCCGCCTTTCCCTTGTTGAAACGTTGGTCGTGATTTACAAACTCTCCCAGTGAACCAGGGAGGTTAACCTCTAACCAGTGTGAGTTCTTCATGGGTGTGGGGCACAGGACAGGCGGCCCCTAGGGAAAAGCAGAGCTCAGCCTGGGGGCTTTCATGCTGCAGGTGGTATTTTGTGATGTGGGAAAAGGCAGGGCAAGGGGCTCGCTGCCTTTGCTGGAGATGGTGGCCAGGATGTCCCGCTCGGGGCTGGCTGTGCAGCCATGCCGGGGAACAGGAGGAGCAGGAGCTGCTCTCGTGCTGGAAAATGTAGATCGATGGCTCCGGAGAAGTGAGGCCAAAAGGGCTGTACAGGGTTGTGTCCATCTGGAGATCCCCATGTCTTGCAACTTCTCCCTTGCAGCATCCGCAATGGATGCGACTTCCTCAAATCAGCCTGGGTTCAAACGTCCCTTTGGGGTGGCGGGGCCGGTGCGAGGAAGGAAGGTGTGATTGGTGAGACGGGGTTACTGCTGTACTTAAAGCCTCTGACTGCCGTTGCTGCGAGCAGATGAGGAAGCGTCACAGCACACTCTGAGCTGAGTCCCGACCATGCAGCCCCTCTGGCATGCCCACCTGCTCCTCCTGCTCGCCCTGCTTGTCCTCTGCATGGTAAGAGAAACCCCATGGCGTGGGGGCCTGCGGAGGCCGGGGTTCCACCCAGCTCTGTCCCGGGGCTGTGATGGCAGTTGGGGGGCTGTGGGGTTCAACCAGTGTGAGAATTTCTGCTGAACTTCAGCTGGAAACCTGAGCATTTGACTTTCTATTTACTTTAACCCTGGCTGTCTCACCAGGAGCTTTGCACTGTGGTCTATAAGGTCTAAATTCTTCCAGACGTTGCTTTTTTTAAAGCATTTTTTTAGTTAAGACTTACTTCACATGCTTATCTGTAACCTTCGCACTTAGCTCTCCACCGCATCCTGCAGCCTCTCCTTTGCATGCTGGCCCCAGCCTGCGGCTGGTGTGGGGACACTGAGGATGGCTGCAGGGACACGGGGACACTGAGCACAGCTGTGGGGACGCTGGGTGGGCACACAGCTGTCTGATTTCCTCTCGCTGCTCCCCACTGGAGGTTATTTTCCTTCCTGCCGGGAGGCTCCATGAGGGCTCAGCTCCAGCACCGCGCCGGTGGATGTTGGCTCTCTCCTGGGTCGGGACCGTTGCATGGGAGGGATGAATGTGGCGGCACTTTTAGGGAGGGTGATGCTTTTTGGAGCAGCTCTTGGGACAATTGTTTTTTCTAAAGTGTGTTGGTAACGGGGCCAGATTTGTCTGTGGTTGTTTTGCTCACAAACTCCACACGGCTACAACCTGCCGCTGGCTCCACAGGGTGCATTTACCTTTCGGGAGCCCCGCTCTGCGGCCAGGCAAACCAGCCAAAAGCCCTCATAGCACGAGAGTGCCTGTGAAGGGGCAGAGCTGGGCATCGGGGCCCTATCCCTGGCTCTGTCCCAGCTCCAGAACGACCCAAGGAACAGTGCCAACCAGCGTGGGGGCTGGTTCACGGAGGGAAATGGCGTCCCTTTCCCAGCAGCCCAGGGCACTGCTTGTCACAGGCGTAACAGGACCAGGAGTCCTGGGAAAGGACCAAAAACCCAGAGGGAGTAGAGTGGTCCTGCATGGCCACGGCACAAGGGACTCACTCAAACACCTTAATTTGAAAGGTGCTGATCTTCAGAGATGGAAGGAAACTGCCCGGAAATCACCATCCCGGCTGTGTTACATCTCACACACCGACTGCAATGTCCCTGCTTGCGACACCCCTGGGGGACGGGGGTCCCTCCTCCCCATTCTTGCTTCCAGCATGGGCGTTTCCCCGCTCTGCCCCTGCACCCCACATCCTATGCTGCAGGGCCCGTGGGCCACCACGTGCCCAACCGCTTCCTCACCACTGTATGAGGGGCAAAAACCACCCCCCCCGGCTTGTGCTTCCCCCGCCTCCCCCCCCCGTCTCTAAAAGCTAGAAACAAAACAGGGCAACAGTGCGAGGAGAGCTTGGGGAAAACCCCAAACCCAACTGTGATTTCTGCATGCGGCGTGAAGCAGAACCGGCGAGGGAAGCAGAGGTCACGTGTCCCCTGTGGGAAGGGGCAGTGCAGGCACTGGCGTGGGTAGGGGGGACAGGGCAGGATGGCTGTGGGGACAACCAAAACCCCCCTACCCAGGGCAGCCGGGCAAGGCCTCTGGGGGAGCAGAGCGGGCGGGCTCCACCCTGACTCTCTCGTTTTCTTTTCCAGCCCCTTGGCCAGGCCGGCGAGTCAGCCGCCCAATCCAACAGCACTGCAAGCCACCCTCAGCAAACGAACCTGAGCCCCCCTTGCACCAACCCGGCTCTCCTCTCCCTCACCCTGGGGCTGGCCGTGGCTTTCTTCCTGCGGCTTCGCTGACCCGGAGGGTCCCCGTCCCTCCTCACCCCCTCTCCTCTAGGATGGCGTCCACCTGCCCCAGCAATCTCCTTGGACCCTCGCAGCATAGAGGACCAGCCATCGCTCCCCTCCCTGCTCGGTGCTCCCGCTCCCTCCGGCCTCATCGCCCTGCCTGCAAACAAGGCCCCGGGGCCGGTTCGGCAGAGCGAGGCCTGCTGCGGGGCTAATAAAGCGCTGGTGTAGAGGCATCTGACTCGTCTCCGTTGTGGGGTTGGGGCACGTTTAGTAACGGGGCTGAGCTCTGGCTCTTCTCCGGCCTCGCTGGAGGTTCTTCGGGGCACCGCCGGCCCCGGTCCCGGCCCCCGAGGCCCGGCCCCGGGCGTAGGCCCGGGGACGGGCCTCGGGGCCGGGATCGGGGCCCATTGCCGACATCGCCCCCTATAGGCCGGACGGAGCCTCGCAGTACGGTGAGTCCTGGCCAATCCCACGGCAGGAGCTTTTGCTCCCCACCAATCCGGAGCTGCGAAGCTCTCCGTTGTTAGCCAATCACGGCCTGGCGGGGGTTATATAAGGGCGGGCGAGGGAGCAGTGATTCTTTTGTCAGGTGCGGAGCTGCTTCAGGAGAGGTGGTCCTGAGGGTCGCGCTGAGAGGATTTTTTTTCCCCCCCTCTTCAGCAGCGTCCCTGCCTGCCCGGGTGGGCTGAGCTTGTGTGTCTCGACGTCCCTCCGCGGTTTCCAGGTGCCCTCAGCGGTGGCCCAGGCTGTACAGGGCAGTAGCGTCCTCCCTGCGTGTCTCCTGGGCCTTGTGGTGGTCTCCTCTGCTTTCCCACTGGCATTGCTCTCATGAGCTGGGGATGTGGCACTCCGTATCCGTGTGCCTGCCAGCTCTGCAGGCCTGGCATTGCCCTCTCCGAGCAGCCCTGCCTGTCACCCCTGCCTGCAGGCAGCGGTTTGGGCTGTGGCCAGCAAGAGCCTGCTGGCCTGGCAGAGGAGCGCATCGGAGCTGGGCACGCTCCACTCTGCTGTGGTTACGAGTCCTCCTGCCTGAACAGGTCTTGGGGCAACTGAGGACGCGTTTCAGCATAAAGATGGACTTTTGATGAACAGCTGTCGGCTGAAAGCCGGAGCAGTCACCGGCTAGCTGGAGACGCCTGAGGTAAGGACCTTGGTGCACCTGGGTCTACCAAGGAAACCTCCCGGGCAGGCACTGCGCTGTCTGTTGCTGCCAGAACAGCCCGGTTTCGCTCTGGGGTTGATCAGTGATTGCTGCCCAAACGCAGTGACTCTTCCCCAAACTGGGTTCAACCTGCTTAGCAAACCAGGCCCTTGTCGGCAGCCGTCTGCTCTCCCCACCGGTGAGGACAGAAACGCTTGATGTCTCCGTGTGTGGATTTCTCACCCCACGTCCCTTCTGGCGCTGAGTCACATCCCCGGGGAGCTCCTACCCTCACCCGGGTGGAGGAGACCTCAAAGATGAGTGATGCGAGCCACGATGCAGCTCTGCAGCGTGAACACTAACTGCTGCTGAAGCAGAGCTCGCCCTGGGGCGATAGGACTGGAAGTCCCCCAGAAGCAGGCTGGGCCCCCCTCTGAGCTGGAGCTGGTGGGGTTCGGCAGCCCCTGGTGTTCTGGGGGGGCACAGCTTGGCCTGCACCTCCTTTCTCAAATCCCAGGGCCCTGGTGGTGCTTGTGGCCCATGGAGGACAGGGACAATCCTGGGAGCAGGATTGGGCCCCTGGGGGCAGCAAGGTGCTGGGGTGCGGGGCGGCTTCCCTGCATGGGGGCTGTCAGGTTGTGGCCAGTGCAAGGACAAGGACAAGGACACCAACCACCCAGGCAGAGCTGGCCCAGATGAGGAGGGCCGTATCTTACACACGTACATAAATACAGTTCAGACGGGGGGAGCTGGTGAGGAGGGGGCTCTGCCGCTCTCCGGAGGGTCCCGCGTCGGTCGTGTCTGTGGGGTCCTTTGTGAGCCACATACGGGGCTCCCCGGGAGGGAGGTGGGGTGGTTCCCCCTCGTGATGGAGGGGATGATGGGCATCCTTCATGCCAGCCGCCGAGGCAGAGGGGTGTTCGGGGTGCGATGTGTTTTGGGGTAGGAGGCTTCCTGCCCCGGTGCGGGGATGCTGGCAGGGTGTCCCCATCCTGCCCGGTGGCACTTCTGGGTGCGAGGGTCGCACGACGCCCCCTCATATCACCTGTATGTCCCAGATCTGCGTGGGTCTTTCTTCAGCCATGTCCCAAACAATGGCGTGGTCCCGGTCGTAGGATCGGCCGCCTGTGGAGCAAGCGGAAGGTTTCAGGAGGGCAGACCGTGCTCCTGATGGCAATGAAGGGGTGGGTGCCCCATCTCCCAGACAAACCCTCTGGTTTTGGGGGTCCCTGGGAAAGCAGCCCCTGTGCCAATGCCGAGGCCTCACCCTTTATATCGAGGATCATGTCCTCAAACATCTGGCTGTGGATCCGTCCCTGAGAATCAATGCTCCAGCTCTGTCGTGGCATCCGGGTCTCGGACCACAGCACGGCCTTCGCACCCTTCCCGGCCGGCCCGATGACCTGCAGGCTCATGTTGGGGGCCACCTGCAAGGAGCGGCGGTGGCCAGGTCAGTCTGTTCCTCTCCATCGCCTCCACCTGGTGCAAAGGCTTGGAGCTCAGAGGGGTATGTAAATGTGGCTGGTTCTGGCGTGGGACATGGGATGAGCAGGAAAAACCCCTCAGTGAGAGGCGGTGATGATTAGGGTGACAAAAACTGCTCAGGGAAGGCAGAGATGCTTTCATGTCTCCAGGGGAGACTTGGGGAGGAGAGAATCAACCAATCTTTGGGGACGCGGCTGAGGTCAGATGCTGGGAAAGGCTGTTATAAACCCTAAAAGATCGCTGTGGGGTGGGGAGTACCCCAGCAGGAGTCCTGCCAGGGGCTCCCTGGTCCCCTCCCTGGCTGTCACACGTGAGCCCTGACCTGGTTTTTGATCAGGCCGTCCTCGTAGTACCAGACGGAGCTGCTCTGCTCGCTCAAGCTGGAGACCACCACCCGCCCCGCTTTCATGTCCTCCACGTCGTCGGGGACGGAGAGGTAGAGCTCCAGCTCCCTGCTCCTGATGCGGAAATAGATCCGTCTCTGGAAAGAGAGAAACCTTTTTTTTTTTTTGCACTGAAAAGCGCTGCTGCCTGCACCTCCGGCCCCGCACGCCGCGGCTGGCAGAGGAGGGACCTCAGCCGGCTTGTGACTTTGGGAAGGAGGACGGTGATCCCCTGGGGCGGCAGCCCTGAGAGTCCTCCCAGTCCCTGCCTCTCCCCAGGGTGACGGCTGTCTCCCGTAGCTGGCACGGGCACGGCTCTCCCCGCCGGGATGCCGGGGTGTTTTGCAAGGCGCCTGCCGACGGGGAGCGTTTTGCCACCAATGCGGCCACTCCCAGGGCGGGGGACAGGGATCTGGGGGGGACGGTGCTGGGCTGGCGGTGTCTTTCATGGGCCAGAGCTGTCAGAGGGTGCTGCTGCCCTTCAGGCTGTGCCACTGCCTTCTCCAGCTCACCCAGAGCCGCGTCTTCCTCCTGGCCATCGGGACTGGCAGCTCTTTAGCTCCGTGTGAGCTGCCTGCCTCGGGGTTTTGGGGTTCATCGTCCCGTCCCATCCCAGCACTCACCTGGCGGATGGGGTAGAGGGATCCCACGTGCTGGAGCCCGCTGTACGTCAGCCAGTTGGTGATTTCGGTGCAGTCCAGCAGCCACTGGCGCCCGCGGAAGTCACCGTGTTCGCACAGCACCCAGCTGTGGGGGACGGGACGGGACGGGATGGGATGGGATGGGATGGATTGGGATGGTCACCCCCAGGCAGGCAGACAGCACCCGCCGGCCGGGGGAGAGCAATGCTGGGACTCACTTACATCCCGCCTTTGACGCGCACCGACAGCACGTGGTTGTTAAAACCCTCTGCCTGAAGACTCCGCACTTCGTTGTTCAGCTCAATCTCCTTCCCCTCGAAACACTCCAGCCCGTGCAGGAAGATGGAAGGCTCGGAGAAAAACTGCGGGATAGGGGAAGAAGCGTGAGGGGGACAAGCAGGAGGAGCAAGCACCCATGGGTGCAGAAGGGCTCCAAGGCTGGAGAGCCAGTGCCAGGGGCACCTGCGGGAGGGGAAAAAGGAGGTTCCTGAGGAGTTTCTGTCCCCATGCTGGCAGCACTCACCACCGGGACCTTCTTCAAGGAGCGGATGGTGGTGGAGGAGAGGCAGCCCATGGCGCTGAGCGTGGGGTACTCGCCCTCGGACAGCACGTGCTGGTCCCCCGCGAAGGCCTGCCCGTCGAACAGGATCCAGCTGGTAGGGAGGAGCGTGCCCGGGCTGACGCGGCCATCGTGGTGGGCATCCATCCCTCTTGCAGCACCCCAGTCCTGCCCACCCTCCTGGGAAGCCCCCATGGGCAGTGGCGGGGCTGCCAGCCAGGGTGATGTCCCTGTTCCCGTCCCCAGCCGGAGGCAGTGAGGCCCCCGCGACACCCTACCTGCCCCCGCGGACTCTGCAGGAACGTGGGATGAAGGCACCGGGCAGGGTGTCTTGGTCCTCCTCGAAGGCGACATGGTCCCCCAAGAAGTCGGGCTCTGAGAAGAGCAGGATCTGGGGCAGGGGAGCAGAGTGGCTCGGTGAGGGGGGCAAAGCATCACCACCATCCCGCGAGGAGCCGTGTCCCCCCGGGGGGGCACATCCCCCTCCCCATCTGCTGCCCCTGACCTTGGAGACGAAATGGAGATTGTGTTCCCCGACCTGGAAGCAGACAGAAGGGGGGGAGCTGGTTGGCATCTTACCCCAGCCCAGCCCCCACCAGCCCCGTGTGTGGTGGCGCCGGTGGTTTCCGTGGCGAAGTAGGGGGTGTCCGGCGCTCTCACCTGCAGGATGGGCTGCGCCGAGGCGATGCGGCAATCCGTGGCACCCCAGTCTTCGCAGTTGCGGTACACCCCCTTCTCCAGGATGTACTGCTCCCCGGAGAAGTTGGTGCCCTCGTAGGCCACCCACCTGCCAGGAAAAGGTGAGTGCTGGGTCAGTGTCCCCCCAACCTCATCCTTCCCCCCCCTCTCCCCCGTCCCTGCACTCACACGCCGCTCAGCACGTGGATGGACTGGGTGACGGTGCCGTAGCCGGCCAGCTGCGTGTCAGGTAGTGCCTCGCTCAGCTCCACGCTTGGGCCCTCCTCGAAGTCCATCGCCTCAAAGAGGACCAGTGCCGGGTCGGAGAAGTCCTATGGGGAGAAGAAGCCCCCCACCCCACCAGAGTCCCTCGGTCTGTCGGGGGGAAGGGGCTGCGGGGCCGACTGCTCTCCAGGGACCCCGGGGAGGGTGGGAGCAGCTCTGGGCACCTACAGCTCTGCGTGTGTTGAGTTTGGGGGATCTCAGCTGCCTGACGCAGGCAGGGAAGGCTCCCTTTGGGGGGATGAGGATGGGACTGGGAGGGGGTCTGTCTCTCCCTTCCCGCACTGGGTCCGTCCCCAAGCAACGCCACCTCCCCTGCCCTCACCGTCCGTATCAGCCGTAGGGACACCAGCTCCTTGCTGTAGCCACCCCACTGCCTCCAGTCCTGGTACTCCCCTTCTTCCAGCAGGTACTGGTGGCCGCGGAAGCCCTCCTTCTCGTAGCCGACCCAGCTGTGGAACAGGCAGATGTGGGCAGTGAGGTCTCCAGAAGATTTCCATGTGCCGGGGCACAGGGGGACCATCCACACCGGTCCAGTGCCACCCTCTCCCCAGGCTGCCTGCAGCCATCCCACAGCCCCAGGCAGCCCCTCCAGGCCTTTTCCCAGGGGTGATCGTCACCTTCCCAGCCTGCTCCAGCCGGGATCGCCCACCCTGTGCCGCTCACCAGCCACCCAGGACATGCAGGGAGCCCACGGTGGGCAGTGCCGGCCCAGGCAGGCGCTTCAGGTCGTAGATGTCTCGGCTGATGGCAAAGCTGCGGCCCTGGAAACCCGCGGCCTCGTAGATCAGCACCTGGGGACACGGCGGGGTGAGCGTGCTGCCACGGCCATCCCAGCCCCACGGCCTCGCCGGGCGCTGGCCCAGCACTCACCTGCGGCTCGCCGGGTCTCTCCACGACGGGGCAGCCCTGGAAGGAGAAGGAGCCCCAGTGAGGCTACGGTGGCAGGAGGAGACAGCACTGGGAAATCTGATCCCCCCCCCGCTTTAAAGCCTGAGCTGGTTTTTGGGTGATTTTCATTCAAGAATGAGTTCTTTTGGGCTTTGTTTCATTGCTTTCCTTCACCACTAACCCACAGGAGCACCTTCCAGAGCCACGCTCAGCACATTTCCACACCGAACTCTCACTGATGCGAACCGCCAGGAGATGCTCTCGCCTGTCATGCCCAGGGCTGGATATGGCCCCGGCACCCCAGTAACGGTGCTCCGGCACCCAGCACTCACCAGCCTGATGGGGTGCATGGAGCAGATGGATGGGTCCTTTGCTCCCCAAGCCTTTAAATTGGGGTACCCCCCCGGCTCCAAAACGTAGGGGTCGTCATCAAAGAAAGGCTTGGAGTAAACCAGCCACCTGGGGAAGAGGAGGAAAGCATCACGCCACGTTCCAGCCCGTGCTGGAGCCCACCCGGCGCCCACCCGGCCCCACGGTCCCACTCACAGGCCCGAGTGGACGATGATGGAGGCGGCGGCGAGCGCCTGGCCCTGCGTGCGGGTGTCCTCGGCCGAGTCGGTGAACGTAAGCCGAGCGCCTTCGCCGTTCTCCTCCGCGAACAGGCTGATCTCCGGGGTGCGGTAATCCTGGCGTGGGGCAGAGCAGCATTACGGGGGTCCACCACCCTCCGCAAGGCGAGTGTTGGGAGACATGGAGGGGAGCAGGAGGTTCAGGGGGGGTCCCTCTGCTCACCCGCACCACCCTCTTGAAGGAGCCGATGCGGAAGGGCCGGCTGCCGCGGGGCTGCTCGCTCTGCCCGTACGCCGTCCAGGGGTTGTCGATCTCCACGTCCCCCTCGGCCAGCACGCACTTGCGCCCGTGAAACCGCGGCTTCTCGTACATCACCCACCTGGAAGCGGGGTGGGAGCGAAGGTTTGGGGGGGGACTTTCTGCTTTTACCTGCAGCCCCACAGCCATCGGGAGCCTCAGGGCAGAGTGTGGGTGGGGATGTCCTGCCACCGCCACGATGCTGGATCGCAGCCACAGTAATTAGTACCAGTGGGACGGTCACTCCTGAACCCCAGGCTGGGACCCGGCCGCCATCCCTGGCACAGGGAGAGCGGGAGCCCCGGCCGATCCCTCCCTCCGCATCCTCACCGCGTGTCCTCGCCCTGCCGCCGTCCCCTACCCGCCTCGGATGACCCGGATGGAGATGGTGTGCGAGAGTTCCCAGGACGTGGCATCGGGGACGTCGCCCCAGATCTCCCGTTTCTGGCCTGCGAAGCCGGCTTCGGAGAAGAGGATGATCTGGGAGGGGGTGACACAGCGGAGAGGTGCTGCCATACCGCACCGCACCGTGCCCCAGCCAGCCCAGCCCAGCCCCACCACGCTCCCTGTACCTTGCCGGGTCTCATGTTGATCTTCTCACAGCCCTCCTTGTCCTCCTGCTGTGAACACCCAAGGGGATGGGTGCGTGAAGAGCACGAAGGGACGTCGGTCGCACCAGCCATCTCCCCGCAGCCCGAGGAAGCCACGGCCACAGCCTCACGTCTGCCGTCTGCCAATCCCTCCCACTGCCCCGAGCAGCCACACCTCGAGCATTCCTGCACTGCTGGGGATGCGCCTCCCGCCCCGGGAACCCTCCCATCATCCATGGTGGCACCCTCCCATCACTTCACCTGATACCTTTCTGTCACCCACCCTGGTACTCTCCCATCACCCATCCTGGTTCCCTCCTGTCACCCATCCCAGTGCCCTCCCATCACACCAGGGGCTTTCAGCCCACAGCCTCTGACGGGAAGCGCAAGCCATGTGCTGGGAAAGATGCTCCAAGGTTTGGACCCCACCACCTCCCCGCGTGCCCAGGAGGGCACACCATCTCCCCAGGCACCACCTTGCGGGATTCACTCACCAGGACATCAGTGGGGCACAGGGCCATGGTGCTCTCCAGCTCTTCGGTGACAGGAGGGATGCGGCCAGGACTCAGGGCTTCCAGCACGGCCATCTCAGGGCCAGGGTGGTCACCAGGGCCCAGCCCGTTGTTGTCCCTGGGGGTGGGCAAGCCCGTGCCCCCGCCATCCCTGCCGGGCAGCTCGAGCAGGGCAGTGCTGGGGGAGACGAAGCGGCTGTAGAGCACACTGTTGTCCAGGCGTGAGTAGGGTTTCCCTTCATCCGCTGCGGCTGCCCGGTGCTCCAAGAAGTGGGAGAGCAGCGCCATTCCCTTGAGAACATTCCCTCGGAAGAGCACGCTCCGCTCGGCCAAGCTCCCGGCCACCGGTTTGGCCTTTTCCTCCACTCCTGCCTGCCCCGGCATCCCCGGGAGCGAACCTCCCTCCACCCGGCCATCGCCAACCACGCTGTTCCCGGGGACCCCATGGTGGGACCCCACCAGGGACCGCTCGTCGGGGCTCAGGTAGGGGTTCTCGATCTCCACCTCCTCCTCGGGGGTCTCCTCCTGATGCCCCACCGGGCCCCGCGCCAGCAGCTCACGCAGGGCCTCGGGCAGGGAGAGGGGGGCACGGGGGGCCACGCGGTCCTCGTGGATGGGGGGCAGAGCAGCACAGCGGCCCAGCGATGACGGTCGGGGCTGTCGTGGGGCCTTGGGCACCTTCCGCATCTCCGAGGGCTCCATATTGCGTAGCGTGTCCACAAAGATCTCCATGTCCACCAGCAGCTCGGGGTCCTCCTCAGTCGCGTCTGGAGAGCTCTCGGCTGGTGGGTCATGGGTGGAGGGCTCGGTGGGGGGCTCCGGGCTGCTCTCAGGCTCTTGGGCTGTACTCTGGGGGTCCCCTGTTGTCTCACCCCCCTCCAACGCAACCTCAGCCTTCGGAGATGCTGGTCCTTCAGGTGAAGGCTCTGGACCATTGTTCACCTCCGAGGAGGGGTTTTCAGGGGTGCCGCCAGCTCCCGGGGGGCTCTCTGTCCTCGGTGGTGTGGCTGAAATGGTGCCATCCCCGTCTGCTGCGTTTCCCTCTCCCGCGTCAGCCAGATCAGCCTGGCCGCCAGCATCCTCCAAGGGACACTGCGGGGAGCTGGTTGTACTGGTTTGTGGGTCCTCGGGCCTGTCGCCATCTCTTGGGCTTGCGTTCGCCGGCACGGCTTCGGCTTGCGGCAAGCATTTCTCCCCGGAGGATCCCTCGGCCAGGACCCCGGCAGCCTCCGCGGTGCCCGGCGAGCTCTCGCTGCCTGCTGCGGCCACAGCGAACCCGCTGCCGTCCTGCCCGTGGCTCTCCCGCTGCGGTGGGGACATCGTGGCACCGGCAGCACCATGCACCCCATTTTGGGCTTCCCTTCCCTCCGCCAGCCCCGGCTCAGGCCCGGCTGCATCCCTGCCTGTCCGCAGCACGGTGACGTGCCTGGCCCTGGGCAGGGCAGAGACGCAGCCGGGCTCAGCCCCGCACGGGGCACCGGGACCCTCACCGGGACCCCCCGCGGGGCGCTCGGTGGGTCGGGTGGGGAGGAGGGTGCCATGCACGTAGCTCTCCCTGTGCACGGGCACCTCGCAAGGGTCACTCACGGGCGGGGGGACGCCGCCACCGCCACCGCCGGTCACCACCTTCCCCCTCTCGTCCTGCCGCCGGGGCTTCTGCGCGGGGGAATACACCTGCGAGAAGATGGGGCCGTGCGCGGTGAAGTCCTTGAGGACGTTGGCGGAGGACGAGCGTTCCCGGTGTGTCAGGGTGGTGGGGCCGGCTGCCGTCTTCTCCACGATCTCCTTCTCCCAGGCCTGCAGCAGGAGGGAGACGCGGGAGGGACTCCCCTCCCGGCCCCGCGCGCTCCCCGTGCTCTCCAGCCGCCGCGACACCAGCGAGACCTTCTGGAAGCGGGACCTGCCCTCGGGCACCGGCGTGCTCGGCACCGCTTTCTTCATGCTCAGCTCCGCGCTGGAGACGAAGCCCCTGGCCTTGGCATGCCGGAATGGCGAATCCATGCCGGGGGGCTGAGGAGGGGGCTGCCACGGCCCCGTAACACCCCGTGCTGTGGGGCTCGGCCCCTGCGGCTGCTGCGCTGGGGCTGGCGGAGCTGCAGGGAGAAAAGGAGACCCTGGGAGTGCTGAGCAGAAACCACCCTGCAGGTACCAGTCCTGGATGCTGAGCCAGACCCTAAAACCTCCTAGACCTCCCCCTGATCCTACAGGACATTTTGGGGGTGTCCTATGAGCACAGGAGGTGGCTTTGGGGCTCTCTGCAATTCTCGGGGTGCTCATGTCATCCCTCCTGGCACATGTAGGACGTGGGGGGCACCGTGGGCCCCTCTGCCTGCCCACACCAACGCTTCTGCATCCAGCAGAGATGGCGGAGAGCTCCACCGCGCCACCAAGGTGGGCTCTGGCAGAGCCGGCACAGCGCAGGTGAGTGTGCAGGATCCGGCCGGGCCATGCCGTGCCCCGAGTCATGCCATGCCCCGAGCTGCGGCATGAGTCAGGCGGGCGGCAGGGCTGCGCCGAGTCAGCAAATGCAGCAAACAAACAAGCCCAAAAATCAACAGGGAGGCTGCTCCATGGGGGAAAAGGGCCTGGCCGGGACTGGGCTGGGGCTGAGGCAGCTGTGGGGTTCGCAGGAGGAGGTGGGGACCTGAGCAGCATCTTCCCTTGACCCTTCCCTACTGCTGTTCAGCAAAGGTGGGATGGCTCTGTCCACCTCTGCAGCCCCATCGGCACGAGAAAATGAGCTGCGCTAATCACCCAGCGCTTGCACCCTGGTCCGAGCTGGCACCCAGTGCTCAGCTCCCACGCCCTTGTGTTCGGTGCTGCAAAGCGGGCATCACTGCGGTCCCTGGGGCGCAGGGCAGGGGACAGGGCCACCCGCGCCACCTCGGCTTGGGGGGATGCCGGCGGAGGCGTCGCAATGCCGTGGCTGCGTCCCTGCCCCAGGAGGGTTTTATTGCTGGGTTTGGGTTTGGGAAGCAGCTGACGCAGCAGGTGCCGGTGAGGGAGCCGGGACTGCACCGGCATCGCAGCATCTCCCAATTAGAAGGTGTTCGGTGTCACCACCCAGCTATGGGGACAGCAGCAGGGATGGGGCTTTGGGCTCAGCCCGAGCACAGGCTGAGCTTGGGGTCTCCCAGCTGGGGACGGGGACACCTCCCTGCAGAGCCCCCAGGGCTGATTTCCCTGGGGGGCGCCTTGGGAGAGGGCCTCATCCTGCGCCACCTGGGGCTGGGCTCCCTCCAACGGCTGCAGGTTGGGCTTTACCAATCCCTAAGGGGGCGTCGGGGAGGCCGGGGGCAGGCGGAGAAGCGCTGGGTGCAGGCAGCTGCCTGCCCCTTCTGCCAGCCCGCCACGCGCCCTCTGCGTCTGGCTCTCCCCGGCCCGGCAGGTCTTTCCGGTACAGATAGGAAGAGTTTGTGTCATTTTCCAGGAGGCGATGAGACCTCGTCTGGGACAGCCAGCACCGCTCGAGGCTGCGACCAGCCTGGGTGGAGCCGCACATCTGCGTGGGCAAAGCCACAGCTTGCATTGATTGGCAAAGCCACAGCTGGATCCCCAGGGCCACAGCTGGATCCCCAGGGCCACAGCACCCACCAGTGGAAGAGGGATGGGTGCGCTCAGCAGTGCAGAGGAAAAGCTGCTTAAATTGTGTGGGGGACAAGACAGGGGTCAGGGAAAACCGCCAAGAGAAGGGAGCCCCAGCGCCCCGAGCCGGTGGCACAGTGGGACCCCCATGCCGGGGAAGCTCCTGCCAGGGACGGCGGTGCCAGGGCAGCGTGGTTCGCGCAGGGACGTGGCCCCTCTCCGCCCTGGGATGTTGCCATCCCGCCGGAGCCGCCTGGCACCCGGTTGCACCCTGGGCTTGTTTCAGCGCTGGTTTCTCAAGCGCTCGCTGACGGTGCCCGGCCCCGTCGTGCCCGTGGCCCCGGGGTGGCACTGGGACAGGGACTCTGGCTCCGTGCAACACCGGAGTGTTGGGGGAGAGGCGGGAGCTGCTGACTCAGCATCACGGCTGCCTCTCGCCTGGAGCCGGATTTCCAAAGATCTCCAGGTCTGTCTTTCCCATCCCACCCCTGCAGCTGGATCCGGCACCCGGTGCCACCCTGGGCGGCCCAGTGCCCCACCGGCCCTGGGAAAGGAGCTCACCCCAGCGCCTTGCTCTGCCCCAGCACCCCTTTCTTTGCTAAAATATTTCCTACTGCAAGGGTGGGTCAAGGACATGAGGACACGAGGACATGAGGATAAGACCCTGCATCCTCCTGGCTGCTCCTGCCGGCCATCCCTACCTGCCGGGACGTGTCATGCTGGATCCCAGTGGTATTGCCACACTGGGGCAGCCAGCACGACTTAATTAATCCCCCCTGGCCAAGCCAAGCCAACCCACTCAGCTCGTTAGATGCCTCCTGTCATCCCAAAGTGTCTCCCAGCACCCAGCCCAGGTCTCCCAGCACCCAAGTAAAAGGCGCAAAGTGCCGTTTAATATTCAGAAGAGACCGAGGGGCCAAGGGCAGCGGTTGCGGCTGCCTTTGAGCCGGTGACCACGGATTAAGCCGAGCCTCCAGCCACGCCGGGCTGAGCCCCGTCGCCGCGGGGTGAGAGCGGACCTGCCGCCTTCAGGAAAATCAAGGATTTGGTTTGGGCGGCTGCTGCGCGGGCTGGGGTTCATAACGAGGGCAGGGGAACCGCCGTCTCCCCCCCCTGCTGCCCCTGCCACCCCACCACCCGGCTGTGTCACTGTCAGCCGCGTGCCCTGCGGAGAGGAGGGGGACAGGGGTGACGGGGGGAGCCCCGCTGTCCCTCCAGCCCAGGTCACGAGGCCGGCGGAGGTGGAGGAGCCCCAGTTCCTTCCAGTGGCTCTGGGGATGCGCTTTAGTGGCAGCAGCCGGCTTAAAACCCCAGCAGCCCTCCAAATTCGGAGACTGAAGGTGAGAGGGGCAAGGTTGGGCACAGCCCCCACCTCCCACCTCCCAGCCCTGTCCCCCCGTCCCTGACCAGCGCTGATCCCGGGGGATCAGGGACCCATCCCAGCACCCGCCAAGCCGGGGCAGGGGTCCAAGCAGTGGGCAGCCCCCATGGGTGGCAGGTGGGATGGGAACACTGGTGCCCTCCGGCTCCCAGCACCGTGAAGCCTCCCTCCCCACAAGCACCCAGACAAGCCCAGGCGGCACCCTGTGCCGGGGGGGTCCCCCACCCTGCACCCCCGTGTACCTGCCAGCCGAGGGTCCCGCCGTGACGCCGGGGTGCCGTGCCGAGCGGGGCTGGGGGGTGCTGCTGCTCCCTGCACGCCGCGGCTGGGCGGACCGGCAGAGTCACCCGCCGAGCACCCAGCCCTCGCTGAGCACCCAGCCCTGAGCACCCAGCCCTGGCGCAGCGGAGGTTTGGCATTCCTCAGGTGCTGACAGCCGGGGAGCCGGTCAGGCTGGTTCCCCTGCACCCAGCTCCTCCGTTTCCTCCGACTCAGCAGCGCCGGGAGGGAGCCCGGCCGGCCTGGGTGGCTCTGAGCCCCCCCGGACCCCTGCCCGGCCACCCCCTCGCCACCACCCAACTCGCTGAGAGTGACGGTACCCTCGGAGGGGATCTCAGTGACCGGCTTTGTCACCGCACCTCCAGCCAGCCAGCTGGGGCACCGCGTTGGCCGGGCCGTGGGGCTGGTGGGGTCCTGACACGCTGTGGCTGGGGGTCCCCAGGGCCGTGATCACACCCGGATTCATCAACTACATGGGGGGGTCCCACACGGAGCCCCTGGACCTGCAGTGCATCCCCGGGAGGCTCCCAGTGCTGGGAGGTCTCCCAGGTCTCGGCGAGCTTGGGGTCTCGAGGGGCTTCGCGCTGGCTTGGGGACAGAGTGGGTGTCCCAGTAGCCCTGGGCCACCGTGGGAGACCTGATCCCAGGGTGTCGGGCCGTTTCTTGGCAGGGCTCGGGGTGACAGCAGAGCCAGCACCCGCCCTCTATCCTCGCCCTGCCCTCCTGCTCCTCCCCAGCACCCATGGGTGCCCCGCCACGGTGCCAGCCTTGCCCTGGGGGCACCACTCCCGGCTGCCGGCCCAGCCTGGGAGCCTCCTTGGCCACCAACAGCCCAGTGTAAGCGGCCACAGTTCAGCGCCGGTTGGGGTGCCCGGGGCCACCCAGCTCTGGGTGCCACTGCTCACGTCCTGGGGAAACTGAGGCACGGCAGAGCTTCCTCCGCACCTTAGCTGGGGCGCCGGGGTCCAGCCGGGGATGGGGACCTCACGGCGCGGCTGTCCTCTCCTCGCTGCAGAGCTGGCTTTGCCGTCCCAGGGAAGCCCAGGGTCATGGCGGGGGCTGGAGCGGGTCGGCCGGACTCTGCCCTGTCCCTCCCTGCTGCAGCCGGCGGGACACAGTTGTGAAACCCCCCCGAGAGGAGCTGCGGGCCACTGAGGACACCCGTGGGGATCACGTCCCCAAACCCACCTGGGGAAGGCTCTGTGAAGCCCCCCTGTGCCAGTCCCCATTGGGGGGGATCAGCGCAGTTGACCCCCAGAGCCACAGGGAGGGGGGGCTCCAGGGAGCCCTGCGAGCCCCTGCGCTGGCGGCTGCGGTGGCTGGCACTGAGCTGGGCACCGAGCCGCGCTGCCCGCCAGCACCGGAGGAAGTGGCGCCGTCCCAAATCCCATGCCCTTCCAAGGGACACCCACGGAGATGTCCCGGGGACCGTCTCTCCTGTCCTTGGGGAGCTGCGCCGGGCTGGGGCTGGGCCCTGCTGAGGGTGGGTGAGCTGCAGAGCCAGAAATGTTTATTGAATAAAATCACGGGAGGGATGCCACTCACCGGCCCCAACCTCGGCAGCAGGCAAGGACGGCCGGGGCCATCGTGTCCTTTGGGTGTCAGCAAGATGCTCGGTGTGCCAGCGTGATGCAGGGAGCAGCACCCAGAGGTATCGGAGATGGAGGTGCCCACCCCAGAGAGAGCTCTGGGAGGGTTTGGCAGAGTCACCGAGCCGGGGAAAGCAGTGACAGGCAGAGCCATGGCGCCGCGGTGGTGACACGCCAGGAGCTCGGGGTGTGCCTGCCATCCAGGGGGGCTGAGAAATTAAAGCTTTTTCCATGGAAAGGAGGGTTTGTCGCACTCCAGGTC
The DNA here is from genome assembly GCA_017639485.1 of Pluvialis apricaria. Classification (NCBI taxonomy): domain Eukaryota; kingdom Metazoa; phylum Chordata; class Aves; order Charadriiformes; family Charadriidae; genus Pluvialis; species Pluvialis apricaria. The sequence continues at coordinate 4,375,202 of CM030027.1, read as the reverse complement.
CGTAATGCTACAGGCTGGGGGCACCGGCATGGCCTGGGACATGGGGCTGGGGCCACCGGCATGGCCTGGGACATGGGGCTGGCTGGGGGGGTGCCCTCCCCAGGGGCTGTGGGGACAAAGGGCTGCTCAGTGCTTTGGGGGGACCCTCCTCTGTCCTTGTCCCTGAGGCTGGGGCAGCGTTGATGGAGCTGGAGGTTGCAGTGAATGATGGTGGTGGCCCCTCCTGGCCCTGAGGGTCTGGGGCTGGGGGACAGCCCCCCACCCACGCAGCCCTTGGGGCCATCCCAGCTCAGACAGACCCCACCAGGGGACGTTGCTGCTGCCTGGGGACACCATGGCAGGTCCCCACATCCACCCCTGCTCACCCGGTCAGCCCCTTTCCCGCCTCCCCCAGCATGAAGCCCTGCAGGAGCACTGTATCCCGACAGGGACGGCTGCCTCCTTCCTCCTCCTCCTCCTCCTCCTCCTCCTGCACTGGCCACCCGGCATGCAGGCTGGAGCACCCACCAGCCTGGGTGAAGCGGCCACGGGGAGCCGGGGGCCTGGGGGGTGGGCAGCAGTGCTGGTGCAGGCGCTGGTGGAGCTGGAGGTGGACGCGCTGGGAGAAACGGCCGCGGCACTGGTGGCACTGGAAGGGCTTCTCGCCCGAGTGCAGCCGCAGGTGGGTCTTCAGGTTGCTGCTGCTGCTGAAGCACTTGTGGCACGTCTGCGGGGGGCGAGAGGATGGGTGCTGCACCCCGCTTTGAGACCCACCCACCCACCTTCCTGGCACCCAGTGGGCACCTACCGGGCACTGGTGGGGCTTCTCGCCGGTGTGCACCAACTGGTGTTTCTGCAGGTGTGCCAGCTGCGTGAAGCGCTTCTTGCAGACGGGGCACTGGAAGGGCCGCTCGCCGCTGTGCACCCTCAGGTGGACCTGCCAGGACAGGGGGGGGAGGAGGGCACAGGGCTACGGGGGGCAGGCAGGGAACCCAGGAATCCGGCTTGCCCCAGGTACCCCTTCCTGGGAGCATCCCACAGCCCCCAGAGCACAGCTGGAGCACGGGGTGGTGGTAAATCCACAGCTTTATGCACTCGGGGCATTTTGCTGGGGGGAAACTGAGGCACGGGGAGACCTGCCCGCCCAGCTGGGACGAGCCACCGCTGCCCTTTGTCCCCAGCATGGGCTGACCCTAAGGATGCAGGAGGGGTGGGCTGCCAGGCTTGGAGGGGGCGGAAGAGTGGGTGCCGGGGCACCCTGGGTACCTTGAGGTTGGAGAGCTGCCCGAAGCTCTTGGCGCAGACGTTGCATGTGTACTTGTTCCTGCCCACGTCCTTCCCCAGCGGGTGCATCCTGGTGCCGGTGGGTGGCTTGGCCACGCCGCAGCGGGGCACCTCCGGCTGCGGGGCAGAGCGGGGCATCCCCCACCATGGCAGTGGGCACCCCCCTGCCCCACAGCCGGGGAAGGGTCCTTGGGGAAGAGGGAGAAATCCCACCGGTGGCTTTGGCAGCCCGGGAGCGCCCTGCCCCGAGGCCAGCAGGGTCCCGCATGGCCACAGGCAGGGTGGCAGCTGAAGGAGGGCACTGCCGCAGCCCTGCAAAGGTGGCACTGGTGTCCCCATGTCACCCAGCACGGGCTGCGAGGCCAGCAGGAGCGGGGGACAGTGGGTGCCACAGAGAGGGTGGCACGGCTGGGGCAGGAGGAGAGGGCACAGGATGCCCAGGTGGACCCTCAGCTCCCTGGGCAGCGCGAGGGGTGGCCAGGCCCCCACCAGCACCGGCTCCACTTGGCCAAAGGGCTCCTTCCTCCAGCCCTCCGCGGGTCCCTGCAGCTCTTCGGCCTCAGCCCTGATCTCCTCCTCCTCCTCCTCCATGCTGCCAGCGGGGACATCTTTGGTGCAGAGCGGCCACGCTGGTGAAGGGGTCATGTCCGGCCCCACTGGGGTCCCGCAGCCGGTGGCCCTGGTGGCGTCGGTGTCTGCAGGCAGAGGAGCAGTCGAGGGGTCAGCGGGGGGGACGGGCAGCTTGGGGACAAAGGACCGGTGGGGGGGACCCCAACAGAGGCAGGAGCAAAGCTGTGTCTGCAGGGCAGAGAGGAGCACCCGCTGGAGGGAAGAGGCAGAGGAGGGCAGGGAGGAAGAGCAGGGGAAGGAAGGAGCGCAGGAGAGCCCAAGCAGAGAGCACCATCCCCTTCCCAGCCTCACCCTCACAAAGCCACGGGGACCACAGTGGTGGTGGGTGCCGGGTGGGCTCCTGGCTGCGCCCCGTGGGGAGCTGGGGGTGGGTGGGCAGCGGCCACAGGCAGCAGAATTAAACACCGAGACCGCTGGGGCAGAGCAGGAGGTTGGGGACCACGGGGCCCAGGTTCACGTAGCACATCCAGGCGCCACACCAGGGGCCGGGGGGAGCGAGGGGGGGGCAAGGGGTCCCCTCTGGCCAAGGACGCCTGCGGCGGGGGTGGACATGAGCTGGGACCTGGAGCACAGCAATGGGGCTGGACCCTGCAGATGCCAGTCCTTGGGGTGGCCAAGAACCAAAGGTGGTTTTGGAACCAGGGAGATGGCCAAGGGCCCCCCCACCTGCAGAGGGTCTTTGGCTGTCACCATCCTGCCACCGCCCCACCCCAGTCATGCCTCAGTTTCCCCCCTGCAGCATCATCTGGGGAGGGCTGAGCCATTCCCCGCAGAGCTCAGGGCTGGGGTGGGTTGGGGTGTCCCCACGGGTACCTGGAGGTGAGGGAGAGGTTTTGGGCTGATGGGGGACCAAGGCAATGGCAGTGGGACCAGTACTCACCCTCCAGGAGGACTGTCCGTCAGATGTCCCCTTTGGTGTAGATGTCCTCAAGCGGCAACCGGACCTGTGTGTCCTGTGGGATGCACTTGCCGCTCCCCACAGACAGTCTGGGGGGGGGCACCAGACACTGCTCAGAGGGGACCAGGGGGGCTCAGCCACCTCCTCACCCCATCCTGCACCCCCAAACCCAACGGGCTGAGCCCCCGCAGCGGGGCAAGGCTGGGGAGTTGAGCAGGACCCCGTCCTGGTGGGGCCACCAGAGCATGAAAAGCCATCGCCGGGGGGGGGGGGGGGGGAAATGACATTTACGGGAGGTTTGCCCAAACCTGCCAAGAACAAACCCAGAGCCAGGCAGGGAGCGGAGCCGGGGCTGGGATGCGTCCGGGCAGGACCGTGCCCTCACCTCGGCCCCGCTTCCCCAGCCATTTTTTCTCCCCCTTTTGCTCATTTTTGGTGTAACTAAACCCAAAGCAATGGTCAAGCCTAAAAAACAGGTTTGCGGCACAGGCTGGGGAAGCCAAAGCCTGGCAAGTGAAGCCATACACCACCCAGCATCGCCGTGTCCCAGCACCAAAGAGCTCTGTACCCCCCCGGGGCTGATGCTGCACCCCATAAAATGGCAAATGGTGGCGATGGCAGCGCCGAGCCGGAGCGATGGGAACTGGGGTCTGCAGGGGAGGTGGGAAGGGCAGAGCCAGGAGGGATGCCCACGCGTGGGGACGTCCCTGTGGGACATGGCAGCGTGATGGCTCCTACCTGCTCGGCTCTGGTGCCGTGGCTGCCGAAGAGCCCCGGCCGCGGCTGCGTTATGGTTCAGTGGCTGCCGGGAGCGTGAACAGGAAACCACTGGGTTTGGGGGCCTTTGCTAAATTTGGAGAGGTGAGGTGAAGCCTCTTCGCGGGGAGGAAGAGGAGGAGGTGGGACTGGGTTGTCGCTAATAGACACGGCCCCACAGCTGGGGACTCAGCTCGCTCACCAGGGCATGGCCTGGTGAGAGCCACCACCGGTGACATCGCAAGAGGGTCGCTCCAGAGCAGAAAATCCCCAAGGAAGCAGAGGGAGGTCACCCTGTCACCCCTGTGCTGAGGGCGCTGGGGGCACTGGGAACCGTGCAGGATGGGGAGGCAGCAGGGCCCTAAGCCCTGCTCAGTTGGGCTTTCCTGCCCTGGCCAGGGGTGGCAGAGGTGCCACCTCTGCCCACCACGGGGACAGCGGGACCTCAGCCACCCACCAACCAGTGCCACCAACCCTGGCAGCACAGGAGTGGCAGTAGCCTTGGCTGGGGACGGCCAACAGCCCGAGACCACATGAATGGCTCCCCTTAGACATGATGTTAACTCTGAAACCTACTGGTGGCCAACACAGTCACCGCTTCGAAGAGCAGCACTCGGTTAGCACGCACAGCAGCTCCCAGCTGTGACAGCAGCCCCACGCTCCCGGGTGGGGTCCCTGACCCACGGGGGCTGCCCTGCTCCAGTGACAGCGGGAAGAGGGATGAGTCCCACACCCATTCAAGTACCTCCCAAAAAGCTGCCCCGCCAGGGATGACCAGAAAAAGCTGGTTTCTCCTTCTCTGCTGGGTTTCACCAGAGCCTCTGGGCCCCCTCCAGTGCCCTTCACAGGGAACACGGTGGCTGGAGGAACCACATGCAAAACGCAACCAGGTGGGGAGTAGCAGGGGACGGTTTTGGGAGAGAAACCTCCTTTCACACCAATTTGCTTCGGGAGGAAAGGTTCCTGTGTGGGGTCGCAGAGAAGGGGAATGCCAGCAGCTCCTGTCCAGCCGCCCCAGAGCCACGGCCCCGCTTCCGCGGGTGTACCAGTGGGTACCAGCTGAGTCCTCTCAGAAACAGCCCCGGAGACAGAGGGGGCACAGAGGGGTCCCCAGCAGCCCCGGAGAGCCCAGGGGGGCCTGAACACCCACGCAGGACCTGGCTGCCCATCCTCATGGCTCCAGCACAGAAGCAGGATCCGGCCCCTGCATCCCTCCAGCACCGGGTGCTCCTGTGGGGGGCAGTGATGGGGTGATCCTGGGAGCCCCGGGGCCAGCTGCAATATGTGACAGAGAGTGTGTGTGTGCGCACACGTGTGTGTAAGCATGTGCAAGCTTGTGCAAGCATGTGTATGTGCCAAACCAGCCGAACCAGCTGGCCATGCGGGAAATGGGAGCTCCCTGCCGCGTCCCCCGGCATAGCCAGGGCTGGCTGGGGAGGATTTAGTCAGCACTGGGGAGGGTCCTCCCTGGAGCAAACCAGTTCCCCAGGCACTGGGGGAACTGGAGGGACATCGGGGCAAGCCTGGGCCTTGAGTCACTGTGTGCAAAGGGAGGGACGAGGTACGGGGCAGGCATGTAGGTGACAGCGAGAAGGGGAAGGGAAAGGAAAAGTAAGAGGAGGTTGAGAGAGATCAAGACACGAGACCAAAATAGTGCCGGGGTTGGTGTGGGGGGGGTGAGACAGGGCTGGGATGGGTGTCCTGGGACCCCAGAGCACCCCAGTCCCCTGGGGAAAGCTGGGGGGGGGGGGGGGGGGGGGCTGCAGAGCCTGGAGGGGATGACAGGGTGCCCAAGGTGGGGATAGCAGGGTGCCAGGGTGCCCAAGGGGTGGATGTCAGGATGCTGGGGGGATGATCGGGTGCACAGGGGGCAGCTTTGCAGGTCTTTGGGTGCGTTACAAGCACCCAGGTGATGGTTAGCAGCATGCCAGCAGGGCAGGAGGGAGGGGGGTGCCAGGTGCTGGGGACGGAGATACTGAGATAGCAAATGCTCGGGGACTGCAGTGAGATGTCACCGCTTCCTCCCTGCCAGCACTTCAAAAAGGCAGCAGACACTACCGTCACCCCTGCCTGCACCCCGAGCTCACAGCACCCAGCACCCACGCAGCGCCTGAGCATCCAAAATTTCACACCTTCCCTGCTGCCCACGATGGCTCGAGATAAGCGTCTCCGGTGGCAGCAGCTCACCAGCACATGGCCGGAGCTGAGACCTGACACTCCCATGCTCTGTGTGACCTCCACCCCCCCCCACATTTTCGCTCTGCCTTGACACCCTCCGGCTCCCAGCGATGTTGCTGGCATCCCAGCAGCAGCATCGGTCCCCAGACCATCCATGGAGCTGGGATTCCTGGCAGTGTGGGGTGATGGAGGCACCCCCATCCCCAGGGGTTGGGACACGGGATCCCCAACACCCACCCCATGCTCCCCCTTAGCTTGCAGTTGCTCTGGGTGCAGGGGTGGCCCTGGCAGCAGGTGCTTTTCGGAAACCTCCCCCAACCCATCCCGTCCCTTTCTTGCTTTGGTCAAGTTGGTTTTCCTGAAAGGGCCCGAGCGCTTAAAATAACCCTGCGGTTTTGATAAGAAACGGCTTTGGGTCCGGCCACCCAGCTGGCACCGGGCAGGGAGAGTGGGGGCTTGCTGAGGTGCACCGAGCGCATCAGGTCGCTGCAGCAGCACACGGGGATGGGGATGCTCCAGGGAGAGGCCTTTACCCACATTCCCCAGGGCTCTCGGGTCACCCACGGTGGCAGGGACAGAGCCACCCCAGCCCCTGGGCAGCCCCAGGTGACGCTGAGCTGTGGACTGTCTGTATGAAGGGGGCTGGGCATGGGGCACCTCCCCATGGGTGGTCTCAAAGCATCTGAAAGCTCCTGGGCACAAAGCCCATTTTATGGATAGGGAAACTGAGGCACAGCAGGAGCAGGGACGTGATATCGGTTTGTCTGGGCTGACCCAGGCCTGTGTCACACACACACACACCCAAACACACACCCCCCAGCTGTATTTTGGGTGGGAGGGTTGAGCGCCTGTGCCCATTTGCACACAGAGCTGTATCACCTGCAGGCAGAGCTCCTACCTTGGGTGAACACCGGGTGCCCCCACCCTGTCCCTATGGGACAGGCACCTGGAGGGCGCTGCTCCAGCCACACCTGCAATGAGTTTCCAGGTCTCAGCCCTGGAGAAGGGGCTGAGGACAGGACGGTGTTGCCCACAGCTGCCAGTGTTTGGAGGTGATGGGCTGTGGATGTGTCAGCCAGCTCGGCTCCCCCGGGCTCACCCTGCCTGGGTCTTTGTGTGTGTGTGGGGGGGCGTCTCTGGCACCCTGAGAAGGAAGAAAACCCTCTTTTCAAAGACCACTGGTGAGAGGAAGAGGATGCAGGGTGGGCTGGTGCTTTGGGAGATGAGAATCAACTGCAGGAGGAGAGACTTTGCCTCCTTTCCCCAGTGTCCTGCCATGTCCCCCCCAGTTCGGCTCCCTCAAAGCAATTTTCTTGCCCTCTGCCTGGGTTCGGTCTCGGGGGGAGCAAGGCTTGAACTGGGGTGGGGGGATATAGGGGGCGAGGGAAGGCTTGTGAGCCCTGGTCTGCTGGAGGCTGCTGCCTCAGAGGAATATCCCTTTCAGCTATTGATTTCCCTTTATCAGAGAGCAGGAATATGTATGGGGCTGAAATCCTGATCAATCCCCGCTCTGCAGCTGATCGATCAGCTGCTGCCCAAGGGCTTTTATCAAAGGTTGCTGGGGATGCAAAGAGGAACTGCTGAATTTGGGCATGACCCATCGCTCCAGGCCAGGCCTGTCTCTACCTGCCTTTACCCTCTCCTGCCTTATCCAGAAGGCAGCGAAGCCGCAGGGAAGCCTGGCACAGGGCAGCATCCCGGCAGGTCACCCCGCAGGCACGCTCCTCGCCCTCCCCTTGTCAAATGCCGATGTCCTGGGGACCCCTGTTTCAGACGGCAGCAGGATGGCCATGGTCCGTCCCCACCGTGGGCACCCCAGAGCCCCAAACCCAGAGGTGTGGGGCACCCACTGACACCCCAGAGCTGGAAAGCAGCCCCAGGGGAGCATTTTTGGGGTGTTGGGAAGGGGGTGCCTGGTTAGGGCATCTCTGGGAGCACACCTGTGCCTCCAGTAGGTCGATGCACCCCCAGCCCTGTGTCCCCAACACAGGGAGGTACCGGAGCATCCCTCAATCCCAACCGGGCTCGTTAGAGGCACGGGACGAGCGGAGGGCGCGGGGGGGACGGTGAGGGGGAGGAGCGGCACCATGGCCTCCTGTTATTGATTGCTTCGTAGCCAAAGGTCAGCAGCAAGCGTGCAAGGATGGGGAGGAGGGAGGCGGGTGGCGCTGGATGCGAGGGGCTCGCTGCCAGCACCGGGGTTGTGCCGGAGGGGAGGCGTAAGTGCCAGCCTTGGGGAGCGCAGGGCACTGAGCCGGTGTGGAGAGCCTGGCATGGGTTCCCATTGCACAGGCACCCACTGGCAGCCACTCACTGGCCACACGGCCCCATTGTGCCTCAGTTTCTCCGCCAGCAGATTGGGTGGTGAGGCTGTGCGGTGGTTGGCAGCAACCCTGGGCTGGCCGGGTGGGGAAGAAGGTGCTGGGGGCTGCAGGAAAGGGCTTGTGCCCATGGGAGGGAGGTGGAGGTGGGCTCAGTGGGGGTTGGAGGAGGTTTGTGGATGTCTGTGCACAGCCAGGCGTGTTGTGCTTGTGGGATGGGCAGGGAGAGGGCTCAGCTTTCCCTGGCAGGGGCTCAGAGGCTGCTTTTGAGCTGGTCTGTGCCTTCCCGATGGGCAAGTGGTGATGGTGAGTGTGCTGGGAGAGGGTGCTGGAGCCACAGCCTAATAATATGATTTCCCAGGGCCCTACAGCTCCCCGGGAGCAGCCCCTGATGGGGTTTGCAGCGCATTGAGGACGCAGTCCCCATCTCTGCCAAATCTGTGACCCATGTGCCCAGGCTTTGCAAACCCCCGGGGCCTCATCCTGCTGAGCTCGGGACCTGGCCGGAACCAGGCAGCCCCCAGGCAGCATCGTGCTGCCTGTGCAGGGTTCTGCAATGCCATACCACAGGCAGCAGCGCCGGCGCTGGGCTCCGGCAGAACACTGCTTGCCCTCGCCCTGGCCATGCCGCGAGGGGGAAGATTTACAGGCTGTCAGAGCCAGGGCCAGAGGTCAGCAGGGGTCACAAAGTCCATTTCAGAGAGGTCACTGTCCACTTCTTTCAATCTAATGAAGCCATTATTTGTGAAAGCGGCCGCTTTGCCGGCTATTCCCTTGAAGCCGAGCAGAGCACAGCGACCGGCTCTGAAAGAACAGGAAGGAGTCCCCTTCCCTTTCACATTTGCCATTCAACAGGCCCCAAAAACAAATACACCACACACAGAAATATGATGCGGGGCCGTCACCGCTGCGGGGCTGTGTCATCGAGGCTGGGGGAGATGAGGTTGAGACGTAAAGGGAAGCTGCCTGGAAGTGCCGTGCTCAGGGATGTGGCTGCGTCACTTTGACGGAAAGTCACTGAGGATGGGCAGAAATTGGGGGATGCCGAGAAACTTGCTTCTGAGTTTAAACAGTTACATGTAAGTGCCTCAGAAACTTGCTTCTGAGTTTAAACAGTTACATGTAAGTGCCTCTGGGGGCTGCCAATCCCTCCCCTTGATTAGGAAGGGGCTGAGGGGAGGAACCTGGTGCCTGGTGATAATTGTTTTCTGAAGGATTTGTTTTGGAGAAAGCAAGGGCTGATTCCTGGCTGCATCTTTCCCCGTAGCTTCACGCCTCTGCCCACCTCCCACCCCACTGCCGGGTGTCCTGTCTGCCCCAGGACACCGTCCCCAGCCTGTGTGGGTGCTGGCATCGGGGTGTCCCCTCTGGGGAGAGAAGGGACAGAGACGTTCCTCAGGTCTGCCCTGCAAACCTTGGCCCCGGCCCAGGGGCTTGTTCGAGTGGCCCTTATCCCCACGAGCAGGCTGGGATTGCTCGTGGGCTTTTTTTGCAGAAGCACAGGAGTGAAATGCACTGTGCCTTCCCCAAATCCCAAGTGAAAGGGAGGAAGTGGGGAAGGAGATGGGGTGGAAGGAGGGATAAGCAGGGAAGAACAGAGCCATACAGAGAGGTCTCCTGCAAGCTTTGGGTTATTTTGCCCCCGCTTCTCTCCTCTCGCCCCAATTACCCGTCAAAGAAGAGATGAACGAGAACAAACGCAACCCGCGGACCTGGCCCTCGCTGGCCAGGAGAGGGTGCCAGATGCACCCCGGCTCCCGCAGCCGCCGGGACGGTCCCGCAGCGGATCCCCCCCCGCCCCGGGACAGCCGTGGGTGACGGCAGGGAGAGGGGGAGCGTGAAGCCGAGCAAGTGTGAACACACACCGTGGTTTCCCTCTTTGCCAAGACTGTTCCCAACCCGGCGTCCCCTCCGCCAGCCCCGTCTCCGGGCAGGGAGCTCTGGAGGCTGCTGGAGCCTGGCCGCGAGTGGGAGCGGGGATCCCGGCCTGTGCCCGGGAACCACCCGGCCGGACTCTGCTCTCCTGCTGTCGCAAATGAGGGGCTGCTCCTTGGCGTTGGGGACTTGACTCAAGGCTGAGGTGAACAAGAGGCTGGTGTAGTTTCCTCCCTCCGTCGTGTCCATCCCCGTTAAAACTGGCGCAAAGATGAGGTGACACCCTATAAGCGTCACGGAATTATTAACACTGCTGTGTGCGGGTCACGGGCACCTCCCGCTCCACCCGTGACCCGTGGGACCCTGCTCCACCAGCACTGCGTGAGCTGGCAGAGCTCTGACGGGCTGGGGGCAGGCTCGGGGGCAGCTCTGGCCCCCCCCAGCCCCGGCCACCTCATCCCGAAGGCTCAACTCTGCCCTTGGGATGCCCACGCAGAGAAAAAAACATCCTCATCCTCTGCCATCACCCTCGATCCGTGGGTGGGAGTCCAGCGAGGCTGCTCGGCTCTGCGGGGAAGGGGCAACGTGGAGCCCCCGGGTGTGGGTAGCCTCGGTGGCGAGCGGGGGTGTGTGCGGGGCAGGAGGAGGAGGAAGGGCAGGAGGAGGAGGAAGGCAGCCGCTCAGGACCCTGGACAGCGGCGCCGTTCAGCACCATGGCCAGCGGCGGCGGCGCGGCGGCCCCGGGGGCGGCGGCGGCTTCGCGCGGGGCTTCCCCACGCGGGATTTTAGGGCAGCACCGGGGTGGGGGTGCCTCTCCCGCCACCCCCGGGTGACACCGCTGTCCCCAGCGTGTCCAGCCGCCTTACGGTGCTCCCCGGCTCCGCTCAATGGCACCACGCGGGGCGAGTCGCGCGTGGGGCGGCCGCGGGAAGCTCAAATACCGCGCCCCCCCCCCCCCCCAACTCTCCTTGCAGTGGGGGATTGGGGGTGGGGGGTATCACTGCCGGCTCACCCCGATTTGGGGGTGGTGACCCCCATGTATACACCCCACACCGCCCGGGAGGGGCGGCGGGCGGCGCTGTGCCCCCACGGGCCGGGGCGGCAGCGGGGCATTGTCCGCCCGCCGGAAATGGAGCCGCTGGTCACTCGCCCTTTGTCCCCGCCCGGCCCGGGGGGCGACCGGCCCCCGCCCCCGCCGCCTCCCCCCTCCCCACGCCTCGGCACCGCTCACCCGCCGGCGGGAGGGCAGCCTGTGCCGCTGGGCCGGGGGGGGGGGGCACGGCACGGTGTGGGGTACGGCCACGGTGGTTGCATGGCCCCGTGGGGTTGCACAGCCCCCGGGGGGGTACGCCCCACTCGCGGGACAGGGGATGGGGCTGGGGGCGCAGGAAGACGTCGGTGTCCCGAAAAAATTATTCTCGTCTTCCCCCCGCTCCCCACCCCAGTGCCTCAGCGCAGTCCGGTCCCGGTTCCCCCGCCACACCGGGGCACGGACCGTGGATCGCAGGTGGCTCCGCTCGTGGGGGCAGCTGGGGGAGGCGGGGGGGGGGGGGGGGGAGAGTGCGGAGAAACGACGTGGAAAGTCCCCCCAGTCCTCGGGGGTCCCACCTCCTCACCCCCCCGGGGGTCACGTCTTCCCCTGACAGGTGGCCTCGCCCCTAAATGGGGAGGGAGGGGGGGGTCAACCCACACATACACACACACACACCCCCCCCCAGCCAAATCCCTCCCGGAATGTGTCGCTATTACCGGGAGGGGGGTTAATTAGGATCACGTGGGGGCGGGATGGCGGAGCGGGGCCCGGCGCCCCCCGGCCCCGCGGGTGGGTCCTGCAGAGGGGGGGGGGGGGTGTGGAGGGGGGGGGGCGGGGGCCGCTATTGTCTGCGAGAATTTGGGAGCCTTTGAAAAAACCCTCCCGCTCCCTCCCACCCCTATTGTTGGAGTGAAGATGGAGTCAAACCTCTCCCGGCTCCCTCCCGGCGGGGTCTAAGCTGGGTTTTTTTGTTGAGGGTTTGTTTTTTTGTTTTCTTTTTCGTTTTTTTTTTTTGTTTTTTTTTTTTTTTTTTTTTTTTGGCTGGGCTGATACCCTCAAAGCTGGCCGAGGAGGAGGAGGGAGGAGGCGGTAACAGCCACAACTCGGAATTTGCAAGCGAGTGTCGGGATGGGGTCTGTTTCCAACCAGCAGTTTGCAGGTTAAGTTATATTATTGTCGCAGCCCGCCTCGGCTCCGCGATTATTAATAACGGCGGCAGAGCCCGGCCGGGGGGGGTGCAGGGACCCCCCCTCACCCCGACCCCGGCCCACCCAGCCCCGCTGCGCCCCAGCAGCGAGGCCGGGCCCGGCGTGGGCTCGTTTCCCCGCTGCAGCTCTGGGGGAATTCAAAAGGGGGGAATTTTTTTTTTTTTTTTTTTTTTTTTTTCCAGACACCATCCCGCCCCCCCCCAGCCCAAGGATGAGCCCAGAAGTTTGGGGCCGGTGGTGGCTGCTGGGGTTGTTTGGGAGCGGGGGGATGCTGACGGCGGGGGAGAGGCTCTCTCCAGCGTGGCTTGCTGGGGGCAGGGGGATTTCGGGTTGCTATTTTGAGGGATTTTTTTTTCCCCTTTTTGGTGTTTCTTGTATTTTTTTTTCCTCGCTTTTAGCTATTTTGTTTGGGGCTTTTTTTTTGTGTGTTTGGTGGTTTGGGTTTTTTTTACTTATTATTTTTAATGTTTTTGAGGGGAGAATCGATTTAGGGCCACCACCCCACACACCGCCCGGGCCGTGCCGGCAGGAGCTGCCTTCGTTTACTCCCGCGCCTGGGGTGATCTCCACGCACTCGTGGAGGCAGAGCTGACCACTCTGTTTGAAGGGTTTTTTGGGGATGGTTTGGGTTTTGTTTTTTTGGTGGGTTTGGGTTTTTTTTTCCCCCTTTAATCTTGCCTTTTCCAGCCTGGCGAACCCGAGCAGGATTTGGGGCTCCTGCTGCGGGCTGCCCGGCTGGGTGCGGGGCAGCTGGGCTGGGGGGGGGGGGGGGGGGAGGCAGGACGGGACCCCGCGGGTCCCCCAACCCCTCGGCTCAGCGGCTCGGTGGGTCTCTCCCCAGGTGCGAAGCCGGGCGAGGAACCGGCCGGAGACTCGCCCAAGGCCGAGAACGAACCCCAACCGCTGCACGGCTCCGGCATCTGTAAGTGGTTCAATGTCCGCATGGGCTTCGGCTTCCTCTCCATGACCGCCAAGGGCGGCGCGACGCTGGACTCCCCCGTCGATGTCTTCGTGCACCAGGTACGTGGCCGGGATCCCGCGTGGGGCCGTGGGGAGGGAAGAGTGTGCAGCCCCTGGCACCTCCCTGGGAGGATGCGAGGCGGGATGGGGATCCCCCACCCTCCACGCGAGGCCGTGGCTCCCCCCCCCCCCCCACCATCCCAGCCCGCCATCCGCGGGGGGGTGCCGGGGTCCCCCGTGTTCGTTTCACCCGGAGCGAGGAGGGTGGCGAAGGGCAGGCACGGCTGCTCGCCCCGCCGCAGCCCGGGGCTCCTCTCCGGGGACCGGCACTGTAAGCTGATCCCCGACCGATTTAATTTTCCCACTGTGGGTCCCTGGGGAGCCCCTCGGGGCCGCATCCAGGGGCGCAGGTGCCCGCGGGGCTGAGCGGGACGCGTCGGAGCGGGGATGCTGCTCACCCGGCAGAGGGACCTGGGGAAGAGCTGGTTTTCCCCCGGGAACAGGCTCCTGGGGGCCCTGAGCCAGGCAGGGATGCAGGATTGGGCTTTCCCCAGCCGGTGGCTCATCTCTGGGGGTGGGGGGCTATCTCTGCCCGGGCCCTTCGTTTCGGCTGCGGATGCCACAAAGGCGTGCGGGGCCGCTTACATGCCCCTAGGGAACCTGTATGTTAGTGACAGTCTCCTGTCCGGATTTGACCCACACACACCTTGCTGAGGGGGAAGCCCCACGCGTGTCGGTGATCCCGCGCTGAGGGAAGTCGTGGATTTGGGGCTGCGGCTGCTTGAACACCCCCTCCCGGGCTGGCGGGGGAGGATCTGTCGGCGAACCCCGTTTAGGGGCTGGGGAAATGGATGTGGAGATGATCCCCGAATTGGGGCCAGCGCTGGGAGGGAGATGTGGGGCTCAGCGCCGGCTTGCGCGGAAAGGGGTCTGTGGTGACCATGGACCGTGCCCCCTCGCCCCAGGAAAGCAGCGGCTCTCGGGGACGGGGAGCACGAGTGAACGGGGCTTGGGCACCGCTGGAGCAAACATGAGTGGGTTTGTGTGTTACGGCTGGGAGCAGCCGCACGGGATTCAGGCCAAGGCAGCATGATGGTGCTGGCTCCGCGGGGCCCCTGGACCAGCCAGCTTCAGTGGCTGCTACTCTCCATGGACCCAAATTCCCCCAAATTAGGGTTTGTCCCGTGGTCTGCTGATGGGCTGGGGGTGCAGGACTGTGCCCCTGGGCTGCGCAGGGCTCCTGGGACCGGGGGCTCCCTGGGATCTCCCATCTCCTGCCCACGAGGCAGCGGCTGCTCCAGGCAGGGCTACGGCGGTTTGGCAAGGGAATGATGACCAAGGAAGATGCAAATCCTTTCTCCTTCAGCTGCGGCATGGCAAAAGCACCTTGGTAGGAGCTGCTGTCCCGGGCCAAAACCACAGCTGGATTTGGAGGCTCCAAATCAGCTGGGGAAACCCGCGATCCTGCTGCTCTGAGAGAGCAAATGGGTCTTTGCATCTCAATGTAGCACAGCGGGACCCAGTGCCCGTGGGGGGAAGCCTCCCGCCCTCCCTGCCTTCTCCCCGGGGTTTATTGCCCCCAGACAGTCTGGTTTCCTGATTGCTCTTGCTCGCATTCCTGCAGGAAAAGAGAATTCGCCGGGGTGTCTCTGCCGGGAGCATCCCGCTGCCCAGGGAGAGGTCCAGCCTCCCGGCGTCCCCCGTTTACCATGGCCGGGGCAGCCATGGGGTGCGCAGGGTTTGCTTCATTTGGGAAATACGATGAACGCTGGGTAAAAGTGGGTTATTTTGGGTAGCAGAGGGGCAGCCTGTGTGTGTGGTTCCTCGTTGCAGCCAAGAGCAGGGTGATCCCAGCGCCGGGCTGCACACTGCCAGCACCAGGGCGGCTTTGGGCTGATGCCGAGTCTTTTTCCAGGTCGGGCTTTGCCTCCTGTCCCACTCGCTGATGGCACAAAGTCGCCGCTCGCCTGTAGTGAAACAGCCGGGGCTGATGCCGGTGGTTCTCCCACCGCAGAGCATCCCAGCGCCGGCCCCTCCTCAGAGAGGGACCAAAATCGCGCTCCCACACCGCCCTCGCTGCTTTTGGGTGGCTCGTGGGGGGAAAAGGGTTCCTCTGCCGATGCTCTCCCCATCCAGGCACTTCCCAAAAGCCAGTGCTGGCTCTGCTCCCCAGGGAGGGAGTCAGGCCTGGGAGGGCAAAAGCCAGCAACCATCCCGGGGGAAGGGGACACAGGGCTCAGGGTGCTGCACCCACCACCCACACCACACACCGTGCCCCAAACCAGCCTTTGGGGTTTAACACCCCAGAGCCCCCCATAACCCGCTCCTTCCCCTCTTCATTTACATACGTGAATGATGACCCACAGGAAGTAATTGTGGGAGAAAGAAGGGAATTGGCCTCTTTAGATCTATTAAATCACTTTATTACAGGAACCAGGTCTGAATGGCCCTTCTCTGCAGGGAGCGCGTCTCCATCTCCCTCTCCCTTTATCTGATCACAAAGAGATTAAAATCTCGGCAGGACAGGAGACTAACAGGGCTCCTCGGGGCTGCCTTTCCCTCGCATTGTGAGCTAAAAATGAGGCATTTGGGTTCAAATGCCTCCCCTGGACACTGGAGATGGATTCATTTGGGGGCTGTGAGGAGACGGGGAGGGGGGGATGAAGCACAGAGCAGGTCGTCCCGGGGAGGCGAAGGGCTGAGCAGCACCCGTGAAAGGGTGGGGGGGTCTCGAGGTGGCAGAAATCAGGCTGGTGCTGGGGAAGATCCCAAAGCTGAGGTGGTTCCCTGGGGATGTGGCTCCCGGGCTCGCACCGCGGCTCTGGGCATCGCTTACAGGAGTGCGGGGCTGCCGGGGAAGGCAACCTGGAAAGAGGGAGAGGACTAAATCTGGGCACCCCAAGGCTGCTGGCTGGAGCAGGAGGAGGAAGCGCAGCCCAGCATGGCTGTGGTTTGCAGCCCATCCCCAAAACTGGTGCCAAGTGTCCCTGGCTGAGTGTGGAAGAGAAGGGGCTGCCCAGCCCCTGGGAACTGCTGCTCCGCACCACTCAGCTCTGTGTCTCCAAGCGTTTCCCCAAGCCAACAAGCCTAAACCCTTGATAAAGGCAATGTTAATTAGGGTTTTTTGATTTCTTCTCATGATTTTTGGCAAGGAGAGCTGCTGGGCACTGCTGGGACCCCGCAGTTGCTGTGGCCGCAGGGCGGTCGGTGGCATTTCTGTGAGATGGGGTTGGCGGAGGGGCTCCATCCCCACTTGGCCGAGCAGGGGATGGGGCAGAGGGGGATGACGGCTGCTGTTTGGCTGTGGGTTTTGGCTGAGCCAACCTTGGCTGCCGTCCACCTGCGCTCGTGCCATCCCCCTGCGCGGAGCCAGGCAAGACACAAGCGTGACGTGAGGGTTTTTTTTTAAAAAAAAAAAAAAAGAAAAGAAAAATAGAGCACGTGTTTGGAGGCAGCTCCATCCCTGAGCGTGCCGGAGAGCAAAGGCAGGGGCACAAGGGAGGATTTCTCCATCGGGGAGCAGAGTCCAGCCTTCCTGCAGGGTCCCCTCCTGCCTTTCCCCCGGGCTGGGGTGCAGGGCAGGATCCGGCCGGGGGGGTTTGGTTTGTGCGGAGCTGGGGTGGCAGCGAGGGAAAGGGGGAACCCGCTCAGAGCAGTGGTTTGTTAGTCCGTGCATTGAACCCGTGATGCTCATAGAGGCACGGGACACATTTAATATCTCGCTTTTTCCTGCTTTCTCATGTGCATCGCTCCTGAGTTTGCTCTTTGGGACCAGGGTCACCCCACAGCGCTGGGTGGCACCCAGGGGTGCTGGCGTGGGTAGCTGCAGGACCCAGGAGCACCTGGGTTACGCTTGTCCCTGGGGAAGGGATACTTCGGGTTGGAAACACAGGTCAGCATCTCTGCTTTTGGGGGGAGAGAGGTAGGGGCAACGTCTTTGTTGGTTTTGTGTGTGTGTCTGTGTGTGTAGGGGGGTACTAACCTCTGGAATAAAATTGTATCGCGCTGCCATGTCCTGATGGCAAATAGTGAAAGAGAGGGGCTTTATTCCACCCCTTAAACTCCCTCAAGACGCGCACAAAAAAAGCCTCCTGTCTCTGTCTAAAGATTAACTGATGGCTGCAGGCACATCCCTTCCCCCAACTCCCCCTCGCAGCCCCAGGGCGAGGGGCAGGGAGAGAAAACACCCTTAAATGGTCTCCCAGATAAAATGGCCCAAATGAATGGGATTGCTCCCTTTGGAGCTGGGGAGGGCTGGGATGGAGCCGCTGGCTTGGCCAGTCCCTTTCCCTGCCGCCCCCAGCTCCCGTGTTACCTTTTCCCTGTTTACTTGGTTTTAAGAATAAGTGGGATGAAGCTGAAATCACCGACGGAAGGTGCACTGCTGCTCCCAGCCATGCCTGCGCTTTAATACGGGAGTACAAAATTAATATGCAGCAGTTAATCCTAATTAGCTGCCCCCTGGGATGCGCAGGAGGGTTTGGCACCCTCAGGGTGGGGAAAAATACAGCTGAAGGAGTTGAAGGTGTGGGTTTAGGGCAGGTAGCTGATGGATTAAACTCCCTGGTGGATACTTTTTTTTCCCTGTAGAATTAGTATCTAGCGTTTAATTTTGCTGGTTTACAGTAGAAAATTTAGAGCGAACGTAGTTACTTTGGCAGGAAAGTTACTTTATTTTGGTTTTAATTGAATTAGGAAAAAAAATCCTTGGGGGATATTGCTGCAGATGACAGTAGGGAGACACTGGAAAGCTCTGGTAATGTTTCATTAAATGCCCTGTGCTCTCCCCGACGAGCTTCCTCGCCCCTCTTTCTCTCTGCACCAAGCCCCTGGAGCTGAGGGAAGGACCCTCTTTCCCGAGCAGCATCTGACAGCCGCCTGCACAGGGGCTGAGCCGCAGGAGGGGACCATGGGGTGAGTCCTGCTCCGAGCCGTACGCGCATGAGCCCGAAAATAGCAGCAGCGCAGTCCCTGGCGCTTGAACTGCCGGCACCAGGGAAAGATGGGCTGCGTGATTTGGGGAGAGGGAAGGGCTTTCCTTGGGGACGGATCCAGGTGTAGGCTGTGAAGGCGAAGGGACGCTTCCCTGCTGCCTCGTGGCTGGCGGCGGGGAGCCGAGCTGGCCCCGCTGCAGCGCCGGCGCTTGGGTCAGTGCTCTGTGTTGGCAGTCTGACCCTGCCGAAATCTGCTTTGGGGGCTGTTTGCAAGAGGAGACCTGCTCTGCCGGAACAGAGCTCAGAGCTGGGCTGAGGCTGCCGTGTCCCAGCGGGATGGTAGTGGCATCGCCCGGTGGCAATGAAAGCCATGCCCCAAAAAACTGGGCAAGCATCAGCCCCCTGCATGCCAGCTTATTCCTGGCACAGGAGCTGTGGAAGGGGCTGCTCTGCACCGGCTGTGCCAAACCTGAGCCCCATGGGGCCGGGGGTGGCTGAGGGCCAGGGCTGCTCCCCCGGGGATGTGCATCCTCCCCTGGGATGGGTTCTCCGGGGTCATGGTGGGGCGAAGGTGCCCGGCCCCCCGGCCAGGCCAGCTGATGCATCGACTGCAGCAGCATGGGGTTGGCTGGCCCAAAACAAGGGATTTGGGGGGACAGGAATGCTGTGGTTCTGGGGGACAGAGGGGAATGGGGTGATCGGAGTGCTCTGGGCACCGACGTGGGTGCAGGCTGAGCAGAAGGGACCACAGCTGGGGTACCCCCAGCCTGCGGGAGAAGGTGGGGTGCAGTGATGGGGGACAGACCCCCTTGGGGCTCAGCAATCCCTGTGCCCAATGCCAGGACCTGCTGGGGGGGGGGGAGGAATCCATCTTCCATGGCCCCCGTGGGCTGCTTTGCCTCCACAGAGTGGGGGAAACTGAGGCACGGGCACTGGCTGCAGTGGGGTCGGGCTGCCCAAAGCGCTCTGAGCATGGTCCGGCTGTACCCCTGGCACAGTTGGCGCTGCCACTCGTGTCCCTGCAGCCGCTCTTAACCCGGCGTCCCAACCCGGTTTGTTTTCCAAGGGATTTAAGTTTAAACGGCTGCAAGGCTCCCGCGCTGGTAAGAGGCGAGGTGCGGCGGCCGCTCCGCCCCAGGCCCCTCCGGACACAAAGATGGTTTGATTGAGTGGCCGGGGCTGGCTGGGAATAAACGTCCCCTTGTGTCGCGCTGGGGAGGCCGCGGGGACAATGGTGACCCCGGGGCTGGCCAAGCCCCTCTGGAGCCCAGCGGGGTGGGGGCGAACCAAGAGCCTGGAGGTGTGGGGAGCGGTGGCCGGATTTGGGGTGTTCCACGGTGTCACACACTCCCTCCCCGGGAAGGGACGCGGGTCTAATGCTGGGATCTGTGATGAGGGATTTGCTGGGTGGGAGGAAGAGGAGGGATGAAGGCACCCACATGCAGAAGGGGAAGGGGTGATGGTGGCGGACACCCAGCACTTGAGGGGACAGTGGGCAGCACTTGGCCGGTCACGTACTGCTTTGTCTGCTGTAAATAACCGTGGAGCTGCCGGGGTGGGAGATGGGTGGAAAAGCAGAGAGGTGTCCGTGGTGTCGCCCGGTGAGGGGGTGTCCAGGGGGGGCTGCAGAGAGATCGGGAGAAGTGGCGCCGGTTCTGTTTCTGTTCCTCGTCCCACTGGTTAACTCTGGACCCTAATGATGACAAGTGAAATCCTTGCGTTAGGATATGCCTTAAAACAGTTTTATTACGAGGATGGCAACGCTTTGTGATCCCGAGCCTGGGGTGACCCTACACCCCCCCCGTACCAAAACACCCCCCCCCAAAGACCGACTCCTCATGGGACGCGGACCCCAACACCCCACGGGTGAGACCCGGCTCTCCCGCAGCGGGCGAACTGGGTGTGGAGGGCTGATTCGCGGAGGGGCTGCGGGGGGTCAGAGGGGCCGCGGCCATGCCGGCCACCCTTCCTCCCCCCGCCGTGGCCTGGAACTCCTGGAATTTGGGCAGCGGGAGCGCGGCCGCCGCCGGCCCTTTGTTCTCGCTGGCCGGTGGCTCCCGGCCCTGGCCCTCCCCTGCGCTCCCCCTCATCCCCAGCATCCCCGGCTCGCTCCAATCCCCCCCTTCCTCTCTTTATTTTTTGGGGGGGGGGGGCTGTGGAGGCCTGGGAAGGCTCCAGGCTTTGTGTGTGGTGTGGGACAGGGGCTCTGGGCCCCTTCCTTTCAGATGCAGGAGGTATGCAGCTAATTCAATGGGCTGCAGTTTGATTACCTATCTGATAACAGAGGAATGCCAGCAATGTGTGTGTTTTGGGAAGGGGGCAGGGGGGATGCGCAGGGACCACCAGCTACTCTGCAGCTCACATCAAAAGGCTGCGGGGGGGGGGGACGGGGACAGGGGGCGTAGAGCTGGGGCTCCCCAGCCGCTGCCCCCCCCCCCCCCCTCCTTCTTCCCCAGGGAGAGGGCGTTTCCTTTGGCTTTTTGGTGGAGGGGGCCATGGGGGGGGGGACGGTTGTCATCCCCACCCGCTCCTGGAAAATAAATCGCTTCTCCCCCCCCCCCCCCCACTCCAGCCCCGTCATGTTGCGGCAGCTTCTGCCTCAGCCCTCCTCTTCCTCGGAATGGGGGTAACGGATGGCTCGCAGGGGGAGGGAGCTGGACCCCCGGCACTGGGGGTGTAGCAGTTTGGCTGCCCACGGGTGATGGTGCCCAAGGTGTGGGCTGAGCTAGGAGGGGGGGAGCCCAGCCTGTGCGCTTGGGATCTCCCCGTCCACGGCTCGGCTTTGTCCTGAAGCTTGGGGAGTTTTCATCTCTGCAGTGTAAACACAGCTGGGCCGGCTGGGGCTGTAAACACCCCGAGAAGGATCACTGGCTCTCGTCCCCCAGCCTCCGGAGCTGCCTCCTGCGCCGTGGAGCGATGCTCTCCACAGAGTGATGCTCAGCTCCTCCTCGCCCCCGAAACGCCGCGGCTGCTGCTGGAGTGGTGCAAATTCACCCTCTGTGGAAGCCGTTGTCGCCCAAACCACCTCGCAGAGGCAGCGTTGAGGGGGTTGTAGGGTGGCATGTTGGGCATGGGGCAGGGTTGGTGGCTGACCCCGAGGTGCCAACTCCTCCTGCGTTGTGCTGGCAGCTGCTTCGGACAGATCTCCTGCTTGGGTGATGCTCAGCATCCTCCTGGTGGTGCTCAGCACTGGGGGAAACCCGAGTTGGGTTAGGGGTGCAGTGTCTGGCCATTGCGCTGAGCATGACATGGTGTTTGCCAGTGGTAGGTGGTGATGGGACTGCCCAGACCAGCCCCGGACAGGCAGAGGTTGCTGTGAGACCCTGTCATGGCCTTGTTGTCATTGGGGACCTCGTAGCTCATGGTTTGGCTCTGCCTTTTGGGAGCAGGCCAGAGAGCAAAGGTTTCTGGCAATGCCATCTGGCCCACCCTGGACCCCACCGCAGCAGACAAGTGGGCCGGGTGGATGTGGTGACTTGGCCAAGCCCACGGGGTCTGTCCCACCTGGAGCTGGGACCCCAGACACAGAAGAGGGGGGGGAAGCAGCAGAAAAAGGGGCCTCAAGGGTTTGTTCCTCAAGCTCTGCTGTGTTCCCACTTCCCTTGTGTGCCCATAGACGCAGGCATACCCTGCAAGGCACCGCCAAAAAAACATTCACTCCTAAAACCCAACAACTCCATTTCTTCCTTCTCTGCTTTTACGAGGGGTATTTCCACGTGCGTCCTGGTGAGATTTGGGGTGGAAGAGAGGAACCAACCGTGCCTGGCCGTCCCCGGGCAGCGTGCGCGGGGAGGCTCGGTGCGGGAAGAATGGGTGGCCGCAGCCCACGTGACGGGAACTCGCCAGGCCATGAATGGGGGAGATGCTCCATTCATAAATGCAGGGTCCTGCTGCAGCCGCGCAGGCGTTGGCGCCGGCTCTGCCGGGAATCCCCAGCCTGCTGGAGCTGCTCCTCCCTCCGCCAGCAAATCCGCCTTAACTCTTTGCCTCACGCTCGTTTGGGCTCTGCTAACGAAGTTAAGCAAAAGCCCTGCTCGAATCGCTGCCGGGGATGCAGTAGTTCTCTGGCAGAGCAGGCAGCGATGCTCATGGCAGCGCTTTTTGGCACCGGTTGGGGGGAAGACATGCCGGCTGCATCGCCTCTCTCAGCTGCTTATCAATTTGTTCTGCTAAAATGGGCAGAGCTCATTAAAGTGGAGTGGATTTTTCTATCATCTCATGACCCCCCTCCCCGGCCTGGGTCTTTCTGAACTCCCGAGTTTGATTGTGTGGTGATGACCGATGCAGTGACCCTGGGAGCGACAGGAGATGCTCCCAGCAGTGACGATCCAGGGCTAAATGGCTGCTTAATTAATTATTGGAGGCAATTAAAGGGCTTGAACCGAGGTGAGCTGCAGTGAGGGGGCTGGCCAGGACACCAGGCTGGCAGTGCCGGCTCCCAGCTTCCCGGACTTGCTGCGTGCACAGGGGATTCAGCCCACGTCCCGCAGGTCCTGCTCCTCCGCAGGGAAGCGAGGGGGATTGCACATGCCTGTGCAAAGCCTCGAGATCCTTCTGTCTTTTAAAAATGATCTCCCCTTGAGAATCCCAGCCCGGGGTGTTGGGAGGTGCAGGAGCAGCTCTTGGTCCCCAGCCCGGGGTGTTGGTGAGAGAAAGGGGCTGTTTTGCAGTGCTGACAGACAGTGTTTTGCAGGAAATGCTGTTGAAATTCAGCTCAGAGCTGGCTCTGCTGGCCCTTGCTTGCCAAATCAGTGAGCCCTACTCAGCCGGGTGTTTCAGCTCACTGAAGGCTCTGCGCTATCAAAGAGGGCACCAGAGATTTTAGGGAGATGAAGGTGCCTGGTTGATCTTGGTCCCCGATATTCGTCCCCTCACAAGGGGCAGGCACAGGGTACGCGGGCAGTTCTCGTGCCACGGGAGGTGTTTGCTGGGCTGGGGCTTGTCCTGTGCCTGGCAGACACTCCAGCTCTGTGCTGACCCTCATCTTTTCCCTGTGTCCCCCCCCAGAGCAAGCTCCACATGGAGGGTTTCCGCAGCCTGAAGGAGGGCGAAGCTGTCGAGTTCACCTTCAAGAAGTCATCCAAAGGTTTGGAATCCATCCGGGTGACCGGCCCAGGGGGTGTCTTCTGCATCGGCAGTGAGAGAAGACCCAAAGGCAAGAGCCTCCAGAAACGCAGATCGAAAGGAGACCGGTAAGGGGCAGCCGGGGACTGATCCAGGGCAGGGACCAAGCTCTGCGAGCACCGGGAGCTGCCTGGCACCCTGCCCACGGCATGGGGACGGGCTCGGATCCAGCGGGGCGGGCAGCGACCCTTCCTCTGGGAAAGTGGCTTCCTTCGGCAGTTAATGAGTGGCAGATGCAGCTTGGTGGGGAAAGGGCAGCAAACCAGCAGCGAAGGGGCAGAGGTCAGGGACACCCCGGGCGGCCGCTCCCCTCGTCTGGGGGAGCCGCGCTGGGCAGGGGTAATTTTCTCGAAGAGAAACCCTTCCTTGTGGGAAGGAAATGGCCGGACGTCCTGGCAGCGTCTCCCACGGTGAGGCTGGGAGCCCCGGGGCGAGTTTCTGACTAGCCCTTCGTCCCCCCTCTCCTCTCCCGTCCTCTCCATCCCGGCTGCCAGGGGATGCCTCATCCCAGCTTTCCCAGCAGATGTACCTTCCCAACCCAGCTGTTCTCACAAGCGGGTTTTAAAATTAGTCGGAAAGGAATTGGGAAGGAAAAAGAAAGAGCAAAGGGTTGTGGCTATCCTAAACAGATGCAGGATTTAAAACGGACACAAAGCAGCTCCCTCTGCCCACACCGCTCTAGTGCGAAGGTGGCACCCAGGGGACGAGGGCTGCAAGGGTACAGCCATGAGAGAAGCCACGTTTGGGGTTGTCCCCACACCAATGACCACGGTCCTTGCAATCGTTCTCCCGGCTGGGGCTGTCAGTTGTCTGTTCCTGCTCTGCTGCAGGCTCCTGGGCCGTAGCGTGTAACCCTGGGAGCAGGGACTGTAGGCACAGGAGCCAGAACCATGATGGAGCCAGAGGGGTGGAAGCCCCCTGCCCGACATCCCCCATTTTCGTCCCCGAGTGCTTGGTTTCGGTGCGGGGGTTTGCTGCCATCTCCTGGGTACCAGCAGCACCACTGAGACTGCTCCAAACTGGCCGTGCTGGAGCTGGGGCTCTGCGGGGACCAAAGGCAGGGCCACCATCTGTCCCTAAAGAGCCGACCCCACATCCCCGCAGCGGCCAGGCCATTTTGAGCCCAACTCTGGCTGCAAAGCCAGATTGGTGCCAGGTATGGCCACTTCAGCATCCCACCTCATTTTGTTTCTCCTCCTCGAATCTCTTTCCGTTTCCCCCCCCTCCTCCCTCCCCGGCAGATGCTACAACTGCGGCGGGCTGGACCACCATGCCAAAGAGTGCAAGCTCCCGCCGCAGCCCAAGAAATGCCACTTCTGCCAGAGCATCAGCCACATGGTCGCCAACTGCCCCGCGAAAGCACAGCAGTCCCCCAGCTCCCAGGGAAAACCTGCCTACTTCCGAGAGGAGGAGGACATGCACAGCTCGGCCCTCCTCCCCGAAACCCGGGAATGATGGCGGGTGGTGGGGATGGGGGGGGGGGCTTCCACCGGGATGAAAAGGCTTTGGCAAGGCAACGGGCAGCCGTGGGGGCTCGGAGGAGGGAGGGCAGAGTGAAGGACTGGGAAGGGAAGACGGCAGTGCTAACGGCAGGGACACGGTGTCCCTGCATGGACCTTTTCCCCCTGTTCCCAGCCCGGGGAAAGCCCTGCTTTAATCAGCATGGCTCACTCCAAAAATAAGGGGAGGCAGCATCCAACACACCTCTTCCAGCTAAAAAAAAAACCCCAAACATATTTGATTCATCTTTATTCTTTTCCTAAACGAAGCCAGGCAATAGTGTCTCTGGGAGGAGGAGCAGAGAAGCAACATCTCAGGGAGGAGCTCATGGCTCCCGAGCTTCAAACAGGCTCCGGCACAGCCTGGGGAAGCTGCGGGGGACCGGGTCCTATGCCTGCTCTGTCCCTCTCTGCCTCAAGGAGGGAGGCCGAGGGGGGAAGGCTGGCTGCAGAGCACCGGGGAGATGCTCGTGGGCCGGCCCCATGGGTCCCTCGGCTCCTTGTGGCTTCTCACTTGCTGGTGGGTGCAGCGATTTGCAGTTTTTCCGTGGTTGCCCCATTGCTGAAACCAGCAGAGCTGATTTGGGCTCAGTCTGGAGGCAAACGGGGCATTTCTCAGGGCTGAGCTAACGCTTGCTGCCTGCTCGTGGGCTGTGAGCTGCGCCTTGTGGGAGATCAATTCAAAAGAAAAACACTGGGTTTTTTCGTCCTAAGCCTTCGCAAGTGCCAGCCCGGAGAGCACAAGGTGTGTTATGCAGCCAGCTCTTCCCCTCTAAGGCTTCTCCCTGCCCCTAAAATGCGGAGCTGGGGAGCGAGAGGGCTTCATGGAGCAGAAATGCTCTTTGTTAAGCCTTGGGCACCAGACACAGGGCAGAGCCGGCTCTCGGGGGTGTTGCTGGCAGCGTTTCCCTCCGAGGCTGCGTACGCAACCCACCCAGGGCTCACGCACATCCAGCCATGCCTTGATCCAAACACCACAGTGCCCAGGTCTTCCCACGGGCTGCGGATCAAACCCACACAGGACAAAACCACACCTCTGCTCCTCCTGCCCATCCCATGCTCCAGAAACCCACAGCTCCTGGGCTGAGCCTCCCCAAGGGGCAGAGGAAAAGGGTGTCCCAGGTCGTTAGCGGCTGCTGTCCTCCCTCCCCACTGGCCCCCCCAAGTCTTGCCTTTATTTATTGGCCCCGGTGGACAGCCCTTCTCCTGGGGCAGCCCCCCCCCCCCAGCCGTGCCGAAGCCAACGCCAAGTGAAACCTGCACTAGGACGTGCGTGAATGACGTATCTTTGGGTTTGTTTGTCGTCTTTGTTTTGGGGTTTGGTTTTTTTTTTGGTTTGTTTTTTTTTTTTTTTTTTAATATAAATATTCTGGTTTTGTATTTTTGTATATTTTAATCTTTAAGAAAAGGAAAAAAAAAAAAGAGAGAGAGAAAGGACATAATTCCTGCAACTTATTCTCAGGTATTCGAGCAATCTCAGGGATAAAATACCTCTGTAGCCCAGTGCTGGACAGAGAGGAGGGTTTTTTCTAACAGCACAAAGACGTGACGAAGTTTGTATTGGAAGTGTAGATCTACCTCACTGGATGTTCGCTAGGTGGACTGAAGTGTTGTCGAGCTTTTCATTTCTGTTTTTTGGTATGTTTGGGGTTTATTTTCTTTTTAACTGTATTTTAGTAGAGTCTCTTTCCCTTCCCCATGGACTGAGGAGGAATTTGGGTCTGTAGATCCGCGCACGGGGATGGAGAAGCCAAGCCGTGCCACGGGGCAGGGAACAGCTGCTAGAGCCCACGTCGGCTCCCCAACTCCAGATTTTCTCCCAGCCTGGTGGCTTTTGACGACTGTCCTCCATTTCTCTCTCCTGTTTACGCTCACACGTCCCCTCTCCGCCATCCCAATGGGAACGCTCCAGTGCACCCCGTGCCCGAGTCCTCCCGTTGTCCGTGGGCTGGGATGTCACACAGGCTCCCAGCAGGCTGGTGCCGTGTGGCTGGGGGTTGGAAAGCCAGGATGGGGGTCGCAGCGCGTTCAGGGGGTCCCAGCCCCGTTCAGGGGGACATGGCAATTGCAG
The DNA here is from genome assembly GCA_017639485.1 of Pluvialis apricaria. Taxonomy (NCBI): domain Eukaryota; kingdom Metazoa; phylum Chordata; class Aves; order Charadriiformes; family Charadriidae; genus Pluvialis; species Pluvialis apricaria. The sequence continues at coordinate 4,348,452 of CM030027.1, read as the reverse complement.
ACAGCGGCCAGGGAGGTTGTTGGGAGACTGAGGGTTATCCTACAAGCCCAGGGCTGGCCGGCTGCCTGGGACCTCCTGGGACCAGGGACCTGGTGCCAAGGTGGACTCAAGTCCAAGGGAGGTGCAACCGTTCCATCTTTCTCTGCCCTTCCCGGCTTCCCCCAAATATTCGCTCAGGATGGCCGGGGAAAACTCTGGATCCCTGGTTTTGAGGGGAAACCCTGGATCCCTGGTTTTGGGGCATTAACACTCCACTTTGCAGGCTGGGGGCTGGCTGGAGCCTTCCCGGGGAGGGTGTCTCGCCGTGCTGGTGTGTCAGGAACGTGGGCGTGATTTCTGCTGGTTTTTAGGTAGTGATAGGTTTAGATGTAGAGCAGGAGTGGAACAGACGGGGAGCACCTACTCCATCCTTGCCGACAGGGGTCACGGAGGGACACTTGCTGAGGCTGTTGGAGCCCGGTGACCCCCGGCAGGAGGAGAGACGGGCATTATATTCCCCTTTTCTGCCTTCAGGGACCTTGCGCACCTCTTTGTCAAAGAGACTACAGACGGTCGTGCTTCTGGGTGAATTTAATCAGGTCCAGTCACTCTAGAAGGATCCAAATTCTCCACGTCCCGGCACGCAGGCACCGGGAGGCGGGGATGGAGAGGAGCTCCCCAGCTGCTTGCCTGCCCTGCTCCAGTAGTTTTTATGGTGAGGTGGTGGTCTCTTCTTGGGAGGGTGGGGGGAAGGAGTTTTTAGTTCTTGACTAGCAATGGGATCTATACAAAACTACTTCAGGAAAACGGCTTTTGTCTGAACGGGGTAAATGCAATAGAGCGCACTGGGCTGCGTGTCTAAGCCTGGGCCTCGGTCCCGCTGCCGCGTTGCGGGGGGCTGTTGGCCTTCCCCCGGCACCACGGTTGTGCCGGGGAAACTGCTGCCCCCCCTTAATTCTTGTATCTGTCTTGAAGAATCATGTAGGACCTTTCCCCCCTCGCCCACAGTTTAATGGTTTGGTGATTTTTTCAGCTAGATGTCTAGTGTGTGTAAATACCTCTGTAAATCTTTCCATTTTCTCTCAGTATTCTCCTTGATTATTGTTTACAAAAGTAAGAGGAAAAAAAAAAAGGAAAAAAAAATAAAAATAGCCAAAGCATCTAAATAGGACCAGGGAGACGGGATCTTCTCTGTGTACTCTGCCTTGCAACTCTGTGTGGGGATATGAGCTCTGTGACCATCCCTATCCTAGGCTAGAGCAAATAGCAAATGGCTTAGAGAATCACTCAGGTTTCCCCCGGGGCCAGCGTGGCACCGGGATCCAAGAAAACAGGGATTTTTATCTGTAAAGGGAAGCCACGTTGGAGAAGATGGGGTTGATTTGCATCTTCTCGTTGCATTTGCCATCGTGGTTCTTCCCGCATCTTGACAATAATTAGTTAAATTGCTGCATCGCCACCCACCCTGCCCGTGCTGGGCACTATGCATTACGGGACAGTGAATCGCGGGCGGCCGACGCTGCGTGCTCAGGGTCCTGCTGGAACATGGGGGGCGTCTGAATGTAGGAGAAAGCTGTCCCTCGCGAGGGGGTGTCCGCCCTGGTGCGAAAGCCTCGAGTCGCAAGATTGTCTACGAGGAGACGGAAGAATGTAATCCATGTTTACTGCTAGCAACCAAAGCTTGTTTGTGTCAAACTCGTGCGTTTTTATGAAGCGGGTGGGAGGGAGGGAGGAATGGGGGTGGCTCAGGGGTGACCAAAGAGATTTCCTGCTGGAGACCCTGCAGCGAGATCCCCAATTCCTGTCGCTGCAGGTTTTTCCCCCTCATTATTTTTTTTTTTTTTATATACTTTGTTTTTGTACCAACTATGTAAAATGTGGTTTTGTGGTTTTTTTTTTTTCTTTTCTGGAAGAAAAAAATGAAATAAAGACCATGGGCAATGGCTGCTGGTGATGTTCTGTGTGCGGTTACTTTTTTTCTTTTTTTTTTTTTTTCTTCCTCCCGCGGGGTTGAGAAGCCCAGACACAAACCGGGTGCTGCCTGAGCGGGGTGGGTGGCTGGGAATTGGGGTACCCCACAGCTCCCACACCAACGCACCCCACAGGCCGCCTCGGCCTGCAGCCGATAACCGGCCTCCAGCCCCCCATAACCTGCCTGCGGCCGCCTCTCCCCACACCCCACCTCTCCCCGCTGCCCGCTTGCTGTCACCCGTGAACCCCACCACCACCACCACTCCCGCTCGGCCACCCTGGGGCCCTGTCAGCCCTCAGCCCGCCATTACCGGCCCCACCCTCCCCGCCGCCTCACAGCGCCCCACCGCGCATGCGCGCACGCCCCGCCTCCTGCCCCGCCCTGCGGCGCCTGCGCGCGCTTCCCGCCCCGGGCGCCGGCGGGTGACGCAGGCGGAAGGGTACGGTCACCCTCCGGTGGAGGCTGAGGCGGCGCCGGCGGGCGAGGTAACGGGCGGGGCGGATGGCGGGGCTCGCCTCACGCAGCGGGGGGGAGCGGGGCAACCCCTCGGGGGTGGGATGGGGGGGGTCCTCTCCTTTCACCGCGTCTCTCCCGCCGGCCGCTAACGGAGCCGGGGGAGGCCTGCGGGACGCCCCATCCCCGTCTCACGCAGCGGGGGTAGGCCCGGGTGTCCTTCCCCTCCCCTCCTCCGCGTCTGCTCGCTGCCGGCGGTGGGCGGCAGCCGGGCTGTCGGTGGGGAGAGCCGCCTCCCGCAGAGAGAGCGGCCGGGGGGGGGTAAAGGCTCCTCTGGCAGCACCCAGCCGGCTGGGCTGAGGCAGTCACGGCCTTTCTGGTACTCTGTCCCTGCTTCGTAGACAAGAGGCTTTCTTTGTGAGGGTTGTTTTTTAAGATGACTGTGCGAAATCATACGTAAAAGGTTGATTGCTGGTGACAGCCGAAGGTGGTATTGGAAGAGGATGTGTTTTCAGCCTGAGCTAATCAAGAGGAGTGTTAAGAGCTTTACCAACAGAGCCCGAGGTTCTGCAGCTCCTTGCCTTAATGTTTTGTGGCTGCATCTGTGGCTAAGCATCCCTTTCTGAGGGAAGAGGATCAGTGTAATTTGAGTCTGCTTCAGTCCTTAGATAGGTACCAGGTGGTTGGGCCTGGACTGTTGCCCTCAGAGCTCTCTCTTTGTAGCTGCTTTGCCCACATCTCTCAGGGTTCCTAGCTGAGAGAATTGACGATTAACATGGAAGTTCAGCAAACTCTTGTATCTTGTTAGCTCAAACCAGATCTTAGTATTTGATGTGCAGATAATGTGGTAAAAATCCCAATAGCTCCAGAGGCTGAAGTTCTCTACTTGTGAAGGAAAAGAAATATCAGTGGTAACCCAAGTGCAGGGTAGTTGGTGATGTAGGTGGTTGCTTCATTTGAGGGATTTCCAGCAAGTCCCAACACAAAAGCATTGAAGGTTGGTTGGTGCTGCTGCCACCCTGTGACTCGCCTGGTGATGGCCCAAACTGTGGGTCTGGGCTAACTCACCAGCTAGTTTGGCTGGAAGATGCAGTAATGTTTTTTTTTCTTGCTACCAGTTAGTGCAGAATCCCCTTTCATGACACACAGCTGGAAACTCCAGAGCTCATTTCTGAGCTCCACCATCATCTTATCGAAGGACTTGTACAGATGATAAAAAGGGTGCCAAAGCAGCTAGTTAAAGCTTATTTTTCCAAGATGATTGTTTGTAGTGCTGCTTTGGGCTCAGAATCGTTTGTACTTCTAACCCCTTTATTTTCATCTTCCCATTATAAAAGAAAAGCAGCTCTCGGTAAGACATGTCGTGGATCAGAGAAGGCGAGCTGACCATCATAGAGAGATTTTGTGCCAACATCATTAAGGTAAGGAAGGAATTTGGTAGCCTGTGGTAAAGAATTGGCGGGTTCATCAGGGTTCAGAGGAGCTGTCTCTGTGACTGGTCTGCTCTAGAAAGATAATGTTGCTAGCAAGGGTGCGTATTAATGCTGGCACTGGAGGTACATCCCTAAATGGCATCTGGGGATGGAAAATTACTTAAGCTTAGTCTTGCAAATGAGCAAGGCTGTAGGCAGTGCTTGCCAATAATGAGCTTACACTCCCAGACTTCCATGGTTTGTGCCCTTGATGAAGGCAGGGCACGGGAAGGAAGGAGAGAAGCAAAATGGTTGGATTACGAATCTAAGAAATGAAACTGAGTTTCTCTTGATTAGAATAACAACTAATCAGTTCCAGGAAGATTCTGTCCTTGCTCAGTAGAGTCTTGAGACTGGTGGTGCTGCCCTTCCCGCAAAAGGATCTGTGCAGACCTAATGACATCAGTGGAAAGGAATACTCCTCTTAAGTGGGGGAAAGTCTCATGACTTTTTCTGTTTTCTCTTCAGTTAATTGTGTCTATGAAAATGCCCTTGAACTCTGAAATAACAAATACTTACAATTATGGCAGCACAGAGCTGTGTGCAGCCTCCCCCGTGCCTGCAGAGAGGTACCTGTGGCAGTGCTGCTCTCCCCTGGGTGCTACAGTTCTCTGTCGTGATAGAAACGGGGAGGCCAAAGTTGCTTTTCAGTTTAGGCAATTGTCAATACTGATACACTTCTTAGCCTAAACCAGGGTTAGCAAAGAGGTAATTAGCATCTTACTCTTTCCAGCTGCAGACTTGAAACTGGGAGATATGCACTTCATGCCTAAAAATAGGCGGTGCTGCCAGGAACAGCAGCACTATACTCTGTGATGCAAGATGCCGGTTTGGCTGTTCGCTTTCCGCTCTGTTGTGTTTCTCCTTATTTTCTAGGCAGGTCCAATGCCCAAGCATGTTGCCTTCATCATGGATGGCAATCGCCGTTATGCCCAAAAGTGCCACGTGGAGAGACAGCAGGGACATTCGCAAGGCTTTGATAAGCTGGCACAGGTGGGGAGGATGTTTGCTGCCTTTACCTTATCTGTTGAAAGTTTGAGCCGTGTTTACCAGCTGACAGTGTTTACTGGTTGAGTGACGTGTTGTGTTCCTTGTCTTCACTGGAGTCAGGCCTGTGCTTGCAGCTGATGTTAGTCATTAGGGTTCCCAATTCCCAACTTCAGCTCCCCCCTCTCTCTTCCTCTTATCCTGCAGAGTGATTCTAATCAGCTTCCCCCCCCCCCGCCCTTTTTTACATTCAATTAAAATATCTGCTGTGCAGATCTTGAAGCTTTTAATTCTGTGAAGCAGGTTAAATTTCTTTGAAAAGGTTTTTGAAAGGTATGGTACTATTAACTTAGAATGTTACCTACAAGAGCTGCTTTCCCTGGGTGGATAAGTCCCACCTGTTGTGGATTCACATCCTTAGATTGTGGTATTTTCCTTCTGTTCTTTAAGATGAATCTGAAATTCTCATCAAGTGGGTTTCATTGTCAGCTCTTGATGATTGTTTCTTTTGATCCAGTCTTCGCATAGTGGGAAATGACAGGAAGGTTTTAGCAGTGGAGAAGCTGGGTCTCTCTGCTTATCTGACTTCTGTTTTTCATTATATTTTGTCTTCCTGCAGACACTACGGTGGTGCTTAAATCTGGGCATTCGGGAGGTCACTGTTTATGCTTTTAGTATTGAGAACTTTAAACGCTCCAAGGAGGAGGTGGATGGACTAATGGATCTGGCAAGACAGAAATTTAGCCGCCTACTGGAAGAACAGTAAGAGTCCTCTCATGTCTGTACCCCACAGGGTGGAACTAAAGCAGAACACGATTAAGAGGTGTTTACAGGGATGTTACAAGTTTTGAAAACAGATGAAACAAAAAAAGCTGTTCTCCACCTCCAGCTAGAGATTTGTGTTGAGGGGCTCTGCCTACCTGCATGGGATGTACGGCTCCTGACCACGCACAGTCCCCAAGCACACCAGATCTGTGTCTGTATCGTATGGCTTACTGTGCAACAGTCCCATCCAAACAGTTGGGACAGTACATCTTTCAGATAAGCACAGCACAATTAGAAATTCCTTCTTAGCACTAGAGTCCTAGATGCCTTGTTTTCATGAGGTATCAAAGCCTTGTCTTACATTCTGTCACAGTGTTCTTGGGAGATCAGAGTTAAGCTCAGCAACTCGCCTTGTGATAATTTGAGACTTCTACGGATGGGCACACGGTGCATTAAGTCGCTTGTCAGAACTGGAGAACTAATTAATGTATTGTGTGTAGATGCAACTAGTACAGATCTGAGCAAGCAGGGAGTGGTGTTACAGTGCCCTGTTGCTCAGTGGATGCGTTTGTTTCCCCACACCTGACTGCTGGAAGGTGTGCTTATCTGGTTGAAGTAAACTCGAAGGGCAGTGAGGGAACGCAGCTGGAAGAATGGGATAGAGAGGATAGGGTGGGTGCGCTAGTGGAAGTTGGGGAGATCAGGGTCAAAGAGGCCATTTCCCTGGTTTCTACCCAATGTGGGGAGCCTTCACCGGGGAGTTTGTAGCATCAGACAGACAGCAGGAACCTGTAAGATCCAATGGGATGTCCTGTCTGCTCAGAATAATGCTGTAGCAGGCATGGATGGTTTCCTATCTCATCTGATGTTTATTCTACCACCCCAATCCCACCCTCATTGATATGTTAATCTTTTCTTGCACCAGAAAGTAGTTGTGCTACTCTGTGGGTGACCATTAGTCATCTTAATTTTTGGTTAGTTATAGGTGCCTAGAGTCTATGGTTGTATTCTAAGTTTTCCATATGGATTTTCATAACTTCAGGTAGGAATGCCTAATCTGTGATCACTTTATAGTTTGTCTGTACCTTAGGAACTTGTATGGGGAATGATCAGTTTCCCTTTATGGAATGGTTTGGGATGATCAAATCTAAGCCAACTTTCAACACCTGAAAAACATTTGGTCATTTTGCCTTTTCCTAATTCTCGGTTTTGCTGAAGCTATGCGTGCTATGTGCCTGATGTTTTCATTTGGTGGATGTTACGCAAGGCAAACATGGCACTTGTGCAGTAGAGACTCATCTATTTTCTGTAGACCTCACTCTTGTTGTTGGGTGTAGGGAGAGCTTGAAGAAGCATGGTGTGTGTATCCGTGTCCTTGGGGATCTGCCACTTCTGCCCTTGGATATTCAGGAGCTGATTGCCCAAGCTGTGCTGGCAACTAGGAACTACAACAAGTAAGTAACGCACAGTTTAAAGTAGCTGATACCTCACATCTTCCTCTTCTACCTCACAGCTGAGACTCAGCAGACATGCTACGCTTTTTTTCTTTGTTCTACAAGCACACGTTATTGTTGTAGATATTCTTCTCTCTGTCATCTACTGGACCTTCCCTAGACTTGTCTTTCACATCTTTCTCCTCTTTTCAGATGCTTTCTAAATGTCTGTTTTGCATACACATCGAGACATGAAATCAGCAATGCTGTCAGGGAGATGGCATGGGGGGTGGAACAAGGACTGCTCGAACCCAGGTAACTCTTGTCTTTCTCTGTGAGGCTTCATAGATGAAGACTGCCTGTCTTACCTCCTACGCTTTATTAATAACCTCTCAGAAGCCAAATGGCTTTTAAATAGATCTCATTAAACCAGTATGACTGGAACAAATGACTTAAAGTTACTATGCAATGTTTGGTTTTTATTATTTCAGTTACCATGGTGATAGATACACAACCAAGACAGAAGAGAAATTAGGTCTGTGTCTTAAGTTAGTTTAAATGTGAAGGCAGACTTTATGCCACAACAATTGGCTGCTTGGCTGGCAGTCTTAGCTATGAGGTCAAACAACAGATGAATCATGAGTATTGAACTGTTCCTCCACCCTGGAGGAGATGGAGTAGTTAGCGCTCTGCTCCAGATGGAAGTCCTCACAGTCTGCTTCCACCACTGTATTATGTTTCAAAGAGCACAGGGGGGTGGGGGGAGGATGCTTTGGGGGATGAAAGAGCTTTTGAAATAGCCTGTAGAGCAGTCAGCAGTGTCCATCAGAAGCAAGTTGATGACTGGCTGTGGTGCAGCTCCACCGCCCAGTTTTAATATGCAGTCCTGTGTTTATTAAAAAAACCCTCAGTGATTCTGATGTAGTAGTACCACCTCCATTGGGACGGGAAAGTGATCTTAATTAGATGCATCTGTCTTTCTTAGTGATGTGTCTGAATCGTTGCTTGATAAGTGTCTGTACACCAACAACTCCCCTGATCCAGACCTCCTGATTCGAACCTCTGGAGAGGTTCGGTTGAGTGATTTCTTGCTCTGGCAGGTAAAGTCTTTGTTTTCTCCTTGAAATATTCCATTTTTGCATCAGAGAGTGTTCTGCTGACTCCAGGCGTGAGCTGACCTGAGGGCTCTTAAACTCTCTCTGCCAGCATTAGGTAACTTCTTCGATGGACTGAGTGCTGGGGCACCTCTGAGGAATCTGTTTTTTGCGGTTCTGTGATTGCCTAAAATACCTTGCAGCACAAGTCTGAAATTGTGTCCTCCTGAAAACACTTTGTAAGAAATCACAAGTTAGTCTAGCTGACAGCAGTCAAGGATATCATTAATTACTCATCCTTTTGCTCCTCTTCCATTTAGGTAATTCCTCATTTGATTGGTAAATTCCTGGCTTTGATTAATTTAACTTGGCAATTTCTTTCCTGGGATGAGGAAATCCCAGGAAGGATTTCTAGATTCCTAGGAGAGGTGTTTGTCACATGTCAGCTGTAGGTATTGGAGGTGTAACCCTATAACGTACATGTAATGTACATGCTGGGCTTGTCAGTTTCAGAAGTGTATTTGACTTTCATAATGAAACAAGACCCTGCAAGACAGGCTCTAAGGATGGCAAAGTCAAATCAGCATGACTAGGCTGCTAAGCTAAGACATAGTAAGTTCTTAATGCATATAAAGTTCATGCATTTGCAGTTACAGTATCCAAAGGTGCTTCCATTTCTCTTTCTCCTCTGCTAGGCAATATTGACCTGTTTGTAAGCCAGACTTTGCAGGAGAAGATTTGAGTCAAGCTGCTGTACTTAAAGCTAATATTCTATTTTATATGTATAATTTAGAGCCAAAACCCAATTGCCTTTAAGCAGCCACATCAAATGTTCCTATTCCAACTTATTTAACTGGCAAATTCACAGAATTTGTCTGGCCTGAGCTGTGGTTGCCTACCAAGGCATCTCCCTCTCCTCCCTGTATTTTTGGGCACACCTATACCCTGGATGGGTGTCAATGATGCAAACTAACACTTTGCTTGCTCCTTTTGGTGGTAGTCCTGGCAGAGGTGCCTTGGAGACTGAGCTTGTAACTGGTGAAGCGTTACTGAGGAAGTCAGTGCTCTGTGAGCCTGGCTGGCGTGATGCCCCTCTCCCGTGTCATGGATTACAGCAGAAGCAGTAGAGAACGTGTGTTTGTGCTCCTACTCTGTCAGCTCACGCACCAGGGCATTAGTGCAAATCTCCCTTTGCTACCAATGGTGTGATATCCCGACAGCCCCAAAGTAGGAGGACATTGTGCTATTCAGGATGATTCTCTGGTGTCAAAGAAAATGTCCTTATGGCATTTTTTGTATATAAGTGACGCTAAAATTTTCTGTATCATTTCTGTATCATGTATATTCTTTGAGTCATGCGGTGCCCTTTTAAGTGTTAGATTTTGTGGTTATGATCATAGGAACACATTTACCTGAGACTTTGAGGGGCTTGATGGCAAAAACAGGTTTTAACTTGAAATCTTGCATCTTTCAACTCCAGGATATCTTCACCACACCACAACTCTTGGATTCATTAAGCACTTTAAATGCCATGAGTGGGCAGCGAAGAATATCACGAGATGTCATTTGATGAATGGCTTAAATGTCATGTCCTGATCCTCAGTTCATCTGTTATTCCCTTAACTCAGCCTTTGGTAGTCCAGTGTTGCTATTTTAGTTTTATTATATGTCCATGATGCTTAAGCTATTAAAAATACCTCTGTGAAGACCAGCATAGCATTAGAAAGAATTCTGCTGGTGTCTTTGCAGAAATGGATGACTAGCGTCCCAACATTAAAAACTAATTAGAAAAACTCTACATTGTGCAATTTCAAGCTCTCCTGGCTGTCATTTATTTCATATTAAGTAGAATTGGGTAACACAGCCTAGGTAAAATCGTTGTGGGGAAACAGGCATTGTTTGACCAACAGAGCTGCATCGTGATGACTTTTCCCTTGCTAGATGATTAAGTTGTTGGTGATCTTGCTTTCTGCAGACATCCCATTCATGCCTGGTGTTTCAGTCAGTCTTGTGGCCAGAATATTCCTTTTGGAACTTGTGTGAGGCTATCCTTCGGTTCCAGATGAACTACAATGCTTTACAGGTAAGGGAGCCTTAGGGAGATGGAAAGCTGAACACAGCATGGTATCTGCACGGCAATGTGCTGGAGATCAGGTGAGAGTGTGCAGAGTGGGAACAGAGGAATTGTTCATTTAGTGTGGTTAGTTAAAATCTTGTTTTAGTAGCAGCCACTGCCAGATGTATTGCTTCTCCTGTATTTATGTGGCTTGTTACAACATCTTAGCCTGTGGTCAGACTCCTCTGTTTTCGGGAATATCTAAAGTATCTGAAATCACCACTGTCTCTATTGCTCATTCCACCAGCTGGAAGTATCTGTCCCCTCTCCTCAGCTGACAGGACAGAACAAGTACGCACTCCTGATTTGCTACAGGGCAAAATCAGCCAGGTTAACTCAAACCACTTCATCAGCGGTTTAAGCAGACTGCTGAGTTCACTCTGGAGCGAGCAGGGAGAATTTGCATGCTCTTCCTCTAACTCTGCTATTGTTTTTAGGGTTGTAACAAGTGGGTTTAGAGTTTCCTTTCTGGGAGCTGAAGTGAGACTGTGAGACGCTGGACAAGTGTCTTCTTGTGGGTCCAGATGTGCCTACTGAAGAGATTGTTCCTGTTGCTGGTTGTCATTGTTCCTCCCCTCTTAGATCTGTTGTTATGAGCTCCCCCTGACCTGGTTCAGATAAATCTGGCCAATTTAGTAGTGACTTAGTAGCCTGGCTGTTTTTAAGCAAAACAAGTTTGGGAGCTAGAGCTCTTGGTGGGGGAATCTTGGGGGGAGCATCTTGTAGCACAGAGACAGCAGTAACTGGCAGGAGGAGGAACTTGGTGCAGTGACTCTTAGGTCCACCATATCTGATTGCTGAGTGTGTCCCTGAATTATTTGGGTCCTCTGTTTTTAAAGGCATGCATTATATTGCCCTTTTCTACCTTCAGGGACCTTGCACACCTCTGAGAATTGTCGAAGAGATTATAGATGGTCGTGCTTCTGGGTGAATTTAATTTGGTCCAGTCAGTCTGGAAGGATCCAAATTCTTCAAGTCCTTAACCTCTTTTATTCCTATTTCTGCCCCAAGTCTGCCCTTTTCCAACCAGCAATTCATTGTATTAATACAACTAATGGCAATTCACCTTCTGCATGAAGAGGAAAGCAAAAAAGGCAGTAGTGTTTGTCATTGCCATTAGCTTTGCCTCGGTCTTGAACAGTAAGGTCACTGTTCTGATTTGCTCCTATTGCTAATTTCTGATGGGTAACAAATGCTGCTTCTGTTCCTAGCTAGTCTCATCTTTCTTAGTTCTTGTTTGTGGCTCTGTGTGTGTTCATGCTATGCTATTATTAATGTTTCTTATCAGCCAAATTTGTTCCTTGGTTAGTTTTCTTGCTGTGAAACCCACTTTGTCTGCAGTGTATGAGGCTGCCCTTGTTTTAAGGGTGCAGCCCAATTGTGCAGAAGGGAGGACTTCTCACTCAAAGGAACTGCTGAGATTAAGAAGCTTTTTTTCCACATTTGAAATAGGGGATCTTGAAAGCCAAATGTATCTGAAGCTCTTTAAACAAACTACCTTGCTGGAAGGGATGCTTGTCAGTGAGAATGGTGGAAGTGGTCACACTGGGTCTTTTCTGGTGAATAGACAGAATTTCACTTTGTCCAAGGGTGGAAGTCTTATGCTGAACAGGCTGATGATCTTTGCGTTTCAGATAAGCAGAGCTACAGCAGTGGAGTGCTATCAATTCAGAGGGCTTTCTGTAGCTAGGGATGTTTCTACTCATTCCCAGCACAACAAAAGCTATTTTACAGTGCTAGAGCATAGACTACTGACTTGCGCGCAGGGAAAGCGTGGTGAAGAGTGAGTCAGGCTCTCATTAGAATAATTATTTCTTCTTGCTCGTTTGAAATGCCAGCGCTCCCTAAGTGTGTGCATGTCAGGTTATGTCACAGTGACCAGTTCTACTCTTTTTAGAAATGAAAGCTCGATATTCCTGCATGCAGATGTGTTTTTGCTGTTAGAGGCTGCAGGCTAGGATATGTGCAATAAGAAGAAATCCAAAAGTGATGTTCTGCAAAAATATTTCAAATATTTGAAGCGTAGGCAAGGATAACTACTGCCGTTACCTTTCTCCTGCCCATCCTGCTGTGTCTCGAGCCAGTACATTATGAGATCACAGGCATTTGGGAATGCTGAGCCCACTCTTGCTTTTTTACTGAAGCTGATTAGCTCAATACCTGATCATCAGCTCAAAGAATTGCCCCATAAATCATTGTTCTGAATCCCCTAAAACCTTTCAGCTGCCATGTGAATAGGATCAAAGATTCTGTGATGACACTGGCAAAGATAGTTTGTGTGCACGACTGTGGTTTGAAAGTCCTCTTGTATGCTGTTCCTCTCTGATTCCGATATCTGAGGGTTTTTCCACAATCTGTCACGACCTTTATCTATATTAACTAGAAGTTAATGCTGTGAGCAGGCTTATGTCTTGGAGAGAAGGTCCAGAAGGATATCCCTGTATTATTTTTTTTTTATAACCAATCTAGCAGGCTGCCTCAAAGCGGAGGAGGCGCACACAGAGCCACCCTTCATTTAACCTACAGATTGATGGCCAAGCAGAGGCTATCTCTTCCATAACCTATGCTGCCTTGCATCTGTAGCAGAGTTGAGCTGAGAGGCCTGCTAAAGTGCTAACGCTCTACTGCTTTTTGCTCTAGAAGGCCAGAGACTCCTACATGGAGGAAAGGAGGCGACAACAGATGGAAAGGGATCAGGCTTATGTGACAAAGAAGCTGCAGCAGGAGGGGTTTGCATCCCACGGAGACTCTCGGCGCCGACGGACACTGTTGCAGAAATGCACCGCCATGCGGGAAGAGAGAATCCAGGGCTTTCTACAGGCACTAGAGCACAAGAGAGCGGACTTCTTTGAAAGATTGTGTACGGTGTCTGCGTGATATAGGTGCTGGGTTGTTCTCGGGAAGACAATTTTTAACCACGTCAGAGGGAACAGTTGCTGCCCAGAGGAATTCACTCAGAGTGGTTCTGCAGTGGGGACGCAGGGCCACTGTAGGACTTTATGTCCCTGCTGGCCCTGTCCGAGGGCAGGGACAGAGTACTGTGAACCTTTCTAGTTCTGTGAATGCTGCTGAGGAAGGTAATGCCGTCCTTCTGTCTCGCCTCCCTGCCCCTGATGATGGGGAATATACGCACCCCGCCATATCTCCGCTGCTTGGTACTTTACAGTGACAAGAAGTTACCTAAAATGAGCCTCTGGTTCTGTTTGACTCCTCATGAATTGGCCCAGGCAAACCAATTCAGTCCTGTTGTTAAATCCGTCTGGACTTGAATTCTTTCCATGGCTTTGCAGTAGTGAATCTTCTGTTGAGATTTCCTCTGCTGTCCCATAAGGAGAGCCTTGCTTTCGGTAGGGAGAGGATTATTCCTGGTGTAGAGGAGCCCTGTGCCAAGCGGTGGCAGAGATATTCCCCACTGCCTGCTTCATGATAGCATCTTGTCTTTTCCCTGCCTTACTGTGCTGATCTTGATGTATCTGTTCTTGGCTGCCAGAGAGCTAAAGCAAGGTGTTTTCAGCCTTTGCTGTAAATTAAAAAAGATACTCCAATGCTTCCTGGGGTCCTGTGATCCCTTTTGAGCAGTGTATGTGGGGAAAACCCAAATGCCAAAGATGCTGATGTTGGAACAGACTGACTGTGCTTAGGAAAGGCTCCGAACAGGCAAGGAAAACAGATTGGTTGGGAATTAACTTCATGGCTTAAAAAGGAAAAGAAATTAGCTAAAACCAGGTGATGGATACAGTATGCCAAATCCCTGCGAGACCTCTGTAGAGCTATGACTTAACGTCCTGTTTCCAGGGAATGAGGGTGGGCTTAGTTCAGGAATATAGTAGCCAAAACCAACCTCTGACCCCAGCCAAAATGGTTTAGAAGGGCTGTTTAGCTGATTTTAATGGGAGTGGCCGGAGCAGCTGTGGAGTGTTTGTTCTCAATTTTCCATCGGCAGGGAGATGGACTAGCTAATTTCCAAGATTGTTTCCGTCTAATTTCTCCTGGATTCCGTCCCCATGGTCAAAAATAATAGAAAATGTCTCGATTTTTTTGTTTCTGATGCACATGCAGGTGCAGCAGTACCAGCTATTGCTGTTTTTAAAGTGTTCCTTTTTACCTCCAGGTGAAAACTGGAAAATGCAGATTTAAAAGACTTTTAAGTGCTGCAAACTCAGCACTTTGAATGTGATTGTGAAGAGGATAACTACATTGTCAAATCGTGAATAAAGAGTATTCATACCGAACTTATTTAAAAAATAAGCCGAACATCTAAAAGTACGTAGAGCTTATTCTAAGGTGTAATGAAGGTCGAATATAATGTTGCTTAACCTGTGACAGACTCATCACCTGATTCTTGTTAGACTGGAAATGATTTGAAGGCTGTGTTCTTTTTACAGTCTAGTGTGAGCAATTTGCTGATAACCCCAAGGCTTGGCCAAACGAAGCTCTGTGCACACACCTCCTCTCGCGTAAGTAGCAAAAAGCAGCTTGGACAAAAGCGTGCCGAGATGATGGGAGCTGTCGATTCAAACTTTTTTTGCTGTATTTTATTTTCTCTGTTTTCACATTTCAGGATGTTGTCTGTGGAAATAGTTTACTCTCCATGAGATGGAGCACCCTCTGGTCTGCTTCTATCCAAGAATGTATTTTTTTGCCTTAAAAAAAAAAAAAACAAACCAGGTTTTCAGTTGTGTTACGATTATACAGGTGACCAAAGCCACAGTGGTGGTTTCCCACAAAGCAGTAGTACTGTTGCAGGTGTGGTAATTGAAGGATTTGGTTTACAAAAGGCTTGTAGGGAAAGTTTTAATCCCTTTTATAGAAGCCATTGTTGTAGGGGAGGGGAAAAAAAATCCTTCAGGCAGTGGAAAAAGGCTCGTGTTACCTGACAGTTTGTTTATTCCACCTGCATCGGTTATTTTAGTAAAACACCGGCTTTCCCTCTAAGCCTGGCTTCGTTGGAGGGTGAGTGTAAGTCATGCTGGCAAACCGGGGGTTCCGGGCGTGAATCTTTAAGGGACGGCTGCGGCAGGAGGGCTACGGGCCGCTTCCAGCCAGAACTCAACCTCCCAACTCGTATTTATGCAGCGAAAATGGGGGGAAAAACCAGCACCACTGGAAAAAAATTGAGCTTTTCTGCCCTTTGAGGTCTCAAAGAGCCTGAGGGATGACCTGGGGAGGGAAGGGGTGGGGAGTGTGCTCCTTGGGGTGAATATTGGTGTCATTTTCTTGCATTTTGATTTATATTTTTTAAAAAATTTTAGCACTGCCGCCTCCTCTCCCTTCCTTCTCTTTGCCCATAACTCTCCCCATCTCCCATTTTACATAATTTTTTTTTACAGGAAAAACCGCTACCCTCGGTTTCCCGCAGTGCCTCGGGGAGCGCCTCTCCCCAGCCCCGGGGGGGGGGGGCCGAGGTTGGGGGGGGGCGGTGCTGAACGAACAGCTCCGCTCCGGCGGTTTACAGCTCCCCCCGAGGGGGGGTGTGTGGGGTGTCCCCCCCCCCCCCTTTCCCCGCGCTCAGGCAGTGCCGCTTTTCTCCTTTTCCCCCTTATTTTTGCCCCCCCCACCCCCCCCCCAAGGGGTGTTTCCCGCCCGTGGGCCGCGTTGCGCGCGCGCCGCCTCCTCAGCACCCCCCACTCCCCCCCCCCCCGCCTCCCCCAAACCCACGTGACCGCAGCCGTCCAATGGGCGGGCGGGGCGGTGGGGATCCGGCTGGAACCGGTTGGGCCGCGTCCGGCTCTATATAAAACTTTATAAACACCCGATTCAAATTAGTGGGGTCGGGCAGCCAGCGCAGCCAGCCGGGAGGCAGCCCCGCCGCGCCGCCCGCCGCCCGCCCAGCCGCTCCGCTCCCTTCTTCTTCCCCCCCCTCCCCCTTCCCCTTCCCCTTCTCCCCTCATTCCCCCCCCTCCCCTTCCCCCCCACCCCACTCCCCGCCCCGCTTCTCGCCGCCGCCTCGCACCGAGCCCGCCCGCCCGGTTCCCTCAGCCCTCCCCTCACGCCGCCCAGCCGAGCTCTCTCTCTTCCCCTCACGCACGGAGCCATGCCGAAGAGAAAGGTACGTGGCGCCGCCGGCGGGGCCTACCTTACCGCTTCCCCCCCCCCCCTTTCCCCCGCCATTCCTTGTGGAACGGAGGAGGAGGGGGGGCGGGACTATGCGCTCCCCCCCCCTTCCCCGCTCCGGGGCGGTAACGGTTGTGAGGTGGCGCGCGAGGCCCCGGTGGGGGCGGGGCGGCGCGGGGACCGTTACCGGTGAGGGGGGGGGGATGGGGGGGTGTCTAACGGCCGCGGGGGAGGGGCGCGCGCCGAGCGGCGCCGGTGCGATCCGGTTGGTTTTGGCGGGAGGTCGGTGTGAGGAGGAGGAGGGGGAAGGGGGGGAAAAAGGGGGAGGGGAGCGCCGGTGGGGCGGGAAAGGGCGGGAAGCGGCCGGGCCGCTTTGCCGCCAAAACCGCCGCCCCACGGGGGCAGCCGTGGGCGGGAGCGGGGCCTCCCTGAAGGGGCAGCAATGCTCCCCCTTTCCCCTCCCCTTCCCGGCCTGGGGGGCCTCGGCGGAGGGGGCTGCAGCCTTGGGCCCCCGCCGGGGCCTCAGCCCCTCCCCGAATCTCGGCGGCCTCCGGAGGCGGGCGGCGGGGGGAGCGCCGCCGGCCCGAGGCGCGGTGAAGGCCTGGCACCCTCCGGGAGCGGGTTGGAAACGGTTCCTCTGAGGATTTTGGGGAGGGCTGAGCGTGCCTTCCCTTAACTCGTCGGTACGAATTCTGTTTCACGTCCCAGGCTGAAGGAGATACCAAGGGCGATAAGGCCAAAGTTAAGGATGAGGTAAGAAGTTCGATATTTTGAGAAAGTTGGATCGTAAAGTGTTTGTGTTGGAAGATGAGGTTTAACTTCATCAGAATGGAAGAATTAGGGGGGAGGGTTGGTCTTAATTGGTTCTGACTTTTCAAAGTATTAACTTTCTTTTAACCTTAACTATGAAACTACTGTAAGCTATTGGTAGCGATTTAAACGGGATAGTCTCGTATTTCTTGAGAACGGGGGAAAAGTGAGCTAAAACCTTAAATACTAGTTCTGGGATTTTGCTGCTTTGAAGTGAGAGTTATAGTTCATGAGTTTTTGCAAGTTTATATTTCATCACATTAAATTCACTTTTCTTTTTTAACAGCCACAACGGAGATCGGCAAGGTTATCAGCTGTGAGTATTCTCTTGTTGAGCAGAGACATCGCAACGAACGCTTAGTGGTTTTAGGCTTGAGTATTAGGTACTGTAGGTGTTCTGGAGAGATGGATTGTTCAGTTGAAAGAAAGTTGCTGGCTTAACGAACTGCCCCGTTGTGTGGTGCTGTGGGAGTGGTAGAATAATTGACAAATCAAGTGAGTGCTTCAATTTCAAGTGTGTTTATTTGTTTTCCTAAAACAAAACTATTTGGGTTGAATGTTTTTTAAAAAAATGGTATGTTTCTCATAAGGTAGTTGGAATAACACAAGGGGTTTTTCTGATTTACAGAAGCCTGCTCCTCCGAAGCCAGAGCCTAAACCTAAAAAGGCAGCTCCAAAGGTGAGTCGTCATGTCAGCGCTATTACTGAGAGGTAAATGGGTTATGAGGCTTAGATTTGCCTGGTAATAACTAATAAAACTTTGAATAACAGCATATGCAGTGATGACATCGAGCTGCATTGTCAGTTCTATAAAGCTGCACTGAAAACTTTTGAATTTTACAAAACTTGCATTAAAAAATACCAAAGCAAACACTCTTCACAGTTGTTGTCAATCTCTTAAGCATGCAGATGTTTGCGTGTTGTGTTCTTTTTGGGCCAACATCCAACATTGGTTTTTTACCATTCTAGTTTTTGGATTCTTGTGGCTTAATGACTGGATGTTGGTAATTGTTGTGGTGTACGTCATCTTACATTTACAGAAGAGCGAGAAGTTGCCCAAGGGAAAGAAGGGGAAAGCTGATACTGGCAAGGAGGGAAACAACCCTGCAGAAAACGGAGATGCCAAAACAGACCAGGTATAGCAGCGGCTCTGGCAGCTTGTCATACGTCAGCGGATTATTTTTTTCTGTATCAAACATAGACATGTCTAGGCTTGTGCTAACGAAGAGGAATTATTGCTTGATCATTTAGCCCTGTTGCTTATGACACGAACAACACATCAACAGATGGGGGGGGGGTTGCTTGGTTGGTGAAGAGTTAAAGTTGTCTGTTTGCCGGTTGAAGTTGCCACATGAAAGTTACTGTTCTGCCTTGTTCTGAAAAATGCGTGAAGTTCAGATGTAATAAAGCAACTTCGGGTTGCCTTTTACAGCACCTCGAATGTTAGATTTCATTTTGTTACAAATTACGGTGGTGCAGCCCAGATAAGCTTTCTTCTGTTTGGAGAACTGCTGTTTAGAAAAATGAGTTACCAGTTGTTGGCGCAAGTGCGTGGTGTGTATTGACTGGTTCCCCTTTTTCTTTTAGGCACAGAAAGCCGAAGGTGCTGGTGAAGCCAAGTGAAATGTGTGAATTTTTGATAACTGTGTACTTCTGGTGACTGTACAGTTTGAAATACTATTTTTTATCAAGTTTTATAACAATGCAGAATTTTGTTTTACTTTTTTTTAAGCTATGTTGTTAGCACACAGACCGCTTTGTTGTTGTGTTTTGCGGGGGGAGGGGGCAGATGTCACTTAGTCTGTTTCTCGGAACCTAAATTTTAATAAGAAAAGTTTTCCTGGTCCCCCAGTTTTTAAAAGAAGGGCTCTTCCTGAACAGAGGAGGAAGGGATTCCTTCATGCTGCACGTCTGTTAAGTTCTGTGAAGTGCACCCAAGTGAATGCTGGAGCTCCCAAGATGCCTTTTGCTGACTTGAAAAACACAGTTTGTAATGCCCTCTGTATTTCCTTGTGCATCCTCCTTGTTTGCCTAGAGCCTGTCACTCCAAAATATGGCAAAAATGGCATTTTGGGATCTAACCGCTCTAAATGCATTGTCAGGTGATCGAGACTTCTGGTGTCTAATTCGGGATATAATGGCTCTAAAAGGAGTTATACTTCCTCTTTTATATTGTCGATCTTCAGACTAAGAAAACCCACATTTTAATTTTTTTCTTCAAAGTCAGGGTAGGTTTGTGAAGAGTTGTTAAACAACATGCTAAATGTGAAAGTGTCCACCGTCACTCTAAACTTTTCCCTCTACAAGAATGAAATGAAGATTTTTTTTTTTTTTTGGTTTTATAGCAACTTTTACGTTTTGGTAGTCCATGAAGGGAGGGGAGTTTGACAGTTGTTGTAAAATGTTGCAGATTGTAGCCCATGTCCTGCCTAAATTACCATGATTGTTTATGAAAAGTACCTTTAATAAAGCTGGATACGGTTTGGCTTGGACTGTTCTTAACGCCTTTCTCATTTCTCTTGCCTTTGTTGCATCTCTAATGTGGTTACTGTCAGAATAATATATATGTATACGCATTTGCATTTAGGCGATGTTTTGCTTACAGCCAAGAATTTTTCAAGCATCTTAATTCAGTTAATTGCTTGTGAATTAAGACGGAACTAAAAAGCGAGATTTCCTTACCTAAAAGCTAGGCCGCTGCAGGATGTTTTGAAACTCTTGGCTTATTAGGAGGCCCAAAATGGAGCATGTAAGGGAATCAACTGAGATAAATTATCTTTGTTATTGTCTAAAAGGTAGTACTGTACAAAAAGGGGAAGAATACAGCAATCTTGCAGTCACTGCATAGAAAAAATAAATTTTGGTAAGCTTTTCATGGTAGTGAAACCAGAACTAGCTCCATAAAACTGATTATGTGTTAGATTTCTGCGCTTAAGCTTGAGTATTGTTGCTTCTGCTAATCAAATACAGACTTTGCTGTGGCAATGACTAAGCAGGAAACAAGATTTGTTGAGTAAAAATGCACCAATTTTATAGTCACTACTTAAACAGAGCCAAACCAAAACCCTAATGTGTGAATGTCTCCTTTGGTAACTTTCTCGGATGGAGTATTTTTTCCATCTCTGCTGGGCCTTCCCTGGGACTTCAGTGTCTTGTTCTCGATGAAGGTCAGTGATGTGTTCCAACCTCTGCTGTTTTCAGAGGGAATCCAATGCAAACGGACAGGGCAGAGTTTCATATCAAGAAATCTTTGGTGTCTGGAGTGCTAGAAAAATCGGCAGGGCTGGAAGTACAGAAGTGTACCAATAAGAATTATTTTTTCATCCTGCATTATTGTAACCGGTATGTCTTATATTTGCCTTAGCAAATGTAAGAAGAATGATGTTTAATATTTAATAACTTTGCATATACCTCACCCACAAGAAGCAACTTAGACACAACCAACAAAAATACTGACACCTTGCTTGGGCAACCACGCAACCTCCCCAGGAACGGGGAGGAGAGGTGTTAACTGTCCAGGGTGTTCTCCAAGAGATGCAGCTTGTGAGAAGCCCTGGGACGTCTCTGTTGGGCGGTGGAGATGATGGGGTAAAGCAGAAAGTCAGTTGTGGATTTACAAGAAAAAGGCTGCTAGGGTATGGGGATGTTGCTCTGGTCTGCTCTACCTTGTCCTGTGGAAAAGACCCTCCTTGGAGGGAGCGAGAGGGCTGACAGCAGGTTTGAACTCCTCAATTTCCCCACGAGTCTGAATTTTCAAGTACCAGAGGGAGATGAGCCTTGAGGCTGCGGAACAGTCTGAGATTTGGTCTGGGTGATGCTGCGAGTGCTTTCTGGGTGGTGAAATTGGGATTTCATCCAATAATAATGTAATTATCATGACATTAAAATAATGTTTTAATTACGTGTTTTAAAATCAGAAATTTTGAAATGGCCTACCTTGCGTTTGTAGAGCCTTGTGTTGTTGGGCTTCTACAAAGAGAATGAGCAGTTCCAAATGAAACTGGGTTTGGAATGGGTTGCTGCTGGCCCGGTTGCCAACTGGAATGCTCTGGTGTTCTCTGCGAACGTCTTTGTGGTTGGAAGGTCTCTTCATCCCCTAGTCATTAAATAAAGTACTGCTAATAAAGTGTAATTGCAGGGTTTCTTTTTCTTAAAGAACTTACTGCTTAACTATTAATCATTTCAATACCTAGAAGTCTAAACTGTCGATTGCTGTCCTGTGCAGGGCATTTTCTCCAGCTGAGCAAGAGCTCCTTCTTTATTTTAGTGGTGACTGCCATGTGTGTTTCTCTATAGTTCCTCAGCTGTGCTATCTTACTGCAACCGGTGAACCTCCAAACCTCGTTACATCTGGGATGTAGTGAATCAACTTGCCACCTGTGTTATTTCATGCTGATACCATAACGTGCTTTGGAAAATACTGACGCTTTCATTTTTTTTTTTTGCTACAAAATTCCTGTATTTTCCTTTATCCTGGTCTGGAATCTGCTTGCTGATCAGAACGTCCCCTCTCCTCCATGCACATAAAAGTTGCTAGAGAAGTTTTAACCCCCCTCGATACTGTGCGCTGTGTCTAGGTGACGGTTCTGCCCCTCTTGTCCCTATGTGAAGTGCTGCGTAGACTGAGTGCTGCAAGATTTGAACCTCTTGCTACATCCGAGGTGTTTCCCACTGGACGTGCCCTTGTGCTGGAGTTATTGCCTTATTGGGCTTGACGTGACATGCAAGACTCATCTATTTCTCCTTAAGCAAATAGAGGGTAAGGGATGCTAAAGACAGTAAATCCAACTAATTAGTCCTGTAAATTAAAAGCTAAAGAACAGGCAAAGCTGTGCTGCAATCCATGTGTGTTCAGTGGTTAGAATAGCCGCAAATCTGCATCTCCAGCTGCCGGAACGCCTTAAGCTAAAAATAAATTTTTCTGTTAAATCGTAATCGTTTTACATGGAAGATTGTCTCTGTGTATTGTCTGGGAATGTGATTTATGCTGCTGGGTGCATTTAAAAAGCTGGCCTGTCAGGTGGTCTTTGCATTAGCATGTGTTTTGTCCTATTTGTTTGAGCTTATAAAAACCGGAGACCACCAGTATTTGATGGAAACAAAGCTAACATGAAAAACTACCCTGCTGTAGGGTAGTTTGTGTCCCTGCTGTGGCAGGGGGGTTGGACTTAGATGATCTCCAGAGGTCCCTTCCAACCCTGGCGATTCTGTGAAGGATACTGGTGCTATGCAGTAGTGTACAATTATTTTTTAATTTAAAAGACGGAGAGCATCCTATTTTAAATCAAGCTGGGGGTTTGAGCATTAAAAAAACTGGGAATGCACAACCGTTCCCGCTTGCAGCTGATGGTTAGGAAAGACCCCGGATTGCACTGACTTTAGGTAAAAATACAAGTACTGGTGTAGAGACAAACAGTGCTGTCAGAGCTCGGTTGCGTTCCTGGGCTCTGCTGGATTATCCTATCTGGGAATTTGTGGTGGAAGACATCATCCTCTGTGGGTTTTTTTTGTCCGCTATTCTTCAATGGTTCTCAAATGGTGATATCTTGAGGACCAGCAATGAAATTTTGGAAGGGTAAGCAAGCTGGGATGCTGGTCATGTTCAAACAGCTGTAGCACTTCATTGTAGATGGTTACTGCATGTCTTGAAAGCCGTGCTGGGCTGTTAGCGCTGGGTACGCTGGATGTGTCCTGTACCTAGAACAAGGCGTGAAAGCTTTTTGTCTTTCTGCTAATTACCCCAATTCTGAACATTCATTGTCAATTTACATGATCGTTTTTCTTGTGCTGCTGTCTGATACCTTTCCCACCTTCATTTTATCCGTCCTCTTACAGGAAAACTCGACTCGCACGAGAGACATACAATGAACCAGAAGCCCGATGCGTTATGCCGGGGGAATCTGATGCTCGGCGTTGCAGCTGCTTGTGTGTAAAGGGGAACAGCCGCATCCAGGACCCAAAAGTCACCACTGACAGTAGAAAGGCAAATGAGTAGGTTTGGTGTTCCTTATCAGGCCTTGAAGAAGTATTTGTGTATCAGTATGGTTTAAATCCACATAAAATTAGCGGCTATGTCACCAAATTGTTTCTCAGTTTATTAATTTCAGCACAAATTGGTTGGGAAGGAGACCCAAACTGCTATTATCATTTATTTGCCTCTTAATAGGCAAGATTGCAGAGAACAGCCGAGTTCTTAACGGTGCTGAAACCTTTGGCAGGCTTCCAGCAGAGCCTCTGGATGATTCTTGTTTTCCTAATACTTCAGATTTTTTGCAAGGGTCTTAAGAACATTTAGATTACTGAGAAATGATAGAGCAAAGTCTCTGGCTTCCCCAAAAGCAGTGTACTAAGTGACGATTAAAAGTGAGTAGAAGTTAACGTGAGCTAGTTGCAGGCTTGTGGGTCGCTTACCGTAATCCTACAGAACCACCTTTACCCCAACTGTGGTTTTATTTTCAAGTGGAAGTGGATTGTTGGGCTAAAAAACCCCACGAGAACAACTGAACTAAATGGTGTTGGGAGGACTCCCCAAGAACGACGGATTCCTGTCCCTGCTCTTCCTAATGCAGCGCCCGTGGATTAACAGGTTTGAGTTTCAGGATAATTCCCTCCCGCAGCAGTTTTTATCTTGCGTTCACAGAGCTCAGTTATACTTGGAAAAAATGACGGTATACTCCTTCCCTCGGCCGAGCCCTGCCATGGGTGGGTATGAAAAGGAACAAGGAAAGAAAACAGACTAAATTTCAGTGAGCGCACCCAGTGAGTATTGAGTCGCAGGATCATTTGTGCCTGAAGAATCACCTAGCTTGATGGCACAGGGATTTCATTGTCCCTAAATCATCCCAGATATGGTAATGCCGTACCCAGGGACTAATACTGCTGACTATAATTTCTGAGAAATGGGTCCTTATCCTGCAGCCCATAGAGATGAAATGGAGCTGTAGTTAAACTCACAATTTACAAGGCGAGCCCGTCCTCACTGGCAAGGGATGGGAAGGAGATGGCGCAGGGGGAGCTGATGCTGAGTAAAGTTTGATTAAGGGTAATGAGGAGGAGATACCGACTAATAAAGAGCTTTAGTAAGTCGACATTAGGAAGACTTCTGATGTGAAAGGCTAGGCTTTTTTTTTTTTTTTAAACTATTTTGACAATTTTGGTTTTTAACCATCTCCTTGCACAGGGAATCTTTAAGGTGCCAGAAAATCTATGGCGTGACAGAAGAATAGCAACAGAAAACATAAGGGAAAACTTCCTAAACGTGAGATCTATTAAAATGCATTAAAGCCTCCAAACAAGAACATCTCATCACCTTAGGGGTATAAAACCAGCCTGGAGAAAAGTACTAAGAAAACATGGAAGGAATGGTCCTACAGTGGCTGCGGGTGGCCCCGGGGTGTAACATCTCGTCACTCCACCTTCCAAAGCACCTGCAGTACTGGAAGACTTTGCATTTTGCTACCGGCTACTTAAACCCCAAACTTTCTAGGTTTTGATAGTGCATTTCATTTTATCATAATTAATTATCCCTCTGATAATTACCTTTGGATTTTTAACAAATTTCCCTCTGGGCAACATCTCTCCCCTGCTCTCAAGCTTGTTGGTTGCTGCTACTGCATATATGGCAGTCGCGAAGCAAGAGGGGTTGCTATTAGATTACTAATAATCTAGTTACACTAGATTACTTTTTTAGCATTGCCCAGGCAGGAGATTTTGTGTGCTTCTATTCTAATACGGCGGTATCTTGGTGCTTATTGTTGATGGAAATAAGTGTTATCTAAGTATAAGAACTGTATGTACATATATTAGGGATTCTTAGTCTAGCCTGAGGACTGATTGTAAACTTAAGCAATTAAATTAGTTTTTCTTGTAATTTCCTTCTTACTGGAGATAATACCAGAGATTGTTACTACGCTGTGGGTGTTTGGTGAATCGGTTTGGTTGGACTGCAGCCTGGTTTGAGATACCGAGGTTTCCCTGCCA
The DNA here is from genome assembly GCA_017639485.1 of Pluvialis apricaria. Lineage (NCBI taxonomy): Eukaryota > Metazoa > Chordata > Aves > Charadriiformes > Charadriidae > Pluvialis > Pluvialis apricaria. The sequence continues at coordinate 4,323,337 of CM030027.1, read as the reverse complement.
TGCCATGACCGAATTAGCTTCCTTGTTGGCGAGCCCTGTGGAAATCAAGGAAAATTCCATTGATGCTGAATTAATTTCTCTTGCATGGTTTCAAAAGTAAACTGGATCTGAGGCATGCTGGCAGGGGAAGGCTGGATTTGGCAGCCTCACGGTACCTCCTTGACTCAGCCCAGTGGACTCGGGGATTTGCGTAATGCCGTTTATCTCATTAACCGCCGCTTTGATTAACAGCCTATTCCTTCCCTTCACCACACGGTGGTACCAGGAAACACAAAATCGGTGCTTGGAAGGCAATAAATGGCAGGCAGCGTCCAAATACAGCACAAGCTGCCTGTTAGCAAACTTAGGAGACTGGCGCCTGCTTTATCCTGGTTTATCCCAGTCTAATGTGTGTTATTTGCTTTTAGGAAGCGGGAGGAGCGCTCCTCCAGCACCCTCCGTCCCCCCGCTCGTCTACCACCTTTGGAGGATCAGCATTAGACAAGCGATAACCGCCTGAGCAGTGTGAGTTCCCTCTGAGTCTCTCTAGTGTATCTATGCAATTACGGTATGCCAGCGCTTTCCAGTTTTTGTTATGTTTTTGCTTGAAATCCAGACAGAGTGCTCAATTCATTGTCAGTTTACAGGCATAGCTGACATCTCACAGGAGCCTATCCATGGTGTAGCGAGCCTTTGAACTTACACTTCCCAAATTCTATTTTAAGAATCACTGGACCATTCCTTTTCTTCCTCGGGCAGTTATTGCAGCTGCTGTGGCACATGTCCTGAAAGTTTAAGCCTAAACTAGAGCTGCCACTATCCCTCTCATCTGTCCTCAACTGGGGAAGGCATACTTTATCTTAAACCCAGATTTAAATAGGCGTTGTATAAGCCTGGTCACTTTTAGGCGTGTTGGTACAAACTACTTACATCAGACTTGCTGAATCTTCAACCTGAGATTAGAGAATAAATCATATTGTTCAAAGAAATAATACTTTGTTGAAAAGCTTCCTGCACTTTTTGTCATGTCTCCTTTTGGTTTTGCATGCCAGTATTTTGAGTGTGCGTGCTTTTTCTCGACAAGGTAAATCAAGGAAATCGAGTTGTAATATTTGTGTTAATTGGCAATGCTCCTTAAAATCTTAAGTAGCGTGATTTTCCTGATGCTGTAAAACTCTCTGCTCAGTTTGCTAGCCAGGAACTTCTACCAGCATTGCATTCATTAAGTCTCACAGATTGCTATCCTATAACGTGTATTGGGCTGAAGCAATGCCATCAATTGCAAAGAGTTGTTTTTCCTTCACCTTTTACATTATGAAATACCTTAGTCATTGGGTTATCTCCTTCTAACACATGCTTTCCATGTTTACCTTTACCAAGGAGAAGTGTGTAAAGTTGGAAAGGAAGTGGGTGCTTCCCAGAGTTGGCGAGATTGCATGTGGAGCACTTCACACCCTCGTGAGACTTCCTTGAAGTGGATGCGAAACGGAAAGATGAGCTCCTGGTAAGCCAAACTCATTCCTGTTCTTCAGTTCTCAGTACCTTCTTGGGGCGGGGATTTGTGCATTTATTGGATGAAGTGGGCAAAACACCACCCAGAATTACAGGGAAAAGGCAGAGATTTCCAGTCACTGACAAGTATAAACGCTGTGGCGTGAAGATGTAGCAAACATTGAAACTCAGTGTTTCAGCAACATCTGAGCATGCACTGTACTGAAAATTATGACATAGATTTTATTCACAGGTCTCCATTAAATAGGCCCTGTCACTGTGCCCTGCTGGTTCCTAGATAACAAACCCACAGTGATTATTCAGCGATTAGCAAAATGAGCAGCCCGGGGTTCTTATCCATTTGCACGGGAGTGCTTTGGGAGTTTGGTTTATTGATTAACTCAGTAAATGAACAATTTCTATCAGCAAAGCAAGGATGAACCTGCCTTAAGTTGAGCTTACGGTTTGTGTTTGGGGAGGAAAACAATAGACCAGCTCAGCCCCGAACTGGGGATGCTGGTAGACCCTTTCCTCCTGTCATTCATGGAGCCGGTCGGGCCGGCAGCCCTGCAGCCGCCCGAGTGAGCACACTGCCTGGACTGAAGTGTACTGGCCTCAGCTAGGTCACATTCTATACAGAGCCCGGCTTGCACACATGAGTAAACAGATTGTTTAAGATAAAACACCCCAATGTCATCCCAAGGTCCTTCTCGCACGCTATGTGCTTGGCACGGGGTTTGTGCATTTGCTGCCTTTGTGCACCAGAGCGCTGAGATGTGCAACGATTTATTTTTTGAAATCAAAGGCGTTGGGTTCCTGCCCTGTATGAAGAAACTCTGTCTGAGCAGGTAGCTTATTACACAACCAGGTGTAGGTGAAGACAGAACTGTGGCTTCTTTGCACTGGTGTGCAGCTAACCCAGCAGCAGTTCCCATGCACGGCTGCCTTACGTAAATCTCCGTGCAATACCAGGCTTTCCTCGCAAGAGGGATTCTTCCAGCATCGCCACCTCACCCACATTCGGGTTCTGCAGATTTTTTGCTTTTCAGGCACAGTCCCCATCTCACACTGGGAGGCAAATAGCTCAATTTTCCCCGTGACTGGTGCTAGGAACTGCAGGACCATCAGGGGTAACTATCCGATACTCCGGCTAGGCTGGTTTACCCTGTTCTCCATCCAGACTGGTTTGCTTTCTGCCCTAACCCTTTCACTTTACTGAACAATTAATTTCTAAGGCCATAGTGATATTTAAATCCATCTGTTTCTGTCTATATCTTCCTTTTCCGAAATGTTTCTGGCAGCAGGCAAGCTGGTGCCAGAAGTGAGCTGGTGATCTCGTAGAAGGGACATTTGTCCGTTGGTAATTGACTCCCATATTAATTTCCATGGAGCTGGCAAACAGCTGCCAAAAAAAACTGTTTCCCGTCCCTGTTGATCAATATTACCTTTCAACAAGTATATGGTGTTACTGAATGCTAACAACTAATAGCACTATGTTTCTTCCACTATTTTAAGGACTGTAGCATACCCCAGAGTCCTTATATTTGAGAGAAGACTTCTGAGTTAAATAACGTTACATCAGATGTTATTTATTGTCCATTTCAAACACACTGACCCTATTTCAATCGTATCTTATGCTGGGCTGCTGCCACGGGACGTTTATCTCCAACATGATGTTAGTGGATTCTTAGGTTAAGGGGAAAATGACTCTGTGCAGACTTTAAATAGCCAAATAAGACAGCAGATCTGGCCAGGACTTTCTGAAACCAGGTTGTGAGCAAACATCTGATTTTCCACAGCAAAATGGTAAAAGGAGTTGTTACCTACCATGCAAGCCTCATTTTTGCTGTCACTAAAGTCAGCGGCAAAACTTAAACCGTGTTGCAGAGTTGGAACCTTTTAAAATGCTCACTGCCTCTGTCAAAACCTTTATTGATACAACGCAGTGGGCGCTGAAGCTTTTATCTGTCTGTTGGGTGACAAAATACCTGTCTCTGAAGCTTTTACGTTGTAAATTCCTCGGTGGCTGGAGACACACGTGTGAGCAGAGCAGGGGCGAGTGAGACGCGAGGTCCCACCGCCTGCCCCGCTGACCGAGAGGACGTGCCCCGTGGGCGCTCTGGGTGCTGGAGGTTTTTCTATCCACTGAGCAGTCTTTGATTTTTTTTTTTTATTTTTTTTTTTACGTGCTTACTTTATGAATTCTTGGATATGAATGTTGGGATGCATTTCTCTATAAAAGATATTTAGTCCCCAGTGGTAAAACTTTCCTGTCTGAGCAACACTACCCTCCCCTCTTTACAGACAGAGGAAAGACACAGCCGCAGCATAACAAAGAGATGGCTTTCGATCACACGGGTGCCCACAAAGTTTAGGAGAAGAAGAATAAGAGTAAGCTTCTTGCTTTCGATCATAGAAATTATCTTTTCTGAGCAATTCTGGAGTATGACAATGAAATGAGAGCAGCACACAAGAATGAGGCAGGTGGATTTTTAGCCCGCTAACAGAAAACCCTTTGGGCTGAACTGTGAATGCCTGTATAGTCACTAGAGAATAATTCTGAAAGAGGTTTTTTCTAGTTAAAGACCAAGTGGTTCCTCCCTCATCAGCAGAGGTGTAAGTACTCTAGGCAAACTCACCGCGAAATGCACCAAGCTTCTCTGAGAGCCAGAAAAGGCCCAGCTGGACAGCCCTTACATCGCTAATCTAAACCACAAGTGCCTCTTGAAAAGAGGGATGTCTAAAAAGCAGTCTCCGAGCTCCCTTCCTTTACTCATCCTGAAGGTGAGAGGAGGAAAAGAGCAATTTAAAAAGCAGAAACAAAAAGTTCCCACATCATTTGCAAATTCTCTTCTGCTGTCACATATTGATCCTGTCCCCAGGGGAGCAAATGGGGAGTATTCTGAAATAGCCAAGCAGCAAAGTACCAACCTTGTATTTCTGCACCATTTTACAGTGCGCTGCAAGACCTGCAACACTGCAAAATATCCAAGAGCCTCACAAACTCCAGAATCTTTTTTTTTTTTTTTTTGTAATGTTGATGAGGGATGGATAGATTTTCTTTTGCCAGGTAATTGGGTTTCTGACATCCGTGAACCTGTTGTGCCTTTTATTCACTCCCCAACAAGGAAACCATTGAGCACCGTGTAGATGTATCTGCTACCCGACTCTGCAAGCCAGCTGAGTCATATCTGTGCTGCTGAGCTGTCTTAGCTTCTAAAATATAGAAAACAAGTGTTATTAGAAGGAAAGTTGGAGATCTGCTTCTCTCTCCTTGAATGATGGAGGCACCTCTTTCCCACATCTCTTGAAAATCTTGCTTGTATTATGTCTTCCCATGTGATACAATCGGTAATTCAGCCAAAATATTCTCACTTGGGATAATTTCTCATCTTTTGGAAGTTTATTTCTCTGGTGATTTTGGGGATGTGGCTTTTCAAGGCTGGATGCATGCAATGGTCTTTGTTTCGTAAGAGGACTGAGAAGTAAAATACTGCCAGTCCTGACTATATCAGTCTTGAACAAATCAGAAGTACAGTTTGTTTTTTTTCCCCCTAAGGAAAGTAGTTTACTGGGGTCTTTAGGCTTCTCACCAGGATTTCTGAAATTCACTTCCAATTTTGAAATGGTTTCGGGTTTTTTTTTTTTTTCCACTTTGGATGATGGCGTCCCAAACTGTGGAATGGGATAATTAGGAATGGGTATTTGTGTGTGCCCTCTATTAAGCAGGACGAGACTTGTTCAGTTGCATGATGTAGGCTTGAGACTGCGAACACTGGAATGACATTTTGCTCTTGCTGGAGCTGGGTTTCTGTTGAAATGTGCTTTTGTTTTTCCCTACCCTGTCTGGAGAAACTGGGACCTGTATGCTCTGTAAGTAGCACAAAACTGAGGGCATCTGTTTGTATCCACTTAAAAGCCTCATCACTTGTTTACAAGTTCTTAAACCTAAAAGAACCATAAAAACTGACTGTACTGAGCACTGTTGTTTACTCAGCTTTCTCCCTGGCTAGGGGACAGTGAAAACAGGCCTGGCAGTTTCACTTCTGTTTACAGTTTCTAATAGTTTTCTCTTTCATGTTATCACTCCCTCGCATAGTGCTACACTGAAATAAACTACAAACGTGTCTGTATGCTAATTAAAAACAAAATTTGCCGGATAACTCGCTCTAAATAACTTACCACCTGGGCTGCAAACCCGCTTTAAAAATTAAAGACAAAAAAGCAAGCAATTGCTTGTATTTTATATGGGATTTTGTAAAAGCCTTTTTCAGGTGTAGTTTGAGCCACACGACCGCTCGTTTCTCCTTTGAAACGGGGAGCTGAAGTCACTGGAGCCTGCAGAGTTCTGCCCAGGTGTGTGCGTGCTAAGGCAACAGCAAGCGCGGGCAGCCGGCAGAGTTCGAGTCCGTACAACTTGTCATGAATCCGAAAGGCTGAGCGAGACCAAAGGCTGAATGGGCTGTGAAAACAGCTCCTCTGCGCTCCTAGGAAATAGCCAAAGGTTAGGACAGACCCAAATGCAATTGGGCAGAGCATTATTAGACTCACATAGTTGGAATACCGAAAAAGCAAGTCACCTCCCACTCTCCCCTCAGATGATGTTAAGAAAGGATGTCTAGGTTTGAAACAGATGATTTTCTCCTTTTGTTTGGACGCCTTAGGGTTGTGTCCTGCGTAGGAACAGGAGCAGACCACCGCTCGTTTGTTTGCATCCTGGAAAGGGAAGGTAACTGATACCGGAGACCGGCAGCGATTGTATCCATGACAACCAGCAGATATGGCCTCGCTGCCTCGCAGCTCATTCCCCATCGCCTCCCCTGCCTTCCCAGGGCACATCCCGCCTCCGACGGGTCCCTCTCCTCAAGGCACCTCTTGGCTGCAGTTCAGCGTTCCTGAGAGATAGGTGCAAAATTCACAAATAAAGCCTGTTTCCTGGAGCCAACAGCTTAATCAATTCTGCTAGCAAAACTCTTCCCTGGCTTGAGCTGTGTGTGCTTCAGCCAGGGGCTCCCTGCGAGATGTTTCAGAAGATCCTGGTCCATGGAGGAATGACACGGTTTACAGCAATACCACGGAGAAGCAGGGTGGGCTTAGCAGACCGACAGTCATTTTGCAGAACCAGCAGGCGAAAATGCAATATATTCTGCAAAAGAAAGGGTTTCAGATTATGCTAGACGCCTTCAGAAAGGCAAGTGAGCTGAGCAAGGCAGTGTGATGCTCACCTTCGCAGGAAGTATCGGCGGAGGTTGAAGGTGTTTGCTCTGTGAATAGGCCTTCAGCCTGCGCAAGCCCCGTTCAGGGGGATGAGAGCTGCCTGGGCTCTGCTCCCCAAGGAGCTCTTCATCCCACTGCCTGCTGTGGTGTGGTTTCTGCATTCCGACTGCTGCCTGGACCTGCCTTGGAAAACACTGGCATTTGAGGCAGCTGCAATCGCACGTGGTGCTAAGGAACGGAAAGAAATCTGTCAGAAAAGCAAAAAGCAGTTCTGCTGTTCAATGCCGCCAAAGTTTCTCATTTACAGGGCCCCTGCTTTATGTCTTCAATGTGATGTTTGTACCACGCTAAGGAAAAATGTGTCCCTGGGATCAAAACAAGATGATCTATCACCTCTGCTTTCATAGTGGAAAAACAAAGCAGAAGAGACAAGGAAATAAGACTGTGAATTGAGAGCTGGGGACGAGGAGACGCGACGTGGAGTTCAAGTTCTACCCTGACAAGCTATTGAAAACATGACTCAGTTTCCCTATTAGTACAGCGGGGATAACAATGAACTACGGAACTAATTAGTCAATCTTAAAAATACAAAGAGGGTTGCTGCGAGCTCTAATTAAACGACTCTCTTAGCGTAAACACAAAGCAGATTACACGAGTCTGTAAATTGTAGCAGGCATTTGGGACGCAGCCTTGTGAGTTCTCGTGCCTGCAAGCTTTTTGCATTTCCTTATATGTGTAAAAGCAGTGTAGCATGAAGCAGGCAGTCAATGAGAGATGCTCCCTGGCTTCGGTGAAAACAATGGATATGGTGAGCCGTGGAAGCACTGGGTTATTGTATGGTTAGGTGGAGAATCACTGGGGCAGCTTTTGGAATAATGAGGAAAAATTGGATCCAGTAATGTGGACCAGTCTCAATACGTCAGCTCTGGAAGTGCTGCTTTGGGGATAACTGGCTTAACGAATGTTGTCAACCTCCCTGAAAAGGAAAACATTACAAATCAAAAGGCAGCCAGCTGCAGAGGCAAAAATATCTACAATTGTATTTGAGGAGGATTTGATTTCTTTTAAAATCAAACTAAGACCACAGCATTTTGAGTTCTCAGCAAATGCAATACTGACAAAAGGGCCATCCAGCTGATCTGGAGTCTCTGTTTACCATAGCAGCAGCTCTCCCCAGCCTGCAACTGTCTCAGAAAAATGCCAGTATATATGTTTTAATCACCATATTTAGCTGTGACACTCACCCAAACAGCAGTCTCTGCTGTTCAACTCCAAAGAACGCTTTTTGTACCCTGCTTTAAGGATAGGGGCTGCTTTTTATAGCTGTTCTTTGATGAGGAAATAAACCCTGGGGGAGACCACTGCCTCATTTCTCTTACCCAGATGTCCTGCCCTGGGCTTACCAGCAATGCGGTGTCGCACGTTTTGCGTTCTGTTAATCAACTCCGATTCAGCATTATCTGGTGCAGGAATTGGGGGGAAGGTCAGTCAGGTAACAGATAAGCAATCTATCTGCTGATGGAAGCTCTCTTTCGAGTCCTGGAGCTGGGGGTTGAGAGACCTTAGCTTGTCTAGCCAGCGTTGCTGCTGAATTGCTGGGGTATTACCTAGGCTTTTTGGGGGGGGGTGTTAGCATAATTTTGAGGATACTGTAGAGCTATCTCAGCAAAATCCTCTTCTAGCCTTTAACAAAGTAGCTGCAGAGATGCAGGGAATAATAATACACAAATCGTTTGTGGTCTCCCCAATATCTTTAATTTGCTGTTTTATTAAAAGAGCTGGGCAGGATAATTTGGTAGTTTTATTTAAGTGTGGTGGTACCCATGGGTTTAGAGCTGTCTTTTTCTTCCAGCCTAAAGAAGTCGTTGCTCCATAAAGCTTCCTCATTTCTGTCTGTTGTCAAGTTCACGGTCAGCCTGCCTGTCTTTCTGCTGTGAAATATGAAGGACTTTCTGCATCTCGGTAGACCTGCCAGGGGATGGAAGCAGCAGCGGGTTCCTGTCTCCCTTCCCTCACCGAACTGCGGTAGGCCTTGCTCTGCCTTTCAGACGGTTCCTCTGGATATTGCCCATTAACCTTTCACTGTGACCTTGAAAATGAAGACTTGCTTTCCTACCGGTTACTGTACCATCCTATAACTGTTCAATGCTTCAAAAGTCATTTATTTTATTTTTAACTTTTTTTTTTTTACCTGTTTATAATAACAGTTGTGACCTTGGAGTGAGAAAATTCCCAGGAGTTGTTGACCAGCCGGGTTGAGATTATCCCCTCAGCTGCTGCAGGTAACTGCTCAGCCCCTGATGCTTCCTGACTTCCATGCACAACCCTCCTTGGGAGCTGGGAGGCGTTCGGTGGGTCACCTGGTGGGAAATGGCCTTTTGTGCCTGGCATTATGGCTTAAATATTCCCTGTGGGCTTGTCACCCAGGTGGGAAGCTCCAGGTGCACCAAGATGTGACATCCAACGGTCAAATTCGTGGGGCCTGGCATTGAAGCACGGCAGATCACAGAGTAGTGTCTCATTTTATTCTTCTTCCAGAAAGGATGCAGAGAGCACTGTCCTACACTCACCTTCCTCTGCATTCCTACCCCGGACCCGTCTGACACAGGCGGAGCAGCGGGAAAGGGAGATGCGTTTTGCGAACGAATGAAGAAGGTAAATGAGATGCCGGTATTGACATCATCGTGTTATTGATGCCATTTAAAGCAGGTTGCAGCAGCTGGAGAATGGATGTAACCAGACGGCACGCCGTGTACCAGGCAATAAGGGGAAATTATGGACAGCTTTGGAGCTGAATGAATAACTCTCCACAAGATCTGCTTCAGCTTGCTCCAACAGTAAGTGACATGAGTTTAATTGGCTATAACAGGACCTCACTTAGTACCAGTCGGGTGGATTTGTGTTATTTAATGCCTTCATCTGGGGCTCCGATGCTTATGGCACAGAGGGGGGCTCCGAGCACAGGACCAGGCGACAGCAGTTCCCAGGCTGGCTCAAACACTGTCACCGTGGGAACTTTCCACACTCGATTCCCCCACATGCAAAAAAGATGACAGCTCTAGCCTAAATCACAAGCAGGTCCTGATGATGACTTACAGATTAGCTTCAAGGGCTGTGAAGATTAACTGGAATTTTTCTAAGCCCTGGGCTCTGTCTTAATTCGGCTTTTTCAGAGTTTGCTGCCCTCCGTGCACAGGTTGAGGGCTGTGCAGCCCCGGCTTCCTGCGACAGCTGCCCTCAGAATGCAAAACCCCGGCTGTCTATGCGTTCACTCACGCTCATTAAATATTTCCAGCCACACCTTGATGAAGTCAACCCTTAGCGATGTGCCCTTTTAAAAAGATGATTTTTTTTAAATTATTTTTTTAAAAACAATTTTATAATGAAACATGAAAACATGGTGCTTTGGGGTTTGGTAAAATGTGAGTAGAAGAAAACTTTTTCCTATTTGAAAAAGCATCAGGTGAGAATAACCATGAATTATGAACACTTGTGCTTAAAGCACCTTTCCTCCGAGGATCTCCAAAGACAGTAGAAAGGTGGATATGTTTTTTTTTTTTTTCTCCATGTTTTGTAGGGAAGGCCGGGCTGGGGGGAGAACACTGCAGGCTGTGATGAGCGGGTGACTCATTGCGCATCTCAAACTTGGAATCCGGATTTCCCAGAGCAGTTTCCTGCTTTAAGCAGCGATCTGAATTGTGTCACCGAGTTTATCCTCGCCACCTCTTCTTCTGGTGATGCTGTGCACCATTGTGCGTGTAGGGTGAGACAGCTGGACACTCCTCGAGGGGAGAAAAAAAAAAAAAAAAGCCTTCCAGGGTGCAGAAGAGCGGGACGCTTGATGCCGTGTATTTTTCAGTAAGATGTTTTGGTGTTCTTGGTGCCTTGAGGATTCCCTCGCTGGACACGAGCAGGCAGTGACTGCCACCCTCACCTTGCGGGGAGCGAGCAGCTGTTTTAAGCTCCAAAATCTATCAGGGGGTGGGTGCAGCTGGCAGGGAGGGGGGGGGGTCACCATCCCCATCACCCTCGCTGCTCACATGTGGCATCCATGCGCAGCTCATCATCTTTGTCCCTTCCTAAGCCGCCGCAGGGTTCGCTGGATGCCTCCAGCTGGAGGTAACCCCCCCCTCTCCCCACCACCGTCTCGGCTTCCCCCGGGCCCCGTCGGGCCGAGTCGTTGTCGTCCTCCCCCCCCCCCCCCCCCCTCCAAACCACCACCACCACCACCTCCCGCGGGCGGAGCCGCCCCCGCTCCGCCCCGCTCCGCCCCGCCGCTCCCGGCCCGGCCCGGGGAGCCGGTGCCCAGCGCCGGGCCGCCGTTTCCCGAACCTCTCCGAGCCCCGCGGGGCAACCCCGCCGGCAGCATGCCGCTCGCCCAGCTGGCCGAACCCTGGCCCAACATGGAGCTGGTGCATCTGGACACGGAGGTGAGCGGGGGCACCGGCCCTTCCTCCCCCCCCCCCCCCCCCCCCCCCCCGCCCTGGGGGTCTCCGCCGAACAAAGGAGCCCCCGACCCGGCGGGACCCTCCCGGCTGCGGGGGCTGCGGTCACCCCCCCGGCTCCCTGCCGTTACCCGGGGAAGGGGGGGGGTTTGGCGGGGCCGGGGGGGGGGGGGTTGCAGCCGGCCGGGGGTGTGTGGGGGTCTCACCGGCTGCTCCGGGGGTCGGTGTGTGCGCGGCGGGGCTCCGGGCGGCGTGGAGCTGGGGTACCGGGGGCTGCCCGGCTCCGCTGCTGCCCTTGCGGGCTTTGATTGTTCGGGGAGGGTGAGCAGCGGTGTTCCTAAATCTCCTCCCAGATATAGAGAAAAACTGTCCCCGCTGAAGGCCCAGGGAGTAAATGTCTCAAATTTTGGGTCTGTCTTCGGGCTTCCTCGCTCTCTGCCTCCCCAGCCCCAGCTGCTCTCGCAGGCCTGTGTTTCAAACTCCAATCACGGTCCTGTGTCACTTGGCTGGATGTCTGCTCTTCCCTCCTTCTTTGCTCTTTTCCTTCTGATTAAGACCTCCAAGCCAGATGTGCAGGACGGTGCACAGCATCTGTCCACATCTGCAGGCTTGCATCACAGCCATTGCAGAATAAAGGGACAGCTTGTAGCAGTTTTCACCCGTCGTCACAGAGCAGCCAGCTGAGGCACTGTGCTCTGGCACTCTTTAGTTAAACATCTTCTCATCCAAATTGGAACTAGCAGCTCTCCTGGAGAAACCAGAGGGATGGGGCGGGGGGGGGGAGGTTATCCCAGGTGTTTACTCAGACCTTGGTGCTCTCACATCATTTTGGCTGGATTCGATGCTGTCACGCTCTGCTGTCATGCTTGGGGATGGTTAATCGGTCAGATTTGCTCATTCCTATTTTAAAAGTGCCTCTTAAGAGATCTCTGCTTTGAGTGGAGGCAGCGTTTCACTGCTGCTGCGATGACAGCAGGGAGGTCTGCTGGCGATCGGAGGTGAGGTTACTTAATTTTCATCGGCCACATACGGCAGGGCTTCTCCTAGAGACCCCCCGTGCAGGTGGGTGCTGTGCCGAGGGTCCGCCTGTGCTGTGGGTGCGAAGGTGTGGGTACACTCTGCAGTGGGCTGAGAGCATCTGCTCTGCAGCATCGCTTGAGTCATGAGGATGGGTTTGTGCTCGAAGGTGGGAGAGGAGGGAAGTCCTGCGACGACTCGATTGCAATTCCTGAAACCACGTCGTGCGCCCAGAGCCGGGGTGTAGGTTATTGCTGGGGCACGGGGCTTTTTATTTGTGGTTTCTCCTTTCCTAAGTAGGAAGATAGCCTGAAAAGCCAGAAAACACAACTAGACTCATAATGGGAGGGAACTAATGCTGATGCCCATGGTGGTGAATGCCGTGGGCAAGATTCGTTTACTACTTAATCCCAGGTTCTCCCAGGTGCCAGGCAGGCGCTGTGTCAGCATCACGGGATCTGTTCTGAGCGGAAACGGCCGGGGGGGTCCCGTGTATTTGTCAGCCCGAGTCAGCTGTGAAGATCACGACAGCAGCAAGGACTGTTTTCCCGATTGCATTAGTAACGGGTGTGTTAAGTGTAAACTGAAACGGGAGGGCCTGCCGCTGGCTTCTGAGCTATCCCCTGCCCCCATCTCACCTTGGCCAGAGCTCTAGGTCAGGGTCAGGAGCCGCTTGCAGGTGGTATTCCTGCAGATCAGTCTTTTTACATCTCAGGATCACAAGTGGGACGTTAGCTATTTACCTGCCTTTGCGTTAAGGTGAGCAGGTACGTGCAGTTGACTCCAGTACAGTGGTTGTTCATCTCTAAACTGGCTGCCATCGCCTGGGACAGGCTTTAGAGAGTTCCCTTAGATCCAGCAGCGTATCTGCAAACAGCAGAGAGGGACTCGGGCTCAGGGCGAGTTTTGCACCTTGAGGTTAAAATCACCAACGGTAAGGGCCCAAGGAGAAAGTTTTCACCACTCCTGGGCAAGGTGGCACCACTGAGAAACCGAGGAGACTTTTCTGGAACTCCAGTTACGTAAATTGCCCTGGGATCGCTGCCATCCAGGTTAGAAACCGGCTTCCTCCAACCTTTGCTTTCTGAGTCACGGAGCAGAGGTGCTGTCACCGTGCTGGTGCAGGCATCAGTCCTATTGTTAAGGGAATTTGGGTTTTTCCATTGCGCTCCGGGAGCGTTGGTCATCTGCTGCTGGGGATGGGTCCCGGCTGGTCCCCCTTGTCCCAGCTGGTGCCCCTTGTCCCGGCCCGCTGGAGCTCAGCCTGGAGCCGTGCTGGGAAAACGCATGGGAGTGGGTGGCAGTGGGAGCTTGAACCGATCCCTTGCAGGAGACAAGTCCCTCTGTCCTGGGAACTGAGCTAGCTTCATAATACTTTTTCCTTTTTTTTTTTTTTCTTTTCCTCCTGTTATCTCTGCTGGTTATATTATTCAGAATATTGCTTATGTAGTAGAAAAACCTGGCTGGGGCAGAGTGCAAGTGATAGAGAGTGGAGTTGAATGACTTCATCACCATAGCGATGGATACTGTCATTGGGGCTATGCTTTTCTTTAAACTCTTGTCTTGTTACACAAACACACAGCAACACAACTGATGTGGGATTACGCCAAACCCAATCACTTCAAGCTAATTATTTTTGCTTGTGTATGTGTATCATCCTTTATTGAGCAGGAGCTATTCGTGAATAACTATCTTTTTCAAGCATCTTAGCTGAACAATGCATAAAACAATGATCAAAAGATAGGGGAGGAAGCCGAGCAACTGTCATCTCTGATACGACTTGTGCATAGACTCCTCGGTCTGTTTGGGCTATGTGAGTTCTTTTGGAGATCTTTATTTTTTGCAGAATCATTTCCTTTCTCTGAACTGCAATAGGCAAGATCCATGAATTCCACTTAATAATAATAATAAAAATGCCTTCTTCTTGTGTCAAACTGGCAGAAGCTCTGGGGTGAAGGGTTTTTGTCTTCCCCCACTCCTTCCTGCTTGAATGCTTCGTGGTTCATCAAAGTTGGGTGAACGAGCATCTCTGGGTACCTGGTACCCGTGGTGTGTTGTATATGGGCATCTCAGATGTGACTAGTCAAAACCTAGAGGTCCAGAAATAGCAGCAGGCTGCTTTTCTAAGCAGAGCTGTCGATAATCCGGGATCACTTGTGCCGGTGGTACTAACTATAGAGCGCAGCCCTTGGTGGCAGCAGGAGTGGGCACGGTCTTGTATGGTCTCACCAGGGGTGCGACTCGTCCTGGTTTCAGATCAGAGCAGCACTGGCCTGTTCTGTAAATTGCTCCCTGTGCTGCGGATTATGTGGAATTAAAAGGATTTAAAATGCAAGATGTCCTAAGATAAATATCTCCCAAGTTCAGCCAGGCTGGCAGTTGTGTAACCGAATGCACTTGTTTTCCACTATACTTCTCTGCGTGCTATTAAGAAAACTTATTAAAGCGGCATGTGCGCGGAAGGGCTTCTGCATTACCTCTCGGGCAGTTTTAGCTGTTGCTCGCCCAGAGGTGCTCTCCCTGCCAGGCTGCCGCTCCGCGTGCCCATCAGATTAGTTCCGTAATCCCCATTTCCGCTCGCCCCAGAGCAGGGCTGGCTGCAAAGTTGCAGGGACGGGCTGCTGACCCCGGTGAGGCTCATGCCACTGCCGCCTTAGTAGCCCAAGCCCTGCTCTGCCACCATCTGATCAGCTCCTTATGGCCCTGGGCACCCAAGGGAAGGAGCTGTGCCTCCCTCCTGCAGCAGGTATTGCCTGGTTACTGCCTGCTGGGAGATCTTTGGGGTTGCGTTCAGAGGAGGACGTTCAGGAGGCTCCTTTCCAACCCCAAGAACAATGTGCTGTAAGGAGGTATCTGGCACGGAGGCAAACACACGTGCGCTCGCTAACAGGCTGCGCGTGGTGTGCAGGGGGAGTGCAGAAATGAAGCATTTTAAAGAGACAAATGTCAAACCAAGAAACCCACAATTTCAGCTCTACTTACGATGCAGTGAATGGCCATATTTTATCTCGGGAGGTGATGAGTCTGTAGCTTGGATGCTTACAAATGGCTCTTGAATTCCATATGAGGGAATAAGGACTGGTTTTGCTCTGGGGTAGAAGGAGAGCACTTGGCTGTAATTACTGCAGTTCTCTCCTCACACATCTGCCTTATGTCAGCTTGAGAAAGTAACTTTCATCAGGAGCTTCATCCCTCTAAGACCATGGACCTACATGCCCAGGAAATCTCACCGGGATGGATGCTGTTCTGTTTCTTTCCACATCCCTTCCATCCCCAGGTAGGATGGATTTCTGTCAAGAGCAGGGGGTAGGACAAGTGTTCCTCAGGGCAGGGGGCTGATGAAATGCAGCACTCAAAAGGTCTGGCAGGTCCAGAGGTAGCACCCGCTGTCCCCTAGCTTATCCTTGAAGCCAAAGGGTTGGACAGACCCTTGCGCTCGCTCGCCACGTGCTGGTCTTCCCAAGGGAATAAAAGACTTTGTCCCATGCATCAGCTCGCCTCTCCTGACACGTGCCTGATAGATCTGTTCTCCAGATCATGAGCCAGGCACTACTTCCCTCTGTCTGACACGGAAATTCTACTTATTAAGCTGGTTTAGACATAAACAGCCCTCCCCAAGCTATGGTTTGGATTAGCAGCGAGTTATGATTTGTTGATCAGTGACAGCTGAGCCAGTAAACATATGCGTGTTTCCAAGTCTGGTTATCTTGAGTGCAGTGTCTCCCCCCTCTTTGGGGAGGCTATACATAAACACAAAATCTTACTTCACTTCTTAGCTATTCTTTGTGCTAATGGCACCAAGAGTTCTGTGTAAACATCGAGGCAATGTTCTTCTGGAAGATCTTGGCTTGCGTGGTAGTGCTATTGCTTTTGTCAGTCATTGGCTGCAAATACTTAAGAACTTAAGCCCAGTTTAAGTTGGTACTAAGGTGAGTTACGGAGCTCAGAGCGGATCTATATAAATGTAAATATTGCGGCAGGCCAAGTGCAGGTGGTCTTCTCCCCAGCTGATGTGGTGGTACTCCACGTTGTAGTAGGACTAAGCTGCTCTGTGAGGTGCTGCGGGCACCACGGGTTGTGCTGAGGTGGGAGGGGGGAAACCTAAATATGAAGATATGTGGAGGCTCTGGTCTGTGGATTTGAAGTATCTGAAAACTAAACTTGTGCTTACATTTAGCTCTTCAGTGTTACACCTTTTATTGTGAGCTGGCTGCAAGCAGGTACCCAGGTAGGTTGAAAACAGCAGTGATGTAAAGCAGAAGAGCGTGAACCTGGAAGCACCCACTGAATGTTGTAGAAAGCGAGTGCAGCGTTAGAGGGAGGTTTTCTTGGGAGCCCCAAAGCTCTCAAGATCAACAAATGCAACTTTTGCTTTGTATTAAAAGGAAGGAGATTAAATTTGGCGCAAGGGGGAGAAGGGGATAGTGTAGTCCTAAAATGGATGTCCTCCCCTTGCTTCTCCAGGGAAGGAGCCAGCTTTGTTTCTGTTAGATTCCTGCAAGACTCTAAAACCCAGGCATTAAGAATCTGAGGCTGAAATACAATTGCATTGCACCTGTTCTCTTGGTCTGTAACATTGAAAGAGAAATGTATAAATTTGCTTTGCTCTTTCAAGGAAAGAGAGGACTTCCATGAATTTTTGGAGTCTGAGACTGTAGTGCAAATAAATGTCAAAGCAAAATCTTCTTGCCCTTGTTTTTCTCCACAGTCTGCAGAAAGCCTTTTGTATGTGCTTATCCTGGTCTGAGTATCTGTGTCTAAGTAAATCCCACCCAATTCTGCTCCCGCTGGCTTCTCCAGGCACGGGGCTGGGCTGAACCTGATACGTCTTTGGGTCAGTGCCGCGCGTGACCGGCCCGATGCCGCTCCGGGCGGTCCGGGTCACCTGCTGTGACTTTGTGCCGAGCTCCAGCAGCAGAAGCTGGACTTTCAGGCCTGGAGCCAAGCAAGTGGTGTGGATTTCCTGCAGCCCTATCAGCTGCGATAGGGTAATAAATAACTGATAAATGTTCATATTAAAGCCAACATCACAGCAAAATGGCTGTTAATTGCACTCTAGCACTACTTTCCCCATCTTCACCTGATCTTCCCTGCTTGCTCCTTCCAGTCGTCCCAGAGAAGTGGTGGCGGGGTAGCCGCAGCGAGGGTGCGGGAGGTGGGATGGTGCAGGGGTGCCGTTCATCCCATATAAACAGCCCTAATTTCATCTGGGAGCAGTCAGGAGAAACTCTCTGGACAGGAGCCTTTTTTTTTTTTTAACAAGTTTTTTTTTCCTTGGCAGATAACGTCCCCTCGGTGTATGGGGAGTGTTCAACCATGTCTGAAAGTGGCATCCTCCCCTGTTCGTCCCGCACACAGGGCTCTCAAGGCCAACAGCCTTTGTAAGGGGGTGTAAGGAGCGGTCCCGTGCCTGGCGTGTGCTAATGGCAGGTTCTCTTCCTTTGCAGAATGGGCAGGCTGCTCCAGAAGAAGGTGGGAATCCTCCATCCAAGGTAAAAATGCTCTGGGGTTACCTCTTTAAGTCGTCCCTCGGAGCTGCGCGTGGGGTGTGAGCTGACTTGGGGAATGGGTTGGGGAGGGCTATTTTTAAATCCTGTAAGCTGCTGCTTTGTAATCTGGATGAGTGCATGTGGGAGTGTAAGGGGCTGGAGTAGGGGAAGAGAAAAGATAAACCCTCTTTCTTCCTGTCCTTTTGGTCATCCAAATACACCTGGAAAGTTTCCCAAACGGCCACCTCAGTCCAGCACACAGGAGACGGACTGGAGGCCATAGCAGAGGGCTAGAAGCGAGAATCCCTGGGGTGTTTCAGTGCTGTGTTTACACCTTTCTCTGTGTTGTGATCTTGCCAGACAGGATGAGAAATACGAGAGTATTTGATGGTTTTGGCACAGCTGCCCTTGCTGAGTGCCTGGTATCTGTTTATTCTCTTGCCTTGGTGAGGCTGGGAGAAGCTCCACTTCTGTCAGGTTGCCCTCTGCATCCCTGTTAACATCAGCAGGGAACGGTAGAGGGAACTGAGCTGCTGTCTTCCATGTTTTGGGCAAGGGTCTTAATCTGCTAGACCTTCTTCAGACACCTTAAGCTCCTCCTGCTCCACACATGAGCAGCGTGATGTTGAAGGACTTGATTTCTCTGCTGTGAGCCCTCTCCAAGTACGAGACCGAGGACTGATGTTGTTAGCACGGGTATTTCCTAATTGTGCCCATACTTCTCTGTCCTGCAGGACACTCTGCAGGGTATAAGAGCCATATCAGTACCTTGAAATCATAAGCCTTTCAGGATTTCCTTTTCTGATACATACATGCTCTATTTGTGAAGAGTGACACAACGTGTTTGATTTGGCTTGGGAGACCTTGCCGAACGGGTTGTCAAGAGGTTGTCCTGCCTTACCCTCATTGAGTGCCCTGTAGCAGTTTCTCTCTCTGAATTATCATCCGTGCTAAAGCCCACGGGGGCCTATTGTATTGTTTTTCCAGTTGGTTACTGTCGCATTATTAGTAGAAGAAATGTAAACCTAAAACCCAATCGTCTACTTTTCAGGTAGATCTTTGCAGGAACTTATGCTGGACTTCTAGCATTGCCGTTGCATCTCACCTACACGTTCTACGTTTCTGTCCCAGTTGCTCGACTGGCATTTTCCAGTGGCCTGCACAGAAATCTGGCGTGGGTCAGATGAACTCAGGTCAATGAGACTGTGCACTTCCCTCCCCTGAGAGTAGTGGTTTTACGGTTCTTCACTGTGCCTGCATCTCTGGCATGGAAAAAAAAAATAATCTGTCTCTTCTGGTTGGATTCCAGCGGGGCTTCTAAGACTTGAGACTTTGCCTCTTTCATCTTCAAACACTTGGCTAAACTGCCCTCCCGTAAAAGCAGCTGAAGGATGTTGCTTTAAAAATAATTGAAAATTTTTTTTTTTTTTCTTTGAAGGACATCACTGGCACAAACCCTGGCTGATCCCCTCTGTAGGTGCAGCCCCACAGAAATATCAGGCGATAGAGGCCAAAAAACACTCGGGGTTCTCTCTGCTGCTCTGTGTCTGTCCCTCTGTGGGACAGGGGAGTGAAGTCCCCGTTGCAGCTGGGGAGCTGGAGCAGAGCAGCAGTTGTCCAACATCCCACAGCAGGGACACCACAAGAGCCCTGTGCCGCGTGCAGGTGTCCTACTTTGCACTTTTCCGAGGCACCGTGGCCAAAATGCCTGTGAGTGGTGTTTGACAATCCCATTTTCGGTAACTTTTGAACATGTGAAGCCCTGCTACACGCTCCTGAAATAACCTCGGTCGCGTTTTCCAAGTTTGTACAAGGTACGTTTCCTACCAGCGCAGACAAATGAAATCCCTCCTATAAACACATACCTTCAACTTCAGGGCAAACTCTGGCACCCTGCACCGGCTGTGATGGGGGAAGCAGGCAGCGCGCTGAATATTTATGTATTTTTCTGTTCATTTTGGGGGTAGATGTCCGCAGCAGCTTCTGGCACTGGCTCTACCTACCACAAGGACTAAGGAAGGGGAAGTAAGCAGCAGTAAACTTCTGAGATTGGCTATTCTCAAGTTGAAGGTTGCTCAGGATCCCTCCCATGCCCTTCTGTTCTAGCTGTGTGTGGAGAGCTGTGAGGGGAAGAGGCACCTTTATTCTAGGTTTGTACTTGCTATCCTTTTGCGGCTAATTCTGTGATCTCTTCTAAAAATAGCCTGAAGCTGCGACAGCGGCGATTACTCAACACCCACGCAGAAGTGCCGTCCCTCCCTCTGTCCCTGTAAGTAGGATGCTGCCAGAAGTACAATCGTTATTTGCCTGGGCAATAACCAAAGACACTTTGCAAAGGAGGAAATCCAAGAGTTCCTCAAAAGACTTGGGAACTTCACAGCTGGTAGTGTGACTACTGCTTTCATCACCATCGCACCTGCTGTTGTTGCACATTAGGGTCTTTGGGCATAAAACACGGTGAAATGGTCACTGCGGAGGTAGTGAGGGGATGTTTTGGGCCAGGCTGGCTGTGATCTGGTATTTTCTAGCTCCATTTGTAGCTCCAACTCAGCTTCCTACCAAGGACAGCTGGTGCATTTCACAACTTCTTGTGGCTTTTATTCCTGTGTGGATTCTCACCTTTCAAGAACAATTGTGGTACACAAGTCCCTGCAAGCATCGTACCTCGGTGTGTTTATCTGAGTATCTTGGAAATGCCTGCAAGATCCTACAGGTTGGGCAGAGAGCTGTCTGAAGCGTCTGCCGCCCTTTGCATGGTCGCAGGGAAAGGAGCTTGGGTCTGCAGTCAGAGCAATCCCAACAGCATTCCAGCTCTGCGGCCATAAGGAATTCCAAGCCAGACCCTCTCCTGACAGCGAGCACAACCCTAGATTGCTCATGCCTGAATCCTTGCTTCTCTGGATGTTCCCAGTGTGTCCCTGCTGTAAGAGCATGCAATGTGCCAGGGGTTCCTGGCCACATCCCTAAAACCAAATTGCTAATCCAACACTACATTGAACAGGAGCCTTTGGCAAAGACAGGTACGAGGATGGCTTTTTTGTTTTCCTCTCCTCTTCGGTGGTGGTGTTCGACCCTCTTTAAATTTGATGTTGGCTTTAGGATAGCAGCAGCGTGGTTTGTGCAAGGTTTCAGCACAGCGTTTGCAGGCTGCTGAACACAAGAGCTGCTCTTTCATGTTCGTATTGGTAGAGGAGCAGGACTGTTGCTCATGGAGCAGGACCGATATCCTGATATCCCCTGCATTTCAGCGCTCAGTGCTTGCTTTTTTCCTGTTCTGTTTCCTTTGACGCAGGAGAGAAGCATCTCCTGTGACAGCCTTGGGTTAACCTCAGCTGCGTCTCTGTGCAGGTCAGGAGCGAAACGGGAGGTCTCTTGCCTTGCTCTCAAAAGCTGCTCTGCCCCAGGGGCTAATTGGTAGCGCTCTGCGTTGGTCCCTAGGTACTGAACCTCGTTTCTCCTATGTTCTTTAGATGTTAATTGTCAGGTAGGTTGAAGACTGGTCCTTGTTCAGCTGGGGAACGGCAACAGAAGGCTTGAATTCAGTGGAAAAATGGAACCTCTCGTAATTGGGGTTTTACAGCCGGCTCTGCAGCCAGCTTGGCTGAGGGGTGAGCTTGTGCTCCCTGAAAGGTGCCAAGTGTGAGGAATTATGCATGAAAGTACAACAACCAATTAGTGAAATCACTTCATAATGAAGAGCAGAGGAGTGGATTTGCAGTGCTGAGTGTGCCCACTCTCTCTCTGGAGGTAACGCTGGCGCAGGCTGGGAGTGCTGATCAGCTTGTTCTTGGGTGATAATCACAGTGCGCAATGAAAACTGGGGAAGTGAATAAGTAACCTCTTCCACCTCTGCTTTGCACCATAAAAGAGACCTTTGAGACTGGAGCGAGGGCTTTGCACGCACCAGGTATGAGGTGCCCCGCCTGCTCGGGCTGAGCCTTGCTGTTGGGCAGCAAACCATAGTGGGAATGCAGTGAAGGGGAAGACATGGCTCTTTCCCAGATCTGTATAGCTCCTGCTGATTTATCCTCGTGTCCTGACCAGGTAAAGCTTGCAGAAAGGTCCTCCCCTGCAGCATCTTCAGCAAGGGAAGCTACAGGCAGGTGCCCTGGATACGGACACTTCTGGTCAGAGAAATACCTGCATTGCCAGCGTTAACGTTAGTTTGTGTTGTTCTGGGTGAAAGACCCTGCTATAACGCTCTAGTGATGACAAAGTACAGCTGCAGTCACAGCTCTGAAATGTAATTCTTTGGGATGAGTTGGGGGAAACAGGGTCGTAGCCATCTACCTGCGAGAGCTCTGTGCGGCTCAATAGCAGTCGCCTGCTGTTAGAAGTGAGGCTGGTTCTTGGTTTTGCCACACTCCTCCTGCCCCTGCCGAGGTACTCGAGCCCAGCTCTTCATTCCCACGTGCAAACTGGGTGTAGCTGGAGCAGCTTTCCTGCAGGCTGGACTTCGCTGCCAGTGAGGAATCCTGCTCTGACCTCTGGTCATGAACTGGGAGTTCTTCATGCTCCTCCAGCGGGAAGTAAGAGAGGAAGGCTTTGTGCCACTCCATCATGGCACATCTCATTCGTGCTTGCTCATAGCTCTGCTTTCCAGCGGTACATCTCTCTCCTTCACCCAGACTTTGTGCTGGGCCTCTTGTTGTGGGCTTCCCTGACTCGCGGAACGTCCATTGACAGTTGTCCTGTTTTCTCTGAAGCTGCATCACTGAGTGGGTGGTTAGAGAGGAAACTTGAAGCACCTTCTCTTTATAGTGGGGGAGGAAGAGAGAGTCATCCAAGACCTGCTGGCCACCAAAGGGCAAGTCCTGTGCGCCCACCAAGTGTCGAGGTGATGGAGGGCTCTCCTTGCGCAGGCTGCATGCTGCCAGCGTTGCGCGTGAGCTGCAGCTCCAGGCTGGGTGTAAACCTTGTTGACAGAAGACCCGTCCAGCGGTGTGATCCTCATCACTACTGGACACCGCTCTAATCACGGCCTCTTAACGTGAAGGGTTTTAAAACAAACAAGTGAAATGCTCTGCTTTGAAACAGGCCTGGCGTGTTTGCACAGCTGCTGCTGTTTTCTCCAAGAACTGGAAAGCTATTGAACGTGGGAAGAGACTGGTACCTCAGCACATCCCTTCTCTGCCCACTTGCCCCTCTTCTGTTGCTTCCAGCCGCTCGGCCAAGAGCGCTCTGGCTGGTCTGGTCCCCTGGGACCTGGGATAACCTGGTGGGAGCAGAACATCTGCATGGCATGGTGCTCCCTGGAGATCCACCTTCCCTTCTGCACTGCGGGGATTGGGCTGCAGCTATTGCCACTCTCTTAACGTTCGGCTTTTTCAGCCTGTAAGTGGTAAAGCTCTTAGTTTAAACTGGCTGCTCTGTCTTGTCAGTTGAAGTAATCAAGTGGGTTTGTTTTTAATGTAATGCCTGACAGCTGCCTGGCTTGTTCCTGCCGGAGCGTTTGCTCTTCGTCCTTGGCAAGGCCGGGCTATGGTTAATAGCAAGCTTCTGAGCTCTTAAAAAAAAAAACAACAAATAAATGCCTGTTTGAGGAGCAGAGTCTCTGATGAGCTGCAGACTCTAATGAATAATTGAAGAGGGGTCAGTTTACAGGACTTGCACACGAGGAATGCAGCAGAGTCTGCAGAGCTGGCGAGCAGCACTCAAACAGCCCTCACACACGGCATGCCGACCCATCAAAACTGCTCCAGTTTCTTCTCTTCCATTTCCCGTCCTCTTGTGGGTTAATAGAAACTGCCTCAAGCTCTGTCTCCAGAAAGCGCCTTTTACTGGGGGGATAAAAAAAAAAGTAATATTTTACTGTATGCTGTACATGGAGGAAACCTGTCCCCTCTATCTCCCCGTCAGAGTTAAAGTTCTTGAGCCCACAGCAAAGTGAGGGGTCCTCCTGCCAGCCCTCCTCGGCCAGGCTTCCCCCGGCTCTCTCAGCTGGGCGCGCAGAGGGTCGGGGATTGTGAAAATCCAGTTCTTTGTGGACCCAGGAGGATACAGGAGCAAGGTCAGAGCTCTGCCGGCGCTTCCCCCAAGGGATGGAGAAAGGAAAGGTAGATGGAGACCGGCCGCAGGGGATGGGGTGGTGGCAGCTCCCTCTGTGCCAGGGACAGCAGCAGAGAGCTCGCACCGAAGAGGACCCTCAAGAGCTCAAACTGAAAAACTTAATCATAGTTGATTTTTGAAGGGATCGGAGTGGGTTGTGTCTCTAGAGCATTCCACCCTGGCAACTGGGAGCTTTGAGTCCCCTTGGCTGGGTTTGTTGGGGGGTCGCAGGCTCCACGGCTGGCTCAGATCCCGATCCGGGACTGTCTCTCCACGCACAAGCAGTCTCCCTGAATCTCCTGCAGCTTTACAAGTCTCAGCTTTATTTGGAAGCCGAAGCCTAGTTTTGACATGAGCAGTAAATTCCTCCTATAGCTCCAGGTGAAGCTGCAATAACTTTTTTCCCCCCTGGTTGCACTGTGCCGCCTGCCAAGGGCTGGGATAGTCCTGTCTGTCCTCTACGGACTCCTGCCTGCCCCGCAGCCCTTCTCCTTCGCTCTTAGGAAAAGCCACTCGCTGGGGCTGCCTCCGCAGCGAGGGAAGCAGAGGCATCCTCCCAGGAACTCCAGCTGATCTCATTGCAACGATGCTCCGAGGCAGAAAGGCTTTCCCGACTGCAGCGTGAAATCTGGGTCCTTCCCTCGCCATCCCTGGAGTGCGCAGCTGGGAAATGTCACCCTTACGGAAAATGAAGGCGTTTATCCCTTGTTTGTACTTGAAACCTTGGTCTCAGCAAAGCTTCTGGCGTGGCTCTGGGAACACCGAACAGACTGCAAACGCAGTCTTTTTTGTGCTCCCGTAAGCACTCTG
The DNA here is from genome assembly GCA_017639485.1 of Pluvialis apricaria. Classification (NCBI taxonomy): domain Eukaryota; kingdom Metazoa; phylum Chordata; class Aves; order Charadriiformes; family Charadriidae; genus Pluvialis; species Pluvialis apricaria. Next base: position 4,298,841 of record CM030027.1, on the reverse strand, counting down.
AAACGTGGCAGTATTGATTTCCTCACCGTCAGAGAGGTGTATTTAACCGGACGGCTTGGGCTGGCCTGGTTACAGATGGGGAATATGCAGTGTCTGCTTACAGAGAGGGGGAGGCGATGGCTCGGTGTCACCGGGCCAGCCAGAGAGCACGGGGGCTGGGGTCAGCGGTGGCGTTTGGGGGGGTCACTCCTGTGCAGCAGCACCAGGAGGGGAGCCCTGGGGTCCCCGCATGGACAGACCAGGGGGGAAAAAAGGTCCTTAAAATAGCATTTTCTGTATCTTAGGGGAAAAGGACAGAACATATTATTCCCCGTGTTCAGAGTGACTAATGCCTGAACTGTGGTGCTTGGGAAGGGGAGGGCTGGTGACCTTCGTGTTACAGGCAGGCGTGTGCCTGTGTCATAGCTGAGCCACGGAGTGGGTGGCCGCTGTTTGCCACCATATTTTTTTACGAGCATTAATGAAAAATCGTGCTTTGCTACGGCAGGCACTCATCCTGTACGCTCGCGCTAGGGTGTTGGTAACACACAGCTCAGGCTGTGCTTTAGACGTGGGGTTTTTTTTTTTTCTTTTAGCACTGATAAAGTTCAGAGCCACCATGAAAATGTGACGATCGCTTTTCTCTCAATGTGTCTCGCATGTGTGTCCTTCCCAGGGGGTGGGAGAGAGCTGGGTTATTCCACATACCAAAACCTGGTAGGTACCAAGCGAAGTCCTGAGACCACTTCTTGTGTGTCTTGCAACAAGAAAACTGCCAGCAGCATGTGTGCTGTGGGAGGAGTATGGAATTCCTGCATTCCTGTGATAGAGAATAGTTTCCGCATCCCACGATAACTCCAGGGGCAGCAGACACATCTCGGTTCTTGTTGTGAAACAAGCATTATATTTTATAATTCAGTTAGAAAGAGTTTTCATCTTCTGTACTGAAAGTAGCAAACCTGTGTCGTGCCTAGATGGAGGACTGTCGTTCCTAAGAGTGATATTCTTCATTTAGAAAAGCCTGGGCCGTGGCATCCTGGTTTTACCACCATCCAAGCATGAGTTGATCTGAATTTTCTGAGTGTGGACCTTTCTTCCTTGCTGGGAAATACGTGTAGGGCTGCAAAACGGGGAGGCAGTATCCTTTGCACTTTCTAAATGGAGAATGATTTGTTCCGTAGAAGCTGCATAATTAAGTAGTTCCTTATCTCCTGGCAATTAAAGGTGTTTTGCTTTCCAGCATCTCATTTCACTGGGTGCAAAGTCCTGCTGGCTGTGAGTGCTTCTCTCGCAGCTCTGCGGCAGGCTGCACTGGCACCGGAAAGCTATCGCAAAGTCTCGGTGGGGTTTGGGAAGATCTTTTGCCTGAGCTTATATCTTGAGCCCAAACTGCTCATTGTCAGCTGATCCTGGCCAGCTGTGGCTTGTAGTGCCTGGAAAGGGTGGAGATTTTATTTTTTTTAATTTTTTTTTTTTTAAAGAAACTTGCAGGGTGAGGTCCCAGAATGCCCCTGGAGAGAGCCAGGAGTAGGGAGGAGACCGGGGAGTGCAAGGTGGGTGCCCGTGCCCGAGCCTCTCTGCTCTCTCCGTCCCACAAGGGACCCCTGCTCTCTGGCATAAAGCAGATACTTTGGTGCTCCTGGTCAAACGAGGCCAGTAACAACAGATCAAAAGGGATGTTGTGAAGCAGAAGGGCTTAAGGACTTGCCTTGCCGTGGGAGCTCTGCTGCGTGAGGCCACCTTCTGCCTTCTCCCTTCTCCAGCCTCAGGCTTTGCTTGAGAAAACATCTCATCTTTTAATGCGTTCCTAGATCCCCCCTGTTTTAGGGGTGCTGAGTCTTCCTACAGAGGCGTTTATGAAATGGGTCCTTTTGGCTCTCACCCTCCTGTTTCAGAGCAGAAACATGTTTTGGACATTAAAAATGCTCTGAGTGCCACCTGCTGGAGCGTGCTCAAGGGGGAGCGGTGGCTGGGCAGCCAGCCTGGCAGGGTCCCCCGGGACTCTCAGCCTCTTTGCGGGTGACACAGACTGTCCCATGGCTGCAGACACCAGTACCTGTCCCCACTGTCCCACCGCGCTCTGCTGGGAATTTCCATGCTCCGTTACTACTGCTCTCCTGCCCATTGCCAGAGTGTGCTGGCATCTGTTTGTGGCCTCCGGGATTTCACAGTGTTTCTGCCCCGTGCCAGCTCCATCCACCTCCACGGAAGGTGATGGGGGTCACTTTCTGACATACAAGAGAAGTGAACTTGCTGGTGAGAGAAGTGGCCCATGAAAAAGAGTGGAACTGCTCCATCTAAACCCCAAACAGGGTAAAACCGCGCTGTCTTGGTCTGAGTTTTCCCTTTTTAGGGATTTGCTTGTAATCCCCATTGCAGGGAGCCAAGATCGCTGCTCGGAGTGGCAGCAAAGTCCTTCCCAAGGGTGACCAAATTAATTTTACACTAAGCGTTTGGCTGCCTGTCTGAGTGGAGAGGAATTGCCTCGAGGAAGACAGTGGAGTGCTTCTAGGATGCTCAGAGTCGAAGGCTTTTGGTTTAAGCCATATGGAGGGAGGTTCCTGGCATCATCTGTGCCACAATAGAGTTGGTCATTTACTTCTCCCGGCCACCTTGGCCCCATAAGCGTTTGTGCATGAAGGTAGTGATGAGCAGGATTTCTAGATGCCAGTGTTACCGACAGCCTTGCTGTGCAGAGGTCTGACTGTGTCCTGCGTTTCTTCTCTTCTCCCTCCCCGGTTTTTGGTTTGTTTTGTTTTTCAGGAGACCAATAAAACAGTCCTCGGAGATGGTGTAGGGTGAAACGTGCCTCTCCCACTGCAGCGCTGTTCCCTCTCAGTAATCCCTTTCTGCAAACCTCTAGCAGCAATGCTCCTGCCAGGAATCCGCCCCCGTCCTTATCCACTTATCGGGAAGTTCCAGTTGCCGAAGTCTCTGGTGCTCCTTAGCTGTGTTTGTAGAAGTGACTTTGTCCAAGACTTCCACCTTCAAAGCCGCCCTGCGGTGGGCCCTGCCTCCCCCCGGCTCCGGCTGCCTCCCGAGGCTTTTGTCTGTCTAAACGGCAAATGCCCTTGTTCAGCATGAGTTTAGTTTAAAGGACTAACGAAGCCATCTCTTTCCCTGCAGATCCTCTTGGATTGCTCTAAGGATCTCCCTCTTCTTTTAAGCTTTGTCTGTGACCCCGAGCATTTACGCTGTCCTGTTTCTCCCTCCTCCTGCAAAAGCTGTTGCTGATTCTCCGATGTCTCATAGGGGCATGGGCACACCTCTTCCCTCCATCTGCGCCTACTTTTCTAAAACCCCCAGGACTGAATTCTTCAGCAGCTTTTACTGCTCTGACTGTGGTTGGAAGTGGCTGAGCAGTTCAAGTGAGGGGTCTCGTGTCTTTTCTCCCCAACCTTTTGCAGATGTGGGCACACACGTACTAAGCAAAAGTAACGCTGTCTTACAAAATGCAGTAAAACGGTGCTCGGATCTTCACTTGGAGCAGGCGGCCCTGCAGTGGTGCTGCATTGGTGATGTTCAGGATGGAGTGGGAAAACCAGAGCCCACAAGGTTTCATACCTGGAAGGGAGGGCAGCTGCGGGGCCGAGGGAGCGTGGGCTGGGATTAAACCCGTTGGAACATGTGCGGGAGAATAGGACAGAGTCTCCTCTTGGGCAGAGTGGTTTTTAATTCTTCTTGAGGTTTCAAATTACTATTTTTTTCTTTAATTGCCTGCATGGTATGCGTAAGCAGGAGAGAGATGGCTTTGGTGTTTAATCTTTGAATACAACCTTGATACTGCAATGCCTGCTTAATTAGATAGAGTGAAACTCTTGAATTCTCTGAGGTGGTTGTTGTTTTTTTTTTTAACTTCAGCAATTGAATGAAATCGGTACGATCTCACAAAATGTTCTGCTTGGCTGGACTTCTGTTTTCAACTTCTCTTCTGAGCTGTAGTGAGTGACAGGCCAGGAAACATCTCCTTTCCTGATACGTGTGGGGTAGCAGCACCTGCCTACTCTGACCCAGCTCTTGCTCTCCCCTCCCAGCGAAGCCCCAGGAGCGGCGGTGGGCTGACGTGGTGACCCTGCCCCGTGCAGGACGTGCGTGTCGCACAGGTACAGGGTGACATTTCTCAGCTCCCGAGAGGTCCCAGAGGAGTTGCAGACACCTCGAGAGGCGTCACTCGGAGGGCAGGTTTCCTGTGGGGGTAGTTAGCGTCGCCTGCCTTGCTTATCCTGGAAGTCAGTGGATGGCAACAAAGCGAGTTAAAATCTGCAGCTGCTGATATGACCATCTCATTGCTGTGGGCAACGTTTCCTCTCGTGTCAAAATGGCTCTGCCTCGAGGCACAGCTCCCTTCTCCCCATCCCATCTCCCTAAACAGGTCCGGTCCGTCCTCCATCCTGACTGGTGGGTCCATTCCGACACCAGTACCGCAAGCTGAAGCCCTTCTCTTTCCAAGGGTGTCTTTACTCAAGGAAGACCGGTGCTGCTCAGGGACAAGTGTCCCACAGGATTTCTTAGGCTGGGGCTAAGTCTGGAGGCTCCCAGGAGCACTGAGGGTGATCCACCAAAGAAATACAGACAAAAGTGCAGGGTTCTGGCCAATTCTTTTGTTGCAAATGAGACCAACTGTCAGCCTTGCCCAAATAAGGCCTTTGCAGGAGGGCAGGCAGTGGCTGGGGAGGTTGCTTTGCTTTGTTTGTTCCCCTTTTTGAGAACCACCACTTTACAAAAAAAAAGTTCCAGACAGAGCAGCCTTTGCCTCTCTGCTCTTTACAACAGCAAAAAGCAGACGTGCTTCCTCTGCAAAGCTGCAGCATCTTTTGCTTCCCATTTATTTCAAGCTCCCTCTGGAGCAGGATTTGCAGCTCTGCCGGGAGGTTATTGCTCTGGAGTAGATTGCATGAAATAAGTTAATGTCCTTCAAAGTTCAGGACTGTGAAGCTCCCGCTCCTGAGGCCGGCACCCAGGAGCAGTCTGCGCTGGAGGGGTCTGCATGAATGGTAGACGTCGTCTTCATCCAGTGCTTCCTGGCCAGCAGCCGAGACCTCTGCTGAGACATCCCTTTGGTCTGGCACAGGGGCCACCGGTCCCACTTCTGAAGCCCCTTGATGTGACAGCAGCTGCCTCTCTTCAGGCAGCAGTTCTTCACACCATCGCCTTCCTGTTTATGAAACCCCGATCCTTCCCTCCCCGACGCTGTTCCCGGTGCTCGGTGGGGTGTAACTGGATCCTGGCAGGAGGCAAAGGCAGTCCCTGGTTATTCTGATTTAAATCTCTAAGGCCAGCAAGCGTCCTGTTTTATGGAGCTGATGTTGGGACGTGCTGGAGCTTAGCCCTATGTTCTTGTCTGCTGACACAGAATTGGATTACAGCATCTTTAAACCATGTGCTGGGAACCATTTGTATCTGGCGCCACTGGATTTGGGGATCATCTTTCCTAGGACTGATGCGCCAGTGGCAGTGGCTTCAGGCAGAGTTTACAGCCGGGTCTTGGCACTTTGGTACCAGCATCTGGCTCACCGCCGCTCAGCCATCATCGTCTCGCTTCTCCCAGGACCCGTGGGTATAGGAACAGAAAGAACAGAATTGGCAAACCCACTCCTGTCACCAACATTTTCCTCTTCAAAAATATGGAATAAGGCCTAGAAGGGACTTCATTCTGCCTTAAGAGGGTCAAACTCACCGGGGATGTGTAAGGTCATTTGGAAGAGTGATGAAGGCTCTTGCCGCAGCTCAGCCCACGTGTCTCTTGCCCTTAGACCCACAACCTGCCTGTTCACATGCAGCTGCCTGCACCGCAGTTTCCTTTGGTTTATGCTTCTTGCTTTAGATTTATCACATTATATTGGGATTGTTACCTGCTTGTTTGGTTCTGGTCCCTTCTCTTGGGAGCGGAGACGGTGAAGCAATGGAGGTTTGCACTCTTGCAGCAGCCTGGCACCCCATGGCTGTTAACTGCATCCAAAGCAAAGAGCTGATGGCTTCTGCTTCTGACCAAAACTGGTTTATGGTCTCTAGGTTTAGCAGAGGGGATTCAAAATGGGACTTTTTCTTGTGAAGCGCCTCAGGAATTCAGAGCACTGTTTCTAGGGGAGAAAAGGGGCGGGCAGGCGGAGCCAGGCCCCTGCCAAGGCAGGATGGGGTGCGGATGCAATTCTTTGTGTCCATGTTAACACACAGGTCAGAAAACTGATCAGAAGAGAGACCAAACCACAAAACAGGGTATTGCATCGTCCCATCTCGCACTGAAGCATGCCTGCCTTCTGCAGCTGCTTTAATTCCTTGCACAGGCTGTACCTGCCCAAATTGTAAGCTCCAGCTTCTGCGTTTCTCTGATGCAGAATTGTTTTCAGATCCCTTGTGCCTCCTGCTACTGGGGAGGGAGTGATTCCCCTGGGAAATGGGCTCTAGGAGAGGGAAAGATTTATTGGGGTGCTCTGTGTAGGCAGAGCTGCGGCCAGCTTGAAGGCTGCAGTCCAGGGCAGCACTAAGCAGCTTAACAGCTGCAAAAGTTGCATGGATCTGGAAAGAAGTTTGGCAGGAACCGTGACTTCTTTAAGGTACAGAGTGGGGACAGCTAAAGGGATTCTGTAAAACAGCAAACGACCTTGCAGTGACACTGGTGGAACAGCTGGGTAACTGTTGAAACCATCTAGGGCATCCGTTTTGCATAGATGAAATGCAGATGGCCTCTTGACAGGAACTGGGAGTAAGCATGTGGCTCGCTCTTTTCCTTGCAAACATAGAAATTGGGGGAGAACTGATTCAGAGCAATAGGGCTGAAGCCCTTCTTCCCGCTCCGCTCCCTGTGTCTGCGCTGCCTGACTTGGCCAATTCCCATCTCCTTCCCGCTCCGGCCCTATTAAGGCATCCCTGGATGGGTAAGAGCGGGGCGCAGAGCAGGGTGACAGTGCGGGACCCCTGAGCAAGCGGGCAGGATTGTGCAACCCTCCCATAAGATGTCAGCGTGCAAACCTCACGTGGGGCCTCACCGCAGTGTCCCAAAGACCTGGTAACAGCAGATGACCAAGCAGCGACTCTGACAGGGGGCAGGGACAAACCAGGGAAGGCTGCAGGAGCTGCCTCCTCCCGGCCCCTTCCCTGCAAATCTGCGACTCAGCTCATCCCACAGGGAGAGCATTTGCGCTGCTCAGAGCCAGGGCAGCGTCACTTTGGGGAAGAAAGCCACACGGACTCTCAGTTGCTTGTTGCTGCCTCGTGTAGTGGCTGAAATTGCTCTTTCTATGCCTGTTTTCCTGCCTGTGACACGGGGGACTGTACTGATCCTCTTGAAAAGCCTGCTGAGATTTGCTGATGGAAAGAGCCATGCCTAAGCACCCGTAAAGCCATCCAGTGTTTTCATTTGGCTGCTGGTATTGTGCAGCCATCGCCGCACAATGCAGTTTCCCCATACGAAACCACAGTTTCCTTTCAGCAAAAACTCCCAAAATACATCCCAGTGACGTAACTACTACATTCGGGGTTCTCGTGCTGGTCTGGGTGCTGCAGAGTGCTCTAAGTTCAGAAGCCAGCTTGCAAAGTATGGGAGAATAGCAGCCTAAAGCTTTGGAGATGCTGAGGCTCCTCTTTCGCAGCAAGCCAAGGATCCAGGAGGCAAGTGTCTAGCTGATAAAATATCTGCTCTGCGTTCAGTACTGTGCTCTGTCTCTTCTGCAGGACACGAGACGTTGCTGACTCACCTGACCTTGGAGAGCCAGACTTTATCCAGTTTTAATTAACGACTTCTCTTTTTTTGGAAAAGGCATTTCTGATGGTAAAACTGCTTTCTAGGAAGTGTCTTTCCTAGGTGCTGCCAGAATTTGGGAGTGTTTGGGGACCAGAGCATGTGTTGAAGCAACAGAAATTAAAACAGCTTCTGGTTAGTTGTTGATGAATAGGAAGCGAAATGCCAAAAGCATAATCTGTTTCTAGCTCTTGCAGGGTTTTTTTTTTTCCTTGCATTTAGATGTGACTGTCTCAACCAGCAAAGTGACAAAATGCGAGCAAAAACAAACCTGTCTCTTGGCTTCTGGCTTGTAAAATCCTTCCTCAAAAAAGGGGAAAGTAAGAAAGAGGACTTGTATTTTGAACTTGGTGTTGGGGGAAGAAAAAAAAAACCTGCATGTATGTCCCCGGTCCCTGATCTAGGATGACTAAGCCATCTGTGCAGTTCGAAGGCGGCGTTGTGAAGTTCAGAAGAAGGTGTCTCCTCCTCTGACTTGAGCGACGTCCTGGGCTCAGACCTGGCTGGTGGCCGGGTTTGTCCTTTTATTTTCCAGGAGCGGCAAATATCATTTCCCAGTGGTGCAGGAGTCTGTGTGAAACAGCCTCCCCAACGGCTGTGGGTGTCAGAAGATGGCTTGGTAGCTCACAGGAGCAGTGTCTTGCGCTGGGAGGGTGGACCTGCAGAGAGACCCGTGCTTGTGAGAGGGAAATCAATCCATCCCCATCCAAGGCAGGGTTTTGGTGCCTCCTTGCTGGTCGGAGCCGTGAAGGAGCTGGTTTCCCCGTGGGTGGGTGTGATCCCCGGGGAGGGACCCGCTGAGGTTTTTGTGATCGCTTTTGGGTGCTGGGGAAGGGGTTTAGTTGTGGCTTTGGTAGATGTATCAGCCGCCTGCCCCGGGCATCCGCTTCCCACGGTGGCAGCGGGACAGCCACCTTCTCCCAGATCTAACGAGATCTTGGCTGCTCCCGCAGCAAGTGCAGAGCGATGGAGGGGAGGAAGAGAAAGGGTAACTGTGGGGGCCCCCTCCGATCTGATTCAGTCTTTCCGGAGCTGAAAATCAGTTAATTCTTAACTTTAATCTCGCTGTTTGCACATGGCTCCTCCCTTCCCTCAAGGCTTGCTTTTTCTTCTCTCGTCTCTCCGTAGCTCCTGTCCTACTTTCAGGTCACTCTGCCTCACGCTGTGCCCACCCGGGTGACATCGCTGGCGCCGAAGAGCCCTGCCAGCACCGCGGGCTCTGTTGTGCTGACAAACTGCTTGAAAAGACACAAGAGAAGTCACAGCTCGAGTCTCTCTTAGATCCCTTCTGTCTGCAGTCACATGAGTTTTCTCTCATCCGCAGCCAAAGACTTGAACCTCTCGGAGGAAATGCTAAAAATCTGATTTGATTTTTTTTTGGGGGGGGGGTGATTTTTCTATTCAAACTTAGCTCGTTCTCTCAAAAACAGGTGAAAGAGCACCTAGATGTGATACCAGATCTATGTATGTGTGTTAAAATACAGCAGGCTTGGGCACTGACCTTGCAAAAACTTACTGACCTTGGAAAGACTTCCTTCTTCCCTTAAGTCTGAGTTTTTGGGGGAGAAGGGGTCATATCGTAGCTGAGAAGCAGTTCTTTTCTGAGCTGGCTTTAAATGCTTCTGCATCCCTCCCCGTAAGGGTTCACAGAATTGCATCTGGCCCCAGAGGCAGCGTAAACTGACATTTCTAAGGCTGCTCAGGGACCTGTCAGAGCAGCTGGGCTGGCCCTGCCCTGCCCTCGAGGGATGTGGTGAGTTTTGGTATTTGAGTATGTTCCTGCTGGCTGCTTTAGAAAGGCTGCGCGTGCCCCTGGAGAGAAGAGAAGCCTTCTCTCTGCCACAGGGGTGCCAAACTTCCCTGCAGACCCAGGACACCACTACCAGAACAGATGCTTCTGGAGTTTGTCCAGGTGTAGCTGAGAGTAAAATCTGATCTAGACGTTAATCAACCTGCCAGAAATTAATTCTCTCTCCTTGGTGGTGGTGCTCTGATTCTTGGGGAACATGTGTAACCAAATACCGGCACTGTGGCCTTCTCCACCGCCCATCAGAGTTTATCAAAGCCTTTAAGAGCAGCTGGCTCCTCCTGCTCTCCTGGAGCCACCAGTACAGCTCAGAATAGCATACTGAGGAGCGATGTGTGGTGGGACACCACCACTGACTGCAAAGAGCTCGCCCGGTCTTGCTAAAGAAGTTTGTTGGGAAAACTTTAGCAGAGTATCACAACCCCTCTGTGCTGACACTCATTTATTGTCCCGCAGGCAAAATCAGACATCACTTGGATAGAGAAAGACCTTGTGGACTCAGCAGACAAGGTAAGAGAGCCTGCTGCAATGTGCACCGCGAGGAGACTCATGCATTTAGTTTGCCCTTTGTCCCATGTCGAGTCATCCCATGTACGCGGGGGCATAAGCAGAGCTCGCAAGGACCTCTCTGAAAACCAAACCTGTCCTTGCAGCCCGCCCCTGCCAGCCCGCCCCAGCTAGGTGGGACTGCTAATACAGAAAACAGCTATTACTCACTTGCTCACATGACATCCTGGACTTGACTTCATCCTCCTCCTCCTTCCTCCCCACACCAAACCCCTTTCCGTGCTGTCATTTATGTCTCCTGTGGCTTTCTGATCTTGTCAGCTTGCTGGGGCGGGCGCTCCAGCGTTTTGGTTGCATGGACGTACAGTGGGGTTTTTTGATTGCTTTTCTGAGGCTCCTCTCCCCACGCTGAGTGCCTGATAGCACAACATGCAAAACTGTCATGGTCGGGACAAGGTTTATCAGATCTTGCCGGGCCCACACGCAGAGAGCTGGCTGGCTGCAGCACCTGCACGGCTTCGCTGAGCAATGTAAAGCTTCCTTGGAAGCGGTGATGCTCATCTTTGGACTGCACACTGCAGACACGGTTTCTGCTTCACTGGGACTGTGGCAGAACGAAGGAGGTGTCAGTATGAACCACGGCTCTTGGGGACACGTGCTCAGGAGCTGCATGGGGCTGTTCTCTGGTGCCTACTCCAGCTCCCTTGCTTTGGACCTCATCGCCTATTGAGGTTCCCTCTGTGGAGCTGGGACCAGCTGCCTTGCTGGTATTAAGTCATTTGTTTCTTTCGTTATCGGTTCTCAAAGAGTACGTTATGGGGGCGGAGGAGGCAGGACAGTCATAAGTAGTCTCTCTGGGTCTGAACCAAGATCCTCTTTTCATACTCTGCACCCTCTGGAGAAATTCAGAAATCCACGCTGACACAGGGTTATTTCTAATTGCAAAGGTGCATGGGTGCCTTTTTACTCATTTCGAGGGGTTTCTTTCTTACCTGCACTCTCTGGGCTCTTGCTGCAGAAAACATCTGTCTGTCCTGACCCAATGGAAAGGTCAAAGGGGAACAGGCTTGGAGGGGGAAGGAGGCAAACCAAGGGATCTAAACACCTCTCCTCTGTCCTGCCAGTAAATCCGAGCAGCAGTGGGTTCAGAAGCTGTCTCATCAGAAATGCCCTTAAAAATACCTTGCATGGAACTGCCCAGGGTGGCTCTTAGCCGCTCCAGTGTCCCCAGCAAGGACTCTTGAGCAGCATAAAGCAAACGAAGGACTAGATGCAGATCCTAGTGATTTGCCCATGGGATTGATGCACTCCGAATGTCATCCCGGGTGACCCGTCATGCCTGGGCCAGGGTGAGAGCAGAGAGGTGTGCAGCTTTCCAAGGTGGTGTCAGACTTCTGTGTGGGGTTTCATGAGTATTTCTCTTCCTTTTTAAAGAGTAAGCGGCTTCTCAGAATATTCCCCTGTTATGGAAATACCCCCAAATATCACAGCCTGACGTCAGATTCATGTGGCGCTAGATGGAAGTCACTTTAACAAGACCGTGTATGTTTTCTGTCAGCGTCTTGTCTGAGCCAGGCAACCCAAATGTGAACAAGGAGCTGTGAGTTTGGTTGTGTGTTTTTTTTAAAAGCAAAACCAGAAAGAAAAAAAAACCCAACCACAAGCGTTGTTGCTGGGGAGTGGGAGCGTGAACCTGCCTCCGTGCGACCGAGTCGCTTGTCTCCACTGCGCATCTGCCAGCTGGGCTTTAACCACCTGTATCTCCTCCATCCGGCAACCTCAAGCGTGAGGCGTCCATGCAGCGCCGCGGGAGCCTCCCGCATCCCTGGGAGCCGGCCGTGCTTCCCTGGGAGTTCGTGGGGGCGGCGGTTATTTGGGCTGCGCGATGGTGATGGGGATGGGAGAATGGAGAAAGACCCTAAACTTCCTCGCATCTGCGCCTTCCTCACGCTCTGGCTGCAGAGGAAACACCGAGCCAAGCCCTGCCGCCTGCAGCTGCCTGCCCCCAGCCAGCTCTCCAGCCCGGTCAGTACTGCCGCTACCTCGCTTTGCTTCACTTGCTGTCCCCTGGTTGCTCATCCGGCAGAGGCGATGCTTCGGATTGATATTTGGAGCAGTCTGGCTTGCCTTTCTTTTTCTGCCTTCTGGGATAGTTTGCTTAATGGTGCCAGTGGAAGAAACTTCTCTCGGTGCAAGCAAAGCCAGTTTGTGCTGCAGTTCGGTGGCACGCAGGTGCTTTTGTGCTGGAGACTTGTTCTGGTGTGCTGCTAAACAGGCTGTAGGAGCTGCTCTGTGGAGTCCGAACTGTTGAACTGCAAGTTACTGGATGGGTCCATGGGAAGGAAACCTCCCATGTGTCAGCAAGATGCCAAATGGCATCTCAAAGCTTTTCTCAGAAACTATCAACAATGTGTCCGCTGATGCCGCTTTTGGTCTAGTTGGCGTGTACGTATGTTTGCCGATGTGGTCTGGCTGGCAGGCTGCGTATGCAAATCTCTGCCTGCCTTGAGATCCAGCTTGGGCTGCTGAAACCACTTGCAGTTAAACACACTGGGTCTTGCTGTTGGCCACGGCGAAGAATTCCCACAGCTGTGAAAATACGCTGCTCCTGAAGAGCTGTGGTAGGAGGATGGGCCGAGATGCCTTGGAGGTGGATACAGGAGTTCGTTTTCAGTGTTCCTCTCTGCTTAGGTGTGTGATGCTACAGGGTGAAACACGCACGGCTGTACAAGTGCTGATGCTCTGTAGACCTGTTTTCTAGTGTTTTCGTGAAGATGACAGGAAGGGAAAGAGCCTACAAGTTCCACTGGTCCCGTCCCCTGGTCTCTCCCTGCTGTGGGGTCTCTCCCTGGGGAGCTGAACAACGTGGAAGGACTGTCAGGAGGAGACCTCTTGGCTGACTCCCGCTCAGGCTGTTGGCCAGGAGTGGGAAGCTGTTCCCAGCCAACAGCTGTCTGCCGTGGACTGAGCCTCCAAACGAAACCAGAAGTGTAAGGTGGCTGCTTTAAGCTGGGAGATCATATGGAACATGAAAACTTGTTGTTACAGGGATTATAAGATCTTTCCTGTCTGTGATCGCTGAGACCAGCAAAAGGCAGGATAACACGAGGGGAGCTCCTGTCCCCCTGCCCTCTCCCCGCGCTGTACTGCTGAAACCGTGGGCGTCTCTGCTAGGTCTTAGAGTCTCAATAATGCAGGATCTTGAGAGAGCACGGCTACCAACGTGGAAACAAAGCCACTTCTTAGTCTAGAGAAAAGCCAAGCATGAGAGCGGGAAGGGAAGGGTGCTGGGTGCAGGTAGGCAACCACATCCGCGGGTGCTTGGCAAGGCCACCCTCCCCAGAAGGTGTGGAGTGGGCTGGGGTGCAGAGGAGAGGCAGAGCCTGAAACTCGGTTCCTGTTGTTTTCAAAAGCTGCTTTGATTAGGTGGGTTCCAGACCAAGTATCTGAATAGTTTTAGAAAACAAAGTCTTAACTTTTTTTCCCCTGCCTCTGCAAGGGGAAAAACAAAATAGTAGTTCCAGCTTTCTGGCAGCCTCTGATGGCCACACCTGCCCTTAGGGTCAGACAGCAACTGAGTTTAATGCCCTTTGGAACATAATTGCTGGCCTTCAGGTCCAAATAGCAACCAGACCGTGTCTAACACTGGATAATATGGGAGCAAAGTGCTAAGAAGCCTGGACTTGCCCTTAGAAGACGTACAGCTACAAGGGATTTCTGGCCTGAGTAAGATTCCTGTGGGAAGTTGAGTCCAGCCTGCGCTGTGGGCAGCTGGGAGAGGGGCTGGAACAGGTCAAGTTCAGAGGAAACCTACGTACAGATGTACTGGCTAGGTATGACCGAGAGAAGTAGAGGGAAAGGCCCAGCTGGAAGACTAGCAGTATAAAAAGTCTCTTTTTATTTGGGATGCAAATAGAAAGCAGCACAAGGCATTTCTGCTGAGCTGAACTCTGGGCCAGAGTACGCAGCAGAGGTACGGACAAGGTTTGCTGGGTGGTGTCTCAGCATCACCTTGGGGTCGGTGGCTGTTCTTGTGTGCTTCGTTGGTGAGTTTATTCTAGATACTGCTGATTAAATCTCTTTTTCTTCTTTATTTCTTTAAAATAAAAGAATGTGTTTTAAACAAAACATGTGCCAGAGACCTTGGCTTCCCCTCAATCTTCTTGAAGGCTTGAGTCTGTTAAAGCATCATCTGTATGTGCTGAAGATGCACTAAGACTTATGTTGCGGAGTTGCTCAGATTGCTGAGCAGATGGGCTCCAACATGTCTGATTTTTGCCAGCCCTGGCCGTGTTTTGACAACAGAGCCGTATTTTTGTGTTGTGGGATTTTTAGTGGCATAAACACTCCTGTTTTTGCCACCAGTGCCTTAAAAAGGAAGGTGCCTTTCGTGCACTCTTCTGAAATGCAGTTCAAAGAAACGCAACGCCTGCGGTGCGAGGAGCGGAGCCTTTCGGGAGAGCGCTGGATATTTAGCAGGGCCGCCTGGTGCAAGCCTACCGATCGCTTACTTATTCCAGATGTTGAAGCCAGAAGGTACCTGTGACAAGCACCAACTTTTATGGTTTTCTCAGATGCGGTTCCTGTCCGTCTGGAGCTGCAATCCTTGCTCCTCAATCCGATAAGGCTCGCTTTCCCTTGTTCAGGAGTATATTCCAACTCAGCCGTGTCCCCTCTTTTTCAGGGCGAAGGTGTTGTGAAAGAAATCAACATCACGCACCATGTGAAGGAAGGCTCCGAGAAAGCTGATCCTTCGCAGTTTGAGCTCCTGAAGGTGCTGGGACAGGGCTCTTTCGGCAAGGTGAGTTCACTTTTTCCTATGTGTCACGCCAGATAAATGATCTTGATGACAAAAGGGACTGTCCCCAACGAAACCACTTTCCTGATTCCCACCAGATAATGAGAATCTCACCGATGAGCCCACTTTGCAGATGATTGCTTCTAACTTGAAAGGCAGCTGTAACAATGCCTTCTCCTAAGGGCCAGCCTGTATGTCCAAAGCTCCCCTGTCATTCTTTTCTCAGGTCACCAGGAGGAAGGGATCCTGTTGTGAATGCAGGTGTTGCGCAGGGCTGAGGGACCTCCTGCAGCTCTCTAGCTGGCTGCCAGGCTGTCGGTTGAATTGAGGACTCGGGCATGTTCCTCTCTTCTCAGAAATGTTGCTGTGGCCATCTGGTTTTGGCCCCTGTTTACGGTCCAGTTTCCCTTCTGTGAAGGGGGAAGGAAGTAGCCTGTAACTCTTATCTGTTTCAATGTGTAAATAATCCAGGTCTCTTACAGACCATCTGCTCGCACATTAAATCAACTTCACGTCAATCAGTTACCAGTGCTTTTACAGTGGGCGCTTGTGCAAGACTGTGCGCTGTTGCCTGGGCAGACACAGCGGTGGCTTTGTGCAGAAGAAAGGTGGTGTCTTTTAGTGTCTTTTTGAAGTTGGCTAAAACCAGGGAGTCTGGGACATCGGGGAAGGGAAGGAGGTAAAAATCAAGAGAAGATGCAGGACCTGAGCAGTAGGGAGTTGATCTGGCTGTCAAACCGGCAAGTCACCAGGGTGCTTCATGGTCCATTGAGGCATCAGTGCTTCAAGTCCCAGCTCCCAGGCATCAGCCGCAGCCCCATGGGAGCTGCAGGAGTGAGCAAGAGCTGTGGAAGATGTGAGAGGAGGAAAGCACAGTATAAAAGCACGAGTGCTGCAATGGCTGGAGGTAGGGGGTGAGAGGAGTCTACACACAGCACTTTCCTGAAAACCTCATGGGGTTTCCCATGGAGAGAGTGAGGTACAACTTACCAGTCCTGTGGCCAGCTGCTTCTTAGAGTTATCGTGACGTTTGCCACTTTGGGAGGCATCCAGCTCCTACTGCTCATGTTTAGTGCTTGGGTAACGTGGTGCGCTTCTGTCTCAGGTTTTCTTGGTGAGAAAAATAACACCGCCGGACAGCAACCACCTCTATGCCATGAAAGTGCTCAAGAAGGCGACGTTGAAAGGTAGGAGATCTTACTGTGATGTTTTTATCCTCCATGTCCTAAAGACTGGGGAAATGTCACAGCAGTCACTGCTGGCCCCGGGGTGGTCTGGGTGAAAGAGGAGTATCTTTATCTCAGCTAAACAACCTCCTTTTCCCTTCATCTATAAAAAACCCTTGTTGCAGTGATGGAGGTGGGAAAAGATGTGGCTTGAGCTGCCTGGTACTAAAGGGCTTAAGGCTGACACCGGGGTATTGTGTCTGAGCTGTTCCTCTCTCTTCCCACAGTGCGTGATCGAGTAAGGACAAAGATAGAAAGGGACATCCTGGCTGATGTAAACCATCCCTTTGTGGTGAAACTCCACTACGGTGAGTGTGGAGCTAGTTGGGACATTGGGAGAGGGGCTGCAGCTTCCAACAGACCCTGACTGCTTTTAAGCACAACAAAGAAAGATGCTACTGCAGGCAATGCCTGCCGTGAGCAGGTAGATGAGCAAGAGGCATCCAGCAGCAGGCTGTGGAGGGTGCTGAGACCCTCTCCTGGTTCCTAACAGGCTTCTGGAGATACCTGAAATGGAGAAGAGGCCTGGATCAGACTGTCTCTCAGTGGCTGTGCTGCTCTGGAGCCTTCACAATCCCCTTAACACAAATCCTTTCTTGGAACGGTCTTTGGTCCCGTGCCTGCTCTAGCTGTTGAATAGGGAGCAGAGCATAGACTGGGAGAAGAGGTTTAAACATCAAATCCTTGGGATTAAAACATTAAATCGGGAGAAACTGAGAAAGCAGAGTTAACTAGTCAAGCCAGAGTTTGGCAGGATTAATGCCCTGACCCTGAGGAAAGCAGGGACAGCTTCTTTCCCTGTAAAGCGACCAGTGCCTCTCTCAGGAAAACAGCCCTTTCAGGAGGGCATCACTGGCTGAAAGGGAACCGTCCCCCCCCCATAAAATGAGGATTTTCTGCAGTGCCAGGGTCCTGCTGGTGAGCTCCCATTTCAACATCACGGACAGGCTATCTCATTTACCCCAAATAATTAGCCCTACCTGTGTTTAACGTAGTAACCACGCAGGGCATCCGCACAACTGGAGCCATTGGGATTTAAGTGATTAATGTAACACCACGGAGCCTTCCCTCAGCAGAGGGGGCTGATTCCTGCGCTGGCTTGTGTTTCAGCATTCCAGACGGAGGGGAAGCTGTATCTCATCTTGGATTTCCTCAGAGGAGGTGACCTTTTCACTCGGCTTTCCAAAGAGGTGGGTATGCTCTGGCATCTTGGTGGGTTGCTGAGGCTCTCAGTTCATCTGGGCTTAATTGCCTGGAGAAGCGATTGAGCCTTGCAAAGTCTGTGAGAGGGGTGGAACCAACCTCCAACCTGCTGCTAGCCCAGAGCTGGCAACAGGAGGGGGTGTCTCCGGAGCCCTGTCCTCTGGCAGAAAAGCAGCAGCATAGGAGGCAGGTCTCACCTCTGCCGAGCATCACATTAAGAACAAAAACAGGCAAGAACCATGTTCTGCTGCAGTGTTGGCTGGTTGTGTCACCTTGCTGGGACGGGGCGAGGGCAGGGAATGGGAGGGGTAACGAGAAGTTGTGCCAGGTGAAGACAACCAGGAACATAACCTGGTGAACGTAAATGAAGAGTTTTTTAAAAACCTGTGTGCTGCTTAGCAACCTGGTTTGTTTTTTTGGTGTTGCTGCTTAATTGATACTTTAGGATGGCGGGTGAAGCCTGCGAGACTTGGGAATGAAAAGGCACATGGGTGTGAAAGATCTTGCATGGGTGAAGCGGAGACGATTCCGCTGCCGGCGTTGTAAACCCAGCGCCTATCCCCTTCCTCTGCCTTCCCACAGGTCATGTTCACCGAGGAGGACGTGAAGTTCTACCTAGCAGAGCTGGCTCTGGGGCTCGACCATTTGCACAGCCTGGGAATCATATACAGGGATCTCAAACCAGAGAAGTACGCGCGGCTCAGTGGAGGCAGGGAACAGAGTCCTTCAGTCTCAAACCTGTAGTCAGCAAACGGCGCAGCCTTCTTCCACAAAGGCAAAGCTGAACGGTGCCCCGAGGCCAGCCAGATGGAAGGCGGCAGTGCCAATCGACAAGGCTCCTGCTCCTCAGATCAGCAGTTACGGCCAGGAGCGCTGTGGAGGCAGCATGTGTGCACCACATGTCTGAGCAGTAATCCTTGGCTAGTCTCCGCGCTCCAGCTTTAAGCAGTTGAGAGCCTTCGGAGGCAAAAGGCACCAGGCTGGGCCTCTGCAGAGGCGCTTACCAGCTACACGAGTTGGGTATTCTTACCTGGGGTATGTGGGGGATCAAAGGTGGTGTCACCAGTGTGGGTCATTCGTTCAGTGTGAAGTTGAGGGCGTAAAGAGAAGGGACCTGTGCTTTGTCCCACTCATGCCTTGATGATGGAGCTTAAAACACTGGGGGCAGGGACAGATAACTTTCTCCCCTGGATTCTGGGAGCACCTCAGACCAGCCTCTGCTGTGCGTGCTTCTTCTCACCAGCCCTTATTGCAGACAGTAACAACTTGTTTTTTTCATTTATGCTGTAGCATCCTCCTGGATGAAGAAGGGCACATCAAACTCACAGGTAAGGGACTCCACAGAAGCCTTGTGCTCCAGCAAGCTCGATTCTTGAAATGCGGAGCTTCTCTTAGGCCTCTCTCCTCTGTGTGATTGCGCAGAGCACACAGGCGCATGCTGACAGGTTTTCTCTTATGTAGATTTTGGCTTGAGTAAGGAGGCTATCGACCACGAGAAGAAAGCCTATTCCTTCTGTGGGACGGTGGAGTATATGGCGCCAGAAGTCGTGAATCGCCAGGGCCATTCCCACAGCGCTGACTGGTGGTCGTACGGGGTGTTAATGGTACGTTCCTTGCTAGCGGGTTTGCGTTTGAGCTCAGGAGCTGCTCCAGCAGTAGCTCTGAAACACCCCTGACATGATTCTGCATGTCAGACAGATGTGCTGACCTGGGGATGTTCTCCAAGGCCCCCAAAAGGGCTCTGTCACAGGCTGTGCAGGCAGCCAGCCTGGTTTCTCGGGGAAGGCAGAGCTCCTGAGGCTGTGGTCCCAGTGACTGTGGGGTGCGCGGCGTGGGGTGTGTGGGGGTGTCCGTGTCCACCCCAGCGCTGGGATGTCGGTGTCTGTGCAGATCTGGTGCCACCGTCTGGCGGTTGCTGAATCTGAGGGCTCTGGCAGGAGCAGGCGCTGGCTTGAACACGTTCCCACTGCAAACCTTGTGAACCAAGCTCCTTCTGAGAAAACGTGATGCCTGTGATCTTTTTTAGAGCTAGGCTTTTGATCCCTCACAAGCTTTTCCCTAGCTTTGGCGAGCTCCCGGATGAAGGTGCAGTGGGATCTGTGCAACCCTCAGACTTGCTCAGATGTGACCTCCCCTTCTTCTCTTTCCCTCCCAGTTTGAAATGCTCACCGGCTCGCTGCCCTTCCAGGGGAAGGATCGTAAGGAGACAATGACCCTCATCCTCAAGTAAGAGGATTTTTCTCTTTCATGTATGTATAGGAGAAGAGCTTCTGCTCTTTCTCTGAGCATGTTGCAATTTGGGGGTTCTCGCAACTTAATGGCATTATTTGGCAAGCGGTTTTGTATCAACAGTTAGTTTGAAGGGTGCAGTGTAAATGCCAAACAGATGATTGTACTTTCGGGGGTGGAGGTGCTGCAGTCAGCTTGTGGGTTGACTTTTTTAAACCTGCAACGGATTGCTTAACTTCCTCTCCAGAGCAAAGCTGGGCATGCCGCAGTTCCTGAGCTCTGAAGCGCAGAGCCTCCTGCGAGCCCTTTTCAAAAGGAATCCAGCCAACCGATTAGGTAAGACCTTTTTTTTTTTTTTTTTCCTCTTTGGTTTCTGAGTACACCTGACGCTGTATCGGGGCCTCTCACATCCTCGTGGGTCAGCAGCATGTTCGCACTTGTACTTGGTTAATGGGCTCGTTTCATTGCAGCCAGGTTCCCCATAATACCTGGCTGCCTTGCACACATGGTGGTAGCCTTCACTTTGTCGGTGGTCCTGATTTAATGCAACGCACTCCACGGGTGCATCTTTCAGGTTCTGGCCCAGATGGGGCAGAAGAGATCAAGCGCCATCCTTTCTACTCCACCATTGACTGGAATGTGAGTATCAGAAATATAAGAGCAAACTTCTACCCTGCTCAGCCCCAGTACTGCACTTCTGCCGACTGCGGTAATAGCACAGCCGTGATGCTCGACCAGTTATGGGAGAGCTACCAGTCCTGATTTCCATCTCCTCTGATAATGCTTCCTGAAACTAAAATTCTGTTTGTTGTGCGAATAACTGTTTCATACCTGAGTTGCCAATGATCTCACCTTGGTTTGAATTTACTCATCTCTCAGCAGTAAGGTGCAGGTTTTAATTGGGGTTTCGCACAACACGGATTGTCTTGCACAAAGTGGGAAGGACTCAGGGAAACATTTCTGGCAAGGAAATACCTTGTTTTGTACCAAGAAGCAGGGCGATAACTGAACCGGCATTTCCCAATTGCTTCTGACCAACTCCCTGCTTTACCACATAATTTTGTTTCTTCCCTGTTTTGCCTTACTTGCTAAAGGATTTTGAAGATCGGTCTCTCGGTGCTTTTGAGGCACCCAGCAAGCTGCTAGAGTGAACCTCCGGCAATGCTAGTAAAGCTTATTTCAAATTTTTGCTCCAAGAAGCAATTTAAAAAGGCTACTTGTGGGAGTGCTGGGATACGAATGTCCTCCTAGGGCATCTCCTCTGGTTGTCCCTGGGGAGATCCGTGTCAGTGAAGCCCTAATGGGAGTTAGGAGGAGGTGGAAGAGCCTGGCGAGGTAAATACTTTATGGACACTGCTTTTGGAGAGGGGCCAAGTTACATATAGAACACTTATTTTTCTTGATTTATTATAAGGTAGAACTTGTAGAATTTCTCCGCAAACTGACTCAAAAGCACCCCACTGGCCAACAAGTCTTCCCTCAGACTGCTGAGCTGCAGTTAAACGCTAAAGCCCCAGAGCTGTTTCTGATTTCACAAAATCTCTTCCAGGTCTCTCATTCCTAGCAAGTCTTTGCACCCTTCTGAGCGTGTATGAGAGCGTTGACCTGTCAGAGCACTTTCGAGCTGTCTTTGTTTTGCAGAAGCTGTACCGCAGGGAAATCAAACCCCCCTTCAAGCCTGCAGTAGGCCAGCCAGATGACACCTTTTATTTTGACACAGAATTTACATCGCGTACACCAAAAGGTTGGTACGAATTCACATGAAGCCAAAGTTTCCTGTGTGAAATGATACTGTATGGCTTAACAGCGGTTTGCCAGTGCCAGGAGGGCAAGGTTTGCCCCCTGCGAGTGCTGCCAGCTCCAGATGCTTGCAGCACTGAGGAGGTGGCCCTGCCATGGGTATGTGGGGTGTTACGGGTAAACTCGGTGCTGTGTGGTGTGGCTCTTGACTTGAATAACCTAAAAGGGGAGCCATAGTTTCTGGGGAGCAAGGGGAAGGCTTCTGGCTCCGCAGGGCTAGCCCTCTTCAAGTTGGCTCTCATCTCCTGTTGCAGATTCCCCAGGCATCCCCCCTAGCGCGGGGGCCCATCAGCTCTTCCGAGGCTTCAGTTTTGTGGCGACCGGATTGATGGAGGATGGCAAAGTGAAACCTGCCCAGGCACCTCTCCATTCGGTGGTACAGGTAAAAATTGGGGACAGAGGAACAACGGTTTGAAGCTGCAGTAATACTCCAGCGTGGGTCTGCAGGACCATCTGGAGCAGAGCTAACGGGAAGCCTGAGGCAGCGTCGTTCTGTTTTGAATTCTTGCATCCTGTTGTTCTTTCATTTCTGTTGACTGTCACACGCAAAGGTCGGCAAGGCAATGCGAGTCTGTTTGCTTTCCTCTCCCCAGGTGGACCTGTGCTAGCGGGAGGTCTGTGGGTTGATAGGTGCCACCAAAACGCACCATGCTAGACACAGATAGTGTTAGCCCACTGACCTATATCTGCCTTGTTCTCTTCTCCTCCCTCTCCCCAGCCGGGAGGAGAAACTGTGGGAAGTAGCAGACAGCCGTCTGTCAGCTCGCTCTGTGTTGCAGTTAATTCATCACATTGCACAAACCCTTCCCTGAACCCTCCCAGCTCATAAGTGCTCTGTTCTCCTCTTGCAGCAGCTGCACGGCAAGAATGTCCAGTTCAGCGACGGCTACGTGGTGAAGGAGACAATCGGCGTTGGGTCCTACTCAGTGTGTAAACGCTGCATTCATAAAGCAACCAACATGGAATACGCAGTCAAGGTCTGAGACTTACCATCTCAACTGAATTCCCCTGTTAGATTTCTGTTCATACCCACGATGGCCACAATGACATCCAGGAATGAAATTGCTTTCTCTGCTTGCGTAGGGCCTAAATGGACAATTTCTGTGCTGCTGTGCATGTAACCGCACAAGCTTTCTTATCGAGGAATAGCGGGGAAACAGTGTTTTCCTCTCTCAGACGGAGGACAGTATCTCACCTTTCTTTGCAAATCTCGCTGTGGCTATGTCAGTTCTTATCAAACAAGCCAGACATAAAACTTTGGGGTTTGGGGACACAGAACTGATGAAGCAACTAGGAACTTACTGCTAAAGAGGGCAGGGGACAGGGAATGGATATGGTGCAGGATCTCTGCAGGGCTCCAAGCACTCAGCTTGTTTGCTTTGTCCTGGCCCCTTTCCCACCCCGTTGTGGCTAATGCTTCTCCGTACTCTTGCAGGTAATTGACAAGAGCAAGCGAGACCCTTCTGAGGAAATAGAAATCCTCCTGCGATACGGGCAGCATCCAAACATCATCACTTTGAAAGATGTGAGTGTGACTTGAATGACTTCGCCTGTATTTGGGTCTAGAAAGGGCAGACTGCTCTATGGGGCTCCAGCATGGGCAATGCCATGCCCCCACTCAGTGTATCGCTCTGGGGTGGGGAAGCATCTCCGGACCCCACTCTGCATTGCTGATTTCTGTCTGCTTCTTGGTGGCAGAAGTACAGAAGGGAAGCTCTGGAAGCACTCTTTTGTTTAACCTCTCCATATTTGCTTTGGTAGGTGTACGATGATGGGAAGTATGTGTATCTGGTGACTGAGCTGATGAGGGGAGGGGAGCTGCTGGATAAAATCCTCAAACAGAAATTTTTCTCGGAGAGGGAAGCCAGTTTGGTCCTGCACACGATCTGTAAAACAGTGGAGTATCTGCATTCCCAAGGGGTGAGTATGGTTACATCTTTTCCTGGGAAGCTGTCTGGTATTGCACTACGCTCCCTCTCCTCAGGGGAGTAACTGTGCCTGTCAGGACAATTATTTCTTGCTGGTGTTGCGCTCTTGGCAAGCCAGATGTGGGGCCAGAGCAGGGGTTGAGTGTCCTGATGCAGCTTTGTCTCCCAGAGGTATGAGAATGGCACTTTCTTTGCTCCACAGGTGGTTCACAGGGACTTGAAACCCAGCAATATTCTTTACGTGGATGAGTCAGGAAACCCTGAAAGCATTCGCATTTGTGACTTTGGCTTTGCCAAGCAGCTGAGGGCTGAGAATGGCCTTCTCATGACTCCCTGCTACACGGCAAACTTTGTGGCACCCGAGGTAAGCGCCTCACTGACCTGAGACCCTTTGGCAGCTCGCGCGTCCCTCCCCACGCCTGCACTCTCACGCGGCACAGGTAGGTCAGCCCCGTTCCTAACTCCAGCCTGCACCAGCGTATTCTGTCCTGGAACAGGGAATTACAGAAATACCACTTGTAGTAACGAACAAATAGGGGATCTCAAGTGCAGTCCTCCAACTTGTACTGCCCTGATGGGGGGCTCTGCTTAGGATACTGATACTTTAAAATCCCAGTGATTTTCTGGGCTGCTCCTCTTCCTGATTAACGGACCTGTTAAAAGAGGTGGGATGATTTTCCACTCAGCTGTCTGTCTTGGTGCAGCAATAGCGGGCACGCAATAGAGCATGCGTGCGCTGTCACCACACTGGAACATGGCTCCTTTCTCACTTGTTGTTTCAATGTGCCTGGGAGGTTCCTTGGTTCCTTGAAACCAAAATATGATTTGAATCCTGATCTTTAGTCCAAGACTTTGCTGATAGTAGGGCTCTAGGAGCTTTGCATACAGACTGCACGCTCTTCAAGAGCTGAAGTGAGCTCAATGACAAGAACGGAATACACTTTTTTTTCTCCCTTTGTTTATTCCGTTCAGGTACTAAAACGCCAAGGCTACGACGAGGGCTGTGACATCTGGAGCCTGGGAGTTCTCCTGTATACGATGCTCGCAGGGTAAGCGCCTCTGTCTCGCTGGAAGGCAACAGCCGGGACTGCGACCACCAACCACCTTGCTCGCAAACAGGCTCCATGGTGGCAGTTGAACCTCTCCTCATCGGTCACTGCTACTTGAAGGTGCTCCCTGGCTGGGTTACAGGACAGTAAATCAAATGCTGTCTCTTCTTCTTCTGTCCTCAGCTCCACTCCATTTGCAAATGGTCCCAGTGACACTCCAGAAGAGATCCTGACCCGGATAGGCAGGGGGAAGTTCTCCGTCAGTGGAGGCAATTGGGACACTATTTCTGACACGGCCAAGGTACGGTTTGATATTCGTCTGCGTTATGTTTAAGGGTCGAGGTCAAGCACGGCCAGTTGCTGTGAGGCAAGTTTAAAGCAGGTTGGGGAGGGAGGGCAGAAGAGAGAGGACAAAACCAGCAGTGTAGCTTCTATCCCATGCTTATCTCCCCTCATAGCAGCTTTTTTCTCCCCGCTGTGTTTTAGCTCTGGCTGTGAATATTTGTGTGCAGCACCAACCTCATGCTTGACCCGTGCGGGGTTTGCTGCTGTGTTACACCTCCCAGGCCTACTGAAAACACATTTTGGACAAAAGGAGATTGATGTCTGGGGACTTTAAACTTGGCTTCTGAATTTAAATCCTAATTTGGGGGCTTACAGGTGGTATTTTTGCATTTAAAGTATGAAATCTTCTAAAGTCTAACTTTCCAAACGATGCCCTTAGGATCTGGTATCAAAGATGCTTCACGTGGATCCTCACCAGCGTCTAACAGCCAAACAGGTCCTGCAGCATCCGTGGATAACCCAGAAGGACACCTTACCCCAGAGCCAGCTGAATCACCAGGACCTTCAGCTCGTAAAGGTACAAAGTCTGGGCTGGGCCTTCTGCTGGTTCCTCGTGTACCTTGGGCTCTTTGGAAAGCAGCGGTCCCGGTGGGGTGGGCAAAGCAGGATGGAAGGTTGGAGAGGAGTGGGCCAGGGGAGGCAATACAAGACAAGCTATTTTTGGGGGGCAGGAAAACCTAGGGAGGTTCTTTAATGGCACGTCAGTATGGGAGGGCGATTTAAAGAAAAAAAGATGCTTCTGGCTTTGTTTGTGGGTCTGGCTACTCTGGTCCCTCATCTTGTAAAGCCGTGAGTCTGAAATGCTACTTCTACCTCTAAATGACTTCTCGTGCCTTCTCTCCAAGGGGGCGATGGCTGCCACATACTCTGCACTGAACAGCTCCAAGCCAAGCCCCCAGCTGAAGCCCATCGAATCCTCCATTCTGGCACAGAGGCGGGTGAAGAAACTTCCTTCCACCACGCTGTGAAGCTGGGATGGTCTGCGGCCGCTCGGTGTGGTGCAGGCACGCCAGACTTTGCACATCTACGGAAGACGGGGGGCAGATCGGGCGGTCAGTGCCTGCGTAGGAGCTCCCTTGAGGACTTCTTCTCAAAAGGCCAAGTGCCTTTCTGTTTCTGAAAGACTGGCTCCTCCTTGCGTGGACTGATCTTTGCTGAGAGAACTTCACTGTAAAACTTTTTTGAAGTGTAAATTGTCAATTTTTAAAGACATCCATCTGTGTATATGAGAGCTAGAGTGTATAACTGATGTCAAGTGGCACTAAAAAGCAGCTCTGATTCACCCTTTCCTGTGTAGGCCCAGGTATTTGTTGTAGCTACATCCTTTCTTGGAATTGATCCTCTCCAACGCTATTGCAGCTGGAAGAGTTGGGGTTTAGGCTTTGGGGTTTTTCCTCCCTTGAACCTTTGGATGCTCTTCCCAAATGGGACACTCTTCCCAAAGTCGACCCTACAGACTCCCAGCCAGCAGCACTCATGTTTGTAAAGGACTTCCCTCCCCTTCACTTTTTGTGCATGTGTTCAGAGTGCAAGGTCAATTCTTCAGACTCCGTTTCTTCCTCTCTCCTGCCTCCCCCAGCCCAGACGGCAGTTCTCTGAACAAAATAAACCACGGGTTTTCCAAACTCCCCCTTAGATGTTCGGCCAGAATACCTGCTAGGTTTGACTCATTGTTTCGCGCTGCCCTCCCATCTTCATGTTCTCCCCATCACTTCCTGGGGACTTTGTCACCCGCGCAGGTGGGGATGACAAAGGAACCTTCTCCTCAGCAAAGCTGAGGCTTCGGGCTGGCTCTGGCTGCTGCTTTTACCATTTTTGGGTTTCCTTTCCTTCAGCAGAAACCTATGAAACAAACCATCCTTTTTATTTTTTAATTTAACTTTGTTCTACAGCTGGTAACTCAGGGTTTCTTTCTGAATTGTACAATAAACATGTCATTCAGTTGATGGTTTTTTACTGACTGACTTTTAGCTGCAGAATAAGCGACCCTGGTCATTTCCCCACATCGTACGGGGATAATGATTCTTGCCTGCCTCTTGGGAGATCTGCAAAGCTTTTTCATCTGGCCCTGTGATGGGAAAACCAGCAGTGCTGTGGTAGGGCTGCATGTTCTGCTCCCTTCTCTCAGGTGCAATACCTCACTTTGCCGTGGGAAGTAATGAGAACCAGTTATGGAATAAGGCGGTCATCACCAGGAAAGGTGGCAGGATGCGGGCTGCGGAGGGCAACTTCTTACTCTCAGGACATTTTAGTGCTAATAGAAACCAACACTTGGAGGGAAACTGTGCTAGAAATAAATTCCCGAACCCATTCTGACTTGCAGGGAATTGCTGGAGCTCCCTGGTTCAGTGGTGGCTGTTTCTCGGGAGGAGCAGGAGAGCTGCAGGGACTGCAAGCACTTGCATGCTCAAGGATGCGACTGAAGCCAGCAAAGGTTCTCCTGTGAATTTCTGCTACTTTTGGCTGATCATATAACAAGAGGGGAAACTTTCTTTTTTGCTTTTCCCTTTTGCTTAGTCCCAGTTGACTCTAAAATGGAGAATTCCATAAAAAAAAAAAATTTCTCTGAGATGTACAGCTCTCTCCCCTTCTCCCCTCATCCAGGCAGGTCCTGTTTTACTCCCTGGAGCAGCCAGTGAGAAGTTGAAGTCATCATGATTTTTTTTCTATATTTATTCCAAGTACTGCCCTAGTGTCCAGTGCCGCTGAGAGGAGGCCAGTGCTGGTGCACACTGCATCTTCTCACTGGTTTTGCCACGGACCCCCAGCAGAGCCGGATTGAATGTTTTTCAGATAGCTGGGGAGGGGAACACTCCACCATGCAAAATGCCTTCCGTAAAAATACTTACTTTCTCCTCTGGCACGACGTTTGCAGTGGTGCCAGTGAACCTGCCTTATGTTTCCTACAACTGTGCAGTAACTCTTGTGCCAGTGAAAAGGTGTGTAAATTTTAGGTACCTGAAACAAATACGATAATTATAAACAGCTTCTTTCTGGAGCTGGGGTCAGTCCCGTTGGGCGCTGTTGGGATTGATACAGACACTTTGACGGTTTTTCAGAGTATTTCCTCCGTTGCGCTTCAAGGGTGGGGTCAGAAATGGTGGCTGGGGTCAGACATGTTGGTGGCCGTCACCACTCACTGGGAGCCTCGCAACAGCATGCACTGGGTCTTAGACATTCGTCCTGCTTGGATGGCAGCCGGCTTGTTTGTATGGAATTGTAAATGTTTTCAAGTATCGGTCAGGAAAAACATTACAACCTTTGCTTAATCGTCCCTGTAATGGTGCTGGTGTGAAGCCAACTAGTGACAACTCCGGGGTGCTTAGGACAACTGGGGGCAGAGCTCTGTGGGCGCAGGGGGAGCAGCCCACGGTCGCTGCAGACTCTGCCTGGCCGTGAGTCGATACCCGCGGCGTCAAACCCCTCCGCCTCACCGGGGTCTTCAATCAGAGGAATGTTGTGTTTGGCACAGCTGTAGCTTCTGGGACCTCCATCACTTTGGAGAACAGAGTAACGAAGGGCTACACCTTGCTTTCTGGGGTGCTTTTAACCAAGTTTTTTGAGTGATCCTTCCAAGTAAAAATAAGTCTTGATTTTTAGTTCCAAATCAACCAAGTGCTGTTACTTTTTTAATTCCAGTGCTCAATAAAAATAGACTTGTTGATCTTTCTGTGTATGAGAACTTGTAGGTGTTTGTAACGGGTCGGGTGGGCCCCCTCGTTCCCTCTCTGGTTTTGTTCTGACAGTATCAAACCTTTGCCAAAATACAGTTGGGACCAACTGTTGTCATCTTAACTGAAATTGCAGTGTTTGAGGTGAAAGTTGGGCCTGTGGCAGGCTGGGTCTCCAATGCCTGTTGGGGGGAGCCACAAGGTGTCTTAGAGAAGACCAGATGATCTGCTCTCACAGGAGTCTTGGGTTATTCGGCTTTAACTTGGGACAAAGGATACACAGCTTACCTTTGTCTTGATTTGAAAAGGGACAAAAATGTATTTAACTTTTATACATAAGGAAATCCTTACAAGGAAAACTGCTTGTGTTATTTCAGGTGTTTAATAGGCAACTTGACCTTTAAGATTTTGTCCTGTACGTCTGTACGAAAGCTCAAGGGAGCAGAAATCCCGGAATCCAGCCTTGAATAGCTGAGTCTACCTGGAATTAACCAGTGTGGAAATAGCGCGTTAATCCACAGACAAGGAACCTGAAAATAATATTGAACAGCTCTATATAATATGGCTTCTATGTAAGAAAGGTTAAAC
The DNA here is from genome assembly GCA_017639485.1 of Pluvialis apricaria. NCBI lineage: Eukaryota > Metazoa > Chordata > Aves > Charadriiformes > Charadriidae > Pluvialis > Pluvialis apricaria. The sequence goes on along the minus strand of CM030027.1, from coordinate 4,269,973 downwards.
CTTCCTATTTTGGGGGCATAAATCAGCAACTTTTCTGTTGTAAAAGAGGTTGACCCAGCTGAGAGGCTGTTTTCCTTCTACCCACTGTGTGACGTAGTCGTGCCTTCCTCTTAATGACGTGGTACTGACCTCTGTCAAATTAACCGGAGCATAAATAAATGTATTTTGGCCCGATAAATATTCCCATCATGATTATTTAGGCTGAAGGCCTTTAAAACTGAAGGCTGCCAACTTTCTCAGCAATCATCCCTTTTTGTGTTTTCCTTAGCGAAACTTTGCCAGGCCACCAATCTGCCTTTTAATGTCCCCTCCAACTGATGCCAATACCCTCTTCAAATTCCCACCGCCAAGTTGGGTCATGCAATTCTTTTTTCCTGTGTATTTAGGCATTTGTGGACAGTGCATTGTGTAGCCGGTGGCCTCCTGGGTACCACCACCTCCTCGTGGCAGCAACCGCTGCCTTCCCAAGAATGTGGGAGGCTTCGGAAACACTCGGTGACCGCAAGCGTGTTTGACGGTATGTGGGGCGGCTGCTGCGCTTTCATGTAATATTCAACAATTTAATCCCTCTTTGAACGCAAAGAAAACATTTAAAATATTTCAAGGTCGTCTTTTGCAAGTACATAGGGGGCTCTGAATAAAACCTTCATTCATGCTATGAGAGCTGGAGGTCCGCTGCCACTCCGTTTGCTTGCCTCTGGTTATTAAAACATCAAGCTGTCTTACTACTTAAGCTCAGCTAACTCGCTGCCTTCCTCCTTTTGTGCTGCACTGGAACACCTGCCATTAATACTAATTCTGCTCTGGAGAGAAACTCCCTTTCAGATATGCTTGTCTGAAAATAAATTGACATGTAAAAGGTCCCTTTTGTCGAGAAGTGCATGTAAAGTGCCGGGGTAAGAAGCCTGATCGCTTTCAAAAGGCACCACTGACTCTTTAAACGCCGTGTGTGGAGGGGGTGTGAAATGTGAGATATGGCGGGTGATGCCCTAGACGGGCTGACGTGATACGACCAGAGAAGGATGGCAGAGCTGCATTCTCTGATTGGTATTAGACTTTTAAGATTTTGGGGTGATTTCTGTCTAAACCTGCAGTGACAAAAGCACTGCATTATCTCGGGGGGGATGGCTGCACTCTGTAGGGACCCGTTTGGAGAAAACACTTTCTTCTTAGAAAAAGTGTTAAGAATACCTCCTTGCCTTTTAAGGCATGCAGCAAAAACTAAGAGGATTGGTGGCGAGTCCTTTGATTTAGGTGTGTAATGAACTCCGGGGCTCTGGTGTTTTTCCTAGGACGAAAGTTCGTATCCCTTTCAATTGGGAAGCAGTAAAAGAATCCTTGGTTGGAGCATTTATTCTGTCATACAGGCAGCAAAATGTAAATATTTTTATTTTTAATGGCAAAAAGGATTTCCTCATCCCCTGCAGAGGCTCTGGCTCTCTCCTAAGGCAGTTTTTAAGTGGATTCTTTGGGCCAGGCTGTGCAGTGCAGTGACGCTGCTTCGAAACCTGCTCCCACGCTGCGAGGTTGGGGTCCCGTGACTGGGGATGAAGATTTCAGTTGTGTGGTGTGGCCCTGGCTTTCAGCTGCTGCTCGCTGGGTTTCTGGGGCGTCTAGCAAAGAAATAATTCACTTCATAATTAAGATCAAGTCAAAATATGTTCAGGGCTTGAAAAACAGAAGTGAAACGTGCCAATGACACAAACCTTCTAGACGAGCTGGTGTCACTTCTGGTTTATCAAAGTACAAACTCTCGTGTGCTGCCTAGCTCGAATGCTGTCTTATTTTTAAACAGCAGATGGTGTTAGAAACCTGTAACAGGTGGAACCTCTTCAGTTTTATGTGAGAGATCAGAAGTAGCAGCAATTTCTCGTTTCCCTAGGGGTAGTTTCTTCATGAGATAAGCAGCAAGCTGGCCCTCTACTCAGGTATTTATTACAGAGGGAAAAACTTTTGAATCGCACATGTTCATATGAAAGAAAGCAATTCTGGTGTGACTTACTCTGGTTATAATAAAAGGAACCTGGTAATGTTCTCTATAATCCTCTGTTAGCAACTCTAAGAGAGAGAGATGTAGCAGGAGAAATGAGCTGTGTTTGCTGCTGTGCCTCAAAATCCGGCTCCAATCTGCCATAGCCTGTTGGTTTCTTGTCTACGATAATAGCACTTCGCATGCTTAAAGTGTTTTATAAACATTTAATTACCGCAGCATTTGACTCAAAGCCAGGAATCTCTCATTCATCTGCATCTTGCAAGGTTTGTGAAAATGATATTCAAATTACTGAATTACAAGAAGGGCTGAGTTGAACCTTCACTTCAGGAAGCCTCCGTTAGCTGGATCTCTGAGCAGCGCTCGTCTTCGCTCCCACGTTCCCAACGTGAGTGACTGCTTCACCAGTGGAAACGGTACCGTGGTTTTGAATGCCTGTAGATTTGAGGATTTGTCAGTACCCCAGAACAGGCAGCTGCATTTTAATATTAGGGAAACGATATGCTGAACTCTCCTCAGCCCGCACTGTACAAACTTCTAAGGCAGGTGGGGACGGCAGCTCTGTCTAGACTAGAGGCGTCTCTGATCCCCAGTCCCCACCGTGTCCTCTGCTGCTGTAAGCAGTAGGAAAATCACGATTGTTAAAAGTCGCTTTTTTTTCACACCCACTTGTAATTTTAACCCATCTTCTCCACCCCAACTCCCAGCTCTGTTTTTCAGAAAAGGTAGAGAAATGCGGGGTTAGGACATGGCTTTTGTGCTGTGCCACCGGCACAGCCACAGCCTGCCCTCCTCGCCCCGCTCAGCATCAGCCTGTGGGGAAGTCCCCGGCAAGTCCTGGGGGTTGTGACACCAAGTGGAAGCAGCAAATAAAGGTTAAAAAGCTTGTATGGGGTTAATAATTTCTGTCCAACCATCTGCCTCTTTCAGCAGCTCCCTTCTCTGTACAGCAGGTTGTTAAATGCAGACTGGGTGTGCAGCGATAGAAATCATTTATTTTCCATGAAAAAAAAAAAGAGTTGGCGGCTGGCTGGGCGCGTGGGTGGGTGGACGCATGTAAATGATCACTTCTGGTGAGGGCAGGAAACCCAGGCGAGAAGTTGTTCCTCTATGAGACGTGTATCATAGAATCATAGACTGGTTTGGGTTGGAAGGGACCTTGAAGATCATCCAGTGCCACCCCCTGCCCTGGGCAGGGACACCTCCCACCAGCCCAGGGTGCTCCAAGCCCCGTCCAACCCGGCCTTGAACACCTCCAGGGATGGGGCAGCCACAGCTTCTCGGGGCAACGATGAGCTGCCCCTGATCTTGCTGGCTTGAGGAAAGGTTGTCCTAAACTATCGAGGAGAAAACCGAGGTCTGCGACTGCTAACATTTCCAGTCTTTAATTCTGAAGGCGTATTGTGAGCCCCCATTAATAAATGCCATTGCTGGCAATTAGGCCCTTTTTAATGAGACAGATCCCCAATCTCAAGGCCCCAGATGAGTCGCTGCTAGGCTCGCTCTCTCTGTTCAGCGAGTTGTGAGCTCCTGACGAGCAGCGACTCACCAAGTAAAACCCTTTTCCTGCGCTGTTTAAAGAAGGGGCAGGGAGCTCTTCTGATGTTTCATTAAAGCTGGCTTTTCTCCTTGTGGCAGCGCAGATTTAATCAGACCCGCCTCCTAGTTCCAGCTGCTGGGTTTGAACGCTCTGATCTGTGCACTGGGTGCACGTCTAATTATGGAGGCAATTCCCATGGATACCAAGAAGAATTGTCTGTACTGGCAAAAATGATCCCAGCTGGGAAAACGGTGAGGGAAAATATGTTGAAATATTCGGGAAGAGACTTCAAAAGTTTCTGGAAATGTAAGTGAAAAACATTGCTGGTGTTTTTGTACCCCAATGTGAAAATCGTCATTGTTTTAAAAATAAGATACAGGTTGTTTTCATTCTGGTTTGTAAGAGCTAATCCGGTGTTGCTGCTTTTTGTGCTACTGGAGGATTTACCTGCACAGCAAAACCCAATTTCCCCCCCTTCCTTGTTACCTCTCAGGACATTTTTTCCCCCCCTTGCTGTTGCACCCCACGAGGTTCCCCCCGCTCACCTGTCCGGCAGGAGAAGCGTGTTCCGAGAGAAGGGCCGAGAGTTTGTGTTTCCATCAGGGCAACCCCGGGGTGAGGCAGCAGCCGAGGGCTGGTAATTCTGGTTCCAGGTGCTGTGCCGGTGTATGGGACTTCAGCAAGTTCCTCCCCTTTCTGTCTCATTCTTCTGAATCCTATGAATTTAAATAGCATATTTCTGTATGAATTAATATTTGAAGGGTCTGTTCACGTAAAAAAGAGCGCTCCCTGGTTAAAAAGAGAGGGGAAAATACCAAGTCATGCACTGCTCAGGAGTGGAAAATTAAACAAATATAATTTAAAATTATTTCATAATTGTTCAGCTGTGAGGCCTTATGTTCCAACTGCACGGGGAAAAAAAACTGATTTTTTTTATTTAACTACACAAATAAAAAAGTCTTTTGGAGGATTTGGGGTGTTTTGGTTTTTTTTGTTGCTTTGGGTTTGTTTGGAGGTTTTAGGGAACATCCTCATCAACTCCATAATGGTTGTAACTTGTATTTATGTCACTAATTTATCTCCCGCAGGAGCTCAGCCACTTTTCAAGACGTTGCCAGCTAATATAAACGTACAGGGTAAGAAAAGCTGCAGCACTGGTAGGTTGGATTTCCATCTCTTTCTCATCCAGGGCACCTGCTCCCCTTTCCCTCCCCCCCCACCCCAGTCTTCCCAGCTGTCTGTCTGTCTCATTTATGTCAATTAGAGATTCAATGCTGCCTGATTTAATTGGCCTGACTTTCCCCTCTAATAGAAACCCAAGTGACGGCAGGGCGGGCAGCTCTCGGCGGGCTGCCTGGCCGGGGAAGGAGTCTCTCTCTCTCTCTTTCTCTCGTGGTTGGGGCTCGTTTGCAGAGCACAATAACCTGTTTGTTACCATCCGCGATGGCGAGGTTGGTGACCTCCTAACGGGGATGGGACACGGGCGATGATGTCATTTGAAAGCTTGGGGGTATTTCTGAGCGGTTAAGGGATTTGGGTAACCAGTCACTCGCCTCGGGTTGGCTTTTAGTGTGCTGGTAGAAGTCAAGATTTGCCGCCCGAGCCGGCGGTTCCTCCTGCCAGGAGGCTGAGTCCACGTGCACCGAGGTCAGCAAGCAACACAACTTCCACCGCCCGCAGCCGCAGAAGGTTCATCCTTCCTCCTGAGCCCGAGCCACCCCCAGCAGCGCTTAACCGTGAGCGAGGTTGACCAAGACCTGGGTTCCACAGGGTTTACACGAGGGCCTGACCCCATGTCCGCTCCGGGCAGCAGACCTGGAAGCAAACCAGCTCAGATGAAATCTTTGCCATCCCTCCGCTCCCCCTCTGACAACTGAATCCCAGGAACCAGAGCTGACCTACTTCTTCTCCCTGGCTCCTCGCTCGCGTCTCCCTGACAAATTACACGGCCCTTCTTCAGCTCTCAGCAGAAATGCGAGTTTCCCAAGTAGCTGGCCCACAGAGGCGTCAATATTAAACAGCAACAGTACCATCTAGTGACTTGGACTCACAGAGAGCATCGTGTAGAAGGGGAAGAGGCAGCCTGTGAATTAGGGAGGCCAAGCGAGGTCCCAGATTTGCAAACGAGATCCTATCTGTCGGTTCGTTTGGATTTAGGAAAGAAATCGCGCTGATGCTGCAACAGTCTGTCTTTGAGAGCCGGGCTGTGACGCTTCCTTGGGAGACGGTCCCATTTTTAGCCTCCTGCCTCCCTGCTGAACCCAGCCCTGCCCCACGCTCCCTCTGCTGGTAACCAGCTAATTGATTTAATGCGTTCGCAACGTCTCGCACACCCACTCACGCGCACGACAGCAAATCCTTGCGAATGTACGAGACGAAATTTAGGGCTGTGGTGGTTTCTCAGCACCAGTAAATTTTGCTCTGATGAGCCACGAGTGAAATCTGAATTGGTTGCATGAAATAAATACGATACAATTCAATTTACCAAATCGAAAATAGGCCCAAAACTGAGCGTAAAGGGCCCAGTCCACGCAGATCTGAAATTACACACTCTCCTTCACAGCTGAAGGGAGGAAATCAAATTAGAGCATTTCTTTCTCCATCAAAGGACATTAGTCCTGATACAGGCTTGTTACGCCTCGCCATCATTCCTTGTGCGCAGGAGTTATCTCTGTAAGAATTCCGGTTGACCGAGGCATCGTTTGGAGGTACCAGGTTAACGACGGGCTACGGCACATTCTGCACTTAAGGTGGGAAATTTTCACAGCTGTTTTGCAACACGCGTGTGCGCGTTACCTCTTTCCCGGTGAAAGAGGCTGTTACCACAGGCACAAAATGCAGCGGATCGAGGAGAGGTGACACAAAACCCCGTGCTGCAGAACTTCAGTGCTAAAACACTCTGTGGAGCCTATTAAATGCCATTGGTACCGGCAGAAAAAATTGCTTTGCTGGCTGATCAAACGTGTCCCCTCCCGGCTGCGCAGCACCGCCCTGAGTCCACTCAGCCTTGCTCGTGGGCTGATGAGCGCCTGACAATTTTCTGGTTTCAAATTAAACAGAAAACTAAATTAGCAAATTAATTGTTTGCCGTGTTTTTCGTTGGTCCCCATCAGCTGCCTCAGGACCTGCAGCCAATCCAGAGCCCCTCTCCGCAGTCCCGGCTAGAAGGTGGAGCCCTGCGCTAGGTCCTGCTATCTACCATGTGTCAGTCATGTTAATTTTAAATTACTTTTGTACAGCTTGGTGTCAAAACGATTAAAGCATGAAAAGAAAAACTGAACTAGAGGGAGGGAGGGGGTGGGGGGAGAGAGAATGAATAATTTACCTTGCATTTACAGCAAGGACACTTAGATTTCTTTAACTCCTCAACTCTGAGAAGCCTGAAACTTTTATTTCCTTGACTGTAACTTGCTTGGGACTACGCCTGAGCAGGTGCTCTGTAGTCTACGGGGAGGCAATAACTGCTCGCAGCACAAAGCTGTGATTTTTATCTCAGTTTCTTCCCAGACCAGACTTTTCCCTGCGCTGAGCTCGCCAATCGTTGCAATCACCGACACAGGCAAACCCACCCACCCACATGCAGACCTTTTCTCCCCTTCTCAGTGCACCACTCCCAACCGCGTTTACTCCATACCCCGCACGTACTGTGCTAGGTAATTACATTCCCAGAAAATACAGAAATGCATAATCAGATACAGCCTTAAATGTGCAAGAATTAAGAGTTGTAGGATTGCAGCGTAACGTCCCTGTAGCTCTTTGCATCTGGTTCACACAACCAACCCATGTGCATTGTGAAAATTTGGGGGTTGGGGCACAGACTGCTTTAATCTCTCTTCTGAACTCCATCCACAGCTTCTTTCTCTTTCCAGCTCCTGAATGGCATAATCAGTGCTCTGTGAAATACCATTCTAGATCTGCTGAGGCCAGAAGAACAGCAAAATAATTTGTAAGAGGGCAACTTGGCATCACCAGAAAACGTAAAACAAGTTTAGCCACTTCTGTTGATGTTTACTGTGTTTTCAGCTTATACATTCATTCATTAAAAACAGGGTATAGATATTTTGAATTCTTTTGTCTTGAGGGACTACAACTTGCAATGAGGTGCCTTCGACAGACGATCACTAGTAGGGTGACAGAGCTGTTTGGGAAATAAGAGAGGCTGGACACTCAAGTGTAACGTATCCTGCAGGATGTGCGTGGGCTTCAACTAATTGTCTAATTTGAGCAAAGAAAACAATTCCGGGTGTTTTCTGAAAAATGAGCGTGTTGTCTTGGCAATTTGTTGTTCTGTCTTGTGCTATCTTCTCACTACCTCTCCTTGGCAGCCAGAGAGAGAAGACACCTCTACCTTCTACCTGTGTTTTACTTCTTCGGCCTTAGGACTAACGCAGCCTTGCCAGATCCCAAACAGGTCGTGCGAGGGGTTGAAAAGCGTGCTTGAAATTTCCTCCTCCAAAAAGGACTTGCCTGACTTCTCCGACGTGTTTGCTTTGGCTCGGTGATCTCCACCTCTCTTCATCCTCGTGACTGTAGTTCCTGTGACCCGCAGCGCCGGCTCCGGTGAGAAGGTGGGGAAGGCGCACACGGGCACCCCCAACAGTCGCTCATTCCAACAAGCGGTGCCTCCGCTCTCTGCTCCCCCGCGTTTGCGCTGCCCGCACTTGGGGCACGGAAATGGTGTGAGTTTGCACGGTTTAGGAGCAGTGACTGGACTGCAGTGCTGCACGGTCTTTCACTTAAGCATGCAGGCACGGAAATGTTTCTTTCATTAATAGTGGGAATCCCTTCACATGACAATGTTTCTTCAGCTGCTGATTCACAAATACATCATTTAACTGACTTTTTTTTTTTTTTTCCCCCATTTGGGAAGCTCCTGTAAACTTCCCTCATCCTCCGCCAGAGGCCTGGCAGGAGGCTCGAGAGATGAAGAGCGGCGTCTCTTGCAGGATATTTCAGTAACATCACTTCAGACGTAGCATGTGGGAGTACCGAGTATCAAGTACTCCGGTCTGATAACCACAGCTTTCCCTGTTTAATATGCGCTTGGTGCTACAACAGCAGCTATATAAAACTAACACCTTTTTTACTCTGCTCTGCTAGTCCGGATTCAGGGTGATCTCTGCTCACTGGAGTAACTTTAAAAGTAAAAACCATTGTCAGCTGGAACATGAAAAATACAGGTGTAACTACTACACCGGATCTGGTAATTATTTAAAAGAAAGCACAGTTCTCAACCAGATTATCTTCTTTTTCCCCTAACCAAGCGGGACTGCCCTTCTGCCCGGCACTGGGGAGCTAACGTAACAGCAGGAGAGGGATTTGTATTGGATCTATTATCAACAACACTGTTAAATCACTTCCAACTGCAAAATCTTTAGGTATCAGTTATGAAACGGTTTCAAATTCTAAATTGTCTGCTGGCCAGGCAATTAACATCATTAATTGAACAAAATTCAGCCAGAATAATTGATTTATACTTAATTACAGAACTTGAAACTTTTCAAGGTGCATCTTCGCATCTTCCCCAGTCGTGACGAGGATCCCTGTGCTGGGCTGCGGGCGCGGGAGGCACATTATCGCTCACACAGCTCTCAGGAATCACTGAAAACGCTCAAGTGGTTAATATTAAAGTGGTCAATACTGGAGTGGTTGCCATAAAAACAAGAGGACAAACAATAACTTACTCAGACTAGAGCACACTAAAAGGACATTTAGGAATAAACCACTTTTCCTCAATTAAGAGTTCATGAAATCAGGGAGCTGTGGGCTTTGTTTTTCTCTCCAACACTTGAATTTCCTGCAGTTGGACTAGAAGAATTTGAGTTTTTCGTTTTAATGTGTTGGGGTTTTTTTTTCAGGCTTTTGATAATCCTTCCATGATAATTTAAACTATCTACCAGGCAACATAAAGCTTTTCAGTCCAGACTATTGAATCGGCTCTTTGTTGGTAGACACTTTATCCCCTTGAAGTATCCAGGATGATTTATTCTTATGGGACTTGTAGACAAAGTGACATTTTCCTGTCTCCTGCTATCTAAACACAAGATTGCAATTACTCCAAAACAACTAGCACCAGAATGTGGCGCGCCATCGGCTTCTCAATAGCGGCCGTTTATTGGCTTTCCCCAGGACCTGCCTATTTTATTAAGGAAAAAAAAAAAAAGGATCTGGAAACAATCGATTCTCAGCCAAAGTTTTTTTGAAGGCGTTGTTTTTAATTTGCGGACTTGCTCCAAAGAAAGCTGTCTGTGTGTAAATTCGCGGATCTGCTGATGAGTAATCAGCGAGCTTTTGTGTTTTAATATTTTGATGGTAGAAGGGAAGCAGTGCAAGACTGACAGAATAAATACATATATTTACAAGACGTTCTGTACTGATTGGAGTACAAAGACCAAAATAATAAAAGTGCAACAAAGAGAACAACTAACTAAAAGATATTAAAAGGCAGCTGAGGCCTAAAACACAGCACAGATCATCTTTAATTGACTGGTGCTGGAGGAGCGTAAAGCCGGTAGACGTTTCTCTCTTTGTCCTCAAGAGCTGGAGGCTGCTCTTTCCAGTAGACCCGGAACTACGTAATTTAGAGCTAAAACCAATGAACAAGACAGCAACTTCGCAGAGATCAGGAGGTCGAGGACAACCTTCACCCCCCAATTTACATTTGGGTTTTAGGTTTGTAAATGAAGCCACATACAGCTTTAGGGAATGGTGTTACAGAAATGGAAGCGTATGAGAGGTGCCAGGCATCCTAGAATCAGGAAATTTCTATGGAAATGTTTGGTCGCTAACAGGATTTACGGGCTTCTACTTACTATAATGGATCTTTCTCTTCCACATAATTTCATTACATGTTGCCTGCTTTTCCGGAGTAGTCCCAGCATCCTCAAAACTCATGGATTCAGTGGAGGAAAGGGGTTTTTTTTGTGTGTCAAAAAGTCGCACTGCAGCACCAGAGAGGATCAACAACTGCACGTTTACAGGGTGGCAAACTCCAGGAACCGGCAGAGCTGGAGAGATCAGTTTGGAAAAGAACAGAGAAGGCAGAGGGAGTCAGGTCCTTGACTGTTAGGCAGAATCACTAAAGCCCATATCTAATGAACCATACGGCATTTACTGATGCCGGGTGTCCTTGTTTGTGTATCACGGGCATTTATCAGCAGACTTGCTTTCCCCTCCTGTTTTTTTCCACTTTTTTTTTTTCTCCTTTGTGGCTTGCATACATTATGCATTTTTACTCCTGCCTCGTTAAACAGAGCAAGTACTAACGCATAGACCCCAAAGCCCTCTCAGCTTGCAGGGTATCTGTTAGCTGAGTCCAACCGGATTGAGTTTTAGCCCCTTAAGAAAGCCTGTTGTTGGGAAGCGAGGGGGAAAAGGGCTGCGCGAACACCCAGGCAGAAGGATAACCTGTTGTACCCGGGGGAAGAAAAAGCAACACGGGTGCGAGAGCCGGCCCCATTTCCTCACTTTCTTCACCCAAGAAGAGCCATGCGAGTTCTCTTTCTGCTCTCTGTAAGCCGGGAGCCCTGCGCAGGAGGACCCGGCTGCCTCGCCGAGCGCAGCGGCAGGCAGAGGGCAGCAAAGGGAGGCTTTTCACTTTTTTTTTTTTTTTTTTTTTGTTCTCAGCCCTTTGCAGTTGGAGCTTTCCAGCCCGATTGTGCTAAATGCTTATGTACCAGTGTTTCCATTTACAAACTCGGCCTCCCCTCCCCCGCCGGGCGCTCCCATTAACTCGCGGCCGCCGCAGCCCCGCTCCCACCGCCCGCCCGGCCCACGGGGGGGGGCCCAGAGACACCCGGGGGGGGGATGTGAAGGAAACCCGGGGAATTGGGGGAGCAAAGTGAGTTTTGGAGGGTGGCTGCCCCCCTTTCTCCCCCTCCCCCCCCCAAACCAGGCTGCTTCTCCCCACGCCCCCTCCCTGCCAAGGCCGGCATGAAGGGCTCCTCGTCCCCCGGCCACCCCACCACCTTCTCCCGCTTCCCCACCCCTCTCTTTCGGGGGTTATGAAGGGCAGAAAGAGGGGGGAAGGAGTGGTTGTTCCCTCCCCCCCCCCCCCCCCAGCCCGCACGGCGGTTACGAGGGAGTTTATCCCTCACTTCTCCGTCCTCCATCTGCACAGGAAGGGGGATGGGGGGGGTGGCCGGGCTGCCTCTGCCTGTGCCCGTCCCCGGTGCGGCGGCGGCGGGGAGGGGGCTGTACTGCCATGTCCCCGTCCCCCCCCCGGCCTGGGACTCTTTCCCTCCCGCCTCCCCCCCCCCCTCGCTCCTAAGCGGGAGTTTCCAGGAAGCGCTGAGAGGAGCCGCAGCACCGCGCAGCCTGTCGCACAAGCGAGCTCCTTCCGCCGAGACCCGTGGCAGGAACGCCAAGTAGTCCCAACCGCCTCTCCTCCCTCAACCCGGCCAAAGGCTCCATCCCGCTCACTCCTTTAGCGGGATACCGTTACCGAAACGGGGGGGAAGAAAGATTTCCCTTCCCCTCACCCCGCGGCCTTGGCCGGGATAAATCAGGAGGAAGCGGGGAGGGGGGAAGGGGGGGGGGGGGAGGGGAGGTGAAAAAAACCAAGCGCCGGCTGCGGCGGAGGGGTCCGGAGGCGCGGAGGAGTGAGGCGGCGCGGGGAGCTGTGCGCGAGGGCGGGGGGTGAGCGGGGAAAACGCGGCGCGGAGCCGGGAACAGCGCTCCCGCCCGTGGCCACGGGGGTGGCGCTGAGGGGGCGGCCGGGCCGGGTCGGGCCGTGCTGGGCTGGCAGCCCCCGCCGCTCCCTTGGCCGGGGCGAGTGGGTAAAGTTGAGGGGGAAACTTTTTCTCCTTCGGTTTAAGGGTGAGGTGCTGGGCTGGGGGAGGGGAGGGGGGGGGGGGGGGGGTCGTGCCTCAGACCTGCCGCCTCACACGACGCGGTGTCCTCCTGGCAGGTGAGCGCCCTCGCAGCAGTTTCCACACGGGCCCTGGGGCTGCCCTTTCCCCTCACACACACACACACACACACCCCGTGGTCGATTTTCCTTCCCCCGCTCCCCAAGCCTTGTGGGCCCGCGTTTCTGTCAGCACACCTGGGCCCTGCCGTCGGCTGGGGGGGGGGGCCGCTCTTGCTGCGCCCCACAGATAAGGAGCTGGGCTCACCCCGCCCCACCGATGGCCACCGCCACCCGCAACTTATTAGCTCGTTTTTCTGGCCGAGCAGACCTCCGGGTCGCCAAAACGCACCACCACGTTTAGGGAAGTTTGTCCCAGGTCCCCGTTCCCCCCCCCCACCCCCCCCTTCGTGTTTTTCCCCCACCGCGGGTGTTTGACTTCACACAGGACCCCACAAATGCTGAAGCCGCCCCTAGACGAGAGCTTCGCATCCTCCCGTTAACCCTGCAGGGAGAGCAGGGCGAGAAACGGTGCTCTAAGGCCTTACCCCCCCCCCCCCCCCCCCCCCCAGCTCCCCTCCCCCTATCCCAGTTACACAGGCTTCATGTCCTCCTATTAACCCTGTGGAGAGAGGACAAAAGCTAAACTATGATCCTGCTCTGCTTCCCCCATCCCGTTCCCAGCTACATGAGCTTCACATCCTCCTGTTAACGCTGAAAGGAGAGGAGAACAAGAGCTGCTGATGATTGTAAGGCCTTGCTCTGCTTCTCCCCACCCCCTCTGCCAGCCCCATCCCCCACTGCAGCTCCCATAGACTTGTATCCCTCCCATTAACGCTGAAAGGGGAGGACAGGAGCTCTGATGGGTTTTTCTCAGGCTTACTCTGTTTTCTCCCCCCCCCCAACCAATACCAGCTCCACAGCCCTGCGTAAGTGCAAAGCATGCATCTGGCTCTGCTAGCACATCGACTGAATGCCCCCTTTCCTCTCAGCTCCGCAGCCCTGCAAGAAAAAAAAAAAAAACAAACCACCAACTGATTCCCCTCCTTTTGCTTATTCATTATAAGGGGTTGGTAGTGTGCTTTTTAAAACGTGTGATCTCTTGTTTTAGAAGCATCTTGTGCTTTAAGGTTTTGTCTTCTATCATCTTGAATGTAGCTCTTCATAATAATCTCTTGAAGTGCTCCATTTTTGTCCTTAAAGTTCTATTTTATTACCTCTTCTGGATCAGTGAAGGTCGGTTTAACCCTTTATGTATGAAAATCAGCAGTCACTTTAGAAAAAGGTTGCCTTTTTCTTTACTAATTCATGGTCATAATATTTTATTGAGTGTGGGGGTTTTTTTTCCAGACCAGTCCTGATGCACGCTGAAAGAAGTGTGTGCTTCAGCACTGATTAAAGTCATGTATGAGTTAATGAGAAGCTTGCAGAGTATGTGAAGCAAGAGAAAATCTTTAACCAGCTCTGCTGTTCCTTCTACATACCACAAACTTGTAAGCTGTAACCAGAAGGTGGATTGAATATGTGTGAAATGCTGCAGTAGGAGACTCTTGTAATTGCATCACAGGTGGATGCTCACTCAATTAATGTATTATCATTTTCAAAATACCTTAAAGTTGGGTGGGTTTTGGATTTTTTTTTTAAGTGTTTCGAGACTTCATATTTCAAAGTATGTTGAAATCCTTGGATGAAAGATGCTACAAGCCTACAAAGTATTATTTTCTGGATTGTTTTTTTATTTTAAAAAATCTCCCCCCCCCCCCCCCCCCCATGCTAGCTGCTTCCTGGATTAATAGATTGATAACACATAAGAGACTCTCTGGTGCTGGAGGAATGTTCTCAGTGGTGTCAACGTTCTTGTTGTGGGACTTCTAATTTAAGAAATGTATTGTTGTAAGGAATAAGATCAAGGCTGAATCCTGCTTGCATTTAGGTCCAAATATAAAATACACTTTGGAAGGACTCCCCAGTGAACACTGAGAGTAATTAAGTAAAAATAAAACCTTTCACTTCAGCCCCCCCTTCCCCTTTTAACATAGAGAAGTAAGTGCAACATTGTTTCCATTCCACCATTTTCATTATGTGTCCTGATATTTCTTAATTTTGCATTGCATCTTAAATCCTCAAGTGACTTATAATTTCTGTGATTTGGGGGTCTTTCTAGACAATACTTTGAAAGAAGTCATCTCACTGTGTCCCAAAAGGAGCTATTGAACAGTCATTCTCGTAAAAAGGACTGAACTTCTTACAGCTTTGCTTTTCCAAACGTGTATTTTTTTCCTGTAATTTTCATACTTAATTGTTGAATTTCTTTTTCCTTACATTAAGTAAATATTTATTAGTACCAGTTGGATTTTTTTCATCTTTTTAAAAGAACAGAGCCTTGTCACTGAGACAGTCACTTCATACCGTATTGAGGAGATGACATGAAAAAGGAGTGAAGGAGAGTTGTCTTGTGCTGGGAACGTCAATGCCATTTTTGGAAAACAATACTATAGGAAATGGAAATTAAGAATACGTTTTATGCTGGTGGGAACTTGTAATGAGGCTAAGAGAGGATTTGGTGTCTCAGAAAAGCAATCATTACAAGGGAAAAAGCGGGACTTTATCATCCATTTGTAAAAGTTCTCTGGCTGAATAGCCTTTTGGGGAACTGAAATTTGGCTCAAGTCTGTTTATGAACATCTGTTGAATGGAATTTTAAAAAGGCACAGATTATAATCTTAGTTTCTGTTGACTGTTTAAGATGAGAAAATAAAATAAATGTATCTGCAAGTATGGTTTGTTGTTGGCTTTGGTTTTTTTAATCATGAGCTGCATGAATGTTCAGTAGTCTGTACTACTGATTACCTGGTTGTATACGTGTTTTCCATACATTTTTCTGTTTAGCATATAAAATATAGCCTCTCCCCCTTTCTGTAGCTGTTTAATTCCATTTGAATACTTTCCTAGTAAGCTTTCAAGTTGTGTTATTTTTGTAACAGGAGGCTCTTGGATTTTGGTGTCTCTGGTGTTTTTTGCACAAAGAGCGCAGCAATATCTGTGAGGGGAAATTTTGAGAACTGTTGGGTATTCCCAGAACGGTGGCCATTTACTTAGATTCACATCCTGCCCACCTGTCTTCTGCTAGGTTTCTGTAAATGCAATCACTTTGTGTCCACTGTCTGTGGATAGTACTACTTCAGCATCTATTTCTGCGGCGTTTGTGACCTCCTGTTATTCAGGGAGGTCTTCACTGTAATTTTCCCTCGTATTATTTTGCCTCTTTTGCAGCCTGATGTTTTTGCTGTTGTTTTATATTCCAAGCAAGGATGCTGTGAATGCTTCAGCTCAAAATTTAGGTCATCTCCGATGGAGGAAGGAAGACCTAAAAAGTAAAAATAAGATTTCGATGTGCCTTTAAAAGTGACAACTCTTTTGGAGAAAACTCATCTGTATTTTGTGGCTGTACGGACTGTGGGGGAATGGAGGGTGCCGCCTTTGAGTCCAGAATGAAGTACCTTCATGTGAGTGCGGTTTCTTTCCCATGTGTTTTCCTGGTCTTTTTCATTTTCACACCTGCTTTGAGCTTTAATCACTCAAATTATTCATAGACTTGCCCTGGAAAAAGAAGAGAGTGACCTCTTCCCATCTGGAGTAGATGGATTTACCATCAATAATTGTAAATGGACTTGGATGACTTAATAATGGGTTTTATGCTTAAAATTTTTAATTCTGTGATTTCATTGTGTCTTAAGGATTCTGCGCGTGGTCTTTTCTCAACTGATAAATTGAAGAGATTTATTCCTTGCAAATTATCTCTTAGCGTTGGGCTCCCATCTACAAAGTGCCGATAACCCCCCTTGTCCTGCTGAGTCATCAAAGAACACGCACCTTTCACAGGACCAGGCCCGTAAGTTGCAGTCTTCTTTTTTCTCTAATTATATACAATGTCTTTCATGACAGAGGACCTCGAGACAGTTTATGAAATCACCAGCCACAGAAGTAATGCAGAGCCTGTTGGGGGTTACGTAGTCGCATCAATTACAGTTTAGTGGTCCCTCAGCCTGAGGGTATCTAAGGGGACTTAGACCCAACTGTTTTTCCGTTGATGTGTGGTGCTACAAGCAGCAAGCTGCAATTGATAGATATCTGTTGCTATTGCCAGCGACTCTTGTTTTTCTGTTACTTCAGTGGCTTAATTTAAATTATCAAGAAACTTGTGAATCTGTTTTGTTTGTTTTTCTGCTCTTCCTAGCAGCTATCTGCAGTTTTATATGCATTAAATGTGCTAAGCTTCATGTGGCCTATATGTGTAATAAATACCTTAGTAAATGTGATTAAGTCCAGTTTCCTCTATTAACTCAAAAGAGATTTGTTTCTTATCTGAATTGTTCCTGCATTGAGAAGGAGAGAAACCTTGCATAGCCAGAGTTCAGCTCATAAATCACCCAGACAAATTGAACTTGGGGCAGAAGAACATACAAAATGAGAAGAGTTGTGATTTAGACTCCATGAACTTTGTGGCGTTCTGCTACGGAGGTGTGCTTGGCGTGAGACAGAGCGAGCCACCTCTCACCAAATGCATCCTCGTGATGGAGGGAGCACCACGAGGGTGACTCCAGTGGGCTCCGCCATCACGTAGTGTATTTAGACAGTTGTTCTTTGATGCTGTCGTTTGCGTACAGTGCTGCCGTTTTCTCTCTGTTGTGCCTTTTCTGATGCTCAGAACGCAATGGTATTTCTCACTAGCTGCAGGCAGGTTCTTGGCCAGTTCGGTGTCTTCTCAGTGTGCTCTCTCGGTTCACAGAACAAGGTATGTTACTTCCTGATGCCGATGTGGTATTCTCTGCAGCTGCGTGGAAGGGCCGCTTCAGAAATCAGCAGCTTCTCAGGTTTTATTAACTGAGTTTAACCTTTGGTGATTAGTAAACAGACACGTTAAGAGAATCTGTGGCCCAGCCATTCGGCTTGGCAGTTTCTGAGACTTGTCAGCCAAACTCTGCGCCCTGGCCTGTCTATATTTCAGTATCCCTCTCATTGCAGTTTCTGGCTCTTCTGTTGGAGATGGAGACATGTAAAGGCATCTTTCAGTTGGCAATATTTTTGGTGCAAACAAGGAAAGAAAATGTTCTTCAACTTCTGAATGTAGGTGCTTTTGTAACACCAGGTCACTAGTTTCTCCTTCCCCCCATATTTGGTAGAATATTCACTGGGATTCATTCTAACAAATTCATAAATTAGTGGTGCATTTCACAAGCCTGTCACTGGCTAGAAGAAATCCTGTAGGAAAGCAGGAAGCAACTGCTTTTTTTCCCTAGTTTCTAGTAACTTTTTGAAATATAAAAGTTTAGGATAGTTACCGTTTCCCGACTGTTCAACTGAATTGCAGGTGTCAACTAAACCCCACTTCTCACGTGTGCCTCCTTTCACCCTGAAATATCCTCTGCATTTAAAGTAGTGTTTGGTGGCTTCCGTTTAACAGTATTGGTCTGTTATTGATAACATTTTTTATCAAAAGATTAGAAAGACCTTCTTGGTCTTCACCCAGACTCTGCTATGATATGCAGATACGTCATAATCTACTCACTAATTTATCAGGCTGTATCATAGAAGACAGCGCTCCCCAGCAGCAGCCTGGGCAGGCTCTGTGCGTAATGATGCTGAAGCACTGGCTACCCCTCTTCCGAACCCCTCAGTCACGCTGTGGCTCTTCCCGATGGTTAGAACTCTTCTGATTAGTCACCAAGCTGCTCTTTCTTTGGTCTTCTGCCTAATTTAAACAATTCATCTTGTCTTTATTCGATACAAGGTTATTTTCTACTATTAGCTTTTTTATAATGTCTTCATCACTTATTGATTACAATTCTGAAATAGTTGGGGGTTGGGGGTGTTCTTTTTGATTCAGCGAGTGTTTGATGAATATATTTGCTGGCACCTGCAAAACTCTGTCCTTGTTTCCTCTGCTCCTTCCATATTTGCTTTGAGGACCCTTCACAGCAATCTTGACTCCCCTAGTTACGATGGGTCTTTCCTTCTGCTAGATTAGAGCTTCCTGTCGGTGCTTTGTCAGGAAAGCCTGATATCTTTCAGCTCAGTTGTTGCTTCATCTCCTCTGCTCTCCCAGGGGTCTTGCGCGCGCTTTCAGTTCTGCCTTACGTTTTTGATTTTTGTGAGCTTCCCTACTATTTACATTTCTTCACATATATCCTCTTCATACCATCTGCTACCTTATGTTTTGCTCATCTCTGAAATTTAGTCACCATATTTCATGCAATGTTGTTCGACATTATTTTCTTAAAATTTAATTAAAAGGTTCTGAAAGAACAAAGCAAATTAGAATTCACCCTTTCCATGTAGACACCTTAACTGGTGCGGGAACAACTCAATAAAGACCTTCAAATGCCTTGGCACAAATGGATTTGTAACCAAAATTTTGTACTTTGTTTTTCCAAAAGGTATATTATCAAATCAACGAGGAGCGTTTTATTACCGACAAAAGTTAAGGTTATTGTTAAAGAATGCCATCTTTTCTATAAACTCTTTTTCTTTGGAATTCAGCAATTCTTCTAAGTAGTATTTACTTTGGAGTGAGTGTGTGGCTGTGCCTTGTTAGATAAAAGCTGCAGTACTAAAACTGTTTTACTGAACTTAGCTCCTGACCTGCCTTCTGAGGGCATTTCTACAAAGGGATGATACATCAATCTAGTTTGTTTGATCTAATTACAGCTATTTAACTATACTGAGCACAAGTACACTCACCCCACTTTGTTATGCTGATTTAAGGTATTTTCACTGTTAATCGGGTGCACGGTTCTTTCTTGTATTAATTTACCTCTCGAAATATTTGGGGCAGTTATCCCATGGAGTGGTGTTCTGCTGCTCAGCTGTACGGTTTTCTTTCGCAGCATGCTGACAGGGAATTCTCAGGAATTTGGGAATTCGGTGGATCAACCTCACAAATTACTGTTCCTTTTCTCTTGGCGTCCCTTGATTTTTGCCTATGCCACTTCTTTTCCAAAATGCTCAAAGTTGCACGAAGAAGAAACTGGTAAATCCGTTACGATGCGTATTCCTGTGAGGTTGCAGAGGTGGGAGGATTTAGTTCTGTGGCTTCGTGGAGCTTTTGCTACTTTGATAACAGAAGAAATGCACAAAGAGAAACAGCAAGATGTGATCAACCTGCTGCTTCTGTACAGGTTTTATCTGGAGCGGTTTGCTCAATGGCGTGCTGTTTCTGGGTGCAGCCAGCTAGCAGTGGCCGACAGCGCAGGGTACTGGTGCGGAACTGGGATGGCCAGTAGCGGCAGCCAAACACCAGCGTGACAAAATTGCATTCCTAGAAACCTGTGCGCATCTCTGCTGCAGAGGCAGAATACAAAGCAAAGACTTCCCTTAACATGCAGAAGCCTGTTGCTGTCTGTGGAAGAGCATCATTTCTGATTACGTCCAACTGAAAACTGGTCAGTTTTGTGCCAGGGGATTTTTTTTTTTTAATGTCTATATCTGGAGCAGGTGCTGATCTTCTGTGTCATAAAGCTTGGCGATGCATAAGAAATTACCCAGAGTTTTTTCCAGGTACAGTCTGTGATTAAATAAGGGTTAGGGGAGTTCAAGGAATAAACATGGTCTGTCGAGCCAGGAGAAGGAATTTATGAACACAGAGAACAACTTGTTAATGGCTGTATATGGCCTTGCTCATCCATGTTGGTGATTTACCATTGAAGGATGTAGAATGAGTGTAGCGTCGCATTGTGAAACCTTCAGAACAGACTCAGAAACGTGAGCTTGCCCTGATCTGTACAGTGTCTGTAAGAGGCAGGGAAGGATGCTGAAAGGTGGGCACAAGCAAGGAACGGAAAAACACTTTCAATATTACGGACGTCCAGTGAAAAAGCCTCTGCAAAATAGCCATTTTATAAGGAAAAACTGCACTGTGATTTTGTTTGCAAGAGATAACAGAGTAAATTAATCAAATAAACAGTGTTTGACTTTATTAACAATTACTGTAGGTGATGCTACTGTGGGCTGAGGTGGAGATACACTTCAACAAAAGTGTACCAAAGTAGTTTGACTTAGCAAAATAACATTAATAAACCAAGAAACATTTAATCTGAAATGCCTTGTAAACTTTAAACCCAGAGTGCATATGTTTTTGCATAAGCGATGCACATAATGCACTCCCTCATCTCTTCTGGAGCTGGAAGTTGTAAGGAAGTTCTCCAGGTAACTTACCGAAACGGTGGCCTGAGGCAGTAGCCCAGAACAGGGGGTTCTTCATCCCAAAGTCCAACTTTCTAATCGAGATACTCCTTTCTCGGTATTTTTCTTCCTGTATTTGCCATAATAATAAATATAGCTGTCACAAAGACATCAGGAGGTCCTTAGGTCCCATCCTGACTCAGACAAGAGAGCTGCTTATCTGTATCCCATACAGATATTGGTGTATCCTCTCCGTAAAAACCTGAAATGCAGGGCATTCTACAGCTTCCCATAGTAGTGTTTTCATTGTTTATGTGTCATTTTTGTTACTTTACCAGATCTTACTGGGAATTAAGTCTATTACCTATTCTACTTCCACTGGACATGAACATCTGATTGCTGACCTTTACTGTAACAGAATGGACTGTTGGTATTTTGTCCCCTCTCAATTCTCAGGAGTGCTCTCCTTTTTCTTTTCTTTTTTCTGTGTTTTTTTTTTTTGATTAAGCAAATCCACTATTTAAATTTGTTCTTGGGGGCTAGACTTCCTCAGCCTCCCAGCATTCTTGTTGCTCTCTTTGTGCTCTTTCCAGTTGTTTCATATCTGGTTTTATTTTTTTTTTACGTGGTCCCTGAAAACGGATACAATATTCCAGCTGAGATTTCACCAACACTGAGTTGAGCAAGCTAATTATCATGGGTGTCCTACGTAAAGCAGCCTTAATAAATATTTCTGTGATGTATTATCTTTATTGTGTTGACTTAAATTCAGTTTGTGCTCCATTATAACCATTGCCTTCTTTAGTGCAGTGCTGCTGCCCAGCCAGTTACTCCCCTCCTTGTGCATCCTCACGTCTTGATCCTTGGCTACAAAAAAAAACCTCTACTGAAAATATCGTGCCTGAAAACAAGGGGGAGAAAAAGATCTGAGGCAGCTTTTCAAATGCACTATGCTTGTGAACTGCAGGTGGGTCAGCCTGCCAATGGGAGAGGAATTGTGAGATAACGTGAATTTTCAATATTGGATGGAAATTATAATATGTTTTGTCTTAGTATTACTCAGAAAGTGTTAATTTCATAAAAGTTCCAATGTGAGCTGGAATAGGAACGATTGCTTGCCAATGGGAAAAAACAGTTATAGTACATGAGTCTTAGATTATTGTTTTCATGCTAAGCTTTTCCGCTCTTCTGCTATTCACAAGAGGAGCAGAATAACTTTGTTAATGTTCCTTTTGAAAAAGAATAGACATAGTTGCTAGAGTTGAGATGAACCGAAGTTAAACCTGAAAGGCATTTAAAGAAAGAAGAAAACAGTAACAGAAAAGTGATGGGATTCTGGGTTTGTCCAAAACATTGATGCCATGAAGATACAATTTATGGATGCGAGGTGTTCTCTTGGTCTTTCATGCAGTTGTCTCGTCAGAGCACTGGAAAAAGGAAAAGAAAAAGAAGGAAAAAAAAAAAGGGGAGGGGGGCAAAACCCCAAACCCGAAGATGCTTTTTGGCTCCATGCCCCTGCCTGTTACTGTTTATAGAAACATGAAGCGGTGGCAGACACAAGGAAGGAGTCTTTGACAGCGTGGAACACCGTGCCTTTGAAACGGTGAAAAACATCCCTAGTGGTCAAACAGTTAAGAATGGAAGATCCCAAGAAGGGCAGCCATGGTTCGTTTGCTAAAGAGAAGTATTGCTGAAGCAGGTATGTTTTCTCTGGAGAGATTAAGAGACCTTAGATGGAAAGAAATAGGTGATACTGGTGATGTTAGTTATGATGGAAACGCAAAGCCATTAGCGAAAACTAGAAATGCGGTGTGAGCCTTCTATGGTCTTCTGGGAAGGTGCGATACGGTGGCTTTTTGGAAAGCTTTGCCCGTAGGAAAGCTTGTTCTGCCAGCAGCTCTCTGCAGAGCCAGAGGCCCGTCGCGCTGCCGAGGTGAGGGGTGTGCGTAGGCTCGACTCCACCGAGGATCACCGCTCGGTTCTCCAAGCGCTGTCTGACACAGGGAATTTGCTGAGCTTGTGCGTACTCCAGGGCCGGGTCAGCCTGCGTATTACTCACCCTCTGTATTTCGTGCTTCCTTACGCTCCTGTGACCCGGATGAATTTAACAGGGAACTGAGCAGTGTGTTCTGTTCTCCTGTATGCGGTTCTTATGCTTTTGCCCATCTTAATCTGGTTCTTTGCCCCATGATGCAGTCTCTAATTATAAATCAAGCCATACAACCTGTCTTCTCAAACTCCTGTCTTATTCGGTGAATGCTTTTTTCAGATTTTTCTTTTATCCTCGTTATTTGATGTTTGCTTACATATTTTATTTATTGCATGTAATTCAAGTGCTGCCGTAAATACAGAATTACTAATTGTAATGGATTTTTCGTTACGCTTTTCACTATAGTATCTGAATACTTTTTAACTGCCATAAATGTATCTTCACAATATTTGCAATGAGATTTTTCCTCTCATTTCACTGATGCAAAGCGGGGAAATTAATGGCAAAGCTATCAAAGTTCTCCGCTGGATCTGTAAGTTCCACAGTGACAGTACACAAATTTCCAACTTGCCCCAGTAAACTAATTGTAAGTATCATCTTCATTAATCATCCGGCAGGGTGCCGGTGAGCTTTCAAAGGGGGCTGCTGGTGCTGCTTGGCCCCTCTACTTGCCCGTTCCTGACGCTGGGTGTGAGGAACCTTCCGTAGCTGCCCTACGCTCAGCTTTTGGGGCAATCCTATCTCATTTTGTCCGTAAGAACGTCAAGCTCCAACATAAAATCAGTTAGTCCCCTTGAGGCTGGCAGCCCCACTAGACGGATTTTTTTAAACTCTAATTTTTCTAATAATAAGACATTCTTCTATTCTAGCCGTCATCTTAAGTGTCCTCAGGCCTTTATATATATTTGGTGCCAACATAACCCTCTAGTTTAAGTACCCGTGTTCAAGCCATAATCTATATATGCAAACTAACCCTATCCTTTCTCAGCCTTTTTTTTGGTTGAGTTAGCTGAAATAACACTTCAGTCTCTCCTCACGATAGATTCTTTGCTCTTATAACCATCTTGGGAAGCCTTTTCTACCACTATTCTAGTTTTCACGTATCATTCTTGAATATAAACTGTACCCAAAATTCTGCAAGAGAGCGGTTGCCATAACATCTGGATGTGCCTTACCTGGTCTTTAGATCACGTTTGTCATTTCGCTTTTGTGATGTTTCGTCATTTCTGTGACTAAATAATGCTTCTGAGTCTTTATCCTTCTCTGTTAACCGTGATGAATTCCCAGTTTACAAGAATTTGGGCTGTTAGTCCCTGTGTGAACAGCCTTGTGCTTTGCATTAATCTTATTACTGCATTCCACCAGTCCGTTCCTCAGGATTCCCAGGCTGGTCCAGAACCTCATCCCGTTCTTCATTTAGGATATTCCAGTCTTCTGTATTAATGCTTTTTCATTTTGCCAGTAACGAGCTATATTAACGCTCTTCTGTCAATTCCTTGTGCTAATGTCACTTAAAAGCAATAAAAAGCAGCAGTGCTGAGCCCGATGCTGGAGGAGCTTTTAAAGCACTCACTCTCTAGCCCAAAAGTTCCCATTTTAACACAATTCAGCATGAGGGTTTTGGCCATTTTTTACCCACAAAACTTTTCTTGCGCTAATCTTCGTATTTTCCAGTTGAACTTGTATTTTCATATGTGGCACCAGATCAAATGCTTTACTGAATTTTATGTGGGTGAGATCAACTGTGTTTTCCTTTACCAAGAAAAATCTGCTTTCTTATCAAAGAAAGAGATCAGATCTGTCTGGCATGATTGCCTTTGTTAAACCTATGTTGCGTTTTTTTTTTCTGTTTATTTCCCCCCACATCTTTTCCCTCTCCAAGGGAAAAATAACTGAAGTTTTACATCTTGCTGAGGTCAGGCTAATTAACCTCTGGTTGTCCGGACACTACTTTCCAAACCTTTGGCTTCATTTGGGATTTGTTTTTTCTTTCTCCTTGTAGTAGGGTGTCAATTCTAGATCGTTTTGTACCCCTGGAGGTGGTAGAAAAAAAACTCACTCATTTGCTTCACCACTCAACTTTACTGCTTCACGGTTTGTTTGTTGGTGGTTTCTTTTCGGGTTGTTTTTGTACTTTTCAAGAAAGATGCTACGTCATGGCTATTGATACAGGTAAAAGTCATGAATTCTGAAGTATCGCAAAGTCCTTTAAAAGAATAATAATGAGAAGCTTCTTAACTAATGCTATCTGAGTGCAGGACACTTATCCTGTCAACTAGGTTGGTAACTACCAGTGGATCATTGCAGCCCTTGGCAACACTGATCATTGACATCTAGAAGTTATGTTCCTTGTGCCGCTTCAGTGTTATTTACTGCTGTCATTCCTCTGTTTAAACAGAAGGTAAAGTGTGCTGGCTACTCTACACCTACGGATAAGGTAGTCCTTGAGAAAATACAGGCTAAGGACAGGCAAAATGAGTAAACCAATGCAATAGGAAGGTTGTGAATCCGGAGGGTCAGGATTGCGTGGGGCAGGCTGCGGTGCTCTGGGTGATTCCATGAACCCGTGCCACCAGAAAACCGAGGTCGTTAACTATGTTTCCTGAAGGTAGGAAAAAAGAATCTCTTTAAATACTTTGTTTTGTGATGTACGTAGTTCCACCCCTCACCAATGTATACAAAGTGTAGGGGTCTTTCTGAGCACGCTTCGCTTCGGCACCTAATTCTAAAGATAGAAACGTCAGCAACAACCATTAAATGGTTGGTTTTGGGGTGTTTTTGTTGTTGTTTGGGGAGGTGTATGTCAAATATATTCAATATTTTTATAAATGTTTGAAGACTATGTTTTTTTATGATTCTTCAGTATGTCTGGAGCTGAGGATTCTGTTTTACAGAGCAAGCGAACAGTTCTGACCGATGCCTTTGTGTTACTTGAAAGTGCGTGTGATGGTATCAGCCCGGATAAAGAAGGAATATTGCTAAGGTGTGATTGGGGGCCTCTTTAAAGCCACAGATAACTGTTAAACTGCTAAATGATAAAAATGACCTTGTTTCACAGTTCCAGTACTGAATTCTAAAAGTTCCAGCCAAGCTGGTTTGAATGTCCTTAAATTTTTGTTTCTAACGCAAGTAAATTTCACAGAAGTACGTGCTTGTTAAGAATCTGAACTTTTAGGTCATGGATATTTGAGCAAGATCACAGGACGGAGGCCTTAAAAGCAGAAAATCGGTCACATCCCGGCACACAGACTTCTGTGCGTGTGTAAAGTCCGAAAGCTCCCCAGGTGGGTTAGATTACAGAATTAAGATTTTGAAATACACGTTTATGGGTGACTGTCGGAAGGTAGATAGCGCAGAATTTCTGGCTGACCCTTTCATGATCGAATGTTTCAAAGCCGGTCAACGCCTTGTTTATGTGGAATATTGCAATTGTTTTGTTAAATTTTCCAGCAGTTATTTGCGCCTGCCTTTGTACATCTGAAATGAAGGGACATTACTAAGTGTTCTCCCCGTAGCATGAATATTTAATAGTTTGTGTGTTCTTTCTCTGTACTCTGTGTGTGCCTATATAATATCAACAAAATCTCTTAAAATCAAGTTTTGCAAGAGATTTTCAAAGCACGTCATGTGATTCAGTCACAGTGCAGAGTGAACTATCGTAGAATTTCACCTAAAATCCTAGAAGGAATTCGCCAAATGGTGGTATTTTACGAATAAGCGTGGATTCAGCTAATTTCCCCTAGAGATTTTATTTCAGCACGGTCCGAGTTCCCAGTACTGACAAACTGGTGTCTTCTAGGAATCAAAAAAATCTTTGGCCCTTTTTAAAAGAAGATTTTCTTTGTTTTTGCAGGGGTACAGATACTCATTCTCTTGAGCTAGGAGCTGGTCTGAGTATTCTGGGCGGATCCTGCAAAGTGCTGAGTACGTGGTTAACTTTAAGGGAGTATGTGCTTAAAATCCCCGGGACTGCTGATATTTAAAATTACGCATACGCTTAAATACTCTGACGGCCTGAGGCCAGCGGCTTCTGCATCTTCTAGGACCGAGCCCTAAGGAGACTACAGTGAAGGGCTGCAGCTGAGTTTTCCTTTCCCATTTTAAATACAAGGTTTAAAGCACGAATTCTGACAGCTGGTGAAGTAAAAAGACTTTAATTTAAACACAGGGAACGCAATCCGCAGAGGCGATACGCCTGGTTTCTTTCTGTGTCTCCCGGCATCCGAGCTCGCTCCTCGACAGCGGTAGTGCAGGGCTTGCAGTTTTCTGCTCCGTTCCTGGTTTATCCTCTTCCATCTTTTCCATCTGCTTCATTCTGTTTGGAAAATGGCAATGTAGAATGTGTTTGGTGTAACCTTAATCCTGAGCAGCATCTGGGCTCCGTTTAAAAAAAAAAAAAAGGGGAAAAAAAAAAAAAAGCATCTACTGCAGGCAAGGTTTCTGTATATGTTTCCCTGCTTTAGTAAAACAAAGTTGGGGCGGGGGGGGGGGGGGGGAGAAGGAGAATAACCAAAAATAACCATAGCAAAATAATATTTCTTTTAATTGGCGTGTTTGTTAAGATGTAGGGTTTCGTGTCATTTTCCTGCATACATGGACAAAGCGCGCTGTTTGCGCTCTTCGCCTCACCTCTGTCCCGGTGGGGTGGCGTGTCAGAGGTGAACCGCGTTTGCACCATTTTAGAAAGGGAGGGAAAAGGAAAGGGGGGGGGGGGGAATTGTCTTTAAATCTTTTAACAGCCACTCTGTTAATTACTCGCAAATATGTAAAAGTTAATGCCACCGTCAAAAAAAAAAAAAAAAGTGACAAAGCGAAATTCCTGCGTGATGCCTTATGCCATTTCCCTGTTAAACTTTTACAGGCCTTTTAGAGCTCCCCGATGGCGAGGCGATTTTCTTAAACACTTCAGAAGAAAGATGCAATCGTGGCGACCCCAGCCGTGACTACTGATGCTCCCTCCTCGCCAGCCACCCCGCCCCGATGGCCCCGGCCCGGGGCAGAGCGCAGCCGCCGGTCAGGTCGGTGAAGAATGGCGGGGGGAGGGCTCCTCCTGCCAGCCCCCGCCGGTCCTGGGCTATTTTCAGAGCTCTTGGGCACCGGTTGCCTTTGAAAATCTGGCGCTAGATGTCTCCAGCACCTGGAGATGGCGCAGATGACTCTCTAATTGCGCACCCCGCGGAGCATCTTTGTGTTCGGCCACACGTTAAAACAGCCGCTTCTGAGCCAGTTCCGATCGCTGGGGTGTGACTCCTCATTACAAAGCCCAGAATAACGCTTTTCAGCCAATTGTGCTTCCCTGGGGGGGTGTCCCCGTCCACCCCCCCCCTTCCCTTCCCATCCCATCTTTTTTTTTTTCCTTTTTTTTTTTTTTTTTTTTAGCTGTTTGATTTTCCCGAAGCCGGCGGGACCGTGCGGCATCTGCCCGGGGCTGCCCAGCTCCGCTCCCCGAGCAGCCACAGAGGTCGCTTCTGAGCAGCTCGAAAAGGGTGTTTTGGGTTTGTTTGGTTTTGGTTTTTGTTTTGTTTTGGGTTTTTTTTTTAATTTTTTTTTTCCCCCCTCGCTCTCAGTCCCTCATGGCCGGAGTGGAAAAGCACATTTCAACCCTGCACTCAGGTTTCCCACGCGGGGTCCCGTTGAGCTGATGCCACGGCCACACCGCGCTCTCCCTCGCAGAGGGCAAAGGCGCTTCTCTCCCGCCTCTGCTGGGAACCCGGGAGGTGATTAACATTTTTAATTAAGCGGGATTTTCAGGACACCGCACTAAAACCCAAAGTTGGGTGAAAAGTTCCCTCTCGTCATCAGCGGGCTCTTGCTTTCGGAAGCCACCGCCGAGTGTAGCAATAAAGAGGGGATTAAAGTTCTACTCCACCTTCCCTGAATGACTGTTTTAAGTGATTTTTGGCAGCGGTTTGAGGGTTAATTCAGACAAGTTCGTAGCGTTTGGCATTCTGGCTCTGTAGCCAGGCAAAGTGTGGTTTTGGTGTGAAGAATTAGTGGTGTGAACTGGGAGACAAACCCAATTGTTTATGTGAATATAGAACATATCGGGTATACGTATAAGCATTAAATCTGGAGGGGTGGGCTTTTTTGTTTAAGTTGTCTTCACTCTATTCCGAGATCGTGGTCATAGTGTGTGGTGTTTCAACGCATTTTGGGGGAGAAAGGGAAACGGGGTGAGGAGTACCCAAAGTTACATCTGGCCTTCAGCCCCGGCTGTCATTTCCAAGGGAAGCCGTCCCCGACCTTTAATTCTTCAGTTTAAACAGACCTAGAGCACGCCTCATCCTCCAGGCCTTTTTCCTGGTGTCTCTAGGAGGCACCCTTCATGGAGCAAAGAGGGGGGGAGGGAAGAAAACAAACCCTTGGCAAAAAAAAAGAGCGCCGAAGGATGTGAACCCCTCGGAAAATTCCACTTCCTCCCCGGCAGCGCCTGCCCTGGGCTCTCCCCACATTCCCAGGCCCTTGGCGAGGGGTTTCGGCCTCGGGCTCCCACCCCAACTTCCCAAATAAACGCTGGGCTGCAGTGAACCCCCCCCCCCCCCCCCCCCCAGCTCGCTGCTTCGGTAGCGACTCTCAGCGTGCTCGTTCTCTTTTCTCTTCCCTCCATTTTATTTCCCCGCTGTATTATTATTATTATTATTTTATTTTTTTTCTCTCTCTCCAGCAGACTCCCAACTCTCCCGCTGAACTTGTCGGGAACAAAAGGCTCCGTTCCCGATCCAGCCCGCAGTTGCCGTGAGAAACTTCCTTGCGAGCGCTGCCTCTCGCTCTGCTCTCCTCCCTCCCCGCCTCGGGAAAATGGCAGTGCTTCATGGTTAAAAAAAAAAAAAAGGAAAAAAAAGAAAAAGGGGGGGAAAAAATACCCCCCCCAAACCTTCTTTCTCAGCTCCTGCTTCTCCCGCAGCGACCCCCCCCCCCTCCCTGCCCCAGTCGTGAGGTTTGAACTCAAACTTCTCTAAAAATAACACTTTAGAAGGGCAGAATTTCACGTGAGTGTGTGGTTTTATTTTATTATTATTTTTTTTTTCTTACACTCCACTGAAAAGAGCAGCTGAGGTGGAGGGGGGGGAAGAAACACGCAGCTTTCTGCCGGTTGCAGCTCCCCGCACGGCATCGCCGCTTCCCAACTACTTGAAACACAATAATAGTTTGGCTTCAGTGGGAAAATCCAGGCCCAGAGTTGAGGGCTTTCTCTTTTCCCAGCTTTAAAAGCCTTTTTTTTTTTTTTTAATTTTTTTTTTTTAACTCTTGCGAGCGGGGTTTGCAGCCGAACGTGGTTTCTCTGCCAGCCCACCCGACGGGTCCCAAACCTGGTGGGATTCGGGAAGGAAATTAGACGGTTGGCTCCCAATCCAGTGCAGAGGTTTGTAAAAACTCCGCTCCGCGTTTTGTTTGATTTTTTTTTTTTGGCTTTTTTTTTTCCTTTTTTTTTTTTTTTTAAGTAGATTTACTCTTCCTCCTCCCGGTGCTCAGCACCAGAGCTGGGGGCTGAGGGCGGCGGGAGCCCACCCCGCACACCCGCCTGCGCAAATAAACGCGCTTTGCTCTTTCCCCGCACTTTACTCCTCTTTCCCTCCCTGAGTCGTCCCCTTTCCTGACATCTGCCCGTTTTTGCTGGAATTATTAAATTCCAGCTCCAGCCTTTTTGTTGTTGGTGTTTGTTTTCCCCTTTGGGGGGTGAGACCTGTGCTCCTGGCTCGGCCCCAAATCCGCACACGCTTGCCCCAAAACGTCCCGCTTTGGCCACGCCGGGGGTGGCGGGGACGGCGAACATGCGTGGCACCAGCCCCGTGGGGCGATGCACTAGAGGGGGGGTGTCTGCTCCCCGTCTCTTCCCAACTCAGCTTCGCCTTCCACTCCTCCTAGCGAGGGCTGCTAAAATCCTGCATTTTCATGAGTCGGGCTGAGCCCACTTTCCTCCCCAAAGATGCATCCCAAGTTTGGCGGCTCCCGGTCAGATGTGACCGCCAGGCTGAGCCGGGGGCTCCGTCCCCTCCCTGTGTGGGTGACCTTTGGTGGGAAGCAGGAGAATCCCGTGTCCTATCCACTCCTGCCTTCCAGCCCTGCTGCCGCCGCCTTCAGCCAAGGGACCCAGTTCCTTCTGCTGAAACTCCGCTTCAGCGCCGGGCTCGCTCGCTGCTGGCCCCTCTGCACTGCAGAGCGAGATTATACAATATCTTCACATTATTATCATCATTATTATTATTTTTTAAGAGGATAAATAAGCATCGTGTCGCACAATGCCCAGCACATTAGCCGCTCGCAGCCAACAAATAATTCAAATAATATTAATCTTAGCGGTTATGGAGCTGCAACGCGAGCGCTTAACCTAGATACGACAGTGGCTAAAACTGGGCCGGGCAAATGCAAAACATTTTTTACAGGAAATGTCATTTTCTTTAGCGAAACTACTCTCAGACGGGCTGAGGTACGGTCGATAACCTTTCCTCGCTCCGTACCATCTTTTGCAGCGCGCTCGGTGAATTATAATAGATGGGTCCCTTGTTCTTGGGTCCAGTCTGCCTCTCTCCGCATCCTGGGCCTTCCAGTGCAACGGGAGAGCATCCTTCTTCCCCCAGCTACGTTCATCGCTTCTCGGCTGGTTTCGTTCTAGCTTTAATCGCGCCGGTTAATACTTTATTACAGAAACTCTACCCAATTCCCGAAGCCGTAATCCAGTCCGCGTTTGTAGCAAGCGGCGAAGCTGGGGATAATGATAACTTGTGCGTGCGCGAGCGTGAGGGAGCGCGGCTGACTTTAGTCCGGTTTCCATGTCAACGATTCAGTCCATATTTGCCATCGCACAGTTGGCAGAGGCTTTTTTTTTTAAATTATTTATTTATTTAATTTTTTTTAATTTTATTTTCGGGGGGGGGGGGGGGAGAAGGGGGGGAGAGATGCTACTCCTGTTTCTCGTACTCTAATCTAGACCAGGTTTCCTCAACTGCCTTAGCGGTTGGGTTAAATGGCATGGCCACCTTCGTGAAGGAGACTTCCACTCCGGAGGAGCCAGCCTAGCGGTGGTGGCCTGCAGTGCCATGTGCGAGCGGCGAGCTGGGTCCCCAGCCTATCTGAGCCGGCGGGGGCTGAGCCTGCTGCGGCGGAAAGCGCGCTCAGCGCGTAAGGGAGATGGAAGGGGGAGAGGAGGAGTGCTGCGGTGCGACTTAGCGGGGAGCGCGGCGGGCTGAGGAAAAAAGAGCGTTGAGGCGCTGCCGCGAAAAGTCGCGTCGGGTCCCGCTGGAGCTGGAAGGATGGGTCGTTACCAGACGGGACGGGACAACCGTCGGGAGGATTTGCAGCTCTTAGGTGGAAATGTTGTTAAAAGAGCTGTACTGTCTGTCATCTGCTTCCCAAACCCCATAGTTGGGATTTCATCGAATGCCTTAGTATTTAGTAAAGTGCCAGGGCCTCATTGATGAGGCATATTCCAAAATCTGCTTCAGCTTTCACAAACATTTGGTAAAGTGAGTGTCTCCTTATCGCGTGGGCGGCTGGGGAATCCAGTCTGCTTTTCACATTACAGTCAACACCAGGTTTCATCGTCTGCCATGGCGCTCTTTGGAGAAGATTCCAAAAGCCTGACACACGTAGAGAGGTTGCGAGCGCGCAGCCTTTATCTGGATGCACCTGAGCTGCAACCTCAGCTCCGGAATTGCAGTCGTTGAACTTTTTGGTGGTGCTCGGTTGGATGGTCGGGCTCGGCTTCCTGAGGTAGACTGTAGCTTTGGAGCTGGAGAGATGGTTGCTCGAGGTGGTTCTGGGCTTAAATGGCAGAATTCTCTCTGGTTTGTTGGGTTCTTTTTAAGTTTAGCGTAAATGAAACAGCTGAAGAAGAGTATTTTGGCGCTGGGGTGCACTGTAGCCCACCACAGACGTTAGTAAAGCCCCAGGGCCTCACGTGTGAGAGCCCGGCCTGATCTCTCGAAGGAGTTTTTCCCTCTGCTTCTGTGTCTTTCCAGAAGCCAGGGTTTGAGCAAAGAACAGAGGCTCCCCTGAAGACAGCGTGTAGGCCAACTTTTTTGTTCTAGCACGTTCCACAGTTTTCAGACTCTTTTGAAGAAGAGCATCTCGCCAGTTTTGCTGCTCCGTGGTCCACGTCGATACCAGTAAAGCCACAGAGCCGCCGGTGTGAGAGTCTGGCACCGCACCGGGGCTCCAGCCTTCAACAAAGGCCTCCGAGTACTGTCACAATACCCGCGGCATCGCTTATTGCCCTCTTCTTTCTCGTAGTTTATTTATTTACAGCTGTGGAGAAGGATGGGCTGACCCATTTGCCCAGACGAAATCTGCTCCGCGTTGCAGAGTCAACTGTAAAGACCGTAAAACGGCGAAGCTGCCTTTGCCCGGGAGCCCGCGGGGCAGTTTATTACTCATTTAAATTTTACTCATTTAAAATTTTGCTATTTATTGCCCCGTCCCGCCTCCCCTCCCACTTTCCAGCTTTGGAATAAACCCCTTTGTTCTGCCGCCTGCATTCTAGATGATAAATATTTCATATTATAAGTTTTAGGATGAGCATGAGGGTCGAGTTGACAGCAGCAGACACCGAAATCTTCGGTTCATCCGTTAGCAGGCACGCGGGCGCTGGCAGTGATTCAGTCCTTCTACGCGTTGCCTCGCCTCGTGCTCCGGACTCCGGTTTCCCCACTGTCATCGGTGGTGTTAAAAATGGGATTTCTTGTGGGGTGTCGCGCTGATTGTTGGACGCGGGCCGAGCCCTGTGCTTTGTTCACCGTACGGCGGGTAATCAGGGTTACTTCTGCCCCGTTTTTTTTTGTTTTGAGGCGATGTTCTAAAATGGCAGCCTCGGACCTCAGAAGCGTCTTTTGCGCCGAAAGCGCACCGTTTTCGGCTGTTTTCTCTCTCCTTAATGTTGGTATTTACTGAAACTTCACTTTTCCAAATATTCCAGAGGACGTCCCACTACACGGGACCCGAATCTAAACCGTACCATGACTGCCATTTTTACCAGGCAACCGCGTCCTAATTTCGGAGATCATCTGAATAACTCCTCTTTCTGTATCTTCCACACTGTGCCGCAGACCCGAACCGTAGGACGTACCATCCGCGGCTACGGGACCCGCTGGCACGGGCCAGGCCGTGTGTGGGACGGAGTTCCAGGTATGTTTTTCTCCTCCCTCTTCCCGCTCTGGGGAAGGCCACGGGGACGGAGGAGGTGGGAATCTGGGTCCGAAGCGGTGGCGGAAGAGCACGGGCCTAATTCTCCGTTCACCTCTTGACAGTCGGGGAGCTTCAGCACGGCGTTTACCCGTTGCGATCGCCAGAGCATCCCGTCCCTGTCCCCGGTCCCCCGTTGCTCAACTGCGTTGCGTCTAAACACGTTCAGGTGGTTTGGGTTTTTTTTGGATCTCCCCAAGGGAATTCCCGCTCCCGTGCCCGCTGCCCTCGCCTTGGCCGGAGCGGGAACCTGATTTTGGTTGTGTTTTTTTTTTTTTTTTTTTTCTTGGATGCTCCGTGCCGTGCCGTGCCAGTCCTGGCGCGCCGCCAGCACCCTGTTCCCGGGGGGACACACACACACACACGCGACACACGCAACCCCGGCGGAGAGGAAATGACAACCGCTCCGAGTTCGCGAAGGCCAATTCAAACATGGAATTTCTAGGGACAAAGAAGAAACGCTTCGTTAATCCGCGGGCCCAAACCCCAAAACCGGTAGCCGGGACGACGTTCCTTTGCCTCCTTCCCGCTCTCCCGGCGGACTCCGGCTGCGGGACGTCGATCGGGGGGTCCCCCGGTAAGAGAGGCCGCTGCTCCCCCCCTCCCCTACACCTTTACCCGTCGATGTGTCCCCCCCCTCCTTTACCCGTCCGCCCCCCCCCCCCCCCCCGTTTCCCAGCCCCGCGCCCCGCCGATCCGCTGCGGGTTTTGCGTGCGCCGCCAGCGGCCGGGGCCGGCCCCGCTCCTCCTTTGTCACGGGGGGGGGGGTGGGGGGGGGGAGAGAAAGAGGTGGGGGGGGGAAGAGGAGGAGGAGGAGGAGGAGGAGGAGGAGGCTCCGGCTCCCGTCCGGGCCGCGCTTGCGTTCCGCTCCGGGTTTGGCAGGCGGCCGCGGCGCTGGGTAAAATGGCAGTGCTGAGCCTCGTGTCGGAGTGAGCCCCACTCGGCGGAGCAGAGTCGGGAGCTGCCGCTCGGCTCGCCCAACCCGGCCCCGCCGCCGCTGCCGCTCGGCCCGGCCCGGCTACGGGGGACGGCGCCCGCCCGCCCGCCGTGTCCCCCCCTCCCCTTCCCCCCCCCCCCCCCCCCCTTCCCTCCTACTCCCGCACCGGGAGCCCCGTCCCGGGTCCCCCCCCCCCCCCCCCCCCCTCCTCCTCCTTCCCCCCCCCTCCCTCCTCCTCCCCCTTTCTCCGCCGGCTGCAACCGAGGAGGTACAGCGGGGCCAGGCCCCGGGAAGCCCAACCCAGCGGAGCCCTCCCCGCCTCGCCAACCCTAGGCCGGGGGGGAATGAGCCCCCGCTGCCCTGAAGAGCCCGCCGCCGCCTGAGCGGGGAGCAGCAGAGCAGCGAGGCCTCACGCCGGCCGGCCAGGCAGGGAGCAGCTCGGGGGGGGGGGGGGGGGGGGGGAAGCCGGTCCGGCGGGGGGGTGGGGGGGGTGGCTGGGTGGGGAGGGGGGGGGTGGGGGGGGATCATGGCTGCTCAGGTCGCCCCCGCCGCCGCCAGCAGCCTGGGCGCCCCGGCTCCATCCGAGCTGAAGAAAGCGGAGGCGCAGCAGCGGGATTGTCCCCCGGAGGAGGCGGGGGGTGAGGCGGCGGCGGCGGAGCGCGGCGGCGGTGAGAAGCAGGCGGAGAGCGAGGGCCCCACGGGGAAGGAGCTGCAGGACGGGGCCGAGAGCAACGGAGGGGGCGCAGGGGCCGAGTCCGACCTGAAGAGCTCGAACGGGAACCCGGGCCCCAGGCCCGCCGCTGCCGCCGCCACCCTGAACAATAACCTCCCGGAGCCGCCCGGTGGCGGCGGCGGCGGCGGCAGCAGCGACGGGGTGGGGGCGCCGCAGCAGCAGCCGCCGCCGCAGCAGCCTCCCCCTTCCCACCCGGCCGCCTTGCCCCCGCCAGCCTACGGCTTCGGGCAGCCCTACGGCCGGGGAGCCCAGGCTGCTGCCGCCGCCGCCGCTGCGGCCGCCGCCGCCGCTGCCTTCCACCAACATGGCGGACAACAAAGCCCTGGCATGGCAGCGCTGCAGAGCGGGGGCCTGGAGCAGTCCTACCCGGGGCCGGCGGGAGCCCCCGCGGGGCCGCCCCCTCCCCAGAACTCGCACGGCGGCGCCGAACACGGCTTTCCCAACCACCAGTACAACTCTTACTACGCGGCCGGCGCCGGTCGCAGCGCCGGTTCCTACCCGCCTCCCCCACAGGCCTACGCCCTGAGCTCCCCCCGGGGCAGCGCGCAGGGCTCCGCTCCGCCGGCCGCCGGCGCCAAGTCCCCCGCCGCCGCCGCCTTCCAGCAGCAGCAGCAGCGCTTCGGGGTCATGGGGCCCTCGGCCGCCGGCGGCGCAGGAGGAGGAGGAGGGGGCGCCACCCCGCAGCCCACGGCCACCCCCACCCTCAACCAGCTCCTCACCTCCCCCAGCTCCGCCCGCGGCTACCAGGGGTACCCCGGGGGCGACTATAGCGGCGGGCCGCAGGACGGGGGAGCAGCCGCCGCCGCAGCAGCAGCAGCAGCCGCCGCCGCCGCCAAAGGCCCGGCCGCAGCGGAGATGGTCTCGCAGTACGGCGGGGGCAACAGCCAGGGCTGGGCCGCGGCGGCCGGCGGGGCCCCGCCGAGGAGCCACCATGCGCCCATGAGCCCCGGGAGCAGCGGCGGCGGGGGACAGACCCTCGGCAGGAGCCAGCAGGTAACGGCGGGGCCGCGTGGGGCGGGGGGGGGGGGGGGGACGACGGGGACACGGGGACGGGGCACACACGGGCCCGGGGGGACGGAGACGGGACGGAGGAGGGTGGCGGGGTGTGTGTGTAGGGGGGGAACGGGGACACGGCGCCTCTCCCGCGGGTTCCCCCCCGCCGGGCCGGCGCTGCCGGGGAGCTGCCATTGTCTGTGCCTGCTCGCTCGCTCTAAAATGGCTGCCTCGCCGCCTTCCCTTCCTCCCTCCCTCCCCAGCCTTTGTGCGAGGCGACCGGCGAAGGACCGCCGTCCCGGGCAGGGAAAAGGGCGGAGGGGGGCCGAGGGGGGGGGGCCCGCTCCGGTTGGGGGGTAGCGGGTCGGTCGCCCCCGGCGGAGGGCGGCGAGGGGCAGGGGGGAGGCCGGGCGCGGGGGGCCGGGGGCTGCGGGCGGGCCTGGGCCGCCGTGTGGCCCCGGGCAGGGCCGCCGCCATCCACCCCCCACCCCCCTCTTCTCCCGGGGGTGTGGGGATGTGTGTGGGGTTGGGGGGGGGGGGGGATGGTCCCGCACCCCTCGGCGGGGTCCGCCCGGGGCGGGGGCGGCTCGGTCGGGCCGGTGGGGGCCATTTTCCCCCCTGGGACCGGCGGGTCGGGGCCTGCGGCGGGGAGCGGGCGGGGAAGAGGCGGGCGATGGGAGCAGCGAGTGCGGATCGCTTTGGTTTGGGATTTGAATTATGGAGGTAAAATCCTTCTGTCAAAGCCAGGAGACAGTTGGTCTTAGGTTGACATCCTATCTGTGATCTGATTGGCTCCCCATCTCCTGCTCTTGGCCATTTATAATTGCCTCTGATGTAATGGTACAACAATCCTGATGAGCTCATAAACTTTTACACTCGCTTTTCTTTTTTCCTTTTTTTTTTTCCTCCCTTCTTCTTCTTTTTTTTTTTTTTTTTTTTTTTCCCCCCCCCACCCCGGACCCACTGCTCTGCTTCCCTCCTCCTCCTCCTCGGGATGTGCGTGGGTGTCCCCCTCCATCTCACAAGAGCCGATGGTGACCTTGGGGTGATGGGGTGGC
Source organism: Pluvialis apricaria (assembly GCA_017639485.1). NCBI lineage: Eukaryota > Metazoa > Chordata > Aves > Charadriiformes > Charadriidae > Pluvialis > Pluvialis apricaria. The sequence goes on along the minus strand of CM030027.1, from coordinate 4,232,525 downwards.
AGCATGGCAGACCCCCCCCCCCCCCCCATCCTCCCCGTTGAGGGTGGTGGTGTTGGTGGGGAGCGGAACCCCCAGACCAGCCCGTCCTGGTCGCATCGTGCCTGGAACAAAAGGGGAGGCGATGGCATTTTTGTTTTGTACCTTGGGTTTGTTATTTTGCTGGGTGAGGTTTTAGGCTGCCTGGAAATAGCGTCTGTGTTGTGGGAACAGTGGCGGGGGCCGTGGGGGCACAATGGGTTTGCTGTTTGTTTTGGTTATGTGACTTTCCCGTTGGGATAAATGATGTCTTTGATGGATCTGAGGATGCGTTTGTTCCTGGGTAGTTTTGGCTCTTTTCAAAACTGGGGCTGTTTGGATTCTTTATTAGATGGAGAAGGGGGGTGTGTGTGTGTGTTTCTGGGGTGTGTTACAGCCTGAAGAAGGGGTGGGGGGGAGCCCCACCCAAACAACAAAACAATCAAACCCAAACTTGTGGCTGAAGCACCTGAAAATGGTGAATTATCAATTTACGTTGAGTAGAGCTTTACTGTAGGACAGGCCTGAGCCTCTGGGCCTGTGTCTTAGGGCACATTTTGACTTACTTGGAGTAAGCGCCGCGGTGTCCCTTTCCCCCCGGTCCCCGGTAAAGGGGCTTATTGCAGACCTTCAGGTGCTGCTGGTGGCCAGGACCAACAGTGTCCCCGCTCTTCGCTTTTTGGAGGAGGGCAAACGGGAAAAACGAGCTGAGAATTCTGTTTATTGTTGTATGTGTTAAGAATTAGCTGTTCGCTGGAAATAAGGGTGGCCAGAAAACGCGCAGAGGAGAGAGCAGTGCAGCGTGTACCCATCAGACATTTTAGGTACAGGGACAAGAGGTGCTGGTATTTAATATTTGGGAACCTTGATTAAAACCGGGTTACTTTCTGCGTTTAGACACGCATCTCCGAGGCCTGTCGCGGCCTCGAGTGGGACGGACGGACTTCCCTTTTCCTTCTGTGTACTTTGCTCTAACTTCAGGCCCTGGGCCGGAGACATTTGATACGGCGCAGTGTGACGTGCAGCCTCCAGAGTTTCCCTTCTTGCTCACAACTTCTCTTGTGTCGCTCTGAAAACGGCTTAATTTTTGTTCCTTGATTACCGAAGGCGATGTCTGCTTCGGCGTCTCGAATTGCTTAATTGTCTTTTCTGTCAGATTGAAGCAGTGCTCTCTAAGAGAGCGGATCTTAATCTCTGCCGTGGTCATCAAACTGCCCGACAGTTAACTGGTAGCGAGTACGCGGTTATCCGCGGGGAAGATTTCAGCTCCTCGGGAATACGGTCGTGTGTACCTGCAATGCATTCGGACAGATGTCACAGGTGTGAGGGGGGGGTTTACTTGAAGGTACTCCTTGTATCCTGAAAAACTTCCGTTTGGATAAAATGCGTGCTAAAGCGCGGTGTCAGATGGAACTTTTCAAGCAGGTATTCTACTACAGCACATATCTGACAAAAAAGTGTACTTCTGTCAGCATTCTGGTACCAATTTGTAAAAGAAGCTTATTTTGTCTTGGAAAATGAATTCAGTTTGATTCCAAGAGCTGTTGATATCTAGTGTATTAATAATATTGGAGTAAATTGTCCCATGAACTGGAATTATTAATGAATAGTTGTTCTGAGAATTAGTTGAACTTTAGATAGTACAAATAGTGCATATAAAAAGTAAACCAACAACTCCCCCATCCTGAAAACCAAACACCCCAACACCCCCCTCCCCCCTCCAAATCCTTTTTGTGCCAAGAATTGCTGGACTCAAAATGATAATTCTTTTTCTTTTTTTTTTTTTTTTTTTTATGCTGGAGAAGGAAAAGAACAGACTTATCTAGCGTGATGAAAAAAGCTTCCACGTGTCATCTGTGCTGCCCAAAAGAAACGGTTGATTAATAATAATACTCCAGCCCTAAATTACAGTCTCCTTTCGCTGTGTGCTCTGCCAGATTCCCTAGATTGGGAGAATTTAAAGCTCTGTGTCTTTTCTTTGTCTCGTACAGTGATGAACAGAGGTGGGTACTTAGCACCTAACTTCTGAGAGACTCTGGGAGAGCGAGAGGAGAATGTAATTCATCCGACCAAACACTAGCCAGAGAAGCATCTCTTGGAGAAGATGATGTGGGAAGAGCGTGGGGTTCCTTTGCCCGGGAATCTTTGGCGTAATAAACCTGAGGTTTTGGGGATGGGAAGCAGGATGGTGCAGAAAAGAGAAGTGGCTTTAATTCTCTGCACTTTTTAGTATTTATGAGTGATGCCATAGTTTCAGCACACTGCTCGCCGAGAAAGGCAAAGTAATTTCTGGGGTGAAAGTTGTTTGGGTGGAATACTTCCCGTAACGAGATGGTCGTAGTCGCTTGCGCAGAGGTGGATGGATTCCAGCTCTCACGGATGCCGTCGCCCACTGGCTGATCCCGGGAAGGTGATGCTGTGAAGGCACATGCGCTCCGTGTCTCTCGGTGCTGCGATAGAGCAGTTTGCTTTTTTTTTTTTTTTTTTTTTTTTTTCTGATGACCTTTCTAACTGGGAAATGTGGAATAGGATCCAAGGGATCAGAACGGCTGTTTTACAGCGTGTGGAATGCGAAATCTGTGGTTTTTCTGTGGGAATGACTTGTAAGAAACCAGGCCAGGGATCTGAATTTTCAGTTTTTCCAGCTCTATCGTGTATTTGTTTCCACCCCCCTTCCCCTCAAAGAGCTTGTAGCAGCTCTTAATAATACGCTGGCTTTCCCAGTGTCTTGGGAGTTAAAGGAAACTGCTTAAGAGAAAGGACTTCCCTCCCTTTAATAGATGGGCATTTCTTGTGGTAACACGCTTTCTCTACAGCAATCGACATCCCCTGTAAGGGGGAGATGTCTTTGGATCGCATTAAACATCGACGTGTGGGATAACCTCCCCGTAGGTGCATGGACATCTCCAGACCTCCGTTGTAAGTTCAGTGAAGGCAGTTTAAATTTGTATGTTAATAAAAAATTGCTTTTGGGCCTGTTGCCATCCAATAGCTTTTTTTTTTGTTGTTGTTGTTGACTTAGATCTCAACTTTAGTAGCAAGTGAGGCATGAAAAATGTTGTTGAAAATATGTTGGTTTGGTTTTTCGTTGTGGGTGTTTTTTTGTTGTTTTTTTTTTTTAACTAAATTGGCACCAAATGGCTCTGTGTTGCCAATGAGCTGTGATATCTTGGAATCAGAAATTGAGACCTGGCTCCTGTTGGCTTGTGTCACGGGGTTTTTCCTTGCTGAGCATTGTAATGTTAGGAGCCCTCGCGTCGCTCGCGAGGTGTAGGACGCGCTTGATCTTTCCCACAAAAAGGAGAGTGGTACATCTTCTGTTCTTGGGGTAGGGTTCACCTCCAAATGAGTGATTTTAGGAAAAAATAGGAAAATCATGCTAGTTTAGTTTTGTTGTTAGGATCTAGTTAATTCTGGTGTGGCCACTGAAGGTTTGGCTGGTTTGCCTTTTTGAGTAGTCTGCACTAGTCTGAAGTAAACTAGGTAGGGGTTGCCAGATTCTCTTAACATCTCTTGTTTTCTGAAATACCCTCTTCCTGATGCTCGGTTTTGAGGGCAGCAGTGTTTCCAGGCAGGGTATGTGTAGGATACAGGATAGAAAACCTCCATTCTGACTCAGCTGGAGCTTATCTTCCTTGCCCTTATCACCACCAGTTTACTGGGAAACCTGGGACAAACCACGGGATTGTACTGTATTTTTTTTTTTTTTTCCTTGGAGAAACGGGGTTAGCAAGGCTCGTCTCCCTGCCTTTTACCAAGTATAAATGAAATGCTCTGTCAATTCTTATTTATTATCCGGGCCAGGGGAGGGTTCCTACACATGGTGTCTCTTGTGATCGTGGTGTTGGTTGCAAAACAGAAATGTGATTTCTGGCGGGTTGTATGTTTGACTTTCGGGCCTTTCTTTTTTTGGCTAGAGTACTTACTGGTTTCCTAAAACTGTCCAGTTTAATTCCTTTTACCTGCAGCAACTTCTGTTTCCTGGTGCGGCCGCTCAGTGAACGGGCAGAACCTCTTCCCTGTTCTCAAATAATATTAGAAACTGGGGTTGGGGGAAGCATAAGAATCGAATGTGCTGTTGTATGGCAGTGTCTTACTGTTCTCATAAGCTCGGTGCGTTCATAATATGTTGGGTTTTCTTTCTGTAGTCTTATTTGAGAACATTGGTCAATGAATACTACATTACAGAAGTATTACACGAGACCTGATGAAGGGTCTTACAAGAAGACTGTATTAAAAAACACAGCAGCTTTCCTTCAGAGAGAAACTGGTGTCTAAAATTAGGCTAAATAGTGCAGCTGTTCGTTTTATCTGTTACCTCATACGCAACTTTTCCACCATTTTTCTTCCTACTCTTTTCAAAGGAACACCACCGACTTGGAAATCCAGTTTTTACCCTATGAATGTGAATCTGTGATCTCGGTAATTAAAATATTAGAGGAGAAAGATGCCCTTTCCAGTTTTTACCCTGTGTATTTGAAATTCTTTGTCTAGTCAGTTTGATTTCTTTTTTGAATTGCAACTCCTGTGTGATGGATTGCTCTGGGGAAAAGCTCATCAGCATGCCATTGCCTGGTTCCTGCCAAGAATGTTGGAAACTCTCAAGTAGCAGCAGTAGCAAAGCAGAAACCGAAGGCAGGAAAGCGTAATTGGGGGGGGGGAATGAAAAAGATAAGCTTGTCAGTGTTTAGCATTACTGTTACGGCTACTTGCTTTTTTCTTCTGGAATGGTCTTTAAACCATCAGCAAGAATGCAAAAGAGTATCTCCCCTTTTGTTCTGGTGGGGAAAAAAAAATAATAAAGGAAACGTTTTTCCTGGGGGGAAAAAAATGCTTTTGAGGAGAGGTCCTGCAAAAGTTGTTCTGTTGTGTGCTGACTTCAAGAAGTTCAGCCTTTAATTTATCCGGAGGTTACGCATGTGCCGTGGTAAAACTATACTAGATGTCTGTTAGCCAAAGCCATAAATCTCCAGCTAGCAGTGAATGACAGGTGGGATTGGAGGGAAAAAAGCAGTTTTCTTTGGCACGCTGGACCAAAACTGACGTGCGTTCTGTCTGGGTTCTGCCGTCCACCTGTTCCTGGGGGACACGAGAGGAGCTGATGCCTTTTTGTTTTTCGTTGCAGTGGCTGGAAAAGCAGAGAAGTCGGTCGCCTAAAGAGAGACCGTGTGTACTTTCTGTGGGCTCGGGAAGACCACGCTGTATTTACAAATCGATCCCAGTAAAATGCCAGCTGTAAATTTAACATTATCTCTGCTGTATTGAGTGTAGGCTTGTCGTTCTTTAAGGCTGAAATTCTGAGGTTTCAGGCAGGCTTTTGTTTCTCCCTGGTACGCAGAGGAGGAAGGTGAGGTCTTAAGTTCTTCCAGTGACTGTTTTTTCAGCGGAAGCAGCCGGGATGCTGATGTGGGAACTTGCCAAGGTGAGGCACTACGGCTGGGACGGGGCGGAGAGTGGAATATGGGTCTTCTGAGTCTCATCCTGCGCTGGAAGTGTGAGAGCATCTTTCCTCCCTAGTATAGGGTTTTAGCCGAATATATTGTTAAGACTCTTCTAATGGAGCTCTGCGCTTAAAGAAGCGGCACCCGAGTCTGCCCTTGGAGGCTCGTAGAACGAAGAAGCAGGGCTGGAACAGGAGGAGCTGCTTCTCTCAGGACTGAGCTCATGTACATATTCTACCAGTTCCTGTAGTGTCTTAATCAGATGATAATGTGTATTAACATATGGATGAGGGAGGGGTTCCCATTTCTTACTCCTCTTCTGTGCACCTGCGCTCCCAGTATTATAACTCAGCAGTTCAGTCGTGCAACTTGGGGTGTTTTTGAGGTTTTTTTGGACTACGTTGAGAAGAGCGTTTCCAGGTTTGCCACGGTGTTCTTTCTGGAGTATTTCTGAGTTTAAGTGACAGCTCAGTAAGTATTTACGCAGTGTAAGCATGAGCTTTCCGTAGTGAAATGTAAAGGATGCTACATAATGATAGGTAAACTTAACAAAAGCTACTTCAGGATTTCTCAGCAAATAATTTTTTTTTGCTTTATATATTCAGAGTAAAATGATAACTGTAGCTAGAGTCTAATTTCTAATCGTGTTCTCTTTTATTTTTATGGGAGGAAAAAGGGACACAAGTGGGCAGGAGCAAATAAAGAAGGATTGCTTCATTCTGTAAATACAGTAAAGAAATTTATGTGAGGGTGAGAGGGCAGAGATAGAGAGTGTGCGTGTGTGTTAATTCCTCTGAAATTCCTGTGAAAAATCAGTTTGTGTAAAGAAGTCTGAAAAAGCTACTGTTCCATTACAGTTATTGGCATTTCGTGCGATAACCAGCATGTCATTATTTCCTTACGTTAGCTTTCGTTATTGAAACTCTTTCAAGGACAAGTTCAATTGCCGCTAACTTTTTATTTCCTTTTTCGCCCCCTTTTCTTCAACTTGAGTAACTTCTCTTCCTCCTGGATAATTAATATTATGCGCAAACTACCCCAAGAAGCTGCAAGTTAGGCATGGGGAATGGTTTGTAGAGAAGCTGTGGGGGGACCCTGATGTGGCCGGTGTCCCCTCTTCCCAGCGCAGACCCCCGTGGCTGTGGCTTTGCCCTGTGTTTTGTGGGTGCATTTGGCCGCATGGTGATCTGGGTCGGAGAACGATGAAGAACAGTCTGACGGTTCTGGTGGGGATGTGAAGGTGACGCCCTGCACGTGGCTGGGAGGAGAGAGTGTTTCAGTGGTCACCGATGTCAGACCGTGGCCTACGGTAGCCGTGACTTTTCATCCTGAGAGATTCTGCCACTCTTCTCAAAGAAAAATTCTTGAAGTTCGGAGGACTCTGGAATTTCCCCCCGGGGAGAATTACCGAGTTAAACAAGTACTTCCCCCCCCCCCCCCCCTCCTCCACTCACTTGTGAAATTTCATTCAGGTTTGACTAAGAGAAACCCTGAAAATTACCATTTCCCTTCTGATGTCAGCACTGTTCTGGCACCCTGCCTGTGAATAACAGAACAGGAATGTTTTAAAACCTGCGCTGGGGCCAGAGCCACAGCTACGCCTCCGGACGCCGTGCTGGGAGACCTGCTCTGCCCCGGCCGGGGCTGACATCTGGGCTACGCTCAGACCGGTGCGTAACGCGGCCAGCTCAGACTGTCGACAGTGGGTTTGTACTTTCCGTGCACAATTGGTGTTCAGAGCGGTCGTTTTCGGCAGTGTGAAGCATGAGGCACGGAAGAGGGAGGGTACCTGCTCTGAAAATGGCCATTCTGTTTCGGGTTGGCGGCACTGAATTTGATCATTCTGGTGAGGACAATGTGCAGTGTAGTCTTCGCTGCCTGCAGAACCTTGCTGTTGGCTCGGTGGCCTGCGTTGTCTTTGTAGGTGACTGTATTTTGCTTGTTGAACCAGAGGTCTGGGTGGGATTTGGAAAGGTCGTACAGCCTCTGTCCTGCTTCAGGGCAGGATCAGCTCTACCTGAGAAGAGGGCAGACAGCGACGAGCGCCGCAGTCTGTTCCTGCGCTTTGCTACCCTCGGTGTTAGGAAAATTACTCCCAACTCAAACCATCGTAATTGAGTATCTCTTGTTGCCCTGCTCTCTCTAGGTACGGAGAAGAGAGGCAAAAGCGTGTGGTAACCTGCTTTTAAATGTGTGGCTTTCTGCCTGTCCCCTGTTTCCTCGAGATAAACTTGTGAGTTAAATTGCAAAATGTCTCCCTTTGCTTCCAGATGACTGTGTTCGTTGGGGATGGCATTGAAGGGATCGGACTGTCCTGCTTTGCCACCTGAACTTCTCCCGGGGTCCTGGAGCTGGCCGGGCTCGCTCTCTGCCTCTCTGTATGGGATCCTTCCCCTAGGCTTGTTTGGAGTTTCGTACTTCATAACAGTCTGATGATGGATTTAAAGTCCAAATGGCAGTAGGACTATGCACCCTGTACGAGTTTAGGAGGAGAATCTGGTATTCATTAACCGTATGTAAATAATTAAACCGGTGCCAGACTAGAGGTGGTCTTCCCTGGGATGTACTCCTTGTGAAATGGTGTGAAGAAAAGTTCTTACCTCTGTGTGGAAGATGCATTGAAAGGGTGGAAGCGCTGGAATTAGTTAAAACTTGATTTATTTTAATTATTTTTTTTTCTTTAAATTAAATGTCTCTGACTTTGGAGCTAATTAAGGAAAAGGCTTCCTATTCAAGGCCGGTTTCCTGAGCGTGATCCCATGTTCCCAGAAACTGCCTTTTTGTTGAGCTGTGGCTGCATGTGTTGTGTCGGTGGTCTATGGAGTGCTGGAGTCCTGTCCTTCAGGATAGGGTAGCTGTCTGGGTGGGGGAATATTATTATTTTTTTTTAATTTGAAAAACCTAAACTTATTAGCTTACTGTTGCGTGGAAGGGGGGACAGACTTGTGCTAATCATAGCACCTTGGGTCCCTTGGAAAGGATTCAGGGCAGCTGCTGCATATAACGAGTTTGAACAGTTATTATTTTGGTTAATTGGGCAGTATTGTGATAGGAAGCATTTAAGTATCAAAGCGTCTCCTAGTCTTTCAGCTTATCGTGATATACCAGCGAGGCTAGTATGAGCAGTTCTCCGCGTCTTGGGAGCCTTTCCTCGCCTCCGCGCCCCGCAGCTGGGTGCATGCGAAATCTCCCGAGTAGGCGCTCAAAGCCCTGCATCGCTCAACATCAAGGTTAATGTTGTAACTACGAGATTGTACTTTCTCTCTGGAATTGGGGTTACACCTGGAACAGTTTTCTCTGGTTTTCCATTAAAAAAAAAAAAAATACAAAAAAAATCAGGGAGGGTGCCAGGGGGATGGGAACAGTCTTTTTCCAGTGGTGCCCAGTGACAGGACAAGAGGGACCGGGCACAAACTTGACCATGGGCAGTTCCATCTCAACCTGAGGAGGGACTTCTTCCCTGTGCGGGTGGCAGAGCAGTGGCACAGCTGTCCAGAGAGGTGGGGGAGTCTCCCACTCTGGAGCCATCCCAAACCCGCCTGGACGCCGTCCTGTGCCACTGCTGGAGGTGACCCTGCTGTGGCAGGGGGTGGGACTGGGGGAGCTCCAGAGGGCCCCTGCAGCCCTCATCAGTCTGGGATTCTGTGATTCTGTGAAATGCCGTTTCTGGCTTCCTGCAGGCAGAATGTGGCTGCCCTGGAACAGGGCACGGTGGTGGGGACGGGACTTTGAGGTGACAAGCGTGCTGATCCTGGATGAGGGTTCATAATGGCAATGGCATAAAAAGCAGGCTCATTCAGCTCGTGCTCTGGAGGAGAAGCGAAATGCCTGGCTATACTGTCTGCTTGTGGATGTGCGGAAGAGGCCCACAGACCTGTCCCAAATTGTCCTACCTGCCCGTACGTTAGAGGTGTTTCTAAAGCGCCATCTCGGGCCTTCCACTTTGGTTCCCAGGGCATGACAGCCTTGCAAAAGCTTGTTTCCACGTTAATTGTGATTGATTACCTTGCAACCTAGGACAAGATTTCCTTTGAAAAGCTATATGCTGATTCAGTGTCAGGAATTAAAATCAGATGAAGTGATTAGTGTTCTATGAAATATCCCAGAGCAATTGAGCGCTCCTCGGCTTTCAACTGTGTTTTGGCCCTTAACCCTTAACTCCTTTCTCCTTCTCTGGGGCAAGGTGCTCAATCTGTTGTCTGCACGCTCAGGCGAATAACTCATTAGACGTATTGTAGCAGGAGATCGCAGTCTAATTTGCCGCTGAGGTTCAGAGCATAGATTTACCGGCTTTAATGATGAATGCAGAGCGTGCCGAAAGTGCACTGTGTCAAGGCAACAGCGATAGTCGTACCGAACGGTGAACGCATATTAAGGTTAGCTTTAAACCTGATCACTCTGTAAATGGCAATAAACTCTTCGGAGTTGTCACTGCTGTCAAAGTACAGTCATGTCTCATCTTCCTTTTCTCATATGAGTTGTCTTACGGTTTCTTGTTATACCTGTTCTTGAAACCAGTGAAGACTTTGCAGCGTTGGCTGTTCCTCCTCCCCCCATGGCATTGGCACAGTTATGAATTTTTGTATCTTCTCACCAGCTGCCAGCACAACGCTCCTTTTAACTTGCTGAGCAACTCCCCGCGTTGTTCGTTGCGCTTTGAAAGGAAGCTGGATTTTTCTGGGTGTAGATGGAATAAAAGCGCGAGGACAGAAGTGAGTATGGAGGTTGTGCACCCAGGCTTCAAAAATCGCTGCAACCAAGGGCTGGTGGGCTTTTAATAAAAAATTACCGTTATTTTTTAAAATTATTATTATTTAAATCATTATTAAAAATTATTATTTTAAAAAATTACTATTACTTTTCAAACTTATTATCATTTTTAGGTAACGATGACCTTGTGCCGTAGTGGGGCTGGGATTTGTGTTGGGCTTGCCAAGCGTAACAAACCTGAATCATGACAGCCTTGGCTTGACGAAGGCTCCGGTAATGTGTTGGGGAGCTGCCTTGGCTGCAGCTTCGAGTTTCTTGCCTCTGTAGTTTTTTTTTGGTTTTTTTTTTCCTTTTCATCTCCCCCAACCTCCTCCTCTCTCAGCAAGGCGGGCACCACAGCGGCTCTGCGTTCTGGATGCAAATAGATCATTTGGGTGTAAATACTGGAGATTGGTTGTTGCTTGCTACAGAGTTACTGAGTGCATCCTTGGTAAATGCAGATGGTAACTTGTCATTACTGCGATTTTTAAATATTTTTGGTTCCGTGGAACTGAAGCGGAGTCTCGAAGGCTGAATTTTAAGGCTAAATTAAGAGAAGGCTCAATAAAATCCACAAAAATAGCATCTGAGTTTGTCAGCTGCTGTGATGAGAAGGGAAATAACTTTTCTTCTTCCTGTTAGCGAAACAAAGCCTTGTTACCTTGAATTGTGTTGGATCCCTCCTACAAAGTACTGCGGGGGGGTCAGGAGGGGTGGACAGGGTTGAAGGTGTACTATGTTGCTTCCGAATGAGGTGACACTGGGGCCAAACTGTGCCGCTTCTCTGTAACTGAGGTATGCTTGAGATTACTCTTGAAGTAATTAGCAGATCATTGCCCCAGGGCTCCTGGCTGGGATATGGGTGTGCCTTTGGGCAATTACTGCTGGCTGATGTGCTTTAGCCCCTTGCAGAGCAGAGGTGATGTCCTCCGCACCACCATGTCTGTTCACGTCCACCACTGAACTGTTGGGTTTGGATCCAAGGTCTGGGAGGCAAGGGTGATGGAGCACGGAGGTTTGTGCTAACTTGAGCTGAGATTGCCTGGCTCTTAGAATCACTGAACGGTTTGAGTTGGAAGGGACCTTAGAGCTCATCCAGTCCCACCCCCCTGCCCTGGGCAGGGACACCTCCCACCAGCCCAGGTTGCTCCAAGCCCCGTCCAACCCGGCCTGGAACACCTCCAGGGATGGGGCAGCCACAGCTTCTCGGGGCAACCTGGGCCAGGGGCTCACCACCCGCACAGTCAAGAATTTCTTCCTGATACCTCATCTCAATCTCCCCTCTTCCAGTTCAAAGCCATTACCCCTTGTCTTCTTCCACAGATTCATTCCAAACCTCAGATTTCTTGGATTATTTTGATCTTATACATGCTTTTAAATAGATTCAGTTATTCTGGATAAGGGAGAGCCTGTGTAATGCTGAAACGTGGCTTGGAGAAACTGCAGGCCCCGACATGCAGCTCTTATGAACGCAGGCAGCTGCTCTGGACAAGATGGAGCTCTGCATGCTGGGGTGAGGTAGCCTCTGACAGCTGGACCTCTCTCTTACGGTGAGCATGGCTGCATCCTCCTCCATCTTAGTGTTGTGTGTAGTAGGAAAGGTAGGACCACGGAGACCCATGGGGTTTTAGAGCCCTGACCTGATCTTGAGATGCTTCTCAGGTATACCCTTACCAACCTGGCGTGGAAAGAGGTCATGGGAGTTTGCCTGTCCAGTTGAGTCTGTTCAACCACCATTTGTTCTGGTGTAAAATGAGACAGATTTGCAAAGTGATGAGATACTCAAATATAGATTGAGCTTTCAGACAGACACGAGTGGGTAGAAACCTGCAATGCTGCATTTTATGGATGAAGAGCTAGCAAGAAATTGTTTTTAGAAAGCGAGGAGGCTATGCTGGAGGTGCTTTATCAGCTCTTGTGTGTGTACTGGGACCCGTCGGATTTCTGTGCAAAAAGGGCATTTAATGAGTTGATAAAACTAACTTTGTTCTGGTAAGTAAACTCTAGTGAGCCTCTCGCATTGGGTCTTCCTTCAGGCCTAAAGTTTTGGAAAACTTCCGCCGTGTTCAGTAGCAAAAGACATCTGTCCGTGAGATCAGTATTGCCTGTTTGAAAGGAAGCGGGGGTTACGGAGAATTAGCTGGATGACTGAAGTTTGCCACAGATCGCAGTTGTCAGCGTGTATTTACGGGGTTTCTGGAGCCTTTTCAGGTTTTCAATGGTGCTTAGTGCAAATATTTTGCATCTTGCTAGCGATCTGGAACAGCTGCTCTCCTACTGATCGAAATTAGATCACTTAAGTAGTGGTGACACTGAGAATAATTCTGCTCGTCTATCCTAGCCCTTCCTCCTCTTGCCTTTTTTTATGGTGTGCTCTTGGCCCGGTCCCATTTCTGTGGTACAACATGAGCTTGCTCGCTCCTTCTAGTGTGTAAGTAGGCCTGGAATGAAAATGCTGTAATGAGACACTTAACTGTCTTTTTGTTGACTTGCCTCCAGTTCATTAGAGCAGACGTAGGAGGTTGGCTAAACTTAAAGCCTGGTTTAATATTCAGGAAGGAAGTTTCTTTCCATCTTAAAAGGAACTCCACCTCGTTGCAGCTATCGCATGTTCCTTGGGATCGTCTCCCATGGAGCTGAGATGCGGCTTTCTCTACCTCTTGGTGTTGCTGAGATTTTGGGAGGAGTCAACAGTGGCACTTTGGAAATCTTGGGGCGAGTTGGCTGAATAGTGTGTTTCTAAAGTGAGTTGAAGTCTGAGCATGCGGGGATAGCTAGTTACCTAATGATTTGGCTAGGAGGAAATTACGTTTTCGTGTTTAAATATAAGTTGAAATTCTTGGGGATGTTGGAGATCACACTGCCTGTCTCAATAGCAAACGGCGTGATTTGACTCTGACTACCTGTGAAATGTCTGAAAACTTCCCTAGTCTCCAGCTGTTGCAAAAGAATCATAATCCTTTGTTAATTTTGACTGCGTTTAACTCTGTAAATAGTGTTTGTCAGAATCTCCTGCCACATTAAAATAACGATGTAGGTAGCTGTCAGCTCCTGCTTCCACTTCCAGCATCTGTTTGATCGAGGAGGAACCGATTGCCCGGCCAAGTCCTCAGGGGACGATAAGGGACGCCACGTGCCGTCCAGCCCGCTGCCGAGAGCAGAGCCAGCCGTGCCACGGGCAGGCTCAGCCTGGGCTTGGGCCGTTCCCTCCCCTGCCGCTCGGGCATGACGTTACGGTGTTTTGAAACAACATGGATGTTCAGTCACCTCATCGGTGGCAAAAAGAGAGGTGATGTGGAGCAGGAGATGAATCCTCTGGTTGCTGCCTGATTTTTTTCAGGTGGGAGGGGATCCCTCATGCTGTTTTCCGCAAGGATGGGCACTGAGCCTGCGGAGGGAGCGGTGTCCACGAGGAACCCGCCGAGGTGTTGCTTGTCCGTCTGGTGAGGGTGACGGTACTGTGTGAACCCGGCTGTGGGCAAGGTTGGGCCCGTCCTCCCACTGCTAACTTGACATAAAAACAAGAGTTTCCCCCTCTCCCAGGTCAGCCCACCTGGGTGTTTACAGTGCAAATCTTTCTTCGGCTCCTTTTATACTACAGCTTTTCACAAGTCCAGAAAAATATCCTGTTAACGTGAGCGTGCGCCCGCCATCGAGTAGATCCTGACAATTGCTGAAAACCAGTTGTGTGTCGTCTTTAGATGTGATAGTGGTAGAAATACCACGTCGAGGGTCCTGAGAAGATACCTAAATAATGTGGTGTGATAAGCAGCGTGACCGTGTGTCAGAGAGAGAGACTGACTGAAGGCAGGAACTGAAATCCAGAGCCTCGATAAGCTGGATTTGTTGAATTTGTTAAGGAGGGCTTAACGTCAGGCTGGGAAGGAAAGATGAGATCAACAAATGCACTTTGTTTAAAACACAGGTGGGCTTGGCACCTTCCTGCCCTCCATCTTTAAAAAAAAAAAAAAAAAAAAATTAAAGAAAACCCCCAGAACCCTGCTTGGTTTTGGACGGGAACGCTGCACCCCTGTGGGGTTATTTCCGGGGAGGGTTTGAGGTGGGGCTCTCATTTCACTTCCCCACCAGATCACCTTCATCTGATTGACTTCTTTCAGGAATAAAATGTTCCGTAATGATACAGCCTGTAAGCAAAACTCTGGTCAGTTTTAATCAATTTGAAGAGTATTAGTAAGAGTGGTGCTTAGGAAAGTCCTCTGAGATGTGTGGACTGGCCTCTTGCTGAGAAATGTTAATAGGGTAATTACTGAGTTGTGTTTAGCCAGGAAGATATAGTTCACAGTATAGCTGCTTGGAGAAAACTTACTCATCTTTTTTTCCACTGGTAAGATTTAGTATCCTGGATTTACAGAAAATCTCCCCAAAGGAACTGGTGTAATAAATGTATAATCAAGGAAAGGAGCAACATTTAGCAGGGGTGATTTTAAGTTTACAGGAGCTCCAAATAACTCTTGGTTAGAAACAGGTGACCGTGGTAATTTAGAAAATGTCCCATTTTTCTTTTGTGTGTAGTATTAGCTTATTCTGAGGTCTGTGTGTTAGCAGAAGATTAGAGGAATAGAAAGTGTCTTCGGTCAAACTGTGACCTACTGGAAAAAGTCAGAAGAAAAACCAGGCTCCCTCTACTTGCAGAACCGAAACTGTTGAGCAGAGGTCAGTTATCTGACCACTTTGGCAACAATAATTTAATCTGCATTGGGCGTTGATAATGAGATGATAATGATACGTCACCTCTGGGTTATGTATTAAAATTTAACTTAGATTCTAGGATTTGTGGGGGCGAGATGGGGGAGTTTTATTTTTCTCTGGCTTACATAAAAATTGATTTATCTTGCAAGTTTCCACAGGGTGAGTGTTTGTAACCCTGAAACCAGTCCTGTGCTGTGTTCAAAAAGTCAGGTGTTGGTGCCCCAAGCTTGTGGGTGTGAGGCAGAACCAACCTGGCCTGCTTCATTACTGGGGTACGCGTTCCCCCAGGTGATGGGGGCTGCCCCGGCGCGTGGGCAAGGAAAGTGAGTGATGGGTGTTGAGCAGTGCTGGCACAGGCTTGGCGTGTTGTCCCGCAGTGCCGAGGGACTGAAGGAAGTTGGTGGACTTCTCAAGTTTAAAAAAGGGAGAGGAAAAGAGAAAGAAAAAAAAAAAAAAAGAAATGAAGTGCACATTTCTATGATGATGATGTCAGTAAAACACGCTTGTTGTTTAAACTGTCCTGGTGAGACACTTGATACGCTTCAGTGTCATGTTTACTGCGGGGCTTTCTAGGTGTTTTGTCTTTTGGGGGCATCTTTGTCTACTACAGGAACAGCTTCATTTTTATTGTAACTTTAACTTCCTCTCAGCCTTTTCTCTCTCCCTTTAAGAGCAGACCACCATAGGAAGAGAGGCAACGAAGTATGACCCAGTGCGCTGGCCCTTCAGAAGGCTATAAAAGGCAGCGAGTTCAGGCTGGGATATTGACCTTAGCACAGCCAGTTGCACCTTAAATAGATCAGATGAAAGTGTTCCTCACTGGAAGATGAACTGTGTTTGCTCGCGAATGAGGATGGTTGTTAGTTTGTGCTTGTTTCTCAGCTTGAACTCTCTCTAGATGGGTTATGGAGGAATTGGAGTCGCTTGTGCGTGGAGTTTTGGGAGACAGGGACAGGCATGGAGGTGTCTGAAGTGCAAACTCGAGATGTGACAGTGACCGGCTGAAAGCAGGGTTTGCTGAAGCATCTTGTGTTGCCCGTTGGATGTCGTTGTGCCCCCCCCCCCTCACTGTTAGTTCTATTTCCTCGGTGACGCCGTGGCGTCGCCGTGGTCGGTTGGTGTCGCAAGGCAGTTAACTGTCTGCTTGGGTCAGTCTTTCGGTTGGTGCGAATCGTCGCAGTCTGGCTGGTTTTGGTGGGTTTGCAAGGCTTCGTGTCAGCTTGGGGCAATCCCTCCTGTGCAAGTCATGTTTGGTCGCAAGTACCTGATCTTTATACGCAGGGACAGTCGCACCTCGCGTAGCTTAATGCTGGTGAGTACGGGGAAAATTGGGTTTGTCTTGACCAAGGCACTGGTGCCTTGATGCGGCAGGCGGCGTAACTCCCGTAGTGCCCTTTGAACTTGAAAATAGGGCAGAGGTTTAGTCCAGGGGGAGGGCTTTGAGGTGGGAGGTCGAAGCCCTCATCCCTGGAGGCAGTGTGGATGCGGCATGTTAACGGTGTTTGGATGTTGGGACCTCCCAAGGCCTGACTCAGCCTTGGTGTCTCACAGCAGCCTGAGCTCTTGGTAGCTCCAGAGGATGTGGAATGTACTGGAAATGGCAAAGGTCAGTGCAGCCTCTCCACTTTGATTAGGGCTGCTTTTCCGAAACATTAATGCTCAGTTGATTAAAGCCTCTTGGCAGCCTTGCGATCAAGACAACATATTTTTCCTGCGTGGTTCTCCATTTGCCGTGACTGTCCTGTGGAGGTTCCCCTGCCTGCCTTGGCATGGCTGGTGTTTCTCAATGGGGTGGAAGGCACTGGAAAATGGGCAGGGAAAGCTGCTGATTTTGAACCCAGGTCTTTTTTTTTTTTGTGTGTGTGAGCCGCTGTAGATGTTACCAGCTTGTTAAGCTGATGCTGCTGTCGCTGATTTTCTGCTTCATACAGATTGTTGACTTTGACGGAAATGGCACAGAAAGGTTGGGGGAGCATGGGTGGCTTTATTCTCTTGCCTGGTTTCAATGATTAAATCCAATATGACCATGATCCCAGCTGACTAATTCTTAGGGAAAATGACTCCCCTTTCCCAGCATTGTCCATCAATAATATAATTTTTATAGCCAATCTGCTTTGTAACTTCACTGGCTGCAGAGAGTGCTTGCCCTTGCCTTTGGGTAACAAGGGGTTGGAGGCATACTCTTCTACCAAGACCTAGTTTCTTCACTTCAGTAAGATGCCATCCGGATTCAGCCTCGGGGAGGTGAGCCGTTTATTCTGTGAGCCCGTGGGACGGCGTTAACCAGCGTCGGCGCTGGTCGGCGGCATCTCGGCATCGCCACTTCCAGACCTCTGGGGTTCGGTGGTATCCCCGTCCTCCGACTGGTGTGACCATGGTAGGGGAGGCAGCTGCCGCTGAATTCGCGGGGCCCGGCTGGGTTTGTCTTTGTACCGGCGCTCAGCAGCCAAACAATAGTTTGTGCTCACGGGGCCATGTGGCGAGTCACGTGCGTGGTGCCGTTTCTGCCGGGGTCCTTGCCCATCTGTTCTCGGCTCTTTCTGGGTTATCAGGCGCGGGTCCAAGTCCTCGCAGGCAGCCAGCTCCGTGGCCAGAGATTACGAGCACTAACCTTCCTGGCAGGAGTGGTGTGGCTTTGCTTTTATGCAGATTAGCCATGTGCTTCTCACTTCAAGGCGTTTCCACAGGAAAAGACGTTTCCACAGGAAAAGACGTTTCCTGTGTTTGGTTCTCGGTGGGCGGCTCCGGCACGTTGTACCGGCCGAGGCCATGCGCGGCGAGCGGGCTCGGGAGAGGGATTACGACGTGCTGCCCCCCCTTCCCCTTCCACCTCCACTGCTACGTCACCACAACACAACCACACGCGCGCTCGTACTGTTGGTGTCATTCATTCAGTGCCAAGATTGCTTTAAAAAATTCCCTTGGCCCCAGTTCAAACAGGAGTACAGCTGGGATGTGTTAGATTTTAGGCAGTCTGCCCTCAATTTGAGATGAGTTATAAATAGCAGTGCCGACTTCCTTAACTACCACTCTCCGAGGTAAAATGCAGGTTAATTACTGTGGGAATCAATTAGGGCTTCTCTCGGTTAAACAGCCGGTAATGCTTTTTATTATTTTTTATCACAAAAAACGGACAACAAATCTGGTCAGGAAAGGATTTCAAATGCAAGGTGAGAGCTTAGGGCTTTTTTTATTATTTTTTTGGCCTTTCTGCTTTTTTGGGGGCAGCTGAGGAAACCAGTTGTGGCCAATCCCCGCGTTTGCCAATAATGGAATGATGCTGATTTGAAACTGGAGAGTTCAGTAAATGACTCTCCTTCCTTTTCTTCCTCTGGCGTAATGAAATACAAATATGTAAGTAGGTAATCGGGGAAAGTCAGAATTACATTTTTCTATACAGCTGTGGAGGGTTTGGCTCTTGCTTCCAAAGTGGGATTTGCCTCTTCCTGTTACTTGTTTTCCTGCTGGGACCATTAAGCAAGTCCCCTCCAGTTTAACCAAACTGTTCTTTCAAGAAGCCAAATTTCTCTTCTGCCGGACAAAATCTGAAAAGAATTGTTTGTGGAATCCTCTCGTCTGCTTAGAAGCTTTGGGTTTTTTTGTTTTTTCTTTCTTTTTTTAGGAAAACTCAGGCGTTGTTGAAGAATAGCTGGTTTTCCCAGTGCCGTTTCATTTTAGGGGTCTGCCATCCTTTACGTTACATGTACTGATTTGGAGAGCTTTTGAACTCGGCAATTTAAGCTCGCTTTGGGCTTGCTGTTAAAAGCTCTTAGTCTAGAAATATCCTAAATTTTCTCGAAAGCTCAGCGGTTTCTCTGGAGTGCTGGCTTACCTTTGCTGTCGTTACGCACCCTACTGAACAACTTTGCTTTTGAAAGTTTTGACTGGTGACAGGAGTACGTTTTGCCAAGATTTGGTACTTAACAGTGTTATAAAACAGCAGAGATAGCGAGATTGAAGGGAGAATAGAAGCAATTTCTATGAATGCAAGGAGGTGTAAGCAGGGGGTCTGGACTTCAGTGATCAAGGAGCAACGCTTTCTCTCAATTATGTCTCTCTGTGGCAGGGCCTTTGCTTTTGAAGTGTAATCACAGTAATCTACTCCTGTGGTTTCCTATTGAAAGGATTTCCCATGTATCAGTCCAGAGAAGAATCTCCAGCCTTTTGCAGTCGGAGTTTGGTATTTCCTTATTTATCCTGAAGTGTTCTTGCAGGCGAGCAGGCGTCGCTGCCTCTTGGCTTCCCCATCTCCCGTAACACGGGTGTACAAAGGAGCCGTGCAGCACCTCTGCTCCCCCGCAAAGTCTTCGCCACGAGCGCTTGGATCGATCTGCACTTCGCTACGTTTCAACTTGGGACTGCTCTTTTCTTGAGGCACGCGTAGCTAAATTACATACAAGGATTGAGATAGCAGATCCAAGTAGACTTCTGATGGTGGATCTTTAAGCTCAGACGTGAGTGCTTGAAGCTCTGTCAGCGAAGGAGGTGTGTGTCTCTTCTGGGGGAGATTTTGAAGGAAGAAATGATGCGTTGTAGCATTTGAGATGTACACGGCAGGCCCAGGGAGTGGGAGATAGCCCGTTGGTTTGCAGCGAGTCAGGAGCGTGTGTATATTCCTTCATTAGAGATTAATTGGCGTTTACATTTCTTCTGTTTATAGAATTTTATCTGTAAGGCTGTAATTTAGAGTGGTGCTTTTCATGTTTGTTTTTAGCATCCTCTGTGCGCTAGGGCCTTGTGGAAGAGGGGCAGTTCAAAGCAGCGCAGTTTGGGAGCTCGTCCTACGCTGAGCAATCAAGGTGACGACTTGGTCACATCCTGGAAATATGTTTGGGTTTTGTGTTTTGGGTTTTTTTACTTCTCTCTCCCTTTTTTTTTTTTTTTTTCTTCTCTTCTCTATGGCTGCATAAACAGTTCCAAATGTTTCTTGAAGTTTTTTAACAGTCGTCATGCTTCCTGTAGGAGTCATGGAAAAGTGGATCTTCACCTTGTTTCTGTCCTTCCTGAAGATACAGTTAGCTTTGTGGGTGACCACAGACAAGAAAATCTGTGCAGAGGAGGCAGCGTGTGGTGTGTGTGCGTATTTAAAAAAATAAAAATAAAAAATCGCCGAACAAGAACGTATTTGAGAAGCTGCCCTTGCTAGCAGGCTGCGAAGGCGGGGTAACGACCAGAAGGAAGCAAGTAATGAACGGAAAAGATGCTTAAGCATTTAGTCGGTCACCCCGAAGTTGCACTTCATCAGGTAGAAGAAGGGGGGCGGGGGGGGGTATTTGGGGGGTGGTGGAAGAGAGGTTTGACTTCTCAAAAGCTATGGGCTGGGAAGCACTCCTGGTGGCACTGGTTTTACATACCAAAGAAGATAATGTGGGGAGGCAAAAGATGTCAGTAATCTGGAGTGATACCCACAAGGCAAGGCAAGGCTTGGGGAAGCATTAGGGACAATCCCTTGAAAGAGGTAAACACCATTTGCATCCTTTAGCGTGTAGGAAAGCTCCACATGGGTGCTGCCATTCCCGAGGTAAGGCACTGTGGCACTGAGGATTCAGACTACAGCCATCAAAGCCCTCTTTTCCTTTTAGTTTTTTTATTTTATTTTTCTTTTTTCCTGACCCCCTGGATGGAAGCTCCTTTTCAAAGCATGGTACAAAGCCCCGTGTGGGTGCCTGGTGGGGTCCAGCCCTTCGGGAGTGCAGGGATCCAGGGCTTCTCCGGGCTTCCTCCTCTGAGGTCCTGCAGCCCCTGTCCGTGTTGCTCCTCAGCAGTCACATCTGCCATAACTTGAACATAAAACACGAAACGTAACTTTTTCAGAACTGTTTTAGTATCAGTATGGATGAAAACGGAAACATCCAGCACAACTGAGCGTGGCAGGGTGTCTAAAATTCTCTCGACACAGAGAATCGTACTACTGGTGCCATGCACGTGGTCGTGGGTGAACAGCATTTGCAGGGGTGTCCAGGGCTGAACTGGAGCGGAGGAGGGGACTTGGACCTGGTTTTTAGTTGTTTTGTGCCATACTGGTGCAAATTTGTCTAAGGGAGCCTGATTTCAGTTGGGTGGGTATTCCCCCCCCCTCGCCAAAACCAGAGTGCTTTTTCTGCCGTCTCCATTAAATTCCCTCCCGTGGCCCGGCTCCTGCTGCCCCACCAGAGTACCATTAATTCCCCGTCGCGCCCTTCCTTACTCCAGTTTGGCGTGGGCTCGGCGCTGCGTGGCTTGCCTGGCAGGCGAGACGTAGCAGACAGCTGGTCAAACAAATGTTCTCAGGGTCTGCGTGTTGGGACTTCAAGCTGTGCTGGCTGTTGGGGTAGGATTTTCTGAAGTGTAGCATACTGCACGAACTTTTTTTTTTTTTTTTTTTTTCCTAGGAGGGTGGATTCTGCAAACATAACCGAAATACTGTTCCGGTCTCCAGGATTCTTTCAGGTTTCCAGCAGGAGCTGGCTTTGTGCGATATTGGCTTGTGCAGACCTGTAGTGCCACTCCTCAAGCACCTGATCTCAGCAAGAGAGGGTGGATCTGTACAAATACCACCCTAGGGCTAGTTGCAGGAAGGAATGGTGTAATAGAGAGTCCATTGTCATGGTGATCTGGTGGAAAACATCTAATTGGGTATTAGTTAGGTCATCGGGAGATCAGTGAACAATTCTTATTCAGTCCGAGTGATGGAGGTTAAAGACTGCGCCTGGGATTCATTTAGAGGTCACTATGCCAAAACAATCCTTGCTTTAGTGTGGGAATAGTGCTGCCTAGGTAGAAAGACTGTGTTTTCAGGTTTATGGTGTTTTCAGGAACTTTGAATGACTGTTCTTACATCTTGGCTCCAGGCAGGGGTAGCAGAGATTAGGAAGTCCTAGGAAAGTTGTGTTTATTCACTCGTCTCGTCATGTTTGCTCTAAAACTTGAGGACCTGACTTTCAAGGCTGAGGTTTTGTTCATACGTCCAAAGAAATTTGATTTGGAAACCTTTATTCTACGAAAGGCGGCAGACGCAAAGCGCGTGCTAAAAAATAAAAATGCAAAAATGGACCGGCAGTCTTGAACACTGTGAATGTCAGTAGCGCTGCCCATCAATATGGATTAATTGAAATGCGTAAGTGTAAATTAACAGCCTGTAGTGTTTTGGGAGACCTTGTTATATGTGAAAGAAGCAGCGTTTCTTGTGCATATTTAAATTTTGAGCCTAAATTTACCTTGTTGTGGAATATGTGGACATTAAACTACTACCTGCTGTGGGGAAAAGCCACTTACACTGATAATTCATCTTTCTTAATGATCCTTCTCCCCCCTTCTTTCCTGTCCTCTGGCCACGGGAGATCTGTCAGCATAAAATGACAACTTCTCGTTGGGTTTGTTCTTCGTGGAACGTCTGTCGGTTTGAAAGGGCAGCAGGAATCCTGCTGTAATTCGGAGTGGAACTGTGGGGTTTAGCACCTGAGAAGAGGCAGATGAGCTTCTGCTTCTCTGCGCCAACCTGTTGAAGTTTTCTTCTGGGTTTTTTGTTTTTTTTTTTTGGGGGGAAGTTGTGAACGATTCCTGTATGTAGCTGGATGTACATCGTGTGTCGCAACTTGCTTTGCAGCCTTCCAGCCCAATGGATCAGATGGGGAAGATGAGGCCTCAGCCGTATGGAGGAAACAACCCCTACACACAACAGCAGGGACCTCAAGCGGGGCCACAGCAAGGACATGGCTATCCAGGACAGCCGTATGGGCCACAAACTCCCCAGAGATATCCCATGGGAATGCAAAGCAGGACGCAGAGTACAATGGGCAGCATCTCATATGCACAGCAGGTAGAGCACCCAAGCTTCTGTAGTCTCTGTTTACAGCAGGGGCAGGCAGGAGAGCAGCAAAGTGCTGTGTCTTCTGCAGGGACCGCCTTCAACTGGGTTGGAATCTGTTGCTTTGGTAAAATGGCGTTTCTTTAGGCTACATGTTGCACCACACCTGGATCCAGGTGTGATAGATGTACAAGGACCTGTGGAATCCTTACTTCCAAGAGAGGCAGCGGCAGAGCAGTGAATCAAACAAGGGAAAAATAGATAGCGAGGGGAGCAAGATATTCTTTCTGCTGTGTTCTGCTAAAGACACAGTTGTTCTTTACGGAAGAAATTACTTTAGGCCAGTTTTGGCTCATTACATGATCCAAGTGGCTCCTGCTGGACTGTTTGCAGGACTCAAAAGGCCGCCTTACTTTTTTTGGAGCAAGCAGCCTTTCCTTTCAATGTAACTTTCATTGAAGGGTGGTCAGATAGGGATCCTGAAAAACTTTGTTATGGTGCCTATTAAAATTTTGTTACTGCCCACAATAATGTCATACACAAGTGACTTTTGCTTTTGTCTGGGAGGTTTCCTTATATATGTAGTGGTGTTTCCAGTACATTCCCAGTTAACTGCTCTGCTCAGGTCTCTGAATTTTCTTCTTCTTGAGCATAATCTTACTTTGTGCGTGTATGTAAAGTACCTTCATAACTGATGTAACTCTACTCTTTTCTTCTGTAGATTCCTCCTTACGGACAGCAGGGCCCCAGTGCATATGGGCAGCAAAGCCAGACTCCCTATTACAACCAGCAAAGCCCTCATCCCCAACAGCAGCAGCCTCCGTATTCTCAGCAGCCTCCATCCCAGACCCCTCACTCTCAGCCTTCTTATCAGCAGCAGCAACAGCCCCAATCTCAGCCTCCACAACTTCAGACATCGCAGCCTGCCTATTCCCAGCAGCAGTCCCAGCCGCCCCATCAGCAGTCCCCGACTCCGTATCCTCAGCAGCAATCCACAGCCCAGCAACACCAACAGAGTCAGCCTCCCTACTCCCAGCAGCAGTCACAGTCGCCCTACCAGCAGCAGCAACAAACTCAGCAGACGGCTTCCGCGGCTCTTTCTCAGCAGTCATCTTCATACCCTCCATCGCAGCCGCAGCAGCAGCAGTCTGCATACTCCCAGCAACGCTTCCCCCCTCCTCAGGTAGGCTGTCTCCTGCTTTCTTTCCTTCTGTAATGATTTTATTTTTCAAGAAACTTGATCAAATCACTTTCTTTGTGCATGAAAGTCGGTTGAACTACACATCAGCAAGTTGGCTGGAATGATTACGGTAATAGATGTGCTGCCTTCTCTGTTGGGTCTAGGTCTGTATCTCTGAGAGAGAGATGTGGTGGTGGTAACAGGCTGAGCCACGCTAATACTGCAGTTTTGAAGGCTAGCGTGGAGTAAATGCTGCTGATTCGCAATACCAGTCTAAAGGATTTCGTACTGGAATGGTTTTCACGCTGTGTTCTGCGGAAGTTCTGCAGGTGGTCTCCAGAGCTACTTGGTTTAGCACAATAGCAGAGCACAGTTTGCAGAGCGACACGTAGATGGTGATGGAAGAGTTTGCTCTTAAATGTAAAGGTTGGCTTTAGGGAGGAGAAATAAAGCGGCAAACACATGGAATAGAAGATAAAATCCTGAAGCACGTTATTTATTTTTTTTTAGAAACTGTATTTATTTCCAGCAAGGCGTAATAGTATTTTAATAGTTCTGTGAAAAGCTAGCTGGGACCTTTCAGCAAAAAAGGTAATGCACCGAAGCTGGCTTTCGAAAAGTTGAAGATTTTAATTGACTTGCCTTGTTTGTGTAGTGAAGTACTTTTGAGCTATTGTAAGACGTTAGAAGAGCAAGAAGCTAAGTGGGCAGTCTCCCAGGACAGTTGTCTTCAGGATCTGTAATAAGGGAAAGCTGGAGAGTTACTGTTTTGTCATGTTTTGGACTTGTACTCCCAGCACCCTCCGTAGCAGGCGGGCAGTGTTTGTCCTCCTGCGGAGCAGTAGGCGTGCTGGCTTGAACTCTGCTGTCTTATTGCCTGTTTTGGGCAAGTATCACCGAGGGTACATAATTCTTCCACAATATGAGAATATACCAGAGTGATTCCAACAGAGCCTTTATTTTATTCCCATTTGTGGGTTTTTTGGTGTTTCTTGATGTTTCAGGAGTTATCTCAAGATTCGTTTGGGTCCCAGGCATCATCTGCTCCCTCAATGGCTTCCAGTAAAGGGCAAGAAGATATGAACTTGAATCTTCAGTCCAGACCTTCTAGCCTGCCGGTGAGTGGTGAGCTGATCTAGAAGTGAATGGGGCGAGGGCAATCAGAAGCACAGCAGGATAAATTAGCACTGGTAGTATTCCACGTGGAAATGGGAATGATGGAGGCTGCCTGTGCTTTTTACTAAGTCATTAGCTTCTGGCTTCCCACTGGAGATTAAATGTAATTTACAAAAGTAATGGATTTGAGAGTAAAGTTTAACCCTAAATACTCTGGTCTGCATGTTCTAGCTCAGATTTTTTTTATTTTTGAGCTTTTCGTTTGCAGTGTCTGAAGTACCTGACGGCTGTTAGAGCAGACCCTGACCTTCAGGGGAAGGCGTCTCATTTTTATGTTATTTTCTTGTTCCTTCAGGCCACTGTTGCAGTGGTGGTTAGCAGACAGGCAGCGCGGTTCCCTTTTTGTGTCACTGGATCCTTGTACTGCTGATTTAAGCTTCTTTGGTCAATCTGACTGAACAGTTGGTGAAAAAGACAAGTTTATTAGTACCTGGAGTGAGGAAGATCAGTCACAGATAGCTCCTTCCTTGACAGATGGAGAATTATATTTTCTTTTGCATTCTAAATCTGCTTGCTCTATGTACAGTGAACAGTTGGGTATGAGGTTAGTGCCTAGTGTTCCAGCAGGTTTTGGACCAGAATAGTTTAACTTTAGGTTAAATAACTTCCATCAAGAAAATGGAGAAGGGTTAAAAGTTTCGATTAGTTTGCACAAGTTGGTGTGTGCCTCCGGAGGGAAAGTTTTGAGCCGCTGAGTTCTGATCTTGCTGGTTACTTTCATAGTAACCAGGAGGAAGTGAGTGAGCTTTTATTTTTTTGTGTAGCCACTGGCTCAGTCAGTTTTCAGAGCTGCAGTTGGATTGGGCAGAGGAGAGAGAGCTGGGTATATAGCAAAGTTATTTTTTGCTTTCAGCAACGAGAACGGCTTTGTTGTGAGCCCCTTGAAATAATTCCTTTGGATTGTGGGTACAAATTGTCACCCAAAATACAAAGTGATTCTAGTTCTGACCACCTAACGGGAGTAGTTGTGGGTTTCTTGTTTCTTTCTGTTTAATTTTTTTTTTTTTTTTTTTTTTTTTTGCCTTTTGGACCCTGATTACAAAGATTTAATTTGTTCTGAGGCCTGGGGAAAAATCCTTTTAAATAGCATGTTTCTTTCCACTCTGCCTCTCCACAAGTTCTTCCATGTGACCCATCTTCTGGCGAAGAATGTAGGAGAAGTGAAGCCACTGAAGTAATTGAAGAAATTGCTCTAGCTCGGAACGGTGGGAAGTCCTGTTCATAGCATTGTTGATCGAGCCTTCCTGAATCCTACCAATCAGCGCCCTCTGACTCAGATTATAGGAATTAGTTGCTCTGCTTAGCAGAAGTGGCTCCTTCTCGGCACCAAGTGGGAGTTTGTTTTGTACCTTGTGGTTAAATGTATTTGGCCCCTTTCAAGTTTTCCCTTTTCCCAAGCAGTTTGAGAAAAGATATCCGTCTCTGCTGGAAGAGTGAAGGAACCTTAGAAATGAGGGAATCTGTTCCAGTTTAAAAGTTTTAAATGTCCGCCAATTTTGGATCGGGTACTTTAGAGGTTTGCTGAAGAGAAATCCGGGGTGCGAAAAATGGGTCCGGCTTTTACAGTTGGCTAGCTGGAAAGCTCGCTTCTCTTTTAAGCAGGCTTTATAGTCATCTTGGTTTCCTGACTATGTCACCAAATAATTTGCATTTAAGACGTCAAGCAGTCTTTAGCTTACCCAGCCCTGGTGTACTTTTTGGGCTTTTTCTTCCTCAATAAGCCAAAATGGAAAAAAGGAGACCCCCTGCAGAAACTCACCCTTATTTTTGTACGTGTTTCATAATTCCTTGTCTTCTTGTTAGGGTCTTGTAGGACGAGACCAGCACCCCCGTCTGTAAATTGAGAAACGCATCAGACAGCGATGCTGTGGAGTGGTTTAAAGGGAACCTCTGAGGTGTATGGAAGCCCGTTCCAGTGATCAATCTCTTGCACAAAGTTTGGCCTGGGGATGCTTAGAAACGAGAGCGCTATGTGAAAGGGTGCTATCAATTTCTTTTTATCTTCCTTACATCGCTCAGTCTGTCTGTTTTAGAAAGTTTTATCCTGCTCGGGAGGGTTCCTGGATCCCTGTTTTGCCATTATGTATGGCTTACAGAAGCATACTTAGTTTGTGGGCTTTTAATTTTTTTGTGGAGTTCTGAGCCCTTTTCCAAGCCTCAGTGGGCGCTGTGGAATAGCTCGCTGGGTATCTTGGAATCGGGGCAAATCGTGCCATGCATCATCTTTAATTAAACATAGATCAGCTCCAGCAGGAAAAGGAGGTTGCTGCTTTCTAGGTGCTTATGAAGTGTTAAATTTATGTACCCAGTGCCTTTATGAGTCTTTGGCCTCTACACGGTAATATTGTACATCAACATTAATGTTGGAATTTTGAGCAACAAAGGGGAGAATATTCCTTCGGCTGACCCTATCACCATTTTGGGATGTGGCGATCTCCTCGATGGTGACATTGTCAGGTTGTTCAACTCTTGTGAGCTCTTGCTGGCTGTGTTGGGATCTGCCTGGGGAATGTCACATGGATCGTTCTGGGTGAGGGTCTTCAAGAGATCTTACCGATAATGTTTTTTTTTGTGTCACTAACTAAACTTTTTCCTGACGATGTTCCCATATTCAGACATTTAACAGCAGAAGAGTCAAATTGCTGATTTCTCTAATGCTTTGTCTGCTCATCCGTAAGTAGCAAAATGTCTGGTCTTCCATTTGTGCTTGCGTTATAGGCCGTTCCAGCTTCAGTATTTCCCGGTTGGTTGTTCCCTTTGTGAAGATTAGACTTGCCGTATTTTGGGGGAGAACGCTGCTGCGAACTTGATCTCACTGCTGATGCCTCTTAAAGAGCAGCACATCCACGCGAGTGTCCTGGCTGGTGCTCTATTCCTGTAGCAGGCTAGGCGAACGATTTCTCTGAAGAATTTGCTGCTTCCCTGGGGAGTCTCTGTCAGGATTGCAGCTAAACTAAACTTAGATTGCTATTGTGTATGGGAGAAGTGAAGTGTACTCTTTTGTGTCTGGGTGTAACAGAGGAATAGTAATCCTCAGTATAAATCTCTTTCTCCCGGGAGATTCCCTAGTCTCTTCTCCTTAGCAAAGAATTTTTCCTGGCAAATCATAGCCAGTTTATTTGGTGTCTTTACCTTTTGAGGCTCGGATTCTGAATCTGTAGGAGTCAGATATTTCCAGCTATTAATTACCTTCTGCTTAGGCGTGGAAGATGCTGGTAGCGAGTACAGGGGAAGCAAATAGGGCGCTAGGACATCCATTTGGGTTTGGATTGCAAATCAGTTCTGCTGCAAAGTTCTCTGGAGTTTTAGGTTTGTTAGGAACAATTTCGTGGCTGATAATGAAACGTGCAACAGGTTGTTATCTTGCCCCAGTCTCTGTCTTATGGGCTGCCTTGGAGGAGTGGAGGGCAAGTTCCTGACATCTTTGAGATGGATGAGGAGCAGAGCATGGAGACAGTGGTGGCCACGCCAGGCTGCTGTACCTTCCCAGCCACGGGAGTTGATAGCTGTGGTGTTTAGGACTTCCAGGTCAGCCCCAAAAGCCATTCATCAAGCAAAACGGATTTGATTTGATTATATACTGACTACTTACGTTTCACGGGATCTTCTGGGATTTCTCCAGTGAAGCTTTGCCATCTGTGGAAACCAAAACTTTTGTGAGAGGTGGTGTTTTCAGCAGCGCTTACGATGGGAGAGGTTCTGCATGGGGTGGGACTTCTGGCTGAACCAGGAAGGAGGACAGATACTGGCAAGGTTTTGGGGGTCCTTGAAATAGCAAGGTTGCGTTTTGAGGTTTTGGTGCAGTGAATACGTAATGAAGCAAATTGGGGCAGCTTGGACAGAAGGTTCAGAATTCCCACCCCAGAATGTCCCGTCTGTTTTGGTCAGTGTACTGCGTAGCCTGAAGGAGAAACCCCATCCCTGTTCTGGGCAACTTATTTTCATCTTGATGTGGAGTGGGAATTGTTTTAATCTCTGTTGTTTTGCACATTCAGCTGTGTTTCACTTTGGTTCATCTCTGACTTTGGGTCTGAAAAGCGTCTTTGTCAATGGCAGAAAGGAATATAACTAACTGAAACCAAATTCTTGATCCACGTTTGATTTCTGAGCGTGCATTCTGGTCTCGGGTCTTTGCAGTATGGATTGAGCAAAATTAGGTTTTGTGGAGAGGGGAGAGGAATGAGGCTGCAGAGTTTTGGCTTGCGCAGAAAGAACCCTTCTGTGAATATCCTCAGCAGTTGTCGTAGGTGGGTTTTTTTTGTGTTTGATTACCTCTTCCTTTCTGAAGTCAAGTAGTTTCTGAATTTGGACACAGGAGGTTGTCACGGAAGCACCGTTTGGATTTTCCATACTTATGAAGTGGTCATTTCAGCTTGTACTGTGCAGGTGGTTGAAGTGGAATGAGGTTGAGCTCTGTCAGCTGCGTCCCCTGACCTGGAAATAATCAATGCAACAGGCTGAAACGCAGCAAAAACTGTCTCAGAGCTGCTGTGGATGGGGAGGGAAGTGCAGTCCAGGAAATGAGCGTTTTCTTAAAAATTTCTTTGAGCTCCAAATTAATCATTTTGACAATTTCTTTTGGGGGAGGGGAAAAGAACCTTTTATAGCTGAATTTGCTGGTCACTTCAGG
Organism: Pluvialis apricaria; assembly: GCA_017639485.1. NCBI lineage: Eukaryota > Metazoa > Chordata > Aves > Charadriiformes > Charadriidae > Pluvialis > Pluvialis apricaria. The sequence continues at coordinate 4,202,838 of CM030027.1, read as the reverse complement.
CTCTTTTTTTTTTTTTTTTTTCTTTTTCCATATGGGACTTCCTGCTTCTGTTTAGTTTCTCTTTGGCCTTTTGAGCTTGTCTTATTGCTTGCCTTAAGAGAGAGATTAGCGATGTATGCATTTCAAAGCAGGGCAGCTGCCCGCTGGGGTGCCTGGGCATCCCAGTGGATATGCAGATAAGCACACCAGCACCCCCAGGCTTGCCCCGCGGAGCACAATACCTGAAACACTGGTATTGGAGAGATCCGAGATCCCTGCATTCCAGTTTATGCTGATACGAAGGTTTCTATCCCAAGTTATGGTGATACGAGGAGGTGAACATGGTTTTTTGTCGTTTTTTTTTTTTTTTCTGACCAAGGCTCCTCTGCCTAAGCTTTTCTCGGTGTGTGATTGTGCCTGTCATTTCTCTGTGGTTTCTTAAGAAGGCTGTGCCTTTTTTTTTTCCCCCTTTTTTTTTAAAATGTATTTTGCTAATAGTGGAGAGCACAGAGAGCAGCTTGCAAAGCCACCCTAAACCTTCCAGCCGTTCCAAGTGACATGTTTCGTGCCTGTGACCTGCTTCTCAGGGTTGCTCCGCTAATTTGTCCATGTGGCAATTTTCTCTCCTCCCTCCCCTTCCTCCGGCTTTGAACTGAGCTAATCCGTCCCGCTGCTTTGGGAGGAAACTCCCCACCCCGCAGAGCATCGCCTGGGCCTGATCCGGGCTGCGCGGAGCCCTTCGCCGCCAGTAAGCGTCCCTTGGGAGACGACGCAGCTTCGCAGGAGCGGGCTGCGCCGCGCTCGATGCCGGGCTGGTTTCCTGTTTCTATTCTGGTCTCGAGCGGCTCAGCTCTGCTTCCTGCCCGCACGCCTCGCGCAGATTCCCCGAAACCCCCCAGCCTCTTGTTTTCTTAGGAGCGATTTCGGTAACGGACCCGACTGAAAGAGGAGGGAGCTCTGTGTGGAAGTGGAGGGCTCCAACGTGCTCGGGAGAGGACGGGCTCTGGCCGGAGTGACTAGGCGGGATGGTGTTTAATCAGGAAATTGCTGTAGGATGACCAGTTCTGGTCTTGGATGCCGAACAATAGTCTGTGCTCTGTCACACGCATCCCCTGCGCTGCTGCAGCCTGGAAATACAGAGCTGCTCCTTGCGCCATCGCTGCTGAAGCGCAACGCCTCGCCTGGTCACCCCTCCGCCTTTAAAACACCCTTCCAAGAAGTTGTAGGGCGGGGAAATCAGTTTTTTCACTTCCTTTTTGCTGCTGACTTGGTGTCATCGGAGACCCTTTAAAATGTGCGGAAGCCTCTTGTCAATCCGGCATCGCACGTACGAGCCTCATCATCCTCTTCCCTTTCCATCCAAACTCAGCCCTGCCGGAGGTCCCGCAGCGTGCTGGGGAGGGAGAGTTCGTGTTGGCGTGACCTTCGTCTGCTGCGCAGAGCGGTTGCGGGGATAAAAGGAGGTGTTTAACTTTGGCGGACAGCGCTGCAACGTGTTTTAAACGCTGCCACGCCTGAGCTTTCAGTTTACAGGAACCATTTTCCTGTTAATGTCCTCTTGGCGTGCTGGATGGACTTCTCTTGGGGACGTGCACAATCGTAAATGCCGTGGAGAGAACTGTTTCCACCTGGGGCTCCAATGCGGAGGGCATGGCAGGGGCCCAAGGCTCGGCCGCGCTGCTCGCACGGGCTCGTGCCCGCAGCCGTATGGCTACAAGGTTTGCGCTGTGATTTCAAACAAATCCTGGAAATTGGAGGAGGAGTTGTGTTTACTGGTTTTCATTAGAATTTTGAATTGGGTCTTACCCAGGAAAATAGAAACCTCTTATTTTTTTTAAAAAAAAAAAAAAAAAAAAAAGTTGGATTTCCTGAAATGACAAGGAGTGACATCTCTAGGAATTGACTGTTCTGGCACCCTGACCCCGAGGGTAGCACCGGGCGTATGTCAGCGTCTGGCCTGGGCCAGGTTTCCATGGTTATGCTACCTCTCCCCGTGCACGCTCCCCGCTCTGAGCCAGGGCGAGAGGAGAATTTCCTTGATTCTCTCCAAATGTGTCTTCAGTTTCTCCGTCCCCTCCAGACGAGCGGTACCTGCGTGTGGTGTTGCAGACGGGTTCTTGACTGGAAGTGGTTTCTCTAGAGATGCCCCCGCTGGCAGTGTTGGGGGGGTGCTCTGCCGTAGCCCCTCGTCGCTCCATCGCTGCCTCCCCACGGCTACTTTGGGACTTGGGGAAGGCGCTGCCAGTTTTCAGCTGGCTCTTTAGCAGCTTTTGCCAGCCAGAGGACCGCCAGATTCATCAGGCTTGCAAATACCTGATGCCTTAGAAATCTTGTTCTCTCCTAAAAAAAAAACAAAAAACAAAAAACACCACCACCTTCCTTTCTTCACTTTTTTAGAAATTGATTCTGTCACTTAGTTGTTTCAAAGAGGGTAATAACGGTGCTAAAAGCTGTGTTGTCTTAAAATCCAAAGTATTGGCCTGAACAGGGGCCTTTTTGATTTTTTTGAATTATTTCAGACTCCTGCCTTTGCTGCGTTTCTTTGCCCACCCGAACTCGTGTGGTTGGCATGGTGGCATAGTCACGTGCTGAGATGACTAAATGCTTTGGAGTCTAAATTGAACACATCGGAGACTGGAAAGCGCCTTCCAGAGGAAGCACTGTTGGGGAATTGGAATATCCTTACGGCTGGCAATAAGAGGGTAGCTTCCTGCCTCTTACGTGATTTAGTGTTTTTATGTGATCTGGAGTTTGTCTTCAGACTGAAGTAGAATACTTAAAACCCACTGGAAGAAAACCAAACGCTCTTTAAATAAACGGGTTGTGGTCTGTCGTCTGAGACCCGTACTAGTTTCTCACTTGCACTTTCCTTCCCTTGTGTCGGACCGGGCTTTCTGATTGATGTGATGGACTTGTAGGTCTCGCTCCCCCTGCATCCCTGACACCCTCCAAAAAATAAGTGTTGCTGAGAGCATCCTCAGATCCTTCCAGTATCTGAAGGGCGCTTTCAAGAAGGCTGGAGAGGGACTTTTGACAAGGGCATGTAGTGATAGGACGAGGGGGAACAGCTTCAAACTGAAGGAGGAGAGATTTAGATTAGATATTAGGAAGAAATTTTTCGCTCTGAGAGTGGTGAGGCACTGGAACAAGTTCCTCAGAGAAGCTGTGGCTGCCCCATCCCTGGAGGTGTTCAAGGCCGGGTTGGACGGGGCTTGGAGCACCCTGGGCTGGTGGGGGGTGTCCCTGCCCAGGGCAGGGGGGGTGTCACTGGGTGAGCTTTAAGGTCCCTTCCAACCCAAACCATTCTATGATTCTGTGCTGCTGCCGTGTTTCTGCTTGTTGTGCCTGGGGTCCTCCATGGGCTCCTCCTCCTTTCCTGCAACTCGTTCTAGGGTCAGTGATAATGTTGGAGCTGGAGGTTTCATCCTTTCGCGTGGCAACGCTGCTGCCGGGTGGCCGGGCCAACTCCCGTGTTAGCCAAAGTGGCGCTACTCTGCCAAGCAGAACTTCAGCATTTACCACTGCTGCTTGGAATACTTGACGTTGCGTCAATGTTTAGCTAAACCTGGGAGTACTTTTTAGAAGCTGAGCAGCTTTCAAAGGGTTAAATGAAAACTCTCTCTTCTGGAGAGTTTTGCTGCTGCCTTTCTCAGGGTCCTGCAGAAGAGCTGAGCACCCGGCGCTTCCCCGGGTGGGAATGCCGGCCTTCCCCGCGCTGGCTTTTCCCTTCAGCGACATCTTGTTCGGTGGATGAATCATGTTACTCCTTCTATACTTTGCGCTGCAACTACGGCTTTTGAATCTCTCCTCTCCAAAGACGGAGGATGTGAAATTTGTTAGTCTGCTCCGTGTTTGGAGGGGGAGGAAAGCCTTCCCCCCCCCCCCCCCCTTTTTTTTTTTTCTTTTCTTAATTTTATTTGGAGGGGGAAGGAGAAGGAGGGGTGGCACAGGGTGGGAGCAGTAGATGTGATTAAAGCTCCTGCCGAGTAGATCTGTGGGAGTGGAGTATCGACCTCTGAAAAATCAATGGCTGCTGCGGTAGCAGCGCTGGCTGTTCTGCAAGGTCTCCCGTTGCAGGAATGTAGTAAAGCCAGCAGCGCTTCCGTCTATCGTCCTCCCTTTTTATTTTGTACCTGCTTTCTGCCAAACAACCGGACTCACCTAGATTTACTGAGGTGGATTAGAACAGCGGCTTATTTTTGCAATCAGAGTAAAATTTCGTGTGTGACACTGAGCCCCTCCTCCCGACTGCCTCCTTTCCAAACGCTCTTTTTCCTGCAGTGCAGCTACAGCCAGCAGCTTCTACCAGTTTGTCTAAAGCCAGCCTGGAAGAATGAGCTTTTCAGCTGCTTTTTTTTGAGCAAGGAAACTGCACGAATCTCTCTTGCATGTTCTAGTCCCCATCTTAGGTTTGTAATTGTCAGCGCTGATACCTGAGAGGAGCCTAAACTCCTCGTAAGGGAAGGGAATATGGACTCCATCTATCAGAGGCTGAAGCCATGGTGGTGTTACCTTCCTGATATTTGTTTTAGTGGGCAGGTGTTTTTTCCCTTGAAGTAGTAAAAGTCTAGCACTTATTTCCTTTACCTAAGGGCTGCTCGGATGAGTAAGTGGCACATAATAGGGCTCAAATGTTTTTATGCGTGCTTAGTTTTATAACCAGGATCTTGGGTTTTTCTCCAAAAGAGCTTGCTGCAGAACCTGAGACCTGCCTAGTTTCTGGTTGCTTGCATGTGGTCCTTGCTCAGATCCAAGGTTGAGCTTCCAGGGACGTATCTGAGGGGTCCAAACCAATGATTTCATTGAATAATTAAATCCCTTTGTTCCTTCCAATTGCTGATCTTGTCCCATTTTGAAGCGGTGTATAAGCGGAAGAGGCAAGGCCGTGAATTTAACCAGCTTTCACGAAGCACAGGAGTGTACTGTGCAGCTCGTGCTAGCGTGGCAGTGATCTTCCTTCTGGGCATTCCCTGTTTCTTATGCCAGGAGAAAGTCATCTTTCCCTGTTAAACTAGATGCAAACTTTTCAGTGTTTCGGAGCGTAAGAGTAGGAGCTACGTGGCAGTGGAGGTAAGCTGTGTTTGGTCAAGGGGACACCAGCGTGTGTTGCTAGGCTTTGGTTATGTTTGATTAGTCTTTAGTCATGTTGGGTAGCTTGGGAATGTGGATGAACATGCTTCCCACACGTGTATAAACACAAAACCAATAATAGGTAAACTGGCATCTTAAAAATACGTATTTTTGGTTTCTACCCCACTCCTTCCAAAGTACAACGGGGTACAGAGCACACGGGAACAGAGTGTTAACAGGATCTTTCGCTTCACTTTAAATTCCAGAAATGTTCTAGATGTGGCAAGAGGTTTTATTGGAGAGACATTCTGCACAGATCCTTCTTCCTCCTCCTCCCCTTTGTCTCTTGTCCAGCCCATGCGTGCACCAAGAATGATGACCATCTAGAAGGTGTTTTTGGTGCTGTAGAGATGGACTCGTTATCTTCTGCACAATAACCGATGGTAGGAGAGCAGAGTGAGGCAAATGGTGGTATTCCTTGGTGAAACTTGTATATTTTTGGAATAGGACAGGACTTGGAAGTCTGCTTTGGCTTTGGAATAGTTTGCTTTCTTCTCATGGCGATGGTAGGTCTTCACATTCCCACCCAGGGTGTTCAGGGAGCCTGCAGCTGCCTACCGAACGCCCAGAGCTCCTGCTCAGGGGGTTTTGTGTTTGTGGTGGTATGTGCTGATGGATTTTGCCAGAATGTTAAAGCATTGCAGTCGAAATTGAGCTGGTGGTGATGCAGGGCTTGCAGGAGTGTGGGCCCTTTCTAGCGTGCCTCCGGTGAGCTGGACCAGCTTGGAGACTGAAAAACTCCGTTCTGACTCTGATTTGTCAGCAAGAAAAAAAACTTTGGAGACAGTAGATTATAGCGCGCTCTCGATGAAAAGTATCAACTGGATTTCTGCTGTAGCTTAAGTTGTGTTCCCCAGCTCCAACTTCTGGTTTCTGCTGGAGAAGCAATCTGGAAGAGGCATACGGTAAGCAGGAAGGCAGTGGCAGGCGGCAGAGCCCTCTCCTGACCCTTCCGTCACGTCTGGGCAAGTCTCGAGTCAGCTCTGCGAGGTGTCTCCTTGGATGTGATGTGAGTCTGGTATAAACGGAGCATGGTGAGGTCTCCAGGCCGCTTTGCGTTACGAGACAGGGTGCTTTGTGAAGCATAGGATGCAAGATTCGGTTGTCTGTACTGTAGAAGGAGGAATGAGTCTCCCTGTTTCCCCGAAAGAGCGGGGAGATCCTAGTTTGCCAGTCAGCTGTGTAATTCTTGTGATAGAGAGGATTGAGGTATTTTGGGCGTGGAAATAAAGGGGAAGGAAAGGACAAGCTTGTGATTTTTTTAAGTGTTGATAGTTCTGAATGAGTGGAAAAGAAAGTGCAGAGAAAATGAAATTGTAATAGAAAGTAAGTATTTCAATTAGTCAGAAGCAATGAAGAGGCTTTTTCCCTTTCAGAAAGAACTGGGGAATAAATTTAGCCATTGTTCTCTGGTCTTGCTTGTAAGCATCTTTATGGAAAGAACTGGCCTTACAGAATTTGTAAGCTCCACCACATGCTCGTCTCCAGCTCATAATTTCCTTGAGTGCTATCTAGCGATCTGACAGTGCCGACAACCATCGCGGCCTCACCGCGCTCCTTCCCGCTTCCCTCCCCGCTCTCCATATGCACTCAGGCTGGGGCTGGGCAAGGGCGGTCCTGGAGGAAGGCTGCAGTCCCCGGTGAGCAGATCAATTTGCTTTCTGGTCAGTCTTCCTGCTCTTCCAGATCGGTGGGATGGGCCAGAGCGGAGCCTTGAATCTCTTTTCCTCCGGGGTTTCGTTACCTTGATCTTAAGCATTTCTTGTTGTTTCATCTTTATGTTTGTTTAACAAATGAGCTCCTATCAGATAGTGAAATGGTGGTTCCTTTTTTCATATAAAAGAAACCTTGCTGTTTCCAGCATACACTAACCGGCTCCCTTGTGTTGGTCATGCCAGGACTTGCAACCCTTTCCCTGAGATAGATGAACTCCCCTGCCCTCTCCTTTGGGTACCAGATTGTGTGATTTCAGGCATGGTTTTGTTGTGGTGTGAAAAGAAGGTGTTAGCTGCTGAGTCCTTGTTTGTCAGCAGTACTGACAAACCCATGCTGGCATCGGCGAGGGCTGGGCAACCAATCGCAGCTGGAACAGTTATCGTTTCAGGGTCCCTGTGGGCTTCCGCTATCAGGTCACATCCCAAAATAACACTGGGCAGTATTTCAAGTGAAGAAACTCAGGCTTTGGGGCTGCAGCCAGCCTGGAGTGTGAGATTCTGTGTGAAATAGTTGGAATCCCTCCAGCGTTTTTTGATCTGCATGGCAGATGAGCAATAAAATGCATAAAAAAACACATTGGAAACACGTGAGGAAATTCTCCAGACCCTGACGTTTCCTTCAAGTTGGCAGAGTTACTGCTGTCGAGCCTCACCTCCTGCCTCGGCTCGACTGGCCGTGCTGGCGGGAGGAGGGAAGAGGAGAGCCCTTCTCCGGGTGCTGCCGTGTCTTCCCGGCTCTCCTCCTCGTGCTCTGTGGGATGCAAACACAACCTCACCGTCCCTCTCCTCTTGGGCTCCATCCAGAACCTGCTGACGGCAGCAGGTCTCCATTATTTCAATGAGGTTTTCTTTTTTTCTTTCTTTTTTTCGTCTTTTTTTCCTTTTTTTTTTTAACAGGCTTCTCTGCTACAGCCGTCCATTGAGAGATTGAGAGACTTCTTTTTCCCCTAGTTTGTGGTGCACTTGAGTAAATGGGGTATCAGAGCTGGAGAGCATCCTTTAGTTAAAAAACAAAACCCAAAACCCCAACACTCTGTGCTTTGATGGTCGGCGTCCTGAGAAAATAACTTGATAGGTGGAAAACAGCTCCTTACTGATTAGCCGCTTGCACTTAGGCATTCCGGTCCCCGCTTCTCTCCTTCCCCTTGCAGGAGTCTCGCTTCTGAGAAACTCAGTCCTGCTGAATAACGCACTCCGAAAATGCCGCTGTGCTGGCGGAGCGTTTCTGCGCTGGGAAAGGACTTTATTGTTGGAATTCATAAAACTTAAGGGGAGAGTCACTTCATGAGTTAATTGATTTTTATGGTCCTGTTTCGATTCATGTCCTAACATCCGAGAAAGGCTGACATGTAATTCACTTTTTAACTTAAACTGGTGATCTCGGAGGCTGATCCACAGCCTTCCAGCTAGAAGACCCGCTTTTCCTATATGGTGAGGTCTGTGATGGTATGCTAGCAATGCAGAGGGGCCCTCGCTCGCATGTCTAAAGCAACCCTGTATTAACCCGCTTAATTAAAACTGCATGTTTTTAAATGACTTGCAGTACTTTAGGTTAAGCTTTGATGCATAGGCAAGGTCGAAGACATCAGCTTTAAAGATTGTTATCTAGTTACTTAGGAGTTAATTTTCAAACAGCTTTTAACATCGCTTCATTTTCTATCTTGCAGATATTTTTGCGCAGGGCATTACCGACTCAGATCCTCTTAGTCTGCCCAGTTTCGCGTATGAATGGTGCTCCTACCGTGTAGGGAACAGTGACCTCAGGTCCTGGAGGCAAACCTTCTCTTCTGCCTCTCGGAGAAGCATGTCGCTTACACTCCTCATAACAGAAGGGAACTTTCACATCTTACCTTGCACGCTTGCTCTGTATCTGTATTTTTACGCCAGTATTTTGGCTCAGGTGTACGTTTATAATGTGGTTTTTTTTCCTTTCAGCCTAAAAATCTCTCATCTAAGTAGCTACAGGCTCTGCCCCTCTGCTCCGAAGGTTTAACTGCTCTGAAATGCTGTACTCGCAGAAGCTCGTGGTGGGGGGCATTTTAAAGCTGCAAAGGGTTTTGGCCTCCAACTTCATTTCAGTAATGACGAAAACAGTGTTTGAATGCATTTGGTGACTCAGACTAGAAGTATCTTAATGTGTTTAAGGGAAATATCAGTATTTCCATCCAGTTTTAGGTTGTGCTGAATTGGTTTCTGGACGTTCTGATCCCTTCAATGACTTCGAGGGGAATCTAGTTGTGTAGCTTATGCTGGTGGCTGAGTTAGATGCCGCGAGTCTTGGGGAGAGGAGTGTTTTGCTCCTGATTGTTTGTGTTGGTTGATGCTTTTTAATGCAAAATGTTGGAAATACTGTTGCTTTACTCCCACTTCAGGTGGTTTCTGCAGTAGGAATGTGGGGTTTGTCAAAGTTGTCTGGGGAAAAAAAACCAAGTAGCTGCATAAAAGAGCAATGCTTTTGATGTTCAGTGAAATTGCAAGAGCTCTTAGACACTATTTTTAGGCTTTTTCTGCAGTTTTCTAGCTTTCATTGAAATAAAACAAAGCTTTCTTTTTTTTTTTTTTTTTCTCCTCGGGAAAATAATACTTCAGCAGTAAGCAAATACACCTCTGAGACTGTTGCACAGGAGATGCTTCAAACAGAAGCAGTAATGGAAGGGGAGGAAGGACATGCTCTGCCCTAAGTTATCCCACCAAGTGACTGGCGTTTTCTGCTCAAATGTAGCATTTGCCAGCATTTATTAGAAGCATTTTGATCAAATTCCACTGTTAAACTAGACAAGGTTGCCCTACTGCAGCTGATAACTGAACGTGGCGTGGCCTATGCCCAGCTCTCCCCTTTGTCCTCCTGAATGTCACTGTCCATCCAACAAGTGTGAGGAGGTGGTTGGATATCTCCCGTGTTGTTTTTTATTCTTCCATAACTGCAGTTTTCCGCTTCCTAGGATGTGGTGCCGTATTGTTCTCTAGCTTAGATGATGGTGATGTGGTGGCGGAGCCTTTTCGCACATCACCTGGCAGACAGGCGTTACAGAGCGATATCACTCTCGCTTGCTTCTGACCATCGATAGGTTTGCAGTACCTTGTGTCCGAGGTCCTTCCGCGCTGTGCGGAGCTGGGAAAATGTTACCCGAACTGCTGCTAAACAAGGCATCATCCAGACAGTGTAAATGAGACCAGGGTGTTCCAAGTTATTTAACAGTTGGCTCGGCATTTCTGCGTGGTGCTTTAAATGGGGTTGGCTCTGTTCATGCTGGTCAGCTGAATTCTCTGCAGAGGCAGTTGATCTGAAATACCTTCAGGGCTCAGTCCAGAACGCTCCTGATCCCGGGTTGATCGTTTTGAAAGACTTAGGATGGGTGAAGTCCTGGTAAGCTTTGGGCTGCCGCTTGTTCACCTGCTGTGATCCTTTGAGTCTCTGGCAGAGATTTTATCTAACCGCTGGAACGGTTATAACTTCCCAGCTTTCTGTTCAAATGTGCCACCGCTTACTCTGTCTCAGACTGTTACTTACTCATTTACTCCAGGCCAAGCCTGAGTAGCTGATGCACCTTATTATCAAACAACGAGCACAGCTGTGCGTGTTGAATCTGTACATCATCATCTTCTTGGAAGTATCCCCATTTCTCAGACTTGCCAGCTGATTTTTTTTGGTGCTGTTGCTTTGCTGTTGTCTCTGTGGCAATTGGCAGTTCCAACTTTCTTAGGCTTTTTGTGCTTTTCTTCTTCAAGGTGCCTATGTGCAGTAGCAAGGGTATTTTCTAGCCTCGCCTTCAGGAAAAGCTGAACTTTATAGGCTGATACTGTAACTGCTAATTTTTGCTATCTTTGAAGAAAAGGAAGTGGGAACCCTGAAGACTATTTTATGGTTTTCTTTTAAATCTCTGTTTATCTGTTTTTATCCATCTCAAGTGAGTAGTTTCCCAGCTCATATGAGGTTTATGAATTAATTATGGTGAGGCAGGAGTTTTCTGTCTTTCAGAAGCTGAGCCACGTTTCTCTTCCAAGCCATAATCGCATGGACTGTTTCCTCTATTTGCAGTTTTACGTGTATTGTTGATGCATTCTTTAATTTCTCATCTCTAAACTGAATTAAAAGAAGCAAGTCGGAGAGTGAGCCAGTTGTTTGGACCATCAGCAAGCACTCGGCAAAGCAGCCAGGGAACTCCTGGGTTCAGAGACGGGCAGCAGGCTAAGACAAATTTGGCAGATACCTCCGTCTGCAGCAGCCTTCGTTACTGACGATAACACGAACCGAGTTCATTGATTTCTATTTGTAGCATGCCTAAGGGAGAAATGCACTCTTTCTTAGTGGTATGTGAGAGAACAGTCCTGTGTCTCTTTATTTTTGCCTGATCCGTTTCTCTGTGTGTTGCAGGACCTGTCTGGTTCAATAGATGATCTACCCATGGGTACAGAAGGAGCCCTGAGTCCTGGAGTAAGCACATCAGGGATTTCCAGCAGTCAAGGAGAGCAGAGTAACCCAGCTCAGTCTCCTTTCTCTCCACATACCTCTCCTCACCTGCCAGGCATCAGAGGACCCTCCCCATCCCCAGTTGGATCTCCAGCTAGTGTTGCTCAGTCCCGCTCTGGTCCGCTTTCACCTGCTGCAGTACCAGGTAACGCTGCTTGGCACGGGTGGCTCTTTCGGTGGGGCTGCCTCGGGCGGCTGGAGAGTGAATTAAAACGGCCAGCGAGGAGGAATTGGCCAGTGTCAGCCCTGTGTGGTTATTGAGGTCGTGCAATCTCGTTTGTTTGCTTTAACATGTCTGTAACTTGTAAAGGGTGCAGTGAGATGGGTGGGATGGCTGGTAAACCAGCAGTGTCATTTTGCTGGGTTAATGTGACCGATCTTGCCCTTTGTTTTCTTCGCTGTGGCTAACATACCCTTCTCCTGAAGTTGTTTGTAGTTCTGGTGTTTAATACTTTTGCATCCTGGGTTTTGTGGTGTGTGATTTTTGTCATTAACCACTTTCTTTTTTGTGGTGTAGGCAATCAGATGCCACCCCGACCGCCCAGTGGCCAGTCGGACAGTATCATGCATCCTTCCATGAACCAGTCAAGCATAGCGCAAGATCGAGGTGTGTGACATGAGTTAAAAGATTTAATTGTATGGATCTGTTTGTAAAGCTAAATGTGTAACTGAAATTACCTGGCCTGATGACATGGATTCTATGCTGAGATGGCACTTAGAAGCTGCCCCAGGTTTATAAGCTGCAAGCGTTTATGCACCTTGCAGTAAATTCAGCTGTTGCTGGGTATTTGGGCTCTTAATGTGCCATCCCAGCTAGTAGTTTGGCTTGTAAGATGTTTTCTCCGGCTTTTGACACGCTTTTCTGTGAATGTTGCTTGTCCAAGGTCTGTGACCTTAAGCTTCAAAATGAGAGGTGCTCACGACAATCTTGCATGCCTTTTCCCCCTAAGAGAGTAAGGTTAATGTGGGGGAAAATGCGTGTAAAATTTAGCTCTCATGGCTAAAGGTATATAGTTGTCACCCTGAGAAAACAAACAAGCAAACAAACAACCAACAAGAAGCCCGTAGGATTTGCAGAGTCGTATTGTCTACCCAGTGATACTAAGTTGTTTTTGGTTTGGTTTTTTTTTTTTTCTGGTTAAAACAGGAAATTAGATGTGTTATTGTAGCAGATAACACTGGCTCCTTAATAGCAACCACTGTAAAATCTGTCTAGGCTGTTGCTGAAAGGATTTTGTTAGTGGGTCCTGGGTGCTGCTGTTAACTTAAAAACACGTATGTCCAGTGGCACCTCTGGGTCCTTTGCGCTAATAACTCTCTGCTCCACTCGCTGGGTGACCAGGTTACATGCAGAGGAATCCTCAGATGCCCCAGTACAGCTCACCCCAGCCCGGCTCAGCCTTATCTCCCCGTCAGTCTTCTGGAGGACAGATGCACGCTGGAATGGGGCCATACCAGCAGAACTCCATGGGAAGCTACGGACCGCAGGGTGGGCAGTACGGACCTCAAGGTGGGAACTGAGCTCAGCAAATACAAAAGGCCTCTCTCTATTGTGACATCTTGTCTTTTGAGAAACTGTTTTTGTTTGTCCCCTCTTAATGTGTGGCTAATACAAAACAGCGTGCTCCTTACGAGCTGGAAGGAACTGTGCTCTATTTGTGTTGAGATTGATGAAGTATGTTGCTTTCAGGGCTAGTTGTACTTCTAAATGCAGGATCCTTCTTTCTCATTTAAAAAGATGTAGGTTGTGCATCCAGTATGATAGAGAAGAAGGGCCAGCTCTCTTTGGAGAGGAAGAACATTGAGTCTTGTATGTTTTGGAAAGGGTTAAGTGAGTTTTTTTACATCCTGTCCTGGACCGTTTACCTCACTCTGCTCGGTTGAGGTTTGGGCGAGTTTCAGGCAGCTTTTGAATCGATGTTGTTACTTGGCTATGTCAAAACACATTTTATGTGGCTTATATCCAAGTACTTTGACTTTTTGTTGAGGTGTTAACACTCCCCCTCATCTCTGTTAGTGATCTTTAAATATTTGCTGATAGAAGATTTTTATGGTGATTCATAAACTAGCTAGTTGAATGATGTTGTCTTCCCCTCTTTTTATCTTCTTAGGAGGTTATCCCAGGCAGCCAAACTACAACGCTATGTCCAATGCCAACTACCCCAGTCCAGGAATGGGAGGAAGCATGAATCCCATGGGAGCGGGGAGCCAGATGCACGGGCAGACTGGTGTGCCACCATACAGTGGGCTTCCTCCGGGGAGGATGAGCCATGCAGCCATGGGCAACAGACCTTATGGACCGAACATGGCGAATATGCCGCCTCAGGTGGGGACAGGGATGTGCCCCCCACCAGGTGGCATGAATCGCAAAGCACAAGAAGCGGCCGCTGCCGCCATGCATGCTGCTGCCAACTCCATCCAGACCAGGTAAGGAATGAAATTTCCCCTGGTGTCGGTTCAAAGTCCCTTCCCTGTGTCAGACAGAGGTTTTGGAGCTGTGGATGGAATAACCCAAATTTGGAGTAATACTGAACATACACTTCCTCAAAGGTTTGCCCCTTTTTGGAGGCTTTTTCATCAATTTTAAGTGTTAAAAAAGGAAGAGCGTGAAGCTTGGACGAGCGGTGTGTTGGAATACGTCATTAATGACACGCTTAGGGAATTTTTCATGTTCATAGGTGAAATCAATTTCACTCTGAGATCCCTTGAGCTGGTTTTGCTTTCTGGTCGTCTTTGTTACGTGAGTGACATAAAAGACGCTGCATGTGTGGTAAAGCCCGTAAATCTAGCAGACGGCCATGCAGCTGCGTTTGTCTGAACTGAGGCATTGCTTGTCCAGTGTAACGAACTTCTTCCTTTTAGGGCCTTGATGAGCAGCTGTGGGAAAGGGAGCTGGAATTTGACACTGAACTTTGCAACTATTTTCTTGGGTTGTTTTTTTGTTTGTTTGTTTTACTGCACATTTCAGAGTAGGTGTATGTGGCCTACCGGAATGCCTTGCAAGCCGTGAACTTGCTTATAAATTGGGTTCCCCCAGTAAAGCTCTTAGATAGATTTCTTGTCCGATTGGACATTGTGCTCTTTATCCTAATTTAAGGGCTGCTTCTGCAATCTAATCTCTGATGTCACCTATGACTGCCAAGACGTCAAACGCCAATAAAGGCATCAAAGCCTGTCCCTTTGAGTAATAAGTTTGAGTGACAGTTATGTATGAGGTTTTCTGATACATGTAAAATAACGTAGCTTGTAGGGGCAACAAAAAAGAAAGAAAGAAAAATAGTTAAATGTGGCTGGAGCACTACACTGTCCATCTATACAAATAACGCATGCTCACATAAATGCACCAGGCTGCGGTATTCGCAGATCTGTTCTTCCCTGTAAAGGTGACTTAACAACTGAAACGAAGTTCAATTTGGGGATGTAATAGGAAAAGATTAAGGGGGAGAAATGTTGAGAACTGAAGTCCCTCTTTCAAAATGGTTTACATCCCCTTTTCTTTTGAGAATGAGACGTAGGCTCTAGGGTAGCTACGCTTTAAAAGAGCACCTGATCTTTGGTCTTTTGCTGGAAAAGTGAGCTGGAGAAAGTCACTTTGCTTCCTTTGTAGAAGGTTTCTTTTAGCATGCCTGCTTCCTTAGAAGACAAGATCTCTATGCTTAGTGTTTGGAGTAAGCGTCTGTTTCTTCCTTGCCTTCTCTAGGCCTCCTGGTTATCCCAACATGAACCAAGGGGGAATGATGGGCACTGGACCTCCTTACGGACAGGGAATTAACAGTATGGCTGGCATGATAAACCCCCAGGGCCCCCCCTACCCCATGGGTGGGAACATGGCTAACAACTCTGCAGGTAAGCCAGTGCTGACTGCCAGACGTGTCATTGATTTCATTGTACTGGCTTGAAAATCGGTGTTAAAAGTTTCTTTTAACTTCCTAGGGATGGCAGCGAGCCCTGAAATGATGGGTCTTGGGGATGTCAAATTAACGCCTGCAACTAAAATGAACAATAAGGCAGATGGGACGCCAAAAGCAGAATCCAAGTCAAAGGTAAAATGGTTTGGGTTTTGTTTTTAATGACTCCCATCCTCTTCAGCATCCAGCAAAATTAAACCATTGCATGTTAACTTGGTTTGAACAGTATCTCTATCTAGTAGGGAGAGTGGTTTCTGAGAGAAACCTGATTTGTCCTCCTTACCCTGTACAGACTTCTCATTAGCATGGTTGTCCTTGTAGTATGTGATCTGACTGCTACGTGTGACCATGGTTCTAACTCATGTAGTGAGTGAGAGTGATACCCTCTTTTGGGATGTGTTGTGTTTTGGAGCGTAGTTAAAGAAATAAGTGTTTTGAAACGTGTATATGTATGTTTTAGAGTAGGCTCTGGCTATATTTGCAGTAAACCACTAAATACCCACATGTATTAGTAAGGGTACTCTGGAGGAGCCTGAACTCTGCTATCCCCTACAGAGACCCAGTAGCTCTCAGGAAGGCCGGGAAAGGGACTTTCCTATTGGAATTAACGTGTCCTCCCCTGTTTATGACTCAGGAGTTCAAGCCTCTATCTAGAATTTCTAACAGAGGCCTGGCACGCCTTACTTATATGTTCTCGTTTCAATTGTGGGCTAGTCTCCCCTTGATTAACTGGGGAGAAGGTACCTGACCAGATGCACCTTTTGGGTCAGCTTTATCCCAGTCCCCAGATGCCATGAATAGCTAATGAGACTGTTGCTTGAATCAGAAGTGTAAAGGTAAAGACCGCGTAGTTGAAGTGCTCAGTGCAAGGAGATTCGACATGAATTATGCTTGATGTGTCCAGCCCTGGCTGTGCTTGAACTGTGCCGGTGGTCCCAAGAGGTTCTTCAGGATTTGCCAGGAAAACTCAGCCAATTGAGAGTTTTACTTCTGGGCTTCATAAGCTGTTCAGGAACGAAGGGGAGCATTTCCTAGTCCTTTGGGAGAAATCAATTTCACTTGCAAAACAATTTAGTATTGGGAATTATCACCTGCCACAGTGAAACTGCCAAAAGAAGCGCAAACAAACCTGAGTTTGTTTCTGGTGTAGGCTTGGAGCCCCTCAGTTATCACCTCTCAGCTGGGAGGTGGTACTCTAAAGCGTTATAGTTGTTTCACAAACAAACCTCTTACTAATCCTGTATTAAAGCCAGAAGAGGGAGGCAAACAAGTTCTTCAGGGAGTATTTTTCTTTGCATTACTGCTACCGGTTTCAAAAGAACCACCAAAAAAGCAGTTTCTGAGCCTGTAGTCTCCTCTTTTGGTACCTGGAGGAAAATACACGCTCTGCCAGTTTGATACCTGTACCACCAGCAGTCTGCAAGAAGATTCAGAAGATCTCTCGTTTCTCCTCATGTGTTCTGGCATCTGCCTTTCTATTTCTGACAAACAAGGACTTGAATGCTCTTGGGCTAGGAGATCCCAGAAGCGACAAATAAGGGTTGTTCTGTCCTCCTGGTCTGTGCAGTTCAAGGATTATCTCATGTGCTAATGAGAACACTCAGTCTTGGGTGTAGGGGTTCCTCTAGAACCTCATCAGATTTGAAGTTCTCTTCTATTTTGGAAGTTCATTTTTAAATAAGCATTTGGAATGCCAAAACCATTTCTGCCTTTACTCCGAGTGTGTGTGGTCCAGGTGGAGAGAGACAAAATAACACGCTCATGCACTATGTCAAAAGACTTGGGGGAAGCAAGGCAAGGTGCAGGACCACAGCTTTTACCTCTAAATAGACACTCAGACAATTCAGTGAATCAGATGTGTAGGAGCTAGGGTGGGGTACTCATACTTCATAGCTGTAAACTCGCATCCCAAATTTCCTGTGATACCTTTCCCTATTAGTCTTCCTGGATCCTGATGTGCCAGCGATAGTGAACCCGTGTGGGAGCTTACGTCCCACCTGGGTAGCAGGAGATTTCTGCGCTTCTGTCAGTGAATAGGCAAGGGAAGGGAGATGGTCTTTGTGGGGGACCCTGCACACAAATTGCTCAGACAGGTGCCTCTAATCCTTATTTTTCTTTGAGGCGTGTTTATTTTTATTCCTTTGCCGTGTTTAGAGTCAGTTTAACCTGACATCTAGCACTTGGGTAAGAGAAGAGACTAGCCAGAGGGCAGCACTCACCCTGGCAGAGGGCAGTAGCCATGGGGAATCTCATTTGCAGTTGAATTAGATGTTTTCTTGTATATTTAGCAAACGAGCCCACAAAGGAAGTCTCGGAGAGATGGCTGTCTGCAAAGTCTCCGTGAGGTTGGTTTGGTTTCTGTAGCGTTCCTGAAACCTTTCACTTTTTAAAACACGTATTGTGTGAATTCCCTGAGTAGCGGCTGGTTTTGTGATACCTTTGTCGAATAGTACTTGCCTGACATTGATCTGAGCCAAGTGTAGGTCTAATATAAAGCTGTTCTCAATATAACAGCAGAACTCAACTCTTATCTGACCGCTTCGAGACCATCTTGAATGTGAACTAGCTGCTTTTGTGCTGCTCAGTCCTGATAGCTGTTTCCCTCTTCTAGAAGTCCAGTTCCTCTACTACAACCAACGAGAAGATCACCAAACTCTATGAGCTGGGTGGTGAGCCTGAGAGGAAGATCTGGGTAGATCGTTACCTGGCCTTTACTGAAGAGAAGGCCATGGGCATGACAAATCTCCCAGCGGTAGGCAGGAAACCCTTGGACCTTTACCGGCTCTACATCTCAGTGAAGGAGATTGGAGGATTGACTCAGGTGAGTGTCCAGCAGCCAGCGTGGTGGCTGGGTGTTCGTATTTGGAGCTGCCCCACTCTCTGGTGGCCACAAGCCAATGGGCAACACAATTCAGAGTTAGCTTTGCAGCTAGGGGTAAGCCATGACTTTCCATTTAGCTGTTTTTCTTTTATGTTTCTTTTTTTTTTTAAATAATGCTTATAAAACCCAGTGTCCTTTAGGTGAGCCAAATGTCTGCTCTCCCCTTGTCTGGTTGAGAACAGTCTGTGGTGAGATTCAGTTCCAGTGTTTCCCCCCTACCCCTGCGTTGTCCGGTGCAGAGATTGGTGACACTGTCTTTGTCTTTGCATCTGGCTGTCAGCTGACCTCATGGCTAATTTAATTTGCAATCTGTCCCTGTTTGAAATGTTTTCTGTAGGTGAGGAAGAGAGTATACTAGTTTGGGGGTTTGACACAACTGTATCTGCTCTGTTTAGCCCTTACTGCATCCTTTGTTTTAGCTGGGAAGTGTTGATTTCTCCCCAGAAAACTTCTTACAGGAGAAGTAGCTGGGATTTTGAGTTTAGAGCCTCTTGTTTGGTTGTGCAGGTCAACAAAAACAAGAAATGGCGCGAGTTAGCCACAAATCTCAATGTGGGCACGTCCAGCAGTGCAGCTAGTTCTTTGAAGAAGCAGTACATCCAGTGTCTGTATGCCTTTGAGTGCAAGATTGAGCGAGGTGAAGACCCCCCTCCAGATATCTTTGCAGCTGCCGATTCAAAGAAGTCTCAGACTAAGATACAGCCTCCATCTCCAGGTGAGTTTAGACACTGGTTTAAGGTGCGCAATGAGTGTTTGAACCAGAGGGTCTCTGGCACGGTACGCTCCACTTCACGTGCTGTGGGACAGACCGGTTCCAAACTTCCACAAAGCCCCCATGTCTGTTTCTAATTAGATCTTCTCTGCTTGTGTAGATTAAATACTTTTGTAATGTGGGAGTGAATGATACTGGGAATAAGTCAAGCCTCTTGGGACAGTTCAGTTTTTGTGTGTCCCACCCCTGTACTAAGTTTAAGAGAAAGGAAAACATAAAAAGATATACATAGGTGTAGACACGCACCTCTGTACTTGCCAGTATGTCGCTGCTTGGTGAGAATCTGGTGGAGAGAGAAGTCTGGAGTGATCCCTTCAAGGTGATCTCTGCATGTTCTAACAGCAGCCCTCGTTGTTACTGCTTAGCTTTGGGAACTTGCTAGGAACGATGTGCTTGTTTTGACTGTGCAAGTGCTGCCTTCTGGGAGTAAATGCTTCACGTGGGTGGGCACTCGTCTTCCTCCCGAATTTACTTCTTTCTGTCTTCAGCAGAAGACAGTGAGGACTTTCTGAGGCTTTGTGCCCAGAGAGCTTCATAAGCCTATTACAAGTTGGATGCTCTAAAATTCAGGCCCTTTCAAATGAACTTCTACTGTTGTTTCAAATTTGACGAGGTGCTCCAGTTTCTGAATATTTAAGCATAGTGCTCAATTCAGGGAAAAAGGGAAAAAAAAAAAAAAAAGGGAGAAACGTCCAGGCTAGCAGTGCATGCTGTACTCTTTAGTCTTCAGAAAGTCTGATCGTTTCTGTCTCATTTGCATTGAGTTCATTGCTTGAATTGCTGCTGAACTTGCTAACCCTTTAAGCTTCAGTTTTCCACTTTGTCTTACAAGTAAAACCTTCAGATGCTTTTTCTGGTCAGGAGCCTGTTCGTGTAGGTGAAATAAAAACTTGTCTGCTTTGAAGTTCCTGTAATGTTTGCAAAAAATGCCTTTTTGGTTCTAAAACCTGGCATCATCTTTGTCTGGCTCCTGAGGAGTGGAATAATGAACCCTTTTTTTGATCGTACTGCAGTTGTGTCTCAGCCCTGCTAAGCCCTTGATCGACAGCGTGCTTGTCCGAATATTCTGTTGGCAACTACATTTATCTGTCCTCTCAGTTATAGCGTGTTGGGTTTTTTTAAAAGAACTAAATCATATCTTTTCACTAGTCAGGAAACCTGTCCCAGTGTAGCTTCAACTTTGGTGTATTCTGCAAGATAAAGCAACTTTTGTGTCATCAGACTAAACTTCTGTCCAAAGTGGTGTCTGAGTTCCACTCAAACTAGACCACAAATCCATCCCCACTTGCTTTCCAAAACCTCTTTCTTGCCCCCCTGAGGTCTTGGGCAGTGGAACAAAGACGTTAAGAGCATTTGGAGTTTATTTGGAGAGGGCTGAGACTTTTAGGAAGCCACTTAAAACTTCTTGTAGCACTAGGTGCCTGTCAGAATGGATTAGACGGTGCATCGGTTTTTATTTTGTTTTAGCTAATATGGTGATATGTGGAGGTTGTGAGTCTGCCTTCTGGGCTGGGGATCTCTTGCTTCAGCACAGCAGCAGGAGGAATCTGCAGGGCTGCCATCCCAAACTGCGCGTTTGCGCAGCTCTGTTGACTTCATCCACAGGTTTGATTCCTGCTGTGAGAGGACTGCGCTGTATTTCCTACTTAAACTGTTCTCTCCACTTGTCTTACTCCAGACTCCTGCAACTAGGAATATGCAGAGGCAGCACTGAAGCATGGTTGGTTGCTCTGATCCTTTAAGCCGTATCACTCAGCATGCTCGTGCTCCTCTTTCACTTTCCTTTTCTTCCTCTCTCTTGCTCTCCCGGATCGGCAGGAACTGAGGGGTGTAGGACACAACACAAATCGCTTTCTCAACCTCAGCTCCAGACTTAAGACCCTTAGAGGAGCATTGAGTCCCAGTGGGCCACTCCTGTTCCAGGGGGTTCCCGAGGCCCCGCTGAAGCAGCGTCCTCCAGACTTGCGCACGCAGAGGCCTGTCTCCCAGCAAATCGCCCTGATGGAGAATAACTTCCCTGTTTGAAAGCCGGGTGGACAACAGTGGGGCATTTTGAAGTCCCATCATTTGGATGAAGGGCTGTGTCATTCCATGCAGACACGCGTGCTTTGCTCTCCTCGCAGACTCTGTAACCTGTTGGCGTTGGCTTACGCTGCATTCCAGCCTGTTCTGTCAAATGAACTTCTGCATAACTTTGTGAATTATGAGAATCGCACTGCACGATTCTCCATAAACCACTTTTTGAGGCTGCGGAGCATCTAAAGGCCTTGCAGGGCCATCGTCTAGGTAGAGCTCTTGGTGCCGGAGCTGTTTTCCATGCAGCGCGCGGTCGTAACCCTCAAAGCCCAAAAGTGTTTACAGAAAGCCCTTTGGCTGGAGTGGACCGGGTGCTGCCTCATGGGCGCTCGCCGCGGGTTTCCTCCGAACCACCTTGGGTTCCCGCTCGGAAACTGCCGTGTGTCCCTGGGGAGGCGTAATCAGTCTGCCGTTGGGTTTTAATTCCCAGAGCATGGAACTGGCCCGGCTCCAACTGTGTGTAAATTTGTGAGTGGGAGGGACGGCAGGGGGTGGGGACAAACACCAAATGGCAGCGACGCGGGGAATGTCTCGAGGCCTCTTCCTGCCGATGCCAGCGTTACAAACAGAGACGAGCGGTGAATTCCTGGGGGAAGTGAGTGGAGCTGAACTGCTGCTGACGAGGGAAGGGAGAACGGCGGGAAGGGCCCATGAATGAAACTCCCCGCTGAGCTTGCCTCTGCCCTTCCTTCTCCCGAGACCTCCCCGGGCTGGGAGGGAGTCGCGGAGAAGAGGACAGGGTGCCAGGAAGGTGGGGTGTAAACAAACATGCCCTGGACGTGACCTCGGAGGATTTTAATGAATAGCTGAAATGACTCATCAACCAGCAGGGCTGAAGCTGAGGGATATCGGGTGCTGGGGATGGTAACTAATGGAAGCATTAATTAAGAGTTCAGCTCTTGCCAGCTGCGAGGAGCATCTGAACCTGAGAGCTGACACCGTCACGGCGATCCCTGGGCAGAGGAGAGCTCCGAGAGCTGACGGCACAGCTGGATTACACATGACGGCCTGGGATTCTTGATGAAAGCTTACTGTAGCGTAAAGCAACCCATACGGAGCCAGGGAACTTGCTGGACGGGTTTTTGTCATTCAGTGAAAGATCCGGCCTCTCCAGCATTCCCTGTTCCAGGAATCCTTGGGAGTGGTGCTTGAATTAACCTGCATGAATTAACCCCTCTCAAAGGGCAGAGCAGACAGAGGAGCCTTGTTCAGAGTTACTTGGTGACTTCAGCTGATGTCCTGGAGTTTCCATCGCTAGAAAGATTGTGAGACTGCCAGGAGAGGGCTCAAACCCACCTTCTTTCTGGGTAGAAAGTGAATGTGAAGGTGGTGGGTCGGTGGTTGTCTCTTGGCAAGAAGCACCATATTCTGTGGTGCGTGATGCACTGTAGAGCATCAGCCTTCGAAGGTAGACAGCTTGGGCAACACGACGCGGTGCCACAGTGGTGGCACGATGTGTAAAAGGGAATGGGGTTAAGAATGAAGTCATGATTAAAACAAACATCCTCTCAGCTTTACGTTACTGTACGTGGTTCTTTTGGGAAGTTTGGCCCAGTATGTCCTTGCAGTGTTGAGCTCCTTGTACTTTTTTTTGGTGATGTTTCATCTCTTTCTTTCTTGAAGGACTCTCTGCTCTCTGTTCTTGAGGCTGATGTTCTGGGAGGTTCTGGGTTGCATCTGTAGGGTGTAAAGTTGCTAACACCACACTTCTGTTCTTGCAGCGGGTTCAGGCTCAATGCAGGGTCCTCAGACACCTCAGTCCACCAGCAGCTCCATGGCAGAAGGAGGAGACTTGAAGCCACCAACTCCAGCGTCTACGCCACACAGTCAGATGCCCCCTTTGCCAGGCATCAGGTATGAGACCATTGCACCCTCTTCCACTATGCTGGGTGCAAGCTGTGAACGTGAGGTTGCCTCTGGGTCGTTACTGCAGATGGCTGGAGACTTGGCTACCTGTTTTGGTGGGGCTCCATGGCTTTGCTCCTTTGTTAATGGCTCACAGCAACATTGTTGGCTCTGCATCTGTGTGAGAATAATCATTACTCTTGGGATTGGGCCTGAGGACAGTATTGTAGAAGGGCAGTTGTTCATGCCTCTGTTGGAGGAGCATTGCTGTGGTCCTTCTAGGGGATAGTAACACTTGAGAGGGAACTTGTGGAGAAAAGTATCCAAAAGAGCATCATGGACCTCTATAATCCTGTGTTTGTGGGTTTTTTTTGAATCAGGAGTAACTCAGTGGGCCTACAGGATGCCTTTGCAGATGGTAGTGATCCTACGTTCCAGAAACGGAACTCCATGACTCCAAATCCAGGGTACCAGCCCAGCATGAATACCTCCGACATGATGGGTCGCATGTCTTATGAGCCAAATAAAGATCCTTACAGCAGTATGAGGAAAGGTGAGGATGTCCTTGTGCATTCCTCTCCCTTTTCCCTGTATCTGGCTGTAGGCAGAATATGCTGTAGGAGACCTTCTGCTTGTCCTTCTTCCCCAGAAGATGGGATGTATCTTTCTAAGGCAGAGGTAGACGTGTTTATTGGTCTTTATTTCCATATTTCAGCTCCGGGAAGCGATCCCTTCATGTCCTCAGGGCAGGGCCCCAACAGTGGTATGGGTGACCCTTACAATCGTGCTGCAGGTCCAGGGATGGGTAACATGGCCATGGGACAGCGGCAACACTATTCCTACGGAGGGCCTTACGACAGAGTGAGGTGGGTGCTTGAACCTGGTGAGATCCCGACTCGCTTGACTTGTGTGAAATGATTACTTTCTCTTCACTGCTGTGACTTTGCTGATCATCCTTTTCCATTTGAGGAGCAAGGGTGAATTTAAGTGGCCGTGTGGGTTTTTTTCTCTTTTGTTTCCATGTAGGACGGAGCCCGGCATGGGACCTGAGGGCAACTTAGCAACCGGAACTCCGCAGCCAAACATCATGCCTTCCACCCCTGAATCGGGGATGTACTCTCCCAGCCGCTACCCGCAGCAGCAGCAGCAGCAGCAAAGGTCTGTGCTGGGTGTTGCCACAAACAGCTCTTCCCCGTTAGAGAGCTCTGAGACTGTGAAAGTGAAGCATGCATCTGATCAGACAAGTAATGCATCTGTTTCTTCTCCAGACATGATTCCTATGGCAATCAATTCTCCACTCAAGGCACATCCTCGGGCAGCCCCTTCCCTAGCCAGCAAACTACCATGTATCAACAGCAACAGCAGGTAAATTATCAGAAAGTCTCTGATTTGTTTGACTGACAGAAGAGTTTCATCTGTGGAATTTGCAAAAAAGAGAGGATGAAAACTCTTTGGGCTGTGTGTTTGCTTTATGAATAGAATATAGAATTATATAGAATTAAGTACCTTGTACAGGAGCCTTTTTTTTTTTTCCCCCCCCAGTTTCCAAATAGCTTAAGTAAGTTTTAATTTGCGTCCAGTGTTGTGTTAGCAAAACAAGAGTTCTGAGAGCGGAGGTTGTGCAGTTCGCAGACAGGCGCGCTCTGGTCAGGCAGCAGGAGATCAGGAAGCTTTATTGGGCTTCTGTGCCCCTCTGGAACTTTTCTGAATCCTGTCATGTTTCTGTAACACTCTTGGTCCGAGCGATAGGGTGAGTTTGTTTGGAGCGAGTCCTGGGAGAGCTGTTTTGGGTGGATCATTCTGCACAACCCGGGGCTTTTTTTGTCTTTACCTTACTGAGCCCGCAGACAAAGGCTTCAGACCTGCCTCCACTGCCTCCTACTCCCTGTTCTCAAAACCATCAGGTTTGTTTCAGGACAGAGTTTGAATGAACATATATCTCTTTCCATAATCCTTATATATGACTTGCTCTTTGTATCAGTGCCAGCACCCATAATGTTTTCCTGATAATTTTGAGTCCTCTGGTTTAGGAGAGTATAGAGAGGGCATTTGCTGAGCTGTGCTAAGAATAATTCCAACTGCTCTGCAGTTTGGCTCTGCAACCAGAGCCACGGGGCTCCGAGCCAAGAGTTCGAGTTACTCTGGTACTTGTCATCTTTGAAGCCCTAGAGCTCCATCTGAAGCCAGTCATGACCGTGGAGCTTCTGAATAGACGATATAGCAGCTAGAGCGTAGACCCTTGGAGGCAAGAGAGATCTTGGATTTTAATTTTGTCTCGGCAATTGACTGTTTTCTCCGTTTGCACTTAAAAGAAGTAGGGGGGAGAATAGTTCTTGCTCCCTTCAGTGATGTGTTTTGAAATCTACAGGAAAGGAAGGAGCAGGAAGTACAGCAGTTTTCAATGCATCGTGTTTGATGCTTCAGCAGAAACCTCTGTTTTCTGGGAAACAGAAGAGAAATAGGGTCTGATAAAATTCCTGGATGTGAAAGGAAACGAGTACCTGTGCACTGTTTGGTTTGTGGTGAATGTATAGTAGAGCTGAGTCTTTTCTCTAGGAAAGTCCTTTCTGCGGGCAGACTTCTGCCCCTGAGGCATCCTTGTAGAATCCACAAGGAAACTACCCAGCCAGCCGCAAGGAATTGGTCTTGGCTTGTGAAACTGAAAGACTGATCCAACTTCACATTGGATACGGCTAACAACGAGCCAAGTCTTGCCCTCTTACAGGCCGTGCTGTGGGGCGCATCCTCCGGCTCTGAGCAGCTTTGCCCACTGAGGTCTGGGTTGTTTGTTTCTAAGTAGATAATCTCATGTTGTCAATGCCTTTATTTTCCCTCTAGAATTACAAGCGACCGATGGATGGCAGCTACGGCCCGCCCGCTAAGCGACACGAAGGGGAGATGTACAACGTACCATACAGCGCCGGGCAGGGGCAGACGCAGCAGCAGCTGCCTCCAGCACAGACCCAGCAACCCAGCCAGCAGCAAACTGCACAGCCGTCTCCACAGCAGGACCTGTATAACCAGTATGGGAGTACATATCCTGCCGCTGACCGCCGATCTGCCGGAGGGCCGCAGAACCAGTTCCCATTCCAATTTGGCAGAGACAGGGTCTCAGCTCCCCCAGGCTCCAATGCTCAGCAAAACATGCCTCCTCAGATGATGGGTGGTCCCATACAGTCTACTCCAGAGGGCCCGCAGCAAGGCGCCATGTGGCAGGGGCGCAACGAAATAGGGTACAGCTATCCGAATCGGCAGAGCGCTGGCTCTGCGCCCCAGGGGCCTGCTTATCACGGAGTGACTCGAACAGATGAAATTCTGCATTCAGACCAGAGGGTCAACCATGAGGGACCATGGCCGTCCCACGGGAACCGGCAACCTGCTTATGGTCCCTCTGCCCCCGTGCCCCCGATGACTAGGCCCCCCCAGTCTAACTACCAGACCCCCCCTAGCATGCAGAATCACATTCCTCAGGTATCCAGCCCAGCACCTCTGCCCAGACCTCTGGAGAATCGCACTTCTCCTAGTAAATCTCCATTCCTGCACTCGGGGATGAAAATGCAGAAGGCAGGACCTCCAGTCCCGGCCTCGCATATAACACCAGCAGCTGTACAGCCTCCCATGATCCGACGAGACATCACCTTCCCTCCGGGATCAGTAGAAGCTACGCAACCTGTGTTGAAGCAGAGGAGACGGCTGACAGCAAAAGATATTGGTAAGAGGAAACTCCTGCTTTTCTGCTTGTGCCTGTCGAGGGGATGGGTGCTGCCGTTGCCATTCGGTACGGTACCGCCAAGGGGAAGGGCTCTGCTGGCTTTGAAAGAATTTTGCGGGTTAGTTGTGTGCTCTGACATCGTTTTGGCATTGTCTGCGGAGCGATTGCTGGTACATACAGTCTGTACATCATCTTAAACAGGCTCTGCTCTTCATGGGTCCAAAAAGCAGTATCAAGTATCTCCTTTTTGTTTTTAAACTCCAGGAGCTGGAAGTATCGTGTGTTTATGTTACAGGAACTCCTGAAGCCTGGAGAGTGATGATGTCTCTGAAGTCCGGGCTGCTAGCTGAAAGTACGTGGGCCTTAGATACCATAAACATCCTGCTCTATGATGACAACAGCATAATGACCTTCAACCTCAGCCAGGTGGGTGCAGATGCTCTCTGATGCAGGTCTCTGAAGTGCTAATTTTGTAGGGTGTTCTGTCAGCGAGATAGCAACAGGCAGCTCGTGCCCTTGTATGGCCAGACTCCCGGACGTCCCTGTACCTGTGGAACACGCCAGGTCTGAAGAGAGCATGGGGTCTGGGTCGTTGTGCGCTGGTTACTCCCTGGCCCATGTAATTGATACGTTTTTTGGTGTGCAAGCATGTGTTCTCCCCTCTCCGGTGAGACGTATTACCCTGTAACAGAGGAAGGGAATAACACTGGGGAGACCGTAATGGACTTTGCGGTGAGAGCGCTATGGAAGGCTGGAGGCTGCTTGCGTTTTCAAGTGTTGGTGGCATTCGTTATCCTCTGGCTCTGTGTTTGCCCTGGGACAGTGCGCGGTGAGGCTGCGATGCCGAGCCGGAGGGACCAGCCTTTCTCAGTTAATTGCCCTGTGCCTCTGTGGCTGTTGTAAAAAGCGCTCGGCAATACTGTAAGGGCTGTTTTGCTTTGCACTGCCCTTCGCCTCCCCATGTATTAACCAGAGGGGAGATAAAACCAAGAGCAAAGAGTGTTTGCACAGGTATGTGTGCGTGGAGGGGGGCGGCTTGGATACTGACAGTCAGTATCTGGTTTTGCCTTTGTTCCTTTTCTCAGAGGATGGAAAGCTTCTCTCTTGCAAACAGTTTATTGCCAGCATGAAAAGAAGCCTTTAATTAACAGCACTGCTTAAATTTTTAGCCCTTTACGCCCTGCTTTCCCAGTTGCTCGTCTTGGCCTAAGTTGTTTTCTGATCACTGTTCCCTTCCTTCCTTCCCCTTCTGTTTTTCTCCTCCCTCGTAGCTGCCAGGCTTGCTGGAACTCTTGGTGGAGTATTTCCGGCGCTGCCTGATCGAAATCTTTGGAATTCTGAAGGAATATGAGGTGGGAGACCCAGGGCAAAGAACACTATTAGATCCTGAAAGGTTCTGCAAATCTTCGGCTTCCTCTCATGAAGAAGGGGAGGAGGATGATGAACCACGGAGCCTGAACTGTGAGGAGGAAGAAGAGGATGAGGAAGAGGAGGAGGCTGCGTTTTCGAGCAAGGACAAAGCACCTCTAGAGAGCAGCGAGGAAAAACTAGTTAGTAAATTTGACAAGCTTCCAGTCAAGGTCGTGCAGAAAAATGACCCGTTTGTGGTAGATTATTCAGACAAGTTGGGGCGAGTGCAGGAGTTCGAAAGCGGACTGCTGCACTGGCGGATCGGCGGCGGAGATACCACCGAGCACATTCAGACCCACTTTGAGAGCAAGACGGAGCTACCTTTGACTCATAAACGAGCTTCCTGCAACTCTGTCTTGAGGAAACGTTCAGCGGCTGAGAGCAATCTGAGCACTAGGGAAGGAGAGACTCCTCCATCCGACAGCTCCTCGGAGAAAAGGATAACTGCCACCATGGACGACATGCTTTCGGCACGTCCGGGCTCCTTGGCAGGGGAGGAGGAAGAGGTCAAAGCTTTGGAAACGGCGAAGGAAAGCAGCAAGTTTCCCTTTGGCATTAGTCCAGCTCAGAGCCACAGAAATATAAAAATTCTGGAGGACGAACCTCACAGTAAAGACGAGACGCCCCTCTGCACGCTCCTAGACTGGCAGGACTCTCTGGCGAAGCGCTGCATCTGCGTCTCTAACATCATCAGGAGTTTATCGTTTGTGCCGGGCAATGACTTTGAAATGTCTAAACATCCCGGGCTGCTGCTGATTCTAGGGAAACTGATTCTCTTACACCACAAGCATCCGGAACGCAAACAGGCACCCCTGACCTATGAGAAAGAGGAGGAGCAGGACCAAGGGGTGAGCTGCAACAAGGTGGAGTGGTGGTGGGACTGCTTGGAGATGCTGCGTGAAAATACACTGGTCACGTTGGCCAACATTTCTGGCCAGCTGGACCTCTCCCCTTACCCGGAAAGCATCTGTTTGCCTATCCTGGATGGACTCCTCCACTGGGCAGTATGTCCATCAGCAGAGGCCCAGGATCCCTTTCCAACACTGGGGCCCAATGCGGTCCTCTCCCCTCAGAGACTGGTTTTGGAAACACTCAGCAAACTCAGCATCCAGGACAACAATGTGGATTTGATTCTTGCAACTCCCCCCTTCAGTCGCTTGGAGAAGCTGTACAGCACCATGGTGCGGTTCCTTAGTGACAGAAAGAACCCGGTGTGTCGAGAGATGGCTGTGGTACTACTGGCCAACTTGGCACAGGGGGACAGCCTGGCAGCAAGAGCGATTGCTGTGCAGAAGGGCAGCATTGGCAACTTGCTGGGCTTCTTGGAGGACAGCCTGGCCGCCACGCAGTTCCAGCAGAGCCAGGCCGGCTTGATGCACATGCAGAACCCACCCTTTGAGTCGACGAGCGTGGACATGATGCGCCGAGCTGCTCGGGCGCTGCTGGCCCTGGCCAAGGTGGACGAGAACCACTCGGAGTTCACGTTATATGAGTCGCGGCTGTTGGACATCTCCGTGTCGCCTTTGATGAACTCTTTGGTTTCACAAGTTATTTGTGATGTACTGTTTTTAATTGGCCAGTCATGACAGCTGTGGGATCCGAGACCCTGTGTGCGTGTGCGTGAGTGGAGAACTTAGAAACTGACTGTTGCCCTTTATTTATGCAAAACCACCTCAGAATCCACTGTCTGCCCTGCGCTGTCCTGCTTCTCCCTTGGGGAAAGATGTCCCCATTCCCTCTCCCCTTCCCCTGCCCTTCAAATTTGTCCTGAATCCCTTATTAAAGGAGACAAAGTTCTGTCTACATAGAAGACTTTTTTTATTTTAACCAAAGTTACTGTCGTTTACAGTGAGTTTGGGGAAAACGACTTGCCGTGTTATCACATTGACAGGCACCACTTTCATAACTGTTTTTAATGGTAAACTCTGAAGGACAAAAGTGACTGCTGAACTGTGTGGTTTATCGTTGTACATTCACAATCTTGCAGGAACCAAGAAGTTACCAGTTGTGAACAGACCTTGTCCAAGGGAGGCCTGTGCAGTAGCGTGTAGAACTTCATGTACTGTACACCTTAAACTGTAAACATACTGTAATAATGTCTCACATGGAAAAAAAAAGAAAAAAAAACGCTGGATCAGCAGCAAGCTGTAGTTTTTAAAAATGTTTTTAGTTAATGTTGAGGAGAAAAAAAGGCTTTTCCCCCAAAGTATCATGTGTGAACCTACAACACCCTGACCTCTTTCTCTCTTCCTCCTTGATTGTATGAATAACCCTGAGATCACCTCTTAGAACTGGTTTTAACCTTTAGCTGCAGCCTGAATGCTGCCACGTGTGTATATATATATGACGTTGTACATTGCACATACCCTAAGATTCCTTGCAGTTTTGTCCCCCTCTCCCTACCCCTTTATAGTATGACGAGTTAACGAGTTGATGACCTGCAAAAGCGAGACACAATTATTTAATCTCTTGCCAGACATCCCTCCCTGGAGGATGCTGTACAGGTCTCTGTGTATAAAGTCATTGCTGTCTCAGCAGCCAATCAACTTATAGTTTATTTTTCCTGTTTTTGTTTTCTTTCTAATCGAGGTGTGAAAAAGTTCTAGGTTCAGTTGAAGTTCCTGATGAAGAAACACAATTGAGATTTTTCAGTGATGAATTCTGCATATTTGTATTTCAGACGATGTAGCTAAAAACTTGATGTAAATTCCTCCCTTTTTTCCTTTTTTGGCTTAATGAATATCATTTATTCAGTATGAAATCTTTATACTATATGTTCCACGTGTTAAGAATAAATGTACATTAAATCTTGGTAAGATGTTTGTAAGGGTTTTTTTTATTAGCAGCATGGAGAGGTAACTTCAGTGCTGTCAGGTCTCGGAGACGTGATGCTGTAGGTCGGCTGCTCCTTGCCACGCAGCACAGAGACCTCAGAGGTCCTGCGCGTTACGGCAGTGTCTGGAGATGCCAAAGTCCTGTCTTGCTCTGGAGACCCTCATGCCGTGTGCTCTGGGTTTGCTTTCTCTGTTCGGCTTGTTTCAGTGATGGAGTTTTGGCTTAGCGCTGCTTAGGCTCGAGTAGGACTGGATGTGCTGTGTGAGGCGAAGCTATGGCAGAGACAGAGTTCACAGGGTGAAAAAGGCGGTTGCTCGGAAGGGAGGCAGTTCCCCGTCAGCTCTGTAAAATGGAAAATTTTCATTCCCCTCGCATATTTCACATTTTCTTGGAACCATGGCGTGGACTCTGACTTCCTTCAGAGTGATGGGGTTTTCCAGCGGACAGAGCTCTGATGCCCTTCAGCAAACGGCCAAAGTTCAGGCTCTTCATATGAAAATCTGCACGTTTTCATGGGTTAGTAAATGGGTATTTTATTTAGCCTGAAGCTTTATCCTCAAATGATAATAGAAGCAGGCTAGCTAGAACTGCACTGAGCTCATTTAAGCAAAAGAGCTAGTTAAAGAAAAAGGAGATGCTTTTTTAAAGGCAAATGTCATTTTTGTTGAAGAAATCACCTCATTTTAGTCCTCTCCTAGGAAGTTCTTGGTTCCCAGAGCCCTCCCTTAGCTCTATTTCTTAAACTTCAGATTCCTGGAAGTAATTGTGCCAGAATCAAACTGACTCTTTTCTGAAAAAGTGTGTTTATCAGCAGGAATTGCAGGAGCTCTTTGCCTGGCAGAAGGAGAGTCTTTAAAATGGATTTCTTAAGAGACAGGAATGGTACTGGGCTTCCTTGGCTTTAAAAAATATTGAATGGAAACCAAGTTGTAAGATAAGAATTCTGCTGGACTTTGCAGTTCTGCGACAGTGGTGTTGATTTAAAACCAACTTCTCTGATAATTTAGTTCTGTACTCCAGGAGCTTTGTTTAATCTGATTAACGTAAAAAATTTTACTTCTTTTTCTAAACAGAAAGGACCTCAGCAGCAAGGTTGGAGAAGGTAACGTGAGCAGGTTTTGTACAGCTTCTGTGTTCATGTTATGGTAAATTTAATTCTAAGCAAATGCTACTTTTGGGAGGGAAAGAATAGTCACAAGTGGTACTAACTACCCATTTTACCAGTATTTATACAACCAGTTGATCTGAGGGGAGTAATTCTGCTCCCCCAGTGTTTGCGTGCACACAGACGAGTGCACCTCTTGTGCTTCTAAAATGGTTAAAAGAAAAAAAAAAAAGCATAGATGAGAAATTAGTAAAATGAGAACAAGCAGTGTTCACAGTTTGTAATTAGGGACTATTTTGAGAGCCACACCTGATCGCAAACTCGACTTGGCTGCCCAGAATGCAAATCACAGAATGGTTTGGGTTGGAAGGGACCATGAAGATCATCCAGTGCCACCCCCTGCCCTGGGCAGGGCCACCTCCCACCAGCCCAGGGTGCTCCAAGCCCCGTCCAGCCTGGCCTTGGACACCTCCAGGGATGGGGCAGCCACAGCTTCTCGGGGCAGCATGCGCCAGGGGCTCACTGCCCTCACAGGGAAAAATTTCTTCCTGATACCTAATCTAAATCTCCCCTGTTCCAGTTTGAAGCCATTACACCTTCTTGATGCTTTGACCTTGATTTGTACCCAAAGCTTTCAGTTTCTGCAGGCATTCCTTAAAACACCTCTCTCTGACCCTGACCTCTCCGCCGTTTCCCATTTTTACCAGGAAGGGAGAAAACTTGAGTTCTTCCCAAGCCAGAGCCCTGGTTACAAGCCCTTGGGAGCCTCTCTTGAGGTCTCAGTGGGCAGTGACGATTTCTCTGTGGTTCTGGCAGCAGATACGGTCGGGCCCGTACCACGGCACATCGGTTTTAAGCCCAAAGAGCCGCCGCTCGCCGTGGGCTGTGACACCAAACCTGTCGCCTCTGTTTTCAGGCGTGTGAGATCTTGAGGGAAACCTGCCTACCCTCGTGTAAAAGCCATTAATATAATAACGTGCACTTATTACCAGGCTATTGTTATGTGACGTTATTTAATGTGTTTTGGCGAGCGCCGCGGTCGAGCCGTGCCCTTGCTGCCGTGCGGCGGCTCCCTTTGAGGTCGGGGTTGGTGCATCTCCAGGAGTAACGCCTCAGGGCGGACGGGGCAGGGCCCTGCCTGTACCCGACCCGTTCCCCTCTGGCCCTGCCTGGCTGGTGGCTGACCGGAGGAACGGGCCACTAGGCCCGGGGGCTGGGGCGAGGGAGGGCCGCAGGCCGCGGGGGACCGGGCCGCCAGCGCCGCCGCCTCCGCCCGCCCTTAACAAAGATGGCGCCGCCCGACCCTTCCCCCCCCAACACACACCACCATCACCCCCACACGCGCACCCGGCCGCCACGTGACGCGGCGGCGCGCGCAGCCCCGGAAGAGGCGCGGCCGGAAGCGCTGACGGCGGGATGGAGCCGGCGCGGGAGCCGCGCGCCGGGCGCTCAGGTGGGGAGGGGAAGGGGGGGGAGGGGAGGGAGGGGGCGGGGCCGCGCGCACGCGCGCGCGCGCTGCGGGGAGGGGGAGGGGCGGTGATACGCCCCCACCCCCCCCCCCCCCCCCCCCCGCCTTGCACTGGTGGGGGCTCCCCCCCGAGACACCCCCACCCCCCCTTCCTCAGAGACCCCCCCCCGGGCCGCCCTGAGGGGATGGGACGTGGCGGGGGAGAGGCCCGGGCAGGGCCCCGCCGTCCCTCCGCCGTGAGGGGCCGAACCGCCGTGAGGCCTCGCAGCGGCGGGGCCCGGGCAGAGCCCACGGGTGGCGGCGGTGTCACGGTGTCCTCGGGGGCTCGGCCCCGGTGACGGGAAAGGTGGGGGGGGAGCCGGTGCCCGGTGCGGCCCAGGCCTCGCCCGGGGCTGGTGACAGCGTCCAGGACGCGGGGCGAGGCCTCCCCTGCTCCGCCTGGCCTTGGGTATCAGCTCATTAATAAACGCACAAGCGATAATTATCCCTAATCTTGAAAACCTCCCTATTAAGCGCTTCAACCGGCCTCTGCTGGCTCCCACGCGCCGCCAGCCTGTCCTGTCTCCAGCGCCAGCGGGGAACAGTCCTGCGTTTCCTTCCCATCTGGGGAAACGCCGGCCGCCGCCGCCACGGCTCTGCCTGTCTGAGGGAAGCGGCAGAAGCGGAGCTGCGAGTCCCCAGCGTGGCGGTAGAAACAGAGCCGCGAGTCCTCAGCATGGCGGCAGAAACGGAGCTGTGAGTCCCCAGCGTGGCAGTAGAAACAGAGCTGTGAGTCCCCAGCGTGGCGGTAGAAACAGAGCCACGAGTCCCCAGCATGGCGGCAGAAGTCGGTCGGGCATGTGGATGCGCTCGACGGAGTGAGGTTCACCCCGCCGCTGCGCCTGGCAGGGATGGAGGTGCGCAGGGAAGCGGCTGTCCTCACGCCGGGCTGGTTTGCGGTGCGCTGGGGCTTAGACGTGGACGCCGGCAGCTCCCGTGGTGGCTCGGCGGGTCCGTCGTCTCAGGATGATGGATCGGTCAGGCGGCGCTTTGAGCCAGGTTTCGTTCACACAAAAGGCACGAGGGGTGGAAACGGCCCCGTTTCCACTGGGACGTGGGCGAAACTGCGCTGGGGCTGCAGCCTCCGGACCAGCGGCTGAAACCAGGCGGGAGTGAAAGCGGCTGCGAGGCCAAGAGCTCCCAGGCCCCATGGAAACAGCGCTAGGCGAAGGGGATTGCCAAAATTCTGTCTTATTTCTTTGGCGTCCTGGTTAGAACAGGTTTTTAAATAAGTCTGGAGAATCTCCTGCGTCTTAACAGCGGGTTGGAGAGGTACCAAGCGGTGCCCAAACCGCGCTCCAGGCATTCCCGGCACGCAGACTTGGAGCAGGTTTCCTAATAGGAATCCTGTGCCCCAGCCGGGAGCTGGTTGCCGGGCTTTGTGGCGAGTGCCTGCTGCCACCGGGTGGTCATCGGTCCCCACTGCAGCTGTGCAGACCTTGCCGAATTCCTATTTTCCTTTACATGCGTCTATTTTGTTCATATTCGCGTCCTTTTTTTCAGCGCAGTTTCCAGAGCGAGCAAGACGCGATTCGTGTCTGAGAGCGCAGGGAAACGCAGAACGTGTCGAGAAAGACATCTTTAAGATTCATTAAGACTTTGCGTCTTTTTCTACTGAGATATTTTTAACCCGCTTCTGCCTTCTCGCATCCTTTTTTCCGTGCGTGCAGGTGCTCTTTCACGCAGCGCTTTTCGGGGTAGAGACATTCCAGCTCTTGACGCCGTGTTCTCTACCAGAGCGGTGGTTGTGGGCTGCAGCTTTTTGTAGACTTTGCCGCTTTCCGTTACAAGGTGTGCTGCGTCGTGACAGGAACAGGCTTTTTAAAGCTGTTTGCTTTGAGCCTTCTTGGCACATTCACGCGAGGCTTTTTCTCTGCTTTTTTAAAAAATATTTAAAGCGCTGGGACAATTTTTACCGCTGTGCTTGAGTAGGATTTGCAGCTGTGAATACGCTTTAATAGAATTTACAGCTGGGCTGAAGTATCCCCTCTCTTAAAATAACACTGCAGCTTTGTGATTCAGGAGAACGTGCCTCCCACCAGTTGCTTTGTCTGTAGCTGTGAATGCTCCGGAGCAAGAGGAGAATATGAGCAACCCCAAAACTTTTGTTATGTGGCTAAATAGGAAGCGTAATCCTGTGGCTGGGGACTGGAACTATAAATGAGTGTATTTGGATCTTGTTTTTTGCTGTGCTGATGACTCGCTTTCTGCTCTCTCGTGCAGTTTTTAACCTGCCAAGTTTTTTTTTCTCCATCAGTAAAACGGGAATAGGAAAACCTCAGCATGTTTTTTAGATCATTAAGTGATCGGTTTGGGGATCTTTACGTATTGTAAGGCACTGGATCAGAAAGTTGGCGGGTGGGAAACGGCGCAGGATGTGGTGTCATTGGAACTTAGCGAGTGCTGTGGGTCTTCTGTTTCTCAAACTGAAAAGCAGTTGGTGGCTGGGGAACCAACGGAAGAAATGTGTTATCTTAAAAAGCTGTATAACCGATGCTGCCTGCCTTCCATGGCTCTGGGCCAGGAGCTTTCGTAGCTGGTCCCAGAATGGCAATCCAGAATGTACAGCAAGGAAAGCAGTGAGACGCCACAAAGCGGTTTAAAACTCGCAGGTGAGGTTTGCAGGGAAGAGGTGGACGATGAGCCACCTTAGCGTACGCGATTTGCTTGACGGGCAGAGCTGCCCTTGCTCCGGAGACCAGGACCCCTGCCAAAATCTTGAAAAATTGCAGGTGGCGAGAGGGGAGCGGTGCCAGTGTCACGTCCTGGAGATGCTGTCCCTGATCGGCGGACGGGGTGGGGGAAGCCTGCGTATCTGAGAAGACGCCATAGCCTTGCTCTGATGGATCTTGTGAGGTTCGTGCCGTGGAGGCAGCCCGCAGTAAAGCTGGTTTCGGCTTCCCAGGGGCAAACGCAGGGCAGAGAGCGGGAGAGAGAGAGCGTGCCTGGCAGCGCCTGGCCGGCTGCGAGCCCCAGTCAGCAAACTGCTTACACAGATGTTACGCTCAGAGTCCACATTTTAATTCTGTCTCTGTTCCAAAAAAAAAAAAAACACCAAAGGTTTAAATTCCATTCAGCACATTGGAACTTGAATGTGTGTGTAGATGCTTGGCGGAGCTGCTGGTGTTTCTGCTGAGGCAGCCACTGAGGAGGCCGATGAGCCCGTCTGCTTCTGGTATTTACACTGGCCCAGTAAGAACTGGGCTGAGAGTAAATGTTATAACTTCTATCCCTCTGCATCCTGGCCAAGGTTAAGAAGTCAGGGATTTATTTTTTTTTTAATAGAAACAATATCAAAGAGGTCTTCTGTGTCATCTCCCAGATCCATGCTCTCTTTCATAAGTGACTTTCTCATTCAGAGAGATTTGCAGCCCTTTTGAAGTGCCTGATAGTAAATAAAGGCACATCATTTACAAACGTGGCTGAAGCCAGAAATACCTTTCTGTGTCTGTCCTCTCTGTTTATCAATTCAGGTTTCCAGAACTGGAGGGAGAATTTCCCTGGCATCAGTGACTGACTGAGGCAACTTTCGAGCTCAGGATGGAGCTGGTGAGCAGGCAAGACCCCCACCTCCGAGAGGTCGTGTGGTTTGCGGTGTGCTGCAGAGCCCTGACGCTTCTGCTGCAGGCAAGTCTCCTGTTCCTCAGCCAAAGACGCTGCCACGTCTGTTGTTTGCTGCTCCAAGGCTTCTCTCTTCGGTCCTGCCTTGCGCACCGTGAGCTAGCTGGTTCTGCTTGAGTGGGAAGTCATCTTCTCCTTTGGAGAACCAACAGACCAGCTGCATCCAGGGAGGCAGGTCGCTGTTAAGTAAAATTACATAAATTTCCTTGTAACTTACTGTATTTTCATGCCGCTGTTGCGAGAGGCCAGTTTGGCAGCAGGAGAGGCTGAAGTCTCTGTTCATCCACAGAAGAGGAACAATAATCTCCTCCTGCCCGTTCCTCCCAAGTCTCATTTCCAGAGATGTCCTTCTCTGAGCATGGGGCGAGCTTGGTTGCTCGCTCCATCCTACCTGCGCGTACCGAGACAGCCAGCAGAGCCCGGCTGTAGCCATGGCCCTCCCGAAACAAAATCAGCCCGCGAAAGCTCTTCGGCAGCAGGCCACCAGCCAGCTGGCAGATTGCAGCGGCCCCGGTCACCACTGGGTAGGGCTGAGTGGAACCATCAGCTGAGATGAAAGACTCCGTGTTACGAATGCCAGAGGCCTGGTTAGACCAGATGTGTGCTTCCTGGTAAAACGGCGGCTTTGTACATCTTTTAGTCCCAATTTGTTCAGTGTGGCCTTTTCTCTTTTCTCTGCCAACGCTGAATTTATTGCAGGGGACTCATCCTGATCTACAAGCTACACAACTTCCCATCTGAGGTTTTTTTAAACATATTTTCATTTGGAATTACGTTACAATGTGTTAAGTTGCATACCTCCTATCTCAGGAGCTCTCTGGGTTTTTCTCTCACCTTTTAAAACCTGGTCAGCACCACAAGCTCCTGGGGGGAGAGTTGTGTGCATTCCGCTTGCTCGTCTCCGGAAAGTGAAGCCCTTAGTGCGTTCCGAGTTGCAGAGGTGATGGAGTGATCTAGAGATGAGAGGGGGCCTGGGAATCGGCTGCCGTCTTCTGCATCAGTTTGCTGTGGGAAAATGTTTTCCTCTCGTTCTGTCTCTTTTCCCTTGTACATCAGCTGGGACAGTAACGCCAAATTGAGTAGAACAGGAGGCTTGCCAGTGCTGCAGCGGTACCTGGCGTGAGCGTATGCAGTTAGATGTGCCTGCGCACGGGGCTGAGCTGCCTTTCCCTGCCCAGTTCCATGGGGATTCATGCTGGATATGTTCCAGAGCTTTAGTCAGTTCAGGTGTAAATACCCCAAAAGACTGTGTTTCACCTTTTTACAGTCTTACAGGTGTCCTTGCGGCAAAGCCCCTCAGCCTGGCAGCTGTGCTGCTCTTGTCCCCTTCTTTGAAACCCGGGAGTCCTCCTTCTGCTTGGTGCTTTCAGTAGGGTACAAGAGGATCTCTGCTGAACTTCAGTCCTCTCTTCTTTTTCCAGGCTCTGTTTAACCTCCTGATCCCAGATCACGCCGCAGACGCCTTCTCTCCCCCTCGCCTGTCCGAGCCTGGCCCGTGGGACCTGCTCGTGGAGCGGCTGCTGGGAGGCCTCTCGCGCTGGGATGCAGAGCACTTCCTCTTCATCGCCGAGCGTGGTTACCTCTACGAGCACAACTGTGCCTTCTTCCCGCTGTACCCCCTGAGCGTGCGGGCCGTGGCCGAGGGTGCTCTGTGGCCCTTGCAGCCGCTGCTGCGTTTGCGGAGCCGCCTCCTGCTATCAGCCGTCCTCCTTAATTCTCTCTTTTCTGTCCTGGCAGCCGCTGCCCTGTACAAGCTGGGCTGCGTCGTGCTGCGGTGTCGCAGGGTGGCTTTCCTTGCTGCCGTTCTCTTTTCCCTCGGCCCTGCCAACGTATTTATGGCAGCTGCTTATTCAGAAAGCATGTTTGCCTTCCTGGCGTTCAGTGCCATGTGGCAATTGGAGAAGGGGCAGAGCTGGCTCAGTGGACTGCTCTTCTCCCTTGCTTCTGGGGTGCGTGCCAACGGGCTTATTAATGCTGGCTTCTTTCTGTACTCCTGCGGTAAACGCTTTGCCCTGCAGCTCCAGGGGGGTTTGGGGTCAGTAAGGAAGCTCCCTCCGTTCTGGAAGCAACTCCTCAGCGTGGCATCTTTGGTGGTTCTGATGTGTGCTGGGATTTTTCTGCCTTTTGCTTTATTTCAGTATTATGCCTACGTGATGTTCTGTGGTCCTGGCACCGGCTGGGAGCAGGCTGTTCCCAAGCCGCTGCTGCAGCTGGCTCTGGACAAGGGCTATCGTCTGGCGGCCACGAATGGGGGTAAACCCCCTTGGTGCTCCCAGCGATTCCCTGTGGTCTATTCCTATATTCAAGACGTTTACTGGAATGTGGGCTTTCTAAGGTATTTTGAGCTCAGACAGATACCAAATTTCTTGCTTGCTTTGCCTGTCACACTGCTGGGCTCGTGGGCTGCCTGGACCTACATCGTTGCGAACCCCCGGCACTGCCTAACTCTTGGTCTAGAGAGAAGAAAGAGTGAAGAGGAGGGTAAACCAAGAGCTGGATTTTGCTGCCACGCCGTCTTCGTGTATGTGGTCCATGCCACGGTCCTGCTGGCGTTTGGATTCTTCTGCATGCACGTGCAGGTAGGACGTTCGTAGCAACACGCAGGAGTGATTTAAGGGGGACGCGGCGTGGTGGCTGAGGCAGTGACAGTCGCAGCCTGAAGCTGTCCCAGCTGCAGGGCAGCACAGGGTAGCGCAAACCCAAAGCTTTGCCTCTCCTTTTTCGGAGCCACTTCCATAGAGAGTTTCCAAAGCCAGTTAGTTCCTCTGCTCTGCCGGAGAGTTCCCGAAGGAAGCTTGCCAGGTGCTCAGCGTGATGGGGACACCAGGACGGGCATCAAAGGGTCCGGCTGGTGTTAGGTGGCATTTGACGTGTGCGTAAGGCCAGGCTTGCCAAGCCCGGCGAGTCGGCTGTCGGAGGACAAGGATACCGGGTCATTATCGTGTTGGGCTGAGCTTAGTGGATCCAGAAAGGATCCAGAGCCTGTCACCGGTCCCTAGAGAGTGTTTGAAGGTCTATTTAGGACACAGTTGGTGGCACTAAATGTTGGGGGTTCCAGCAAAAAAACAACTGAAGAGTGAAATTCAAATCTCCCCTGAAGCTGTTGCCCCTGCCCAGCTCCTGAGCTGGACGGTGACAAGGATTTTGGTGAGATGGTGACAATTAGTTTGTCTTAAAACCTGGAGACCGCTTGACTGCTTATGCAAACATCTTAATGAATAAAGCAGGTTGAGCTGAGATGCGTTTCGTTTCAATGGGATAAACCCTAGCGCTGTGGATTGGGGTGGTGTTTCGGTCCCCTTTATCAGCAGTCCGTCTGAGGCTCCGTCCGTGCCTCGGGATCAGGGCTGGCCACCGTCACAGTCCCGCAGTTCGTGTGATTTTTGCTCTGCCTGTCGTCTTCAGGTGCTGACCCGGTTCCTTGGCTCCTCCTCTCCCGTCCTGTACTGGTTCTCCGCTCACCTGCTTCAAGAACACGAACCTTTGCTCTGGAGCGAAGGGACTGATAATCAGACTGCGGCACCCAGCTGCAAGAAATCTCTTCTGGGTAAATCTCCTGGTTCCTGCGGGGAAGGGACCCCTGAAAACCCCCTGGTGAGGCTGCTGACGAGCTGTAGGTTAATCACCCCCCTCAGCAAATGCATTCTCGGATTTTTCCTGTCCTACTGGCTGCTGGGACTCGTTCTGCACTGCAACTTCTTGCCGTGGACGTAGCGAGCGGGTCTGTCAGTGCAGATGGGTCACGGGGCAGAAGCGCTGATCAGAACTGAAACTCGCTTTTGCTAAAAACCCTGATGCGTGTGTAAGGATGTTGTTGTCCAGGTTCCGATGGCGTTACTCCTCCGTTCCTCCTCATGTACGGAGATGGCGCTGCCTGGCTGGGTCCCAGACGGGCACGTTCTCTTTGCTGTCACACTGCAGCATCCTGCCCTTCTTTGCCTTCATCACTGACGGCCAAAATTCCCATAAACTGCCCAGGATGGGGAATGCCTCTCGGTTCCTATGGGATGCTCTGCCACCGAGTTGGTGTTTACCACAAGGATCCGCATCCGTCCGCTTCCCGGAAACCTCCGGGAAGTGTCCTTGACGGCGCAGGGAGGATCCTGCTGCCTCGTGTGAGCCGTTCGCACCTCCCCGGTGCCTCTCGACCCTCCCCGGTGCCTCTCTGCCCTCCCCGGTGCCTCTCGACCCTCCCCGGTTCCATCTCCCAACCACGTCCCGGCGCAGCCCCGCAGCGGGACGCAACCGGGACGGCTCCGACCGCTCCTCCGGGAATGGCGGTCCGAGCTCACGCACAAAGAGGGGACAGTTTGCCGGTCGGGTTCGCTCCCCCCCCCCCCCTCCCCAACCCCACATCCCCCACACCCCCTCCGGTGCCCGGGAGGGGGGTACCGGGCCGGGGCTGCTCCCGGCGCGGCCGGCAGGGGGCGCTGCGGGGCGGGGCGGGGCCCACACGTCCGCCGGGCGAGCGGCGGGGGCCGGGCCGGGCCGGGCGCTGCGGCGCCATGAAGGAGTGCGAGTACCGACAGATTCCCCCCGGGGGAACGGGACCGGGAACGGGAACGGGTACGGCCGTTGTTTCGTCACCTCCGCCGCCCGCCGGCCCGCAGCGGCCCGGTGCGGCCCGTCGGCCCCGGCGGAAGTGGGAGGTGTTCCCGGGCCGCAACCGCTTCTACTGCGGCGGCCGCCTCATGCTGGCCCGGCACAGCGGCGTCTTCGCCCTCACCCTCGGCCTCATCCTGGCAACCAGCGGCCTCTTCTTCGCCTTCGAGTGAGTCCGGGCTACCGGGACCGGGGCTCCGGCCACCGCCCTGGGGGATGCGGGGTGTCCGTCCCGTCCCGTCCCGTCCCCGCTCTCCTCTGCTGAGGGTCCCTCTGCTGTCCCCCTCCCCCGGGATCGGGCCCCCTTCCCTGCTGGGGTAGAGCCGGGGGGGGGGGTGTCTGTCCCCCGCTGGGGTCTCTCAGCAGCTCTCGTCCCCCTCCTTTAAGGCTTTTTGGGGGGGGAGCCGTGGGGTGGCTGGTGGGAGGGAGGTGGGCTGATGTGTGTGTGTGTGTGTGTGGGGCACCTCTTTCCCCCTCAGCCCCCCCCATGAGAGCCCCGATATCCCTTCCTTCTCCCTACTGCCCCCCTCATTCCCCCTCTGCGCAGCCCCCAGACCCACTTTGCAGCCACCGCTTCCCCTTGGCTTGTCCTTGTTTTTTTTGGAGGAGGGGGGGGGCGCAGGGGTGGCCCTGGACCTTGTTCGCTCAATCTGGCCCTGGGAAGGGGTTTAACATCCTCCCAGGATCTTCTCCTGGTCTCCAAACACATCCCCCCACACATACGCAGCCCCCGGTCTCCCGTCCTGCTACAGAGAGGAGATCTGGTCCGGAATCGCAGCCAGGAAAGCCCCGAGACTGATGGGCTCGGTCCGTAGAGGCAGCAGGAATAGCGTTGCTGTTAAAGGTCATTGATAAATGGTGAAATTCTTTGAAATTCTTTAGGGTCCCACCTCGAGGGGCTGCAGTGGAGCTCTGCCCCCCTCCCCTTGTGCAGCCGTGTCTGGGGAAGGGCGACCCTGCATCTCTCCCAGTCCCCTTTGCTTTAGGAAAGCTGTCCTGCTCCTGTGCCCCGAGGGAGGGGAGAGCCCAGAGCACCCCGTTACGCCCTGCGCTGGAGCCGGGGAAGGAGCACCGTTGGTTATTGACACCTTTGAGGGCTTCTGCTATCCTGCCTCCGCATTTCTGGCTCGGGAGGGAAAGGAGCTTGTTTTTCCTGCCGCTGTACGAAGCGGGGAGGAGGGGATGGCGTGCCTGCTTTTGGATCACGGAGTTATCTCTGCGCGTCTCAGAGTAAAGCTGCCCGAGCCTGCGGGCGGGGAGATGAAGGTATTTGATCGGATTAGAGGTTCTGAGAAGTCAGATGAGCTGAGAGGGGCAGGCAGCTGCGGGAGGCAGTAACGGCATCCCGGTGCGAAAACTCCTTTCTTAGTGTCATCCGTGCCTCTTTGACAGCTTTCCCTGCTGTAGCTGAAACTAAGGGGCAGCGCTAGCACAGGAACTGCTTTGTACGGGGCCAAGCAGAGGACATCTGCTCTCCCCCTCCCTTCTTGCCTAGTCACTCTTTCTTGGTTGAAGATGCCCTGGGGCTTTCCAAGTTGTTATTTTAGCAGTGTACTGTTGCATGTGTTACAGTTTGCTCGATGTATAGCAAATACATCTTGCCTGTGTCTGCGGTTCGTGTGTTTTATGCAATTTCTTCTTGCCTGACAGGGGAAAGCAGGGTCCAGAGATTCTCCCAGAAAAGGGGTGGCCGCAAGCTCACATCTCTCATTTCAGAGACTTTACTGTCAGGGAGATGACCGAGGGGCTCAGCAGCAGCGTTAGGCTCGGGCTGAAGGGGTTTTGTTGCCTGGTGGCCGCTTTGTTCTGGGCAGCTGAGCTTGGGAGTTGAAACAAAAGTTGCTTAATCCTCTCAAACTGCCTCGCAGCATTACTGAGACTTAGCGCTGCCCGCAGACATCAGGGCTCAAGCAGCTTGCCTGTCTGCGCTCCGCTCCGGGTACTTATCAGTGCTTATAATAGTAAATCCCTCTGCGGAGCGAGGGACGGGAGGGGTCTCCGGCACTGCGCCGTGCGAAGAGCTGTGTTCCTTGGCTGTCTTCACCTGTCGAGTAACGGAGCTGCCCTGATGTGCAGTGCGATCACGCCAGTCCCCATCTGTGGAAAAACAGCCCCAGGTCGTAGTACAGTGAGCCCTGGAGCGGGCATCGTCTGCCGAGATGCCTGGTGGATTGTCACAGCAGTGTCAGCGCTGCAAGGCATCCCCATCCAAAAATCTGGTGCACCATGAAGGGCACACGAGTCACCCAGAGACGTCATAGCTGTGTTGAATCGAAGCCAAATTTCCTCTCAGCTTCACGTGTTGGACCAAATGGGATCGCATTCATGCTGATTTTGATTCCTGCTTAGCTTGGGGTGTTTCTCCGTGTGTTCTTGATGCTGCTGTTGTAGAAGGTGACCGAGCTTTGGGGCAGCTGACAGGTTTTTGAAACAGGATTCTGGGACTTCAGAAGGGCAAAGAGCGTGTGTGTACAGGGGCTTGTACTGCCGTCTTTGTGCCAAAGACGCCATCGTCCCAGTGCTACTCCGGTGTTTTCTGGGCTGGCTCTTGCTGTTCCAGA
Source organism: Pluvialis apricaria (assembly GCA_017639485.1). Lineage (NCBI taxonomy): Eukaryota > Metazoa > Chordata > Aves > Charadriiformes > Charadriidae > Pluvialis > Pluvialis apricaria. Next base: position 4,158,708 of record CM030027.1, on the reverse strand, counting down.
GGTCTCTGTAGAGCAGAAGTGCTTCAGCCCACCGCCCCGTGGTAATTCATAATGTATAAGGTCACAGCTGATAGCCAGTTCTGTAATGATGGTTGTAACAATGCATTTTTTTCTTTTCTTTTAACAGCTGCCCCTTCCTTGCCAGCCACCTCACCTTGGCCATCCCCATCATTGCAGCCGTCCTCTTCTTCTTTGTCATCAGCTGCCTGCTCCAGACGAGCTTCAGAGACCCGGGCATCCTGCCCAGAGCCACCCCAAGCGAGGCCGCAGACCTGGAAAAGCGGATCGGTGAGATTTCGATTCCCTCTCCTGTGTTTGGTCCAGTGCATGTGTGTGCGTGTGCGCCACACGCATTTCAGGCTCAGTGAATCTCTGGAGAAAAGGCCAGAGTATCAGATCATGAATTTTGACAGTGTCCTACGAGTCTCGGTAGGAGAGGTGTGACAAGCTCCTCTAGCACAGCAGGCAGTGCTTCAGAGAGAGGATCTGCAGAGAAGCAGAGGTGTTTTTTGTTTCTGTTCAGTCCCATCGCTTTCAGAGGCAAAGCCCTGTATGGTGGGTCGTGACTGTCCCTGTTCCTGCACTCAGGACGACATCTGAGTGGGCAGCGGCCCTGTGCAGAGCTCAGGGGAGGGAGAGCTCGTGGCATTGGTGTCCTAAACACGAATACTCTTAGGGACTGTGTACCAGCGGCTGGGGGAACACAAAGTCCCCCTTCAGAATCACGCTGCCAGGCTCTTGAAGACAGAGCGAGAGTGTGTGCCGCTCTGTAACGGTGCGTTGGTTACTTTGGATTTTGTCCAAACTCGGAGGAATCTGACCCTGTACCACCTTCTGCAAAATATGGATGGTGAGGACGTAGGATAATTAATTTAGGCATGAATGCTTTTTAAGATTATGATTTGCCATTGAGCCTGCTGTGCCGCAATGTTTTCTTTATTGTAATGGTTTCTAACAGTATGCTAATGTTTGTCCCCATCTAAAAACTGCTATGTCACGCTGTTTTGGTGGTGGCCAAGAAGGTGTATGCATCCAGGATCTGTGGACCTTGTTGATGTGCCCCGTAGTAACAAATGCTTTAGCAAAGCTAACGTGAGACAGCTTGAATCTGCCCCACCGAGGACATTTGCAAGGCAGCAATTCTACACCCGACTAAAAGAAAAAATGGTTTTAAAATATCCTCGGAGTGGTTATCTGTGTTTCTATATATGAGTGCCGAAAACAGTAATCTGGCTGCAGATGCTGCCTGATGTGCCAGCTGTTACTGTTAATATAATCCACTTATTATCCTCTTAACGTGCTCACTGTTACATCTCTATTTTCAAAGGCTTCCTCAGGGTTGGAAAGGCGCTCTTTTAAGAGTGACTAAAATAAAGGAACAACCCCCAAAACTGCAAACGTGATACAGAGGTTTTCCATCTTTTGCTGAGCAGAGAAACGGTCTCCAGCTGCCAGTCCCCGGTGAAAAATGACGTGCCAGCACACACACATGTAACTTGTGGTGTCTGAAAATCCTCAATTTTGACCTTGAGGAGGAGGAATCCTCTTGTGCTACTAACGTACACATGTCAAATTTCAATGAAATCTGCCTGGAGCACTTGAGACCTGCTCGCTGTCCTCCCCCGCTGTGGTGGAAATGAGTCTCTCGAGCCTGGCGGTGCTGCTGGCTCCAGCTGCCGGTTGGCAAGTTGTGTGCTAGCGGTGGCAGGGGATGCTTCTGCTGAGGTTATTCCGATTCCTGTAACTTGGATGCTTCCAGCAGAGGAGGAGCCACACGTGCGTTGACAGATTATGTTGTCTCCTTGTGTTGTGATCCGTTAGACGCACAGAGATGAGTTGGTGTTACTGGGCACGTTAACACTGCTGCTTTTATGCTCACTATTTATAAATTGCTTTATGTTCTCAAACTGTTGGGCAGATATTACTTCCTCCTGGCATCCCAGCAGCATTGCCAGTGAACAGACAAGGAAAAGACATAAATAATGCTGCGAGGAGCTGACTGGAGTTCCTGCTTGCCCACCCTGCAACAAATCCTGTAGGCTGAGCTGCCTCTCAGCTTTTGATTAAAACTGGGAGAGCACGTGCCAGTCCCTTACCCTGCAAGAAGCAGCTCGGGGTGATTTGGGGGTTTGGGTTTCACCCGCACCAGTTTGACTGTCCCTCCTTGCCCTTGCAGACACCATGGGTACCTCTACCTATCGCCCGCCGGCCCGCACCATGGAAGTGGTCATAAACAAGTATGTGGTGAAACTCAAATACTGCTACACCTGCAAAATGTTCCGCCCTCCACGCACCTCTCACTGCAGTGTCTGCGACAACTGTGTTGGTAAGCCCAGAAAGTGGAAAGGTGCTGCTGTCTCTTGTGTGTGTGGGGTGTGTGTGTATGTTTTATGTTCCTGGACAGATTGCTTTTGCTTCTCGTAAAGGATTATAAAGCGAGATTCTGAGTGATCTTTCTTTTTCCCCACTTAAAATGAAAGCAACACCAGTGCAGTGGCTCGGGGTGAGGGGACAGCACGTCCAAGACACTGTGTCTCTGCTTTGCCTGGTTCTGGGGGGACTGTACCATGAATTGTGGTTAAGCCCCCCACCAAACACAAGGTTTGCTGCAGGCTCCTTGTTTTCTGTGGCCGTGCTGTTGCCAGGCTGGTAGAGGCACCACCATAGGTGGTTGAGCTCTTCTATGTCCTCTCCCCATGCCCTCATGCTGTGGTGGGGCAGGAGGGAATGAACAAAGACCTGAAGAAGAGTCTCTGATGGCTGCAGGCAGGCAAGCACAGGAGTGGGGCAGGCAGGGAGGTTCCCAGCGCAGCCTGACTGCACCGGAGCAACTTGAACTGGCAGCAGGGTGGCATGTGATTTAGGGACGTGCCTGGAGAGTTTACTCCTTGTGTAGCTGCTCCTGGTCATGCACTGGGTGGATGTGGAGGCTGTGCTTTACGCCGTCTGCTGGGGCAGCCTGAGGAGCGACTAACCCGTGAGCCGTCGCAGGACCACAGGGCTCTGCTTAAGAGAAGAAGTTTGGGAGTTGCGAAGCGTTATGTGTTTGGGAATGGCCGTGGGTGGCCGCGACTCCTCCTTATGCTGGAACAGCTCACTGGAAAGCAGCCGTGGCTGGGGCAGTGTTTGGAGAGGAGCTGTCTGGGGGTGTGGGCATGCCGCCTGCTTTGTGCGCGATGGGTTTTGTTTGCACTGGTGTCCCCTGCAGAATGGTTACCGCAGTCCTGTTAGTCTGAAATGCAGCCCTTTCATTAGAAGGCAGTCGGGAATGTTTCCAGGTATATTGCACCTGCCCTGGGTTCCCAGGCAGTTTCTGTGGGTTTAGAGGCGTATCTTTATAACTTTGAAAATTATTTTCTGCCCCGAAGAAGGCGGGGGAACCTGACGCGCAGAGAGGGAGCAGCGCTGCTGTGTGCACACACCCAGTGCTGCTAAGTACTGGAAAAACTGCCGCGCTTTCCCTCTTCTCTTTCAGTTTTAGTAATGGTAGATGTTACCAGTCACAAGGCTTGTATTTATGCAGGGTTTGCTGAGAGGAAAGGTTGGGCCTTTGATGATTAAAAAAAGGCATGTGAGCAGGCAGCAGTGCTCTGTTGAAACTTCTTGCTAACATACTGCTGCAGGGAGGTTCTGGTCTCAGGGCGGTGGGTGGAAGCTCAGTTTGTAGCCCCTGGTTTTCGGAGGCTCGGCAGAGTTCGCTCGGTTATGGTGTGCGAGGTGGCAGGAGTCCTCACCGTGTCGTTTTGTTTCAGAGAGATTTGATCACCACTGCCCCTGGGTGGGCAACTGCGTGGGGAAGCGCAACTATCGCTACTTCTATGCCTTCATCCTCTCCCTCTCCTTCCTGACAGCCTTCATCTTCGCTTGCGTCGTCACCCACCTCACTCTGCGTAAGTACTGCAGGTACTAGCAGCGATGTGTGCCCTGTTCCTGGCCACGAACACCTTGAGGCCCCGCTGGGTCACTGTTCCTGTTGGACGGGGCGTGGAAAGGGTCTGGTTGGTTTACGCCAGGCTTTACAGTGCAGGTGGCCCGAATAAACGGGGTCTCAGACTGCAGGGAACCACAGGTCCACCCTGCACCTCGCTGCAGAGAGACCTTGAGAGCTGGTGACTGGGTTATCCCCTCCAGAGCAAATGAGCTGGTGGGTGCATCTGCTCTTAACCTGGCGGGGAAGGTGACTTGTCTGTCAGCCCCAAATCTCCTGGAGCTGTGTCTGTGCGCTGACATTTCTGCAAAGTTACAGACTGCAGATGTTTCTCAGGCAGCCAGGCAGGTCCATACGGCCCACAGAGGGGGGTGGCTGCGTGCTTGGGAGTGAAGCGTTGGCTGGAGATGCAAGGCTGCCTGATGGGACATCATTCCTTGTCCCATTTTGCTTTGCAGGCTCTCAGAGAGATGGATTCCTCGCCACTCTGAAGACGACACCTGCAAGATATCCTTCTGATGCCATTCGCTGCTCAGACTGTTGAGCACGGGTGCAGCAATGCTAATTGTGTAACAGAAGTGCAATGAGCTCTTTGTAGGGTCACCTTCGTTACTTTCCACAACTTAATTTAGTTCCTGAGCTGCCTGGTTGCGGCAGACAGGTGTCTCTTCATCTGTAGACTGATAACTTCACCAAATTGGGAAGACCTTTAATTCCTTATTTAGTTCACCGCCAGGGACTAAGAGGGGGTGACAAACTTGTTTCCCAGTTTGCAAGTTAACGTGGGAAGGGAAGCGGCTGGAACAGGCTGTGCCTTGGGGGATGCCTGCAGAATGGCACGGGGAACGGGAAGCGCGCTGGGATGTTTTTGTGGCCCGGTGTGTGTGGTCACAGCGCGTACCTCCCAAAAGAGTCCTCTCCCTCTCCTTGCAGGATGATTTTGTTCCCTGAGACTTCCTTGACTTCTGTTTCACTGTGCTGGAACTGGTGATTTGTTTTTTCTCAGTCTGGTCTATTTTGGGCCTCTCAGGTTTTCACACTTACTTAGTCGCCTCCAACCTGACGACCAACGAAGATGTAAGTACCTGGACGTTTGTCCTTCTGCGGGGTTGGTCCTTCCTAAGCAGAGGTGAGGCTTTCAGGGGATCCCTGGCTGCCTGCCTCAGGGCAGTATCTCGGTGATAACCCACTGCAAAGCAAACAGCCCGTGCCCAGGGCATTTGGGCTGTAGCTTCAAGTAGCTGCGTGGGGGAAAAGCAGCACGCAGCAGCAGGGGACCGTGCAACACGTGTTGCTTGGCACTGTCAGGCTATGGGGGTCACAGGCTGGAACGTTAGAAAGGTCACGTGTGTGTTTTTTTCCAGTCTGTATGTGGCCTTGCTTAAAATTAGGAGTTCCGAGATTAAAAAAAGGAGGGCTGGCCCCAGAGATTTATTTGGGTGTTAGGCTGGGACATGGGTGATCTTAATTCAGCATCCCACGTAACCACAGGTTTCCTCCGAGACCCTGGGCAAGTCCCCGTGTCTCTATCAGTTCCTCATGTCTAATAGGCAAATAATGTACAGACATCTGATGAGATTTACCTCAAAGTCTGGGGAGCATGCAGACTCCGAGCGCCAAATGAGTACCCTGAGCAGGGCAGATTGTACAGAAAAGCAGGATCTGTCTGATCCTCGGAATCAAAATTCACCCTCCTGGCCAGAAGTGCCTGTAATCCTTGCTGGAAGCTTCCAGCACTGCAGAAGGCAGGTTTGCATCCCTTTATTTTTTTTTTCCCCCCTCACTTTTTTTCCCTCCCCTTTCCTCTCCACCTCTCTGTTACGTTCGGCGGCGTTGGCAGAGATGTGCAAGGCCACGTAAGCGAAGCTCCTGGAGGTCGCACCCCGGTACGGAGAGCACCAGGTCCAAAGCACGTGGCCCGTTGCCTCTCTGGCTGCGTTGCCCACGCTGCCAGCCTTCTGCTGCAGCTGGGGAGAGGAAGTAAAAACAAAAGGAGGAAATGTCATGGTAAATGGTTCGCTGCAGCCAGGGGCCCGAGGCCAGGTATAGCATCTGCCCACTCGTGTGTGCCTACGCTTGATGTGACCGGGGTTTCGAAATCAGAGTCCCAGTGGCAGCTGCTCGGGGTGGGGACAGATGAGATTGTTTCCCCCTGTCGCAGCGTGGCCTGGGAATCCCCTTGCTGTTTGTTTGGCCTGAGGAGCCCAGGAGGGACTGTGAGCTGGAGCCCTGCTCTGATGAGCTTTCAGCCTTGTAGAGACAGAGGGGCGAAGGAGGAGGCTGGCGTTGAAGATGGTGACGCTGACAAGTTGCCATGCAGCTTTGGAGCTTTCTAGCTGCAAGGTTGGACCTTGGCAGCGGTAGGAGCAGCATATTGTTCTCTCCTCTGGCTGCCTTTCTGCAGCTGTCCCGCTTGTTAAAGAGAAGGAGGACATTTGCAGTAAGACAAGCCTTCCACCTCTTGAGCAAGAATTTGAACCGAGTCCATTATCATGTAATTAATTATCTGCTATCGCATCTTTTGTATCTTAATCTGCATGTGTCCTTTCCCTTTCAGATCAAAGGGTCCTGGTCAAATAAGAGGGGCTCAGAGTTTGCCAATCCCTACAGCCATAAAAGTATCCTCACTAACTGCTGTGCGGTGCTGTGTGGACCATTCCACCCCAGGTAAGAGCCTTTGACCTCCACGGCATTGGGAATTGCATCCTGCTCTGTGAGAGGGGCCTTGGAAAGGACAGATTTACCACAATTCAGGGGAGACTGCGTCAGCACAAACATGTCTGCTCCCATGATGATGGGGAAACAGTTCCCCGGTCTCCGCAGAGAGCGGCTGGAGCAATGTATGAGATAGAACTGTTGCTTCTCCTGTGTTTGAGCGACGAGTTCGGGTCACTTGTAATTGTTTCACGGAGCTTGCAGATAAGACACCTCCTGCGCTTCAATAAGGGGAGAGTAACGGCAACAAAGAGCTCGGCAGCAGATGGTAAATATCAGTACTGGCGGTACTTCTTAGCGTGTGTTTTCCCTCCCGTACTCTGAGGATCGAGCATCGTGGCAAGCAGCCAGCAGAGAACTGCGCAGGGCGGTGTGGAGACCCTGGCTTTTACCGACGCTTAGGTTACCTGAAATGCTTAGTAGCATCCCACCAAATGCTTTTACCTGTGAGTTAACCAGAACCGAGGTTAAAGCGAGGGCAAAGGCGGGCAGTTTGCTGCGGGTGTAAGGGAGCTTTGGACCTGAAGCACGGGTACCTGCAGCGCAGGATTCTCTCTGCTTTGTCACAAGAGGGTGCAATTGGGCAGAGTCAGGCCGGCGTCGCCTTGCACAGGTTGAGGACCTACACGCTGGCTTGGAGCTCTCGGCGTGCCCTGGGGTACCTGGGGATCCTTGAGATGAGGGTTTTTTTTTTCCACTTGATCCAATTTGGATTTATGTGGAGCATCTCGGAGGTGCTAACTCACTGTAACACAACAGCAGGGGAAGGTGTCTGAGGCTGTGCAGCTACAAAGCGTGTTTTGCACTTACACCTGGCCCTGCTCTCTGAGGTACCCCCGAGCTTTTTGCTGAATTCAGGGGTGCAAAAATGCCAGTGCTGCCGCTTGGAGATGGTAAATCTGCAGCTTCAGGGAGCCGAGCTGTTTGCTGGGAGGTTGCGAGGAGAGGAGTGTTTTATTCCAGTTCTTTCCTCGTTCATGTTGTTTTCCTGTTGTAAAGACCTTTTGCCAGTTCCCACTTGGGTTTGTGGTGACCCAAAGCTTTAACTGCCTAAAGGCTGTTTGGTGGCTTGTGTGATAAGTTTGTGGTTTGTCTAATGGGCAGCTCCTGCTGATGCTTTGGTTAGCAGTTCCCACGAGGATAGCCCTCTCTGTGGCTTGTGAGCTCCCGTCCTCGTAAAGTCTTTGTTCCTTAACTCCTCTCCCCTTGCACGCTTTCCCTTCTGTTTTCCAGTTTGATAGACAGAAGAGGATTTATCCAGCCAGATGTCGGGACCCCGTCCAGTCCTAAGAGCGAAATCCCTTCCTTTGGAGCCAAAACTGACACCAGCATGGTAGGAGGCATTCCCTAGCAGTGCTGTGACGTAGCCCAGTGCCTGCTGTGCCTGCACCTCGCTCCAGCCAGTACCTTCCCCTCTTACCATCTCCCCAGCCTCAGGCGGGACAGCCCTGTGACGCAGAGCTGCCAAAGACTCAGTCGAGCCATACGTTGCCTTTTGGTTTTTTTTTTGTTTTTTTTTTTTTTTTTAAATTTATTTATTATTTTTGTTTATTTGTTTCACTGTGATGTGGCCTGTCTGGACTTTCGACTGATAGAGCCCGACAGCGTGCAAGACCCGCAGACTCGGGCAGAAAGCAGGGAGTTCCTGCAGCACCTGGGACGCAGATGGGTCTGGGGAGCCACCAGACCTCTGAGCCCGCAGGCTCTGCTCCAGGGGGGCGCTGTGTTTCCTGCTGGGAGTACTGAGGTGGGCCAAGGGTGGGAGCTGGGGACTCTGAGCTGGGCTGTCACGTCTCGTCTTCTGGGCTGGTGGAGGCGTATGTTCCCTGGTGTCCCTGTTATCTCCGTGAACACGTCCTGCTCCCCTGTGCCAATGTGGAAGGGCTGTTCTGTCTCTTAATGGCCGGGTTCTCACCTTGGCCGCTGCCAGAGCAGCTTTTCTTTTCCAGAAGCTGCTGTGCCTTGGTAAGTTGAGGCTGTTCAGCTGGGAGGAGTCTGGCTCCCAGCAGACGTGGAAGCTCGCTTGATGTTGATCAAGCTGCTGTTGATCCTGTTTTCTGGCTGGTCACTGAGAGGGTGCTGAAAACCTCTTTTATGTTTAGGCCTTGCCAGTCAGTAAGACAACGTTTTGCAGCAAGGACACAAGTGAGGATCACCCTTCTTTTAATGGGGAAGAAGAAACACGCAGTGTTCTGTGGCTCTCGTCACGAGATGCTGGTTGGCAAGGCTACAGTTGTAAGATTTGGGAACCTTTAGCTTGCCAGGAAAGTCTGGTTATGTCCTGCCTACAGGAGACCGAACGGCAACAGAAAAGTGGGTGAAATCCTGAGGTGGAGTTTCACCGAGGAAGCAGTTAGCAAGTGCTGGTGTCTGATAACCTCATGCCGTGCTCTTGGTCTGGGTTTCTGGCCGGCAGACGAGAGCAGGGCTGTCCCCAACACCTCGGGAGCCGTTCCCGTGTGCCTGGGCGCGTCCACGAGCATTGCTCTGCGCCTGCAGAGGCACGGGAGAGCCAGGCTGGGCAGCCGGCTCTGCGGTATGACACTGGAGTGTGCGTAGAGGAGAGTCACAGACCTTGTCAGCAATACTTGAATCACATTATTAAAAGCTGCTGGATATTTTTGCACAATTTGTAGATATATATTTTTTTTTTTTCTCTATGTAGAACATTTTCTATCCGGTGCAGGTAGTGTTGTGCGTGTTAGCACCAGGGCAGAGGCTTGCAGTGTTTTGTGTCAAGCTGCCTGGTTAGGTTTCTGTGGGACAGACGCTTGTATTTCAACCTCAGGCAGAGGCAGGGCATTTCTGGGGGCAGCCTGTCCCTGTGAATTCCCCAGCGTCGTGCTTTGCACGCTGTGAGTGACTGCGCCAGCCCGCACGCAGCCTCGGGGTGTGCTGGGGGACGGCAGAGGCATAAGGTTCCCCTGGCCGTACGCATCTGGCTCAGAGATCTCAGTGCTTGTTTGCTGTGGCCACCAGCTCTACCTTCCCCTCCCTGAAGAGCCGAGGTGAGAGCACGGCGGCGGAGGCTGCTGAATTCCTGCCGGATCCCTGGCAGATGGCCCTTGCTGCCCGGGGAGGCTCCCGGTGCTGCTCTTGACAGCCCCCCCGGCCCCGCAGCTTCGTGCCGTCTCACGGGCCAGGCGCTTCAGCACGTTGCCCATGTTGCATCCGCAGAGGCCGCCCTGCCCTTCCCTCTCCGCTTCTCCTGCAGGGATGTCCCCAGCGGGGCTTGTCCCTGCCATCGAGGAGCCGTGCAGCCGGGGTGAGCCGAGCTGTGCGGAGGGGGTCTGGTGTTGGGGAGCGAGGAGCAGTGTGGGGGGGTGTTATCAGGGGCCAAACTCCTTGTTTTTATTTAAACCAGTTTCCTTTGTTACTCAACATAATAAAATTATATTTTTAAAGAGTTAATTGCTTGGATTATTATTTTATTCCTTTAAGACAGAAGAGGGCAGGTGTCTCAGTGTTTAACATGGCAGTTGGACTTTTTATTAGGTCCAGGGCTTGCCTGGAAGCTCGTTTAACCTCCAGCAGGATGGGGCTACGAGGGATGCTTAGCAGCAATTGGTGCTGCCATGACTCTTGCTGAAACGAAGGGATTTTTGTGTCCCACGTCCCCGGGCTGGGCAGGGTTCCACTTGCCGGTCCCCTTCCTGCAGAAGCCGTCACCTTTTGCTCGGTGCAGGACTGTGCCAGGGTCTGTGGTCCCCCTGCCTAACCCAGCCCTCTCCGGCCCTACCGGTGGGTATTGAAGTGCATAATCTCTGGTGTCTTCCCCAGGAGGATGCCTGCCAGGACTTTGCCATTTCCTGCACAGCCTGACAGGACTTGCCCCCTCCTTGGACGTTAGCCCTACTTTCTGAGGGTTAGCTGGTAAGAAAGCGCTTTCTTCTCCCCGTCACCCACTCCAGCGACCCATCTCATCTCCACTGCATGACCAGCTCTGCCCACAGAGCCCATCACCCTCCAGTTGTGTAGACATCTGCGTGCTGTGTGTCCCATCCATACCACCAGCATCCCACCAGTGCGGCGTGCTGTGAGCCCCTGGGTTGTGCCGTCGCGGTGCGGGGCTGCCTGGCAGAGGGGTTGCCCACAGCCTCGGCGAGAAGAGAGGGATGGTTTCACCCAGATTTGTGCTGGGGTTTGGTACGAGACGGAGCTCGTCTGGTCTGCATGGTGCATGCATGGTGGTGCATGCAAAACGGTGTGGCTGAGGGTTTGTGGAGCCCGGGGCTTGCTGGGTGGCGCGCCGTGGTGGCTTGTGCTCGGTGGAGCTGCCATGATGGGCTTGGAGGAAGTCCCCAGCTGATGCAGAGATTCAGTGTTTGGAGCGAGCTGTGGCCCAAACAGAGTGGGAGCCTGGAACAGATTTCTAATCCCAGCTCTGACCCGCTCTGTGGTTCAGGCAATCCCTCCCTTATCCCCCGCTCTGCCTGTTTTCCTCTCTCTCACACCAGGTTCCTCCTCTGGTGTGCCCGTGAGCGCGGTAAGTTCCTTCCCAAGCACGTTGCAATGAAGCCCTGCTTCACTTGTGGGCTGCAGAGCTGCCCTTCGCCCTCCTATGCGCCCCTGCCTTCTCCCTCTCCGCAGCACCCCTCAGAAGGCTGCCAGCGCTCTCCTCCGTCCCGGACTGTCTCCCTTTTCTGCCACCGAGCCTGGGTGCTGCGCTCTGCTCCCTGCTGCTCCTCGCTTGTGTATTTCTGGCACTAACCCTCTCTTTCTCTTTCTCTTCCTCCCCTTTCCTCTCTCCCTCGCGCCGCATCCATCCAGTATCAAGAGCCCTGGCGGCCCGCAGCCCTCTGCCCCTCCTGGAGCACCCTGCGGGGGTCCAAGACACCGCAGGCAACACCCGCGACGACAGCCATGACCACCACGAGTGCCTCCGCTCGCCAGGGCTACGCGGCTGCGCCTTCCTCCCTCCCAGCGCAAGAGAGGGGGGAAAGCGGCCGTGCACAAGGAAAAGCTTTTCCAACCCCCCTCCGGGAGCCGGGACGGCCGTCCCGCAGGTTCAAAGCTCAAAGCCATACAGCCGTCCCACCCGAGTGCAATAACTGGAGTTCCTGCTGTCTCCTGCCACTGGATGGACTCACGCAACCGAGCCGCGGCCGCCGGTGGCTCCCCGTAACCACCAGCCTTACCCCCAGTGAAGGTGTCTCCCCTCCCACAGATGCTGGAAGATAGCGGTTAGCATTCCAGCCGGCTTTCGAAACGGGCAGGCTTGGCGCCAGCGCGTTTACAGCCGCTGGCGTTACACGCCTGACCCCACCAGCCCCTCTCCGAGCCGTGTCCATGTGCCGGAGGACTCTCCTCTGTGGACAGGAGTTAGTGCGTGGTCAAGAATTTACCCTTGCAAACCCCTCCCCAGGCAGCTCCCCGACTCCTGTTTCGTCGTAGCGTGGCTCTAGTTGTAGGGGAAGGGGTTCAAGCTCCGCAGGACCTTGACCAGCCACCTCCGCAGCCGGCGTTGCGGTGGCTGCAGCACAGGCTGGGCGCTCCGGCACCCAGCACCGGGTCCTCCCACCGCCGGCGACCGAGCTGGGAGCTGCACAGCCAGATCTGTCCCCCCGCGTCCCCCAGCCCAGCACAGAGCCCGGTAGGATTCACCGTCTATTTATGCCTTTTACTTTTGTAAGAAATAAAAGTTTCTCCTATTTACTGTACGCCAGCGTCTGGCTGCTGCTCTGCCGGCGGAGGGGAGCTGCTCCCTGCAGCTCGTGCCTGGGCACGCCGGCGCTGCGCGGGGCGGGGGAGCCGCGAAGGGCTGCACCCCTCTGCCCTCAGCCGCGCCGGCCACGGCGCCGGGAGCCAGGAGCTCCCCAAACTCAGCTGTGGCATTCGCCGTGGCCTTGAGGCAAGTCGCAGCCTTCCGTGGCTCTGCGCCCTCCTGCCCGGCCGTGCTGCTGGGGCCGGGGAAGGAGCGAGGGGCAGCGCCCGCGGGACCTGGGGCGCAGGGAGCACCCCTTGGCAAAAATCTGTCCCCCAGTTGAAGTGTCGGGAGCCGGCAGCGTCCCCACAGCCTGGGGAGCAGCAGGGCTGGACGGGTGAGGATGGGGTGGGCTGTGAGCATCCTTCCAGCGCCACTGGGAACGGCCACAAGCATCCTCTGCCTCCTGCCTGCCATCGCGAAGCCGCTGGAGCGCCCAGCCCTGCAGCATCGCCAGCATGGCTCACAGGACGAGAGACGCGTGCTGGCCTGGGCAGCGTCCCCCGGGGCCGGGGCTTAGCTGGGTGTCCCTCTCTCTCCGGGGTGATGCACCTTCTGGTGCTGCTCTTCGGCATTCAGGGCACCCACGGGTGCTCCACGGGGGGGATGCCGCAGCCTGTGCGCAGCGATCTGGGGCTCTTCCCTTCACCCCCCCCCCCCCAACGCTGATTTTCACGAAACCGGTAGAGCAGAATGCTTTTGCAGCCTCCTCTCAGCCCATTGCAACCAAAATTTGGCAGTGGCTCAGCCCCCTCTGGCAGGGGCTGCCGGCAGACGCCTGAGCCGAGGCCGAGCCATCGCACACCCCGTCCGAGCTGTCCGTCCCGCTGGGGGGGTCCCGCTGGGGCCAGGGGGGGTCTCCCCATGGGGCCCTCTCGGGGCAGAGCTGTCACGGGAGGCTGAAACAGCCCAAACGCAGCCGGGCTGGTGCAGGATCAGCCCGGGGTTTGGAAGCCGGGTCTGATGGGGAGGGCTTCACCGGGGCTGGGGGCTGCAGACCCTGACCACGTACAGCTTTGCTGCTCGGAGGGGTGCGAGCTGCAGACTAATTCCCACCCAGGGATTGCCGCTGCGCATTTTTTGCAAGGAAAGGAGGTGGTTTTTAGAGGATTTTTGGGCGGGGGGGTACATCGGGCTGCCCGTTTGGCCCCCAGCCACGCTATGGGGGCTTTTGTGCTTGGTTGAAGCTCTTAGAGGGTCTCTATGGGTCTGCCTCCCCCCTTGCTCTTCATCCACCGGGCAGAGGTGGGAGGTGGGCAGTGGTCTCCCATGGGGCTGTTCCTTCGGAAAATGCCTTTTCCCGACTCAGCGGGGCGTCATCTGCTCCCACGGTGGATCACGCTCGCCTGGGGAAGGCGCTCTAATTGCTGGAGGTGCTGCACGTGGTGTGGTCCACGGGGTGAGGGTGACATGGAGGGGCTGCGGTGGAGCTGGAGGTCCTTCGTGTGAGCCCCTCCACGGGCGGGGATACCCCGGCCCCACCACGTGCCCGGGGTCTTGGCCAGGGAGGGGGTGAGCAGCCCCGAATCCCCCTTACCAAGGTGGGGAGGGAGCAGTATGGAGGCTGGAGCGGGTGTTTTCCTGGGCTGCACGCAGTTGGGAAAAGCATCCATGGGTCTTTCTCATGTCCTCCATCCCCAGCATCCTCCATCGCCCCATCCCAGGGGGACCTGAGCCATGCCGGGTGGGGGGGATACCGGGGATAGGGTGCTCCCGGCCGGGGTGGCACCGAGGGCTGTTTGCAGGGATGAGTAAAGCAGCGAGTCACACTGATTAAAAAAAAAAAACACACCACCCCTTTTTGCCTTGGCTCGATGCCGGCGGGCGCTCGCCCCACCCTGCCCTTCCCGCATGGCTCCCGCACGGCCGATAGCGCCGGGGATTGGCACGGGCTGCGAGGCCAACGCTTCGCCAGCGCCCGGCGTGTGGCAACAAGCTGAAGCAGGTTGAGAGTGAAACTGCAGCGCAACACGAAGCACAGATCCTAATCGGGGGCGGCGCGTTTCCACCGGCGGCCCAGCACCGCCGGCAAACTCGTGTCAAAAAAAAAAATATTGAAAAAACTTTTAAAAACTCCCGAAAAACAACAAAACACCATCCCAAGACTTTTCAATTAAGGCGTACATCCCTGGCGAGATGCTGGGATGGGGAAACGCAGTGCTGGGCTGGAGGCGACGGTGGGGGAGCCCTGAGTTCAGCGGGGTTGGGGGGGGGTCTCTCTGCCGCCGGCCGGATCCAGGCTTGTGCCGCCGGTGGCTTTTCCACTTGGGGAGGTTTTTTTTTTGGGGGGGGGTCAGGCCGGTCCCGCACGCGGCGGCTCAAAGTCATGGGGCGATTGCGCTCAGCTTTGGGGCGGTCCCTCCCGCGGCGCTTGGGCGAGTTGCTGAGCCTCTCTGCCTCCGTTTCCCCACCTGTGGGAATAAATACCTGCCCGTCAAGCCCTCGCAATTACCAGTGAAGTTAATCACCATATAAAAAACGACAGTGATATGATTTGGGGGGGGGGGGGAACCATTTTTACGACCAGACACACCCCATGGCCCCTTTCTCTGGTGGGGGGAGAATGGGAAGAGCTGAACGCTGCCGCGTCCCTGTGTACACCAACTCCCCCTCCCCAAAAATGATAACCCACCCGCTGTCCCCATTCCAAGCGCTTTTAGCAGCGGGACGGGCGTCCCCTCGGTCCCGGGATGGGCGTTGGCTGCGGGGACACCCCCACCCGGGGCATCCATGGGTGCTGCACCCACCGCCGAACCCTCCCCGGGGACCCATGGGGAGGGCAGGGCGTTGGCCGCCCCCCCCCCTCGCCCCTTCCCCATCGCCTGCCGCCTGCGGGCAATGATTCACGGCAATTTTCCTTTTAAGGCTGGGCTCGGCGGGGAGGAAGCAGAGGAGGAGGAGGAGGAGGACACTCCTTCGGCCTCGTTGGCTCCTCCCGCTCTCGCTCGAGGCTCCGACGCTCAGCCAAAAACGAATCCCGGCGACGGGGCTCGGCAGAGGCTCCGACGGCTCCCGGCCCCGCTCCTCGCCCAAGCGTCTGCCCTGCGCCCGCGTCCCAGCCATGGCAAGAAACCACCAAGTGCAGAAGGCCAAGCTGGCCGAGCAGGCTGAGCGCTATGAGGACATGGCGGACTTCATGAAGGCGGTGGTGGAACATGGGGACGAGTTGTCCAACGAGGAACGCAACCTCCTCTCCGTCGCCTACAAGAACGTGGTGGGGTGCCAGCGCTCAGCGTGGAGGGTCATCTCCAGCATCGAGCACAAAACCGAAGAGGGGGACGACAAAGCGCAGCTGGTGAACGAGTATCGGGAGAAGGTGGAAAGGGAGCTGAATGGCGTCTGCAAGAACGTCCTGGCCTTGCTGGACAAGTATCTCATCAAGAAGGCGAGCGATCCTGAGAGCAAGGTCTTCTACCTGAAGATGAAGGGTGACTACTTCCGATACCTGGCCGAGGTGGCCACCGGGGACGACCGCAAGAAGACGATAGACAACGCCCAGGAAGCCTACCAAGAGGCCATGGACATCAGCAAAAAGGAGATGCAGCCCACGAACCCCATCCGCCTGGGGCTGGCCCTCAACTTCTCCGTCTTCCACTACGAGATCGCCAACGCGCCCGACCAGGCCATCTCCCTGGCCAAGACCACCTTCGACGAGGCCATGGGGGACCTGCACACGCTCAGCGAAGACTCCTACAAGGACAGCACCCTCATCATGCAGCTGCTCAGGGACAACCTCACGCTATGGACAGCCGAGTGCGCCGGAGAAGACGGCGGCGAGGCTGGCGAAGAGCCCAAGAACTGAACGGCCCCCCCATGGAGCCGGGGACCGGCCCCCCCCCCCCCCCCCCCCGACCTGCCACCCCCGCCCCAGTCCCTTCGGCATCTCTTCATGGTTTAATTTTTGGTTTGGTTTTTTTTTTTTTTTTTTTGTTTGGTTTTGGATTTTTTTTTGGGGGGGTGGGGGTGGGGAGAAGGCGTCTCGGCTCCCCCATGCCCCCCCACCCCCCAGCCTGGATGCCGGGAGTGTTGGGGGGGGGCCGTGTGTGGTGTTTGCTGGGCAGCTTTGGCATGGCCCCCCCCCCTCCCCCCCTCGCCTTCCCTCTCCCCCATCCTCTGCTCTGGGGAGGGGGAAAGGAGTGTGGGGGGGGTCCCTCCATCCCAGAGGGCTGCCAGCCCCCTGCTATTTAACATTTTTTTTGGGGGGGACGGACACCAGCCCGGCATGTGCTGGCTCCAAACCCCCTGTCCCGGAGGGCCGGAGCCGTGACGGGAGGAGGTGAGGGACCGGGATGGGGCGAGTGGGGGGGATCCGGGCATCTCCCCCATCCCGGGGGATGGGGGGTGTGTGTGTGTGGGGGGGGTCACATATCGCCAAAGCCTCTGTGCGTCTCCAATAAACCGTCTCCTGCACGCCTGCCTCTGGTCTGCCTCATCTCTCCCCCGCACACGTGTCCGGGCAGCTCCCGCCGCCACCGGGGCACCCGCTTCGCCTCCCGCCCCGCCGGCCATGGCGGGGGGGACACGGTGGGGTCCCCCAGGAGCTGCAGCAGCACTTTGTCTGCTCCCACTCCCCCCCACCCCGAGCCCTGCAATGGGGTCTCAGGGTGCTCAGCGAAACCCATTCCGCGGGGGCTGCAAAACTGCAGCCCATGGGTGGGCTCTGCCTCCGCAGGGTTTTGGCAGCCGGGGAGGGGGGGGCCCCGTGGGGGTGGCTGCTCCGTGGGGTGTACCGAGGACCCCAACCCCGTAGCGGGGGGTGTCCCACCGCCTCGATGCAAACCCGCAGTGCCCCAAAACCCGTCCATGAGGCCCTTGTGCAGCTCTCCTCTACATCCCGGGGCGGGGGGGGGGTGTAGGTGTATGGGGGGGGGGGTGTCTCCTAAAGCAGCATCGGAGCACGGGCAGTGACACGGGGACAGCCCTGGGGTGTCACTGGGGTGGGGACACCCCCGTCGAGGTCCGGACGCGCCGGAGCAGGAGAAAGCTCAGCAGTTCTGGCCCTGGCGCCCGGCCACGGTGAAGGGCGCAGCTCACCGAGCACGGCCTCCCACCACCCCCCCCCTCCCTCCCTCCACCAGCGCGAGTTTCGACATGAAAAATAATTACAATAAAATACAGTCATGGCACCCTGGGCTATGAGCTCATCAGATCAAGCGCAGCAGGGCTGGGCAGGAGCCGGCCTTTGATGGGAAACGCCGGGATGCCGGGAGGAAACGCGCCGTGACTCAGGACGTGCCACCCCCCCCCCCGGTTCAGCGGGGGTCCCCGGTTGGGGACGTGGGGGACATGTTGTCCCTGAGCCCCGGCATGGCCAAATCCCTGCTCCAGGGGTGCCAGGAGCCGCGAGGCTTTGGGGAAACTGAGGCAGGGGAAGGGAAGCGACCACCCCCCCCACCCACCGCCACCATCGCGGCGCAGCGCCCGTGGGGCTGCAGGGCCCAGCCTGGGATGTGACGAGGTTTGCAAGGGCTCTGCTGTGGGAAAGCGCTGGCTGCTGTGGGAGGTTGGGCTGCGCAAACCAGAACCTGTTTGCCCGGGACGCGTCACCCGGAGCAGAGCCTGGCGCAGGGCCCAGCCGAGGGGATTAACCCCTGCCAGGCCCCCCCCCTCTCCCCCCCCCCCCCATCCTCGCCCACCCCTCAGCCCGCTCCCCATCCCCGTCATGGCGTCCTGTAGAACCAAACATGGGTGCTGCCTCGGCCCCGCCAAGGGCATGGTCCGTGGCCCCCCGGCAGGTTGCAATGTGCTCGGCAGGTCCCGGCTGAGCTGGAGGGGGGCCCCCGGCGGTGTCGGGGAGCCCAGCCGGTTCCCCCGGGGGGAGGCCAGCGAGGGGCCCCGACGCTTGGCCTCCACCCGGCCCCGAGCGCTCCCAGCCTGGGAACCAACCCCAGACCTGTAATTAGCCAAACCGGGGCCAGCCGACGTGAAAAACGAGCCGAGGGCTCTCGCTGGCCCTTGACCCGGCGGTGTGGGGACACGAGCAGCCCAGGCTGGTTAAACTGGGGGGGGCGGGGAGGGAATGAGGTAGCCATTCCCCCCCTGCTGCTTCTTGGTGCCCGTGGGTGGCAGGAGGATGGCGGGGTTCCCGCTGGCCTCCCAGGAGTTAACCGATTTCGACAGCACCCAAAATTGCAGCATGGCTGGGCCATGTAGGAGGACGATGCTTCCACGGCCTCCCAGCCGGTCCAGCAGCTTTTTGGAGCTGGGGAGGGAGGCTCCGGGCCCCCACAACACATCCCGTGAGAGGGTTGTGCTGCTGGGAAGCACGGGGTGTTCCCCGGGATCTCCCTGACAACCCCCTCCTGGTTTCATATAGGGTGGTGGGACCCGTATGGAGGAGACCAGGGAGACATCGGGACTCTCATCCTGGGACACGCTGGAGGATGCTCTCAGCATCCCTGGCACCGCGCAGGAAGGGCTGCACAGCAAAGCTCTCCAACACATGTGCTTCAGTGTCTTTAACACCAAAAAAGCAAAGTGACGCGGGTGCTCCGGTGCCAGGGAGTGTCCCCCACCCCAGAGCCACCCTCCCAGGCAGGCGCTGGGAGCAGGGTCCCAGCTGGCCCCAACCCTGGCTAGCAGCCATGGGGCTAAGGCTACCAAAACAGGTCCATGTGGGCAAGTGGGGGCTGCTGCCCCTAGCCACGCTGCCTGCAAAAGGCTCTGCCCATGCCGGGAGGGGCTGGAAGGCTGCAGAACCCACAGCCGGGCTTGTCCCTTGTCCCCGGCTTTCACAACCTCCCCGCAGGGCTTTGAGCCCGGGGCCGGGGCTGGCCGGCTCCTGGCTGCCTGGCAGGGCCGGCTGAGGCTGAGCCACCAACAGCACCTCCCCGGTGTCGCGGCACCCAAGGGAGACGGCGCTGGCTGTCACCGCGCAGCCCCCAGCCTTTCCTGGGGCAGATGTTGTGGGGTCACGCTGGCCCCGTCCTCTGGATTTTGGCCCATCTCGTCCATCCCGCAGCCCTGGCGGGACTCCCGGGATGGGAACGAGCCCTGACCCACGTTGCAGTGGCTGAGGGCTGCCAAAAACACTCGGCATTTCATCCTGGTTCCCACACTTGGGGTGGCTGACTTCGCCTGATGTCTTTTGGGGTATGGAGGGGGACCCCATAGCTGCTGGGGGGGGGTGTGTAACCCAGCAAGCGGCTGCGGTGACACTTTGCCGGGTGGGATGTGCAACCACGGCTCTGGTGTGGTGGTCTGTCCTCAAGGCAGGGGTTGGGGCTGGAAGCGGTGGAGGGGACCCAGCAAACCCCGGCTCAGTGGCTGTCACCAAAGCCCAAACCCTTCCATGCCAAAAAAACATGACCTGCCCCCTTCAGTCTTGCCCAGGAGGTCCCACGCGTGGTCAGGGTGGGCTCAGCCTCTCTCGGCACCGGGCTTGGAGGGGCTGGGGCAGGTAGGACCAGCTCGGCAGAAAGCCTGGCCCCCCCCAAGGGATGTGCCTCAATTGGGGTGACTAATCCTGGCCCTTCGCCCCGCTTGATTGCTCAACGGGAGCGACAGGAGCCAAAGTGTCACCTCCCTCAGCCCCGGGAGCCTTGGCGAGGCCGTCCCCTCCCAGCGGGGGGACATGTGGGTGCAGGAGCCGGCTGGATTTCACACCCAGGGTGCCGGGACGTCCCTGCCCGCTGCAGAGCCATTTTCTGCTTCGCCCTGACCAGCAGCAGCGAGTATTGTCCCTGCTGAGCTGCGGGTCCCAGTTCAGGCCCTGCTTTCCAAACCCAGGCTGCAAAGAGCCCCTTGGTGCCAAAACACCGCGCTTTTCAGGCTGCGGCTCTTTTAGACCGCTGCGTTTCTTGCCTCAGACACAGCAGAGGTCTGAGAGGTCTCTATCACCTTTGATTTCCATTTTCTCCAGCCACCGGCACAGCGCAGCAAGGCCGGGGCTGCAGATACCACCTGGGTATTACAATAAAAAAGCCAAACAGCCACAAAAGCTGTGTAACCCCAGCTCGGCCTGCCACCAAACCTCCCAAAGCCGTGAAAAAAGCCACCATAAAATTCACATTTTTATGATCACATCTTCCACCTTTTACAGCAACTACAGGGCTCAAAGCAGACCGGGACAAGTCCACAAGACGCCAAGGCAAGGATGGAATTTCAGCTCCGGTTATGGTTAGATCGGTTTCCAGACTGTCAGCCCCAGAGAGCGCTGAAATGTGGCTGCAGGGTTTCAGCCAGGAATAGCCAGGGAAGTCCTTGGGAGAAGAGCTCAGGCACTGACAGGAGACAGGAATTTGCCTTTTATATTTGAAATGTCAGTGTAGTCTTTCATCATGAATTGATCCAGTTAAAGCACAACCGTGTGTGTGTGAGCGCACATGGAAACGCACCTCTTCTCCCTCCTTCTCCCCCGAGCGCCTCCTTGTCTCCGAATCCCGGACACAAAGCTGTGAGATACAGGAAAATTTAGTTTTAATTCCCTGCCTAGCTGCAGTCCCTGCCAAGCAAGACCCCACTCGCGTTCAGACTCGCCGAGTCGGTGGTCTGCGATCGCTCTGCTAAGGGTCGAACCGTCCTGCGAGAAAGAGCCGCCTTATTTTATGCAAGGTCTTGGGCAAGATGCGATGCTGAGTCTGCACACCGAGCTGGGAGCCGGGAGTCTCGCCCGCTCCCAACCTACGTGTGGCTGCACGAGCTGCCGGGAGGCAGTCGGAGGGCTCTTTGGTGTGCGACACTTTGCTTTTCATCGCCCCAACCTTCGCAAGCCACCGCGCTGATGGACCCAAGCTGCTGTCTGCAGTGGGAGCGCGCAGGAGGCGGCACGTCAGGCTGGGAGCTGCTGCCGTCACCATCACGTAAGAGGGAATTACACAGGACGGAAGGGAAGCCCCACAATTTGGGATCTTCCAGATCCTAAGCCCAGAAAAAAGGTGGATGAGGGCAGACAAGGCAGCTGCTGGGAAAGGCCCTACATGCAAACGATGTGCTCCAGCGCTGAGTCACACAGGGTCTTTCTTAATCAAAAGCCTACAAAAGCCGAGCTTGCAGTTTGCGCGTCGCTGTCAGCGCGCTGCGTGCACACCAACTGCCAGCGTTGAGGCCCTGGATAAGCGCGCACAAGGAGTGACCTGCTTTCACGTCCCACAGTCGCTCTTCCTTACTCCCTCCAGCAAACGCTTTGTCTGTGCTCAGGTAGATCATAGAGGAACCCGAGTCGCAAACACGCAGCCTTTCTGCAAAGTACACAACGCACCAGCTGCTGTGACGTTCCCACCAGAGGCTTTTTAGCCTCGGGCTTCGTAGCACTCTTGGTTTTATTTATTCAGGTTCAGCAAACTCACAAGATGAAAGCGAGACGAAGGAGTGTTTTATTAAGAAAGAGTCCATCATTATTTTAAAAAAAAGAAAAACAACCATCTTTCTGTCCTCCTTGAGACAGACTGGAGGCTTCTCAGCCTGGATACTCCTCTGAGCACGAGGCCCATGCACGCTCCTCCTACGCAGTAAACCCAGAACTTTTGTCTCAAGTCTCACTGCAGACGAGACAGCTCAAACGGATTTTTCTTTCTCTGGATCTATCTTGGTCGCGATGGGGAGGAGGAGACTTGGCAAAGCTCCGTCTCCTTTATCTTGCTTCTCTTCTCTTGCTAACCGTGCCTTCACCTGGCTAAAGCTCTCTTGTTCCCAAGGAAAGACCCGGCTTGCCTTGCACTTGGCCATTGCCTTTCTGCAAAAACGCTCCTCTGTGCAGCGGGGCTGAAGCACAAGAGGTCAAACCCTCACAGCGAGGGAGTCCAAGCAGCCTGGAAAGGCTTTCACTTGGTCTGAGTCACACGATGCGGAGATCCCTTAAGCTCCTGGTAGGAAAAGGAGAGGTGTCAAAACCCAGAGCGGCTGTGGAAGAGGTGGGTGTGTTACAGATCCATCACTTCTTCTTCCACGGCTTTGTCCTGAGATTGCACATACTTCTCCTGCACTGCAAGTGTGCTGATAACGCAGTAATTAAGGAAAACAAGGGGCTGGGCTCAAACACTCCCTTCTCCAAGGAGCTCTTAACGTTCTCAGCGAGGAACCAGCCCCACATTAGCCTGAAGGCTGGCAGGAAGACGGCAGTACCGGCAGCAGCACGCATCACCTGAGTTATTCCTGGCTCTGGCTGATCCCAGACCCGACAAGTACAGGAGAATCAACTGTGTGGTTTGGACGAGGTGGAATGAACCGGTCCAAGTGAGTGTGAGAGTGAGGAAAGTTGTCAAAAGATTCCTCCCGCATTCACAGTATCAATTAGCAACAAATGTGGTGGCTTTGGTGCGGACAACTGTCTGCTAAGGTCTGGGCTGAGCCCCGCTCCCTACACACACCTCACCAAACAGCATCAGATGATGTTAGCAACAACCCGGGCCTGCCAACTGCCAGCCCCACCTCCAGCCTCTTCCCCGAGGAAGGAGAAATTAAATCTCAACATAACAGAGGATCGGTGAAGAAGGATACGAAGTAAAGTGGAAATCGGCTCCCACTGCTGCCGACATCAGAGCTTCCAGGCTCCTGTGCTCCTGGTCGCCGAAGGAATAGCCGTTGGCTTTGTCCACCGCCTGCATCACCTGCCGCATGCTCTCCTTATCCTGAAAGGGAGGGAGGTGACACACAGGGAATCCGGTCCTTCCCCGGAGGCAAGAGCTCGTGCTGGGCTTTACCATGGATTTTCTCCGAGGCTTTGGGCCACCCACACAACGCCCAACGCCCCGAGGATGCTGCCAGCTTCCCTGAGCCCAGAGGGGCCACAGGACAACCAAGGGCACCCGCTGTGGAGCCCGAATGCATGATGGGCTGACACCCTCCACCCTCTCACTCCCTTTCATCACCTCTTGCCTCAGCCCATTTGCCTTTGTTGACACTTCTGCAAACAACCAGATTAACATTTTCAGCCCTTGCTCCCAAATGTATTCCTCCCGATCTTCTAATTATTTTGCGCTCCCTAATTTAACCATGTTTTAGGTAATACTTTGCCCAGATTTGAAATGCAGGCACAGAAGAGCCGAATGAAAGGGGAGTCTTAATTCCCCACCCCAGGACACAAGGCCCTCATAGCCCCAAGCTCATTAGCCTTTTCTTTTCCTTTGGCTGCCACAGATCATTTACAAGTCTGGGTGTGTTTCACTGCCCTCCTCCATCCCCAAGTCTCTTCACAGCTGAGGTTTTCAGCCCTCATGGCTCTAAAAAGATGTAACCTAGCTCCTACCAAACGTGCCGACTACGTAGCCAACACTCCCTGTTCTCCCGCCCCGCTCCTCCTGCTGCATCACCTGGATGTTGAGCGGAACAAAGGACACCAGGCTGTAGTCCTCGATCACCTCCACCAGCTTCTCATTAAGGCGGCGGTAATTTCTGAAGAAGGGGTCAGAAGCTAAATGGTCAACCAAGTAAGAGAGGTCCAGGACCTCTGTGTAATAATCCAGGTTGAAAGCTGCAGGGAAACACCAAGAAGGCAACTTGTAGACTGAAGAACACAGGGAGATTTACACCAGTTCCCCAGCCACCTCCCAGCAACACATCCCTGTGACCGAACAGCTAATCTGCACCTGACACAGCCCAAGTCCACATCTCCCCCTCGCAAAGGCTCTTACCCAGCTTGCCGTATTGCTCGATCAGGTCCATCTTGGAGAGGATGTTGACATGGGGCAGTTCCACGTGCAGCATGGTGGAGAGGGATGTGCAGAGAACAGAGATGAACTTGCCAGGGTCCGTGCAGTAGTGAGAATCCACCAGATGCACCGCAGCGAGCTGGACAGCAAAGGGACAGCACAAAGTCAGACCTGTGACGAGTGCATCCACTCGCTTTTGGGACAGTCTGAGAAGTGGCTATAGGACAAGCTGTTCAGACCACATAGACTCCCACAAAGGGAAAGTTACCACCTACCTTCTAGCTCCTGCATATAAAACATCCTCGTATATGACTGCACTTATATATATAGCAGTATATATCGCCACATTCACAGCCGTGGACCAGCTGGGGCATTCAGGACCCAGGCTGCTGGTGCACACAGGGGGCTGTGGGGAGGGTTCTAGGGGTGCTGAGCTCCACCAGCAGTACCGAAAGACACTTAAGCCTGCAACTGCTCTCCCTTTTCTCAGGGCTTCTTTCTTTGCAGATGAAGTTTCCACACTTGGAACTCTGGAGGGTTTTTTCGGGGTGGGAGCTGGGGTGAACTCTCCTTCTCAACAACACGACTTGCCTCCACGTTTCCACCTTCCCCACAGGAATGCTCAGGCACAGCGTACGCTCAGGAGCAGTAAGTGTAGCACACCACGCTCTGCTGGGAGAGCCAATTGTCATGTGGTTTGAAATAATAATTAAATTAATGAGGAGTTTGATTCCCTGTGTTTTGTGCAGCTGTAACAATGTGGTCCAAGATCTCTGTTAAGTTACTGCCTGCTCCACAATATTACTCAAAGTCAGGGCTCTACAGTCAAGTGTGGCTGAGTCATGGCTATGCTTCTGCAGCAAAAAAAGCAAGTTTAAAGCTCACAGGCAGGTGTAAGCACTTGAGCGAGCATCAAAACAGCCGTGTAACTATCTTTTTTTAGTAACTAAAATTTCACGTACATTTATTTGAATAAAAAGAATTCCTAATGTGCAGATTCCCAGTGACATTCTCAAGCAAATGAACTTGCCCTTCTTGCTCACACCATACACGGTTTGCACATTCATGGTTTGGCCCAAATGCAAAACAAATGCAACGTAAGCAAGTTAGCTTGGTTATGGGACTCTTCTCACCTGCGCTTCCTCATTTGCATCTTCCATTGTGCAAGAAAGCACAAAGCACGTACTACAACGTGCAGGGCGATTCAGCTTGGCTGCAGAAGAGCCAGGTATGGCCTGAGATGATGCCTGAATTTCTCACAGTGCACTGCAAAGGGTCCTCGCTTGCCCAGCGCACGCATCTACCTCCCTGCTACAAAATACGACACCCACTTGGAAAAAACACACAAGGTCTGCGGAGAGGACCCTGGAGCGCAGCAAAGAGCGCGTGAGGAAGGAACCCATGTTTCTGTTCATGATAATCCCACTGCATAAAATGCCCTGAACAAGTCACTCTTTCGCCAATCCCTCCAGGCACGAAACAAGGCAGAATTCCCCTCCTTCCCTGATAAAGCTGTTTCACACGAAAGGCCAAACAGGCTAGGAAAGAAAACAGTCATTAGTACCCACAATCGAAAGCTCTGACCATGCAGCATACAGCTTCTGCACCCCTTGCACAAGCACACGGGGCGCCAGGCACTGATCCCAGCTCCCTGCGGAGCCCCAAACCTACCCTGAAATTCCATTTGGCCAACTGCGCGAAGACATTCTTCAGGGCGTCGTGGTGGGTGTAGAGCTCCACCTGCCCTGGACAGTCAAACAAGTAGTAGTGACCCCTGAACGCAGCCAGCTTCTCCTGCAGCCAGTCGAAGTTGGCCTCCAGGTACTCCATGCAGTAGATCAACCCCCCGTTGGGCCCCAGCTTCAAGTTTTCCATCACGTCGGGCAGGGTGATGAGCTCGGCGATGTCTACGGCACACTGGTAGGGCATCGCCTCGTTGGCAGGGTCCAGGTTCACCACTGTCACCTTGCGCCCGATCCTGCCCATGAACTCCTGCATGCCATGGCAGTAGGTCGTCTTCCCGGAGCCTGGAGGCCCGATCACCACCTGGCCGAAGGCCAGCGAGCTCCCCTTGCTGCCCTCAGACATGACGGCTCATTTCTTTCTCCTTCTGTTGGCTGAGAAAGGAGAAGCTCCCATTTACCATTTTACTTGCATTTATACAAGTGTGATGGGCTGGAATTCACACCCAGGGAGCGGGTGGAGAGGAAGGAAAAGCGCCGTTGTGTAACTGCGGCCTCCCTGCCCAGCTGAGCCCCGTGCCGGGGTGGACATTACCCTGTTATCCCCCAGCTGGTGATGCCATGGCTGGAAACAGAGGCAAACCCCCACCCAGACCCCCAGGGCCATGCCTGCGGGATGCAGGTCCCTACTCCTGGCCACGTGAGTTTCACCCTCGTTGGGTCCTTCTTGATGTGGCAGCACCCACTAGTTCCCTCCCTTGCCCCAGCATGTCCCCATGTCCTCCCCTCCTTTCCTCCATGTCCCTCTTCTTCACGTCCCCTCTCCTCCCCATGTAACCCCAATACTCCCACTCGCTGCATATCCTCCCATCTCCCCACGCCAGCCTATGTCCCCTCTCCCACATGCTCCTTCCCCCACCCCATATCCCTTCTCCCGCCATGTCCTACATCTTCCGTGTCCCCCCCTTCCCTCACGTTCACCCAGTAACACATGGTGTCCCTCAGGGGTCAGTACTGGGTCCAGTCCTGTTCAATATATTCATCAATGACCTGGATGAAGGGATGGAGTGTACCATCAGCCAGTTTGCTGATGACACAAAACTGGGAGGGGTGACTGACACGCTGGAAGGCTGTGCCGCCATACAGCGTGACCTGGACAGGCTGGAGAGTTGGGCAGAGAAAATCCTGGTGAAGTTCAACAAAGGCAAGTGTAGGGTACTGCATCTGGGGAGCCCCAGGAGGTTGGGGGCTGACCTCCTGGAGAGCAGCTCTGTGGAAAGGGACCTGGGAGTCCTGGGGGCCAACAGGGTGACCATGAGCCAGCAATGTGCCCTGGTGGCCAAGAAGGCCAATGGCACCCTGGGGGGCACCCAGCAGAGTGTGGCCAGCAGGGCGAGGGAGGGCATCCTCCCCCTCTGCTCTGCCCTGGGGAGGCCGCAGCCGGAGCACTGTGTGCAGTTCTGGGCTCCCCGGGTCAGGAAGGACAGGGAACTGCTGGAGAGGGTCCAGCAAAGGGCTACGGAGATGATGAGGGGATTGGACCATCTTTCCTACGAGGAAAGGCTGAGGGATTTGGGGCTTTTTAGTCTGGAGAAGAGAAGACTGAGGGGGGATCTTATCAATACTTATAAATATTCAAAGGGAGGGTGCCAGGTAGATGGGAACAGTCTTTTTCCAGTGGTGCCCAGTGACAGGACAAGAGGGAATGGGCACAAACTTGACCATAGGAAGTTCCATCTTAACACGAGGAGGAACTTCTTCCCTGTGCGGGTGGCAGAGCAGTGGCACAGCTGCCCAGAGAGGTGGGGGAGTCTCCCACTCTGGAGCCATCCCAAACCCGCCTGGACGCCGTCCTGTGCCACTGCTGGAGGTGACCCTGCTGTGGCAGGGGGTGGGACTGGGGGAGCTCCAGAGGGCCCTTCCAACCCTGACCATTCTGGGATTCTGTTCCATGGTCCCTCTTCCCCCATCCCCCCTCTTTGCCCGCATCCCCTTTCCCCCCTTACACTCCTCTTCTCCCCCATGTCCCTCTTTGCCTACAACCCCTCTTCTCCCCACATCCCCTCCTTCCCCCATGACACCCCTGCCCGCCCACATCCCCCCCCTTTCCCTGCACCCCCATATCCCCTCTTTCCCCCCTGTCCCTTCTCCCCCATGACACCCTGTCCCCCCACATCCCCCCTTCCCCTCATGCTCCCCCTTTCCCCCGCTCCCCCCTTCTCCCCCACAGCCCTCCCTCTTCCCCTTCCTTGCCCAGGCCCCTTCATCCCTCATCCCCCCCTCCCCTCCCGGTCCCGTTAGGCGCCCCCCGGTCCCGGTAGGCCGCTCACCGCCTGTCGCCGCCGTTGGTGCCGCCGGCGTTGGGTCCGGGTCGCCGCAGGCCCCGAGCGCCGCGTTCCGGGTGAGAAATGGCCGCCGCCGCCACAGCGCCCCCCGGCGGTCGGAGGAACGCACAGCTCCCCGCACCGCCGGGACTCGAACCCGGGACCCGGACCCCGGAATCGGGGGTCCGGGTCCCGGGTTCGAGTCCCGGCGCAGGCCCTTGTCCCCCACCAGCACAACCCCATCCCTCGTTCCGCCTCCCAAAAAAGGGGAAATTATTCCCTGCATCACAGAATAGCCTTAAGAAAGGTGTACGAGGCCGAGCGGGAGCCTGCCAGCAGAGCATTCACCAATTCACATTTAACCCTCCACTACTAGGTCACTGGGACAAAGGCTTCCCCCCGCCTCCACCCCCCCCAAAAAAAAAGAGTGCCTGCGTCAGGAAAACGGGGCAGAGCACGTCGGAGAGTCGTGAAAGGAAGCACCCGCTACGCCCGACCGCAGGGAAACGCCTCCCGCAGGATTCCTCCGGAGGCTGCCAGGACGAGTCTTTCATCCCGACGAGTTTCTCCCAGGAGTGTGGGATCGTCACGCCCAAGCAACGCGAAGCTGCGGGCCAGCAAGCGAGCTTTCTGCAGGACAGTTACCGTGCCACAAGCTGGCCCTGTCTATACTTGTCCTTCCCTGGGTCTCAGGCAGCCATGAACTACGAGTTCTGGTTTTTTAGGCTGACCTAGCACACCGGCTTGGTTGATCCAGACAGTAGTATCGGCTTTAAACAGGCAGTCAGAAACGCAACACCCTTCCACGTTCCCACTAAACAAAGAGAACCAGAAAATTTCCCCCCCATTTGAATGGATCAATTAGGAGGAAAAAATCCACTGAGGCAATTTTTGTTACAAGTCTGTATTTCTTCCAAAAATAAATATATGAACGCACCGCTCCAAACCCGAGACCAGGAGCCAGCCTGTGCTCGACAGGAGCAGAACCAGTACAAAGGCTCTGTGACAGTCTCTGCTCAGCGTGACTGAGCGCTGAAGCTCTCCAGAGCACTATGTGACGCCCGGACAAACGCCATGTCCTGCCTGTACTTCATGGCAGTGGGTGGCTGGCGCCTGAGCAGCTGGTCACCGCTGTCCTTTGGGTCAGGGTCATCGTAGACGGTTGAGATGAGGATGGGAGCGTCGCGCCGGGGTTTCTTCACCCTGCTGAAAGTTGGCAGTTTCTCCCCATGGTACCTGGAGGGACGTAGGAAACGTTTGGTCAAACATTGCTGAGGCAGCAGCACACCCCTGCGAATCCCAGCTCATTTCCTTCACGTGCTGCAGGGAAGAAGCAGACTGATACAGGGCAATAAGGATTCTTGTCCTGTTCCTGGCTGCGAGATTGCTCTAGAACAAGAGCCGGCCCTCACAGTGAAACGCAGCACCACGCAAAGCCTCCAGAAACCCCACAGAGAAGGCAGGGGTGAGGTGCACAGCTACAGTTCAGGTCCCTTGGACTTTCCCCACCAGAATACTGTAGCAGAGGCGACCGTCAATCCTGAAGCGCAGCTCTCCCTCTGTATTTGTGTGCTGCATGAACCTGCAAATGGTTCCAGTCCTACTCTAACACCACGAGCTCCTCTAAGGAGCACCGGACCATCAGGAAGAGCAGCGTAGCTAGCTCTAGAGCGCTGTGGCAGGCCCTGCCACCAGCTGTGCAGAGAAAGGCAGATCCCTGGGACAGCCTTACACTTCTGGCTCATGCTCCGCTCCTTTTCTGGCCAGTTTGCTGCGTCAGCCCAGAGAGCCTGGGCACAGGCTGGCAGGGCAGGGTCGGGTACTTACCCCAGCCCCCTCTTGCATCTGGGGTTCTGACCCTCGTTGTCCAGAGCTTCGGCCATTCCAGAGTTGCTGCTGCCCAGCCCCAGCCCCTCCGTCCAGCCCTGCTGCTCCAGCACCTTCCTGCCAAAGCCCTGGGAGAGGTGAAAAAACATCACAGAGTTGCCGGACAAAGCCCATCCTCATCTTCCCAGAACCCTCTGCCCGCCTCCCCACACCCAGGACCTCTCCTCTCCCTAACCCATCCCCTGAGCATTCCCACCACAGCCTTTCCCGTCGTGCCCCATCCCCTCCCGAGCACGTATCCAGAGCTTACTTTGGTGTATCTCTCGAAGGTGCCGATCTGTTGTCCTGAAACAGACCCATCCTCCAAGCCGTCCCGGAGTCGCTGTTCCAGCCACATCTGGACCGAGTCCCGAGCATCCTTATCACCTCCATCTAGGGAGAAAGAAGCAAGAGTCAGAGCAGCACAGCTCAAGAAAGCTGTTCATTACCGTCATTTCCCCCAGAGCAGCACGCAACAAGGAGGCAGAACCTGTTCTTTTTGGCAACTCTCACTGCCAGACAAGAAAAACGTTGTTTAAAGTACACTGACGTCTTGAACGCTTTCAAAGGACGAGAGAGCCAAAGAGTTCCCCACTGCAGAAATTCTGCAGGGTCAGAATTTCCCAACCTCCCTGGTTTCCTGGGGGGAGGTTTCAGCTCAGATACCTTTGTCATAGTAGACGCTCATGTCCACATCCCAGTCATCTGCAGTCTGCTCATCAAAGTCTGCCAAGAGAAGGAAAGCACCGGATTTGGTGATGGTTGTGGAAGTCTGACACACAAGAGCTGTTTGCTGGTGGTCCAGCTCCCTATTTTCTCTAACAAAATGGGAAGCAAATGGTATTAGAGACTCTGTAAACCACTGCGCTTACACAACAGGCTGCCAGTAGGACCACTGGGGTCTCTGGCGACTGGATTGAACCCCTGCAGGTTCTGTGATCAAGGGAAGGTTTAAAAAGTGATGGCAAAATGCCCGTATCTGTAGCTGATCTGGAATGCTCGCATGGGGTTATACCTGATTTACCTGCAGGGCTGGGCCCCCCCAGCTCGTAGTGGTTAGTTTGTGGCTCAGCGACACAAACATCAACGTTACCTCCATTCTGCTCCTGCCAGTACTGAGCGTCTGTGTAGAAGACAAGGCCAGAGCCGCCTTTCTCCCACTTCAGCTCAATCTCCTCTTCAAAGAGCCGCTCCTCCACGCGGTCTTGCTTGGTCACGTCCTCGTGCAGAGCCTCGTGTCGCTCCCACTCCTCACAGGTATCATTGTCCTGCAAAGGAGTCGGGGAAAGGTGGGTGACACCAACAGCACACAGCCTCTTCCCTGTTTCCCTGACCCTCACGGCCCATCGCAACGCCTTCCCTACGAAACAGCTTTGTCGACAGGGCTCGTCTCAGCCTGCTGTTTTCAGGCGCTAACACGACCGGCACTGATGACCTCATTCCCCTGACTATTGCCATCTTCAGAGTCAGCAGACAGAAGTGGTGAAAAATACCACATCACACCCACTTCACGGCATGCTTTCAGCAGTGTGCCCAATCTGTAACGCAGAGATGCCCATTTAAGGAGCAGGTGTGTTGTA
Organism: Pluvialis apricaria; assembly: GCA_017639485.1. Taxonomy (NCBI): domain Eukaryota; kingdom Metazoa; phylum Chordata; class Aves; order Charadriiformes; family Charadriidae; genus Pluvialis; species Pluvialis apricaria. The sequence continues at coordinate 4,127,321 of CM030027.1, read as the reverse complement.
TGTAAAGTCAGCACTAGCAACAAATTAATTCCACTCAGGTTGATCCCTAAAGAGATTGTGTCGGTTCCAGTGAAGCAGCTCGCTGGCACAGACACAGATCAGACTGACAGCTTTACTGCTGCCTGCCCAGTTCTGGGCAGCGCCCTCCAAGGAAGGCATTAACCAACTAAGGAACAGCCAAAAGAGTGAGTAGAGATCCAGGAAACAGAGCCTGTGAGAAACGGCTAGAGGAGTCTGTTTAGTCTGGAGAAGAAAAGACTGAATAAAAAGTTTGTGAAGGAGGGAACAAAGCCTCCTCTGTGTCCGCTGTTGCTAGGAGAACCTAATGGGATAAAATTGCAGCAAAGATTTGGCATCTAAGTTAATTCTGGCATAGCAAAGAACGGGAATGGCTTGCCTCGGGATTGTGCTGCCTCTGTAATGACAGAGGTTTGTGAGAACAGGCTAGACAGGCGTCTGTCAGGTGGAGGGAGCGAGATAGTCTCTGGAGAGCCTGTCCAGCCCAGTTTTCTAGGAGTCTTTGTCACGAAAGCCATTTTTTCTCAGAATGACTAACTTCAATCACAGGAGCATTCAAGGTCAACCATTTGTAGAGCTCCACGTATCGTTTCCAGCACATGAACGTGCTCCCCAATCTCCGGTCACCTCATTTAGAAGCAACAGCAGAGCCGGGCCAATCTGCCAGGCAGCAGGGCAGAGATCTGCTCCCACAGCACCAGTTTCCGCCTGTGCTCACTCCTCTGGACCAAACCTTTTGCGCTCAATCCCTACAACCAGCTTGATTCGGACAAGCAGTTTTGGAGGCATTAATGCCCACGCTGTTCATGTGCCAAGGGGCTCAGTGCACCAAGACGTTAACAACTGTATTTTAACACCATTTTTAGACAAGCGATTTACGCAATATAATTATAAGATTAAAAATAAGCTCTGAAAGAGCTATATCTGTGCTCCCAGCTTTGCAGTTAACCTTGCATGGTGCTAGAAAAATCGACTTACGTCATCCGAGTGCGACTCCTCTTCCTCCTTCTTCTGCCCCTCCTCATCTTCCTCAGCGCTGGCTGGGTGAGTCACCTCAGATCTTGCCACAGGCCCCTCTTCCTCTGTGATCTCATCCCCCGTAGCAGTGTAAACTCTTTCTTCTATAACTGTCTCAGTGTCCTGGTATTCAAAAGGCACATTCCCATACCTACGGGATGAGCCTGTCTTTGGAAAATCCAGCTGCAATTTCTTGATAATCCGGGGAGGCAGCCTGCAGGCCCGGATCAGCTCCAGAAAAACTTTCAAGGGGGTGCCCACGTTCCCGTAAGGCATGAAGGAAGGGGGGTTGAACTCGGGCAGCCGCTTCAACTCCGATTCTGTGACAGATTCGCCTGCGGCTGTCCTGTCCTCGCTGTAGGGAAACATCTCCGTGCCTGGAGGAGAAAAGGAATGGTCTTGTGGGGAACAGACACTCAAACACAGAGGGGTAAATCAGGGCCCTCCCAGGCAGGAGGGGGAAAAGCAGGCCCCAAACCAACACTTACAGAATCGTAGAATGGTTTGGGTTGAAAGAGACCTTTAAAGAACATCTAGTCCAAACCCCCTGCCACGAGCAGGGACATCTTCAACTAGACCAGGTTGCTCAAAGACCCATCCCACCTGGCCTTAAACACCTCCAGGGATGGGGCATCAGCCACCTCTCTGGGCAACCTGGGCCGGGGGCTCACCACCCTCACAGGAAAGAATTTCTTCCTCCTATCTCATCTAAATCTCCCCTCTTCCAGTTTAAAACGGTTCCCCCTCATCCTATGGCTCCATTACCCCATCAGGACTCCCACCCCAACTTTCCTGAAGCCCCTTTAGGGACCGGAAGGGGCTATAAGGTCTCCCCAGAGCCTTCTCTTCTCTAGGCTGAACACCCCCCCTCTCCCAGCCTGTCCTCCCAGCAGAGGGGCTCAGCCCTCGCAGCATCTCCGTGGCCTCCTCTGGACTTGCTCCAACGGGTCCGTGTATTTCTAATGTTGGGACCCCCCGAGCTGGAGGCAGCACTGCGGGGGGGTCTCCCCAGAGCGGAGCAGAGGGGCGTGGATTTAAAGCATTAAGTAAATTCCATGAGGGGCTTTAACCACCCGGTGCCCTCAGGTTGCCTGCTGGGACCCGCAGGGTTGGGATCCGGTGCCCAACGCGTCCTGCGGACCCTTCCAGGCCCGTGAGGGGAGGCCGGGCCCAGCCCTCCCCCGGTGCCGGCTCGTACCTGTCCCGGGGCTGAGGCGGACCCTGCGGATGAGGCAGCGGCCGGGCAGCGAGGCACCGCCGGGCCCGACCCAGCGCTTGCCCGAGTACATGCGGACGAAGCGGCGGGCGCGGCCGGGCTGCACGGCCACCAGGCAGGAGCAAGTGAGCGGCGCCGCGGCCTTCTCGCCGCCGCCCGCCGGCGGGCGCTCGGGGCGGTGGCGGTAGTGGAAGCAGACGAAGCCGCCGGCCTCCACGAACTGGCTGAAGTAAGCGCGGAGCTGAGCGGAGCGCAGCGCGGCCGGGATGCCGCTCACCAGGCAGTAGCGAGCGGCGGCGGCGGCAGCGCCGCCATTACCGGGGCTACAGCTGGGGGCCGCCATCTTGCCCCAGCGGGGCGACGCGTCACGGGCAGCCGGGCGCGTCGTGATGACGTCGGCTACCGACGCGCAGAGTGGGCGCTCCCTGGTGGACGGGAAAGGCACTGCAGGCGGGCGGGGGCCGGGGGGGGCCGGGCCTGGAGACGGCGGGCACAGGCCCCGGGTGTGTCAGGGGGTGGCCGGGCCCCAGTGGAGGTCACAGGCCCTGAGGGTGGCCAGGCCCCGATGGGGGTCACAGGCCCTGGGGGTGGCCAGGCCCCGGGGGGGGTCACAGGCCCTGAGGGTGCCCAGGCCCCGATGGGGGTCACAGGCCCTGGGGGTGGCCAAGCCCCGGGGGGGGGTCACAGGCCCTGAGGGTGCCCAGGTCCTGATGGGGGTCACTGGCCCTGGAGGTGCCCAGGCCCCAGGGCACGTCACAAGTCCTGGGGGTAGCCAGGCCCAAGTAGGGGTTAGAGGCCCTCCGGACAGCCAGGCCCCAGCAGGGGGGGGGTCACAGGCCCCGGGAGTCTCATGGGGTGGTCAGACCCCAGTGGAGGTGACAGGCCCTGGGGGTGGCCAAGCCCTATTGGAGGTCACAAGCCCTGGGGACAGCCATCCCCCAGGGGTTGTCACAGGCCCTGGGGGGGTGTCAGGGCGCTGGGGGTGTCCAGGTCCCCCCAGTGCCGTGCAGTGTGGCCTTGTGTGAGGGGTCCTGAACTTGCCCTCTTGGTAAAGTCCCAGCACTTCGTGTCCCACGATGGAGGAGTGGCCCTGTGGTGACAGGCCTGCCTCATGGGCAGCACCACGGGCGGGTGCCATGCTGGACGGGGGAGCCCACAGCGATGCCCTGTCCCCAGGGGCTGGTGGGACCAGGGGCAGGATGGAGACAGGGGTAACTGGCAGCGGGGCTGTTGGGCATCCTGAGTGCCATGACTAAGGCATACATCACTGCGCTGCGTGGCTCAGGGCTGCCCGTGGCTGGCGTGGGCCTGCGGAAATCTTCCAGTGAGTCACGCGCTCCCTCCCCGTGGAAAATGGCTGTCACGGGGCTGAGATCACCTTGGAAGCCGTTTGTCACCGTTCGGCAGCAGCGGTGAGAGGTGGAGGAACAGACTGACAAAGCAGTCCTTCCTCCCACCGGGCTGCTGGCTAAATTTTGAGGCGTTTCCCTGGGTAGGAGGGTGACGGAGCACAGGGAGGCTTCGTGCGGCTTTACCCGACACCTTGGCTGGGTCGGGCACGGCAAACGGGATGGTGTTTGTGCCTGTTGGTGGCTTTGTGCGCAGCCAGGTGAGTCAGAGCATCCACCTCCTCACCGCTGGGCCGGGAGCCCTCGGGGCAAGGCTCAACACCTGGAGAAAGGCACAAGGTGCAGACAGGCTGTGATCCCGCTGCCTCTGCGAATTTCTGTCTGCTGGGCGCACCGAGGGGGTTTGTGCCACGGGGCTGTTCATCAGACAGCTCTGACATTGCAACTCTCTCTTCCCATGGTGGGGCAGATGGAATTTTATGGAAAGCCCTTTTTCCTTCGAGCGTCCTTTCCACCCCAGGCCTGCAGCCAGTTTTTCTAACCCCCCAGAAATTTAACACCACCTCTAAAAAGTCACAACCAGGTTCCAAAATGTAAAACATTTTATTAAAAAAATAATTTACTGCATCTTATATACAAACCGCAAGAACGTTCACTTATAAAATACTGACTTCTAACATGTTGCAGAAGCTGCAGGCAGGAGGAGCAAGCTTTCCAGGCGTGCTACATGTGCACCCGGCTGTAACTCAAGGGAGGGACGTTTGGTTCTACCGCTAAACCAGCTCCACTCGTCTCCGCAGCGTTCACAGCTCGGGGTTCACTTATTGTCTCACAAATGAGGTAGCCCAAGATGATGGGCAATAGGTTTAGGCGCTCTTAGGTAAACCCACTGCCCTGCGAGCAGTTCGGTTGTATTTCATGGCATTATGGAGAAAAGATAGAATCTAAGAAAAGGTAGAGGGGTGAATCTGTACACCCTGTAAGATTACTCTGGCTTTTTTCCCCTCTTGGTGCCTGAGGAAGATCCTTCATTAATATTTCTAAGATTTCAAGCACAATAGACAGACCAAGACTTCACCCAGAGCTAATTCCATGTTTGCATTCGGTAAGTGATCCCACTGAAGACATGTTACTCAGCGTGCCTAAACACCACAGAAGCAAGCTGTTAGTTGAGGACAAACCTCATCTCTTGGAGTTAACAGCAAAATGCACATTGATTTAAATAGGACCAAGGATTCACTGGGTAAAAACCAGGACCAGGCTCTAACCTGTGGTCTGTCTGCAGGTGGCTGAGCCGCTCCAGCTGCGAACAGGGAAAGAAACCCCTCACCCGCACACGTGCTCCCTGAAACGGAGACTGGCACAGGTGGAGCAGGAGCTGCTGTAAACATCTGCTGAACCGGAGCCGTTTCTCTGTGTGCTCTGCTGCAGCCTAGCTGAATCCTCCAGCCTCAGCCCTACCGAAACACACAGTTCCCCGCAGAGTCCAGAGCGTCTGTCTGGCTAAATCCCTGCTCCCAGATTCGCTTTGCTGCCTGGTGAGGCATTGGGAGCATCCATGGGGCCGACGGCTGAGCGCGGCTGCTCAGCACGCCATGCGTGCCGCCGGAGCCAGCTGCCTGCTTGTTATTTCGTACAGCATTTCCACAATGAGCTCGACGATGTCCGCATTGCCGATGATGGGTCGGAAGAAGAGATCCGTGATGAGGGCGGGAGGGATTGATTTTAAGGTGGAGGAGATCAGCAAAATGCGGGCAAAGCGGCCCTGGTCCTCAGGGTGCAGGGGCTGCAGGACCTCCTGAAGCGCTCTCTGGGCTTCCCGCTGGAGGCTCTTGATATACAGGGAGGCCCTCAGCCCGGGGACATCTGCCGAGGGAGAGGAGGAAAAGCCGGTGATGAGAGAGGGTGGAAAACAGCCCAGGTTTCTCCCATTCCCATCCTTCCCCTTCCCCATTTCTCAGAAGCGATCCCTGAGGCCACACTAATGAGATGTACTCAGCACTACTGAGACGTAGCTATTCCAGGGATGCCATTTGAGGGAGGAAAAATAGTTAAGTGGGGAAGCATATGTTTTACAAAGCAAATCCCGGGGTACTTTATTGTCTGCAGGGCAGGCAAAGGTCTCTGGCTTTTACCACTACATTTGACATCCCTTCTCCCTGCTTCCCGGTGCATTTGATAATGATCGGTGTTAAGGAGAAGGTAACCAGCCCTCCCCGCTCTCACGCCTGCCTGCCCTCTGAACGTCTCCGAGCCAAGAGGTGCATGTTCAGATGCTGAACTCACCGGGATTGAAGAGAATGGCTCCCTTCAGGTAGGCGTATTCCTTGGGGCTCAGGTCCAGGCTCCAAAAGGCGTTCAGGCAGCACTGCAGCCGCTGCACGGCAGCCAGCGTGGGCTGCGTCCGCTCAGGCTCCTGCTGTTTGCTTTGGCCATTGAGGAGGATCTTCTTGAGCATGCTGGGCGCCGGGGTCTCCATCACCTCGAAGGTCACCATCTCCTGGACCAGTCCCAGGAGGAAGAGGGGAACCCAGCAGCTGTCCAGCAGCAGGAGTTGATCCTCTTGTGGCAGCAGCTGGAAGACAGGGAGGTTCTTCATGAAGCTGATGGTTTTTACCAGCACGTTGGAGGCTGCCTGGCAGGTGACGTGGGGTGTGCGGAGGCAGACGGTGCGGCGCTGGTGGCAGAGGCAGCGCTGGTGGGCTGGGCTGCAGCCACCCCGGCTGTGGTTGAGGTTCTGGCTGAGGAGGGTGTAGAGGATGGCGGTGTGCTTGTCTTCGCTGTTGCACTGGCACCTCTCACAGTCCATGTCCACGCCGCTGGTGGTCATAGCTGAGCCAGGTGGATGAATCCTCAGCGAAACTCAGATCCTGCTACAGCAGACTGGAGAGAGATGTAAAATCCCTTCCAAATCTCCCTGTCCTCCCAGCTCTGCCAGCCCACAGCTGCTCAAACCAGCTCTTATAAGGCTGGGCCACCAGTGAAACACCCCTCCACAGCCTTGACCGCTCTGTGATTAAGCGGTCCTCATTAAAAAAAAATAAAACGGCCAGCCGTCCCTGGGCTGATTGGCTGGGGCAAACAAGTTCTCCGCGTGGCGTCAACGGCCGTTTTCTCAATGAAGCGCCAGCGGCACAGGGAGGGGGACAGCCAGCGGGTTGGGTGGCCTTATCGCGATTACCCAAACAGTATAAACAAAGTCATTAACCCGGCCTGTACCATGGCACCAAGGCCCCATGCTGTCATCAGGCAGGTGTCACTGCCAGGAGGTTCACACACACACACACACACAGGGCACTCGTCTAGGCCCTCTGTTCAGTGGCCTTGGAAAGAGCAACCTGGAAGTCATTTTATCAGCAGCTGTTTGCCTAACCTTGCTGACAGGACACTTGTGTTGTTACGGTCAGGGAAGAGAAACCCAGTGAACCGGTGGACTGTAGCAGTCAGTCCCAGGTAGGGCCCATCGGTTGTATCTCTCTGAGGAAACGCAGGTCAGGGGAAGGGCAAATGCTCAGATTTTCACCTTGAGTAATAAGGTGGGTAAGGAATTGGCTGGACAGCCACAGATAGAGAATTGCGGTCAACGTCTCTATGTCTAAGTGGCAACCAGTGACAACTGGAGTTCCTCGGAGGTCAGTACTGGGACTGGTGCTGTTTAACATCTTTGTCAACGACACAGACAGTGGGATTGAGTGCACTCAGCAAGTCTGCTGACAACACCAATTTGTGTTGTGCAGTTGACATGCTGGAGGGGAGGGATGCCATCCAGAGGGACTGGGACAGGCTGGAGAGGTGGGCCCGTGCGAACCTCATGAAATTCAACAAGGCCAGGTGCAGGGTCCTGCCTGGGGGTCAGGGCAACCCCCAGAACAAACACAGGCTGGGTGGAGGATGGATGGGGAGCAGCCCTGGGGAGAAGAACTTGGGGATGTTGGTGGACGAGAAGCTCAACACCACCCAGCAATGTGCACTGGCAGCCCAGAAAGCCCCCTGCACCCTGGGCTGCATCCCCAGCAGCATGGCCAGCAGGGCGAGGGGGGGGATACTGCCCCTCTACTCCGCTCTGGGGTGACCCCCCCTGCAGTGCTGCCTCCAGCTCGGGGGGTCCCAACTTTAGAAATACACAGACCGATTGGAGCGGGTCCAGGGGAGGCCATGAAGATGCTCTGAGGGCTGGAGCCCCTCTGCTGGGAGGACAGGCTGAGAGAGTTGGGGGTGTTCAGCCTGGAGAAGAGAAGGCTCCGGGGAGACCTCAGAGCCCCTTCTGGTCCCTAAAGCGGCTCCAGGAAAGCTGGGGAGGGAGTCCTGATGGGGGAGTGGAGCCATAGGATGAGGGGGAACCATTTTAAACTGGAAGAGGGAAGATTTAGATGAGATAGGAGGAAGAAATTCTTGACTGTGAGGGTGGTGAGCCCCTGGCCCAGGTTGCCCCGAGAAGCTGTGGCTGCCCCATCCCTGGAGGTGTTCCAGGCCAGGCTGGACGGGGCTTGGAGCAACCTGGGCTGGTGGGAGGTGTCCCTGCCTAGGGCAGGGGAGTGGAACTAGATGAGCTTTAAGGTCCCTTCCAACCCAAACCATTCTGTGATTCTATTACAGAGCTTGCACAGTGAAGCACAGTGGAAACATTTTTACCTGATATTTTTAGCCTTTGACCAGCAGAAACTGAGGCAGGAATCGAGGAGCTTCTCACCACTGACCTCCGGGGGGCTGGTGGCCAGGTGAGGGATGCCCCCCCGGGGATGGCGGTGCCTCGGCCGCGGACAGGCCGGATCCAGGCCTCGGCCCGCCATGAGGGGGACACAGGGCCCGGACGGGTCGTCGCCATGGCAACCTGATCCCGCGCCTCACGTCCCACCTCCCTCCAGCGGATTGGCCACGACAGCGGCCAATCGTAACGCCTCTCCGCGCCGCTCTCCTCGCGGATTGGCCGGTAACGGGAAGCGGGAGCGTGCTTCCGGTCGCGTCACTTCCGGTTCCGGGCGCCGGCGTGAGGGGCTGAGGCGGTCGGTGTGGCGGCGGTTGGCAGGATGGGGCTGAGCGCGGAGGAGGCGGCGGAGCAGGAGGACCGCTTCGACGGCATGCTCCTCGCCATGGCCCAGCAGCACCAGGGCGGCGTGCGCGAGGTAGCGCCGCCGGACCCGGGAACGGGATGGGGCGGCGGAAGCTTTGCCGTATTCCCGGGGTGGGGGGAGGAGGGCGGGCGGGCCCGGGCGGAATGAGCGGAGGTGGCGGCGGCCCGCCCCGCCCCGGGCGGTGCACGGGAGGCACGTGTCTTCCTCGCCGATAATGGGGAGCGCAGAGGACCCGCTAATTAATTAATGTGAAGCTAAGGAGCTCTGGCCTTGCACCCCGGCTCCTGCCGCCTCCGGGCTTCCCTCGTGCGGGCCCCCAGCACTCGGTCACAGCAAAGCAAAACACCACAGGGGAGGGACCGAGTCCCTCTGTCCCCGTTTCCCAGCAGAACCACCTGGTAGCGGCCCCCGAGACCGGATGGGTTTAGGCTCGACCATGGAGTGTGCTTGAACGTGAACGTGGGTCTCCTCCTCGTGGCTGGGGCTCTCCTGACTCTTTCTGGGGGTCTGGGTGCTGACCTGTGGCAGGGCTGGAATATCCCACGCGCAAACGGTTTGGGGCAATAGCGCTAATAACAGCACCTCTTGCTGTGGTGAAACCTCTGAAATACCGGCAGAACAGATTTCCTGGAGAAAAAACCCAAAAGATAAGCTAAGTCTACTGAGAGTATGGATTTCCATAGTTGGGGGATGCCAGTTCACAGCTGCTAATTCATCGGTTGTGTCTGGCAGGCAGGAAACAAATTGTAGTCTTTTGTAAAAATAAAGAGGCTGTGGAGCTGGGGAGGGTGAGTTTGCACACTGTAATGCACTGGTTTAGGTGTGCTAAGAAGCAAAATATGGTATACATGGATATCTATGTACATATGTCTATATATGCATGTATACATACCCAAGTTCCTGTCTTGGATGGATCTAAAGAACATCTTGGGGTATTGAAGTAGGTGTACCACTAAGGTGACCTAATAACAAACTGCTCGCCCTTCCTTCATGTAAACCATACAGATGCCCTTTCTGAAAACGGGGCATCCAGGAGCTGGATCTCCACAAAAGCCATGGGATATTTTCTCTGGGAAACAGTCACGGGGTTGATTTCAGTATGATCCTGGCACAGACACAGATAGGGAGTACAAAGAATAAAGGCTGTTCAAGAGACATGAGATGGCTTGGAGTGATCTGGTCTCATTGCCTTTTTTTTTCTTTCTCTCCTCCCTTCTCCCCTCCCTTCCTGTTTCCTCTACCAGCTTGTGAACACGTTCTTTAGTTTCCTGAGGCGTAAAACAGATTTCTTCACTGGTGGAGAAGATGGAGTAGCAGAGAAGGTAAAAAACCAAAACTCTCAAGATTTTATGTCTTTTAAGTCATATGCCGCTCATGTCCGTGCCATGCTAAGACTTCCCTGCCTGAACAACTCAAAGCATTACAGTGAACTTGGGGACTAGCAGCTCGTGATGCTGATGAAATGCATCACTTGAGCAAGGTAATAACGAGCTGCCCCTATCTGAGGTGAGGCACACATGATTGCTTGTTTGAATGGTACTGATGGTGCAGAGTTTTTTTGCCACGCTCTGGCCAAAGGCTTGTTTGGAAAGCAAATCTGGCAGACACAGTGACTTAACGGTGACAGACACCGCAGTGTTGATAACCCCAGGTTACCTTGTTTGTTCATCTCAGAAAAAAGCACAAAGTCCACAGCTCTGCACATGCGGCTGAACCTTTGTCTCGGGGTTACGGTACCTGTACGGAGCGAGCATGCTGGGGAGCAAGCCTGGGGGCCTGGGTGGCCTCATTGGCAGCCTGAGCATCTCCTATCCAGCAGATATTCCTCACCTCGCTGGAGAGCTGAAAAACTAAGCTTTTCACTGTTGGAAAATAAGAACCAGAGCATTAAAACATGACCTGGCCAGGCTTTCTGAAGATCTCTTGCTTGTACTTACCAATATAGCAGCTGTTCCCCTTCCTGGATACTGGAATGCCACCAGCAAAGCAGGCACTGCTGCTGAGCTGAATGTTTTAGGGCAGATGTTAATTGCTAACACGGTGTGTAACGTACTCTGTCTAGTCTCTAAAGTGGTAAAAGTAAGGCAGGTAAGGGATGGGAAAGTGGATGGTTTCAAGGTAAGAAAAATGAAGCCTACTGCTGCATTTCTTAGACTAGAGAGCAAATCTCCCCAAATTCCTGGGGACTGTGTGCTCTCAGGGAGTGAAACCCTCAGTAGCATTTCAGAGATGAGCACTGGCTGGTGCTTTTGGAGGTCCTGACTGCTGTTGTTGGCAATCCCATAGCAAATCCCTGTTTGTGCCTGTAAAAGAAAAGTATTTGTGTCCTTGGGTGATATTTGTTAAAATGCTTTATGATCTTCTGAAAAGGTGCTCAATACAAAGTCTCTTGACACCATAGTAACCACAACAAAAATTGAAGAAGCTGCTTCCCCAGTCCTGCTCGCCATTTGGCATCAAAGAGAAAAAGGAGAGGGTGGGAAAGTCCTTGTCTTTTATGGGGTGGCATTTGAGAAGCCCTTGTGTAGAGTGAGGGGGGTATGGTGGTATGCTGAGAGAAGTGCGGTGTGTACACACTGACAAGCTCGGGCAGTGTAAATCATTTGCTCACAGTGGATCATCGTGCAGTTAGGAACAGAGGCTGGGAGATGCATGTCTTGAATTCTGTATCCTAGGAGATACTGGACTCGCGTTGTGTAAATAAATCTTGCTTTCCCCTTTAAAACAAAGCAGAAATACTCAGTGGTTGGTTACAGAACTGCGAGGCCTGGGTGCTTTGAGTTGGTCTGGAAAGGTGCTGATTCCCCCGGGAAGTTTCTGGAATATATATATAAACCAGTACCTGAAACGCCTGTCTGAGAACCCTCTCCACTCTGATTCCTTTTCTCGGGTTGTGTCTATACTGTTTTCTGGAGCAGACTTCAGTTCTCATACGTGCTGCTTTGCACAGCGCTGCTGGTGTTATCGACCAGGGAACAACTGCTCTGGCTTCCTGCCTGTGTACTCAGCTTTCCCTCTGAGCAACACGACCGTTTGCATCAGAGACCTTGAGATGTTGCTTTTCATAGTCACAACAATATGAGAATTTGAAGCAAAGATTTATGTAGGAACCTGCCCCTAAGTGTAAAACACTGAGATTTTCAGATGTTTCTCCTCTAAATCATGACACTGAATCTCCATCTAGTGCCTGGTGAAAAGCCCATTTGTGGGAAAGGTCAGAAGTAGGTAAAAAAAACCCTTGGATCCAGTGTCTCCGTTCCTCCAGCTGTCCTAGATGTACGGAGTAGCTGTCAAATGGCTGGGTTAGGCATCTGCTTCTCCTGCTGGAATTGCACAAAAGCCAAAACAAAATGGAGAATTTTTGTTTCTCTCCATGGAAATGTGTCAGGAAGAGCTAGGAAGGGCTACATTTAAATATTTTGAGTTTTCCCCTACTCTGGATTTTCAGTCAAAGGACTAAAGTGAAAATGAAGGGAAGAGTCACAACATCTGTACAACTAGCAAATGTTCTCGTGCTCCTCAGTAGGCAGGGAGTTGGCTTCATTTAGGTTTGAAAGTGGTGATTTTTTAAAAACCTTTGATACGTGTTCGTGTCTTTTAGCTGATCACAGATACCTTCAACCATCACAACAAACTAGCTCAGAAGGAACGGAAAGAGAAAAAGGCTCGTCAAGAGGCAGAGCGGCGTGAAAAGGCAGAGAGGGCTGCGAAACTTGCTAAAGAAAAGCAAGAAGCAAACGAGCCAAGGATTAAGGAACTTACGGATGAGGAAGCAGAAAGACTGCAGCTGGAAATCGACCAGGTGAGAGTGTTGTCTGGTGCCTGCAGGTACCATCCAGGTCATCTCCTCTGCTAGTCTGTGTTTGACTTAGGTAGCAGTGAGTGGTTAAAATGGATCAAGGCTTGTTCCTTTGCAGTGTCTGGACCACCAGACTGGTGTGCTTCGAAATTAAATTAGCCTAGGCCAAACCATTGCATTTTCACGTGGATTCTCCCAGAACTCACTTTGCCTTTCTGCCTTCAGCAAGCTCTCCGATTGTAGCAACACCCTCTGCTACAGTCCTCAAGGTGTGAGGACCAAGGGGTTCTTCCCCTTGGCAATATCGCGTTTCTCTAACGCTCTTCTGAGGGCTGAAAATTCCCCATCGGTCTTGAGTGTAGTTCTGAGTCTTGCTCTTTAGTTTCAGCTGAAGAGGCTGAGGCCACCTAGTGTCAGATCAGCAAGTTACACAAAGTGCCGACACTTGTCTGAGCATGTTCGTTCTCTTTTTAAACAGAAAAAAGAGGCACAAGGACAGGTTAACAGTGTCCCAGTGAAACCCTCAGAGGATGAAGGTGAATCTTCGGATTCTAACAAACAGGTAAAGCTCAACTAGGGACTTTGTTTTAGTCTGACAGAAATAAGTTTCTGCACAACTGTGAGAACTACAGTAAATGTGAGGGAATACATTGACAATACACACTTAATTACCAAAGATTTCAATGGAGGCTTTCTTGTGTTTTTTGCTTTCCTTTTTTGTAATTATGTTTTAACAAACACCTATTCATGTTGGGCTAAATTTATGTGAATGTCAAATATGTGCAGCTCACCTGAAATTCTTATAAACTCCAAGTGAACTGTTGTTACAAGCAATATATGGAAACTTGAAGAGCTTTTTCTCTTTACACTTTAAATTGGTTGCTTAGGGAACTGATGATGAAGAGGAAGATGAGAAGGATAAAGGAAAACTTAAACCCAACTCTGGCAATGGAGCTGACCTTCCAAATTATAGATGGACACAGACTCTTTCAGAACTGGATGTAAGTATTGCCTCATCACCAGGATCTGAGGAATCCGAGCTAGGGAATAAGTGCGGGTGCTGGTCAGAGTGGTGGAGCTGATGCCCTGTATCTCAGTTGCCTGTGGAAGATTGTTAGTTGTACTTAAAGGCAACATTTCAATAGCTGGGAGAGAGCTCAATAACTAAGTAAAATGCCCAGAAGCTGTAGTTACCTTTGCCAAACCTTGGTCTTGTTTAAACAAAACATTAAAAATCTGCTTCCCTTTTTATGATCCCCCTGAGGTATTGGCCATCCTTATTCTTGTATCCTTTCACCTCCCGCTCACTCATTTCCTCAAGGAAAATACCACGTGCTCTGTCTTAGTCTGGTGAAGCGAAGGCAAAAAAGTCTTACAATAGCAGCACGAGAGGGTAAGGAGAGGCTTCACTGCTCAGGTCCTCAAATCTGATCTTTGTCTGGTCCAGCTGGCCATCCCTTTCAAGGTGAACTTCAGGTTGAAGGGGAAGGACGTGGTGGTGGATATCCAGAGACGGCGCCTCAAGGTTGGCCTGAAGGGCCATTCGCCTGTCATTGATGGAGAGCTGTTCAATGAAGTGAAGGTGGAGGAGAGTTCCTGGCTGATTGAAGATGGTAAAACAGTCACCGTGCACCTGGAGAAGGTAAAGCAGAATGAATCAGGGAAGATTCAGGCTTGTCTGCCTCTTCCTTGGTGAAAAAAAGTGTCTGTCAAAACCTATAAAAGCCCTGGGCTTTGTCAGCTGAAACAGGAGAACTGTGCTATGCCTATCCTTGGTACAATGTCAGTGATGCTGTTGGAAGCAGGGTATTGCAGGTTCCCCCTGTTTTCAGCCTAACCTCGTGCTAATCCAGGATATCCAATTGATTGCTCAGCAGTTCAGGAAAAGCTGGAAGGAAATCAGTCATTTTCAAGTTGTTCCTTAGTGGAATAACGCCGTGTTTTGTTATCTGTTAGTGACATGAAAATCCAGGGACAGACCTTATTGTGTCCCTTATTGTGTCCTTTCTGGGCCTCTCCTGGTGATTTGTTTGTAATCCCATTTATGTCATGCCAAATGTGACATCTGGCATGCTCTTAGATTTCACAGTTGGGGAAATTCAGGCTGCTGAAAGTGGCTCGGAATGAAAGTAATACCCTTTATCCCTGTTCAGATTTTACTGATATTTAGAAAACTTGTCAAATAAAGTTTGATTCCAGCAGCTTTTTCCTCTGACTGAGACTTAAAATTCATAGAACAAGCCCAGAAAAAAAAAAAAAATGTTTTGCCTCTTCATTCCTTCAGATCAACAAGATGGAATGGTGGAACAAACTAGTCTCCACAGACCCAGAAATCAACACCAAGAAAATTAATCCAGAGAACTCAAAGGTAAGAACGCCCCCAGTTTTACTGAATGGACCCGTCTCGTAAATATGCTCATGCTTGGCTCATGTTCAACTTCTATATCTTTTTTTTTTACCAGTGTAAAACCAGTACTGGGAGTACTGCTGCATATGATGCTATCATATAACATAAGTGCGCCCCAAACTTTAAATGAATGAAACTGAGTCTATAGATTAGTGTCTATAAGTATTTCTGCAGCCTGTGCACACAGCATAGCGTAACCTCAGTGTATTAACGTTCTCTGCGAGCAGGGTGTATGTATGGCTTGAGATAAGTTATTCCAATTTTGATAGAAGTCCTTGCTTTTAGTTGTCAGACCTGGACAGCGAGACTCGCAGTATGGTGGAGAAAATGATGTATGATCAACGACAAAAATCCATGGGCCTGCCCACATCTGATGAACAGAAGAAGCAAGACATTTTGAAAAAGTGCGTAGACCTCATTAATTTGTGGGTATTTGCTTTCCCAAACCCCTCTCTTCCTCTTTGACACAAATACGTGAGCAGAAAACAGGTCGGCCTTCGATCCTACCCGTGTTTGCATGTACAGTTACATAGTCATCGAATTGCTGGCCAACCACTGGTGTCTATAAAAGCCCATGGGGGTAGAAAGCATAACGGGAAATTCTGGCAATAGCCTACCTCTAGAATTGTCTTAATCTGCTGATTTCAAGTCCAGAAAGCATGTTTGGGACTGGAGGTGCCATCTCTACTGAACTTTAACATCGTTTTGATTGTTTTCTAATCTCCCTCTACTCAGTAGCCCAGATAATCGCCCCTCCCTACACACCTGCCACCAGACAGCTGTCTCCAAGCCAATAGCACTTTTATGTCTTTATTGCCCTGTTTGGCATAAACGCACCTTGGCAAGGAAGTTACTCACGGAGCTCCCAAGGCCGTTTGGGAAGGTGGGGAGGCAATTCTGGGTCACGCAGCTGCTTCAGCAAGTGCAAACCCACATCTTATCTCAGGATTGGAAGGAGGATTAGTGTAGCAGGGCTCGCTCCTTTGCTTCCTTGGCTTATCTGTAGCTGCAGAAGCTTCACTGAGCAGTGCGCTGGGTACAGCGTAGGGTGCAACTGTTTTAGAGCAGAGACCAGATTTCCTTGGTGCCTGTCTGTTGAGTTATTAGAGTGGGAAGTAGCCCGGTAGCCCTCTCCTCCTGGGAAGTCGATATGCAGGATACCTGGTTGGCAAGGTCACTCGTTCAGTGCTCTGGAAGTTGGGTTTGCGCACGGATTTGCTGGTAAAGAACGGATAGGAAGTTTAGACTTTGTTCAGGCCAAAGTAGATTCGGTGACACCCAGGTGGGTCCTAATCTCTGCCAGTGAAGCCCTCCTGGCTGCTAAACAAGGACACGATTCCCGCAGCACATTTCCGTGGAAATGGAAAGTGGAAACGCTGTGGTGGCGTTTCAGGGGAAACCATGAGATGAGAGCACGGAGGAAGAGGCCTGCCCTTAGTTGCACTTTGTGTGTGAATCCTCTGCCTGGTTACTTGTTGTATCCCTTGGTGAACTGCAGGGCAGAGGAGGAAGCCAGGAGCTTCTGCATGCACTAATCACTCCGAGGCACAGCATATTGTTCTCGGAACTTTCTGATGTGGCAACCTGAGTCCAAATAGTCCTATCTGCTGGGATTACAGTCCGTTTGAAATCAGGTTGCACTTAGCCTGAAAGCAGATTTCTCTGGTCACGTCTTTCGTGAGTTTTCACTGTCGCAGCACTGGAGATATTCCCCACGTCCCCAGTAATGCTTAAGATCACAAGTTAGAGCTTAAATCGTAATCTGCCCTCACAATCTCCCCTCTGCCCCACAATCAGCATCGTAGCTGCTACGTGTCCGTCCGAGAGGTAACAGTTAAAGGGTGTGTGTTTGATAATTAGTAACTCCCATGTGTCTGGACTTGCTGACCTTGATGGCTGGTAGGATTGCCAATACCACTGACCCGAGGAAAAAGTGTTTGTAGTATGGGGAGTGTGTCCCAAGGAGCTCAGAAAAACAGTCCCTGCTGTGGAAGGCGTGGGGAGGAAGCAAACTTGATGGTGCAGGAAGTAGGGATGCCTTACCACCCCCAAACAGAGCTGTTCTGTGGCTCCTGACTCATACCTGAGCTTTTGTCTTTGTTTTCCTTGCAGGTTCATGGAACAGCATCCAGAAATGGACTTTTCAAAGGCTAAATTCAACTGAGCCCACCCCTTCTCCCCGCCTCTTTCAGCCAGCCTGTCGAACGGGGCAGGATACCTATTACCGGATATGTAGGGATCCCTTACCTTGGGCAAGTAACCACTTCCAGCGTCCCCACCCGAGCTTGCTGTGGAGGCAGCTTTGTGAAGTCGTCCTCACTTGTCCTGTGTTGAGCAGAACACAAGGCCACAGAATCGTCCTGCAGCAGCTCCAGTCGGAGCCATCTGCGACACTTCCCAAGCGGCAGTTAGGAGAGAAGGAGGGGTTAGAGCAAAAAGGATGTTAGGGCTACAAGAGCCAGGCTTGAGAGGTTTTGGGACATATCCTTAATGTACCGCTCAGCTTAATCTCCTGGCCCTTCAGAGCTGCTAATGCTCTCGTTGCTGTTTCAGTTTGGCAGCAGGTACTCCTGAGCTTTTAATCTCTTCCCCTTGGCTCTCTTGCTCTCCTGTGAAAACAAGGGCCCATTTATTTTGTAAAATAATTCTCCTTCTGCCTCCTTGGGAAGAGAAAACACCAGTCTAAAAAAACAGCTATTGCGATAGAGACAGACTCTACTCCTCCTTGCTGCTGCTTCTGTTCTTGCCAGAAGTGGAACAGACTGAGCCCCACAGGGCTCAGGGGAGGGCTCCCATCACACCTGGAGGGGTTGTCCTGCTGTCCTGTGGCAAGGGAAGGCTGGAGAGTCTGTGGTTGTGGGCAAGGGAGAGGATGGAGGGGGTCGCTGGGGGTGCTGTTCTTGCAGGGAGCGCATCTCCTGCCCCTTTTCCAAGAGCCTCTCTCCCTGCTGACTACTGACAGGCATCGCTGCGTTCTCTTCTGAGCTCCCGCTGACAAGTGGCATTACTCTGCATGTTCGTATCTTTGTTAAAACTGCAGTGTAACATAAAGGAAAAAAAAAAAGTGGCACATTTCCAGGCAGAGCGTGTGATTTCTCCGGCAGAAGGGATGCAGGCTGCCTGCGCGGGCTGGGATGTGAGCTGGGAGGGGGCAGCGCCTGTGAACGAGGGTGCTGGGGGACGTCTGCCTGGCAGGGCTGGGGGTGATGCTCTCTGCAGCCACCTCTAAATGCCTCTCGCGCTCCCTGCTCTGAGCTGATGTGCGCTCCCCAGCTCAGGGGAGGCAGCTGGAGCTGCGCGTCTCGCTCAGGAGCGCTGATGAACATGACCAGCTTGCACACTCGGGGATGACCGAGGCTCGTTGCTCCAGGCTCTGCTTTCCACGTAGCAGCGCGTGATTGCACTGAAGAAGCCACCCTTGCCCCAGGTCTGCTTTATGACGAGCTAACGAGGAAAGTGTCACGAAAGCCTGGGCTCCTGTCAGTCCTTATCAGGCTATCCCCGATCCCTGATGCTGCGGTTCTTGCCCCTGCTGCCCTGAAATGCTTCCGCCTCCTACCAGAGGGAGTGGGCATAAACGGCTGAAAAACCTCCTTGGGCAAAGTCCAGCCTGGCATGTTTGGTTTGTGTGTTTTTTTTTTTTTTTTTTTTTTTTTTTTTTTTTTGAGTAGTAGGACATTGTTTGCCTTTAGTCTCCCAGTTTTACAGGCTCTTGGGGTCAAAAACCAGCACCCACCCAGCTAAGCAGCGACCTCGTGGGCGAGCAAGGACCCGGGTCGGGGCAGCTGCCCCCTCCTCTGGGCTGCTGCGTCCTCCCGCTTGCTCATCTTATAGTCCAACCCGCACACGTTTCCCTGTCTCTGCTTTGGCCCTGATAAACCAACAGGGTCTCCTGTTACTGTGAAACAAAAAAACAAACCCAAAAAAACCCCAGATTCTGCTGGTTCCATAGGCCCTTAGCCCTGGGGTTAGCATACCGGCCAGCATCTGTGCTGAACTGTGGGGTGGGTGAGCTGGGAGGACAGCGCTGCTGTTCTGGGGGGGTGTGACAAGTTTCACCCCGTTCTCAGCTATGTCAGAGCTCTGCTGCTGCTCCCTGGAGTTGCCGGAGATCAGGGGAGATGGCTGGGCCCTGCACCTGCAGCAGGATCCGCAGCCGGCCGCCAGCCCCTCCTAAGGAGCAAGCACAGGCAGGCACCGGGGCAGCAAAGAGGGACCGTGCGTGGTTCACGGCACCACCCCAAACCCACCCTGCAGCTTTGTTATTTCCCTGTTACCGCCTCAGCCCAGTAACCAACACCAGAAACCCCGAGTCTGACCTGATCTGATCACTGGCAGCTGGATCTACCAGCCGTAGGACCAGTGGGTCGCCGTTACACAGCCTTGTGCTGCCTGTTTTAAGTGCAGAGCTCCCACAGCGTTACCAAAACGGAAATCTCAGCGGCTGTCCCTGTCCTTGGCCCCTGCAGGGTCGTGGCTTTTGTGAGCCAGGGCAGTGGTCGGGGTAATCACGACTCACTGAAACTCCTGAGTCTTCCAGTTCAGGGTGGCACTGGGCTTAGCACTGGTTGGCGTCGCTTGCCGGAGCCAGGTTGGGTAGCAGCTGGGAGAAAACAGAGTTAAGACAGAAAAAAGGCAGCAGCAGGAACCCCAGAGGACACCGGGGGGGATTTTTTTTGGGGGGGTGAAGGAGTGTCATTTTGCCTTTCACGCAGGTAAAGGGAAAAGGCAAACAGTCCTGGGAGAACGGGGCCATAACTGCAGCTCTGAACCCCACGGCAGGTGAATGCCCGGGGCCGTGTTTGTGAACGGCGGTTGATCCCAGCACTACCCCTGGACTTCAACCCTTTCGGCCAGCGGAACAGAAGGTGTTTCTCCTGACGGCCTTGTCCTCTGCAAACACCCAGCTGCCACTGACTTTCCCCAGGCCAAGGTGAACCAGAAGCACCCTTTTGCTTCCAAAAGGCAGTTTCCCTTGGAATAAACCACGCCAGGGCAGGGCAGCTCCCGTCCGAGCAGCTGCAGAAGTGGCTTAAACAAGGTGGATCCCCACCTCAGTCTGAGTTACCGGAGACCACACACCGGGGCCTCGTCCTTGTGACCACGGCGGGGAAACGCCGGGCACCACGAGGGACATCGGGAACCGAACCCAACCCGTACATCCTTGTGACTCCCAGCAGATGTTTCCCTGCCCAAGCCGCAGCAGACCGGGGAGGGCCGTGCTGGAGGGTGGCAGGCGATGAAGGTCCCTTTGTCCTTCCCCGCCCTTGTCAAGTCACCTGGAGAAGCCGTTTCGGTGCTGCCACCCGCCGGAGCGTCCGCCAGCACAGTCTGGAGCTCCTCCACCCGCCCGGCCATGGCTCCCTCACTGCTGGGCCCCTTCTCACGTCCTTTAAAAGCAAAACCTTGAAGGCACACAGGCTCTGCAGAGTTTTCCATATGGTAAAAGTTCCCCCCAGTCTTTTTTTGTCTCCACCCCCCCCCAACAGCAGCTCTTGGCTTGGCTTTTATTAATGAATGTTGCAGCTCAGCCCAGTTGGGAAGCGGCCCAGACTGCAGGACGGCTTTGGAAAGAGCAATGAAACAGCAAAACCCTAAAGCGGGGAACGGAGGCACTGGGTATTTAACATTACCGCTTACTTTGAGGAGGTGCCACAGCTCCTCTGTTTCTGAGGACCAGGCTGTAAAGAACGAGGGTCAGTCCATCCGCTTTCAAACTTCTAAACCCCACTGAAATAAATCATTCAGTTCAGGGAAGATGAATTTCTTTAACGCTCAGAGCCTCACACATCCATTCCCGGCAGAGGTACCGATCCGCCTTAACCTGAACCCATGGCACCGCAGGCAGGGGGGTGGCTCGGGCTGTGCGCTACATCCCGTCCTACCAAGGTCACTGTACTAAAGAGCAGCACTTTTGCAGCAGGGTGAGGAGCCAAACACTGCAGGAGTCCCTGGAGAGTCTCCTGGCAAAACCGAGCCCAATAAAATCAAACAGTGTCTTCAAGGAAAAGAAAGGTGCTGAGTCAGCTTCCCAAAGGGAAGCGCTCGCGCGAATAGAGCACATTTACACACATGCGGCCAGGTAAAGGGCTCTCGTGTTTCTGAGAGCTCTCCTTGGACAACCAACTCTTTTTGCCAGATCACTCAGCAGAACACTCAGCACTAATGCTCAGAGCAAAAACCACTACAGCAACAGCCAAGACAGCTTCATCGACAGCAAATACAACCTTAAGCAGACAAAAAAACCCCACTGTGGATTCGTTTCATGCATGCCTATGAGCAAGGAAACCCATCATCCATGCAGCACACTCAAAAGCAGGAGAGCTGCTGAACACAGGACTGACAGCAGAGACATATCCGCTGTGGGATCATAGTTTTAAATGTAAAGTTTTCAAATATCTCCAGGAATTGCAATGATCTTGCAGGAGGAGTTTTGAAGCAGCCAGCTGGTCAGGAAACAGTGCTTTGGAGCAGGGGACAAGCTCCCGTGCTGTGCACCCACCAGACAGAGCTGCACCGAGCAGTGATCGGACCCAAAGCCTCCAGAAACAGCCTTTCCCCAGGGATTCAACGTTGCCCAGGAGAAGCAGGATCTGTGATACGGCGTGTTACAGCCGCTCGGTCACTCCATCCGCTTGAACGAGCGTTGGGGAAAGACTATCCTCTTCCAGGAAAGGCACTGGAGAAATGTAGAGAGGAAGAATAGGCAGAGGGCGGAAAGATGTGGCCCAGACTTGCAGGGGGAACTAGCAGGGCAGCTTAGGAGGAGGTAGGGACAGCGGAGACGGCAGTGAAACAGCCACGTCCCCGCACAGGCTGCTGGAGGGTGGCCAGCAAGCTGCTGCTGGCAGCCTTTGCTCCGTTTCCCTGGGCTCCCAACCAGCTGGTTCGAGGGCTCCGGACACAAAACCATCTCCTCTGGAGACCCTTCTCAGCTGAGAGAAGGCAGCATTTACCTGTTCACGGCTTTAAAATCCTTCCAGGAAACACATTTCTCGCCCAACTGCTGTGGACTCTGCCTGCTGCCGAAGGGTGGCCGGCCAGGTTGAACTTTGTTTAGGAAAATCGGGACAGAACAGGTAAGGGACCATGCACAGGAGTCAAGTTTGGGCTCAGTCTTCTGCCGGTCTGCACGGACTAGGCAAGAATCACAAAAATTAACAGACCAAACTTAAGGAAAAAAAAAAAAAAAAAAAAGAAGAAGGGGTTGGTGCCAATCCTTCACACCATCCACCCGGGGGAAGAACCCACCCACGACCTCCTCCCTGCCATCCTCTGCCCGGGGGGGGGCGAGGGAAGGTCAGCGGCAGGGAATGGAGCTCTGCGGGTTATCGGGTGAGTTTTTGTAGTGAGATTAGAAAGTGCCAAACTGGTCCTTCAAGTCACAGGGTCAGAGACTGCACCAGCCTCCCTCCCCGAGCGGATCCCGTCCCGCCATCACAGACAGCAGCCACTCCGGAGTGATTTTTGCACATTTTCTAGCAACAGCTGTCTACACCACGGGGAATGAGTTGGAAACTCTCCCCGTCAAGGCTCAGTTTGTTTTTCAGAGCTCAGTTCCAGCATCACCCCTCCAGGGAGGTCCACGTTTCCCTGCAGGCAAACAGGCACATCCCCAGAGGCTCCTTTATTTGCACCCAGCTTCCCCCGCGCCCCACGCACCAGTCCGGCATTCAGCCCGCTGAACAATCCGCCCCGGGCACGGGCAAACGCTGCCAAACGGACAAAAATATCTTTGTGCGTGCGCTGCTGGGAAAGCAGGGATCAGCAATCCCCCCCCCCGCCCCGCCTGGCCCAGCCTCCCTCCGCTGAGGGATGCTCTCCCCAAACTGATGCAAGCAGGAAGGTAAAAGACACAGCACAGGTAAAGAGCACATCTTTTGCTTTATAAAAAAAAAAAAAAAAAAAGACCGAATCAGACATTGAAGGCCAACGAGTGCAAAAGAATCCCGTAAGACACCACAGGTGCACCAGCTTCAGGGACCATTGAGCTGACGGTCTTCCTCTTAGCGAGTTTTTGGGGGCTTTTTTGGGTTTTGCAAGCTTAATCCATACCCATTCACTCTTCATCCACAGACTAAACATAAAAAAAAAAAAAAAAGTCCTATTGCATCTGTAATAGCGATCGGCAGCTCTTTCGCCCCTCGTCTCCAAAGCTCCAGCGCGCAGACCACAGAGCAACATGTCAGCGTGACCCATGCTGACGCCTCAGTGCACAGGTTTAAGTAAACTTGTCCAAATACGTATGTACAAATCCATTCAGAAGCAGGAGGCCAAATGGGTCCATCAGTACAGGTGGCATTTGGAAGGAGGTGAACCAAACACAGCTCCTCTGGGAGTCCCGGGCTGGCCTTGCTTCAAGTCTCTTCCTTGCATAAACAGGATTTTTCACAAACCGACAGCTTTAAAAACAAAGCAAGGAGGGGAAGCCAAATCCAAGTCACAGTCTCTCTCCCCCTTTATTTTTCCAAATCGCTCTCCGTCAGTGTCTCAAGGTGTGGTCTCAGTAATGTCCGTGATTTATAAAAGCATGCTCTGAAATGCAAGCGGTTTACAAAGACAGGCTCTAACAGGGACTCAAACTGTACATTTCAAAGGGCTTTGGCTGGTTAAGTAAGCCTGACTGCTCATGTGAGGAATTAAATCCTTTCCCCCCTACCCAACCTTTTGAAGAGTAATCACAGGCTATGAAACAAAGGCACATTTCAGTCCAATTAAGGCACATTTCAGTCCAATTAAGGCACAAAAACATGGTCCACACCAAAGCACGGGGCCTATTTTGGTTTCCCGAGCCCCCAGAAAACAGTGGGTGGTGTTTATTCTACGGCTGATAAATTCAACTAAGCGTTTTCTATTCATGTCCAAGGGCACCTGAATGTATAAACAAGTCCCATGGCTTCACGTGTTTACTTTATGATAAACAACCAAGTGGCAACCACCAGTAAGATACAGCTTCCTCCTGCTGCAACGCTGCAGCCCTCAAGGTCGCCTGGCGCCGTGCCCTCGGGGTAGCGACACCGCATCTCCCACTTCTGACACCATCTCCCACTTCTGACACCGGCTGTTAGAGAGGAGCAAAGGGAAGGGGAAGGTGCTGCGTGCCCGCAGGAGAAAGGCACGACCAAGCAGACCCTCCGCAGGCACTCTCAGGGGAGGCTTTCCTTTCAAAGCAAGGCACTTTTAAGGGAGTTTCTAGCAGAATAGTCAACCAGCTCAATTCTTAATTGCAAAAACCTAAAAATGACCTGACTATTTCCTTCACCTGGCATAACCCGAGTTCAAGGCTTGCCCTGGCAGTCAGCGTGACAGGGAAATGCAGAGGGCTTGGCAGATGAGGGAGGAAGAGCTGACTGGCAATGCAAGTCACAGGTCATCGCGTGCAATCGGTAACACCTCGGGCCCGCAGCTCACATCAGACTGGCAGTGACTGCAAAGCTGATCCCCACGGTCTGCTCGGGTGACGGGAGCAGCACAGCTCTCCAGACATCCCACCCCTCTGCAATTAGCACTGTCTCAGAGACACGCCAAGAGGCCAAAGCGTAAACGAACTACATTACCTGAACCTTCTCCTTACCACGCAGCAGGAGAGGACACCCCTAAGGGGCAGCAGGAAGAGGGTAGATCTGGCTACTGCAAACACCGTGGATGGAGGATTTACATTTTTGGGACCAAGCCAGCCACTTCAAATAGAAATTTGGGTCCCTAGAGAGCAGGTGCTTGGCCTTCACCTCAGCATCGGCACAAACACAGAGACACCATCCAGTTGTTCCCTACCCGAGTTAACTTATGCAATGCCAGGAAGCAAGAAGTGCACAACAGATCCTCAAAAGAGGGGAAGGGCTGGGCCACTGAGGTTGTTGAAGCTAAAGGTGAACTGTGGAAATCATAGAGGCACAAGGTATCTGATACTTCCTTGTCCATCTTCTCCTCCCTGGGCACACATTCCACCTCCCAAGCTCATCAGCTCCACAGTTCACTTCCTTGATGTTCTATAGTGTCCAAAAAAAAATAAAAAAATCCCGTGAAATTCAGAGAGCAGGAGAAATTTGGCTTCAACAAAGGATGAGGGCAGACTGGGGGGGGGAGGGGGAAAAGTGGCATGGCACACTCCATATTGAAAGAGAAGAAATGTGATTGCAGCAAAGCCTCGAAACGCCCGCTTGCTGCTTGGGGTCCTTTTCCTTAACAATACACCTGAAGCAGAGGTGCCCCAGATGAGTCAGTCTCTGTGTCTTGAAAAGAGGAATCTCTGCTTGTTGGAGAGCCTTGGAGAGGAAAGAGAAGAGATGGTGACATTAGACAAGGTGAACTATAGCAGCCGAGCGCCTGGCAGTTAGGCAAGCAGCTGCCACAAAAGGCTTTGTGTATCATGGGGGAGGAGAAAGCCACACAAAGCCCACAGGCAGGGAACAACCCTGCCTGTATTGTAACCATCTTCTAGGACAGATCTGTTATTACGCAGGAGAAAACTTGTCTTTTAGCCCTGGGCTGCTCTTTGGAGCAGAGCATGCATGCCGCGGGGATCAGAGCTCAGGGGACAGCCCGTCACTCTCCCCTGCTTCCCTTTTGCACAGTTCCTTTTGTTCCCAGTGTAACCCAGCTGTGACCTCAGCTGGTCACACCCCAAATACAGCCCCAAACTTTGTCAGGATACCCAGAGACTGCAAGCTCTCAGGCCAAGTACTGTGCGTGGATAGAGAATGCTCCAAACTTGGGTTTCACCCTTTTTCAGAAGGACCCACCAACCCAGGCAGTCTTCTGAGCTCCCTGCACTCCCAAAGCTCAAGAGAACTATACCCCTTACGGTAACCTAAGAGACAGCGTCAGCTCAGCCTCTGCATATGGTAAAAACTGAAGGCATACATAATACGGGAAGTTCAGAACATTCCCCTCACTCCTGTGATGCTGCTGCAGCTAAAACCCCCGGGCCAGGTACGTTACCTGCGCTGCTGTGCCACCTCATATTCCTGGCTATCACATCTGCTGGTGTTTCTTCCGATATTTGCACAGCCAAATCTGGAACAAAAACCAAGAAGGCCTGAGACAGGAAAGGATGGGCAGCTATGACTCAAGAGTAAAGATCCCTGTCAGGGAACGCACAGAGCTCTCCTTCAGAAGGCACCACCCTCGGGTAACAGGAGAGGTAGAGTCTGATTCTTCAGATTGCTTCCACCATTGTTTTGGTAATCTGAGCTTTATTAGTCCCTAAATACCAGGAAGCAACAGCAGCTTTACTGCTAAACTGGAAAGCACAACAGCCACCCGGTTTCCTCCATGGATGTCCCCTTGCCCCGCGTACTCAGCTTTTCAAGGTCTTTCTACAGTAAACTCTTAGAACCTGTTCTGGAGGTCAGTCACTCCAGGCTGCTCCAGACAAGGAGGAAAGCATCCCTGAAACAGCCATGAGGCACTTACGCTCCGGCAGCTGCCCTTCCCTCCTCTTTGCAGGGATATTTACTGGCTCCTCCTCACCCCACTGTGCAGAGGAAGTCTCGGCTCCAAGGAGGCACTCTGTCATGGTAGTCTAAGGGTGGCATCAGCAAAGAGCACCGGCAGAACACAGGGGAGAGCGCCAGCTTAGTAACTGGACATCCTCTGGCACAAGCCAGCTCGTCTGGTCATACCAGTTAAGTTTGACTCACGGTCTTTCTGCCTACCTTAGAGGTGCGGAGGAAAGCCAGAATCATTGCAGTAGCAGCAGAATAAACCCTTATATTGCTCAGCACAAACTTCACTGACAGTGAAAGATTCTTATGAAGAAAGCCACAACACAGTGACCGGTGAGCAGCAGAGGTCTCCACAAGGACCTACATTCACACATCCCAGGGAAATAAGCCCAGCCTGAAGACAGACATCAGCTTTCAACCCTGCTCCACTGCCACACGGAGCAAGGCTTTATCCAAGCACAGGCTTTGATAAAATAACCCTCTAGCATTGAAGCAGTAACACCAAGGAACCTGCACATACCGTCTTGGCTGATGACCATGGACTCTAGCATCGTTTCATTACCGCTGTCTGGTGCGTTGCCTCTGCTGGACTTCTCCTCGTGGCTCTGGCTGGCTGGGATAGAAATATGGGGCCGGACCCTGCTTTTCCGGGTGCTGATGCGTATGATGCCTCGGACCAGCCTGCATTCAGCATCCTGCTCGTCCAGGTTGTAGTCCTGAGTTATACTATTGATGAGGTCCGAGATCTTGTTGGTCTTCTCCAGGAAGACAGTGTCTGATGTGCACTTAGCCAGCTCATCGATTTGGTGGACGCTGAAGAGCTCCGTCAGTTTCTTGAAGATCAGGACGTCGATCTCCCTGCTGGACATGGAACCGTTCAGCTCGCTGATGTCCAGGTCGGACTCGTGGAAGGAATAATACTCCTCCGAACTCCGGTGGCTGCTGGGGAGCGGTGGCTTTTCTATGCTGTTCCTGAAGGGCTTCTCTGGCAGCAGCTCTTTGCAGCATGAATCCGATTCCAGGTGGTGGCTGGGGCTCCTGTTTTGATAGACAGGAATGCCCTTCAGTTTCACATCTGGGTAACTGAAACTGCTACCCATGCTGGACTTTTTGATCTGGTTCCCATTCTTCTCAGTGGGAGAGACGTTGGCGGGGCTGTTTGGCAGTCGCCCATTATAATCTCCGTTCTTTCCATCATCAGTGGAGGTCTCAGCAGGCCCCGCATAGGGGATACAGACACTGCAGTCCTGAAAGCAGCCTCCACAGGTCACTATACAACAGAAAACAGCCTTGTATGTGTTCCAGGCCTGAGACAGAGAGGAACAGCAGAAGCTCTGGTTTGGGGGAGCCTCTGCTGTACCAGAAATAAAGGTAATTGTTTCTGCCTCTCTCCCGTTAGAGTCTTTGAGGTCAGCTTTGCGACCTTTCCTATCCCGCATCTGCTGGGCTCTGGTGCGGCTCTGTTTGATTTCAGGCGTAGAGCCGCTGAACACCTCCAAACTGACATCCGTCTCCTTGCATGGTCTGGTCCGCAGGGGCACAGCCTCCTGGTAGGACTGGTTCAGCTGGCGGTGGCTGTTCAGGTCGTGGGGGAGTCCTGTTTTCCGGCCCAGCATGGCTCAGCGCTCAGGCACCTGGAGAACAAGGTGGTCTCAGGTCAAGCATTCATCATCAGTCTCACCTGAGCAAGCTGTTGATCAACAGAGAAGGACCTAACATTCAAATTCAGTGATTCTCAAATTCAACGTTTCAATTATTTACAGAAATATTTTGCATTAGGACTCACGCTGTTCTCACTTGTCACATAGAGAGGGAATCCAGCCTGCGTTCCGGGGTTCTCCAGCTACTCTAGTTTTGCTGCTTCCTTTTGGTAGATGCTTGAATCAGAAGATAGATGTTTTAAAAGGACTATTTTTAAGACCTCAAAATCCCTATAACCTTCAGAAGAGGTTTCCTCAATGTAGCTGGAAGAAGAGTCAGGCTCCAGAGCCGCTGCTCCAGAGCAATAAATGAGCAGCACAGCCGTAGGTGGAGCCAGCTGACAGGCTCCAAAGGGAAAGTATCTTCTTTTAAACAACTTCCCCTTTGTCTTGCATTCCTTAAGATTAAGCTGGGCCCTGACAGCACTTACCCATTTCAAAACACAGTGTGCCAAGGAGGAGATGACAAGCAATCAATCATTATGCAAGCTGCCAATTCAGACTCCAGATTATTCAATGCTATTTAAATTTAGAGGATTTAGCAATGACGGCATTACTAACACTGATGATTTTTGCTAGTCATGTTAAGACTGTGTTATGTTAAAGACTTCCCTATGAAAATCGATGTCTTCATCTGGATTAAAGAAAAGTTCTTGTCAACAAGTTAGTCTCAAATCACACCTTGCGGGAGCAAAACCTTTCCAAAATCCTACTACAGAAACCCTACAGCAGACTACCTGCTCAACTGTTTTTCTCATTGCCGCTGTACTAACACAACTGTCCCAGGTCTGCACACAGGAGTAAACTGTTTTTCCAGAGTACTATGCCACACTTTATCTCCACGGATCCCACACGCAGAGTTTGGCACATTAAATATCCCTATTATGAAGAAGGCTCAGCACCGGGTGATGGCGAGGAATGTCAGGACAAGGCTGTCACTCTCCACTTCTATTGCTGCCGCTTTTATCCCAGACTATGGCGGGCCCCTAAATTGTCCATGGTGTCTAAGCTTCTTGGCTAACACTGCTTTCACCCCTAAGAGATCCTTTTAAATACTAATTAAGCTAATTAATAAGCAGCAAAAGCCCAGCCATAGCTTAAGTGTTTTTGGACTGTGCCTGCTGCTCTACTATATACTTTCTATAGGTCACCTCAAGCATGAATAAATAAATCTGTCCCACCTTGTAAGAGCATTTTCCCCCTTTTTTAAAAACAAACAATAACGTTGCCCCCACAAAGCAACAGGCACAGACTGAAAACGCAGCAGTTACCGCACACCACTGCTTTCCAGGAATATTTTGGCTCCATTAGCTTATAAAGATCTGTAAGTAGCGTACGTCCCAGGAGCTCCCTTTGCACATTCCTGGACAATAGCCCCAGACGGTCCAATTTCAGTGTTGAGCAGGCAGAGCTCCCTAGACTCAGCATCAGTGGAGAGTTTTGATTGCTTTCACTTCAGAACAGGGCTTTCTTCCTCAGCTTCATCATTTTTGTAATGCAGTTCAAAATTTAAAAACAAACTGAAAACGTTTGAGCTGTGTAAGCACAGAACTGCTTACTGGGATGTTTCTTTTAACACTGATCACTCATCGAGAGATCTAATGTATGCATTGCACAGTAGCTATAGTTTATATAGCAATGTATAATACTCTGAAATTTCAAAGCATCTTTCACGTAGGGAAGAGCATTATCTCAGCTCTACAGAAAAAGTCTTGCAGGCTCAGAGATTAAACCACTTGCTTGACATTGCACAAACCCCCAGCTGCATCAGGCGTCAGAGATATCTCGGACCTTGAACACCGAGCTCGCCCCCTCCCCATCACGGCTTGCATTTCCTCAACCACTGGATCACACACCTGAAGAGTTCCTCGGGAGCACATACAAGACACAGCTCCTCGATCCAGCCACTTCTCTGGCACAAGCAATGGACTAGACTGAAACCCGCAGCCAGCTGCTTAACACAGCTGTAAACAAAAGCTTGGAGTAAAATCCACAGCCGAGTTCATACTCACAAGATTGTTGGGAGCTTTCTCTGTTCTCACGCAGGCACCATGTGTGAATAGAGAAGATCCTTCTAAAAAACTTCAACATCTGCCTCAGAAGAGCGAGGAAGGATTCACAAAGAGTTTGCGTGTCTAAGAGTTAGCCAGGGTCTAAGATCTTCATTGTTCAGAGGACAGGATTTCCTTTAAAAGTTTTAAAAAAGCTAAATTCAGTTGTGAATCTACTTAATAAAGTCACATCAATCCGCCAATAACCATATGACCATTGTTGTTAGAAGCTAGGGAAGTCAAAGCATTAACTTAAAAAGGGACCAGAGGACCGAAATTCAGGATATAAGATTTACACATAGATACAACTTCTCCTAAATATATGGACGCATCAGTAGCTGTTAAGTTTTCTAAGCAGCCTTGCCAGGAGCTGAAAACCACCCCATAAATCTCACGGACTCCTGACTGCTCTGCTGGCACCGGGCAGCGATACAGACCCTGACCCACAGTACCAGGGAACCGGCCTCTTCTCCGTGCTGCTCTATCCTCCCTCTCACCTACCTGGGATATCAACACCCCGGCCAGGGAACTGCCTCTTGCCAAAACGCTTCCCTGTGCCCCCGGCCCAAAACACCCCCAGTTCCAGCTGACAACCAGGACTCCACCATGCTGCAAATAAACAAAATTTGGCCCTTCCTTCTCCCACATGAAGCGCTGGAAGGGGGGGAGACCCGCCTGGGCACCAAGCAGCAGCCCCTCTGCCTACCCACGGCCCCCAGACATCCTCCGGACGGTGGATTTTTGGGAGAAAAGAAGCCGGCAGCAGAGAACTGCCGGTTTCCAGCAGAGCCACTGACCAGGCCTGGCAGGGCCTGCCCTTGCCCTTTCCCCGCTGTGCTCCCTCCTCAGTTTTTCAGCCCTCGAAAGCCAACCCGACCCCAGCACGGCCGGGGAGACCCGACCCCCCCGGCGCCCCGGGAGAGCTCCTACCGACACCAGCCCCCCAGGGCGAGGGGAGCGAAGGTCCCAGCGCACCGGGAAGGGAGAGAGCTGGGGCGGGGGGGACAAGAACAGCACGGGGACAGCCGGTGGTGGGGGGGAGGCCTACCCCCAGCCTTGGGGGAGGCCGGGGGATGCCTGTCTCGGGGGAGGCCCGGGGCGTACGGAGAAGGAGAAGCCGGTCTTGGGCGTGGGGACGGCACCCGGGGCACCCCGGTCTCGGGGTGGGGGATCGTGGGGATCCCCGGTGTGCGTGTGGAGCGGCGGGGGGCAGCGCCCGCCCCCCTCCCGCCGCGGCTCCCTCCCTGCCGGTCGCGGCCTGCTGCTGCCCCCAGGCCCGGCCCGGGCGGCCCCGCCGGGGGAAGCGCCGAGCGGCGGCGACGGGCGTTACCGGCGGGTTAAAGCCCGGGGCTGAGGGTCGGGACCGAACTCCCGTTCTCCACCGGCGGCGTCGCGGCCGTGTCCCGTCCGTCCCGTCCCCCCCCCCCCCGCCCCGGCGTTACCTGCGAGCCGGGGAACGGCGGGCGGCCCCGCCTCACCTGGGCCAGGTGAGCCACGTGACCCGGCGCGACGGGCCGCCGCGAGGGACAGCAGAGCGCGGCGGGCGAAGCGGCCCCGACCGCCCTGCCCGCTCCCCGCCGGCCCCGGCCCACGGACCCCGGCCCCACGGGTGACTGTCCCCACGGACCGCTGCCCCCACGGGTCCCTGTCCCCGAGGACTCTGTCTCAAAGCATCCCTCTGCCCGAGGATCCCCATCCCCGAGGGTCCATGCCGCTGAGGATCCGCCTTCCCCGAGGACCCCTGTCCCCAGGGTACCCACCCTTACGGTCTCCATCCACAAGGGTCTCACTCCCCAAGGATCCCTGTCCCGAAGGATCCCTATCCCAATGGATCCTCATCCCCATGCATCCCATCCCAAAGAACTCTTGTCCCTGAGAATCCTGTCAGATCCTCATCCCCCTGAGGATCTTCATCCCCTGTGTCCCAAACTATCCCCGTCTCCAAGCGTCCTCGTCCACAAAGACCCCTGTGGCTGAGGATCACCTTCCCCGAGGACCCCTGTCCCCACAGTCCCCACCCTTAAGGTCTCCATCCGCAAGGGTCTCACTCCCCAAGGATCCCTATCCCAATGGATCCTCATCCCCATGCATCAGGCTGTCCCAAAGAACCTTTGTCCCTGAGGATCCTGTTTTTTGAAGGAACTAAACTACTTTAATGAGGTATTGAAGGAACTAAACTACTTTAATGAGATATTCCGGCTGAACATGAGCCAGCAGTGTGCCCAGGTGGCCAAGAAGGCCAATGGCATCCTGGCCTGTATCAGGCATAGTGTGGCCAGTAGGACCAGGGAGGTGATTTTACCCCTGTACTCAGCACTGGTGAAGACACATCTTGAGTACTGTATTCAGTTTTGGGCCCCTCACCACAAGAAGGAGATTGAGGCACTGGAGCGTGTCCAGAGAAGGGCAACGAAACTGGTGGGGGGTCTGGAGGACATGTCCTGTGAGGAGCAGCTGAGGGAACTGGGGTTGTTCAGCCTGGAGAAGAGGAGGCTCAGGGGAGACCTTATCGCTCTCTACAACTCTCTGAAAGGAGGTTGCAGAGAGGTGGGAGCTGACTGTTCTCTCAAATAAGGGGTGATAGAACAAGAAGAAATGGCTTCAAGTTGCGCCAAGGGAAGTTTATATTGGATATTAGGAAGAATTTCTTTATTGAAAGGGTCATCAGGCATTGGAACGCATTCCCCAGGGCAGCGGTGGAGTCCCCATCCCTGGAAGGATTTAAGGGTCATGTAGATACAGTGCTCAGGGACATGGTTTAGGGGTGGGCTGTCAGTGTTAGGTTAATGATTGGACTAGATGATCTTACAGGTCTTTTCCAATCTAGGAGATTCTGTGATTCTGTCCCTAATGATCCCTGTCCTCAAGGATCCCCATTCCTAAGGATCCCTGAAGATCCTCACCGCCAAGGATCCCTGCCCCAAACAATCCCCGCCTCCAAGGATCCCTGTCCCCAAGGATCCCTGTCCCCAGGGGTCCCCATCCGGAGGATCCCCAGATCTGCCCTGCGCTGTTCCTTGTCTTTTTAACTCCCCTGCAGGCAAAACCGCTGCTGAGGGGCATAAAGTGGCAGGCGTGGGGCGGCTATGTGTGTGTCCCCTGAGGTCCCAAGGGACCCGCACCCCGGGGAAAGCATCTCGCCTGTGCCTCCCTGGGTGCTGCCTGCAGTTTTGGGTGCCTCACGCTAGAGTCAGGAGCCCATCCAGCCTGGGATGAACCTCCACCCAGGCCATACCTGGCCCAAGAACCTTGACACCCTCAAAGCCTTTGGCCGCCTCTCCTGTCCCCCGACCCCCCCAGCCCTGCTCTCCCACCCGGCCACAGCCACAAAGGGACCCACGCCCTTCATGGGAGGTGAATTCACCTTCTCTGCTCAGCACCCGGCGAAGCAACAGCATTCTCCATCCCTTCTCCGGCTGGAAGCAGTCATTTTTGCCCAAGTGCCCCTGGGCACAGCGATGGCATAGGGGGACGTGTGCTGCGGGGATGCCAGCGCTCCCCGGGCACCGGGGCTGCCAGGCTCAGCCTGTCCTGTTTGCTGCCGCTCCGTGACTCAGTGGTTCTCTCCAAAGAGCTGGTGATTCACTCTCAGGGGGGTCGGATCCTTCCCTGAAGGTTTGGAGGAAAGGAAGGAAACCGGAGGGGAAACTGAGCAGCGGGGCAGGCAGGGGAGGAGCCCGGCAGAACGGCAGCCATGCACCGAGGCTGCAGCCGGAGCGGCAACCGCATGGCTCGGATGCACCGGCCGGTTTCCAAGAGGAAAGAGGAGAGAGAAAAATCAATTTAAAGGATGGTGGCAGTGCCAAGAAGCTCATTCCTTCTCTAAAGGGCACCAAGACTGCATTTATTTGTTTAAGCCTCTGGCACAGGAACACCATACTTAATTCCAGCCGGTGTCATTCCCCTGGCTGGACTTTCATTTATGTCTAACTCAAAGCACTGCTTGGAAACGCATCGGTTTCTCTTCTGCCAGGTGCCTTGAGCACAGATCCTGGCCACGAAACCTCTCCCGGCGCTGCCCCATCAACCCTGGCACTGCCAGGATGAGCCGAGCAGCACGGTGTGCCCCCCCCCCCGAGCCCAGCACTGCGCTGCTTAATGTCCCTCAGCTCCTGCATTTTCCCATGCCCCATCACCTCCCAGCTGAGCTGCCACCGTGTGCCAGGGCTGCAGTCCCAAATCACTGCTGCCAGTGGGGCAGGGAGCTGGGTCGACCCAGGAGTCCTGGGGCTTAAACCTGAAATCCTGATGCGGGATTCCTTCCCTTAAACTGGGCCAGGGTGAAAGAGCAGCACCCGGGTCCCTCCCCTGCCCCGATAACTGGGACACCTGGGGAGAAACCTGCAGAGAGACTGGGAGGGATGGCACGAACATTAATTATTTACTGCCTATAATAAGGCTTCGCTTTTTTGGAGCACATCCCAACGCGGGGCTTTAAAGAGGCAGGAGATAAGAGGCCAGCGCATGTCCTCCCGCAGGGCTGCTCTACCCCAGGGCAGAGTGTGACCGACGTGGGGCTGGCTGCCCGCATCCCTGGGGGAATACTGGGGACCAGCATCAGGCCGGCTGTGGGATGCAGTGCGGTGACCTGCCGCGGCAGTCTGCGTGCAGCCATGGAGGGTCGCGGACGGGGAAGGGAGAACAATGCTCTCAACCGGGCTTGTGCATCAAAGAGGTTTATTCTGAGCGCTGCTAATTTCAGACTCCTCTGCTAAATCATTAATAGCTCCTCAGCCCAGGCAGCGATCCCGCAGCAGCGCGGGAGGGTTTCTGGGACACAGGCAGTGACTTACCCTGAGGGGCAGGGGCAGTTCTTGTATTTTTCTATTATTTGCCTTTACCAGTTTCTCTCTGCTTGGCTACTGGGATGTGCTATGGCCGGCTGGGACATTCTGGTGGCACAGCCGTGTCAGCGACACCTTCAGCCCATTTGGCCCCTTCTTATTTCTTAGCTTCTTGTCCAGGCACAGCTGCTCCCCATTTCCATTTCCTTTTCTCACTCTGGACCAGGGACTGGAGCCAGGAAGGTGATGAGCAGCACAGACCTGGGGGGTGGCCCAAAGGAGCATTTATTTTATAAGCAGGTGACTGATGGTGGCGGCACATCCAGAGGTCCCTCCAAACTCAGCGATTCTGAGGTTTCACTTTGGGCAAACCGGAGAAGCTCACTGGAAAACAGACCCTGGCCCTTTCCCCCTTTGGGGGTGCCCTTCGGAGGCCAGATTCCACCGAAGCAGAGCAAAAAAATCAGAGAAGAGGATGTTCTGGTTAATACCTGTCTGTCCCCACAGTTTCTTTGGGTTGGAGGCAGAGGGAGCAAGAGCAGAGCTTTGACCCTGAACCTACGATGGAGCAGCACCTCTCAAATCCCCAAACCCCATTTTACAGCAGCATTTGCATCGGATACACAAAGATGGCTCAACCTGGACTTGTTTTCCTACAGCCTCAAATGCAGCCTGCAGAGCTTAAATAAATGTCACGGCCGTGTCTCTGACAGTGGGCAGTGGAGATGCAGCGGGAGCCGGTGGACAGGCAGGGAAGGGACGAGCAGGCAGCGGGGGCCGGGAGCGGTGACGCAGCAGCCTCTTGACGCTGCTCCGGTGTCTGGCAGACGTGCGGCAGCTCTGGCAAGAGCATGAACGAGACGCAAAACACAAGGGATGGGGTTTCTTTTTCCCTCTAAGGTAAGGAAAGCAAAGCTGCCACCAGCCCACGTGGGGCAGGGGTGACATCCACCGCAGGCCTGGACGTGGCTCTGCCTGGAACAGATTTAGGCTGGGTTTTTTTTTATTTGCTTCAGCTTTTGCTCCTGTCTAGGGGAGGGATGAGACCTCGGCACCCGGTTCCTGTCATCCCTTTTATCCTCTCTGCTGTGAAACACAAGCAGGCTTTACCTCATGCACCTACGTGGAGATGCAGCTGCTGAACATAACATCCTGGCAGGAGGAACCCCAAAAAACAGGCTCCTTAGGGGGAGCAAGGTGGCAGCGGCACCCTCCCACTCCAGCCCCTCCCCGTGCCGTCTCGGCCCACTCTCAGCTCTATTAACGCCGTCTTAAATTATAATGACGTTGGCAGCCACGTCGCTGTGACAGTCATGCAACCAAGGACACGCTGTCCTGGTGCCATGTCCCCTGCACCCCAAGGCTGGGACACCCCAGCGCCGGGGGGGGGAACGGGGGCTGCCCCCTGCCCTTTTCCCTGCCCAAGTCTGGCAGCTGGGGCACCAGCATCCCCCAACCAGCACCAGCAGCTTCTTAAGCTGCTTCTCCCAGGGTCTGCAGACACGAAACCAGCCGTTCCAGTAACCTGTCCCAGTCCAGCCTTCCCCCCTAAACCTTCCCAGTACCCCTTCCTAGCCCAGCCTTTCCTAGTGCCCCCCCAGCCCAGCCTTTTCCAGTAAGCCCCCCCAGCCTAAACCTTTCCCAATAACCCCTCCAGTAGCCCCTTCCCAGTCCAGCCTTTCCCAATGACCCCCCAGTAACGCTCCCAGCCTTTCCCATTAACACCCCCTGCCCCAGCTCTGCATTTCCCAGCGACCCCCCATAAGTGAGGGCAGTTTTCCAGTGCTCCAAACCAGTAATGCTGCTGTGCCGGTGCAGACTCCGAACCGAGCCCAGGGCCGTGCCAGTACTGGGGCCATGCTGTACGGAGCCTGCTGCCAGTGCCATACCAAGCCGGTGGCTGTGCCGGAACCAGGACTGTGCCGTACCGAGTACACTGCCAGTGCTGTTCCAAGCCATGCCAGTACCAGGACCGTGTCATACCGAGCCCACTACTGGTGCCGTACTGAGCCTGATGCCATGCCAGTACTGGGGCTGTGCTGATACCAGGGCCATGCTGTACTGAGCCCATTGCCGGTGCCCTACGAGCCATACTGATCCTGGGGCCATGCCAGTACCGGGGCTGTGTCACAGCGAGCCCACTGCCAGTGCTGTACGAGCCATACCAAGCGTGGGGCCCTGCTGGTACCAGGACCGTGCCATACCAAGCTGTGTCAGTACCGAGACTGTGCCATACCGAGCCCACTGCTGGTGCCGTACTGAACCTGGGGCTGTGCCGGTACCAGGACTTTGCTGTACTGAGCCGTGCCATACCAAGCCATGCTATACAGAGCCATACCGAGCACGGGGCCCTGCCGGTACTTGGACCATGCCATACCAGTATTGGGTCCGTGCCATACCGGTACAGGTGCCACGCCATACCGAGCCCACTGCCGGTGCTGTACCGAGCTGTGCTGAACCCGGTGCCGTGCCATACCGAGCCCGAGCATCCCCCGCCGGGGCTGTGCTGTACCGTACCGGGCCGGGGCTGTACCGTACCGGGCCGGGGTCGCACCGCCGCTCCCCCCCTCCCCGTACCGGTGCGGTGCGGTGCCGGTGCCGCCCCCGGCGGGGCTGAGCCGCACGGAGCCAGCGCCGCCCCCGGGCTATATATCCTCTCCGCGGCGCTGCCCCGCTCCCGTTCCCGTTCCCATGGCGGCGGCGGCGGCGGCAGCGGCGGATCCGGGTCCGGCTGCGGGCGACGAGCAGCGCCCGGATCGCGGCGGTACCCACACCACCACCACCAACAGCGGCGGCACCGGCAGCGGCACCAACAGCAGCGGCGGCACCGGCAGCAGCAGCAGCCCCGGGTCGGTGGAGCTGGCGGCGGCGCGGCGGCGGCTGGTGGCGGCGGAGGGTCGCCGTCGGGCGGCGGCGGAGCTGGAGGGCCGCGTCCGGCAGGTTCACTGCGCCCTGCGGCACGCCGAGCTCCGCCTGGCCGCCCGCGCCGAGGCCCTGGGCCGCTTGGGGGCCGGCGTGGCTCAGGCCCAGCTGGCCCTGGCAGCCCACAGCCAACGGCTACAGAAAGGGCTGCGCCGTCGCCCCCGCCCCCGCCCCGCCGCCCTTTTGGCCGCCGCCCGCGCCCTCCGCAGCTGCGTCCCCTGGGCGCCCCCCCGCCCCCGCGCAACCGCCGCCCCGGCCGCCGCCCCCCGCCGCCTGCCCGCCGCCCCCCGCAGCCCCGCCTAGGGGGGGGACGGGGACGGGGGATCCTGCCGGGGGGGGGGGGGGGGGGAGCTTGGAGGGGGGGAGTGGGGTGTCTGGGGTCCTGGGGAGACTGATGGGTTGGGACCCGATGGGGTGGGGGGGGGACCCAGCGGGGTCTGGGGACCTTGACGGGGTCGTGGGGAGGCTGATGGGTTGGGACCCTGCAGGGTTTGGGGGACCCAGCGGGGTCTGGGGACCTTGCGGGGGTCGTGGGGAGTCTGATGGGTTGGGACCCTGCAGGGTTTGGGGGACCCGGCGGGGCCTGGGGACCTTGAGAGGGTCGTGGGGAGTCTGATGGGTTGGGACCCTGCAGGGTTTGGGGGACCCGGCGGGGCCTGGGGACCTTGAGAGGGTCGTGGGGACCCTGATGGGTTGGGACCCTGCAGGGTTTGGGGGACCAATTGGGTCCTGGGGAGTCTGACGGGTTGGAACCCTGCAGGATCTGGGGGACCCAGCGGGGCCTGGGGACCTTGAGGGGGTCGTGGGGAGGCTGATGGGTTGGGACCCTGCAGGGTTTGGGGGACCCAGTGGGGTCTGGGGACCTTGAAGGGGTCGTGGGGACCCTGATGGGTTGGGACCCTGCAGGATCTGGGGGACCCAGCAGGGCTTGGGGACCTTGCGGGGGTCGTGGGGACCCTGATGGGTTGGGACCCTGCAGGGTTTGGGGGACCCAGCGGGACCTGGGGACCTTGACGGGGTCATGGGGAGTCTGATGGATTGGAACCCTGTAGGATCTGGGGGACCCAGCGGGGCTTGGGGACCTTGAGGGTGTCGTGGGAACCCTGATGGGTTGGGACCCTGCAGGATTTGGGTGTCCCGGGAGGACCCTGCAGGGTTTGGGGGACCCAGTGGGTCCTGGGGAGTCTGATGGATTGGAACCCTGCAGGATCTGGGGGACCTGATGGGGTGGGGAGGACCCAGCGGGGTCTGGGGACCTTGAGGGGGTTGTGGGGACCCTGATGGGGTTGGGACCCTGCAGGGTTTGGGGGGACCCAGCGGGGCCTGGGGAATCTGATGGGCTGGGACCCTGCAGGGTTTGGGGATCCCATGGGGTGGGGGGGAACCAGTGGGGTCTGGGGTCCATGAGGGAGTCCTGGGGAGTCTGATGGATTGGAACCCTGCAGGGTTTGGGGGACCCAATGGGGTGGGGGGGGACCCAGCAGGGTCTGGGGTCCATGAGGGGGTCCTGGCATATTTAATGAGTTGGGACCCTGCAGGGTTTGGGGGACCTCATTGGGTAGGGGGGGGACTCAGCAGGGTCTAGGGTCCCTGAGGGTCTCCTGGGGAATCTGATGGGCTGGGACCAGACTGGTTTGGGGGTCCCAGAGGGATCCTGCAGGGTGGGGGGGGTGTCTGGGGGACCCAGCAGTGTCACCTGAAGAGTCTGATGGGTTGGGACCCAGCGGGTTGGGAGGCCTTAGGCATCCCAGGGGGATCCTGCAGGGTCTGGGGGACCCTAAGGGGTGGGGGGAACCCAGCAGGGTCTGGGGACCTCAGCAGTGGCCTGAGGGGTCTGAGGGGGGGAGACCCTGTGGGGTCTGGGGTGTTTGGGGTTCCTTAGGGGGGACCCTGTGGGATTGGGGTACTCCAGGGGACCCAGCAGGATCTGGGGACCTTGGAGTGCCCTGAGGAATCAGGGGGAGGGGGGTGGTGTCCCTGGGGGTTTGGGGTGCTTGAAGGACCCTGCAGGGTCAGGGGTCCAGGGCTGTGCAGTGAGGTGACAGAATGAGGGGGGGGCAGTGAGGCTGGGGGACCCAGCAGGGTCTGGGAACCCCCTTGGGGTTGGGAGACCCTGCAGGTTCTGGGGTGCACAAGGGACCCCGCAGGGTCTGGGGTCTCTGGAGCATCTTGCCAGGTCTGGGGGTGTTTATAGGGGAAGGTGCTGTCAGCACCCCCAGCCCACTGGGGTCACCTCTCCCCCCAACTGGCAGCAGGTTCAGGGCAGCCACTATGGGGCAGGGCCCCTTCCCCGTCCGAGCCCCACTGCTCCCCAGGAGGGGACCCCAAGACCCTGGGCGAGCAGGACGCTGGTGGGACTGTGCCTCATGCTGGGGCTTGTGTGCAGCCTTCACGTGCCCCCACGCAAGCCTCGGAGGGGGAATCAAGCAGGCCTGGGGTTGCCCTACTTCCACCATCCCCGGACAGTAATTTCGGCTCTGGACTGTGCACCTCCGCAGGGGCGGAGAGCAGAAGAGAACTGGTCCTCACGATGGCACCGGCACCACTCTCCTCCCACCAAGCTGGATTTTTGGGACTGCTTCGACAACTGACAAAGCAGGTGACACTTGAAGCCTCCCTGTGGTTCCAGCAAGTGTCCTTGGGCACCCCCAATGTCACCCGGCAGCAGAGCCTGTCGCTGAGGACTCCGGAGGGGTGAGAAGGTGGAGGTGGGCTCAGGATGAAGCACCCCTCTCCGGGCAGAAGGCTTGTGCAGGGCCCTGGCGTCGCTGGCCCCATCTCTGCCCTACCAGCCCTGAGCCGGCCTCAGGACAGAGGGCTCGGACCCGACAGCATCACCCCTTCCCCACCGGGAACTGCAGCGGTTCAGCCAGCAAAGCCCCTCTGCGAGCCCGCTCCTTCCGCCGGACACAGCCGCAGCGTTCGCCGTCCCCGGGCTAACGGCATCCCTCGGCCACTAGCCGAGCCACCGAAATGGGGTCTTGCTTTGCTGCGCCAAGCTTTCACAGTGGCTTTCCCCAGAGGCTGCATGGAATCCCTCCTTCTGCTGGAAAACCATATCTCACTGCCCTTATCTAGTTATTTATTTTTTTTAATTTAAAAAAAAAAAAAACCAAACCACAAACCCAAACCACTTGATTTGGGCTGGGGTGGGGTGGGAATTTCACTGACTCATGAATGTGCCGCGACTACCTTGGTGTGAGACAGCAGGTCTGTTGTGTAACCCGCGCTTCTGACCTCTGCGCCAATGCTGCTGCCGGACTCCTGCCTGCGTGGTGCTGCCTGCGCGGTGCTGCCCGCGCTCCCGCGGCAGGGCACGAGCAGAAGTAAACTTTGATATATTTTATTCATTACATGCAGTGTCCTTAGGTGCTGGCTGAAATATAACTGAGCGAGTGATTAGAATGGAGATTAGCAAATAAGCCCCGGTAATGGCATGTAATTAATACCAGAGTGGGTTTCTCTGAGTATTGACCTCTTCTCTCCTCTGGGTGTGCGGGGAATGTGGAAAACGTGTTCGGAGCTGCCTGCAGCGGAGTGCCACTGTGGGGGTCTGGGGT
The DNA here is from genome assembly GCA_017639485.1 of Pluvialis apricaria. Classification (NCBI taxonomy): domain Eukaryota; kingdom Metazoa; phylum Chordata; class Aves; order Charadriiformes; family Charadriidae; genus Pluvialis; species Pluvialis apricaria. Next base: position 4,085,979 of record CM030027.1, on the reverse strand, counting down.
CTCTGCCAGGCACCACGGATGTACATATATAGGTGTATATATACATACGCACAGAGTCCATCCTGAAAAATCCGTCTAAGGTCACAAATAAGGTACAACGTACACATGAATGTGTGCAGGAAATGCTTGGCAGAGAAATATTTGAGCTACCAGTGTGACTTCCCAGTGACAAAGTCAGGCAGCAGCACTGAGGGGGGGACGGGACTTGTATTTCTCCCATTAATCCCTGTTTTCAGACAGTTATTTTTTTGGATTTGTGCTACCCAACGCGGAGCTCACAGATGCTCTGACACCCCGTAGCTCCTTGATGCTCCCTAATTTCTACCCTTTCACTAAATTATTGCCCACTGGAGGTTTTCCCGTGCGTGCAGAGCCGTAATCCCAACCAGGAGGTGATTCCCCCATCCGGGTGGGGAGTTTGCTGCTAATAGCAGCTTACAGGTCTCAGCCAGGAGAAGGGACACATTATCTCTCCCCGGCTTTCAATTAATAGTATGAAATGCACAGCTTGGTCTTAAATCCCTCGATTATTTTTTTCCCCCCCTCCCTGGCGATTATTTGCAAATCAGCTTTTGACCTGATTAGAGCAGAACCTACTTAAAGGAATTGCGGGGGGGAAAAAAAAAAAAGTAAATAATCAACTCCATTAAACCAGTAAGACCTAAATCATTCCAAATCCTCCGCTGCAACGGTTGTTCCCCACTCTTCTGTCTCAGTACAGTTACGGTCTCATCACACTTTGTGTTCCTGCAGTATCTTTAGCTGGAACATGACATCCGTTACAATTCACACGTTTATTCGGATTTTCCTGCTGGCTGGGGGAGGCTGATGCCGTTAGCGAGGACGGGAGGGTTGGTGGAAGGGCAGGGAGCAGATCCCAGGTGTCCCCACAGCTCCACCCTACAAATAAGTGCACATTTACCTCAAATAAGGATACCCATCTGCTCTAGGAGCCCAGAGAAAGCCACACTCGGGATTTCCAAGGATGCGGAAAGGCAGTTGGGGTCACCTCCATCTCTCAGGGCAGGGGGATGGACGTCCCCCTGGTTTGGCAGGACGAGCAGCGAGTGCAGTTAATCTGCGTGGGGTGGTGGGGAGGGCGGTTGTGGCCGCATCCGAGAGTGGGCTTTCAGAGCAGAGGAGTAACCGCAGCTCCTCAGGCTGACGCTGGAGCGAGATGCGATACCTGCTTCAGGAAAAAGAATAAAAAGAAAATAAACCCCAACCCCAGAGTCCCATTACACGGTGGCCGCTCATGGCCAGGATGACACACCTCTGTACTGCCTCTGCTGTGTGGGAACAGTCCTCACCTCCTGCACCCGCACGAGTCCCTGGGCCACGGTTTTGGGCACCATCTCTGCAGGTAAATCCTCATCCAGTGACTTCTGCAGCAGCTCCTGCAAGACACTACTGGTTTCCCCCAAAGCTGTGCTGTGGGGTGCAGCAAACCCCGTCCCCGCACCGCAGACGTGGCTGTGGGGGCACCCACACTCTCTGGATGGACAAGGCTGGTCCAGCCACCGGCCAGGAGCCTCCCACAAAGCCAGTCAGGGACCGTCCTGGTTTAATTTTGTGGGTGACCTGGCCCCTGAACCCCTCCATGCCCTGTACAGCACAGGAGCACTGTGCCACCCCCAGAAAGCTCCAGCTGACACCGTCACCGGGCTGCTCATGCGCGATGGGGACAGGAGCAAAGTGCTGCTGGAGGGTCCTGGGCCCATCTGGGGCATGAATTTTGGGGAGAAAACCCACCGCCACCTCCAGCACAAGGTCAGAGGGAAACCACAGAGCAGAAGCCCGATCCTTTGCTGCCTGCCTTCGGGAGCATCCCCTGCCCCGGGAGCGCGGGGCTTTACATAACCCCGCTCGCCCTTCTCCCCTCCTGCCAGCGATAACGTTACATAAATAGCACCAACACTTGTTGGTTTTATGGGATTATTTTGTTACAGACTTTCTGGGAAAAAAACAAATTAATGTGGCATGTTAATACCTAAGCCCAGCTTCTCTCCTTTCTGCTGTTAATTCCTTCGGGCTAGTCCCGATGAAGTGTGTTGGCGCGAGGCCGGTGCCAGGGAGGGTGACAGGGGCACAGGCACCCACGGGCAGGGACAGAAACCCCCCCGAGCCGAAATTCTGCCGAGAGGCTGGTGCAAGAGTGATGGGGACGAGGATGATGTGAGGGTGATGGAGAGGGGACGGGGACGGTGTGAGAGTGATGGAGAGGGGTGGAAAAGGGACGGGGCGAGGGTGGTGGGAGACAGGGCTGTCCCCCGTGAAGGTCCCCAGGCCAGGTCCTAGGGACGGGGAGGCCACCGAGGATGCTCGGAGCCTCTCCCGGATGGCGTCGCAAGAGGGCACTGCAGGAGCCGCCTTCAGCCGCCTTCAGCCGCGCATCAGCTCCGCCGCGCCGGCGGGACACCGGGCGGAGGGAACCCGGCTCCCCCCTCCAGCCCCGCCACTGGGGATGTGTGTCCCCCCCCCGCTAGGGTCCCATTCCCCTCAGCATCCCCCCAGCTCTTCCCCTTAGCATCCCCCCAGCTCTCCCCCCGTCCCCTCAGCATCCTCCTCCCCCCCCAGCTCTCCCCCCCCCCTTACCCCCAGCACCTCCCCTCCCCACAGCCCAGCACGAAGTGCTGTATTAGCACTTAAAAGATATTTCCCCCAGCCCACTACCTCCCCCTTAACCCTTTCCTCCTGGGACACCCCCCCAGTCTCTATTTCATACCTCTTCCCCGTCCGGTCTTTACTCCTTTAAGAGGCCGTTACAGCCCCAATTAGCCACAGAGGGTGGAAATTGCCCTCTTGGCCCCTGATTTGCCCCTTCAGGCAGCTGAGCTGAGCCCAGCCTGCACCCTCCCCCCCCCCCCCCCGCTTTTTTCGGGGGGCTGGAGGTCACCACACCGGGGTTGGGAGCACATCTGGGCATGTTTTGGTCTCCTTTTGACCCCATGTGTGTTTTCATCTTCCCTCCCCATCCTGTGGCAATCAGCCCCCGGGACGGGCACCCTTGTGCTTCAACCCTCGGTCCAGCTGTGCTGAGAAATGCTGATAAATCCCCTCTTTTCAGTCCGGTCACCCCATGCCAGCCTAGACCCCCCCCATTGACAGTCTGCACCACCCACCCCCCTGCCCCAAGGGACAGGGAAGGGGTCAGCGTGGGATTTGCAGCCGCTCCATCCCCTGGGTGAAGAGTGGTGGAGGTGCGGGATGCTTCCCAGTGCTATTTGGGTGACAAAAGCGGGTACCCCTTGTCCCCACCACCCTGTGTCTCCCTGCCTCAGCACCCCCAGCCTGGCGCAGCCTGTCCCCGTGTCCCCATCCAGGGTCTTGCCCTGGCTCTGGTGGGCTTCCAGGTCTTGGGACCCTGTTCTTGCTGCGTGTGGCAGCCAGGCTGGCTGTCCTGCGCTCGCCTTACTGTGCTAAGTGCGTCTTGGTCCAGTTCTCTCTTCCCTGCTAAGCTCTTTAAGTCACTGATCTGGTTAAACCTTAGCAATCGGTTTGTTTTGCTCTGCAGGTTAATGTGCCTAATTCCTGCCTGGCTTACTCCTGACACCCAGCCTGCGGAGCCCCCGTGCCCACGTGGGGACAGGCACAGTCACATCACACATCTCCCCCTGCTCTTGTCCTGGGTGATTTTGACCGCGGCAGCCCCACGTGGAGCGGGGTCCTTGGGCAAATCCCCCATCTCTCAGCCCCAGGGGATCAGTGGCAGCATGTGGCATGGGCGGGACAGTGCGCAGCGTCCCCAGCTCAGCACAGGCAGGAGCAGCCCTGGCACGCAGAGGTGGGGATGCTGTAGAGCTGGATAGCTTCAGAATGGGGTGCAAAGCCATGCCATAGGGTCCATCGGAACCTGGTGGGTCCCCCAGCATGAGGCTGACATGCCACCTCTCTCAGGGTCCTGCCCCATGCACCCCACTCCCCAGCAGAGCTGGGACGGGGCTCGGCCATAGTGTCCCCCCCTCCTTGGCACGGCTGCCCCGTGGCGTCCCCTCCACAGACCTTCTGCTCTTGGGTGGAGAGGAGCAGCAGAAAGTGGCTTGTTCAGCCTTACCTCCCTCCCCACCCCCTTCCCAAATTTTTGAGGGTTGAGAAAGGTTTTCTCCAGGCATTTAAACACTTTTTAAAGGGAATCACTTGAGATAAATGCAGTAATTAACCCTGCTATGTGTGTGCGGGCTCGGGGCTGTGGTTTCTCATGGCCTCTTTCCTTCCAGGAAGGCTGGTCTGGAGGAGGCCGATGGGCAACAGCCAGGACCGTCCAACGCTGTGATTTTCCAGGTTTCAAATATCTCTGCATCTCACCTCCCACCCAGGCTTGGCCGAAGCGCCCTGCGAGCCTCCTGTCGCGAAGCGGCGTCTCTATTTTCAGCTCCGGCTGCCCTAATCCGATCACACGCCTCCGCCTGCACCGCAGCCGGCTCCTTCCCAAAGCCCACAGGTGCTTTATGTTACCAGCTCGGGCAGGATCTGGCGTCTTCTCCAAGGGCTGTGTCTGCAATGGAGGGGAGTTATCCTCCCACCGCTCCCGGGAGCTGATCCTGAGCATCCCAGGACCTGCACAAGCCCCTTCCCTGCCGGGGTTTCCCTGCACCCACAGCAGCCAAATCCACAGCAAACCCTGGGAAGGGTGATGGAGAGAGGACTGCACCCCAAAATAGCTACATAACACGTACCGCAAAGGGCAACGTGCGCGCGAGTGGTTTCGTCTTGCTCGCTCTCCTGTCTCATGCATGGCAGGGCTGAGGGAGGCGAGAACAGATCTCCGCTGCAATCCTTAATATACATAATATAATAAATATATATTAAATTTAATATATATATTAAAACCAACCTCCCACTCCATAGTAGGGATGTACAGAGTAGAGACACTAAGGGAGACAACTTCCCCCCCCCCAGCACGTTTCATTCGGCTGTCCCTGCTAATCCTCGGCAATCCGACGTGACGGGAGACCTGTAACCTGATCACGGTTCATTAAGGGGTTTAAAGAGATTAATTGCCAAAAGCACCAGTTATTGCTTGCAGCTCCAACCCCCCACCCCGCCTGCTGCCTCCCCCCAGGAGAACTCAGAGGTCCCGGGGCTCTGCACACTGGGGTGTCCATGAGGATGTCCTAAAATTGCAGTGCCATAACCCCCAGATCTCAAAAATAATGAGCTTGAGGTTTTGGGGTTCCCCTTCCCGAGGTGGGGGAGCAGAGGCAGTTCTGGATTTTCATCTAGATTGGATATTAGGAAGAATTTTTTCACTGAAAGGGTCATCAGGCATTGGAACGCGTTTCCCAGGGCGGTGGTGGAGTCCCCATCCCTGAAGGTATTTAAAGGTCGTGTAGATACAGTGCTGAGGGACGTGGTTTAGTGGTGGGTTGTCAGTGTTAGGTTAGTGATTGGACTGAGATGATCTTACAGGTCTTTTCCAATCTAGGAGATTCTGTGAGTCTGTGATTCTACTATCTGCGAGATGGTGGCATGTCCTGGGTCCCACGCATGGTGCATATCCCCCCGTGCCAGCGCGTGTCTGTGAAATGGGTGGCATCCCGGCCTCAGCATCCCCAAGCCGGGGCTTGCAAGTTGCCGTGACTCCAGGAGGTGGGGATTTAAGGAAAAAAAAGCCCCAAATTTTTCCAGCCCTCTGTTGTTCGAAGGTGGGTTCATTCAACCAGCAAAGCTCATTTGGCAGAGCTAAAAATGGGGTGGTTTTGGGGGCTTGAGCAATCCCAGCACAGGGGGACATGGTGCTGGTCCCGCTGCCCGGCTCCTGTGAAGGACCGAGATCCTGGAGCCCCGTGAGTGTGTGATGGCAGAGCTGAGCTGCTTTGCCATACCTCGAGGAAGGAAGGAAGGAAGGAAGGAAGGAAGGAAGGAAGGAAGGAAGGAAGGAAGGAAGGAGGGAGGGAGGGAGGGAGGGAGGGAATGAAAGGGAAAGAAAAGCAACCCACATCCCTTCTTTCTCTTTCCGCTCCCTCGCCTGCAGGGATGGTGGACCCGCAGCACCAGTGAGCTCATCCCCGTGCCGTGGGATGGCTGACACCAGGAGCCCCAGCCCCTTCGGATGGAAATAACCCCCTGGGTAGGGTGCTGTGCCCACCGCCCCACACGGGACCCCCGAGCACCACAAGGCATCGAGTCCCTGCGACATCCCCGGGGTGCATCAGCCCAACGCCTGCCCGCCGGCCCCGGCACTGCTGACGCGCGGCCGGGCTGACGCCGGGGACTATATCGGTCGGTGACAGGCAGGAAAGGAATCCGTGGAGGGAAGCCAAGCGCAGGCTCCTCTCGGCTTTCCCCGCCGCCTCGCCTCTTATGGAAAGGAGCAGGAGGGAAGAGGGAACGGGAGCAGCTCCCGTTATGGAGAAGCCCTGGGGAAGCCCTGGCTCGCACGGGCACCCAGCGGGGCCCCAGCAGCCTTCATCCACCCCGGCAGGACATGGGGGGGACAACGTGCTTGGGACATGCTCTCATCCATGGGGACAGCTCTGAGACACAGCTCAAAGCTGCCCAGCCATGGCAGGACGGGGGGAGGTGGGTTTCCCCTGGGAGATTCACTAATTACCCCAGGTTTTAGGGAGCTGTTGGGAGGTCCCCGCACACGGGCAGAGGGACTTGTTGCGATAAAAGCACACAGGGATTTAAAAACCAGCAGGACCACAGGCAGGGCTGACACCTTTACGTTACAGCCGATGCCTCCTGGAGTGGAAGAGGAGGAGGAAGAGCTCACACCAGGCGTTGGTGACTTGGCTGGGAGCAGCCAGGCCATTAACCTGGCCTCACCCCGGGGCTTTCCGTGCTCCTAATACCCAATTAGCGCTGACCCTTGATGCTCGGGGGTCAGCCACTCAGAAGGACCTGGTGGTTGGTGACGGGGTGCTCGGTGCCGCCGGGTGCCCTGGCGGGTCGGGGCCGGTGCCAGTGCATCAGCCTTCGCCTTTCGCACGGGCTTGTTCCCTGATTCCCACATCGTTTCCAAGAAAAACTGGGTGGATGGGGAGTGTGCCGCTCCCAGATCCCGAGCCCGGGAAATAGCTGTGATGAGGGGAGCAGCGTTGGGACCATGTCACCGCCCCGGTGGTGTTGGGGTAGGAGGGATTTTTGGTCCTCTGCTGCTGGCTGAGGACTGCAGGGTGGTCTCGCTTTATAAGCGATAAAAAATGATGCTTTAAGGTACTGCAGCCACAGGCAAAAGTCTCAGGAACCCTGGCGAGATGAAATGGTAGATGGGACCCCCCCAAGCACAGCACTGCCACCACAGGGATGAGGGGCCGGGGGCGGTTTGGGGTGGGCTGTGTGGCACAGCCACATCACAGCAGATGACACCAGCGAGGAGGGGCATCTGACGTGCGATGTGCCATGCCCCGCTCTGACAGCTCAGTGCTGCCATGCTCAGCTTCACACACGGCAGGATTTTGGGCTAGATTTGGGGTCCTTGGGAATCGCAGGAGCTTCAAGCACCTTCGGCAGAGGCGGTGGGGCTCAGGCTCGGTGGAGCCGGGCACCAGTACAGCCAATTCCTTCCTGAGCCCCTGCCCCGGTGCCCAGCAGGGTTTTCCAGGGCCAGCCAAGAGCGATGCGCCTTTGCTGGGGTGCAAACTAAAAGCCTCTTTGTGCAAACCCGCAGAGCATAAAGAGGTTTGAAACCTGGGCAGTTCAGCACGGCGACAGGTCAGGGCACAGCTGAACACCCCCCACCCCCAACAAAACCGAGTCCGGTTCCCCGGGAACCTCCCCCCCGGAGCCGGGGAAGCCAACGCTCCTGCTCTTTCCCACGTGTTATTGCGCTGTGCAAATATTTGCTTTGGAAAGCGCTGCCTTGCCCCGAGCCCCGCAGCCAAGGCCGGCCCTGGCAGGAAGGTTGCTCGCACCAGGCACCGAGGACGGATCCTGCTCAGACGCAAAACCGCGCTCGTTATTGAAGGGAAACAGCCGGCCCAGAGCTGGCCTCGTGCTCCGGGGATGCTCTGCGGGGGACTCGGGACCTTCCTCGGAGCTGGGTGGGGAGATGCTGTCACAGCCTGTGGCGCTCATGGGCTCTGGCGAGGGGACCCTCCTGCTCCAGCCCCTCCTCGGCCACCTCCAACCCCTCCTCGGCCGCCTCCGCAGCCGGGAAATCACCCGGGGAAGGGGGCAGCGGGGCCGGAGGGGACGTCAGCACACTGGGGTGCAGGGAGCGTGGGAGAGGCATGCGGGGTGCTCAGGGCTATTGGGTGTCCGCGCCAGGCTCAGAGCCCCCCAAAATCCTTAGAGATGGCCTGGGGATACACCTGCAGAGGGAAGAGCCCTGGGAAGGGCTGGGAAGCTGCTTGAAGGTCTCGGAGGGAAATCCCAGCCCATTTGTGCTGTTTTTCAACTGCCCTTTTGCTCCTAGAAATGCACTTTTGGCTGGCGGGCAGCAGGAGAGGGGTTTGCGGCGGGAGCTGGGCACAGCTGGGGGGCTTCAGGGCAGGAATTTGGGGCAGGGGCCCCTGCGGCGGCAGCGTTCCTGGCTCTGCCCGCGCTCCCCAGCCCTGGCCTCTGCGCCGCCGGGAGCCGGACCAGCCCTCGGCGTCTGGGACACTGGCCTTTGTTTCGGAGAATAAAGTTAGCGCTGTTACTCAGCCTGTCGCTATTCCAGCAATTCCTGCCTCCACTTTCCCTCGGCAGTGGGGAAACATTCCTGCCTGGGGGCTGCCAAGAAAAATACCCACCGGAGGGACACGCAGGGACGGGGATGGGCAGCACCATGGTGGCAGGGGATGGCTGCGGCCACCGCAGGTCCCCAGGGATAAGCATCGCACCCCGGCTGTGGCATGGTGCCTGTTTTGCATCCCATAAGAATTCATTCCCAGCATAGGACACCAGTAACTCATCCCATCAACGTGACGGGTGGCTTGTGGTCCCTTGGGTGACCAGACAGCAACTGGAGGACACAGGGAAAAGGCGTGTCACCTCTGGTGTGTCCTGGAGGTGAAGCGTTATCGCTGAGTGCCACCGATTTCCATGGAAAGTTTTGCTGATGCCAGCGGAGCTCCCACGGCCGCAGCTACATGGAGCCGTGTTTTTTTTTCCCCTGCCTGTTTTCTGCCCTTTACCTTGTGGTAGGCAAAGCCAACTGCCTGTCCTCAGGGTCCCTCTGTCCCCAGGAAACTGCCATGTCCTTACGCTGTTCCCCTGCTATCGCCCCGAGTGGAAAAAGGCGGCTGCCCCGATAACCCTGCTCTGTGGGGTAAAACAACCATCTCGAGCAAAAGTTGTGGCCTCTGCCAGCTCCCATGTGCCGGATACCGACCGGCGAGCCCGTGGCTGCAGACAGGGGCTTGGCCGGGCTGTAGAGGATGCTGCGGTTGAGCCATGGAGGTTGCAGTGAAATCGTAGCCTGGCTTTTTGCTGGGAAAGAGGATGCGGGAGCTCCGGGAGGCTGCGGTCTGCCAGGCTCCGGTGGCTCGGCCGCAGGCTGACTTGCCACGGCTGAGCGTACCCGGCCTGTCTGCGGCAATTCCTCTTTCGCTTCTCACTGGTGCTGGCGGGAGGACGGATGAATGGAGACTTGAAACCGAAACCCATCAGCGGTGGGTGGCATCAGCACCCTCTTCCTGCACCCATCCCTTCCCCTGCGCGGGGGAATTCCTGATGGAGAGATTTAGATACTACCAACTCCTGTTTGGTCAGCACCTCCTGCTCACGCCGGACTGGGGCTGTAGGACACATGGAGAATTGTGAGAGCTGAGACCGGGTCCTGCTCCATCCTTTACTTGGGGATGGTCCTCTCCCCGCTGCTCCCTCCCACCCCGGGGAGATGCTGGCACTGCATCCTCACCCCCTCCTCTGTAAAACCCTGGAGAACAGTCCCCCCACCATGTGCGTAGTCCTAAAAATCACTGAAAAGCCTTGTGAGCACCAAGACCCAACAGCTTTCATCCAGCCAACCAAGGACTAAGCAGAAAGCCCGGGGCAGCACACCCGTAGCTGGGGCTCCGCGCTACAATGCCCAGCCTGGGAACAAAGGGAGGTCGGAGGCCGGGAACGTCCCTTCCCAGTCCCAGGGACATTAAACAAACCCCAAGAGACCATTCTCCCTTTGTCAGCCCCGCAGGTCACCCAAGGTTTGATCTACAGCCCAGCGCAGCAGATGGAAAAATTCCCGGCGAGGGTTTTGGATCAGGTCCCTGCCGTTTTCTTCTGGCCGGGGAGTTGTCGGCAAAGCTGCCGGGACACCGCTTGCTGCGTTGTGAACCCCCAAAAGCCCTGTCCGTCCTTTCAAAGCCCCTCTGAATTGCATCATAGAGTTGTCTTTTCCCCACTCCCCCTCTTTCTAAGAGTTTTTGAGTCCTTCCCACGCTTGAGAATAAAAGTTTGAAGTCTGGCAGGTGAACCACAGATGTGCTCATCAGCTCAAAGCCTGGAAACACCCTAAATTTAAGCCCAAGCTGCACCGTGGGCTCCTGGGGTCACAACCCTCTGAGTCCACGCCACCAGCTCTGCTTTCAGCCCAGGATTTTAGCCCAAATTCCCCCTTGCTGTCAAAATTTTGGCCAAGGTGAAGCTGTATTTCCACTGGAGTAGAGCTGCTGAGGACTTTGGGGAGAAAAACCTCCCAGCCTGCGGTGCCCATGGGTCCAGCTGAGCCCGGGATGTGCAGGGACCCATCTCGGGGGGGAAAACAACCACGTTGTTTTCATTCTATCACCCTGATCTGTTAAAGTAATATGCCCCCAAACTAATTAAAAAGGTAAAAGGCTCACTTGGCTTTGCCCGGCTGCAAGGTTGGCCCAGCCCGAGTGCGGCAAAGAGCACAATATTCAGAATCGGTGTGGCTTTGGAAATCTGTGAACTTACCCTTATAGTTGCATTATAACCCAAAGCTATTTTAATGCTGCTATCTCCTTCTCCTAGGTTCTTCCGATAACCCCAAAGTTATGTACATAAATAATGCTAAATGGCTGTAATCTCCCGTACTGCGCGCAGAGCCCGTGCTGGGAGAAAGCGGCCAGCACACAAAGGTTGCCGTAATCTTGAAATACCTGAAGAACAGGGCACTGTGAGGTGAATTTATTACTTGCTGTCTCGCTCTGCTCCAGCCGGGGCTGCCCGAGCCACAGAGTCACCGGTGAGAAATTCAAATAGTCCCACCTATATAGTGCCACAAAATAACCCAGCCCTGCAGCGGCTTTCCCCATTTTGGGATTTTTTTGGTGCTGTGCTGGCAGTGCAGACGATGCCGCGTTGCTGTACTTGGGCTCAGAGAGGTGGGAAGGGGATTTTCAGGACTCACCTCATCCCACTGTGCTTCGTGGTCCAGAGTTGATGCTGGCAGCGGGGTCACTGCCACTGGGGACGTGCACGGCAGGATCCGACCTCTCCAGCGTCCACAACCCAGCATGAGCCTCGCACGAGGTAGACCCAGCAGCGGGCAGTGCCACGCTGATGTGCCATCCCATGATGGACATGTGGGCTGAGGGGACGGTGGGGACCCACATCTCCTCCCCGTCCCCTGCACCATGTGCAGCTGGTGGGCTTGCGTGGTCCCAGAGCAGAACGCAGCCCACACGCGTGTCCCAGCACACGTGTGTGCACCAGAGGAGGTGCGGTGAAGCTGGAAAACTCATCCCCTTTCCTGGGAGGTGAAAGGCTGGATTAGACACCCCCGCCTCCCCAGCCTGGGGCCAAAGGAGAGGGCTGGAGCGCGGCACGGGGTGCTGGGACAGCTGGGTCCTTATCTCGGCTCTCCTTATCACGGCTGGGTACGCGTGCCGACCGCCACGCCGGGGACGGGCACACGCTGACCGCGCACAGCTCCGGTAGCTCCTGCCCCGGCGGCGGCGACTGGAGAGGAGGAGTCGGGCAGATGGGTATCACAAAGCATCCAGCGCCTCATCACCTCCTTTTTCCATCCCGTGTCCTGCGAAGGGACAATTAAAAGGTCTTCCCTGGGTGTGACACACGGCGTGGGGGACTCCCAGAGCCACCCCGTCCGGTTTGGGAGGGTGATGTTCCCCCGACACCCCCACCCGCCACCAGCACCCCCGCTGCGGGCTTGCTGTCCTGCTTGCAGGGGTGGCCCTGGTCCTGCCCCGGCTGTGACAGCAGACTGGTGGCAGCTGTGTCCCCCAGCCCCTCCAGTGTGGCTGAAAAGACAATTCCCAGAGGGACAATGCAAGCCCCGGGTGCGGGAGGATGAGGTGCAGATGGCGCCTCTGTCTGGATGGAGTCATGGGCGCTGGTGGGCGCTGGTGGTGCACAGCCCCAAGGGTGCACCAGGCTCAGCGTCCCTTTCCCGATGCCCAACACCTCGTGCTGGCACCTCGGCTCTGCCATACAGCACCTCCCGGCACCCCTTTACGCTGGCTGAACGGGCCCTGATAATTCAGACCCCCCCCAGAGCCATGGCTCAGGGCAGCACTGCACGTTCCCGCCTGCTAAATGCCCTCTCCATCAGTATTGCAGCTTGAAATAATGACCCGACGCTCACATAGCTGCTCCTGCCTAAATGGACCTCTTCATCCTTCCCGACGGATCTGCCCAGCATATTGACAAAACCCCGGGAAAGCCTGGCCGAGGGCACGGCCGCGTTGGGAGAGACCCCAATGAGCACATCCTATGGTGCTGGGGGAAACCGCCACGCTGGTGTCCCCCTGTCACCTCATCCCGCAGCCAAGTCCTCCCTGGAAATGGCCCCAAGAGCGCCGGACTAGCCCAGCCGCGCACGGCTTATCGAGCTGGACCGGCTCCCAGCCGCCCCGCCAAGATCAGGCAGGGGCAGGCTCTGCTCCGCGCTGGAAGGGTACCCCCTCCCCGTGCACCCCGTACCCGGCTCCCCCATTGCCCGATGCTCTCCGAAGCCCGGGTGCTCTCTCGGCACTGGCAGGGCTGCATTGCAACATCTCTTTTCACCCCGTTAATCCATTGAGCCGTGCCAGAGCGGCTGTCGGGTAGCTCTAATTCATACCCACACACCAACCCGCCCTGGTGCGCGCTGCAAACGGGCGGGCAAGCGGCCGGCGTGGGGGACAGCGGTGGGTTTTCATGCCACCCGAGCTCCTTGGGTGTCTCAGCATCCTCCTCCTCCTCCGTAGAGGTGGTGATGGAGCCAACCCGGCCAGGCAGGTGGCGCAGGGAGCCACCCTGCGTGGTGAGGTTTGCATGTCCCACAGCGCAGGGCATGGCAGGAGCTGGGACAGACCACGGCGTGGGGCTGGGCTGTGGGGCAGAGCAATGGGGCAGAGCAATGGGGCTCGGTGGTGCCCCCAGCCCAGGGTGAGGGGAGCTGTGGGTCTGAGCAAGAAGCAGCCCCCCCAGGAACCCCCTCCTTGCAAAGGGTTGATTTAACGAAGCAGGTCTGGCCGGTGGCACTGGCCCCCACGTGTCCTCCCAGGGCAGGGGGGCACATCCACCACCACCACCACCACCACGCCCGGGGAGAAACCATGGGCTGGCAGAGCTCAGGGCTGGCGAGGCTCCTTCCCTTGCCGTAAGGCAGGCAGCAGGAGGCGGGAGAAGGGTCAGGATTCCGGGAGAGCCCGGCACGGTTTCCCTCATAGGCAGATGTGCCACATCTGGAACTCACTGGTGAAGCTGGACTTGGAGCCGAGTCCTGTTACAGTCGCGCTCAGACTCTGGGGCAGCCGATGCCGGAGCACAGCCCGCTCTCTGCTCGCCGAGGGACGTCCCGGCACGGGGTGCAGGAGCCGGCGTGCAAAGGGATGGGATCAACAGCGACCACGCTCCTTTCGGGAGGCTGCGGGGAGGAGGAGGCTCCTGCTGGTGGCTCCACCAAGGAGAGAAAACCTTGCGCAGCCGATTAAGCTTTACCCCAAAGCAGCCCGGAGGCAAATGCAGGCAGCTGCTGGCCTGAAGTTAGAGCAGAGAGAAGAAAAAAACCCCAACTCAACACCTTTGAGCAGCCCTCGGTGGCACAAGCTGGTGGCTGGGGGAAGCCCTGCGGCCACCTCGGCAGCTTACCGGGCCCCCCAGCCCCACGCGGGGCCAGTTCGGGGTTGCTGAGGTTCAGGGGACAGGGGGAGTGTGGGCACCCCGGAGAAGACAGGAGGAAAGGGAACGAGGCAGCAGCCACCGATGGGGCTAATGAGAGGGTGGATTTCCTCAATTATAGGATAACGCCAGTAATCCCGGCTTTCGAAGGTTTAGGCGAGTGACAACTGCTGCGGGATGAGCCTGCCTTCCTCCCACCCACGCCACGGCCGAGGAGCCCGGCGCCTTCGCTGTGCCGTGAACCGGGGAGCGGAGCAGCTCCCCACCTGCCCGCAAACACGAGCCCCGGCACCCAAACACCCTGCAGCACCCTCGCCTGCCAAAGGGTCTCCCCTTGGCATCGGCCAAAAACCCATGGACCACCCCCCCAGCCCAGCCCATCGCGGTGGCTCCTGGCTGTTGGGACGCTGAAGCCGGCAGTGTCTGCTGTCACCTCTCCCGGAGGCAGGAGCCGGCTCTCCCCGGTTGCCGGTGGGTTTTGCACTTACCTGGGGCTGTGGGGAGCTGGTGGGGAAGAGCAACGAGCCCTGGGAGCCGGGTGCATCCTGGTTTCTCCCGGGATCACTGCCCTGCAGGGGAGAAATCTCCTTTACTCCAGCCAAAAAGACGCCGTCTCTATCGCTGGGGCAGCAGGACGGCAGCGAGAGGGGTGCTCATGGAGCCAGGCGGGACCTGCTGCTCTGCTCTGGGGTATGTGGTTTCTTCTGCGGGGCAGCTTTCACCCAAGTGGGGAGAAACCCTGTTTGAAACCTTGTTTTCCCCCACTGCCAGCCCCCCTCACCCTCTGCAAAAGCCCCAAACATCTCTTATTCTCCCCATCCTAAGGAGCGAAGAAAGAGGTGCTTGCAGGTAAGAAACTGGAGGGGTGGCTGAGAGACGGGCACCGGATAAACCACACTCATCCAGCCGGGAGCCGGCTGGAAAGCAGAGCTTGTCCCCGCGGTCCCTCCTGGCTCCCCTGCGCAGCCCAGGATGGCCTCAGGGTGGATGGGTTGAGGTTGGACGTAAGGCAGCCTGCCTGGATAAAACAAATCATCAGCTAAATAACTACCGGGCAATTATTGCTATTAGCAATGCCGACCGTTTCCAATTCCCTGGGCATTAATGGGAGGTGGAGGGGACCCGGCCCCTCCCAGGGTTAGGTCACCCGTGACGTGGGATGGTGGTGAGGATGCACTTACTCACGTCGCTCTGCGCCCTCCGTCACGGGCAGCCCGGCAGCACCTGCCGAGCACGAGCCGGAATAGCAGCATCCAGCCCCAAATGAGCAGGTCGGGTTCAAAGGCCGCCTGCTTTGGGAGGGCACGGTCCGAACCCCCCTCCGAGCTCCTTGTGGGTGGGAGCAACCCCAACGCTGCCGAGAAGGACACATGTGTTGCGCAGTCCCTCGCAGGTGGTTGTCACCATAGGGAAGGGCTGCAGGGCTGCGTCCCTCCTGCCTTCCCATCAGCCACAATTAGGGGATTTTTATTTTTTTTTTTCAGCCTTTCCGGGATGGCAGCGCTGCTCCTGATCTCAGTAAAACACCCCCGGGCAGACGATCATCCTTTCAGGGACCGATTCCTCCTGAGCCCCATTGCGGCAGCAAGAAAACCCCTCCGTGAAGGGGGACGACCCTCCGCCTGCTCAGCCTTTGCGATCCGAGAACGCAGGGACCATCCAGGGCCGCAGGGGAGGAGGAGCAGGGCAAGAAACTAGCTAAACTCGTTACACTGGTGACATTCGAAAAGGGTGGTTAGTAAGTGGCATGTTAACACTATGTCCAGTCTTTAAGGAATGCATCCAGGATTCATTAGGGGAGCAGTCGTTAGGTGAGTCACGCTGAGGACATGCGGATTTAACCGGGATTTCAAGCCCAAGCGACCTGTAATTGCATATTAGTAGAAGGATGCTTAAAGTAATCAGCTGTTCCAGCCACGCCGGCCCGGTGGCTACAGAGGGGGAAGGGAGGAGGGCTGGAGGGGTGTCGTGCATCCAACCCCTCCTTGGATTACAAGGCAAAAATATAGGCCACGCAAACACCCCGGGGAACGCGCTGTGTGGTGGCTTTTTCTTTGAAGGCAGGGTGACACTGCTCTTGCTGAACCCGGGGTTTGATAGTGGCAAGATAAGCAGGGTAAATATGCCGTGGTGGCAGGAGGGGGCAACGATCAACCACCCCGCTGCCATCGGCTGAGCCCCAGAGAGCTGGCCCTGCACAGAGCCACCCCCAAGGGAGATGTCTCCATCCCTCACCAAAGAGAAACCTCCTGGCCGGGAAGGAGAGGTGGGAACGGCTCCGACACTCTGGAAGAACGATGTGAGCTCTTTGGAGTGAAAAACGCATGTTCTCGCTTGTACGGGAGAGAGAGATAACACATTACACATCACCCTGCGCCTCCCCGGGCACCGTTCCAGCCTAATGCCTGTCTCCAAAACCACGGTCCCACCTACAAATTCCTCTCCTCTCCTGGAAATGCCATTATTTCCCCTTGGCATCGCTGCAGGGACGTGCAAGGGGTTGGGGCAGAGGGGTGCGAGGACACAATCTCACGGCTCAGTTGTGCAACAGCTGGAGGCTGAAGATCGATAGGGTTTTCCCTCCTTCCCTAAAAAAACGTGACTTCGCGACGGCTGTCAGTCATTCCCCTTAATAACTTGGGATGCCAGCAGATGATTTCGATCAAATTTGTCAGAGCCATCAAGTTTCTACAAGTTGAGATGAGTGTCCGGGCACGGGGACCCACCCAGACAAAGGAACTGCAAACCGACCGCGGTTTCCACCCCAGCAGCAGCGCAGCACTCGGCACACGTGCGGCTCTCACCGGCTACAGCCGACGCCGCGGCTCGTTCTGCCGAAGCAGGAGCTGCTAGAAGAGAAGGCGCGGGGAAGAGCAGGCACCCGGTGTCAGCCTTTGCAGAAGCACGTGGGGTTTTTGGGGGGAGCTGGCTTGGTGTCCGACGGGGAGCAGCCCAGAGGCTCTGCACAAGCCCACCTCTTCTCACCGTGGCTCAGGAGGAAAGGGAACACCCGAGTGTCTGATTTGAGGCTGGATGCAAGATGTCAGAGGTGGGGGAAGGTGGTTGACCAAGGGGATTCATGGAGCTTCCCACTGCGCCTCCTTGCTGCTGGCCGAAAGGTTGGCAGCAAACTGCCTTCAGAGCCGAACCGTGCAAACGCCCCATGCACAGAACATAAAAAACACCTTTTAAAGGCCCCTCCACTTCCACACCAGCTCCAACACGAGCCAAAATCCTATCTGTAACACAAAAGCCTGAAGCAGAACCTCTGGCAGACAGGGCCAGGAGATAAGATAGGAGGGTTCAATGACAGAGCCCAAGTCGCACGCCGCAACGTTTCTCACTATCAGCCCTCCACCTCCTCAAGGCTCAGCACCGCAGCAAAGGGACCGAGTTGGTGCCATCCTCCGGCAGCTCAGCTCCGTCCCAACCCCGCTGCCATGGCCCCGCCGGGAGCAAACTGCCCTCCCGGTCCGTACGTATCAATGAAGCATTTGTCTCGTGCTTGGCACCAGGCGTCAGAGCACAAGGGTCCGTGTGCTGGATCGCCTAAACACAGCTATAAATGGAAAGAGGAGCCGCACAGACAGACTGTTCTCTCATCCTGCGCGATCTCAAATAGCAGCGTTAACACCCGCGCTGCCCGAGCGGCTACCGAGGAGGAGGACGGACGGGTAGAAACGCCAGCATACTGTAAGAAAGGCTAATTAGAGCGATTGAGATACAATTTGAACGCCACGCTGGGTCTAGCTCCCCTCTGGCATATAGATGGTGCCACCCTCGGCATCGAGCCAAGAGATTAAAGGCAGCTGAAAGCAGCAAGGTTGGAGCAAGATGCTTCTTGCATTCTGGAGATTCGAGACACATTCCTCCCGTTTCGGTGCTTTTGGAGCTCGGCCAGGTGTCCTTCCAGGAGAAAAGCTGCCGTGGGCAGGTCTGCAGCTGTAAACCCCGCACCGCACGCCCTGCCAGTGACTTTGCTGATACAATGCTGGGCATTTTTGGATGCATCTCAAAGCATCGGTTACCCACCAGCCCTTTGCAGAGGTGCCGCAGGGCACGTGCCGTACTGTACCGCTGCGCTCACACGCAGACTGCAGTGTGGGCTTCTCCACGCCTGACTTCAGTTATCCAAACTGGGCACACCACCAGCACAACCGAGAGCGGTCTGCCATGGGCACACCACCAGCGTAACCTGGACCAGCCTGCCACGGGCACACCACCAGCCCTCTAAATATAGGGAATTGCTGGGGCAGAGCCACAGCCACCCCAGCACACGTCTTTCCTTGGAGCAAAGCTCTAGAGCCAAGGCTGAGAGAAGCACTCAGGCACCCAGCACGCACCAACACACCCGTCACTGGAGTCCAAATCTCACCCACCAGATACTTGGGCACATCCCGACTTGTCCATCACCCTCTGTTCAAAGAGGAAAAAAAAATAACAGACTACAGGCTGTGAGAAAATATAGTGAGGGTTTTTTTTTATTTGACCATTAACAAAAGAGGGATCCAAATCTCAGTTGTAAACATTGATAGCTCCTTTCTGATCACAACTAGTACTTTCCACGAACGTCCTTTTGTATAGTCTGATCCGCTCCAACAATGACAAGCCGACTCTGTCAGGGCTTTTGCTGCTCTGCTCAGGGCCACAAATCCAGAGGCAGCTTATTCACCAGAGCATCAACAGCCACCGGCAGGACCGACCACTGGCACCGAGAAGACAGCTGACAAACTAAGCAGATATTTTAGAGCCACTCCCATACGCAAGACGCTCAGGGAAGGCAGGAGCATCACGCTGAGTTGCATGCCAGCGAGAGGCAAGCATCCCATCTCGCTGCCAACAGGTTTAGAGAGAAATCAGCTCTGCAAGAGCAGAGTCCTACTCGAGCAGGCGATAGGGACGCAGCCTTACACAGCGCCAGCCCAGCAAGAACAACCCCGACCTGCTGTCAGAGGGAAGCTTGGCCCCGGACTATAAAAGTTTGGAGATGCTGAGCCAGCAAGTTTGTCCCAAAGAGGGACTGGGACGTCATCAGCTCAATTGCTGCAGTGGAACCAGAACTGCCTGTAGCTTGACAAGGGGAAGTGGAACTTCATCTTAGGCTGGAAGGCAGCCAGAGTTGGAGGAGCCTGCACCCAGCTTCCAGCCATCGCACGGGAATCTGGCCTGAACATCAGCAGATTCAAGCTTTTTTTTTGGGGGAGAGGAGATAAACCTTTCAGAGCTCCTCACTCTCCCCTTTCCAAGAGGAACCACTTTGCAGGTGGGTCAGCTACACAAAATAAGCAACTCTTAATTAGTCAAGCAACCTTTTGCTGTTCATGACCATCAGCAGACAAGAATGAAGTCATGGCAAGCCAGTGGCAGCAGCAAGAGTCTCCCAGTACCGTCCCCAAGACAAGGGACCTCAGATCATCACAGCCACCCTCCCCCACCAGCAACTTGAGGAGCCACCAGGAAAAGGGAAGATGCACAACACTAAAGAACAGTGTTATAAATAGAAACCTCCCTCGGCCGCCGGAGTGACCTGCCAACAGCTACACACTTCCCAGGCTCCGTGGCCGCTTCGGTTTGAGGGACTAAGCAGCCCGACGTACAAGAAGCCTTGGGCCAGGTCCAGACCCAGGATCCTGCTCGCTGCTCTCGAGGCGACCAGTTGGTTCGGAGCCTGGTTCTCGGCGGGAGTAGGGACAGCTCTCCCAACACCACGCTACCCAGACGGACAAGCAAATAATAATAAAAAAAATCCAACAAATTTGAATACACTGTATTTATTTGTAACAGATTCTAAAGAATCTAGTGAGTCTATGTCAAGCCCATCGCATGACAGGTGATACAGGTGTAGGAAAAAAACATTTAAAACAAAATCAAGTGCCATTCAAGCTACTGGAATCTTCCAACTGCCCCCTCACAGGAGGCAGCACAGTATCACTGCAAGGTCTAGAAAAATTCAGATTCAACCCATTCGCAAGAGTCCCACCACACACACTCCATAAATCAAAAAGTGCAATCTCAACGTTAAGTTGCCCTGTCGAGCTGTTGGCTGTAGGGAATCTTTTTGACATCTTAAATGGGAAGGAGGGAATCTCAGTTTAGTGCATCTATGTGTCTGTGGGCAGAGGGTAAGCAGCCTGTAAAAAAGCATGCTACATGTCATCTATGTTCATCTGAAGTTTAAAATGCAAGAAAAAAATATCCTCCCTTGAAGCCATGAAGGCGGCATGCTTCCGATCTCAAAAGCAGCCCTTACACCAGTTTTACCTCGCACTGGAAAAGTCTCAAGCTCCCACCACAGGGATTAGGCTCTGGGCACCAGGGAGTTACCAGGCTGTGGCAGAGTCTACGCGCCAGCCTTGTCCGTAAAGGCAAAGCTGTTCTGCAGGAAGGCAGTTAAACCTGTAATAACTACATCGTTAGTGACACTTCTTCAGCTCTGACTGGATAGGAAGCAAAGCTGGACCAATTTCAAACTGGTTAGTTCACATTAAGTGCAAGAGCCCCCCAAAAAAATCACTCCCCCCCCCTCCCCTTACGCCCAACTCCACATCGCCCCTACCCCAAAAAAGGTAGCAATCTGGCTATACACATTCCAAGGATCTAGACTTTATTAGAGTGTTCGGTCTGCCCAGCTATTACAGTTTCATCACAAAAAACAAAAAAAAAACAAGTTAGTAAAGATACTCAAGTATGTCAGCCTCGGAGGAAGCACCATGAAGCCACGGTGTTCCCAGAGCAGCATCCCTAGGGAGCACCTGCTTGCTCGCCCACCTCTCCATCCGTGTGCATAGTTAAGTCTGAGATGATGTTTCACGAGAACGGGCACGGCAATCCAGGCACCTCAGTGAAACACTGTTTGTGCTCCAGATACCCAACAACTTCAAAGCCACATTCGACTAAGAGAGCCAAACCCTCAAGACACAAGAGGGTTTGTTTACAGAAGACATACTTTTTCCTAAGGCCAATTGACTTTTGCACAACCTCTCCCTCCCCCAAGCTCCATTTCTAGCTAGAGAATGAATTTCAAATGCTGTCGGGGGCTCACATGTGGAATCACATAGCTGGAAACAGGCTGCTTTTGAAGATAGCACCTGCCCGAGGGCAGAGGGAAGATGTCCAGCTCGAGTCTGGAAGAGGTCTGCCTATCTGCTAGAAGGACACGGGCTCCAGCCCCCATCACAGCAACAGCTGGAGATAACTGACTAGTGAACTAGCTGGTTTGTGCTTCAAAGGACAAGCCTCATCATCCCAGATAACCCAGCCGGCCTCTGGCTTTGTGCATTAAAACCACGCTTGCATGCCAAAAAAAAACCTAAGCAGCATTTCAAATTCCCCTAGAAAATACACAATTAGGTACGGTAGCCTGGGGCAGGCTCCTGGACAGACCTTCTGCCTCATCGTTTATGTACACGATTACATTTTGGCACTGCAGACTCAGGAGCTCGAGTAAATTTATATGTAGGTCCCTGCTGCCTTTTCTCCGTAAAGCTCTGCACAGCATTTTCCACCATGCACTCCCCCCCCCCCCCCCCGCCCCAGTGCCCCCAGTTTTACTCATTCAAAGCCCACCCCTGTTTATGCAACTCCACTTTTGACAGCTATTTGCTACAGCTGGTCCTTCACAGGCAGCAAGCCATGCCTAAAAACCTCAGCGACATGTAACCTGCAATCCCATTCTTGCTTCAGCGAGGTTACTAGAAATGATCTTACGACCCTCCCCCCTCCCCAACAGAAACGTTTTCCTCGTGGGACATCCCCACTCAAGCTCTTGGGATGTCAGCCCCTGCAAAAAAGAAATAAGGTTTACAGTACAGTTGTGTTTATATTGTTACAGGCACTTAAACAGGATTCTTTGGTCCTTCAAAGGAATTAGCCACTCTGGCTTCTATCTTCAGAAACCACAAGTCTGCACACCCATAACACCTCCCGCACTAAAAAAAAACCCAACAAAACCAACCACAATTCAGATCCATTTCAGGGCAGTGCAGCTCTACCTTAGCGTAATTCTACAGTCTCCCCTCACACGCCCCCACCCTCCCCCATCGCCTCCAGAATTCAATACGCAATTGAGTCTTCCTGTAAACGTCCCAGTCATCTAGTTTCCGTAACACTGCACTTCCCATCACAGTGTACAGCAGACAGGCCTCGTTCCAACAATCCCAGGAACAAGACGCTCAAGCAAAAGTCCAGGAAGTTTCCTTTTGTTGCAGTTCTAAGAAGGTTTTTTTTTTTGTTTGTTTTTGTTTTGTTTGTGGTTTTTTTTTGCCCCCTTCCCCTCCCCACTCCCCAAGGCAAGGAAGTACCTTGGAGGACAGACAGACCCCGAAGTTTGTCCCGGCTCAGTTACAGGGAAGCCACGTTGGGTAGGACTGATTGCAAGGCAGGAAGGGCTGCACGTGGGTGACATAGTAGTTGAAGTTTATTTCGCTGACATAGGGAGCTGGCTGGTAGTAGCAGGTAACGTTTGTGACCGTGGGGATGATGTTCTGCTCAGCCAGGACTCTCACGGCCAGCATGGCAATGAGGTTCAGGGTCTGCCTCCTTTCGTGTCCCATAAGGCAGACTGTGCTCTCATTGACCACCCGGTGGAGGGTCATCAAATAGTCATATCTTTTGCTCTCCATCCCAACAAAGTGGCTCTGGAGGTAGCACTCCAGCTTCCTCTGCTGCTCACCGATGTCAGAGAAGTCTATGAAAAACCTGGAGCACATGTACCTCTGTAGTGCCTTCATATCCACTTCCGATTTGGGCTTAAACCCCCTCACCAAGAGGTTGCAGTATTTCAGAAGCCCCCCACCTCTGATCTCCTCTGGGTTCCTCGTGGCGATGATCCTATTCCGGAGATGGTCCATTGCCTCCTCAAAGTCCCCGTACATGCTCTCCCCAGTGACTGTGGGGTGGAAGTTCTCAGCCATGGGGTTCTCTGAACACTCCCCAAACAGCAGAAGCGAATCCAGGATGATCTGGAAGGAGTCCACACTGAACTCGAACTGCCGTCTGAGAGAGTCCACAAATTTGAGTTCCACGTTCTTCCCGCTGTTGTTGGAGAGTGATATGAGGCTCCAGCGGTCGGTTTCATTGCACACCTTCACAAGCTTCTGCACGTACGCCTCCTTCAGAGTCACGGGGGTGATCTTGTCTTTGTTGACACCTTCTGGGAGGAAGTCAAGAAGGCAGTCCATGACCACATCTTTAACAAGCTGGAAGACATCTTCAGTCTTCAGATCTACACCAAAGATGAGATCTAGGTCTTTGTAACCCAAACCACTGTCTTGATGCAGAACGTGACTAGCTGCTGAGCCATTCAACCTTACGTTATGGACTGCAATTCCTTTCTTCTCCAGGCGACTACGGACAACCTGAGATATAAAGAGAGTCAGTGAGAAGCAAGAAGCTGGCTTACAGCAGCAGGATTCACTCCCTGCGCTTATATGGGTCACTCCAGTGCAAGACAGTGAAATAAAAAGCTAATCCATTAGAAATAGGTCACTTTGGAAAGCATCCAGAGTCTTGCCAGCTTGGGGGCGGCTCTCCTTTCCTTATTCCCTTGCATTAGAGGGCTCTTACTGCACATGAACAGCTGTTTCTGCTTCCAGTACAACTGTTTGCCCTTCCCCTTCAAAGCTGAGATGTTATCTGAACCCATTCTTTGGGACGGTCTAAGCCCCCTTCACCCCTCCATGGTTGCAGCCAGCCTTTCCAGCCATCGAGCTAAGACCAGCCGATCCAAAAAGGACTCCAAATACAAGGCGGCAGCACAGTCTGCAGCAGTCCTGCTGATTTAATCAGGGTGGCTCACTCCTTTCAGCCATCCCCTTTGCCTGTCAAGACTCATTAAAGGCAAATCAAGATGCCAGAACTGCTCAAAAGCCCCAACCAGGCATATGCAAGTTCATGTCCTAACTAGTAAGTGTATCCTAACAATTTCCAGTGTGTCAGAGCTTCATGCTGAACTTGGCATGCTATCAAGCACAAGAGGCAGCTTTCATCTTACGGGTGTTACTCCAGTGATTTTAATGCTGCCTGCTCAGTCCTGGCACACCCACCGGTACCTCCAAAGCTTTGTTCATTTAGAGTGAAGCTGAATCACTTGTCAGATTACTTAACATGCAGGAGGCTGAAATAACCCCAAGACCATAAAATAAACTACCTGGACACCAGCTTATAATTTGAGTTTAACTGAGCTCAAAGATCCCAGGAAGATTAAGTTCACATCTTCCACCAGAAGCTCTTCCCATCCCTCATCCTGCTTTCATGTTTCTCTCCAGCAATTACCCACTGTCCTGCAAGTCCCACCTAGCCAGCCTGCTCACCCAGTGCTTGAAGCAAGGCTAGAGCTTGAAAGAGCCACAGCTTGGGATACAAGTCGGCAAGTTGTATCACCAGAAGCCAGTTTGACTGGGCTACTCAGCCCTGCAAGGTTGTCCCAGTTTGAGAGGCCACAGGAAAATTCAAAACCTTATCATCAGAGGGGCTGAAATGCCTGCTTGGTTGACATGGCCTTGAGCAGACAGTTCTGGGGACACCAGAGCATTGTCGCTCTGCTGAGTCTCAGCAGCCGTAAAACCACCCCACCCCTGCACGAGTTTTGTTTTGGAGAAACAATACATAAAGGTGAAGGACTGCAGTACACAGTCCACAGCACAGACCACTCAGGGACAATGCTAAGACACCAGGCCAGCCAGCTTCTGCTGCCCCAAGGCACCCCCACAAACAGGAGATATCTTGGTACAAACTGAGGAATGTTTTTAAACTTGTTAAATCAAAAACTCAGGAGGTTGTTAAATCTCACGACGCAGCTTCTCTGCTGGTGTTTCCCCTATTACTCCCTGACGTGAGCTGCTCAGGCGAGAAATGTGCCCGGGCTCCTTGCCAACCGAATGGTGACAGTCACATGTCAGGCAACAGTTAACCAGTGAGCTATTCACCATCGGAAGTCCCAAGTCCCCACCAGAACATCCAATCCAGCCATGAAAGCAGTTGTTTTCAGAGGCAGATAGGATTAAATTCAGTTTTCAGACTAAGAGAGACACGGGGTTATTCCCCCGTATAGAATAAATATGGGGCAGTCGATCCAAGGGAGTTCCTGGTGCGCAGTTGTTGCCAACTGCCACTGGAGTCACTCACCCGAGGCACAGCTCCAGCACTACTGCTGGACTTAAGTTTTGTGCTATTAGAGTTAGAGAGAGACAAGATATAGGTCACAAAAGTGTTAGATGCAGAGCTAGGACCAGTGCTGGGAGAAGATCTCATTCCAGATTAATTTCCTAGCCCCAAAGAACATCTGCTTAACCCCTTTCTGGGCACTGCTTGGGACCTGCAGCATTCCAGACCCGTAAGGTTCAGGCTTACTGAAGCCTCCCATTTACAGGTCCGCCCATGCAAGATGTAGTCAGAAAAGGGGAAAAAAATCCAACTGCTCAAGTCAGTCTTGTCCCAAATCACCCAAAAAAGCTCCAACCTGCAAAGAGCCTTGTTGCTTCCCCGAGGACAGGAGGCTTCAGCCTACCAGTCTCAACCTGAAGCACATCTCCCCGGCTGCAGCCAGTGGGTTCAGGTATGCATTTTCCCCAGAGGGTTGGATATTTAAAGGGTTAGGCAGCTGCTGACCTGCTTCCCAAAACAGCACCTCACGTTCCGTGTGGTTCAGATAATTGACTCTGACAGCCAGGCGCGAGCAAAACCTGCCTGCGTCCTGACCTGCCGCTTCCCACCTCCCACAACAACAAGAGCATGCAATAAATAACTGCCTTTTAGGTTACTTGTTTCAGATTAGTCAGCCCTAAATACAGGGTCTGCCGGTGCGGTTGGTCAGAATTACAGCCCTCAGTTATTTCATGTTTGAAGTTGCTAGTGGCAACATCCTTTTCAGCAGCTCCGACACCAGTTTTGTGGAACTAAACAGTAATAACTGGTGGAACATTTGATGCTGCACCGCGGCGGGCTTTTAACAGCGCCGAGCTTCGCCGGCCTTGCACAACCCAAGGGCAGTGCCCTGACAGTAGCTCTCATGTGTCATTTGGCCTAAAGCTCCAGCAGCCAAGATTCAGCGCTTCTGCCCCCAGCAGATGCAGCAGGAACTCGAGGAATTTGAAATCGGCCGAGGCTTTCATACAGCCGAGTGTCTTTCAAATGTCACCTTTCCATTTTCCAAGCTTAAGTAGAAATATTTCTCAAGCGGCTGAGGCTTCGAAATCCTAGCGATTAGTTTATTGTGAAAGCCAGTTTGGTTTTAGCTTTGTGAATAGCCTTTTTAATTAGAAGCTAACATGCCCGATTTTACATTTGATGAGTCATTACTGAGGAATGAAGTTACCTCCCAAACATGAATATGCATCAGCTTATTTGAACTACATTGTTAGTTTAATATTAAACACAGTTATTACTTTATGGTTAAACTAACAGGATCTCTTAAACAAGGTGAAGTCTTAGGCAGACTCTGGAGGATACAGTCAGTGTGACAAGAATCAAAGGACACTGACATTTGATCTAGCATTTAAATTAATAACCGGTTCTTACAAACGTCCACCAGCACGAAGCCATTTCGTGGCAGCAGCTCCAAAAAGCCACTGTCCCTTGCCCACCCGCATTTCTCAGGGCACCAAACCCACTCAGGAGGAGGAGAAACATGGGACGGGATGAAGCAAAGCAGGATCCATGGGATCAGCTCCGGGGATCGGGCATGGATTTCCAACACGTGTGATTTTTCCAGAGAAGCCTCTTTCCAGGAGGCTTCTTCCAGCTTTACACACTTCTGCTAGCTTTTAAACCATACCACCACCACCTCCCGCCCCAGGAGCATCTCCGCCCCCCCCCCGGGCCATGCGCTCTGCCCTCAGCCCGGGAAGGGGAGGGGGGCAGGCGGAGGGGGGGGCTGGCCCGGGGCCCGGCATGCCGCTTACCGCCGCCTCAGCACTTTTATTTTCTCCCTGACCCCCACGGGAACGGGGCAGAGTCCAACGGGGCGGCGAAGCGCGGCCTGTACCCCCCCCACCAACACCCCCACCCATCCCTCTTTCCCCCCCCCCACCAAAGGCCTCACCGCGGCCTACCCGCCCCCGGCCTCACCTGGACGATGGTGCGGGGCCGCACCGAGAGCGTGGGGAAGTTCCCGCGGCCGTGGATGGGCACAGCCTCCCCCAGGATCTGGTCCAGCCGCTGCAGCTGCTCCCACGACAGGACGCTGAAGCGGCCGCCTCCGCTTTGCTCCGAGGCGCCCGGAGCGGGGCCCGCCGCCGCCGCCACCAGCATCGCCGAAACGCCACCGGAAGAAGAGCCCGAGTCACCCGGAAACAGCCCGGAAACCAGCCGGAAGTGCCGGGTTGGGAGGAAAAATTAAAACTAGGAGGGGGGGAAGGAAAAAAAAAAAAAAAAAAAAAAAAAAATAAGAAGGCGGTTTCTGAGAGGAGGGCTCCGGCGGGACGGAGGCGGGGAGGCGCGGTCGGGGCCCGAGGGGACACTGCAACGAACCGGGCCGCACCACCCCCCTCCCGCCACCGGCTCCGCTGAGCGCTGCCCTCGCCCGCGCCCGGCGCCGCCTTATATAGGGCCCGCGGCCGCGCCCCCATTGGCCCGGCCCCGCCGCCAATCCCTGCCCAGTCCCTCCGCCCCTCCGGCGCTCTCATAGGCTCAGGGTGAAGGATGGGGCTGGGCTGGGCACCAATCAGAGGAGAGGGTAAGGAAAGAGGCGGGGTGAAGAGTGGAGGGGCGGGACAGACCGGTGGAGCCCCGCCTCTCCGGCGCGGCCCGCTGCGTGCGGGAATCCCGGCGGTGATTGGTCGGGACGGAGCGCGGGTTAAAGGGACACCCCATTGATGCCCCATTGATGCCCCATTGATGCCCTGTGCCCTGGTGCCCCATTGATGCCCAGCGGCCTGGTACCACACTGGTGCCATATGGCCTGATGCCCCATTGATACGCCATGGCCTAGTACGCCATTCATGCCCCATGGTCTGGCACCCCAGAGTCTAATGTGCCCCAGCCTGACTCCCCCCACCCCAGGGCCCTCTCTCCCTGGCCAGCAGTGTCACCAGGGACCCACCGCACCCGCTGGCTGCACGGAGCACCCAGGAGACATGAGGTGATGCCCCGGGGCTGATGGAACCCACCAGTTTGGGAGGCTGATGCTGAGTACTCCCAACCCTGGGATTTCAAACCCAGCCCCTAAATCCAACGCGTGGCCCCGCTGCCGGCCGAGCCACCGCCTTCTCCCCAGGCCAGCGGTGTCCCCAGCCGCTGGCTGCCCATTTCCTTTCATCCCAACAATTCCCGTCACTTTAAAGAGCTAATTTCTCCGCAGCATTTAACCCTGCAGACATTTCCAGGAGGCGCCTCCCCGCCGAGCCGGTGCCCGATGCCCTGCAGTCCTGCAGATGGACAGGCACAACTCCAGGCTCCGCATCTGCAGCCGCCACTCCCATTTCCCCCGTTCCTGCTTGGAGCTGGGATCCACCCTCAAAAGCCACGAGCCCTGTTGAGGAACAAGCCAGCGCTGATTTCTTTTTATACCCTTGCAGAGGTTTATTGCAAAAACATCCCTGAAAAACCCCAAACCCCCCAACCTGGGGCATTGCACCTTGGGGAGCTGTTGCAGAGTTCTTCCAAGCTGCAAAGTCCGTCTCCGAAGCCGAGGCTCGATGGCGGCAGGTTGTCTTCTCCCATATCCTGGGGGTCTGCTGCCGGAAGCTGGAGCTGGCTGGAAAAAAAGTAACATAGTGATGGGGAGATTTGGCTTTTGGGGGAAATGGGGTGTTTAGAGGCATCCACAGATGGGTTGGAGGGGAGAGGAGGCAAGGGGGTGCTCTGAGCCCTGGTCCCCTCTGAAATCCTTCCCACTCTGTGATGCACCAAACAGCCCAACGGGTCCCCATGGGGGGCTGGAGTCCCCTCTGCTGGGGCCCCTGCGTGGGGATGCTCCTCGTGTCGTGGGGTTTTACTCTCCAGAGTAATTGCATGGCTCCATCAGGCATTTCTGTCGGGATTAAACGCTGCTCCTGGTTATGCCCCACAAAGCTCTGAATCGGGGTGCAGGAGGAGGGGACCCTGCCAGAAAGTGATTTTCCAAGGAACTTGATAAAAAAATCAGGCAGCCACCTCCCATTGCAAAACTCCTTTGATCCTGTTGGCCAAAGAACTGGATCAGGAGGAGTTTCCCAAGAGGCCAAGAGGGGCCAAAATGGCTTTGGGGATCAGGTTCCACCCTGCTCACCCATCCCAGGGGTCCGGCTGGGAGAAATCAGGCATGGGAGGAAGGGCTGGCTGGGTGCTGAGTGGGCACCCAGGGCAGAGCGATTTGGGGGACCCCACCAGCCACGACACCCCTGGGCGGTGGAACAGAATGCGGCCGCAGAGCTGATGGGATGAACGAGACGCTGCAGATCCTTGGGGGACAAGCCAGTAGCCTGGTGATGAGTTGGGAGATACACGTTGGCGCTGCCCGGACTGAGAGGGACAAGCGTGCTGATGGCTCCGGAGAAAACACCAGCTCATTAAAAAGAGCTGACGCGCTCTGGCTGGACTGGCTGAGCTGCTCGTTAACATCCATCACCAAACGATTATCCCAAAGAGCCGCCGGCAGCAAACCCGGGGCCAGGAATGGCACTGAGGCCGTTTCCTTCCAGCTCAGCAAGGGCCAGCCCGGGCTTTATTCGTTTGTTTTGTTGGCAATTAAGGAATAATCACCATCTCGGGGTGAAACACGGGCGGATCCTGCCTCCCGGCTGATGGCACAAGGGTTGCAAAGCCCCTCTGGGGGTGTGAGGATGGGCCAGGGGCTGGGCAGGGGGACGAGGGCTCGGGGATGCCATGGCCCCACTTGCCCCATGGAGCCGGGGTTGGCAGCATCCCCGTTCTGCTCAGGGACACCGGCTTCGCCCTGCTGGGAAATCACCCAGGGAGGAGCCGGGACGTGTCCTGGCGTGTGCGCAGGGAGGCATAGGGCACCCCACTGCCAGGGGGGATGGAGAGGGGCAGGGGCTGCCAGGAGGGCGGCTGGGGAGTGGTGGTAGAGACCCCCCATTCAAGCAGTGCCCCCCAGGGCGTTGGGGACCTTGTCCAGCCCTGAGCACCCGTCATGGGGGATTTGGGGGGGGAAAAAGGCTGGAGGAGCTGCGGTGCGGGAGTGGGACAGGCTGGGGGAGTGGGACGGGGGGTGAAAGCCCAACTTAGAGGTGAAGAGAAACCTCGGGGACTCCCTGACCTGCGTGGGACCAGCTCTGTCCCACCCGACATTAAGCAGGGTGTGTGCCAACTCCCTGAGCAAGCAGGAGGGACCAAGCCCTTCTCCCGGAGCCACCAACGTCACCCAGCGTCGCCCCAGGGGAGCAGCAACGCTCCCCGTCGGGGTGGGGGCATTCCTCCTGCCCCGCTCCCATGGCAGCCGCCCCCGGCATCACCACTGTGCACACGCCAGCCGTGTCCCAGGCTGTCCCTATGCGCACACTGGCTGTCCCCGTGCCCATGGCAGCTGTCCCTGTGCATGCCCCCGCTGTCCCATGCATGCACCGGCCATCTCTGTGCATGCCCCCGCTGTCCCATGCACACACACCCGCTGTCCCCACGCAGACACAAGCTGTCCCCAAGAAGATGAGATGCCAGCCGTCCCTGTGCATTTGCCTGCCGTCCCCATGCACATGTGCCACCACACCATCTCCATGCAAATGGCCACTGTCCCATGCACATGTGCTGCTGTCCCCACACACATGCCACCATCCCATGCACATGCTGCCTCCCCGCTGCCTGCTGTGGCTTTAGGAGGTGGAGACCTTCTCGTCAGCTGTGTCTGAAGCCTTCTTTGGCAAATACCACTCTGGGACACCTCCCCATTGCTCACATCCACGTCCAGCCCCACTCCCTCCTGCTCAGCCCATCCCAGAGGTGGCACCGCTGCTCGCTGCCCCCAGACCCTTGCTGCTGGGACACCAATGTCCCCAGGGCTGTGCCACCAGCTGCCTCCATGGCCCTGAGTGGCCACAGCAAGGCCAAATTTGGCACCGCAGGCAGTGCAGCTCTGTGTTGAGCAGCCACGTTCACTGCCTGCCACGCGGGTCATGGCTCTGCTCTCAGCCTAGGGTCCCCTTGTCCCTGGCCAGGACCCCCAGACTCTGCCACATCCCCAGCTGTCTCCTGGAATTAATGATAAGTGATGACGCCGGGACGTCCTTGCCCTGGAGAGGGCCACCTTGAAGGCCTTGAGATGAAAGGGAGCGCAGGGTGTTATTACAGCAGGTGACACAGAGTTGGGGAATGGCACCCGTCACCTCCCCTGGCTGCTGCAAAATGCTGCCTGGGGAGCGCAAGGGGGACACGGCATCACCAGGGCATGGGGAGGGGGACGTGGCACTGACATGCCCCCGCAGA
Source organism: Pluvialis apricaria (assembly GCA_017639485.1). Lineage (NCBI taxonomy): Eukaryota > Metazoa > Chordata > Aves > Charadriiformes > Charadriidae > Pluvialis > Pluvialis apricaria. The sequence continues at coordinate 4,054,662 of CM030027.1, read as the reverse complement.
GGGGCAGGGACCGAGCTGCCCCCTTGAAGCTGCCCATGGTGTCACCATGTGGGAAGGTCCCTGTCCTGAGGTGCCCCCCTTGGTGGCTTCCTGGTGACACCACGTGCTATTTTGCTTGGCGTGATTTGTGCTTTTAAAGCCATGGCAAGGGACAACCCGGCTTAATGCCGCTAATTTGAGCCTGGTAGAGAAGGCAGCTGGTCCCTTCGCTTTGGGTTTTCGGCCCCTGGGTGATGCCTGGGCACGGCCGCGCGTGGTGGCAGCTCCAGGCCACGCAGAGGGAAACTGAGGCATGGGGGAGCCCAGCCATCCCGGCCAGGGCAGATTCCTGCAGCTGCAGAGGCAGCAGCTCTTTAATCCACGTGGATGGAAATTATGGAAAAGGACATAAACACCTCGGCACACGCGTGTACAGGGACAAGGTTTTCCCGCTCAGGGTCCCTCTCTTCTCCCTGTCCTTGGCACCGCTGCCATGGCCCCGCTAAGCTTTGGGAGGGAGCAGGGGAAGCCAGGGGCTGGGGGCGTTTGCGGGGCATGGGGGGGCCATACGTGGGGAAAAGGCATCACCGCCAGGACCACGGGGACGGGGGCACACGCTGGGGCCCATCCACCCCCCGGCCTCGGCGCTGCGTGTGTTTTGGTAGTTGCTCAGCGGTGACAGCCCATCCCTGGAGGGATCATTACTCCTTCTCATTAAAAAAAGTTACTCACCCTTTAAGACAGAAACAAGAATATCCTGGAAATGCCTTGGTTTGGGGAGTTCTCGCGTTAAAGGTATGACTGAAATCAAGAGGGCGGCCGCACGTGACGCTCTCTGGCACGTGGGGCGGGTGAGATGCTCGGGCAGCCCGGGGCTGCTGCGCGCTTCTGCTTTGCCCTCTGTGCCCGGGATGGGCGGCCATCACCCGGCCTCTGGGCTTCAGCCAGCACCTCTGGGTGCTCCCACCCTTTGGGGTGGGATGGCAAAACTGCTGCTCTCCTCCAGCGAGGATGGAGCCAAGGCCCGTCTTTCCCCATTCCTGCCAAACTCTCCTGCTTTGGGCCCCCCCCCACATCAGCACCGCCGCCCCAGGGATGAGGCACCCCAAACCCAGCGCGGGGTGCAAGGATGGCACCCACCAAACCAGCACTGCCATGGACCCCACGGCATCGCCTGCCCCACGTCCCCAACTGCCTTAGTCCTGCCCAGGGACCCCTTGGCAAGGGGGGAACCCCAGGGGTGCGGTAGCCGGCCCCAGTCCCAGCCCAGGGCCACGGGGGATCCTGAGCTTCAGGTATTTTAAGCACATGAGCAACGCCAGCGATTATGCGCTTGCTGCATGGCGAGGGGGTGAGTCACGGCCTCGTTGAATCAGAGCTTTAATTTGCTGCGATGAAACACGCTCCCATTGCAATTGCCCAAAAGCGAGGAGCTCCAGCCACCCCGGGGCACCCGTGGCCCTGGGGGGTTCCTGGCGGGAGGAGAAGGTCCAAGCGCTGCTGGGGCTGCGAAGGTATTTTCTGGGGGATTTTCAGGTCGGGATGCAGCCCCTCACCCAGGCACCGCTTTGAGCCTCATCCCTCTCCCCGGTTGTGGGATGCTGGTGGGAACTGGCTCGTCTCCGAGAGCTCGGCTTCAGCCCTGGCTCCTGGGGAAAGCCAGGAAAAAAGCCCCAAGGTACAAACATCCCCAAGCCCCCTCCCCTGGGGATGGAACCATTAGCCCCCCAAAAGTGCCGCGGTGGAGACAGGGACCTGGGCCAGGCAGGTGCCGCCAGCAGCGGGACGCTGGCCCCTTCCTCCCCGGGGGCACCGCACCGGGCTCGGGGTGGGCAGAGCTGCCCCGCGATGCCCGGTGGCACCTCGGGGCTGTGACGGGGTGATCCACGTCCCTGCAAAAGGACCTGCCTTTTGCCTTCTTCCCCCTGCAAAGGGTGAAAAACAGCCCTTCTCCTCCCAAGACACCCTCACGCCAGTGCAGTCCCGGGGAGGGATGCCGGAGCCCGACGGACGAGGTCTCGCAGCCACCTCATTCATCTGGGACGGCCGGGACTCTGTGGCAGGGGTAGGAGCCTGAACAGCCAGAAAAACCCCACTAAAAATTAACATTAATTTATTATTCATGATAAAAACCCAAGATTCTCTTTACACGTGTTTTTTTTGGTTTTTTTTTTTCCTTTTTATACAAGAGAATTTTCATTGCTTTTTTTTTTTTTTTCCCCTCCTGGAGACAGAGCAGGGCAGGCAGGCAGGCGCAGGCAGCGACGTGGGCTCTCACCCCGGCGTGACGAAGCCGCGCGGACGCCGCTCCCCCGGGGTCCCGGTTGGGACGCGGAGCGGGTGGGTGGGCGTGCGGGACGTGTGCCCGCCAAGGCAGCGGGGCAGAGACGACGCGTGGCAAGGCACGGCGTGGGGAGGGGGAAGCAGCCCGGGCTCCCCGGGGAGGTGGAGGGGGCGACGAGCACCCCGCGGCATGGGAGAGACAGCACCCATGGCGAAGAGGGTGGCACGTGGTGGGAGCCCGGTGGCACATGAGGGACAAAGTGACACGCTGGAACATGATGCAGGACACCCTGAGCCCGGAGAGGGCTGTAAGTCACCTAAACACCCAGCGCTTCCCCCCAGCTAAGCCTTGTGGAAAGACGGCTCCTTCCAAGCTCAGGACCCCCGACACCCCCAGCCGTCCCCCTCGGGGCAGGGGGGAGAGACTGTCCCCCTCCTGCCAACCTCCTGGCCCCAACGTGTCCCCACACTGGGTGAGCTGGCCCCTGGCTCTTCCCCAGCTCCTCTTGCCTGCAGGGAGAGAAAAATAACGTCCCCCGCGTAGCAAATGCCCCCCCCACGCCCCGTATGCCCCATCCCCGGACGCCGTCTTTGGTTAAGGAGCAGCCGGTGCTGCTGTCACACCGCCGGGCAGGCGCGGGGCGAGGGGCCGAGGCTGGCAGAGGGTCCCCGTGGGGACGGGTGACAGGTAGTGGCTCCAGGAGGGACAGAGAGGCCCAGGCTTGCGGGGCCGCTCAAAGCGAGGGGGGACCCAGCTCCCCCCCTTGCATGGCTATAGGATATTTATTGAACAAGACCTGGCGTGAAATGCAGGGCCGGAGGAGCGGTTCCCGGGCAGCAGCCGGCCCCACGGGGGAAGCAGCTAAGGCAGGGAGCGGTGGCACGAGCCCGAGGTCCCTTGGAGGATGCCGGGTGAGGTGGGGGGGTACACCAGCCCCGGCGCAGAGCCTGGCTCCCATCTTCCCATCCCTCCGCTCCGGAGCAAGGCGAGGGGGCAGGTAAAACGCAAGGCGAGAGGAGGCGAAGCTGGGCCGTGGGGGTAACCTCTGCGGACACCCCCAGCTCCCCGGCCAGAGCCCACCCTGCGCCGGCCGCAGCCGCCCCGAGGAGCCGCTCGCACGTCCTGAGTGGGTGGGCAACCTCCGGGAAAGCCCCCGCCGGGGCTGCGAGGCACCTGCAAATCCCAGTCCCGGGCAGTAAATCGTCTGTCACCCCCCAGGCCACAGCGGCCGAGGAGCCCCGGTGCATCCCGGGGGCTCCTTCCCCCGCTCCTCGGGACCAGCCCAGGGCTTGCTGGGCAGAGCTGTCCTGGCAATCCCAGTCCATCCAGGACAGTCTCCCCTTCCTGAACCCCGTGTGTAGTGACAGAAGAAACCAAAAAGGAGAGCAAAGAAAGAAGAACAAATGAAGAGAGAGAGAAACTGTACGAAGCATTGGGTGAGGCTTCGCACGTCAGCTGCTACTGCCCCTTGGGGATGAAGGGTTCTCCCTCCTCCGGCTCCGGCCGAGGGCCCGGGTCGCTCAGGCATCGCAGCATCCGCTGGTTACTGGGGCTGTCGCTGGTCCCCGGGGTGAAGACATCGTCGGTACCCGGGGAGGAAGGCTCCTTCACCCGCATCACCAGCCCCTCTTCGTCCTCCTCGGGCGAGGGCGGGAGGCCGCCGCAGCCCTTGGGCTCCTCGTTCATCAGGTCCACAGACTCCGGGGACTGTGGGGAGGCTGGATCGATGGTGATGATGGGCAGGTTCTCCGAGTCCGCCTTGGGTTCATAGGCCAGCGGGTCTGGGGAGGCAGAGAGGGGTCAGGCAGGGTCTGTCTCACGGTATCACGGACAACCTGGGGAAGGGAAGGTGGGGGGGGGGTCTCAAGGACCCCCAGCTAACGCACCCCAGATGTTCGGGGCTGGGATGTCTGGGCTGTCTTACTGATTTCCAAGCCTGCTGTTTAATTCCTTTTCCTGATTTCCACATCCCATGTGGAGCCGCTCCAGGCAGCCCAGCCCAGCCCAGCCCGGCTTCCCAGCGCTGCGCCGTTTGCAAGGGGCGAAGCTGCCCTCTGCCGATTAACCGCCGGCTCGGCAAGCGCCAGCAGCAGCATCACACCCCGTCACACTGTCCCCAAAGCAGGAGAGGACACACACAGGACAGGAGGAACCCAAGACGGCAAAGCAAACGAGTGATGGAGAAGACAGGAGTCCAGGGACAGGTCTTGGGGCTGAGCACTCTTGGTCCTCTCCCCTGCGGAGGGCAGGGAGAGGCACAGCCAGAAATGTGGCTGCGTGGATGGAGTGAGCTGAGCTCCGGACACATCTACGGACTGGCCAAGCCGCCTTCCCAGTGGGAACCACGCCGGGAAGCGAGCCGGGTGCTTCTGCGCAGGCAGAGCTCGGGCTCGAGAACAGCAAAGCCCTGGGGCTTGGCTGCATCGCACACGAGGGAGCGGGACAGGGACCGTCGGGGCTGGAGAGCCACAGAGGAGCTGAGGGGGTGCAGGACAACACAACCTCCACGTGTTTCAGCGCCAAAGTGCCGGCGATGCCCAGCGAGGCGCTGGCAGCGGCGCTCCCCCAGCAGCTCAGTCCCACCTACCTGAGCCGATGCGAGCCCGGGACATGGTGGGCGAATCGAGCTTGTGAGCCGGCACCGTCAGGTAGTTGTTCATCTGGAATAGGAGCACAGGGACCGTCTCCATCGGCATGGCCAGGATAAATGGGGAAGGGGAGGCAGGGAATTGACCCCAGGCCACGGGGATGAGCGAGAAGCAGCAGCGGGATGGAGAGGACACGTGCATGCACTCTCCCAGCTGTGCTGCAAGGACTTTCTCGGAGCCTGGAGCAATCAGAAGACTCCCAAGACCTGGGGTCCCCCCACTGTCATCTGAACCTCAGCCCCCTCCCCATGCAGGACACCAATGTCCTTCCCAGGCTGGGAAGCCCCCTTTGGCCTCCCCGTCCTCCCCAACCCATGGCAACATCCCTGCTCCACCATCCCCGCTCTGCCATCCCCTTGACACCTTCTGTTCCAGTTGCCGGGCCTTCTGCCTCCGCAGGAGCATCTGGTTCCAGGCTTCCTCGTAGGGATCGGCCACAAGCGTGTGCCGGTTGTAGGATCGTAACTGGGAAAAGGCCCCAAGAAAAGATGATGGGTTAAAAAAACCACACAGAAATGCAAAGGAAGGTCACAGCACCATTTCCCCTGGAGATGGATCAAACAGCCACCAGTGGGCAGAGCACGTCCAGCCAAGCTGGTGGCTCGTCCCTTGTGTGCTCCCATGGGACGCCTGATCTGGACCCACCTTAGCCCAGCGAGGGTATAAATGCTGCACTCAGCCACCGACCGAGCCAGCCTCCCCCTCAGCACTATCCCAGCAGCATCCCAGGAGGAAAAGCCTCCTGGGGAGCGAGAGCCAGACCAGGAACGTGAGGGGCAAGAGGGCAGGGACACTGGGGGTGAAGGGCACACCACAGGCTTCTGGTGGGCAGTGGACCTGGCCACCCCCAGGGGAGCAAAGGGGGCACACACACAGTGCCAGGGGACACCTTACCCTCTGCCTGGTTTTCTGCAGGTTGTTGCGAAGGATTTTCCGGATCTCCTCCTCCTTGTCCTTGGACAGGGCCGGAAGGATGCGCTCCACAGGAAGGGTTTTGGGGTTGATGTTCCTGCATGGACAGACAGGATTCAGAGTGACACTACGATGGCCGCGGCAGGACCGAATGGCTGCTTGCCCTGTGGCCACCAGCAGGGAACGCTCAGCCTGCGCCAGGGGCCTGTCAGAGGCACAGGGCGGCCAGGGCCAGGGAACTCACTGGATGGAGACGGTGGAGACGGCGGAGGGGATCTTGCCTATGCCCCCACTCTCCACCAGCTCGATTGCCTGCTTCATCTCCATCTTGTGATAGAAAGCGATGAGCTGGGGCTCCTTGGACCGCTCCCCCGCAATCAGGCACTTCTTCACGTACTTCTTGTTGAAGCGATTCAGCCTTCCCGAGGACATGGGGAAAGGAGGAGCAGCGATATATCAGACCTCCCCCTGCCCCGGCACTCAGTCCCCGCTCCCCATCCCTGGCCCAGGCCAGCAGAAGGTGGTTCAGTTCCCACCAGCACAAGTCAGGCCAGGCTTCCCCGACTCCCTCCCCAGCCACGCAGCCTCCGAAACACCCAGCAGCTGCTGGACCACCACGCATGGTCCCGAGCTCCTGCAGGAACTGGCCACCAGCAGCTCCCAACACTGCTGTGGGTGGTGTGGTGAAGGGGTACAGCCCTGCAGCTCCACTGACACCCAACCCAAGGCCGTAATTCATCAAGGGGAGCATGTGTGGATATTACAGCCTGGGGAAAAACTTGGCACAGGGCTGAGAAACGTGCTGCATGGTGATTCAAACCGTTCCCCATCTCCCCCACGGGTCCCCTGAGTCCCCAAACCTCCACACTCACTTGTCTTTCCAGTGGTGATGCCCGTAGTGACCACAGATATCCTCAATCCCTGTCAGAAGGTGATCTAAGAACTGGAAGAGAGAGCGCAAGGCATAGGCATCTTGCAGGGCTGTCACCCACCCTCTCCCCACCCCGACACCCACGCTGACACAGGGGTGAGGGCACTCAGGGGGTGCAAAATCAGGGCTGTGGGTCCAGGATGGGCCTCAGGAGGGCAGCACGGTCCTACGCAACCGGGCTGCTGCTCTACCAGGCACAGGGGAGGTCTGGGTTGGAGCGGGCACTGGACGACACAGATGGGGGAGAGCCCTCGCTCTGTCCCCCCTTACCTTGGGCACCGATTTAGGGGCAGCTCCCGCTCTGTAAACCCGCCTGGTTACAGCGGTGGAGGTGGCAGAAGCAGAGAGAGAAGAGGGCTAAGGCGGCGAAGAGAAGCGCGCGGGAAGGGCTGGCCAAGCGCAGCGGGTTACCTGCGTGTGGATCTCTTCGTTGATGGAGCGTTTTGTCTCTTGCTTCTTCTTCACGGCCAGCAGGTCCACCAAGGGGCGGATGGTCATGCCCTAGGGAACAGGGAAGGTGGGTTAGACCTCTCCCCAAGGTGTACCGGCCGGGTTCAGCACAGCTGAGCCACAGGACTCTGCACTGCCGGTGTCACTTGGCAGCCTCAAGAGCTTTTGGAGAAGGGGGACAGCGACAGGGTCAGGGATGGAGGCTGGGGACGTGCTCCTCACTCTCCACAAACACATGCTGCTCACTGAATAACCCCCTTTCCTTCTGAAACCACACCGTGACCACCTGTGTGCCACCAACCTGCACAAAGACTGTGAAGAAGATGACTGTGATGATGGCCGTGAGGAACATGTCCCTCATGCCAAAATGTTTATAGTCCAGGAGGTAACAGAGGGAGAAGGCGATGGCTCCTCGCAGGCCCCCGTAGGCGATGATGAACTGGTCCTTTGGCGTCAGCTTCACGATTCGGAACTTGTTGATGAACCAGGTGAGGACCAGGACGCCTAGGGGAGCAGGGCCTCGTGTGAGTGGACGGTGAAGGATGCCCTCCAGCCTCAAAGAGACACCCCCCTGGCAGCCCAGCTCGCAGCCCAGCGCAGTGTCACCCCCTCAGGGCTATGGGTGCAGGTGGGTGCTGTTCTGCTCACTCATCTCAACACCCGTCACCAGCTTCAACCCCATGTCTAGCACAAACTTGGCCTCAACCCCATCTCCCCACAAAGCCAACCACCAGCAAGCCTGATGCCCATGGAGGAGCAGTGCCACCCAGTCAACTCCAGTCTCCCCAGCAAGGCAAACCCGGGCCTCATGGCCCTCAGAGTTGCCCATCACACTGGACCGTCCCCAAGGGCTTTGCCACCACACTGACACCTCACCTAGAACTCTCGCGATGAGGCAGAAGAGCAGCGTGCTGATGACGAAGGTCCAGTTCCAATAGTGGTGGCCAGCCACAGTGGAGACACCCAGGAAGATGAAGATGAGGGTCTCGCTCACGCTGCTCCACATCTTAAGGAAATACTTGATGGTGGTGTGGGACTTGTGGGAGATGTTGGCTTCCACGTAGGGTCGCATGACCACGCCAGAGGCGATGAGCCTAGGGGCAAGGTTGGGGCACTCAGCAGCCATGGGGACACGGGGACAGCCCCAACCACCGGCCCTGCAGCAGTGTTTTGCGCTCCTATGCCAAACCCCAGAGCAGGACAGGGCTTGAGAGACACCAGCAATTATTCAAGGCCTCCAGAGAAGGCAATATGTGGTTTCTCTTCCTCCTGGCAGGGCAGGAGCGAGCGTTGGTGCCAGGCAGGACAAAACCACATCATCTTGCCCAGGAGAATGGGCAACGGGCTGCCAGCGCCCCGGGATCTGTGCGACAACTCAAGAGAATCACTTCCCTCATCTGCCTCCCTGCATATCCCAGCCCAAACACACCTCTGGCCCTCACTGGGCAGGTACCGGCCATGCTGGGACAGCCAGAGAGATGTGGTTACACCAGAGTAAATCCCCCAGATGGTACTGGGGACAGGAGGGCTTCTTATCCCACCCATGCCCAACTCACGCCATGATGCCGGAGAGGTGGAAGAGCTCAGCAGAGAGATATGCCATGTAGCTATAGAGGAAGACGAAGAGGGGCTCGATGACTCGGATGTGGGAGGTGAAGCGGGACGTGAAGGCAGCAATCACCCCATAAATGACGCCCACGAAGACACCACCCAGCGACACCACGAAGAAGCTGAGGAAGCCGAGGATGATATCGATAATGGTCACCTGCTCAAAGTTGGCAAATTCCTCAAAGAGGTGGTAGAGGACCTGGAAGGGAGAAGGGAGAGGGAGGTTCAAACTGTCCTGCTGGAAGAGACAGCACCTTGGAGGAGACCTGCTTGAGGACCTCCCATGGAAGAGGAGCAGCAAAGGGAGCCAGGCAGGTACCCAGCAGGGCACACCTGAGATGAGGTGTGCCAGTGCTTGGTGAACCTGAGCTGGGTCCTGTGCTTGACGAAGCCTCATGTCAAAAAAAGCCGGTGATGTGAGACACAGACCCGTAGGGACCACCTCCCCATCTTCCATGACTCACAGGGACAGAGTTCCACTGGAGATGAGTCTGGGACAGCTTTGCTCTCCAACACAAACCCCACTCCTGTCCCAGAAGGGGCTTTGGTCAAGGTCTGAACCAGCCAGAGACTGTTCCTGCTTCCCAACGAGCAGGTCAGGACAGATCCAGGCTGGGGGACAACTGACAGCCGCATGGAGAGAAAAGCCGACATCAGCCCCAAGATCAGCCCAAACCCTTATGCCTTCTTGTAGCTAAAAGGGCAACCTCACTGGAGGAGCCCACCTCAGGCTGCATCGCCTTCTCCCACCCCCGGACACATTTACTGGAGAGATTTTAAAGCAGAAGCTGACACAGGCGTGTCAGGACGGGAAATGGGCTTCAGAGCATCCTGCAGGGATGGCAGCGCTCGCGAGCAGTGAGAGGGCGAGGTGCCAGCTCCTGCCTGCCAGGGCCGGGTCCTGGGACACGGGCAGGGACAGACGTGACAGCAGAAGGCAAAAGCATTCCCCAGGGCTGGGAGCGGGGGATACAGACCCTGCAGGGAGCCCCTCGGGTCAAAAGAGGGGAGAAGTGCCTGGGAAAAGCCCTGTGGTGGGACAACGCATTCCTCATCACCAGGAACCTTGTCAACAGTGCGCTGAGCAGCCAGCTCCAAAGCGGACAGCTGGGATATGGGAGAAGAGCCAGGAAAAAAGCAGTGGGTTAGAAGTAAATTTAGAGGTCGGCTCTGCAGAGGAGGACGCCGCGCTGACGGCCAAGCCGGCACCTGGACACAGATGTCCTTTGGAAACGGCACGGCCCCAGAGCGGGGTGGCCTGGCCCCCCAAACCTCCCAAAGGTGCCTCCAAAGCTGCTGTTCAAAGACCGGGGCTGAGGGGTGACCCAGGTGGGATGCCAGCCTGGCTGCAGCCCCCACGGCTCCCCCCTTGCCATGGCTGGCCACGTCCTGCCCTCCCACCTCCTCGGGGCTGCAGCTGGGGGACAGCGAGGAAGGCCACAGGAGGAAGGAGACAGGAAGGAGCAGCAGCTACACGGCAGCGCTGCCTGACCCAGCGCCAGCCCGTCTGCGCTCCTGCTCGCCTTCCCTGGCAGGGCAGGCACGGGTACGGCTGCAAGCAGCAATTTCACCCAGGAGAGCAGATTCTCAGGAGACCAAGGCACAGTCCTGCTCTTCGCTGAGAGGCGGTAGCCAGCTGGGCACGTGTTCTCGGTCTCCCCAAACCACCAAGTAAAACACTTCACCTTAACCCACCTCTGCGGTGTTTTAAGCCGCTATATTTAGCTTTGCACCTGCAAAAGGTCAGGAGCAAGCGGAGCTGCCGCAGCTCAGCTGGCAGCAGGGACCTGGCAGCTCACAATGGCCCAGTCTCCGGTTCTGCTCCCAGGGCTTGACTGATAGCTGCCAGTTCTGGTGCCACCACCCAGAGATGCTCCACCAAAGCGAACCCCTTGGCCGATCCCCCTCATCCACTTACGACCGTGACGGCGTCGTTCAGCAGGGACTCCCCAAAGACCAAGATGTGGAGCAGCTCGTTGATGTGGATCTCCTCAAAGACGGCCAACACGGCCACCGGGTCCACAGCCGAGATGATGCTGCCGAAGAGCAGGTTGGCCAGGAGGCCGATGTGGTTCAGGCCGGGGCCGCCGAGCTGGCACACGGCGTACATCAGGCCACCCAAGAAGAAAGCATTCCAGAGCGTCCCCACCACGGCGAAGATGAGGATGGTGCCCAGGTTCTCGGTGAATTGGCGCAAGGGGAGGAAGTAGCCGGCATCCAAGATGATGGGTGGGAGGAGGAAGAGGAAGAAGATGTCCGACTTGAGGATGGGGGGCTTTTCACCCACCCCTTTGATGAGCCCCCCAACCAAAAGGCCCACCACGATGAGCAGGCAGCTCTCGGGAACGATGTTGGATACTGAAGGGATCACGTGGAAGCCTGGAGAGGAGGAGAAGAGAGCAAGACATACGTTGGCTACATGACTGGAGGATGCTCTCTGCAGGAGGAGAGCCCCGTGGGAGCTGGGGACCAGTTCCCAGCCCTCCCTGCACTCTGGGAGACCATTTGCTCTTTGCGTGCCTCAGTTTCCCCTTCTAAGCCCTTTCTTCCCCACGCTCCCAAGCTGTAAAGTGGAAAGTTCAGCTTCACCAGGCCCACACACCCTGGCATTGCTTCACCTCAGGCCAGAAAATACCAGCGACTCCCAGTTCAACAGGCAGCAGCCGCCCTCTGGGCACCCCGGGGTCTCTCAGGGGACCCTCAGCCCCCCGTGACAGCCGCCTGCGGCACAGGCAGTTCTCATAACACAAGCTGTCGCTGGCGCCAGCTCTTCCCATCGCAGCTACTAATCCCGCGCGCACGTAGGCACTGGCATTTACCTCCCGTCAGACGGCAGCCTGCCCACCCGGGCGCCGTCACACCCGGCGTGCCAGGCGCTGGCAGGAGGCAGCAGCGCAGTGCCCATCCCCGGGTGTCCCTGGCGCAGGGGACAGGGAGCGGAGCTGGCGCTCAGCGGGTTTGAGGATGCAATCGGAACGGCTCTTTATTCCCCCTCCTGCAGCTTCAGGAACAAGCTGGGAGGTTTTATAAGGCCGGTTGCAGCAACGCCTGCCTTCCCTGCAGGCAGAGCTGCTCCCAGGCACGGAGCAGGGGCAGGACACATCCTCGTGGTGCAGGGCTATTCCTTGGGGTGCGAGGTAAGAGAGAACTTGTTTTCCCCTTTTTGAATGACAGCACGACCCCAAACGCAGGTCTCCGAGTCAGCCGTGACCTGCTGGGATGACACCCATCCACCAAACACAGCCCCGGCAATCATAGAACCATAGAATGGTTTGGGTTGGAAGGGACCTTAAAGACCATCCAGTGCCACCCCCTGCCCTGGGCAGGGACACCTCCCACCAGCCCAGGGTGCTCCAAGCCCCGTCCAGCCTGGCCTGGAACACCTCCAGGGATGGGGCAGCCACAGCGTCTCTGGGCAGCCTGGGCCAGGGGCTCACCACCCTCAGAGTGAATTTTTTTTCATAATATCTATTCTAAATCTCCCCTCTTCCAGTTTAAAGCCATTACCCCATATCCTATCTCTACATGCCCTTGTAAAAAGTCCCCCTCCAGCTTTCTTGTAGGCGCCCTTCAGATATTGGACAGCTGGAAAGCCGAATGTGTTCCACTTATATTTGACTTTCACCAAAGGAAAGAGGTATAATGAAATTCTTTAAAAACAGAAAAAAGAAAAAAAAATCCAAACAAACAAAAAACCCCACCAAAAAGCCCCCCAACAATGCGGGCATCTGCCTGCGGGGTCGGGCAGGCAGCACGACACCAACTAAAGCAGCGCTTCAGCCAACGCACCGATACCCACAGAAGGATTTTGGGTTCCCTGGATCCTCTCCCAGGCTTTATAATTATTATTTTGAAGTGCGGCACATTTGTTCCCTGGCAAGGGAAGCGGTTTAAAATAAGGAACCCTGCCTTGGCATCCCGTGTTCCTCCGTTCCTTCCGGCCGGGCGGCTGTGCCATCTGCACATCGTTTCACAACAGATTAAAAAAAAACCACCCTCCCTAACGAGCCACCATCCCACTGATGATTCGGAGCTGCTCTGCGCCGCGGTGAGCCCCCCCCTCTCCCCGTCCCCCCTCCACCGAGCCTGCAGGGACCACATCTGCGCCGCGGTGCCGGCTCATCCCTCCTCCACCTGCGCAGCCGAGCGGGGAAGGCGCCGCATGAATCTGTCTCCGATGGGAAAAGCGGTTGCTTCCACAATCCCTCCCTAAGGACGGGCAGTGAGTCAGCTACCAGCCATGGCCACGGCCACGCGCAGGTCCCCAAGGGCAGGATTAGACCTCAAATTGCTACCTGAGCTGCAGGCGCTGCCTCCGGCGTGGGCAAGCCCGGCACCGCAGAGGATGGAGGATTCATCACACCCAAGGCTCCATGCAGGTTTCGGCTGCACCGTTTCAACAGCACTTTGGTGGCTCCGGTGTGTCTCGGGTGCCGGAGCGATGGGGGAAGGAGTCTGGTTTCTACCTTGGCTTTGCCACAGCAGCATCGATCTCTGAGCAAAATGCCTCGTGGGCCGCGGGTTTGGGCATGAGGGGAAGCCGGGAGGAGATGGGAAGCATCCAAACTTTCTCCCAGTGCTCTCCCAATGTCCGGCCACCTGCATTCAGGGATCTCCCGGGCTGGATGTAGTTCCTGATTTACCCCCATGGGATTTTTGTTCTGTCTTGGATCCGCCCCCCCCCGAGGCCCACGCAAGTGCTGAGCATCCCAAGGCGGCCCTGGCAGGGAGCTCCCCATCGGAGCGGAGACGATAATCCCTTTTTCCTAGCACAGCTCATGCAAACGCCGGGAACAATCAGCCCTTCCAGCACACCGGGCAATTGCCCATCTCAGCATACGCCAGCCCTGGCCGGAATAAGGTTTAAAGCCACACAAGCAGCGAGAAGCCCGCAGCAAATCAGTTTTCGCTCGCTAAGGACGTTCAATCATGAATAAAACACAAACACTGACAATTAAGCATCTCTCACTTCTTCCCCACAGGCCCCAGGATCCCATTAAACTGGAACATTCGCGTGCTGATGTGAATTCAATGTTTTAGACCCTTTTTGTAGGGCCCTAAAAATACACTCACACGGGCTGCATGTTAATTATGCCTTTGATTTCGCTGAATCTCAGCCATTTTTCGCTCCCCGCTTTCTCCACTCAGTATTTTTAGAGCGCTCGAAAGCTCATCGGCACCAATCTGTTGCTGGGATCCTGATCCGAAAGCTGGGCCGGCATCCTGCTTTGGGATGGGGGTGATTAATGGGAAGAAACACTCTCGCCGCAGGAGCGATACCAGGCGGGGGTGAACCGGCTCGATCCCAGCTCTGCACCTGAATTTCTCTCCCGGAGGAGGAGGCAGGCTGCGGCAGGATGCCGGGTGATGAGGACGCCCGGCCACAGGCACATCCAGGGGCAGCAGGAAGGTGAATAAGTCTTGATAATAGCCTTAATAATAATAATAATAAGCCTTAATAACCTCCAGGCTCCTGTTCCCGGCTGCTTTGGTAAAAGGTTACTTGCACAGCAGGTAGCCATGCTGCTCGCCTGCCCCAGTACCTACTGTTGCCACCTGCTTGTCCCCAAATGTGGTGGCCCTGCCGCAAACTGGGACTCATCCACCGCAGCGGGAGCTGCAAATCCTCTGCCACCAGCGCAAACCCAGGTTGAGCTGCGGGGAGGGCACAGCAAGACCCCCAGTGCATCTTCATTCTCCTCTGTTAAGCAGCAAGCGCTTCTTGCCGCAGCAGAAGGGCAGAAGCCGGCACCGGAGAGGTTCCCCCCCGGGCTGGGAGGGCTCTGCGTGACATGCGTCGGCTGCAGAAGCGCTTCCCTAAGGAGCGAGGAGCAGTAATGGAGAGGCAGCAGCGGTTGCACCAGGCGTACGAGGCTGCCGGCACGCCGCTGCCAGCACACCCTGAATAAACAAGTGATGTGGGAGTGGAGGGGATGAGGCAGCCCGGGATCCGGCACATCCGCACCCAGAAGATGAGCAGGGATGAGCAGGAGCGAGCAGGAGAGCACACGGAGAGGCTTTTCCCATGGAGAAGCACCCACTGGGTTTCGGCTGGTTTTCCTGAACTCCCTGCCAAGGAGGGAAGTTCCCCGAGACCCCATTTCCCTGAGAGCGACCAACGATCCCCAAATCACCACCACGGGGCACACACAGTCACCCGAGCTTCTTCGTTTGGAAAACAAACTCCATGGGAGCAGTTGCCCTATCAATGGCATCTATTAAAAGCAAGAACAGTTGAGTAAACATCAACCCCGAGAGCTTGAGCAAACAAGGAAAAGGAAATCCAGAAGTTAATAGTTCCTATTAAAATGGTTCCTTGCCCACACCACGCTCGCATGTGCCCAGGAAGGCGAACACGGGGGTCGCCCCTTCTCGGGTTAGGGCAGAACGGAGCTGGGGATGGGCTTTGCAGTTTTAACTGCAGTCTAAGCACTTGAAAGACAGGAGGAAATCACCATCCTTCAAATTAGAGATTTCGGGCAAGGAAAGCTGTTGCAAGGCGACGCTCGCGCTGCAAAACTTTGCTCTGCAGCTTCTGAACACCAGTTGTCTTCATTTGGCGTCAGCAGATTTGCACCCAAGGGCAGGCAATCGAGGGCAACACCAGGGATTTTTCTTCACTAACTTCAGTGACGGCAAGAACCACGGCGTGTCTGTTGGATCGTGCAGCAAGGCAGCGTATTTTTCCCCTTGGTGCATAAAGCAGGCTTATATTTTGGAGGCTGTGGAACCTGAACGAAGATGTCTGAGCACGGCAAGCCACCTTTGGTCTCTGGACTTTGCGAGGGTCAGTTCTTGCCCCCTTTCAGCTGCTAAAGGTTCATCCCCATCCTACCAAGGGGGAACTGGGCTGCTTTTCCCAAGGCCCTGGCTGCTGGTGGATGCAGTGCCATGTAAATATTTACTCCCGACCAAACAGCTTGGGAGAGACTCCGACCTACGTGTGGTTTTTTTTCCTTCCTCGGCTGTATCTGGGTTACCGCAGCCCCGGCGCGCGGGCTGGATGCTGTGCCTGGCGTTACATAAAGCCCCATCCAGCAGCGTCTGCTCCTTCGCTGCCTCATGACTCAAAAAACCACCGTATCTGATCTGCCTCCATCCTCAGCCAGGGCAGGAAGAGCCTGAAGGGATACGGAGGGAAGGGATACGGAGGGAAGGGTGCTGGGCACCCAACCCAGACCCAACATCCCCACCCCGGGGCAGCGCTGCTGTCATAACGAGCCAGATCCCACACGAAGATTTGCCTGAAGCGATGCTTCTTGCACCGCAGTTAAAGCAGAGGCCATCTCCATGCCCCGAGCTGCTCACAGCCATTTGGAAACCCTCTCTCCAACCCAGAAGGGGATGATTTGCAGCTCTCGAGGTGGCTCCGGTGCTGAGAACCTACTGCAAACGGGAGCAGGGAGCATCCCCCTTTGCTCAGCCCAGCTTCATCCCATAGCAGAAAGCCCTGAGGACCATGGGCGCCGTGTCCCACAGCGTCTATAAGGTCCCCTCCCTCCCTGCCTGACGGTATTTCCCCGTCCCATCCACGCAGGGCTTCTCTCCCTTCCCAGCACCCCGGCCGCTGCAACACCGCTCCATATGGCGTGGGACCCAAGGTCAGGCTTCATCAGAGCTCTGTCAGCGCTCCCCTCATTTGGAAGACCTCTCTCAAAGCAGTGCGGAAAGAACATTTTAATCACATTTTAATCAAACGCTTCAAAAGAACACTTATGATGAAAGAAAGGAGGCAAAGCCTTCATGCGCTTCCCTGCTCCAGGCCAGGTCTGGGAGATGTCTACATCTCCCCTCCCGGCTCCCACCACGGGGATATTGCTGGAGTCGGAGCCCTAAGAACAATCGCCATGGTCCTAAGAAATGCTGGTGTTTAGAGGCGATAAATAAGAAATAAAATAAAATATCATATAATATTCACTCAGGAAGAGTGTGGTCAGCAGGTCGAGGGAGGTCATCCTCCCCCTCTGCTCTGCCCTGGGGAGGCCGCAGCCGGAGCACTGTGTGCAGTTCTGGGCCCCCCGGGTCAGGAAGGACAGGGAACTGCTGGAGAGGGTCCAGCAAAGGGCTACGGAGGTGATGAGGGGACTGGAACATCTTCCTTATGAGGAAAGGCTCAGGCACTTGGGGCTTTTTAGTCTGGAGAAGAGAAGACTGAGGGGGGATCTCATCAATGCTGATAAATACTCAAAGGGAGGGTGCCAGGGGGATGGGAACAGTCTTTTTCCAGTGGTGCCCAGTGACAGGATAAGAGGGAACGGGCACAAACTTGACCATAGGCAGTTCCATCTAAACATGAGGAGGAACTTCTTCCCTGTGCGGGTGGCAGAGCAGTGGCACAGCTGCCCAGAGAGGTGGGGGAGTCTCCCACTCTGGAGCCATCCCAAACCCGCCTGGACGCCGTCCTGTGCCACTGCTGGAGGTGACCCTGCTCTGGCAGGGGGTGGGACTGGGGGAGCTCCAGAGGGCCCTTCCAACACTCACCAGTCCGAGACTCTGTGATATATATAAAAAAATATATATATACACATATAATGCCACTACTGGAGGCAGCCTGCGCCATGAGACAGTGTGCCAGCCCTGGGGACCAGCACTATGGGGACCCCCCGGCTCCTGGAGACACCACACGCTCATCCCCAGTCCCTGCAGCTGGGATTGCCAGCAGCCATCACGTCCCCCTAGAGCTGCAGGTTGAATTTGGCTGGGGTTAACATCCCCTCCTTTCACAGGAGGAAACGAAACACGAAGGAGGAGGGAAGAAAATCCACTTGGTTGGTGTTTGAGTCGGAGCCGGGTACAGAGAGGGAGGGAGGAGGGTCGGGAGCATGCAGCATGGCTGGGAGGGCTCGGCACGTTCACGGTTAAGCGGGATGGATGCTCCTGTGGCTTCACCCCGGCTTCCCAAGCGCCCACGCACTGGGAGCGTTGTGGGAAAGCCAGGCTGCTTCCAGGAAGATGCCTGTTAGGTAAGAGGAGGCACAAGAAACGAGAACGGTTACAAAAACACCCCATCCTCTCTGGCTTCAGAAGTTTATTAGAGCGGCTGCAGGCTCCAGCAGGCAGGCGGCAGCCCCGGGAGAGAAACGACACAATTATTAACCAGGGATTAGACAGCTCTTCCACCCCCTGGATGATTTTTTCTGAAAGGAGGTAGATGCAGGGTTAGCCTGGGCGAGGGGGCGGTGAATTCTCCCCCCTCCTGGGGTGATGCTCGCTGCAGCCCCGGGGACCCATGGGTGCTTGTTTGGGCTGCAGGGTGGGACCGAGCGGCTGCGTGGTTTGGGTGCGGAGTGTGCTGCGGTGCTGGAAAAGCCCCAGGAGAAGGCACGGGGGCCGGGAAGGAGGCGGCGAGGGGGAGCAGGCATGCTCAGAAGGGCTGCCCTTCTGAAGGACACTGCAGAGAGCACCGGCTGGAGGGGACACACGTGGCTCAGCAGCACCAGGGTCCCTCTAAGGCCACTTTAACCCTTTAGGACACCAGGCTGGCAGGGTCCGGGTGGGCCGTACAGAGATGCAGCAGCCCTGCATCATCACCAAACCCATCGACCTGGCGGTGAGGGATGCAGGAAGGTGCAGGCAGCTTCCCACACTCCCGTGGGATGCGGGGACCACGGAGAGCCCCGACACGTGGATGTTTTGCTGGATGAGCCACGAAATCACTGATGTGTCACCAGCCATGGGGACTAGTCATCGGCAAAGCCATTACCCAGCACCATCCCCTTCTTTTTCCTCTGCTTAGAAGAAACACCAGGGCAGGGAGGAGGGCTGGGGCTGGGCTCCAGGGTCTGCAAAGCACCGAGACCACCCCGACCTGGCTTTCACGCTCTGTATTTTGGGGTGGTAAAGGATCGAGGATGCAGGGCTAAGCCCCAGGCATGGTAGAACAGAACATTTTGCAACCGGCTCGCGGGGGAAAACCCATCTCAGGCTCTCAGATTTTGGCCGCAGCTTCTCTCCATTCATCCCCTTCCCTCCCCAAAAACGGGCTGGATTCCTCTCTTCCCCCACCTGACCATCGGCCGCTGCTGCAGTTGCCCAAAGATCTGCCAGGCTTTGCCGATTGCTGGTGGCCTCCAGCACAAGCCTCGTGGGATGTCTCATAGCTGCTGAGAGCATTTTTCAGCCCCCCTGTTCACCCTCCCTTGTAAAATGGAGCCGGATCCATCAATCTGCCTGCAAAGACAGGGAGCGAGGAGCCTGGGGAAGGGCACGGAGAAAGAGCTGCGCGCGCCCGGCACCGCCACGGGTACCAGATGTAATGGGGAAGTCTCGAGGGAAGGGGCTGAAAATTGAACTTGCTGGAAAGGAATTAAATAGCTGGTGATTTACACCTAAAAATAGAGCGAAGCCACGGCTCGTGTCACCCCGCAAGGGGAGGTGGTAAAACCATGATACTGAAATTACAGCCGTTGCGTCTCACAAGCTCCAGCGTCACCACCTGCCCTGAACCTCCGGCCCTACCGAGCACCGGCGCGGCTCGCTCCGGCAGTGGCTCCGGCGGGACGGCACGCACGGGGCCCTGCTGCAGGTCGGTGGGAAACAAACAGCCCCGTGGCTTTGCCAAATCTTTCTCTGCTTCACCCCGGAGCAGGGTTTTAACGCAGGTCCAGGTCTCCCGAGTGCTCTCCTGCAGCTCTCTTTGGGCTGGTTTCAGCAATTTGGGTTGGTTGGGGCAACCTTTAAGAGAAGCATCAAGGTCCAGAATGGAAAAGATTGGATTTTCCACCCCAAAATGACATTTCCCGGTTAGAAGCTGACTGTTTTTGTTTTAAAGATACAGGTACAGAAAGAACTCCTAAGAAAAACAATTTCCTTCAGATCAAACCAAATGTTTCATTCAAGCCTCATTATTTTCCTGTCGCTAATTACGAAGAAAAGCCAAGAACCAGGACGACAATTAATTTATACTGCTTTTTGTGACTCACTGAGTTAATGCAGATACCACACAGGGGCCACACAGCCGGCACCCACCCAAACCTCGCCATGGGCTTGGTGTGCAAAGCGAGCACAGGGAGAGAAGGGAAAAGCAAAACACCCAGCCCTAATTTCGGGGATCACTCTTCTGCACCCCAGCCACCTGTGGGCAGGGGGCTGCGACCAGCCTGATGCTCGGGACTCGGGTTAAAATCCACGAGCATCCAGCACTGCGTCGCAGCCTCCCGACATTTTCAGTCCGCGAGAAGCGGCGATGCCGTACCACCGTTCCCGCCTGCTTTAAGCAAGGGCACATCCGCACGGGATGCAGGCGGGGAGGGAGATGAAGCCCCGTGCTGCACCTGGGGCTGGGTCCCCGCAGGGTCCGTCCACCCCAACATGAGGTGCCCAGCACAGCCTGGCCGTGATCGTGCCCGACTCCCAGACCTCAGTTCTGAGCTGGATTGCACACAACGCCCCTACAAGCTGCGTCACTGCAGTAAATAGCCATTAAGACCCGTTGCTAGTTGCCCAAGGTACGGTTTTATTTTCTCTCGGTGTGACGTTACCGTCCCCCTTGCCGACAGACCTTGCTCAAACAGCTGGGTCCCACCTTGCAGCTGCCGAAGTGCCTCTTATTTTCCCTCTCTCCCTCCCGTACTGCAAACAAACTGGGGGCAAATGGATTTTTTCCTGTGATAGGAGACCGAAAGCTGCCTGGTACAGCCTCCAGCTCGCTCAATCTCATGTATTCAGCCCTAACGCCCACAGCAAGGCAAGCATGCATGAGAAGGTGACCTGCCTGGACCCTGCCTGCTTTGCAGAAGATAAGAACAGCGTTGATAGCATCAGGCCAGCCCACGAATGAGTCAAAACCTGAAAGCTACAGAACAAAAAGCAGACGCCATCAGGTACCAGCGTGCAACAGCCTTGCTGCAGCTTCGCGAGTCAGCCGCAGCGACCGATAACTTGCGCTGGCCCCCTTGCAGACCTTGCAAGGACTCATGCGAAACGGCTCAGTCAAGCCCTTAAAGTACAGCGGCGTTAGCAAAAGCAGGAGGTCTCACTAGCGCTGCGTCACAGCATCAGGGAAGAGCCCTTCATCCCAGGCAAAGGGCAGAGAGCTTCTCCGCATCTCTATCGCCAGGAGGGGCTGCCGGGGGGGGGGGGCGGTTTGCAGCAGGGCTGCGATGTCTGATGGTTTCCCAGTTGCACCATCCTCCCGCAGCAGCAGTTTGCAGCCAGTTGCCGCTGGTGGGCCCCGAACAAATCCTCCGATGGGAGGGGAGGCAAGTCTAGGCACCCTGCACCCCCGAGGCAGACGGAGAGAGCAGACGCGCGCTTGCCTTGCCCAGATCTCCCCATCCCCTGGGCACCTTTGGGCAGCAAAGCCCCCACCCCAGAACAGGATAAACAGAGAGTGAGCTGCAGCCAGAGCCTTCCTCCTCCGGAGGACGCTGAGAGCTCCTCACGCCCCGTGCGCATAGGGGATGGATGCCAGGGTGCCATCAGGAGCGATGCTGGGCTGGCACTCTGCAAGGTCAAGGGGCGAAGGAGAGGATGGTTCTGAGCTGGTCCAGCGTACGAGGCTGTGCTATTTCATGCCTGGAACCTTTCAGAGAGCAGTTATTTACAGCCATTTCATGCATTTTAGCTGCTAGGATAAGCAATGGCGGTGGGGACCGGCGTGCTGCCGAAGCAGCCGTTACAGCAGGGCCCGGAGGGGAGGGTGGGCAGGCGGGTACCGCTCCTCGCCACCCCGCACCGGCCGCCGGCACCACACGGTGATGAGCTGAGCTACACTGCCCACAAACATTCCCCCTTCACCAACATCATGTAGGAATGTACCTCTGAGTCCTCACCATCGTGCCACAGCCTTTTGCCTTCCCCTGGGAGCTCCTGCTCAGCCCTCCCCAGTAGCTCCGCCGAGGGCCGTACCAGCCGTGGCAGGCATCGCCTGGCTCCAAAGGGATGCAGGGATGCCAAACTTCTCACCCTGCCAATGCAGCCCCCTCCCAGCCGTGGGCCACGTCAGCAGAGAAATACCCGAGGATGATGACAGCACCACCAGGAAACCACAAGGTTGTCCCTTTAGTGTTAGGGCTGGGTTTGGAGACCCAGAAGCATCCCAAAAAGATGAGCGGCCTGGGGAACACAACCAAAGGCGTCACTGCATCCTGCGGCAGCTGGAGTCACGAGCCGCATGCAGATGAGCCCAGCTCCCTACCTGCCCTGACACCCCCCTCCAAGAAGCACAACGCTCCTCTTGGCAAGGGAAATGTCATTTTCTCTGCCCAGAGCCCTGCTGGAAGGTCACAGGGGAGGAGGACGCTGCTGCGCTGCAGCCAAGTGAAACGCCGGTGTCGCGGGACCTCGATGGCAATGCTGCAGTGCTGCAAAGCGGGAGGAGGATGCAACAATCCCAGGCGCGCAGGAGAGCTGTGAATCATTTGCAGGCACCCTGGATATCAGCCTGCCAGGATGGGCGGACCCCCCTTGCAGAAAGCCGCTGTATACACTTATAAACAAGCTGTTTACGCAGACCAAGAGAACTTCAACGATAACAAGGAGAGATGTCTTCCTTGGGGCTCAATCCAGGCTCAGCACCAACTCACCCCTCCAGCGCAAAGCTGAAGACGCGGGGCTGCTCCTCCATTTGCAGTTTGGCCGCTCAGCTCTTCCCCCATCCGAAGGGGCAGTGTCCCCCTCTCCTCCCAAACACCCGGCACGGGGCAGCTCAGGGAAACCCGCTGAGACCTTCGCATGGTCCAACACCCGGCGTTCCCCGCAGCTCTGCAAACCAGACAGCGAACGTTTGTGCCACCCAGCCTGCGACTTCGCAGACAAGTGCCAAACAGCCAGCAGCAATTCCTCCCAATTAAACCTTGCTGCCCTGACCCAGAAGGTCTGGTCAGCCAGGCGAGCCAGGGACAGCCCGAGTGCTCTCTAATCCTCCCCCCTCCAACGCTAAAAGATACACTAATTAATTAAGATCAACCCAAACTAAACAGTTGGCTCCGCAGTGCTGCGTGGAGCAGCTTGCAGCAAACCCTAATTGCGGCGCTGGCGTACGTCAGTGGGAAAGGGACCCATCCTGCTCCCACGCACCCTCTCTGCACCACTTCGACCTCTGCTTTCACTCGCCTTAGGCTCAGGTTTAAGGTTCAGTTAGCTTAGGAACCTGCCTGCCCAGGGTTCCAGCGCTGACCTGGGGCACCCACTGCAAAAACCGCGTTCGGGGAAGACCTGCGTCCGGGAAAACCTCCCTAAAACAGGCAGAGAAGCGCCAGGTTGCAGCTGCCCTCACAGGCAGGGCAGGGCAGGGCAGGAGCGATCGCTGCCTCCCTGAGTCACCCACTCCTGATTCAGCTGCCGACTCACAGCCCATTTTTCTTCTTCCCCTCACGTACTTCATCCCAGGACGCCAGCATGGCCCCGTGCTTAACGGAAAGCGGCAGCACAGCAGGCGGCCCACAGGCAGGCTCCTGGCAGCTCGAAGGGAGCATCCGTGCAGGCAGATGTCCCCGAGGGCTCACGTTGTGGGAGGCGATCAGCACGATAGCAGCCTTTTTGGGACCAACGTCCCCCTCTGACCGGGCTGGGACAGTCCACAGCTTGCCACTCGCCCAACAGCACCGTGGCTGGGTTGACAGAGCACTCGGGAACACAGTGGGGAGGACACGGAGGCCAACATCAGCCTCCCAGGAGGAGACGGTGCCCGGGCACTGCCGTAACGTGCCGTGACGGCAACCCACAGACAGAGGCGTTTAATAGACACGCTTGAATATTTTTTTCTCGAGAGCAGGGAGAACCAATGCAGCAAAGGCACGTACCCTCATTTTATCTCCGAAGCACTCACAAGAAATTAACAGATCAATTGGGAGTCTTTTATAGAGCTGGTATTAATTTCCTCCCAGCTGTAAAAAGGAAATGAGAGACAAAAGACATTAAATGGACTTGCCCGAGTC
This sequence comes from Pluvialis apricaria, assembly GCA_017639485.1. NCBI lineage: Eukaryota > Metazoa > Chordata > Aves > Charadriiformes > Charadriidae > Pluvialis > Pluvialis apricaria. The sequence continues at coordinate 4,030,971 of CM030027.1, read as the reverse complement.
CCCAAGCGAACGGGGTGAGAGCTGGTGTGAGAACCCAGCAGCTCCCTATTTCCAGTCCTATGTTTAGATAATGCTTCTCCTTCAAGTCAGAAGAAAAGCCAAGGACACTCCGCAAGTAAAGCAGATATTAAGAAAGACCTAATTGCTATTATAGACTGAGAAACCCACGGCGCCCTGGACTGTCACCCAACAGCTACAGCATTTTAAACAGGGAGGAAAACACGGAGCCAACTGGAGATGCTGCTGGAGCAAGGAGTGATGGCTTGGGAGGCTTCAAGGCTTGGTCCCATTGTGTCTTGAAGAAACCTCTTCCAGTTCCAGCTGTGCACAGCTGTAAGCAGAGCAGCTCTCCTCCACCTCCTTCCAGCCCCGGAGCTGTGCCACGATGAGGTGCTGCTGAACCCAACGTTCTCCTCCGGAGGAGCTCTGAGAAACCGGTTGAGGGTTTGGCGCTATGTGCCAAGTTGGCTATTGAAAACCTCTGGTGACTTCAAGGTACTCCAGTAACCCCAATCCCCACTGACTCGGTGACTACATTCCTCTAACGGGCACGTTACAAGGCCGCTCCCAAACCACAGCCTGAGATTAGAAAACCTGTTTAAAGCCTTCAGGCTGCTCCACACACCGTTTTTCTAAGGCGGGACCATATGAATCTTTACCAGCCTGTGGCATCCATCCAGCAAGAGCTGGGTGCCCAGGTACGGAGGCGCGCAGGGACAAACTGCCATGTTCCAACACTCGTTTTGACTCTTCTCCACCATCTCTGGATGGGTGCATCATGCAGCCAAGCCAGCAAGGCTGGGCTCTCCCTGGCACACATCGCTAACCCCGGAAAACTGAGTTTTCTATAGGGCGACAGCATTCTTATTTGGGTTTATATCCTTCAAAAGCATCAGAACAGCAACAGCAGCTGGACTTGAGCATTTTGAGGAGGCCTAATAAAAGAAGGTCTAGAAAAACTCCTTATGCCCCAGGGAAAGGGGCCAGGAGCTAAACATAACCTCTCACCAGCCACGCTCTTCCCAAATCGCTTCAGCTGTCGCAAGAGGCGCCGAATGCCACGAATAGCTGGACTAGGAGGGGTCAGCGCCGCACGTCTGCCTCAAGCTGGGGGATTTCTACAACAAAACCATCTGAATTACTTTCTGCGTGGTGCAGAGCTAAACTTGCACGCTGTTTGAGGCGGATATTGAATCGCTCTGGAGCAGAAGGTACTCTAGGCAATGCGAAGAGACGGTACCTGGTCACCCAAAATAAGGCTGTGACCTGGTCACCCAAAATAAGGCTACAGTCGCTCTCCCAGCTCCTTGCCCTCAACTGCATGGCGCAGCATTTAATACACGGCTCCTGCTGGCCCTCGAAGCCTCGGGAAGAGTTAAAGCTGAGCCAGCCCGAGGTGACCACGGACAAACTCCCCAGGCAGAGCAATGCCAATCGCCCTTCCCAGGAAGGGCAGATTTCCTACCGGGAACACGGGCAGGAAAGACAAACAAAAGCTTTTCAGGAAATAACCTGTTGGTCTCCACTCTGACGGGAGGGAGGAGGTAATTGCAATTATCACTGATTACTACCGGGCTTTGCAAACCCGGACAAAGCAACACCACTCGCAGCACACGCCAGCAGCGAGCCGAGAGCCAAGGCGAGCACGCCGTCACCTTTGCCTCTTCCTCAGCTTTTGGCACGCGGAGACCCGAGCGGCTGAGCCCGTGCTGGCGAGACCCGGGGGCTGGAGACCCGTCCCCATCAGACACCATTTCAGCCTTCCAGCATCCCCCCTCAGCCGGGATGCAGGCAATGGTATTTCACTCCCAGCCAAGCTAACAGAAGTTCTCCCAGGAGCAGATGCTCTTCCCTCTACGCGGCATTCACGGACAGGAGAGGAGCCCGTACGTTGCAAAACGCAACCCCCAGGGGCCGGGGCTGCCGTGGGAAAAGCGCTCCCAAGGGAAACTGAGGCAGCAGCAGGGCTGGATACACCAGCTCTCCTCTTTAAAGGCCTGCGCGTGCTTAACTCTGCGCCTGTGGCATTTGTGCTGTTCAAATCTCCAGCAGCAGGGTGAGAAGCTGCCGTCTCTCCAAATACATCATTAAGATTTAGCATGTCGTGGCTCTGAAACGCAGAATAATTCCAGGCACTGAAAAAACCCCCGCTGTAAATCTGCAGAAGGGAGTCTGCTTCTCCAAATGTGCGTCTTGCAGGCTCAATAGAGAGAGGGGAATGATTTCCCTACCACCACCCTCTATTAAGCGGAATTGAAGAGCTGTCCCTCGAGGTTGATTGTATTGCGACATTCTGGAGACAAAGACCATTGATGCTATGATGTTTATGAGTCACTTCTGGGCAACCCAAGGAAACGCATTTGTCCTCTTCCCATTACAAAAAGTACTTTGCATCCTCCAACTTTCCGCTCAGGGATCTCAAAAATATCACCTCAGCTTCAAATGAGCCTTTGGTCACTCCTGTCCCTATCAAATCCATCACGCAGGTGGGTCAAGATCTCTTGGGAAGGAACCCCAAACCATGGCGTGACGTACCCCCAAAGGTGACACACCCCCAAATTTATTCTCACTACTCCACTCTAAGCAATGATCAATCTCTGATCTCGCCTTTTCTGACAAACACGCAGCAACGTGTGTGTGCACGCCCGTCTGCCGAGCTTTTAATTTCATTTCTTCCCTCCCAAGCAGAAACACTTGTGGTGCTCTGCTCGAGGAAAGAGCGGAAGAACAAAACACGACAAGATAGCCATCCTGCAACTAACACACAACTGGAAGACATTGGAAAATTAGAGAGATAAGCGAGATATCAAATCGCCATGGCGATGGCACAGCTTGCCTAAGGCGGTATATCAGCCGGCACCGTGAAGTGAGAGGCCCGAGCATCGAGACTTGGTCTGTGTCAAACCATCGCCACAACTTCCCCGCTCCTCTGCTGTTCCCTTTGAAGCTGCCCGGCCCAGATTTCAAAACACCGAGGCTGTAATCAAACCTACACCAGCAGCTTTGAGCCCCGAAGGGCGAGAAGAAACCGCTGCCAACCCAGGTAGCCCAGCAAAGCCAGCGTCGGGGAGAGGTGTAACCCGGCTCCATCTGCGCTCGGCGAGGCTGTGTTTTCACAGAGTATTCCGGATGGATTTCAGTTTTTATTTGAACAAATTAAGCCTTGGGGATCCAAAAGAGGAAAAAAAAAAAAAAGAAACCAAATGTTTACAGGGCAGCTGCAGTAATTCATCCTCGTTATTGCTTACTTTTAAAGTTTCCTCTCTCAGTACCCACAGCTCCAACGATGCTGTAGTAAAGGACCGACTCCTGCATGACCCTGGGACAGTCTCTACAGCCTCCATCATCTCCGCAGTCTACAGCCAAAACCCAGAACTTGCAGGAGGCAAAAGGGAAAGGATTATGTTAACAAAATACTCTTTTGCGAGCCTAGTAAGCTTCTGCTTTATGCAAGCGCCATCGGATGTCTGTCTCTCTTCTCCAGAAGACAGGGCTCCGCTCCCTCGGTACCCCAGGTTTATACTTCCATAACCCAAAGAAGGACCCTGTTCCCTTCCCTCCGCCACCGCCCGGTTTCCCCTTCTCGTGCGTGTAATTCTCAATCCCCGAAGGACTCTATTTAGCCACGCTAATTGCAGGCAAAAGACTCGTTCTCCACCCCACTAATTCCCAAAGGAACTCCGGCACCTCTGGGTATCACGGATAAGCCGCAGTTGGGTGCCTGGGTAATCTGGGACTGAGGACATGAACCAAACCGGCCAAGTATCTGCATGTTCTGCCTCCACCTCATAAACCACCTCTGTTGGACGTTGCAGGGGAGGGACAACTTCCCAACATCTCTCTGCAAGCTGGGCCAGCACCGCTCTGGGCTATGGGCACCGCAGGACTCGGCGAGTCAACACTCACATCCCAAATTCCACCTGCAGACTGCGTGGGAAGCCAGCCTGTCCCTCACCCCCGACACAAGGTGTCCAAACCTTCGTTAATAAATGGGATGAAACACCACCTTCGGTTCCTGAGTGGCCTTAAGGTCCAGAAAGCAGAGCGGTGAAGCGGGCACCGCTGCGGGTGACAGAGACCCCGCGGGGGACAAAGCCATGGCTGCAAACCGAGCGTAATTCTGCTTTAATGGACATTAGGGCTCACCGGGGAGGAATGGGCTGTGATTATAGACAGGTTCAGCTTTTCCCACTCCATCACCATCCCGTATTTCACAGCGGGAACCTTTCACTCTTCCAGCCCTAATTAATCTAATGGTTTTCTCCGATTTGTGGAGGGAACGGTTTGGATGGTTTTTTTTTGCTCAGACACCAGCAACGGGTAGATCCGGGAGGAAAAAAAATAAAAATGCTGTGGCTGTTTTTTTCTGAGACGGCAAAGCAGAGAGAAAGGGAAACCACAGCACGCGTTTGGATCATTCCCCGACAAGGAAGCGGGACTGCAACAAGTCTGCATTAGAGGAGGCTGTTCAAATTCATTATCATGACAATTTATACTTTTGTGGCACCAGCTGCATGAGTATTTCAAAATCCTTTCCTGACAGTTATTCATCAGTTCCCCTGCAGAACGGTCACCAGCTCACCGATACAAACGGGGAAACGTTTGGGGTGACCTCAGACCGCGCGCCGCTTTGGTATCGGCAGCCCACGCATGAAATAAGCTGCGGCCGCCGCTTGTGAGCGGGGCAGGTTTTAAGACAAACATTTCCCTCCGGCTCAGCGAGGGAATCCGCATCAACCAGTCCCACGGATCCAGATGAACCAGCCCACTAAAACGCCCGGCAGCCCTTCCCACCAGCCAGGCTTTGCCGATGGCCGTCCCTAGCGAAGCCCTGCCCGGCGCCCGCGAGAAGCCAGCCTTGCGGTGGCAGAAGGGGAACAGAGATAACCTCCAGCACGCTCATCCCGTACGTCAGACACACGTATTTCCAACGCAATGATGAAGGCTGGGGTGACAACTGTCTTCAAACGCTTTTTTGCCATCCTCTTCCCAAGCCTTGCAGGTGGCACTGGTGTCCCCAGGCCGGTGGCTTTGCTCTGGGGCGTTTCTGCCTCGTCTGGTCTCGAGATCCAGTTCCTGCACCCCACATCACCACTGCAACATGTTTCTTACCCCACTTATCACCCCTCGCCCAAACAAACCCCTGAGTCCCCGACTCCCGGGTCTCTGTAAGACCTCTGGGGTGGCCCCTCCAGAAGCCCCGGTTTCGGGGGGGGGGGGGATGCAGGCTGCTAAAAGCATTTGAAAAGCACCCAAGTGTTTTAGCACCCAAATCTCACTGCCAGCCAGCAGCCGCCAGCCTCTAAAAACATTTCTCCATCAGTTTTGAAACCGTCCCTGCTCCTTCAAGCACAGGAGCCACCCCGCCGTGCCCAGAGCCTCTGCCAGGCCCCACAACCCCACTGGTATCCGTCACGTTTTGCTCTTCTTTTCCCAGCTCCTATCACCCGCCCGCAGGCACCGGGAACTTCCTTCATCTTGTTCCTCCCCAGACACCAGCAGCGATGGGGGCGGTCGGCACTGGCCAAAGGCAACGGCTGCCGCAGGAGCAGCACCGAACACCGGAGCCTGACGCCGGGATGCCCCGTGCTCAGTAAACCGGGCTGAGATGTGTCACCAAACCACCCCCGAAGCAGCAGCGTGTCCCCATATAACACACCGCTGCCCGCGGCTTCGGGTTGCCCGTCTGCTCGCTTGGCGCAGACTCTCGGCCCCCGGCTCGCTTTCCCCCAGCCCGACAATCACACTGTGGTGATTTTTCTGCAAGTCCGGGGTTGGCGCTGGCTGCCGTCAGACGGTCTGGAGGGAGGGGGAACACCCCAGACAACAGCCCCGACACAGACACACAAAAAAGCTGAGTGCTGCGAAAGGGGAAGAAGAGACAGAGCAATGACTCAGTGATTGCTACAGGCTCCAACCCCAACCGGAGCGCCGCGTCAGGCAGCGAGCTAGCGTCTAGCGTGCATCAGCGAGCAAAAGCAGGGTAAGAAAGCTCAGCTGTGAAGTAGTGCCCTGCGGGGAACTATTTCAGACAGGCTGAGAGAGTTGGGGTTCTTCAGCCTGGAGAAGAGAAGGCTCTGGGGAGACCTTATAGCCCCTTCCGGTGCCTAAAGGGGCTACAAGAAAGCTGGGGAGGGACTTTTTCCAAGGGCATGGAGTGATGGGACGAGGGGGAATGGCTTCAAACTGGAAGAGGGGAGATTTAGATTAGATATTAGGAATAAATTTTTCACTATGAGAATGGTGAAACGCTGGAACAGCTTCCCAGAGAAGCTGTGGCTGCCCCATCCCTGGAGGTGTTCCAGGTCAGGTTGGACGGGGCTTGGAGCACCCTGGGCTGCTGGGAGGTGTCCCTGCCCAGGGCAGGGGGTTGAACGAGATGAGCTTTAAGGTCCCTTCCAACCTAAACCATTCTGTGGTTACATGACTCTCTGCAGCCTTCTCTGGTGTGGACATGTAGGAAATGAGCTACGGACTTGAGCTGCGAGATGGAACAGCCAGGATGCTCCAAGGAGGCTGGGAAGCTCTCAGATGCTGAAGAGCCATTTGGTGCAGACAGACAGCCCCTCAGACAGACAACAGAGCACGCCTCGATGGAAGGTGGCTCTTAATGCAGGATAGAAACATGACCGCTGTGCTTTTCTGCTTTAGAAGACAGGGCCTGAGATGTGCTTCGGAGACACGGGTAACCCCAACTCTTCTCCAAGGTGGGCAAGAGCCGGTGGTTTGCAATAAAGCTCTGACCGCCAGGCCCAGCCCGTGTCTGCACAGCCAGCAAAGGGACTGCTAACCGCAATCTGTTATTGACATTCCTGACTCACTTCTTTGCTTTCCCCTGAAATGGAAAAATATTTACAGGTGAACCTGAATTCCCTGAACGCCTCCTGGAGTCCTGTGAGTCTAAAGGTTGGTCCTCAGAGTCAGGAAACCGGGTTCTTGTGCCCCCCGGCCCTTCCCTACCACTCCCTGGGCACGGCGCGAAGGAAACCCTTAACAATATCCTTGCAAAACCTTGGAGACGGGCACAGAGGGCTTCTGATCTGCGTGTTTTACGAAGGTCTGACCTTCTGCAGCAATGCAACAGGTTGAGTCAAGGTCTGGTTGCAGCCCTCCGCAGCAAAGCCTTCTCCACTTTAACTGGCAAAGTCAAGCCATCACCAGATGTGGTCTGCACAAAGCTGGCGGGGCTTTGGAAAGGCATGGCTGTAGCTGTCCCTCACCTCCTCTTCTCCTACACAGTCTTAAAATACCGCATGACTATGAAGTCAAGCAGCCAGCCCTAGCCTTCCCCTTCTCTACTGGGATTAGCAAAGCAGAAACAGCCCACGCCTGCAGGACATGCTGGGGTGACAAGTCCCTCCGTCCCAGAAAGCCACCGGTGAATCCTCCAGGAACCAACCTCCTTTGAGTCATTTTAGAGAAAATGGCATCAAGAGGGGAAGGGCTCAGCTCGCACTTTCAGATTCCTCAAACAAACTCGCAGTTAGGGCTGCTGGAGAGAGGATAAATCACCTGGAAGGGACAACGCCGGGACTCATTTAAGCCTGAAGAGCCGTCTGAAGCATCAGGAGCGAGGAGGGGAAGCTGAGCAACAGGACAATGGTCAGGCTGCACCTCCTGGCCCAGAGAAGAGCGTTGTAAGCACTTCTGAGCTCCTCTACATGGTCACCCTGCACTACACCCCGTGGATGATGCCCAGAAACCATCTGTAGGGTTGAAGACTCTCCATTTCGCAGCCACCACGTGGCTCAATCGCCAGCCCTAACCCCACGAAGGGGCAGGCCGAGCTGGAGGAGAAGCTGGCGAAGGGAGGTCAGGAGGTGCCACGCTGTCATGCGCAGCCCCCGCGGCACGAATTCCCCCTCTTGGAGCAAAGCGGGGAAACCTGAGGGTTCTGCAGAGGTACCCCGACGCAGCAATACGCGTGTGGGGACAGGGTCACAGCTAACGGGACAGGGGGAGAGAGGAAGAGCTGCAAATTCCCGCTCTGCTCCGATCATCATCCCCCTTCCCCTCTACGTACAAACTGGATGCTCCAAACCCTGCCCGGTTTAGGGAGCCTGGAGATGTGTGTGCCTCATCCTGCCATCAGAGGCTGGCCGCACAGGCGTGCAGCAGTGCCCGGCGGTGTAAGAGCTATCCCTGGGTGAAAAAAAACCCACCATATTTTGCTGCTCCTGCACAACCTTTTCTCATCCAGGGCGGGATGGACAGAGGTGGTCCTTAGACACTGAGCAACGAGAGATTTTTGCAGGTCGTGAGAGGAGGGAGCGTGAATATTCAGCTGCACCAGCAGCTTGGGAACTACGTGCCAAGACAACATGAACAAGCAACGTTACCCCCTCGCTCTGAGGCACCTTGAAAACCCAGGAGAGGAGACCAAGGAAAAGGATGCGCCAGGACTGCTCTGCTGTCGAAGCCCCTGTTAGAGGAGCAGGTATGATTTTGGCATAATCAGCATCCCTGGAGCTCTGCAGATCACCTGCCATCTCCAAAGGACCCTTGCCAAACTTGCAAGGCAGCTCCTCCTAAAATATACCCCTTAAACACGCAGTCTTGCATAATACTTTTAACACGTAAGAACCGCCGGGGCTCAGCTCACCGCCAGAAATAACTTTTCCTGCAGTACAAATGAGCCCGAACTTCAGGCAAGGGCGGAAGAAACAGCTTCACGCGGCGCCCCAGCGCAGCGCCGATGACGGAGGGTACCCGTGGGAGGGGGGCGGCCGGCGGGTAGCGATGCCCCCGTGTCCCCCACCACGTACGTCCCCGGGGAAGCCGCTTTTCGCTGCCCATTCTGGTGTTTTTCAGCGGTGGTTTCTCAAAGCACGCCCTGAGCAGGGCCGCAGGCCGGCGCCGTTAGCCCCTCCTTTCTCCACCAGCTTCCGCACAGATACTTCTGATTTCATCACTCGTTGCTCTCGGGAGGCAGAAGGACTGAAAATGCAGTGCAATAGCCCCGAACAGCTAGCAGAGGTCGCTTAACATGCGCTGGGTGAGCCCTGGGAAAGGAGATTTCACGGCTGCGTTTCCTACGGTGAGGCACCTTGTCGCTAAACGTGCCTTAAATCATTTTGGGTAAAGCCAGGAAGGGATAAAGCCCAGGGATCCCGCCCGGTTCCACTCTGCCCCGACCGCTTTGTCTCCCAGACAGGCAGGAAGCCTCTGGGTCTGAAGTGTTTGCACTCCTGCGCCTACATGTAAATAAAACACCCAGGAGGGATTGGGAAAATGGGGCTTTACCTGCCTACGCACGCTCACAGCAGGCTGGGAAGGGGATGAGGTATTTTTAGGAAAAGCTGGGCAGGGATGATCTGAGCTCCTGGGGGGTCTCTCGAACCCCTCCGGGCCAGGTCAGGGCACGGTTTCCAACAGGCACCAGCTTAAAAAAGCTCCCAAAGCAAGATTTCAATCAGCAAGCTGGAGTGCTCCATACGGAGTGCTGCCGTTCGCGTTATTAAATCACTGACGGTAATTGAGGAGCAAAATGAAGGAAGAGCAGAGCTCCCTTCCCTCCCATCACCCGCTCTAAGGCAGGAACAGGCAAACATTTCACCTGTCCTTTTGGCTTCATCACCACTGACGGGACCGGGGCCAGTTCGACCTCTGCACTGCCAGAGGTTGGGTCCGGCACGCCGGTGCCAGCGAGCGCGGAGCAGTTACATCACGTCCCACGCTTTGGGATAATTCGGTTGGTATCGATCCAGCTGCAGAAGTTTGGAAAACACTTTGTCAACAACCCCCCGCCCTGGCAGACTGATGCTTTCCCAGAGTGGGTCATGGTAGTGGGTGACTTTTCCCAGCCCTCCGGCCCCTGATGCTCGTTATCTTTAACGCAGGAATCCTCCGGACGCTTTGCAGCAGAGGCAGCTGCCCACCCTGGTTTGCTGCAGAGGGGGAGGATGGGGAGGCCGAAGCACTGGGAGATTTTTAAGTGACTTCTCCAAGGTTACAAAAGGCATCTGTGGTTGAGAAAGGAAGCAAAGAAACAAACCGGACGCTTCCTCCCCGCCGCTGCCTGAGTGCCAAAGCAAACCTGGTCCAGGCAGGGGATGATCAGGGGTCGGGGAGCATCTTCAGCCCCGCTCCCCGAGAGCGAGACGAGCGAGCCCCAGCTGAGCAAAGCGGCTGGGGTGCCGCTGCCCTGCCTGCCAGGCCTACGGCACAGACCCAAGGTCGTGGGGAGAGTGGTGCCCACCGCGTCCCCGGCGTGCTTGCGGGGGGGGTGGTGGTGGTGGTTGGGGTTTGCACAGCACAGGCAGGGCAATTTGCCCTGGGATGCTGGGGGGTTCCACCCGGGGATGCTCCGGGAGGTCCGTCCTTGGGATGCTCAGGGGGTCCCTCCTTGGGATGCTCCGGGGGGGTGTCTCTCCTTGGGGACGCTCGGGAACGCCTGTCCCATCCAGCCGGGGGGTCCCACCTTGGGATGCTCAGGTGGTCCCTCCTTGGGACGCCACGGCGCCTGCCCCATGAAGCCGGGGGGTCCCTCCCCGGGGTGCTGGGGGGGGGGGGAGATGGTGGGGGTGTCCCTCCCCGGTGCCCTTCCCCACCGGAGACCACCGCCGACCTACCCAGCTTCATGAGACAGGCCAGCAGGATCCAGAGGGAGATCTCGAAGGGGATGCGGACGTGCTCGTAGTCGATGCCCAGGACGGGGAAGGCTTTGCGGTGCTTGGGGTGCCCCTCGGCCGAGCCGTTGGCCGGTTGCTTGTTCAGGGGATGAATCTCCTGGGCGGAGGCGGGCGGCGGAGGGGTGAAGCCCGCCGGTAGCGGGGCCGGTTGTTCCTGGGGGGGGTTCGGAGGCCAACATGGGGTTGGCGAGGAGCAGCAGGGCCCAGGGTAGGGCGCGCAGGGCCGCGGCGCCCATGGCGGCGGAGGGGAAGGGGACGGGGCCGGGGACGGGCGGCGGCGGCGGCGGGGGGCTCTGGGCGGGCGGCGGGGCCCGCCGGCGGCGTGGGGCAGGAGCCGCCCCGCCGACAGCCGGAGCGCTGCTGGGGCGGCCGCGGCGCCGGGGCTCATCCCACCGAGCGGCCGGGGCGGCCCCGGGGAGGAGGGAGGGGCGGAGGCAGCGCCGGCGGCGGAGGGAGGAGGGCGTCGGGGAAGGGAAGGATGGGGGGGGGCCTGGAGAACGGGGGGGGTGTGGGGGGGAGCTGGGGGTGCGGGGAGGGAGGGGGTAAAGGGGGGGGGAAGGGTGCGGGGGGTGCTAGTGGAAGGTGGGGTGTCCTGCGGAGCTGGGTGCTAAAGGGGGGGGGGGGGTAGGGGAAGAGGGGGTGTAGGGCAAAAGGGGGGGTGTGGAGGGGGGGTGTAAAGGGGGCAGCACGGGAGGTGGGGGTGCTAATGGAAAATGGGGTGCAGGGCAAAAGGGGGGGTGTGGGGGGGTGTAAAGGGGGGAGCACAGGAGCTGGGGGTGCTAATGGAAAATGGGGTGTCCCGCAGAGCTGGGTGCTGCTGGGAGAGGGGCTGGGGGTGCTGATGGAAGAGGGGGTGCAGGGCAGAAGGGGTGTGGGGAGGGGGGATGCAAAGGGGGCAGCATGGAAGCTGGGGGTGCTAATGGAAAATGGGGTGTCCTGCGGAGCTGGGTGCTGCTGGGGGAGTGGGAGCTGTGGGTGCTAATGGAAAATGGGGTGCAGGGCAAAAGGGGTGCATGGGGAGTGTGTGTAATGCAAGGAGGACTGTGATACGAAGCACGGGAACTGGGGGTGCTCATGGAAAATGGGGTGTCCTGTGGAGCTGGGTGCTGCTGGGGGGGTGGGGGGTGGTAGGGGAAGAGCAAAAGGTTGGGCAAAAGGGGGGGTGTGGAAGGGGGGTGTAAAGGGGGCAGCACGGGAGGTGGGGGTGCTAATGGAAAATGGGGTGTCCTGCGGAGCTGGGTGCTGCTGGGGGAGCGGGAGCTGGGGGTGCTGACGGAAAATGGGGTGCAGGGCAAAAGGGGTGCGTGGGGGGGGGGGTGTGCAATGCAAGGAGGACTGTGATACGAAGCACGGGAACTGGGGGTGCTGGTGGAAAATGGGGTGTCCTGCAGAGCTGGGTGCTGCTGTGGGGGTGGGGGGGTGGTAGGGGAAGAGGGGTGTTGGGCAAAAGGGGGGGTGTGGAAGGGGGGTGTAAAGGGGGCAGCACGGGAGGTGGGGGTGCTACTGGAAAATGGGGTGCAGGGCAAAAGGGGGTGTGTGGAGGGGGTGTAAAGGGGGGAGCACAGGAGCTGGGGGTGCTAATGGAAAATGGGGTGTCCCGCAGAGCTGGGTGCTGCTGGGAGAGGGGCTGGGGGTGCTGATGGAAGAGGGGGTGCAGGGCAGAAGGGGTGTGGGGAGGGGGGATGCAAAGGGGGCAGCATGGAAGCTGGGGGTGCTAATGGAAAATGGGGTGTCCTGCGGAGCTGGGTGCTGCTGGGGGAGCGGGAGCTGTGGGTGCTAATGGAAAATGGGGTGCAGGGCAAAAGGGGTGCGTGGGGGGGGTGTGCAATGCAAGGAGGACTGTGATACGAAGCACGGGAACTGGGGGTGCTGGTGGAAAATGGGGTGTCCTGTGGAGCTGGGTGCTGCTGGGGGAGCGGGAGGTGGGGGTGCTACTGAAAAATGGGGTGCAGGGCAAAAGGGGTGCGTGGGGGGGGGGGTGCAATGCAAGGAGGACTGTGATACGAAGCACGGGAACTGGGGGTGCTGGTGGAAAATGGGGTGTCCTGTGGAGCTGGGTGCTGCTGTGGGGGTGGGGGGTGGTAGGGGAAGAGGGGTGTTGGGCAAAAGGGGGGATGTGGAGGGGGGGTGTAAAGGGGGCAGCACGGGAGGTGGGGGTGCTAATGGAAAATGGGGTGTCCTGCGGAGCTGGGTGCTGCTGGGGGAGGGGCTGGGGGTGCCGATGGAAGAGGGGGTGCAGGGCAGAGGGGGTGTGTGGAGGGGGGGTGTAAAGGGGGCAGCACGGGAGCTGGGGGTGCTGATGGAAAATGGAGTGCAGGGCAAAAGGGGTGCGTGGGGGGGGGGTGCAATGCAAGGAGGACTGTGATACAAAGCACAGGAACTGGGGGTGCTAATGGAAAATGGGGTGTCCTGCGGAGCTGGGTGCTGCTGGGGGAGCGGGAGCTGGGGGTGCTGACGGAAAATGGGGTGCAGGGCAAAAGGGGTGTGTGTGGGGGGTGTGCAATGCAAGGAGGACTGAGATACGAAGCACGGGAACTGGGGGTGCTGGTGGAAAACGGGGTGTCCCGCGGAGCTGGGTGCTCATGCAGAGGGGGCGAGGGCAGGAAAGGGGGAGCGCAGGAGCCGGGAGTGCTCACACAAGAGGGGGTGCAGTGCAAAAGGGGTGCGTGGAGGGGGGAGCAATGCAAGGAGGGGGGCAAAGAGGGGAGGGAGGAACAAGGCAAGGGGGGTGCTACTGTAAAGGGGGTGCCTGGAGGTGAGGGGGTGCCAGTGCAAAGGGGGGAGCAGAGAAGTGGGAGGGCGTTAAGGCAAGGTGGGATCCAACAGAAGAGGGGGTGCGCAGAGGAGAGGCAGGCAGTGGATGGGGGTGCAAGCCGCAGAGGGGTTGCAATGCAAAGGGGGGTGCAAGGAGACAAGGGGGTGCAATGCAAAGGGGAGGTGCACAGAGGCTGGGGGTGCTAAAGGAAGGGGGGGGATGCAAAGAGCGATGGGTGGTGGTGGGGGGAAATGCAAGGAGGGGTGCACAGCGGCCAGGGGGGTGCAAGCAGTCAAAGGAGCCATAATGGAAGGTTGCAAAAGAAAAGGAGGGAAGCGGGGTCTGCGGAGTGGCCTGGTGGGTGCCTGCTGCTGGGGGGTGCAGTGGGGTGGCACAGCACTACACCGTGCCCAGCGGCGTGGGGGTGGCAGGGAGACTGCGGGTGCACCCTGCGGGGGTACAGCCGGGGCTCACGGGGCTGGCAGAGCACCCCAGGCCCGTCGGAGAGAGCGGAGCAGCCACCTGCCTCCTCCGTGTTTGCTGCTTGGCGAGGGACTGCCAAGGGTCTGCTTCGCCTCAGTGTGGAGGCACCGCTCTGGGGAGAGCTGTGGGGCGGTGGGATTTGCAGAGCGGGGACGGGCCTGGGGTAGGCATTGGCTGCTATTCTGGACCAGCATGGTGCTGTAACCCCATCTGTGGTCCTTGGTACCGCCGTGCCCTTCGCCCCGGTCACCGGAGTAGTCTGAGTCATCAGGAAATCTGATAAGGCTCAATAAAACCACTGGAGTAGTGTGGGGGGGTTGCTGCGACTGGGCTCAGCCGCCCTGATTTCTTGGCTCTGCTACCAACTTCCTGAGTGTCACGTGTGTGTGATTGGAGCGATTAAAACTGGCGGGAGTTTTGAACTGATTTATTAGCTAGACTTGAGGGGCAAATGAGCCTTTTGGTAAAGGTGCAGTCCCTAATCCTTGGGGGCACTCGGTGTGGGGAAGGCATGGCCCCTTGACGTGATGAATGGCTGCTAAAACTCAAGCTTTGAAGGTTACATTTGCTGGTTGGCATCGGTTACATTTCTTGTTTTAAGATGGATCAACTCCCAAAGTGCTGGCAGTCGGACGTGCCTGGGGAAGGCTGCAGGGAACGCAGCCCTTCTTCTTCCCGGCAGACAGGAGGGGAGCACTGCAGCCTTGCTGCAGCTCCTTGGTGGAAATCATCAACAACAAACGTGACCCACCAATTAAAGTGAATCATTAGCCTGAGCAGGAACCAGCTAGGTGTGTCAATTCCTCTCTTCCGCTTGGTTATGTTCTCAATAGTCAAATTAATCTGTTTTGGCAATTAAGCAAGAAATCCTGAGCGTTTCTCATTTTGAAAGGGCTTAGTCATATCTGGGTGAGAAGCCTGATCCTAGATGACGGCAGTTTGTACGCGTTTGGGTTGAAGCAGGACCGTGCGCCAGCAGCACGCAGACAACTAGAGACTTGCTCAGGAGAAAACACTGGGGCTGGTTTTCTTTCAGAAACAGTTCCTTTAAGCTAAAACCAGGACAATGTTCCCATGAAAGAAATGAGTCAGATTTTTCCACCTCCTCGTGCCTGGATCAGTCGGCAGCTGTGGTGTGTAGGTCTGGACGGGCTAGTACCTGGCTGTTGTACCTTTGGCAGTGGGGGACGCAGCATCAAATTTGCTTCTTGCTACTTTGGCAGCATACGTTCCCAACCTGCTTGGCTGAATGATACTGGCTGGACGAGGGCCTTTCAACCTATTGAACTCTGCAAAGGATTTCAGTCGGTGCAAGTTCTTGACAAAGTGGAAAGATATTCCTGCTTCCTCCGGATCAGGAGACGGAGACCTGGAGACGTCCAATTAAATCTGCATTCCCAAGTTAATCCATCAGCACTGCAGCGCTCTGACAGTGGCAAATATCCCCATCAGGGCCTTGGGGCTTGAGCTGCCTTGGGGCTTTTTTCAGTTATTCGCGTCTCCTGTGTTAGGAGAGTAGTCCAGTCTCCTCCAGCTTTTCATGGCCCAGCTGAGATGCTCGCCGTCATTCTTGGAACTTGCACCATCCTCGCACCGGGAGGGAGCGTAATTAGGATTAAGCTTCTTAGTCTGCAAAGGGAGAGCAATACAACCACATGAACAGGCAGAGGGAGCTTTAAAAATGTCCCATCAAGCAAATTACATAAGTTATAATACACCAGAGCTTATCCTGCTGTATCTTGGAGAGCAAAATCAGATGCTGTATATATACCTAAGTTCATAATTGCCTTCCTTGGCTCCTGGAAATACTTCACACCTCCTGCCTTTGAGCAGCGGCACAGCTGGGCATCGTCTGCCCCAGACACCGGCGTTCCCCTTGCTCCTCCAGTCCATACAAGTGCACAGAGCTTCATAACCCAGCACACGCTAATACAGTACCCAGCAAAAGCCCAGAGTTGTGTTCAGACATAAATCATGCAGAATTCAGCCCTCATATTGAGAGAACCTTCCATGAAGCTTTGCTGTTCTGTAGTAGCTTTGATCAAAGGGTCTAAATATTTTTCAGCAGATGTTAATCACCAAAAGGTGAACATCTTTTACAGTGCACAGGGGGGTGAACCCAGGTAGACACCAAAAGGGAAGTGTTTTCTGAAGTCATGCAAGGAGTCAGCAGCAGATTTGCTGAAAGAACCCGGGAGTGCAGACCTTGTTGCACATATTGGCTGCAGCCCATGCTGGCTTCAAGAATGTTCTATAAGTTTATAGTTCACTTCTGTATTAGACCAATCTCTTGTTCATCCTCGGTGCAATTATTTGATAAAGATGAACTCTGGACCACTATCTCTCTCTCTTGTTTACCCTTTGCCTCTGTTCCTCCATCCCCACTTGCAACTCACAATTGCCTGAGCAAAGCGGGTGCAGGGCAGGCTTTCTCTCTTAGTCAAATTATTTTCTTTCTCTCTGGTCTGCCCCAATAAACAGCACAGGGAAGTGAAAAGAAAGGATGCATGACTAAATTTTATTTCAACAGCTGTAGCCTAACCATTTCAACCTGCAAACAATCCCAGTCCATCTCCAGTGCTCGCTGGCCACGTCTGCAGGACAAACCATGTTGCTTCTCTCTCACAGACGAAGGTCTATGTCTATGAACCCGTGTAGGTGTGTGTTGTGACTTCCTAACTATGGCCCGGGGTGTAAAATTTAACTTTCTCATGAATTTTCTAAACTTGGTGGAGTTTTTTTACACTGGATTTTCTTTTTTTTTCGTATGTGTGTGTGCATGCAGCATAGATTGAGGACAGAATAGGAGACAGGTATTTACTGAAAGCATTAAAAAATGCCTTCTGTATGACTTAAATTGTTTCCCCCTCAAAGGTTGTGAGAAGAGCAAGTCCACCTCTGAGGCAGTTTTATTCCTTGTACCTTTCTTTGGACTGAAAGCCCTCCAGCTCTGTTTCACGAGGATACTCTCCAAGGTGGTGTTTATACTGCAGGAGCTCGGGCGCTGGCAGGAGAACATCTTGTTTACTTTCCCCAAGGTGCCTCCAGTTCCCTTTGAGACTGCAGCGGGAAACTTCAGCTCTGACAGTCAGAACCAGCAAGTACCCCCTTGGCTTCAGCCGCTGTTACGTCTCTCTGTCACCAGCTCGGAAAAAAATCAAGCTCCTGTGCCCCAATTTTCTCTCCCTCAGCAAGTAAAACTTACATGTCAAGGGCATCTGAAGCTTGCCTGATTTCTGTGTAGAGCTTTATATCCCCATGAGGATGGCATCTGAGAAAAGAAGATAAAACCGTGTTGTAAGGATGATAGCGACGGATCCCAATTATTATTTGTTTAATTAAAAGAGACTGCACTGATGCAGCGGCAACAATTAAGAATTATCTTCCGTCAAGAACTTTGACAACAGCTGAATAAGTTAATGGGTTATGAGATGAAGACAAATCATTACAGCTAATGGTTGGTCTGTCGTTTATGAGTCTGGAGGTGTATGGGAGAGTCCTCACGCTTCCATATAATGTCAGATTTAAGGGGCTTTTTCCCCCTTAACACAGAATAGGCAAGGAGCGATTTTCTTCTGTTGTGCAACTGGGATTATCTAGGAGCCATGGAATTAAGTTCTAAATGAAAATTTAAACTATTCATTACACGTTATTAATAGACTTCAGCATGTTTAATTGTGGAAATAAATTATAGAGAGATGAATTCATAACTTTTGATTTATTTTATACACCCCACTTTATGGGAGGGTGCATTAAGATAATTAGGACTAGCGGAGATGCCAGCCTTTCGTTCGCCGCAAGGTCTGGTGGCTGTGTCCCCAGGGCCAGCGGTGGCTGGGAGGACAAGGCAAAGGGAAGGTTTTTGCAAACACTGCCACCCCCTGGCTCTTTCCACAGAGTTACTTCCCCCCCCCCCCCCCATAAAAAAAACTTAAAACTTTGTGCTGCCGGGGGGAACTGCACACTTCAGTTCTGCGAATCGCTGGTGGAAAGACCAAGCGCTGGCGGGCAGGGATGAGTTTTTCCGCCGGGACTCGGGTCACAACCCGTCGCCTGTGGGGAGTTCACGCCATGAGCTGCCTGGCGGAGGCACAGGCCTAGCGGCTTCCCCTGCAGCGGGGCGAGCTGTGCGGGATGGCTGCCGGCCGCAGCGCGGGGAGCACCGCAGGGCCATGGGACGGGGACCGTGAGGCCCAAGCTCCCCCCCATGCAGGCCGTGTCTGAGGGCCGGCGTGAGGCAGCTGAGGCCCAGGCCCCGCTGCGGCCTACGAGCTGAGGGCATCCCGGCCCAGCGAGGGCTGGCTTTAAGCAACCCCCGGGATTGGTGAAGGCGGAAGGAGGAAGGGGAGCGGCGGAAAGGCCTGGCGGGAGGGGCGGAGGGCCCTGAGGCCCCATCGCCGCAGGCCGAGGCCCCCCCGGCGGGAGGCCGCCATACCTCCCTCCGCCGACTACAACTCCCAGCAGCCCCTTCGCGGCGCCGCGCTCCCGCCTCCCCCCTCCGCGCCGATTGGCCGAAGCTCTCTGCCCTCCCCGTTGGCTCGGCGAGCTGTCAATCACGGGGTAGAGGAGGCCGTCAGGGCAGGACGCGGCCGCTATTCTGGAAAGCAACTTACGCCGTTTGCGCGGGGTCGGGGTTGCTGCGGGTGCGAAGGGGGTGGTGGCGCAGTTGGCGTGGCGCATGCGCAGAGGTGCGCGGGGAGAGCGGCGGCGGGGGGTGCTGCTGAGCCCCGGACAGCTGGAGGGGGGTAAACAGGGGAGGGGGCGGGGGGGGCACGGCCGGGGCCTAGGCCGGGCCGCGCCTGAGGGCCCTGCCCGCGCCCCGGGGACGGCGCCCGCCGCCTGAGGGGTCTCTCTGGTTACCCCCCCCCTCCCCTCCGCTCGGTCCCGTTCTTTTCCCCCACTCCCCCTTCCCGCCTCGCATGGATGGAGCCTCGCAACTTCCAGCGCCCGCTGCGCCCGCACCCGGGAGGCCTGACAGGTAACGGGCCCTCCGGGCCCCGCCGCCCCCGCAGCCCCTCCTCCCTGTCAGCTATCCCCCCCCCCAGCCCCTCCTCCCTGTCGGCTGTCCGCCCGTACCCCCTTCCCTGTCAGCTATCCCCCCCCTCCCCGCCGCTTACCTCCCTTTCTTGTCAGTTTTTCTCCCCTTACCCTCTGCTTTCCCCCTCTCTCCTGTCAGTTACCCTGACAGCCCAGGCCCTGTCAGGCGCCCCCCCTCCCGCCGTCTCCCTGCCAGGGTCCCCTCCTCCTGCTTTGCCAGGAGCCTGACCCCATCCTTCTTAGGAAGCCCTCCTTTATCCAACCCCCCCCCCCCCCAGTCCCTCATTCCCATTTTCCCCGTCCCTTCTGCTTCCCCTCCCTGTCTTACCAAGCACTTCTCCCCCCCCCCTCCCCAGCCCTGTCAATACCTGCGTCCCCTGGCTGGTACCTGCCCCCCCCTGCCAAGTTCAGCCTCTGCCTTTTGACTTCTCTTTTCCCCCCTCCCACAGCTGGCATTGCCCTGTCCTCACTTTTTTCCTCCCCTTTCCTAAGGGCCGCCTCTCCCCTGCTCACCTTTCCCTCGCTAAAGCCTTCATGTGAAACTTTCCCCTGCCCCGGTGGGTGTCCTGCAGCCCCTTTCCTTGGAGGGATCAGCCTTTCCTCCTCTGCCAGCATCTGCTGGCTAAACTCCTTCCTGGAGCTGCTGGGCCATGTGGGTCTTGGCATCGGGCTGTTACTTGTGCTGGGCTGAGGTGTTGCATCTTCCCTTTCTTCCTGTGGATGGCCGTGTCAGCTGGAGGATGAAGGGTAGAGGTAGGATGGCAGCTTAGAGGGCTGCTGCCTGAGCTATAATCACCATGTGGGCCAGCGTCTCTGGGCATATCAAAGTTTCCCTGACAGTCTTGTGCTGGGTCTGTCTGTTCTTAGATCCTACCTCTTCTCCTGTCCACCTCTGTTGTAAGCAACTCCTTCCTCCGTTGTTGGCTGGCTCTGTATTTTGAGCCATCTGTCCTGGGGGGCAACTCCTGCTCCTGGCAGCTCAGCTGTAGAAAAACCTTCTTTTTATGGGGTGTCTGCTGTTAACCAGGTCATTTCCTCTTGCTTCTCTAGGTTTGTTAAAAAAAAAAATAATCTAACTAGCTATATGTATATATTGGAAATACTGGAAATATGACCTCTTGGAAAGTCAGGGTAAAGAGGATAGGGAAAATAAGTTGTGAGGCTAAAGAAGCCTACTGACTTGGGTCCCAGGTGGTATTTGGATGGGTGAAGTAATTTATAGATGTTTAAGGGAAGGTTCATAGGAATCTTCCTTTGGGATGAGTCGCGTATCCGCAAGGCTAGTAGTGTGCAGAGTGCTGCTTTTCTCAATGACCTTGAGTTTGGAGACTGAGAAACTTGGGAACATCCAAACACTTAGGAATTGGATTGCTTATTTAAGATTGCTAATTTAAGAACGAGTCCTGCTGCTTTGTGGAGTTTCTTAGTGTCGATGGAGCTTTTCTGAAGGGCAGTGGTCCCCAGGTTTGAACTTTGAAGCCCGCATCTGCAGGGCGCTTCTCTGCGTCAGTGCGTTGCTGTGTGTGTAGGTGAGGTAGGGGTGTGTGTGTAGATGGTTCTGTGAGGGGAGAACACACTCAAGCAAAGGAGCAAACCCCCCTAAATCCTAGCTGCGTTGGGACCGTTCAGTATTAAAGCGACTGAATTGTTTGCGTTCTCAACGTCGAGGATTTTTTTTCCAGACTTTGAGCAAGTGTTTCAGGAAAATTAGAAGAGCCAGCTGGGGAAAGCCAAAGAATTTTGTTACTCCCCTTCCTCCCCACACCCTGAAGCACCCTTTGAAAGTGTACTTTTCTAGGAGCTTGAGAGGCTTTTAAGTTACTGTCAGTGTAAATACAGCCTAGCAGATTTTGAGCCCACAGCCTGCAGAAATCTGTGGCTTGTTAATTTTTGACTGCAAATTTAAAGGCCAAATGTTGCGAGAGTTCTTTTTCTGCCTCTGGAACTTTGCATTGCAGGAGCAGAAGAGTCCACGAGTGACCTGCAGCTTACTGCGGGTGGGGTGGTCCTCTTTATGCTTCAGGGTGTAGTTTGAGAAGAGGCTCTTACTGTGGATGAGGTGACAGCTTTAACCGGATCCCAGGTTTTTGGTCCTGTCTGGGATATTCCAGGCAGCTTTGGAACAGTGAGGGATGAGGGAAGGTTGTCCTTGCTTAGAATTGAGCACAGAGATGCTCCTGAAGGTTGATGGAGACACGTGCTCTGGTGTCATCTAATAAATGACCAAAACAGGTCATGATGATCTCCTACGTGTAGCCAAAGTGAAGCTGCTTCTGGGGTCATTACTGGTAGCAATAGTGCAGATTTATCCTAAATTGTTCCTTGTCACTGGGACTTAATCCTCTCATTTCATCATGTGTTGGTTGTGCAGGTTTAATTAAAAGGCAGAGAACTGCATGAATGGTTTAGGAAACAATGCATCTAAAAGTGAACAGAATAGGGCTTTGCTGAAACAAAAACCCAGAGGTTTTGTGGAAAGAGGAACATCCTATACCAATTTACATGCCTTTAGTGGTAACAAATGGCCAGACTCTTTGAAGGGGCTTCATGGTTGGAAGCCTTTATGTGTCTAAGAAATCAGAGGCGCAGTTTATTCTTCTCTGATTACTTTATATATATGTTCCAGGAGACCTACAAATCTTGGGAGCTTTTATGCTTTATGCCAGGGTCAGTTTCTAATGTAATTGGAGACTCTTGATCTACAGGTACAATGGTGTGGTCACTATAGTCTTCAGCGTTAAGAGCACTTAATGCTTGTGTCATAGTCGGAGCTCTACACGTATTAACTCGAGAACTAGGTAACTGTCATACTCATGGTGTATGTGAGTCTGGGATTGGGACCAGTTGTGGCTAATGGACAAAGTTTGACCTGGAATGAGAATTTGGGACTTCTTAATGCTTTGTCTGTGATTTCATGATAATTTAAGGTTGCCGAATCCTTTGCAGCTGTGGAATACCTGTTGAGCAACAAAAAATAGCATTGTGAAAGCAAGAAAGGCTCTTTCAGTCTTCTTGGCCAAGCATATACGCATATTCTGGGAGGCTTTTAAGCATTTTATAATATTCAGTCGCCAAACCAAGCCCTGTCTAGGCGAGAGAGACACCTTAGGCTCGTGCATTCCTGTTTGACTGTTTTTTTCCCAAGCCTGTCCTTTTTTTTTTTTAATGATCAAATGCTAAAAAATATTTATCAGCATCTCAGGTGTACTAGACACTGAACAATTTGCTAGCATAGCCTTGGATGCTGGTATTAGTACGTTTAAAGTCAGTTGTGCATCAGATGTTTTGTTTTAAACTCTGGCTTATTCTGCTTTGTCAACCAAAGGGCCGATTTCATGAGTGATTTTCTTGACCTGTGTCTTTTAAGAAATAAAGTTAAGATGGGTTGATCTCTTGTTGAGACCTGCTGAGTGACGCTCTGTTGAGAACGATTCTGAGTTACCGCAGCTGACAGTGACCTGTCCAGAGAGCTGGGAAGCTCCACAACACCTCTGTAATCCTAAAAACACTTGCAGAGATAGCAAGCTCCTGTGTATTGCTGCACTCCCCCAGCCAGCGTGAGTTCAGAGTTCCAGAAGGTGTAAAATGCTGTGGCAGAGGAGACTTTGTTGGAGAGCAAGAGAATTTGAGTCTCTCTTAAGGAGTGGTAGGTTTTGGGGAGGTTGGACGTTCGTTCCCTCTAAGCATCCTGTTCATACAGTCAAAGAGTGGATTTATAGTGTATTAGTGGGTTTGCAGTAAGTTATTTAGCAGTAAGCTGGCTTCTTGGTACGGTTTATTTATGTCTGTAGAGTATGGGAGACCTATCTTTCCATGAACATGCATTTCTCCGTGTCCGTCCTTCAGGTCATTTGGTGCCGTTTCTTGCTAGATAGGAGTTGAATAAAAAGAAATAAGAAATTAGCTCTGACTAGAGGTAGGAAATCTGACAAAAGTACTTCCAGGGGTCTTAAGAGAGCAGTGGGGTATTTGTCAGTCGGGGGGTGACTGCCTGCTTGGCTCTGGCATGGCATTAGGCCTCTTTGGGGTCCTAAGATCAAAAGAAAACTAAACTGCTCATAAAGAGGAAGACAAGCAGTCCCTGCCTGGCAGGGAAGAGGAGTCCGCTTGGAGAGGGGGGACTGTGGACAGTCTGGAAACGTTGTAGGGAAGCACTAAGAGGAGTGGAAAGCTGCAGACACGACTGAGGCACTGAGATCTGTTGGAATGTTCTCCCTCGTGTCTCTTTATGATGTACTTTGGGTTAATGGATTATTCACTTCTCTGGAAAAAGTGTTTAACTGTCATCAGTCACTGATCACAGGTTCCTGCAGAAGAGTGCTGTGTGAGGTCGGCTGGCTGGTGTGTTTAAAAGGGCTACGCAGAGGAGGAAGGGAGCTTTGACATATAATCTTAAGGGTGAGAAGATCTTGGGTTTTGTACAGTGAGTACCGGAGTCCCTCACCTGAGGGGTGAGCTGCTGAGGCATTGCGGGGCGATGGAAGGTCTCTCTGCCCTGTTGCAGCTATGGATGGAGAAGACACTTGCGTATCCTGGAGGGTTTGTTTAAGGAGGCCAGTCTGTGGGGATCCAGCCTCGGAGAGGGGCAGGTGGAGGCTTGTTAGCTGGAAAGGGTGTCTGGAGAAACTGGAGGAGAGAGATCAGATACCATTCATCCCTGCACGTTCAGTCTATCCAAACCTGAAGCTGCTTTTTGAGTGAGCAGTCCTCTTCTCTCGCTTGCAGAGCTTCGCAGAAAAGCGTGTCTGGAAACCACCTCCTCGTGGCAGTGTCTTCAGCAGTGTAGCTTATTTAGCCCAGCTGGCACGTTTATGCAGGGCTGGCCTTGGGCACAAGTAGTGACGGGTCTGTCCTGGTTTCCCGTGTTTACTTCTGAGCTGCACAGTCAGCAGGACCCACCTGCCCTTGTCCCGAGGCGCTTTGCAGGTGCCTGCTTTTTCTCCTTCCCATGCTTGTGAGCTGCTTGTAAGAGCAGTTATTGTCCACTTATAGATGCTGTCTCCATAAACAGGCAAAACAATATCTATGCTAAGCTCATGTGGAAAGCTAGAGGTTAGGTATCAAAATCTGATAGCTTAATCATCCTACTACAAGAATTAGCGTGAAATATTGATGATCAAATGCGGTCACAGTGTTGCCTCTTGCTATTAAGCCGGGGAGTGAAGCAACTGTTACTTAACATGAGCGTGAGTAAGGTTAAAGATGCTTAAAACATGATGTGTCTTCCAGGGCATGCATGCTAGCTTTCCTGTTGCGACGTCTGCAGTGATAGGAGTGTGGATTAAATGGACAGGATGAACATGATGGACAAATACATATGCACTAGCTCAGTGTCAGGCTGGCCAGTGGATTCTAGGGGAGCCCCAATTCATGCACTAAAAGAGGTGATGGGGTCCAAAAAATCTCAGCTGATTGCTCCAACATCTGGGGGTGCGAGTTGAACTTCTGCCATGGTGAACTTGAGACGTGTGGCAGAGGATGCTGGCTTACTGGACGCGTCTGCTGCAGAAAGTAGACTAGGACGGTGGTGAGTTTGGGCTACCATGTGTACATCTGGGCTTTGAATCGGTCCTGGGGAAAGTACGGCCTCATTAGCCCTCGCTGGGCACGGACTGGGAGCAGGCTTGCTGTGCAAAGTCCTCCCATCATCCTGACCTGCCTTACATTCAAGGCCTGTGCTCTCGCTGTGGGAATTTTATCAATGTTGTTCTCATCATAAGTACAAAATAGGACTGGAATACAACCGTGAGGGCCTCGGGTCTTCTGCTGTCTGCACTAGGGAACGTTCATCTTCAGAGACCTACAAACAGCTCTGCTTTTTCTCTGTGTGTTGTATTGGAGAGATCCTATGGCAACCCTAAAAATCCTGCATTTCCACTGCGAGAAAATGCAATCTTCAGTCTGTTTGTATGGCTCTTTTAGCTATCTGTAGGTATCATGATGTTTCTGTGTTCACATCGGAGATGCATAGAGGAGCCAGCTGTGTTAGGAAAGCAATCCGAACTTCCACTTTGGACGAACTCTGCTTTCTGTGAGGAAACTTGAATTCTTGGTGCTTCCTACCCATGGAGATGCTAACGGTTTCTTGAAAGCAAATGGAAGCTGAAGCCTCAGGGTTTTGGGGATCCTGGGGTGCAGGAGCCTCGTGGTTTTGCCGTGCAGTGGAAGCTGCAGCACGGCTGCACGGCCCTGAAGTCGCTGATGGTTAAAACCCTCGCTTTGCAGCAACCTGACAGATGAACCGGGAGAGAATCAGGCAGGGTTTGTCAAAACTTCTGCCTGCCCTCAGCGGAGTTATTTGTTGCTGCGTTTCTGTGAAATGTTGTTTCAATGAATCAGCATTTCCTCATTTGAAAGAGGACTCGTTTGAAAATTTTGGCTTGTTCTGCTTGTGAATGCTTTCAAAGAGAATTTAAAACTGTTGGGTTACATAGGACAAAATCAGTGTTTAAATTTTTTTTTTTTTTAAGAGAACTGTAGAAATATGAAAATGGGACAGCGCAGGGCCTGCAGTAAATGAAGTGAATTACATCATTTCTCAGAGACTGACCGGTCCTTTGCTAGGCAGCCTGTCTGGAGCAGGGTTGTAACAATCACTCTACAATTTGAATGTTTTCTAGTAGATGTAGCTAATTTTATGGGGTTTAAATTATTTAGGTTAGTGCATTAAATATGCAACTCCGTTAAGAGTGTGGAAAACTCTAATTTCTCGTGGAAATACAACTTTAAATGATTGCCTTTTTTCTATTGCTAATGTAATTGAGTGTTCAGATGACAGTGTTACCTGATGGTTGTGCTTTTGTGATTTCTAAGAAAATGCTCTTTTCGGTGTTTTTTTTTTTTTGGCTGAGAATCAAATGTAGTAAATGAGAGAGAGAGGTGGCCAAGAATATCGATGCCTTGTTTATTCACCATATAATAGGTCTTGGTGGTTGTAAAGTTTGAGGAAAGTGAAATTGGACATGAGTGGACATGTAATGGTGAGAGGCAAGCTGTGAAACATCCTTGAGTTTCTTCAAGGAGCCTTTATACAAAACTTTTCAGTTCTTAGCCACTGCTCTTTTTAGGAAAAAAAAAATGACTTAACATTGTATATGAATGGCCTAATATGTTTGTATGCCTGCCTTTGTTCCCCCCCTGTTCTGTCCTGCAGGTAATTAAATGCCCTTAGTGTGGATCTTTGCTCTGTTGGCATGCTTGGATGCACAGCAGCTCTTCCGATAGCTTCTTTTCGTCTACCCCATTGCAAGAAGATGGCAAAAGCAAACATTACCAGAGACATCATCCACAGACAGATCAAGGTATGTGTTAGCCAAGTGTTCGCTTGTGCTAGGTGGAGAGATGGAAAATCAGTGTTTACGCTGGATTGGGAAATACTCATGTTGTTGCCTTTACTTCTAAAAAGATCTCTGCTACTTACGTATTGATAAGCTGTATAAGAAGCTTAAGAGAACAAACACATAGGACCTGTCGCTGTCCTTAATGAAGAGCTGGGATGAAGTATGGCATAACAGGAATCCAGTTCTCCCTAGCAGGAGCGTACCGTGCTAGTTTGACATCAGCTGGTCTGTTCCTTTTGAGTCTAACGTTGAAGAGAGAAATCTGACTACTTGTGTTTGGGCACCATAAAGGACCCTTAGCTAGCTTCCCTCGTGAGTTTTCTGTCTGCTGCTTTATGTGTTCTCTTCGTATGATCTTGCCATCAAAGGTATTTTTTGACTGTAGTGAAGCTAATGATCTCTGTCTCAGTCTCTTTCTGTCTCTTTTTCTTTAAAGAGTGGTGTGTTGCTTCCTTTGTGTAGGAAAAAACTTCTACGGTGGTCAGATCAGGCATCTGATGGCTGCGTTTGTGAAATATCTCTTAACGTGAAAGGACTAGCTACAGCAGACACAATAGGCAATTATTACTTGCACTCAGAGGCCTTAAAAATCATTTGCAGCTTTGCTGATAATCAGCATTCATGGAAGTGGTCTGTTAGTGGCCAGAATAAGGAACTAGGAGCTTGAATGCTCGCTTCACTTTGCCATATGGTACCAAACTTTGCATTATAATCTTATAATTTAATCCATGTGCAAAGATTTCTTTTGCTTCTCTAACAAGGAAGGGATGGTTTTGTGGTTAGAACGTTAGCCTGGGACTTTTTCACACTGTCTGCTCTGTTAGACTTTCATGTGTGACCTTGGGAAGGTTGCTAAGTCTGACAGTTCCTTGTAGGAAAAGCAATATCCTACTGCACAGACCTCACAAAGCCACTGAGGTTGCAATAGCAAGGCAATTATAACTGCAGCACCTTGCTGTCCATAAAAATATGTCAAGGGGGTTGAAGTTTGTAATGGAAGTTACTACAAAAAGCCTGTTTTGTTTTGGTTTTCCTCCAATCTGCTTATATCTGTCTCCATTTTGTTTTCAACTAGCTTTTGTTGTGTGGAGTTAGTTACTTAACATTGGTCTGCAGAGCTGTAATGTAGTACTAGTTCTTTGTGTCTGCTCTGTGGCTACTAACATGTCCCTAGTACCACCAGTGTAATTTTTGACATCAGGGTTCTCATCTATAAATGGTGATAACGAAGGCTTAAATTGTCTTCGCCTGATGATAGCATGGCATGGGGCGGGACCAAGGCTGGATCAGGTCCTAGGAAGGAATCTCCTTGGACATGAGATGTTCCATCCAAAATATGACTTGCATTCCCTTTTCTTCGTGCCTGCCTCTGCAGTTGGCCTTTTTTCATCGAAGCCATCTGCTAACGCATCTGTGAACCCTGTGAGATCACAGGGGAAACAACTGTCCTGCTTTTCTTCACCTTCATTTGTACTGACGCAGTTCTGTGGCAGCTGTTCTCTTCCCTGTAGAACAGGCTGTGCTGTGGTACTGCAGCTACATGCTCCTACTCCATTTCTGATGAAATAAAGCCATCTCTAAAGGATGCTGCCCAGTTATGTTCACCAATACTTTGCCCTGTGGTGGTGGTGCTTCAGGACGGATTCTGTGTAATGGCAGGCTTCTCCCGAGCAGCTGTGGGCTAGTACTGTCGTCCTGCTTCTGAAATCCTTGCCAAGGGATAATGACAGGCATTCCCGAGCTCTTCTGTTTCTGGCCTGAAGTAGGCAACTTACTCTGTCTTAGTGTGGGCCTCTCAAACCTTGTCTTGGCTGCCCAGTTGGAGCCTGGCAATTAGATAAACATCATTTAAAATCAATTCAGGGGCAGGGATTACAAACTGCCTACCTGGAGAGGATGCAAATGATGTTGCCCTACTAGAGGACAGGTACCTGATGCTGTGGACACCCCAATACCTGGCAAGGTCCCTGCTTGGTTTTTAAAGTTCTTGAATCTTCTCTTAAAGGGAAAAAAAGGAGTGTTTTGTTTGCTGTAGTCAGTGTGGCGCTTGTTTGCTTTGTGCAGGAGAGGGGTGCGCTGGGCTTCGAACGACACTATCATGTCACCGATCCATTCATTCGACGCCTGGGCCTAGAAGCAGAGTTGCAGGTAAGCGGGCAGTGTTTAAAGAGCAAACTGAGCTGCTTGTAGTACAACTGCTGCAGGAAGGACAGTGTGCTGGAGTGTACGAAATTCTCTCTCTTGTATGGCATAGATACTGATTACTTAGTCCCCTAAACTGCATTAGAGCCAGGAATAGCTCAGTGAGATCTTGTGTGAGCTTTCTGCGTTACCTAATGCACCTACAAGACAGCCTTTAACGAGTGTGCATCAGCTACTCCTAACAGTGGTGCCTGAAGAAGGCAACTGTCAACTGTTCAAGATATTCAGCTCTAACACTGAAGAGTGTAACGTGTTGCCTAAAAAATAGGTTGTTGTACTGCAGTCTGACACAGCTTAAAAAGATCTTAAGATTGTCTTGGTTTGGGGGAGGAAAGGATTCTTTTGTCCCTCTTTTTCAATCGCATCTCCCCTATCAAACGCTACGTAATGCTCCCCTAGTCTTTCCTGGTACGGTTGTTAGTTAATTTGGATGAAGATGGATGATATAGTCACCCAGCAGCAAGGTGCTTCTAAAAGAGTTATCAAAAGTGCATTTTCCCTGCGTTCCCGGAGAACCTGTACATGTAATTTGTCAGCCTAGCCAAGGGCTTTTGAAGCAAAGTCACCTTTCCATGTGTACAGCAGGATTTCATCTGTAGCCTCTGAGACTAAACTGCCATTTTATTCAACACTACATTTTTCTTTATTTGTTTCATTTTGCCTTTTCTACCCCAACTGCGATAGCATGTCTCTCTTTTCTGGAGGTGCTTATCTGCCATGTGGGTGGTTTTTTGCAGGGTTGGAATAAAAAAAAAATCCCTGCTTGTATTGGAACAAGTTGTTATGTGTGGGGAGCTCGCTGTGTCCTTGTCTTAGAACAGCTCTGTTCGATAAGCCTGAAGTTTGTGTAATACTGTTTTCCCCCCTTTTTTTTTTTACTTTCTCAGGGTCACTCTGGGTGTGTCAACTGTTTAGAATGGAATGAAAAAGGAGAGTAAGTATGTGGCTTGATTCGGGGGATCAACAAACTGATAACTGCAGGTTCTCCCAAAAGTAGGATGTAGGTCATCTTATGATAAGCAACTCCTTCTCGTTCCTAGTAAAGTGGAGCTCAAAGTTTTGAACTGTAGTAGAGCTCATGCTTCAAAAGAAGCTTTATTTTGTTAAATATATCTGGATATTATTAGAAATGCCTCTTTAGTAGAGTTGAGAAGGGAAATAGTCAGACTAAGAAGTCGAGACTGAAGGCTGCTTCTCTTCTCTTAAGTGGTATTACGGATTATAATGGATCTTTAGGATTTGCCCAGCTGGTCGCCGCATTTCCCCACCCCCTTCACCATGCTGTTAAAAGCTTCTGCTGGGGGACAAATATATAAGGGAGGAAGGTAGAGCATTTACCCCTCTGCAATTTTAGAGGGGAACTAAACATAAGAGCGTTTCTGTTAACCAAGTGGAATAAAGAGTATCTGCATGAGAAATTACTGGATGGAAGGAGGAGCGTATATTTCTTGACATGCCTCTTACAAGACCCAAAGTCTGCTGTCTGATACTCTTCAGAATTATTTACCAGTGAAAAATTTCATGTACTTGAAAGAGATCTGGCTACAAGGAAATAAGTTTAAAACAGCTGATGGTTGCAGATGTCAAATTCTTTTCTTTCAAATGAAGATAGATGTACAAGGCAAACACCGCCTTGCAATACTGCTGCCACACCCTATGCTTTAAAAGCCGCCTGTGAATCACTAAATGAGGCCTGGCTTGGGACTGCTTGGGCACATCCAAAGTCCAGGAATAAATGCCTTGGCTTGCGTTCGGGGATGATGTGGAGCAGTTAATGCAGCCAGGCTAAAAAGGAAGATGGAGGCCCTGCATTTTGCTGTTGACCAAGTGCTCCTATTGTTTTCCCCTGTGCCATCTGAATCTGTGGTGAGCTGGTTCAATGAGCTAAACCAATGAAAAACACTCGCTTTATTTTCTATGGAGTTGAGTTTTGGCTGGTTTAGCTCCCTGAGCTGGCTGAATGGATTGGCGCATGGGGAGCAACAAGAACACATAGCTGAGAAAGGAGAGAGGAAGTAGGCTTTTTAGAGCTGAATTAAGTTAATGGCTGTCTGTGGTCAAACCACTCTAAGCAATTGGTCACAGCTTAGAACAGAAGAATACATGATGCATGCTTCTCTTCTGTTTCTTTTAGCTTGTTGGCCTCTGGCTCTGATGACCAGCATACCATTGTCTGGGATCCTCTGCACCACAAGAAACTCCTTTCTATGCACACAGGACATACTGCAAACATCTTTTCTGTCAAGGTATGTGATTGGAAGGAATAAGAGAAGAGAATAGATCCTTGGTGGGAAACATTTTCCTGCAAGCAATTTCCCTCCTGAAATAATTTAGTATTTCTAATGTTGAGAAAAAAATGGCATTAAATCTAATACCCGTTCCCAGGCTTATCTCATTCGCTCTGTTAACTCAAAGGGAATGGTTGTAGCGCATCAGGGTGCGTGATGAAGAGACCATTTTGTGTGCTACTGTAGCTGGTGACTCTTGAGTGCGTGCACTGGCGTATGTGTGATGTAGGTAATAACGTGGATCATCCTGTGTTCCTAAAGCAAACTGCTCTGTGACCTCCCAGGACAGCTCAGCGATGTCTCTGTGAACAGCCTCAGCACATCTCAAGTTTGCATGTCAAATCTGTCTCCCGCAGTTCTTGCCGCATTCAGGGGATCGGATCCTCATCACAGGAGCTGCAGATTCCAAGGTGCATGTCCATGACTTGACTGTCAAGGAGACCATCCACATGTTTGGAGATCACACTAACAGAGTTAAGCGGATTGCCACGGCTCCCATGTGGCCTAACACCTTCTGGAGCGCAGCAGAAGACGGACTAATCAGGTACAGAACTCTAGTTGTTCTGCCCCAAAATTAATTGGATTAGGATCCATTGCAGTATGTACTATGCACAGATCTGAAGAGAGACTGTCTCTATACTAAAGAGCTTAAGCTAATCTCTCCCTTTCCTGAAACTAGAAGGATTCATCTTGAAACGTACAGTCCTCTGATAAACACTCTCCTCAGCTCCTATGTTTTCTCCCCACTGAAAAGGGAGGCCAAGAAGGGAACAGCCATGTCAGATGGAAGAGAGATACAACACTGAGCAACCTTTCCCTCCAGAGTCATTGAGACTCTTAAATTAGTGATGTTACTACGAGTCTGTTCCACTTTTCATATGAGCTACTGTTTGTGAGATCACGATTTGGAGTTTAATTTAGAACTTGAATAAATCTGTGCACATTATAGAGCTGGTTTTAATGGTTATCCTAATATTGAGGCCTAGTGTATTTGAACTGAGATGCTTCCAGTAATCTGTGGCACAAATGACTGTTAATGCTGTTAGTGTCATCTCTTCATGCACAAGCCGGATAATTAAGTGTAGGTCACTACTGAGCAGTATAAATGTGCTGTTTTGAGTGGTCTTCGGTTTGGTCACCATGGAAAGCTGACCCCTCTCTTATTGCTGCTTCTGTGTCTAGTGACGTAGGTTGCCTGACTCTCTCTTCGCTTTGCAGACAGTATGATCTGCGAGAGAAC
Source organism: Pluvialis apricaria (assembly GCA_017639485.1). Classification (NCBI taxonomy): domain Eukaryota; kingdom Metazoa; phylum Chordata; class Aves; order Charadriiformes; family Charadriidae; genus Pluvialis; species Pluvialis apricaria. The sequence continues at coordinate 3,998,995 of CM030027.1, read as the reverse complement.
AGCAAGCGTTCCGAAGTCCTGATAGACCTGACAGAGTACTGTGGGCAGCTGGTGGAGGCCAAATGCCTGACGGTCAACCCCCAAGATAACAACTACTTAGCAGTAGGGGCAAGTGGACCCTTTGTGCGGCTCTACGACATACGCATGATCCACAACCACAGGTAATGGCAACTGGGCCTTCTGAGCAGACCCCAGCGTCACAGAAATTTGTTCAAGGCTCTGGTGGGAAGGAGGAGTTGCAATGGAGTGGCACTCGCCATCTATCTGTCATCTACGGAATCTTTCCAGTATCCGAAGGGCGCCTACGAGAAAGCTGGAGTGGGACTTTTTACAAGGGCATGTAGTGATAGGACAAGGGGGAATGGCTTCAAACTGGAAGAGGGGAGATTTAGATTAGATATTAGGAATAAATTTTTCACTATGAGGGTGGTGAAATGCTGGAACAGCTTCCTAGAGAAGCTGTGGCTGCCCCATCCCTGGAGGTGTTCAAGGCCAGGTTGGATGGGGCTTGGAGCACCCTGGGCTGCTGGGAGGTGTCCCTGCCCAGGGCAGGGGGGTTGAACGAGATGAGCTTTAAGGTCCCTTCCAACCCAAACCATTCTATGATTCTTTTTTATCAGTGTGAGGCAGGCTTGTGACTGCACAGCTGTATAGACATGAGGCCTTTCCCTTGTGTGCGAACAAGAAGTGTCAGCATAGATCAGGCTTCCAGCAGTTGAATGCTGTGATTATAAGACTGTTCTTCTTTCTGGCTAGAAAAAGCATGAAGCAGAGTCCTTCAGCTGGAGTACACACATTCTGCGACCGGCAGAAACCCCTCCCGGACGGTGCGGCACAATACTACGTGGCAGGTATTGGGACCTGTGCTGGGGGTGACTGATGGGACTTTTAAGTTAATGCTTGAAGAAGCAGAGCTCTACCCATCACACAGGACACCACTGCTTGGAAGTCGTCTTCTCTGATACAGGGATGTTCCGTGGAATTGCATATTATTAACTTCAATGCTGTGAATTCTTGCTTATGTTACCTGCCCACTTTCCCTGATTTGGCAGTGGTGTGTGTTGGTGAGCTGGCCTTACTTCTTCTTGTCTAGCGTAAATGTCTTTTTGTCACTTTTATTGGAAAGCCAAGGATTGGATGATCTGGGTGCTATAGGCTTTCTCCTGGAACTGGTCCCAGCAAGGCTGTTCAAAATCTTTTTGGCACAGAAGAGAAGTGGCTTGTCCTCATCCTGCAGATGAAGAATCAGCAATGCAGTATCTGGGCAATCTAGATGACATTCTTCTCCAGGGCTCATTATTTACTATCTTTTTTTTTCCCCCAAATGTTTGGGTTTTTTAAAGTATCTTAGACCAACATGTTCAGCAGACCAGTTTTGACAGTCTTGCTTCTGATGAGTCCCACTAGAGGATTTCTTAGGTCCCCTGAATTGGTCATGCAACACATCTGCTGTCTGAAGCAAAAGAACCTGTGTGTGAGCTGAATATTTAGGAGCCTTGGTTTGGTTGTGCTAAGGGCTTTATTAAGGAAACCTGATTAGAGGGTTGAAGATGGAGGTATTTGTTTGCAGATGGCCACAAATCACAGGCGCCAAATCCGCAGTGAATCCCTAAAACTGAGGTTTGCTGGGTTCTGCAGACTTCACTGTTAGCGAGCTAGTTATAATCCAGTCTTCTCTTCATGCGGAGATGGCCTTGCAGAATTGATACCTAGAAGTTGTGAAAAGGCAGCTATGCACATCTGTGTGTTTTGGCGGCTGATGGAAGGATTCAATAAACAGCAGTAGGAAATGGAAAATCACTTAGGTGCCTGCGCTTCATGACATTGCTCTCCTAACAACCTCGTGTAAAAGGGAGCAGCTGGGGTAGGACGACAACAGTTACTAGTTATGCTAATATTTATGGACCTCTTTTCTCCACAGGGCACCTTCCAGTGAAGCTTCCGGACTACAACAACCGACTGAGAGTTCTGGTGGCCACATATGTCACCTTCAGTCCTGATGGCACTGAGCTCTTGGTCAACATGGGAGGGGAGCAGGTGAGAAGACAGCTAAAGCTTGGCAGAAAGCTTCACATTCGGTTGTGTTTGTTGGGTTACTATATGTTGTTTTGCGTTCTTGACAACAAGTATAGCAACTTCTCTGTGGGTAATATGCCTGCTTTTAAACTGCTTTCTGATTCATTCAGACCAAATGCTTGGTATTAGGGTTTTTTTTGTTATGCTACCGCTGATCAAACTTGAACCACATTCTGTTCTGGTTTTCCAATTCACATTTCACTCTCTGGAAGAGGGCGGGAAAAAAAACAGAGTTCTGGAACTGACCTTTGCTGACCTAGAAAAGATTTCATAACTTGTTCTTGAAACATCAAACTGCTTCTGTAATAGAATCTAGTGAATAAGGAACTTGGAGAAGCAAAGGCCTTCACCTGGAACATTGATTGCTTTAATTTTAAGCGCTGGGTGATATTCATGGATCTTTTGTAAAGCCTATCAGTGAAATGAGAAAATCCTCCTGACAGCATTAATCAGCATGGATTAAGCAGGAACTTTGCTTGTGGGCAGGTTACTCTGTGGTCGTCCTCCACAGATCTCTTTCTCACACTTGCACTCATTCTTTTTAAGAGAAGATGCTGAGTTAGATGAATTGTAGGTCTGATCTGGGCTGTCAATTCCTATACCAGTGCAGTTTTAATTTAGGGCTTCACAGGGCTCCTTTCACAGTTTCCCAGGAAATCCTGGCTTCAGCTTAGAGAGACTTTTGCCTTGATATCGCGTACCACGTCTTTTCTGCCAATAGATGTTTGATTTCTTTATGATCACTGTGTTAATTAAGTAGTTAAAACATCTTCTTAGAGTTGAAGCTTTCCGAACAGGTTAGTTTGTGGTCAGGTCATCTTTTAAGTTCTGTAGGTGTGGAGAGGGCTTCCTTACCTCTTGAGTTAGACAAGGCTCCTATTTCTCAGCGTTATTCTCTCTGAACCCAGTGCTGGAATGGAACATGCCACTGGTACTGCTGTCATCCTGTGTCTACACATCTGTAAACAAGATTCCTAGTTAGAAAATTGGAAATAGCAAACCACAAATGTGGCACCGTATACCCGTCTAGTCCTGTTTTGTTTCTGTGACTTGAGCATCTATGTTTTACTGACTTTTTTGTCTCATTCTCTTTCTTCATTCCTTAGGTCTATTTGTTTGATCTAACATACAAACAGCGACCGTACACTTTTCTTCTCCCAAAGAAGTGCCATACTTCAGGGGGTAAGTATGATGCTGTCATGAAAGTGAGTGGAAGCCAAAGGGAAATAATGTACGCAACTTTTTTTTCAAGGTGCAGCCCAATCTGGGCAGAAACTAGGAAAATGAAGCAGGGCATGGCTGTTGCTGGGCTGTTTCTGCAGTGCACTTCGTAACCCTGAGTTCTAAAACTCTTCTACAGGGTAACAAAACGCGTGTCTTGAGGGAAGAAGTGAGCTGTTGAGGTCTATGCCTGTGTGAGCTAAGGAGAATGTTTAAAGCTGTGAACAAAGGATAAAATAGGCTTTGTAGGGTGGTTGAGGTCCTGGTATTCTGCCTGCAGCTAAGGGGAAAACTTTTTGGACAGATGGAAATGGTATATTGTTTTTGTTTTTTAAACTTATTAGTAAAATGTAGAATACATCTGTTATTCCCTTATACACCCATTAGGAAGGAGACAGAACAATCTCTTCCCTAGTCTAAGAATCTGGCCTGGCACTAATATCCCTCCTGGTGGTGAGATAGTTGAATCAAAAAGTCATTTATTTGATGAGTAAGTAAATCCCAAAGCCTTTTTATTCCTGGCCCTGTTTCTTACAGGGCCTGTTCGTACACAGATACTGCAGGCAGTATGCAGTGAATGGCTGCAGCGTTATTCCCCGGGCAGAGGCTGACTCTTATCAGGGAGTGTTCCCTGCTCAGCCCGTTCCCTGTTCTCAGAGCGCTCTGGCAGAGTTTGATCTGTGTACTCAGTGCGCCTTAGGCCTTAATCTAACACTCACATCCTGGTAGCAAATCTATGCCCTGCCTGCCTTTCTCTTCTGTCTTGAATGCATGTGGGTGATCTGTACTGTGGCATCTGGTGAGGTCATGCTTTAAATGGCAGGACAGCATTTGAACAGGCTCACAGTGGTGCAGTTGCAGCAAACGCTCCACCCTGTTGGGCACAGAAAGTTCAGGCAAAGGCTGTGAAAAGGCGGTATCGGTACAAAAGCTGAACTTCATGTGCGTGCATGTCTCTGCGCACTGAAATCTCTGAGCAGTTCGGTAGACTGGTTGGACAGTGCCCTCAGTTCCCAGTCTGTGAAGTGGCCGCAGGAACACTCCCAGGTGCAACGTAAATGTAGTTTGTAAAGCTTGAAGCTGTATGTTTTCTATAGAAATGGCAGATGATGTGCCTGCGTGACCTTCAGAGGATTACTTCAGCTTGTAACCGCTCCTTGAGCAGTAGGGTAAGAAAAGAAAGAAAGGAAAACAGCATGTGGAATTCCTTTACTGGATTTGTCCAGTGGTTCCCCTCATCATCATTGTTCTGTTAAATGTTCAACAACCTAGCTCTTTTTCTGAGATATTTATTCATTATCTGAGTGAATCTAAAATACAACGTTACTAACGTTACTAAATGCTTCTGCGGTTTTAAATGTCAGGCTTCTGATGATCAGTCAGATACTCTGATTATGGCACAGACTCAGCCTGAAGGCCGTTCACGCTGCCCTCTCTGTCATTCTATGCGTATCTAGTTTTCTGTTCTAGAGTTGTATTGTGAAGGATACTGCAGAGATTTTGTAGTAAGGCAAGTCAAATCCAGGCGGCTGGAGGAGTGGGGCTGGGGAGCGTGTGGAATCACGGAAGTTTTATTTCTACTCTGAATGGGGCTGTGGCATTGGCTTGGCTCTGCTGTGAAATAAAACCCTGAAGCTTCAGATATTAGTTTGTGTAATCTACATTGATACTTAGCATGGCTGTCTTTGTTTTTACCTAACCTTCAGAAGTGCAGAATGGAAAAACCTCTACCAATGGAGTGTCGAATGGCATCCATCTCCACAGCAATGGCTTCCGCTTGTCTGAAGGAAGAGCACATGTGAGGTAAGGGGACAGATTTACCTACATGGAAGCCCTACGGCTTTGTTCATGTCCTCTTCCTCTTGCCAGGGTTGGGTGCTGCTAAAGAAGGTGTGAAGTGCAAATCCATTTGGTGTACTGACTTGATTGTCGAGTGGCCTCTGTCTTAGGAGCTGTATTTGCTTCTGGTGCGTGGGCTATGAACAAGAGTCGGATCAGGCAAGACTGTCCTGGGAGAAATGTTGTCTGTGAGGGTTTTTCCCTTCTTAGCATGAATTACTGCAGACAAAACTAAGAAATGACTTTTCAGGCCTGGAAGCAAGGTGTTCTTGGTTGTCCTGAGTGGTTGTTACTTCCTGGCCTGCAGGAACTGTGTCTTGGTAAACGGGAGAGGCTGTCAGGTCGAAAGAGTCTTGCTTCCCCTTGTCATTTTTTGGGTACTTGCCTGCTGCAAACTGAACTGAAGTGACCAAAATTGCTTTACAACAGTGACATTGGAGTCATTACTCCTGCAGTCTGCATGTGAGCTAGGAATGGATGGAGAGCCCGCTTCCATAGTTCCTGCTGCTCGCTTGCTTTCTTTAAGAGCAAAATGCAGTTGGGGCGAAGCAGAAGCATACTTCAAGCACATCTTGCTGACTGTTTTTCTTCCAGCTGATGAGATGTGGTTAAAAGTCAAGACACAGTTGCTTAATACCATATATGGGTAGTCTAGGTTCTACCAAAGTCACTAAGTGAATGTTTTCAGCTTATTTCCTCTAGATGGCCCCTCCACCACGGCAGCAGAGATGTAGCTGGAATTTTGGGTTGCTGAGCCATGGGCCTTGTGCAGCCCTGTGAACTCAGATGCTTGGTTTCCTTCTGAATTTGCATTCTGTTATACATTGCTAAAAGAGGACTGGAAATACTGTTTATGCAGTTAAAGCAAAGATGTATTGGTGAAGTCTGAGGCATTAGATGCTTAAAATACACACTGTTCAATTTTGGGTGGATGTCTGTGTATAAAAAAATGGAAACATTCAAACGATGGTCAAAAAGAAACCTTCCTCCTAAATTCAGGTTATTCAGGTACATGGTCTCTTTTGCCTTTTTCTGAAACTTTTGGTATTAGCTAATGCTTGCTGGGACTTGCTAAGCTAGAACAAACCACGGCAGACATTTAACTGGAGTCAACAGAGCATTAGTGTGTGAGACTTACTTGCGCTCCTTTCTTCTTTCCCTTCAGTCCCCAAGTGGAGTTACCTCCATATCTGGAGAGAATCAAGCAGCAAGCCAACGAGGCCTTTGCTTGCCAGCTGTGGACTCAAGCCATCCAGCTATACAGCAAAGCGGTCCAGAAAGCCCCCAACAATGCCATGCTGTATGGAAACAGAGCTGCTGCCTACATGAAGCGCAAGTGGTAAGGAAGAAGAGAATATCAGAGAGTTTAGCGTCACAGGCAGCGCTGGTACTTCTGAGTACCACGTTGTCCTTGTCCACTTGTGAAGCACCTGGGCTCCGTATGCGTGAAGCAGGGTTGGGGTTATTGGATCAAGCTGTAAAGTGGGTCACCTCTAGCACAGAACAAGGGGACGCACAGCAGCGTGTGTTGGAGAAATCACAGCCACAGATACTGCACAGGCAAGCACAGCTGGTAGTAGCTCATCATTTTGCCTACTGGCATGCTGAGTAATGTTCTGTTCCTTTCCTGTTTAAAAAGAAACCAAAAATCCACTTCTGAGTAACTGTTATGAGCGTCTCCAAGGGTGTTTGTGTTTCTTTGGATAGTTCTGATCTGCATTAGAGTATGGCTCTAAATCTGCTGTCAACAGATGAGGTAATGGTTACTATGCTTTATAACTTCCTATCTCATGATACAAGATTGTTGTAGGATTGCCTGGAGTTGCTTTGGTTGCTGCTTTATCCAAGTAGCTTGTACTGCAGAGAGTCAGACGTGACCTGGTGGTTCCCGTGCTACCCCAGCTAACCCACACTCCCCTTGACTGGAAACAAACCTCTCTGAGGGATCCGGGGAGGTGGCAGCTGGTGCCTCCGAGTCTGAGGGAGGTTCTGTCTTGATTGTTGCAAAATATGCTGTTAGCCTCTGCAGTAGGTAATGTCTTCTCTGACCACTAGCCAGAGCTGCATCTGCAAGATACAGCCGAGTTATTTTAGTATCTGTCCCCTTGAGCAGAGTAAGACTGAGTAGCATGACTTGCCATTAACATATTTAAAATAGCTGTGGTCCTTCATCTACATTTGCTTTGTGAGGATATCCTTCTCCTCTCCCTGCTGAAATCCACAGTATGAATTCTCCCATCTTCTTGCCAAGATAAAGAGCAGCCAGCAGTTGTTGTGACTGTTGGTAACTGGCCTACTGGCTGTTTTGCAATAGGAGAGATTTGGGAGCTGCCTCAAAAAGACCTCAGTGTTCAGAGGGAGAAGAACAATAGTTTGGGATTAAAGCATGGAAGACAGAAGCTGAGTGCTGATCTCATGAATGGCATTTTTCTTATAGGAATCGTTTTTCCCGAAGGATGTTGGCAGATCTCAACCTTTCTGTGTCAGCTAGTGCTTTGCTACAGTTTTCGGTAGCAGGAAGATGTGAAAATATATGCACAATGGGTTTCTGTGGCATGCAATGATTAGAATTTAAATAGTACTGAGCTGATATCTTCTCAGGTGCAGAAAAGACAGGGCGCTTTTCTGCTTGGAACAACTACTGGTGTATGGCAGAAGGTGGCTGGGATGTCACTGAGAAGGAGGGTGAGGCAGTTGGACAGTGACCCACGCTGAACCACTGTGTCTCTCTAGGGTGTCCTTCATGTTCAGAGCAGGAACAGCTCTGGGCCACCCTGCAGAATACCGCAGGTCTTGCTTTGGCCTTGTTGCCAGAATAACAGAGAGATTGAGAAAAAAGGAAGGTCTGGAATTTCCTAACCTCCCCTTACTCATCTCCCTTAAGATGCTACTCATACTCTGCAGAGCTTCTAAGGCTGTCCTTTTAAAATTTGCTCGTAAGAGCCAACTGCATCACTCTCCAGATTGCTTTTAGCAGTCTATGTTGACAGTACTTAGCTGATTTCTAGCTACAGCATTTTTGCACAAGCTGAGTCAAACCTGTAACAATGGGAGAAGTCGGTGTCTGCTTTACATCTCAATGTGTCCATTTTCACACCAGTCTGTTGGGCCATCTGAATTGAGGGTGAAGGATTTTTGAGGGTGGCAAAGCAGCTAATAACTCAATCAGCTCTGAAAATGCAAGACACCCATCTGTCACCATGGCAGGTAACTTGCATTCCCTCTTTGAATAAAAGTGGCCTGATGCTGTGCATCCAGTCTCCGGAATTAACACAGATACACTGCTGCAAAGACAGCTCCTCAAGAACCATGTTTCTTCTGCTCTGCTGCAGATTTCGTGGACAAGGCGCTCCACCTTCTGTACTGTGCTAGCAAGCTGTAATATGTGGCCAATATCCACCTAGATGGGAGGGAGCAATAGGATGCATGGTTTGCAGAACATGCTTGTGGCACTGAATAAGCGCTGCTTAGTGTGTAACGCAGATTTGGGGCTCCCTGTAATGAGTAGAGACACAGGAGCACCTCTTCCCTGACAAAGGCTCCACGGGATCTAAAAATGTCATCTTGTGGGAGGTACAGGGCAATTCACCCCCTTCCGCTTGGGACTGTTTCAGACTTTGGTAAGTGCAGCGCACACAGGTTACAGGTGTGAAATGTTATTATTATTAGCCATCATATGGAGACTTGGCACTCTTTTAAGACAGATTGTGGTGCCTCTGAAGAGTTTAGGCTTGATGCTGGTACACCAGGCGTGTCAGCCCTGGCTAATTCTCAGCTTCTGTCAGTCTGAACTGAATACCAGCATGCAAGGCTTGTCAAGTCTCTCCTGCTTCCAGAGCACAAGCAGAGGCATTCTTATTCCCACAGCCATGGAGCTTAGGGAAATCAAGCGTAGTCTCCAGTAACTGTAAATAGGATATAAATATCCATTATGATACTGGTCTGCTATAACGCTTATTTCTAAAACTTCAAGGTTTTTCCTATAAAGGTAGGAAAAGACCATCGCGTGTCCATCAGGGCTATGAAGCGTGGTGGTTCTGTCGCTCCTTCGCGAGGGCTACAAGTGGCTGTGACTGTGGGCAGGGAAACATGCTGCCACGCTGTGCGTCCACAAAGGGGCACGCGTGAGCCGCCGTGCTCTGACGAGGCCCCGCTCGCCTTGCAGGAGAGGCCTTGTGTCTGCTTGGCCAGAGGGCTTGTGCATCCTCCATCTTCAAAGGACTTCCCTAAATGTGTTCTATCAGGGAGCTGTGCTCTGTCGGATTTAAAATGGCAGGTCAAGACTTGCTGGGCTTCCCTGTGTGGTCATATTACAGGGCTGCCTGCATACGTGTTGGAGGTGCATTCGAGAAGCTGGGCTTGGTCAGATGGTGCCCCTGGGAAATGGCAAATGTTATTAGTACGTGAGCTTGTGGGGTGTCTGCTTGCACAGAGAGAGCTGGAAACAGCAAGCTTTGGAGGGAAATGGGGGTGGGAAACGGCAGTGGAAAATGTACGCTGTTTCTGCTTGGGCTGTCTAATCCAACCCTCCCTCTTCTTCAGGGACGGGGACCATTATGATGCTTTAAGAGACTGCTTGAAGGCCATATCCCTGAATCCATGCCACCTGAAGGCCCATTTCCGTCTTGCCCGCTGTCTCTTTGAACTCAAGTACGTGGCAGAAGCACTGGAGTGTCTGGATGACTTTAAAGGGAAGTTCCCAGAACAAGCACATAGCAGTGCCTGCGATGCACTAGACAGAGACATCAACGCAGCCCTCTTCTCCAAGAGCGATAACGGTGAGTGCCAGTGTTCAGTGTGGTTCTTCAAGATTATACTAAAATCTAATGATCGGACGAGGATTTTTCTCCTTAAACTGCCCCTCTGAAGTAAAGCTCCAGCTACTGAGAGAGATTGATTGTTGCTGTGCACAAAAATTATCCTGAGCCTGTTCTTTCCTTGCGCCCGGTCCTGGTTTGCTCGTGAGTGAGAGTATGATAAAAGGAGTCTGATGAACCCAGGAGATAATCTGGAAGGAAGCTTGTGCTCTAAGCCCTGCTCCCTGCTGGAATTGTCCTTAAGTCTTCTCTAAAGCTGTTGCGGTCTCCTAGAGTGCTGTTTGCTTCGAACACGTTCCTCACCAAATTGTGATGAGGGAAATCTGTTGTCCTTCCAGCTGAAGACAAGAAAGGAGGTGGCCCCATCCGGCTGCGAGCCACAGGCCGCAAGGATTCCATCTCAGAGGATGAGATGGTGCTGAGGGAGCGCAGCTACGACTACAAATTCCGATATTGTGGCCACTGTAACACTACTACAGACATCAAAGAGGCCAATTTCTTTGGCAGGTATGTTGGCAGAGCGTAATAGGGATGCAGGACAGGAGTGTGAGCAGCAGCAGAATGCTCTCTTCCATCGGATAAAGCCTCACGCGTAGCCCCACGTGACTGTTCATAAAATGACGCTGACAATGGTTTGCAGGGTTGAAAAAGATGACAGAAACCCTCCTCCTTGTGTGGCTGCATGAATAGCTGGTTCAGTAGCAGATCCACAGAGGACCCAGTTGGGCTAGCATTTCACAAAAGCCATTTGGGATTGCAAACATGAATCCTGGGGATGGAGGGAGCCAACACAGAAAGCTTTATCTGGATCCATAAGCGTGAGGGGTGGCAGCCTGCTGATTATAGAAGCCAACTGAGATTCTTGTGTCTGCTAGAGACTAGCTTTGGCTCTGAGCTGTGATCTCCAGTCTCTGCTCCTCTCACCCTAGCAATGCACAGTACATAGTCAGTGGGTCAGATGACGGCTCCTTCTTCATCTGGGAGAAAGAAACCACCAACCTTGTTAGAGTGCTGCAGGGAGACGAGTCGATTGTGAATTGTCTCCAGCCTCATCCCAGTTACTGCTTCCTGGCCACCAGCGGCATTGACCCAGTTGTACGACTGTGGAATCCTAGGCCAGAGGTAAGAGCTGCACTAAAAGACAGTCTTGTCACGAGGTGTGACACACACCGGTCCTTCCTACTGGGATCCCTTGAGAGTTGCAGCAGCAGTAAGAGCCCTTCTTTGGTCCTCGTGCTGCCTTGCTGAGTTGTCTCCCGTCTTTTCTTGCAGAGTGAAACCCTTAATGGCCGCGTGGTAGTAGACATGGAAGGTGCTTCCCAAGCTAACCAGAGACGAATGAATGCAGACCCACTGGAGGTGATGTTGCTGAACATGGGGTACCGGATTACAGGACTGACCAGTGGTGGGGCTGGAGGCTCAGATGATGAAGACAGCTCAGAGGGGCAAGTCCAGTGCCGGCCCAGCTAAAATAGAACTGCCTCTCCTTCCTCTAATTGTTTGGCTGAAAGGGAACCTAGTTTCCTTGGTCCTGAACTTTCTCTGATGAATGACTGCACTGTTTCGCACTATGCACAGAGTAGGACAAGCTGGCAGGGGCAGGAGCGGCCGTCTCTTTAAACCATCGCCACCACCTCCTCCTTCTCCCATCACGCTACTGAGCAGCATGGCAGTGCAGTCCGGGGTTTGCCTTTAGTGGAATTTAGTCCCAACCAGGGGTCTTTGAATTGTCTGTAAGCAGTGTAAGCTGGTGATTTTTTGTCCCAGAGCTGCCGTATGATCTGGTACGGGGGATGTTGCCTGCATTCATGCATTTGCAGAGGGGATGATAAATTCCTGAATAAAATACAAACCTAGGGCAGGGGTTATGGAATGAATTTACTGCAGTGATCTTGGTCTTGAAAGCTTGACTCTGCTTTTGTGCCACGTGCCTGTCTAGAGGCCCCTGGTGTAGAGTTGTTGGCCATGAAACACCTGGTTTGTCCCATAACATCTTTCTTCTGGCTTCCATCTCTAACATGTTGTCACCAGATGTGGATGTGTTGTATTATGGACTGGATATTGCCTGTCTTGTCCCTGGGCATGTCTTAGTTGATGAATCAGTGAAGGCACTGAGTATGTGCGGCTCAGCAGGGCAGGATGTGCTTGCCCAGCTCTGATACTTTCTTCTGTGGTCTATGAACCCATGGAGAAAAGTGACAGCAATGGGAGCAGGTTTGATCAGAGGCCTGGGACTCACGTAGCTAAAGCTACTGAGGAAAGGGGCTGGTAATAGCACTCTTTCAGACCTTCTCTCTCTGTAGCCCAAAATGTGTGTAGCTGTATTCACCTTCTCCTCTCCATGTCACCTGCGCTGGAGCTGAGAACGTTGCCACCATGTATATGTTGCAACTAAAGTTTCGAGCTTTTAGACGGCAGCATTTTTGTGCAGTCCGCTGCTCTTGTCTCGGCCAAGGTGGGCCTTCTCCGCCTCATTGTTGGTGTAACATCTGATGGATTAGTGGTCCTCTCAGGAACCCTCCTTCCTCTTCCCGTTCTCCACACACTGACTCCGGCTGCACAGCCAGGAGTACGCCTAGAAATGCAGCACTGTACTTCCATTCCTCCCTCTCTCATGTAACATGCAGCCCCGTTCTCCCCTCTTGCAGTTGCCAAACACTAAATATCAAATAGATCTTACGCAGCTGTGCTACAACCGAATCCGAAGAGGTTGTTTTTTCTAGGACTATCAACTAAGACCAAAGAGCCCCTGGAGATCTTAACTGCTCTGTGCTGTCTCATATCTCTTACTGCTGAAGGTCTGAACATGCTAGCCTCGGTCCCAGGGGTGCGAGATGTGTGTCTGGGAGTGTGTGCGCATGTGTGTGTGCTGCATTAGGGCTGTTCTTCCATGTGGTGCAATCCCTGGTCTTCCTGTTCCTGCTGTGGAAAGATGAGAGGCCTCCCTTTCCTTCTCTGGCTGCTTCTGGCTGCCAGGCGTTGATGAGAGAGACTGCGCAGTGCTGGCTGATCAAGGTAACTGGCTTCCTCTCCCTTCCAGAACAGTCTTTACGAGATGAGTGAGCCTTGTGCAGGAGGGAGAGAGGTCACAGAGGCTCGTAGCTGGCAGCATCTCTCCAAGGACACTGTTCCCTGCATAGAGAGATCCCCCGTGCCCCCCTTGCGATCGCAGCGGAGCTAACTGGGACCTGATCTCTGCCCCTCAGACAAAGATGTCCATCTGCTCTTTCACATGTGGGTGAAACTGAGCCTTAGCGAACCCCGGTCTTGGGGGAGCATGCCCCTCACCACCCAGAAACGACGGGCTCCCCTTGTGCTCTGCTGAGCTGCGATGGCAAACTCGCCCTCCATCTTCTCCTGCTGAAGCAGAGCTCTCCTGGGACAGATGGTCATTTGGCTGCTGAGAGCACGTTTGCGTGTTTTCATGCAGTACCGGCGCAGTAGATGTGACTGCTTGCTCAGTTTACCTGTTCGGTTGTGTACAAGCTCCCCCACCCCAGGTGTGCTCTGGCACTCGATGCTCTTCAAAACCCACAGGCAACAGAAAATTCTTCTCACTTGGGTGGCTTTTTGACATGGTCTGGCCTTTTCTTTTTTTGCTTAAGGCTTTCCTACTAGACGCATCCTCTTCCCCCCCCCCTCCCCTCCCCTTCTCCTCCCACTCAAACTTTTTTTCAGCTTTCAGTAGACAATGTCTGCAGACTTTGATTTTTAAGCTGAGAGAATGAGATGGAAAGCTCTGAAAAGAACAGACCTCTCCCTCCCCATTCACCTTTTGCTGTGGCAGCTATTTTTTGTTGTTTTTACCCTTGTGAGACAGTGCAGCTCTTTTACCTGCCAGTTGCAGTGTGAAAGCTACAAGATTCCCTGCCTCTGCAGTGGATTGCTTTTTTTAAATGGCTGCTTTGGTTTAAAAAAGATAAATAATAATGGGAGAGAAGGGGAGAGAAAAATCTTTCTGCCTCTAGCCCCTTTTCCCCTTGTCGTGGGCAGATTACCTGCTTTGTCGCTTGTTAATGAGGAATTTGTATTTATTGGTGAAAGAAAAAACATGCTGGGGAAGTAGGGAAGAAGATGTTGCTTTATTGACCTCTGCTGTTTACTTCAACCTCCTCTTTGGGAAAGCTTCCTGCTCTTTCTGGTTAACTCTTTCTAGCCTGGGATATGCAGGGATGCCTCCTCTATTTTTGTATTCTAGCAATGGGCTCTCCCGTTAGGAGACTCTAGGATTCTCTTAGTGTTGCGATGACCATTGCTTCTCGCTTTTTCAAGTACTAAAGATGATCATCTCGTAAACTTTGCCCCTGCGGTTGTAGAGGTAACATACAAGCCTTACTGCCCTCATTAGAAGGAGCAGAAAACTTGTTTCTCTGGTCCCTGGAAGAGAAAGGGTTAAGCAATTAAACAATTCTTTGTTCTAGTTCTTTCTTGGTGTCATTTTGTTTGGGGGATTGTTCTGGCTTTGTTCTACCTTTCTCCTCTGTGGAGGTGGACAAGGGTGGGCGGAGGGTGGCCTGGTTGGGCTCCATGTTGTCTGTTCAACAGTGCTGCTTCACGGAGAGCGGAGGCCCCGGTAAACTCGAGTGGGAAGGGGGCTGGGCAGCCCAAAATGTGGCTTGTAAACTGTGGTGGCTGCTGAGTTAGTACTGATGGTGGTTTATCCTGGCGTGGGAGCTCAGATCTGTCTGCGGAGCAGAGTCCAGCCCCGGTTTGGTTTAGGGCTGAAGCTGCAAACGTTGGGGTGAGGATGAGAACGGCTGCCTGGGGCTTGCTGGGGAAGAGAGAAGCAGGAAAAGATGAATGGTGCTGTAACAGAGTTAGTTTCTCTGAATTGTGTTTTGTCCGGGTGGGGGTAAAATTGATAAAATCCTCTTTGAGCCCCTGCTGAATCCGAGTTAGGGTTGAGCGGGGCAGGGGGGGTGCAAAAAGCTGAGGAGGGAAAATTAGCCCATCCTTGCCTTTTAGCTCTTCTTAAATAGCTCTTGCCCTGAGTAGCAGAGCCCTGGTGGCTTCAGCTGTGGGGCAGACCCAAGGTCACCTGCCTGAGTCACCATGTTACTGACTGATCTTCAGAGATGTTTCTGCTATCAGAAACAGCGCACTTATTGCCTTAAAGTGTCTCGCACTCAGTGTGGTGTGTAGGACATCAACATTTTGACCAAGATGAGCCCTTGCTACAGGATATCACAAACTCACTTTCTCCTCTGGGCTCCTGCTGCAAAACCTCCCAAATACTTTCCTGCCCTCCAAGCTGCAGAATGCCAGGCCTTAAGTAAGAGTTAGAGAACCAGTCTGCTATTTTCAGAATCCATTTAAACTCTTCTCTTAAAAATTCACGTTGGACATCTTTCAGCTGAAGGCCTTTTGAGGCCTCTCCATTTTGAATCCTGTCTGATAGAAATTATTGCTTCAAAAGACAGCACTGCTCTAACAAAGCAGTGTGCATCCACAGCTGGAATTGGTAATCAACTAATTAGGTCAGATCTTGGACTGAATGGTTGGACAAAGAGGAGGCGTGGAAGGGGAAGCCGAGTGATTGAATCGTGGGTGGAAATAGCTAGAAGGACCCAGAAAATGAGTTTTATTTGTAATTTGGGTAAGGGAATTGGGTTGAGGAGGGAGAGGAGCGATATGCTCTGGGATGGGGGGAGAGGAACGGTTGCAGCCCTACTGATGAGTTCACTTTTCTCTGATGTCACTGTTTGCGGTGCCAGGAACAAGTCTGCAAAGGGCTTGAGATGGCTCCTGTCTCCAAGCAAAACTGGAGCAGGATGTCAGAAAACTGCCTGCTGTTGCTGCAGTGAGGAATTCAGTCCTCTGTGTGCTGTGCTCCTTGTAGCTTGTTCAGGCCTTGCTGCTGCAGGAGGAGAGACTGATCGGGAACACCTCTGGTGCTGGCAAGGAGAGAAGGTGGGCCTTTTTGTGGATTTCGTAGCTGAGAAGTCATCGTGACCTGCACTTGGCTCTTTGAGCTCTTCCACCTTGTGCCCTGTGTCCCTGAGAAACTGGTGGCTTTCCCTTTAAACTTAAAAGTTGCCCTGTGGATTGACTCTGTCAATTGGAGAGGGAGAGAGAAGGAAATGTGGCTTTCAAGTGACAGGGAAGCAGAAAAGACCTGAAGGTTAAAGCTGAGGGGTGAGATGGCTTAGGGGCATGCTTTATGGGGTGGGTGGCTGAGCCTGCGTATGTTCTTGCGCTTGTGAGTAGCACCATCATCAGTACAGACGAGAGTGACGTTTCTGGTTCACGCTGAGCGATTAGAGGCTGTCAGATTGCAGCAGGCACAGACCACAGGAAAGGAACAACAAAAACGCGAGGCAACCCACCCCAGCATCACCTCCAGGGCGGGGGAAGGACGCCTTGGTGTCCTCCATCAGCCTGTGCCTCGGTGACATTTTAAATAGACTCCTGCACGCGGTGTTGCCTGCTGCTGCCTCGGTTGTCAATGTCAGAAGGGGGAGGGGATCTCTTCCTTGAGTGGTTTGGTTCTGGCAGTCCCTGTAATGTTTGAGCTGTCACAACAGGGAAGGTTCCCAAGGAAGCCACTTACTGAACAAGAGCTGGCTGGGTGCCTGCTTCTTTCAGGCTCAGAGATGAGCCGGGGTAGAAAGGGGAGGTAACCGAATCCCTTCCGGGCTGAGCTACAGCCATGGTGGCGTGTGCTTGGACAGACCCAAAGCAGTGCACGGTCTGGGCTGCCGCTTCCCAGAGCTCTCCTCTCAGAAGGGCTCCGCATCTCCAGGGTGCGAGTGATGCACTGGCACCTGCAGTGAGTAGGCAAAGATCGTTGTCCTGAGGATGTTTTGGGCTGACGGGAGGTAGAGCTGCTTCCTTGCTGACAACGGGAGAGAGGAGCCATCGGTGGCAAGGCGCTGGCAGAAGCGGGAGTGAAACCTTTTGTTTCTCGTTAAATGAGAGATTGCAAAAACAATGATGGCAGTATTCCTGCTCTGTACATCGATCCAGTATTGTAGTCAGGCAAGATAGCTGCAATAAAAAGCCCGTCCTTTAATTTTATGCATGGAGAACTTCTTACCTGCTCTCCCCCCCCCGCAGTTTTTTTTCCAACTGCAGCTATTTTTCCCTGCTGACTTCAGGTGTTTTGTATTCTGCTTAGATCAATAGCCGTAGAACAGCAGCAGCTTTCCAGTTGTCACTAGGAAGACCCTGCTGTCAGCTACAGCTCACCCGTTTTCTGCCAGTGCGGTACTGGGGATGAAGAGCCCTTCTGCTTGCCTGACAAACACAAAAGAAAGCTGTGCAGTACAGGAGTGCTGTATTGATTTTTTTTTTTTAATTTTTTTTATTATTATTTCCTTTTTTTAAAATCCAGCCTGGGGAAAATGGTGTTCTTCCTGTGCTCCAGAAGCTGGTTTTTGCCTTCCTGCACTGGGTTTAAGAGGCAATAAACTGGGCTGTCTAAAACGCCCCCTGCCCACGCAGGAGGGGAGGGTGTGTGGTGGCACTGCAGGGACACACGTCCTGCTGAGGCTGTCGGCGTCGTCCTTGCTGCGTGGCTTTGCCAAGGGAGCTGGTCCCTGGTGATATGCTGCTTAGCAGCCTCCGAGACACAAGCAGGAAGAGCAAATCCATTCCCTAATCCGACAAACGCGCCAGGACCACATGAGCTGATGTGAACATTGGCCCCTATTCATAGATTTTAACAATCTCTGATATTTATGTTAGCCTGGAGCAAATCAATGCAAGTATTTTTCTTCATCGAACAAAAAGTGTTCACTGAAACACATACAACCTTTGTGTGCATCTTCCTTCCGAAGTGCCAAAATAGGAAGTGTCTGTTAGAAACCAAAGCACCAGGCATGGCTTTGCTCTCAAGGGTGTCTGTATTTGCTCGGCTTTCTCTCTTTTGGAACCGGACTATTTTGTGAAATCCCTCACCACCGGATCCCGAGGAGGACGGTCTCAGGCTCTTGATCAACTCTGACGCAGTGACAGGTCATGCTGAGACAATTCGACTCAAGGTGAGCTGCTCGGTGGAAGGCTCTGCTTCCATCCAGATGGCTCTGAAGCAGCCCTCCCTCTTGGAGGGGCTGTCCTAAAACATGATCTAGACTAGGAAATAAGGTGGGATGTTAGATGATCTCTTCAGGGCGAGGAAATGTAGTCTTCAGTGGATTACTAAGCTAGTTGAGTTGAAGCCTGAGTACTCATATGAGGAGTTAGTGTGTATCGGGGGCGGGTAGGCCACCTCTAAACTAGACTGTTAGCCAACGCTTTCTACTGCCGTACCGGCAACTCCAAATTGGTGTCTCCTCTGGCATGCCTCTGCTGTGGGTAGAGGTTACCCATCTCCTGGGCTTTCAAGCTGGAAGCTTCACTCGTCTAAAATTCAGTGAGTGTGTAAGTGCTGTTCTGTCCCCAGAAGGGAGAGTACGTTGATAAATGTGGAAGGCCGGACTTAGCGTAATTATTGAGCGAAGTCAGGTAATGGAAAGCAGAACACATAGAGATTAAGACGAGTCTTTGATGAAGGAGAGAAATTTCAGTAAAAAGTGGGGCTGTTATGTGGAAGCTGTAAGTTTGTGATGACTGTTGGGAATATGGCTCTGGCAATTAAGAGGGTTTGTTAATAACAAAAGCCAGCACCTGCTTGCTCTGCATTGCCTCTGCTCGGTGTGCTGGAGCTACGAGGGAGGAGGAACCAACCACATGCAGGAAGGGGCCAAGACTGTTTAATTAGCAAAACCCCTTGCGTGACACCACAAACTGTGCTGGAGAGCTCTGCTAACGATGGGCCTTGAAGGGAAATGCAGCTCCAGGTCTCCGTGTGAGGAGGAAACGAGCGGCTTCCAAGGAAAGCAGGGAAGGATGTGGAGAGGAGAGTGGTGTCCAGATGCTCGGCTGGGCAGAACGTCCCCGTCCTGCGTCTCCCGGGCTGGGGCAAGCGATGTCCTCCCTGTTCTTCCCACTAGTTCAGTGAGTTGTCACTCTGTATTTTGCCGAGTGTGTTGCGGTGGGTGAAAATCTGGAATAAACATCTTTCTCCTTCAGCTTTCTCGTGTAGTTTGAATTAAACTTCCTAATAAAGCAATTGTTATTTTTCTAATCGGATTCTCTATTTGTAAATGCTGTTCCTCCCCTTGCATGTACCTTGACCACCTCCTGGCGCGTGTGATGCTTATTTATTGCTTACACTTTCTTTCTTATTACACGTTCCTGAAGGGAGAGGGGAGGGGGGGGGGGGTTCTACCTGGCAGTTCCTGGGGGTGTCTCTTCCAGCTCCTCATCTTTCCAAGGGCACCAGGGAGACGTTTGCTGCTCAAGGTAGGTGCGGAGCTGGGGGGGAGGTACCTGCCTGCAGGAACCCCGCCGGGGCCCTCCCAGCCCGGCCCCCGCGGAGGGGGCGCAGGGCCCGGGGCCAGGCCGTGGGGAACCCGCCCGTTCCCGCTTCCTGGTTACCGGCCGTGCCCGGAAGCGAGCGCGGTCTCCAGGAAGTGACGCAAACGCGGCGGGCAAAGGGAGGGGGGCGGGCCCGGGTGATGGCGGAAGCGGAGGCCAAGATGAAGCAGTTCAATGGCGGCGGCGGCGGTGGTGGGGCCGGGCTGGACGCTGAGCGCGGCCGTTTCCCGTACTGCGTGGTGTGGACCCCCATCCCCGTCCTGACGTGAGTGCGGGCCCCGCGCTCCCGGCCGGCCCCGGCGGCGGGCGGCCCGGCTTGAGGCCTGGGCCCGCGCCTCGCTACTACCGGGGAAGGCCCGGGGTCGGGACACCCCTCGCTTCTCCCGGCTCTCACCGGGGTGCGGTGGGCGCTCGGCCTGCTGCGGGGTTGGCAGGGAGCCCGGCCCGCTCTGGGGCTGGCAGACCGGGGTAACCGGCTGCTTGGCCTGCTCCCGGCCCGCCTCGGGGTGCTCGGCCTGCTCGGGGAAGGGGGTTGGGTGGGGGGTGACTGGGTGCCAGGCTGCTTCGGGGACCCTTGGAGGATTCTGGCCTTGGGGTGAGGCTCTCCTCTCCCCGCAGCGAGGGTGTGTGTGAAGGCTTTGCGATGAGCGGGCTTGTCTCTGCAGGAGCGGGAGTGGAGGGGATCCAGTGAAACGTGGGAAGTCTTTCATGTTTTTGCAGCCAAGGTTTGGCTACGGGGATCTTGGACCACCTTATGCCTCGAGGAGAGCCTCTATGCTTCGCTTTTAATGAGTTAGAAGTCGATTTACCTTCCCAGTCTCGTCAGCCAAGCGAAAGCAGGCTCCAGGGAGAACTTCTGAGTTTTTCTCTGGTCGTGGGAAAATGAAAAGCTGTAAAATGTGGCTTTGGGGGTAGTCTGGGAACACAAAGGCTTATTTTTATGCCTTCCTCTTCCCCTCCGGTTCAAATCAGGTGATAATGTTTACTGAGCCAGAGCAGAAAGTCAGGTAGAAGACGTGGTGTGGTCTGTGCCAGGATTGGGAATGGCACCACACCTCTCCTCAGCAAGGAGAAGCTGCAGCTTCCCTGTTGCTGTCTCACATACAGTGACAAAACCGCTTTGGGTTTTATCTCTTCTCTTTTTTTTGCTTCAAATTTCCACCTTAGTCTTTTCCTGGAGGATTTTCCAAAGCTTTTAACCTTCTTATCTCCCACTGGGACTGATGAAGAGAGCTGTCCTGCTGCCAAAGTCGCTGGGCATCTGTATTTGTTTGTGGGTTCGTTCCCTGATGGACAGTGGCACCTTCCCATTGATTTTGTTTTGCAGCAGAAATTTCGGTAGTGTTATTTGGCAAAATCTCTCGTTAGATTGCATAATAGCTCCATTTTCTCCTCCTGATGTTCCCTGTCATGTTTGGATTTGGAGACTTGAAAGCTAGTCAGTGCTGAGAGAGAGAGGAGAATTAAAAAAAGGAAGAAGTGCCCAGACCTTTGAAGGTGACAGCGCTGTGACAGCGTTATATTCAGCTGTACCTTCTGGCTGATGAAACATTGCCCAGATAGCAAAACTGGCTGGCTGCTTTGCATCGCACCAGATAGGGACATGCAGAGGGTAAGTGATGCAAGTGCAGAACGTCAAACTTCACGGAGCCCTTTCTCTGCGTCGTAGGGTTATGTCGTCAACAAGAGCTATATGCTATTTATAACCTCAGCTGTGCTCATCGGTGTGTATGGCTTGTCTTTCCTCGTAACAGCCAACCGCCTCAATCCCTTTATATTTTGATAATTTTAGGATCTCTAATTGAGCTGTGGCTTGTTGAATCTGTTTCTGTTTAGCGTTGCTGTAATCTCTTCTGAAATATTAGTTGCTGCGCGCAGTCCCTCAGGGAGAGAGGGGTGAGAAATCAGAGAGAGGTCAGCAAACCTGAGAATGCCGGAGGATGTGGGAGAGAGCTGTAACTTGGCCCGAAGTATTTACTTCTAAGTGATGATGATGGGAAGGGGGTTGGGATATAGACCTACTGCTCCCTGGGGCTGTAAATATCCAGCAGGGAGGAGAAGGTCTTTGAAGCAATGGGATCGTTTAGGGGAGGGAATGCTCTTCCTGGAGCTAGGAGCCCCATTTTCTGTCTGGGGTGCTTAAATCTGGTTTGCGGTGAAAAGCTGCGGTGTGGACGGGAAGATGGGCAGGATGACCTTATTTTCAGTTGTTGGGGTGGAAAGTTTCATCTCAAGGCAGTTTCTCCGGGATTTAACCTTTTTGCTTGGGTACACAAATGGGTTTGTTCTGGGAGGCTGGGGCTCGTGCTCCCCTGGCCAGGGACGTGTGTAGTGCAGGCCTTGGGAGTCTTACGCTCTCCGTAACTGCAGCCTCTCAACGCTAAAATCGCAGAGCCTGGCTGCCCCACAGTCAAACTGACTCTAGACCTGCTTGTCAGCATAGCTTTGGGTATTCCCTGCGTGTTTTTCGTTTGCTTGTACCTCTTCTGTGTCCTTGCCGGTGTTTGCCTGGCTTTGGCTCACCTGCTTTGAACTCTCAGCTGCGTATAACACGTTAACTCTGCCTGTCTATCCCATGCTATGCAGTAGGTTGCACGGCCGCTCCAGCAGTCTCCTGGCAGCATGTTGCACGCACTTGATGTGATCGGGGGGCAAATATCTCAGCCTGACGGTTCGCTTGTTGCCTCGGTAGATGGCTCTTCCCGATCATTGGCCACATGGGTATCTGCACGTCGACTGGAGTCATTCGGGACTTCGCGGGGCCGTATTTTGTCTCAGTAAGTAGATGATGGATCTGGGTGCTTAAGCAGAATCTGTGCTTGGTCTGCTTCTCACCTTCGTTGGTGACTTTTGAGCCGTCCCTTGTCTTTTGCAGCTCAAAGTTCTGCAAAATAATGGCTTTAGATGTTTCTGAAGATGGAGGGTCTTTGCTATTTTGGGGCCTTGTGGGCTGCTGTCCAGTGGAGGTTGTTTGGGGGCTATGATAAATAGTGGCTAGTTTGGTGAGCAGAACGGAAAAGAATTTGTAGTCTAGACTCTTAATTGGGAATTTTGGACCTAAATTCTCTTAAATCGGAGTAACAGAAGCTGCCTTCCAACTTCCTCAGCACGCCTGTTACTATCATGCTGCTAAGCGTCAGGTATATGCCAGTCTTCTAAACTGCTTTATAGTCTGGTGGATTTTTAAAGTAAGGGAGTTTTAATTTGGGATAATTAATACTCTTGGGACATACACAACTTTGAATTAACAAGGTATAAACAGTGGGGGGGACAAAAAAAAAACCCAAACCAAGGAACAAGGTACCATGTACCTAGGTGATGTCACCATGTATAGAGTATAAATATACTGGTGCCCAGAACAGGAGTATGAAAACAATTGAAATCTAAATCCGGACACACAAATAAGATTGGTGTCTTGAGACTGCTGAGGCAAAGTCACAGTTTTATCACTAAGCGATTGCGGGCTGTGAGGCCTTCCAGCAAGAGGCATGTCATGAATATTGCGCGGGGTTATCCTCTTGAGACGTTTTTCCTTTTTTGTAGGAAGACAACATGGCATTTGGGAAGCCAGTGAAGTAAGTGCTCTTGTTAGTTTTTATTAAACTAACCAACTGACCTGCAGATGTCCTTTAATTCACGGAGACAGACGTGCTATAATGTTGCTTTTCTTGTTGTTCAGAAGCCCTAATTCAAGTGGATGGCTACTGTGTCTCTGCTTTTCAAGAAACCACGTTAAATTAAATCTTTTTAGAAGCGTGACAGCAATGTAATGGTATTAATAACTAGATCTGTATGGAGCCTTTATTAAAAAAAAGAAAAGGCTAAAACATTTTAAGATAATGTTAACAACAAGTGCTCCAAGTAAATACTGCCTGTGCTGTACTAATGAACTGTCATCACTCACATCCTGTTAATGATTTTCTGGGGGGAGGAGGAGAGGTGCCTGGGTTTTGTGTATCTGTCAGATCAGGTTTACGTTTTGAATGGCCTGAAGGTTTCACATCACGGGACGTGAAAGCCGTTCAGAGTTTTGTCTGTGCCCCTGAGGTCTGCAGTTTCGCTCTGGGGTGCTGTCGGGCTGAGGGTGCTGAGCGGTAGTTTCTGCCGCCCTCTGCAGCACGTGCTTGTTGTGAAGACCTCGGCTCCATGGACTCCAGAGGTAGTGGATTTCTCCAAGTCCTTTAAGCAGCTTCCAGCTGGGATGAGCAAGAGGTTGTTGTAAAGGTGCTGCAGTAATGCAAAAGGATCTGTTCTCATCCTTCTAGGTACTGGAAACTGGATCCCAGCAAAGTATACTCCACCAGTCCCAACGCTTGGGACACGGCTGTGCACGATGCCTCAGAGGAGTACAAGCACCGAATGGTATGGCTCCGATGCTGATGTCCCGTCTGTGTGTGGAGGAATATCTCCCCAGTTTGGGTCGTTGCTGGGTCTGCACCAGCACAGGGTGCAGAACTAGGGAGCCTCAAGGACAAGATTTCTAATCCTGTGGCCCTTTTTCTGTTCCAGCACAACCTTTGCTGTGATAACTGCCATTCTCATGTGGCTCTGGCCTTAAACTTGATGAGATACGATAACAGCACCTCCTGGAACATGGTGAAACTCTGCTTCTTCTCACTCCTGTATGGGAAGTATGTAAGGTGAGCGGAGGAGCGGTCTAGATTCAGCGGGCAAAGGGGCTCTGTTTCTTTCGTTCTTCTTCACCCTCCAAAGCTTCAGACTGTCCTGTGGAGAAGGGAGAAACATCTCTCCCCCACAACGTGTGGGTGTATGTTGCTGGTAGGTGGTACTGTCACTGCATGCTGCTGCCTCTTAGGAAAAGAACCAAGGGTGCTTTCTGGATTGCACTGGATGCTGCACCCGAAATACTGTATCTGGCAGCTAATTTAGGGTGCCTGGAATTTGGGAAATACTAGCTGAAGCAAATCTCATTCCGTGTTGTCTTTTGGCTGAATTAGGTCAGAACATAAGGTCACAGAATGGCTTGTCTCCAAGGATTACTGGTTTCTCTTCCCTCTCTTGAATCTTGTTTACATAAAAACTAGTCAGATTTCCAACTGGTGTGGAGCTTCCAACTTGAGTGGAGAGGGAAACTCCGAGTTTTCCTTACTAGAAAGGGCACTTAATCTCCATTTCAGGTTCTTGTGCCTGAAGAGGAGATTCTGCAACAACTGCCTTGCACAGAGTTTTTGAGTTGCTCCACTTATGTTGGGTCTTTCCTGTTCTGGAAGAGCTTCTCTACCAGCTTTTAGGCAAGTGTAGTTCTTGCTGTCTCGGTTAAATACGCAAGGAGTCTGAATAACGAGACCTGCAGTAACAGGGTTTCATTTTTTTGTGGTCTCCCGTCACCACTCCTGTCTGTGCAGATGTGAAATGTGCTAGTCTTCGACCTGAGTTTAAGCTGGAAGGAGAGTCCAGCCCTGTTGTTCATGATATAGTTATTTGTGGACCTGATTTAGTCTCAGTTTTTAACACAGGCTGAATCTCCAGGTTGTGATGTGTGGCAGTGCCAGCAACGGATAGGAAAGTCAGAAGGGCATCTGTCTCCCTTTGATTTCTTCAGTTATTCTCACATCCTTTTCTCCCTCTTGTCTGTGTTTGCTGATTCCTTAGGTTTAAACCCTCCCCCTTTTTTCCGTCTTGCAGCATAGGGGGATTTGTGAAGACCTGGCTTCCCTTTGTCCTCTTCTTGGGGGTGATCGTGACCATTGTTCTGACGCTTCATTTGCGGTGATGGCAGCTGCGAACTTCCCATTCTGTGGGCGCACGAAGGAAGAAACTGTGACTGATCCATCGAGGTGGAGGCACGGGACTCTGGGAGGCATTTTCTGGGGAAGGTGGCAACTCCACTCCATTGTAACAGCTCATCTTTGTTTCCTGGAACTGGCTTCTTTTCCTTCTGTTTTTGTTCTGTCGATGGTGTCTCCCAGTGTTAGGGGTCCTGAAGCCTCCTGCTCTCTCCCTGAGTATGCTCCCTTTCTGCAATTTGGTAGGTAGAAACGCCATCAGGAAAGGAGAGGCGTGGGCACCTTTGCTTTCATTGCGAAGTAAAGCTGCGAGGCAAACCCTGCCTGCTGGTTCAGGAGTACAAGCAGATACGCTTTGTAAGGTTCTCTCTGATCACCTGGTTTCTTCCTCTTGGCAGACTTCATCAGATGCTTCCTCAGATTTCCTGAGTCTCCAGGAAGGAGTTGTGGTTTCCCTGTTGCACGACTCTCCTGTAGCGCCTGTTTCCAAGCGGAGGTGTGGGGTTCCTCCTGGGGATGTAGAGTGCCACGGCACTCGCTGTCCGTCTCCCCAGCAGTGACAGAAAGGTGTTGACGGTGGGACGCTCCTCTGAGGAGACACGCAGAGGAACGCTCTGTGGCAGGGCAAATTCATCTGGTCCTGCTGGTGAGCCCAGAAAGGCAGGAAAGTCGATGGACTGGCTTGGGTATGGCTCATGGCAGTCTGCACACTTTCAGTAGCCTGTTGCAGAGTTGGGAGTCTGCTGCTAAGTCCCTTTAAGCTTGTGCCAGAAAAAATACAGCTTCCCTGCTTCTCCCTGTGCTCTGAATATCTAAAATTGTTGTTACGCTTCTCACGAGCCACTTATTTTCCTTTGATCCCGAGTACTTTGTGTGTCGCAGCATACCTGAGCCTGCAGAGGTGGCAGCAGCAGCAGGTACGCGTTTCTGGGGCAGAAGGCTTAGTGTGGAGTTCTGAAAACATCTGTGAGAGCAGCGCCTGAGACCCGAGCTTAGTGGGGCCATCAGAGATTAAAAGAAAAGGTGAAGGGACTGGAAAGCATCTGTGTTCTGGTTGGGCTTTGCAGCAGCAAACTGGGGCACTGGCTTTCTTGCGGCTGGTTCCCGGATGGTGAACAAGAAGGTCTTTTTACTTCCTTGGTGTGCTTTGAAGAGCGCACCTGGGGTAAAAGCGCTTTGCAGGACTTGGTTTTGATGTGAGAAATGCTGGTCTGGCAGCGTTGGGGGGCTGGTGGCCCTTTTGAACCCTGGATCGGGCAGGATCCGAGGCGGGGGATAGGTTGTTCTTGAGTGCTGGGCAGGAAGCGAATTTGGACGTGACCCAGACCTCTTCCAGGGCGAGAGGTCCGGGTCTGTGTTTGCTGAGGCTCTGGCCTGCAGATGCTGCTTTCTGGGGGCCTCTGAGCCAGGTGGCTTTTTTTTTTTTTTAAAAAAAAAAAAAAAGCGTGGCTGAAGGGTTCTGCGCAGTTGAGCAGATCCCCCGCTGGCTGCAGAGGGAGGAGGACAGCTTTTCTGCTCACGCCTCGAAAGGCCAGCTCTTTACTTCGCTACCTGATGGATTTCAACCTCCAGGAGTGCTCGTGGCCAGCAAAAAAGCTCTTCTCCACTGCCCACCGTCCCTGCGGCTTCCTCTGATGGGGAAGCCCACTCACCGTCACTGCTGGCCCTCAGACCTGTCCCTGTGTGCCTCCTCATCCGCTTCCATCTCCCAACTCCTGTAGCCACACGGGAGGCCTGGGGACTCCTCTTGGGCCTCTTCGTTTCTGCATTTCCTCCTTTTCCTCAGTCACTTTTAAACAGCCCCTTAAACGTCTCCCTTCTCCTTAGCAGCTAGTTGTCTGTCATCGGGTGCTGGCCTTGCTGGGGTGGGTGGAGGTGTGCAGACCTCGGCGCCCTTCCCCGTTTACCTGGAACTGAAATAGTCGTCGCTGTCTGCTCTGTACCGTCATTTCAAGCCTGCGTGGAGAGCGGGCTGGAGGGTGCTGGGCCTGGGGCTGATTAGAAAGCCAAGATCTTGATCAAAGAGAACCTTATGATGAAAGGATGGTGTCTTACCGAGCCTACCCTGTGTTGCTGCGGTCTCCACCCAGCGAGCCTGCTGGCTAACGTGCCCTAGGACAAGCCAGTTGAACAGGAGAGATTAGTCCTTTGCCTCTGTTTTTAATATAAGTATGATTTCTCAGAGTGACCTGCCAAGGATGCGATTGGAGTCCCTGGCCCAGGGCTGAAGCCAACCTGTCTTACGCAGTAGCAATAATCTAGAGACTCTTAGGCCTGTCTCACACGTCGATTCAGTGTTTTATCGATAAGCTATACAAGCGTTGCCAAAGCTGAGACTTTGAGTTGTCAGGGGGGGCCGGGAGCGGGGCTGCTGGCCACAGTTCCCGCTCCTGGGACTTCTGAAAACACATTGAGTGCCATTCCCCACCGTGAAAATCCTTGTCGTTTGCTCCTAACGCTTTTTACCAGATCTGGGTTTCAAACGGAGACCTGTCGTGAGCAGCAAAGGGGCTTCGTAGTGGGTTGGAGTGCTGGCTGCCAGGGGAGGAAGGCGCCGCTTTGCCCAAATCCTGGCTGAACGGCCGACCCGCTTCCACCGGCAGCGACGGAGGATGGCTCCGGGCATCCGAAGGAAAGACGGCTGATGGGAGAGCCAGGCCCAAAGCTGAGGTACCGCAGAGCCGTCCTGCGCATCCGCGCTGGACACGCAAAGCTGTCTGTACTCGCACAATGAAGGATGGTGCCCGCAGAGGTCGGATGCTGGGAGAGGCGGGTGGGCTGGTCGGATTTATGGTCTTCCTACGCTGCGGTAGTGTCAGCCCAGCGCTGCGGGAGTGCGGAGAAACCCCGGCGGTGCTCGGCACGGGTTCCCAGCAGCGCTGCAGCCAGCGGTGGCGGCCGTTCTGTGAGGAGTGGGCTGCTTCCTCTCGGCGTGGGAGGTGGCAGAAGCGGGGGGGGAGTGGGCGAGGAACGTCCTCTCCTTGCAGCTTCCTTCATCTCACTGCCGGCTTCTTTGCGGTGCCCCCTTCGATGAGCCACATTAAAGGTTCACCCTGTCCTTCACCTTCCAGATGCCAGTTTTGTGCTCCGCTCCTTTCCCCTTTGCACGTGCTTGTGCTGCAGAGCGCCGTGGCTTTGCCGTTGCTCTCCGGCGAGGACGAGCCCCTCCGTACCCTCATCCTTTGTTCTCTTGATCTCTGTGGGGCGCTGGATTACTTTGTAAATATTTAAACTCTGCTTCTGTGGTTTCATAATCCTGACGGTAGGGGAAATAAACTTATTTCTGTGGATGTCTCCAAGTGCCACATCTCTTATTGTTGAGACTCTCTCCTCCTTCCAGCCAGGAGCGGGGTTGGTATTCCCCTCTGCGCGCTGAGCCCCGGCCCCTCTCCTGCCCCAAGGCAGCGTGGCTGCTCGCCCGCAGGAGCCGGACCCCGAAGCTCTCATGCCTTTTACTTTATAGATTTACCTTTTGCTCTGCTCCAGGGCAAAACTCAGCCCTGTTTTCAGACCTGCTGTTGGGAAGGGGGGGGTTTGGGGGGGCGGGAGGGACCCGATTGCCACAGTGTGGGATTTGCAGGCTTTAATGCCGGGTTTCTCAAAGCCGGCGGCCTGCCGAGGGTCTTTGTTATGTTTGGGAGGAGAAGGGGCTCTGTCTGCTCCTGCTCTTTGCCGCTCCCTGCGCCTCTGCCCGGTCAGCAGAGCCCTGCGTGGCCCTGGGCGGGAGGGAGCTGAGCGCTCTGGGGAGGGGGATGCTTTTTGAGGAGATAAGCCCCCTCTTGCAGGCTGATCCTGGTGAGCACTTCCCTTTCCGTAGTCCTAAGTCTCTGGCATCTCTGTTTTTCTTGGAGGCTGGGATCCTTTCCCCTGCCATCTTCCATTTCCCTGCAAGCTGTTGGGGAAGGGACGTTGTGTGCTGGGGCCAGGGCTGCCGGGAGCTACGGAGGAGCGGAGAGCAGAGTGGGATGCGAAAAGCCGGCCTCATTTTCCCCTCTCCCAGCAGGATACCGCTGCCTGAACTGGGAGCGAGGGAAGCTGGGCCTCCCAAGTGCTGTAACGATTGCTAATGCAGCAGCCGATTTTCCGTTAACATCTGATATCCAGAGGCCAAAGCTGCGCGGTGGGGGAAGTAGATCAGCCTTAAAATTAGGTTGTGTACAAGGCTCGGGGATTTAACGGCGCAGCCATCTTACAAAACACCACCTGGATCCTCTCCTGCCTCAGCCCCTCCATCCAAACCACGCTGCTCCTGCGGCTGTGTTAACTCCAGCCCCTGCTTCGGCTCCGGGGCTGCGAAACGGCAGCGGGGACAGGGGGGGGAAATGGCAGGCAGCCTCCGAGGGGTTTATCCTGCACATGTCTGTCGCTGGAGCACGAGGTGAGGCTGCAAAACCCCCCCAGGAACACGCTCTGCCCGGCGTGCATGGCTCTCTACTGCTGTAACCGTCCTGCCGGCTCCCTGCTCGCCTCCCAAGCCTGGCAGGATTTTTCTAACCCGCGCTGGGCTGCCTGGGGAGTTGCGGGGAATCTGGCTGGAGGCGTGTGGGAGCTGAGCTGCGTGGTTCGGGTCGTGGTATTTGGGGATTATACGGAAAGCAGCCAGTCTGAACGTGCCAAGATAGTCACACTCAGGCGCTCGGGGCTCTCTGGCGCTCACAGCTCTCTGGCCGCGGCAGGAGACCACGCAAGCCCTGCTGCTCTCATTTTTTTTCTCTCCTACCTCTCAGCGGGGCCGGTCCAGCCCCGGCAGGGACGGAGGCTGCTTGAAAAGCCAAGCGGAGTGGCGGGATCCATCCCAACCTGCCAAATGGCCTGAACCGAATCGTCAGAGGGACCTCGCTGCCTCCTGCCCCTCTGCCCTCGCCTGGGATGGCCGAGCCAGGACTGCTCCACCCCGGCAGCCACGGTGCGGTGGCTTCTTCAGCGCTGGGGAGCGGGGCTGGGGGGTCCCTGACCTCCCCGCGGGGACGGGGGAGCGGATGCCCCATCGTTGGCTGTGCCACCGCCGCGGGGCTGGCGTGGAGCTGCCTTTGAAGTGGGGTCACTTTGCTGCAGCTGGCCGGAGGGGAGGGGGCCCCGTTTCTCATCCCCTTAGCGGCAGCGGGGGGGGGGCATCAAAGGGCTCCCTGGGGAGCACTATCAAATTGCTCCGAAGCATTTGCACGGTTGGAGCTTCTGAAGACGCCAGCGGTGGCGGTGGCTGGGCTGCCTGCGGCTGCGGTGCCTCCGGCCCACGGTGCCTCCGAGGCTGCAGCTCTCTCCTCATCCTCAGCGCCCCCCCAGCACCCCCTGTTCTTTCCGGGGGGGGGGGGGGGGGGAAGGGGGTGCAACACCCGATATTGGGGCTCTCCGTCCCTGCATCTTCCCGGACAGGCGCTGCACATCGTCCCCAGCCAGAGCCGAAGGTGGAAATGCCACGAGGTCGCTGCTCGTTTGCAGGGATTAAAAATGAAAAATTAAGAGGGGGCTACAAGCAAGCAGATGCGCACGCACGCGCACACACACCCCCCCAGCCCTCGGGAGCTGGGATCCATCCCCGTGGGAACTGGGATCCTTCCCCATGGGAACCGGCATCCACCCTGCATGCCCGAGAGCGCTCGAGCAGCGCATCAAAGGCACCGGGAGGGCAGAGGGCACGGGGGAGCCGAGACCCTGGAAGGGGGACAGGAGCAGATGGCCCCAGTGCTGGGGGTGGGGGGGACGCGGCGGTGTAAGAGCGATGGCAGAAAGGGAAGAGGGGGGGTTGGGGCTGGGGGAGGCTGCTGAGGGGGTGTGACTGTAGGGCGGCTTTGGGGTTGAACCCTCCCTGGATCTGCAGAGGTGTTTGTGTCCTGCGGCGGGTGCCTGTGGGGGGATTTAGCATCTCCCGCATCCGCTGCCCGCACGGGCTCCATGCGTCAGGGCAAACCCTGCCCTCCCCTCCAGGGTCCCGGGGAAGGGACCCCCCACCCCTCCTGGCCTTCTCCCCACCGCCGTGCGGGGTGAGCACCTCCTGGCCGGGGGGATGTGGGTCGGTACCCCTCCAGGGCGCTCTGGAGATGCTCTTGGCAGCTGGTGGCCGCGGAGCTCAGCTCCTGCAGGAACCTCCAAAGCCTCTGCTTCCCGCGATGCCCCCCGGCCCTGCAGCCCACCCTGGGTGCTCTCGGCCGCTGGTCCCACGGGTGCTGCTCACCCAGCCACAGTGCTGATGCCGTGGGTGCTGCCCCCACCTGCAATCCCACCGGCTGGCGAGACGCTGCCGATGCTCTGGCGTGTGCTCCCCGCCTCAGTTTCCCCCCACCCCCAGGAGGGCCCGGCTTGCCTGCGCCTTGCGGACCCGAAAAACGAGTCCTGGGGGTGGGTGGGCGCAGGGATGGGGAGCGGGATGGGACTTGCTTCTCGCCCCCGCTCCCTTCCCGCTGCCCGAACGCCCAGCGCAAAAATGAGGCAGAACCCGTTCTGCGCACCCGTGGGGGTGCTGCCAGCACCCGGCACCCGGCACCCGAGGGGCAGGAGGAGGGTTTGCTCCCTCGGATGCTGCTTTGGGATGTGGCTGGAGCCCGGCTGCAGGCCGTCGCGGCTGCCTGGCTCGCTCCGGGGCCTCTGCAAGGAAAACCATCCCTGGGGGCTGACCCAGCACCTTGCTCGCCTTGTGCTGGTGGCCAGGGTGTTCCTGGGTGTCACCGGGCTGACGCAGCCTCCGGCCACGGCCGCCCCAGGCGGAGGGAGGCACCGAGGGAGGCTCTGCTCCGTGGGCGCTGCAGCGTGGCAGTGGCTGT
This sequence comes from Pluvialis apricaria, assembly GCA_017639485.1. Classification (NCBI taxonomy): domain Eukaryota; kingdom Metazoa; phylum Chordata; class Aves; order Charadriiformes; family Charadriidae; genus Pluvialis; species Pluvialis apricaria. The sequence continues at coordinate 3,967,177 of CM030027.1, read as the reverse complement.
GGATGAGACCCGGCAAACTCGCTGCCCCTCTGGCTCATCGGGGACGGGTCGTCGGTGGGACGCAGCACAGGATGTGACCCACTGCTCGCCCACGCCTCCGGCCACGGGGTTTGGCTCCGTCTGTGCTGCGCCGCGCACAAAGCCGCCCTGAGCTGTCTGCCCGTGGCCCCGAGGAGGGGCTCCGCCCCACTGAGCAAACCCATCACCGGGGTGTTGGGTACCATCCATCCGTCCGTCTGTCCATCCATCTCCTGAGATCCAGCAGCAGTGGACGGATCCTGCCAGGTCCTTTCCCATCCCAGCCTAATCCAATGAACATTTCTCTCTCCGGACAAAGGGTCCGGGATGCACAGAAAGGGGTCGGTGCCCACCCTGGGTGACCCAGAGCTGAGCCACCAGTCCACAAGCACCCCTGTGGGGACACGATGGCCCCAGAGCCACCCCTCCACCGCAGAGACCTGGCTGCACTCGCCGCATTTCCCGAGCATCCACAGCAGGGACCTCATCCATCCTCTCCCCAGCGGTGCTGAGCAGCGAGCGCCCAGCGAGGGGAGGAAGGGGAGGGCGGCCGACAGACAGAGCCGTTGCTAAAGTCTCATTTCCTTAGAAACCACGCTAAAAATAATCCCCTTTTCTTGCGGTCCTGTGCTTGGCGTGTGCTGCCGCTGCATCCCGCCGCAATTCCTTCCCCGCAGAGCTGCCATAAAGCTGGCGGGGGGACGGCTGGAGCCTGGCGGGGAGCCTGACCCCCCCCCCCAGCTAGCAGCCCTCCCCCTGTCATGGAGGGAAACTGAGGCACAGGCCCCCGCTGGGCCGGGGAAGGATGCTCCTGCTCCGGGTGCTGGGGTTTGCCACTGCCAGGCCTGATCCTGCGTGGGGCTGAGCACCCGGGTTTGGCCTGGGTGGTCGTGAGCCCCAGCCCTTCGGAGCAGGGTGGGATTGTGCCCGGGAAGGGTGGGAGCTGTGGGGCTGGGGGTACCCACGCGATAGGGGACGTGGGGTTCGGGGTACCCATGGGATAGGGGACGTGGGGTTTGGGGTACCCGTGGGATGCGGGATGTGGGGCTGGGGGTACCCGTGGGATGGGGGATGTGAGGTTCGGGGTACCCATGGGATGGGGGATGTGGGGGCTGGGACTGTCCAGTAGGATGGGTGCCATGAGGCTGGGGATGCCCCATGGGACGGGGACCCTGCAAAGCCCCAGGGACCCCACACTGCCCCACATGGGGCTTTCGGGGGGGGGGGGTCAGGGTGCTGCAGGGAGGATGGATCTGCTGCCCCCCCCAATCCCCAGCAGAGACCAGTCCGCCCACTCCCCCCAGTGCATCCCAGGAGCTCTCCTGGAGCTGCTCCGGATAAGGCACCCCAAGGCCGCATCCTGCCCCATGTGCTCCCCAGAAACCCCTGGGGGGGGTGGGGGGTTACTGGGGGGAGGGGGTCTCCCACCCCATCCCTACGCCCACACATTTGACCTCCATCCTCCACCGGGCTTGGGGGGGGGGGTGTGGTGTGTGTCCCCCTACCCCAGGGTGCTTCCCTTCTGCACCACCCATTCCCCCGGCTGCCTGACGCCTCCCAGTTCAGCCCAGTTCAACCCAGTTCAGTCCCGTCCGGCGGGTGCTACTGGCTCCAGTCCCTGCTTTGCTGCCGCCGGGGCGAGGAGGCGCTTGCTCGCCTGCGGTTGACTCAGCTCTGGGCCGCCAGCACCCCGCCGAGGGTGGGGACCGGGGGCCACCCACCGCCACCAGGGTCCCCGTGGGGTGCTGGGGGGGGGGGACACGAGCCACCGGGACCCCACGCTCAGCCCTGGGCAGGTAAGGGCGGCCATGGTGGGGGGGGGCTGACCCCACTGCTTGCCCCACAGTGGGGCTGCACCGGCACCCTTGGGTGGGTGTGGGGGGGGGGTTGGGGGGGTGTCTGGCTCCTCTCACCCTGTTTTGGGGGGCTGCAGCCCCCCTACCCCCCGCTCTGCTCCCCACCAAGGAGGGATGGGCGCTGCGGGACCCCAATTTCTGCGGTGGCTTTCGTCGTCCCCGCACTGCGCTGGAGGTCTGGCCCCGCTGGTGGGGCTGCATGGGGGTCTGAGGCCACGGTGATGGGCTGCAGGGCCCCTGGTGGGGGTGTGGGGGTGTGGGGGGGTGTGGGAGGGGTGGGGGGGGATGATGGGGGCCGTGGTGGGGGCGGCTGCGACCTGCCAGTCCCCCCGAGGGCTGGCGGGGGGGGTGACTGAACCTGGATGTATTTTTTGGGGGGGAGGACGGCGTTTCACGCATCCATTGCCCCCCCCCCTCCATGGCGACGGGTCGCTTGCAAGGAAAAAAAGGGGGATGTGTACCCGCTCCCCCGCCCCAGTTCTGTCTTACTGGGGAGGTTTAACTGGTTTGACTGGTCTCCCATGCAGGGTGGGGGGGACGGGTGCCCAGCACCCCCCTGCACACCGTCGGGCGCGGGAGGTGGGTGCCTCTTTACACCCCCGACTGCGCCCACCCTCCGGGGTCCCCGCGGGCACCGGGGAACCGCCGCAGCACCTGGGTGACATTGATTTTTGGGGTACCGTCTCTGTTCCGGGGTCGGGGGGGGGGGGGGGGGGCGGACACCCCCGTGTGCCGCCAGTAAACAGGATACGAGCGGGCTGCGGTGGGGCGACAGCGGCGGCATCGTCCCAGCCCCGGTGACAGCCGGTACGTGTCCCCCGAGACCCCCCCCCCGTCCCTGGTGTGGCCTGGCCGGGTGCTGGGTGCTGGCTCCCCCTGCCCAGTGTGGGGAGGGGGGCGCTGGGGGTGGGAGAGGGGGGTGTTTCAGGTGGTTTTGGAGGGGTCATCGGGTGCGTGAGGTGTGTGTGGGGTCCCTGGTGCCGGCTTGGGGATGGGGGGGGGGTCTGTGGTGGGGTGGGCACCCAGCCCACCCGCTGGCTCAGATGCTGCGCTGGGGTCCCCAACGCTGGGGGGACATCTGAGACACCCCCCCCCCGCCCCCGGGGCTGGGACAGGGCCACCTGTGGGGCAGGGTGACCCACAGGGTTGGGATAAGGGCACCCGAGGGGCCGGGATGGGACCCTCCGTGGGGCTGGGGACAGGGCCACTGGTGTCCCAGCCCCACGGTGGAGGTGGGAACCCCGCAGCCGTGCCGGGGTGCGGCCGTGCTGGTGCCCACATCCCGGTGGGGGGGTGATGGTGGTGGTGGTGGGGGGTGGCAGGACAGATCCTGTCCCTCCGCTGCCGCAATTTCCTGCCCTTGGCATCCCATACCGGGCAGCGCTTTCCCAACGCCGGGGCCAGGAAGGGCAGCGGTGAGGCAACGGCGGGCAGTGGGGCAAGAGCCCCCGCCGCAGCCTCTGCCCTGGGAGCTGTGATGAGCTGAGTACGGTCTCAGCCTGGTTGGGTCTCAGCCCATCCTGGGGGCAGCCGAGCCCCCTTTTGCCACCCGTCTCGGCGCGGTGGCACCTGATGTAACCCGTGGGAAAGCAGGCAGGGGCAGAGCCGGCCCTGTGCAAACACCCTTCGCAAACACGGGCTGCGGGCAGGGCTGGCCCTGGCGCGGGGCCGGCAGCGGGGCCTGGCAGCAGGAGGAGCAGCACGGCTTCCCCGAGCCTGCCCACGGGCTTGCCCGTGCTCCTGCCCTTGCCACCCTCGGCACCATCCCACCCCTCGGTTCGTCCCCCTTGGGGGTGCCGGGGGGTGTTTTGGGGTGCAGTGTGTGTGTGTGTGTGCATGCTGAGCTTCCACTCCACCTCTGCAGAGGGTCAGGATGATTCCCACCCCAAAGCGGCCCCGAAGTCCCTCTCCAGATGCTGGCATCACTGGTGCATGCCCGGCACGCTGAGCCTCCCCGGCCACAGCCCCCAGTTTCTCGGCACCCACCTCGGCCAGCACCTTGGGGTGCCCCCGCCGTGCCCCCCAACTCCGCCATGGCACTGGAGCTGGGGGCCGAGGCGCTGCTGGACCTGAGCTTCCTGACGGAGGAGGAGCGGCACGCCATCGCCGAGGTGCTGCGCCGCGACTGGCAGCTCCGCCGGCGCGAGGAAGGGCGCATCAGGTGAGGGGTGTGGGGGGTGTCCCCTGCTCAGCGTCACCCTTGGGGACAGCGTGACCCCCCCTCCCAAGAGCATCCAGCCTGGGGTCCATCACCCCTGGGGACAGAGCAGCCAGGCTGAGGGTCCCTTTTCCCCTGGGGATGGGGCACCCATTGAGTGCAGCCAGGGTGAAGCGCCGCGGTGGGTGACACCGGCATCGGGTCCCAAACCCCCTGGGGAGATGGTGGCTGGTGTCCCTAGAGCCACTCGTGGTGGCCATCCACTTGGGTGACGGGGACGGTGGTGCAGGGGTCGATGGCAGCACTGGGGTCGGGGGGGGGACGACCCAATGCCACCCTCCCACCGCCAGCAAGCTCCGCAAGTCGGTGTCGGACCCGGCGCGGCTGAGGACCCTCACCGGGGACTGGTTCTGCGACGCCCGTGCCCAGCGCCACCGGCACCACCTGGGCTCCGACCTCGTCCGAGCCTCCATCCGCCGCAGGAGGCGGCCCCGGGGTAGGCGAGGGATGGGGACACCGGGGGGGGGGACACCGGGGGCCAGGGCTCAGCCCGCTGAGGTCCTTGATGTCCCCAGGAGCGGGGGACGCAGAGCGTGGCCCCAGCCTGGGCGAGCTGGAGGTCATCGGTGAACCGCTGGCGGAGGAGAAGGAGGATGAGGACGGTGTGGCAGAGGCGGAGGAGAGGTGAGGGGGGGGACAGGGGGGGCTCTCGCCCCATGGGTGCCCCAGGGCTGGTGGCATCTCTTATCGGTACCCTGCTGGGGGGGTGGCACGGCCTTGGGATGCCCGGGGAGGGGGGAGCTGGAGCAGAGCCCGTGGTGAAGGGGATGGTACAGCCAGAGCTGCACCGTCCCGGCGTCTGTCCACCATCATGCTGTCTGTCTGTCCACTACCCGGGGGGGGTTCCTGCGGCCCTGCCGGGCTCTGGCTCTATAAATAGCTGCTGGGATTGGGGGGGGGGGGGCACAGAAAGCGCTCGTTAGCCTGATGCCTTGTCCAGAGACACTAATTATCGTCTCTTCTCGCAGCCCCCCTGCGGAGGAGGCGCAGGCGGCCGCAGAGCCCCAGGTGGGTGCCTGCTGGGGAGGGGGATTGAGCCGGCGGGGCAGAGCCTGCAGCCGGTACCCGACGCCCCGGTGACGGGCTCGGTCAGTGGGGGCGGGGGGGAGCACCCTGCAGCCTGCGTCACCCCATGTCACCCCGAGTGCCGTGGCCCCGGAGCCACAGTGTCACCCCAGCAGGGTGCTGCCGTCGGGGCCAACCTTGTGCGTGGTGTTACAAAATGATCCCGAACCCCGAGGAGCGATGGGGGGGGATGTCCCCCACCCTGTCCCCAGGGACCCAGAGGGGCTGGACGCGGGGGGGGGACAGTACCGGGGGGAGGAGGGTGCCCATTTTCACCCTTTCCCCTCTGTGCCACCTCGCAGCCCAGCCCCCCAGCCCCGGCTCTGCAGGGGACCCCGGTGTCACAGCCCCTGCGGCACGGTGACGTCCCGGCGAGGGAGCAGGACATCCCAGCCCAGCCAGGTAACCATGATGGGGGGGGGGGGCTTGGTGCTGTCGAGATTTGGGGGGGGTTGGAGCTCCCCCAGCACTGCTTACCACCCTCCAAACATCCTCCCGGCCCCCCCCAGCCCTCGCTTGCCTGCTCCTCGCTCCTCTTGTTGAAAAAAGGGGACAACCCCCCCCCCGCATCCATCCCTGGTGCGTCGCGATACCCCCCCCCCCCTCCGCCCACACTGTGCCCCTGCAGGTGACACGGTAGGTGGGAACCCCTTCGGCACGTCCAGCGCGGAGGAAGATGAGGAGGAGCCCGACTCCGCACACAGCGGCCCCGATGCTGGGCAGGTGGGGTGGGGGGCTCTGGGGGGGCTTTATGGGGCGGTATGGGGTTGGAGGGGGGCTGTATGGGGCTGTATTGGGGTTGGGGGGGTCTGTATGGGGCTGGGGGGACTGTATAGGGCTGTATGGGGTTGGGGGGGTCTGTATGGGGCTGGGGGGACTGTATAGGGCTGTATGGGGTTGGGGGGACTGTATGGGGTTGGGGGGACTGTATAGGGCTGTATGGCATTGCGGGGGGGGACTGTATAGGGCTGTATGGGGTTGGGGGGGTCTGTATGGGGTTGGGGGGACTGTATAGGGCTGTATGGCATTGGGGGGGGCTGTATGGGGCTGGGGGGACTGTATAGGGCTGTATGGGGTTGGGGGGGTCTGTATGGGGCTGGGGGGACTGTATAGGGCTGTATGGGGTTGGGGGGGTCTGTATGGGGCTGGGGGGACTGTATAGGGCTGTATGGGGTTGGGGGGGTCTGTATGGGGCTGGGGGGACTGTATAGGGCTGTATGGGGTTGGGGGGGTCTGTATGGGGTTGGGGGGACTGTATAGGGCTGTATGGCATTGGGGGGGGGTCTGTATGGGGCTGGGGGGGCTGTATAGGGCTGTATGGGGTTGGGGGAGGGTCTGCATGGGGCTGGGGGGACTGTATAGGGCTGTATGGGGTTGGGGGAGGGTCTGTATGGGGCTGGGGGGACTGTATAGGGCTGTATGGGGTTGGGGGGGGTCTGTATGGGGTTGGGGGGACTGTATAGGGCTGTATGGGGTTTGAGGGGGGCTGTATGGGGCTGGGGGGACTGTATAGGGCTGTATGGGGTTGGGGGGGTCTGTATGGGGTTGGGGGGACTGTATAGGGCTGTATGGGGTTTGAGGGGGGCTGTATGGGGCTGGGGGGACTGTATAGGGCTGTATGGGGTTGGGGGGGTCTGTATGGGGCTGGGGGGGCTGTATAGGGCTGTATTGGGTTTGGGGGGGGTCTGTATGGGGCTGGGGGGACTGTATAGGGCTGTATGGGGTTGGGGGGGTCTGTATGGGGTTGGGGGGACTGTATAGGGCTGTATGGGGTTTGAGGGGGGCTGTATGGGGCTGGGGGGACTGTATAGGGCTGTATGGGGTTGGGGGGGTCTGTATGGGGCTGGGGGGACTGTATAGGGCTGTATGGGGTTGGGGGGGGGTCTGTATGGGGCTGGGGGGACTGTATAGGGCTGTATGGGGTTGGGGGGTCTGTATGGGGCTGGGGGGACTGTATAGGGCTGTATGGGGTTGGGGGGGGTCTGTATGGGGTTGGGGGGGCCTGTATAGGGCTGTATGGGGTTGGGGGGGTCTGTATGGGGCTGGGGGGACTGTATAGGGCTGTATGGGGTTGGGGGGGGTCTGTATGGGGCTGGGGGGACTGGATAGGGCTGTATGGGGTTGGGGGGGGTCTGTATGGGGCTGGGGGGACTGTATAGGGCTGTATTGGGTTGGGGGGGGTCTGTATGGGGTTGGGGGGGACTGTATAGGGCTGTATGGGGTTGGGGGGGTCTGTATGGGGCTGGGGGGACTGTATAGGGCTGTATGGGGTTGGGGGGGTCTGTATGGGGCTGGGGGGACTGTATAGGGCTGTATGGGGTTGGGGGGGTCTGTATGGGGCTGGGGGGACTGTATAGGGCTGTATGGGGCTGGGGGGGCTGTATAGGGCTGTATGGGGTTGGGGGGGGTCTGTATGGGGCGGGGGGACTGTATAGGGCTGTATTGGGGTTGGGGGGGTCTGTATGGGGCTGGGGGACTGTATAGGGCTGTATGGGGTTGGGGGGTCTGTATGGGGCTGGGGGGACTGTATAGGGCTGTATGGGGTTGGGGGGGTCTGTATGGGGTTGGGGGACTGTATAGGGCTGTATTGGGGTTGGGGGGGTCTGTATGGGGCTGGGGGGACTGTATAGGGCTGTATGGGGTTGGGGGGGTCTGTATGGGGCTGGGGGGGACTGTATAGGGCTGTATGGGGTTGGGGGGGTCTGTATGGGGTTGGGGGGGACTGTATAGGGCTGTATGGGGTTGGGGGGACTGTATAGGGCTGTATGGCATTGGGGGGGGCTGTATGGGGCTGGGGGGACTGTATAGGGCTGTATGGGGTTAGGGGGGGTCTGTATGGGGCTGGGGGGGCTGTATAGGGCTGTATGGGGTTGGGGGGTCTGTATGGGGCTGGGGGGACTGTATAGGGCTGTATGGGGTTCGGGGGGGTCTGTATGGGGCTGGGGGGACTGTATAGGGCTGTATGGGGTTGGGGGGGTCTGTATGGGGCTGGGGGGACTGTATAGGGCTGTATGGGGTTCGGGGGGGTCTGTATGGGGTTGGGGGGACTGTATAGGGATGTATGGGGTTGGGGTGGTCTGTATGGGGCTGGGGGGACTGTATAGGGCTGTATGGGGTTCGGGGGGGTCTGTATGGGGTTGGGGGGGACTGTATAGGGATGTATGGGGTTCGGGGGGGTCTGTATGGGGCTGGGGGGACTGTATAGGGCTGTATGGGGTTCGGGGGGGTCTGTATGGGGTTGGGGGAGTTGTATGAGGTTGGAGGGGGCTGGGGGGGGACTGTATGGGTTTGGGGGGGTTGTATGGAGCTGGGGGGGCTGTATGGGGTTGCACGGGGCTGTATGGAGCTGGGGGGGGCTGTATGCTCTTGGGGGGCTGGAGGGGGCTGTATGGAGCTGGGGGGGGTGCTGTATGGGGCTTGGGGGGGTGTACGGAGCTGGGGAGGGGCTGTATGGGGCTGCAGGGGCTGCGTGGGGCACAGAAGCCAGCGTGGCACAGGCTGTGCCCGAGCACCAGGCACTTACTGGGAGCTGTGTGCCCTCAGGAGCCCGCACTGGGTAGGGGGTCCCGGGGGGGGACAGTGCTGATCCCTCTTTGCTTTGCATGTCCAGGGGCAGGGGACCCCCTGGACGGATCAGGCGTCCCCGGGCCGGGTGTCCCCGCAGAATGGCCACGTGCCCCCGAGCAGCCTGCTGACCACCAGCTCCTCCGTGTCCAGCCTCAGCTCCTCCACGGTACGGGGCTGGGGAAGGGGGGCGGTGTGTGGGTGGGTGGTGTCACCTCTCCATCCCCCTCCCCCCCCCCATGACCCGGTCCCACCACCCCGCAGCTGAGCGGCAGCCTGATGAGCCTGTACAGCGAGGGGGAGCTGGGCAGCGTGGCCGTGCGGGGCTGCGTCCAGTTCTCCCTCCGCTACGACCCGGCCAAGAAGGAGCTGCAGGTCCACGTGCTGCGGTGCCGCGAGTTGGCCGAGGCCAAGAAGCAGCGGTCGGACCCGTGAGTGCCCCGGCCCCGAGCGGCGACAGCCAGGCGATGCCCAGGGTGGTACCCATTGCATCCACCTCGTTTTTTTCGGCTCCAGGTACATCAAGACGTACCTACTGCCAGATAAGTCCAACCGCAGCAAGCGCAAGACCACGGTGCGGAAGAGGAGCTTGGATCCCATCTTCAATGAGACCCTCAAGGTTTCTAAGCCTGCAATGGGGTGGTTTTTTGGCGGGGGTCCCCCTGGTTCAAGGGGTGGATGGATGGGAGAGGGAAGATGACCTCACCCTGACCGTGTCCCCTCCCCACCAGTACAAACTGGAGAAGAGGGACCTGCAGGGTCGGACGCTGAACCTCTCGGTGTGGCACCACGACAGCCTGGGCAGGAACCTCTTCCTGGGGGAGGTGGAGATCGCGCTGGGCGCCTGGGACTGGGCCAACACGCGCCCCGAGTGGTTCAGCCTCCAGCCCCGGGTGAGTCCCCAGCCGTCCCCAGCCCCCCCTCCCCCTCATTCACACCCCCCACCCATAATCTCCGCCCCCCATCCTCCTCAGACGCCCATCTCCTCGGACGGCCTCGCCAGCCGGGGCAACCTCAACTTGGCATTGAAGTTCATCCCCGCCGGCTCGGAAGGTGAGAGGTGCCCGTGGGCACTGGGGAGGGGGGACACACATGGATTTCGGCATGGCAGGGTGCCCCTGTCCCCTCTCGCCTGCAGGCGGGGGGCTGCCACCCACGGGCGAGCTGCACATCTGGGTGAAGGATGCTCAGAGCCTCATCCCCCCTGCAGAGCGGCACCGTGGACGCCTTCGTGCAGTGGTAAGAGGTGGGAGGTGACACCGAGGGGGGCAACCAGAGGGGGTCGCGCGTGTGTGTGTGTGTCCCCCTCCTCCTCACCCCGCTGTCACCCCCAGCTACGTGCTGCCGGATGACAGCAAGGCGAGCCGGCAGAAGACGCGGGTGGTGAAGCGGAGCCTCAACCCCCTCTTTAACCACACCATGGTGTACGACGGGTTCCAAGCCAAGGACCTGGCCGAGGCGTGCGCCGAGTTCACCCTCTGGCACCACGAAGCCTTTTCCAAGCGCCAGCTGGGCGGCATCCGGCTCAGCCTGGGCACAGGTGAGGGGAGGGGGACACACACACATGACATGGGCACCCCAGGGTGTCCCCCATGGGTTGCAGGGGTGGTGGTGGCAGTGGCGTGGCCAGGGGGGGGTGACGGCGGTGGTGTCTCCGCAGGGAGCAGCTACGGGCTGCCGGTGGGCTGGATGGACTCGACGGCGGAGGAGCGGGGGGTGTGGGGGCGCCTGCTCCAGCAGCCCGGGCAGTGGGTGGAAGCGCTGCTGCCCCTACGGACCAACCTGGTGCCCCGGGTATAGCCCCCAGCTCCCCCCCCATGGACCACCCGGTGCCATCAGGACTGCAGGACACTGGGGGGGGACACCCGGAACATCACTGTGCGAGGCTGGGGTCTGTGGCCCCCCAACCCTTTCAGCAGCAATGAAGTGGCACCGGAGGGTACATTTGGTGGCTCTTTATTGCTCTGTGTACCCCGACTTCTTCCTTGTGTGGGGCTGGAGCTGCTGCATCTATCTGAGCGTGTGGGGCTGTCCCCTCCGTCACCGTCCTGCCAGCCCCCCGTGGTGGCAGCCCCGGGGCTCCGGTGGCTGTGTCCCCCCCAGGGAATGTGTCACAGCACTGGGGCTCACTCCCCTTCCCGCTGGGTGAGGGTCCGGCGATGCTCCAGGATGGCTGCCCAGAGGCGGTACGCCGGCCCGCGCCTGCTGGGACACGGGGGCTGGTGGAGGGAGGGGACCAAGCCGTGTGTGTGTGTCCCCCACCGCTGCCACCCCACTTTCCCCCCCTCCCCGGCCAGGCCAGGAGGGGCAACGTGGGCTGGGGGGGGTACCTGATGCCCACGTAGAAGAGGTCGTCACGGGTGGCACAGCCCAGGAGGTCCCGCAGGGTGAAGCCGTGGGACAGGAGCTGCGGGAGGTGTTGGGGGACAATGTTGGGGGGGGGAGGCTGCCCTGCTCGCACCAGCAGGACCTGACCCCCAGCCCCCACGTGGCTCCGTGTGCCATGTGGCCGCGGGCCTCACCGTGGCCGTGGTGGCCGGGTCCGTGCCGTGCCGCTGCAGCCACTCGAGGAGGAGGGGGTCAGCCCTTCCATGGAGGGGCTGGGGGCTCTGGGGGGAGCGATCCTGCCCTGGGGCAACGCACCCCCCCAGGGGGGCTTCCCCATGCTGCCCACTGCGCTGGGGTTGACTGGGGACTGTGGTGGCATCGTCCCTGGAGCGAAGCACCTGCTGCATCAGCCGCTGCCACTCCTGCTCCTTCTCAGCCAGCTCCTGGAGCAGCCTGGGGGAGAGCAGAGCACGGACTGGCACCCGGGGCAGGGGGGGGACACGGAGTGGCAGCCAGGGAGATGGAGACACAAGGACCAGTGACAGTACCTGCCCGTCTCCGTGCGGAGGTGGCAGAGCTGTGCCACCAGTGCCGAGGATGCCTGCAGGGAGGGCAGGGCGTCCGCCAGGGTGCTGAGGCTGGTGCTGAGCCCCGAATTGCTGCTATCCCCCTGGGATCGGCTCTTGGGGATGGACAACCTCGGCGGCACGGGGTCATCCTCGTCACTCGTGTCCTTGGTGCCGTCCCCCCCCAGGCAGCCAGCCTTCAGTCCCAGGTCTGTGGGGGCAGAGGCGGTGGTGGGGGCAGAGAGGCTCCCGATGGCCTCAGACCCCAGAGCAGCAGGGACAGAACAGGGAGCTGGGCCCTGCCGAGGCTTCCCCAGCGCTGGCTCCCCCCTTATATCCCTTTCCCAGCACCTCAAAGTCCCCCAGCCCACCCCGGCCATGGTGGTGGGACCTGTACCCGCATCCCAGCTGTCCCCCAGTGCCACCCACCTCTCACCAGCACGGTGAAAGCTGCCTGCACCGCCTGGCTCACGGCGTCATCCAGCGCAAACATCCAGTGGGGTTTGATGTGGTGCTGGCGCAGCACCCGTCGCACCTGGAAGGGGCAGAGTTGTGCCAGGGCATCACCGTGCCGGTGCATCACCCATGCTGGGGCATCACCGCGCCAGGGCATCACCCACTCAGCCCGACCGCTCCACCCTGGGCACTCACCGCTGCCTGGAAGCCGAAGAGGGGAGCCTGGAGGTGGGGGAGGCTCAGCCCCTCTGCCCGCAGCCGGCTCTGCAGTGCCAGGAGGTCCTGGCGCAGCTGGTGCTGACTGGGACACTGGATGTAGCTCCGCAGGCAGCTCAGCAGCTGGGTGAGATGCTCCAAGCCCAACCTCGCACCCACCGTGCCCTGGGTGGACAAAAGAGATGTTCAAGGGGCTGCCACTATGCCCACCCATGCTGTACAGATCCACACACACGCGCGCTCCGGGCACCCAGCACCCACCTGGCTCTCCTCCAGCGCAGCGGCGATGGCCGGTGCCTCGGCAGTGAGGACGCAGTGCAGCGTGGCCCGGCGCTTGCTCTCCTTCCGCAGGAGGAACCCGTCCCCGCTCTCCTCGGGGGAGGACGAGCGCAGGCTGCGGTCAGAGCCGGCCGAGCCCTGGGCAGTGCTGGGGGGGGAGACACGGGCAGGGTTGGCACTGTCCCCTCCCTCAACCCTCGGGGATTTAAGAGCGTGGCCTCAGAGTGGGCACAGCCATCGGGCATGGGAGAAGGCATGGGGGACCTCCTGCAGCCCCCCCACAAGCTGTGACGGGGAGGGAGGTGATGCCCTGGCACAACAAGGGGCATCGTGGGGTGCAGTGCTGGGACACGGCAGGGGGAGCGGGTGTCACGGGAGGCTGAAAGCCAATCCGCCCCCCCCTCCCCGGGGTCCCTCCGTCCCCCCATGCCCAGGCTGCCCTACCCCGAGCAGCTGCGGCTGGAGGCTGCCTCGCCGGGGTGGCAGGGGAGCAGGGGGCTGCCCGCTGTGCCCCTCACCGAGGTGTCCTGCCTGGCTGAGGAACATCCCCCCGTTCCCATCACTGCCCCTCCACATCCCCATCCCGCTGCCCAAAGTCGGGGGGATCACCTGCCGGGGAGATGAGGGACACGGAGATGGTTATTCAGCAGCTCATGCCAGTCCCCCCCTCCCCATTTTACCCCCCCCGACTCACCCCCCCGGCGGGGGACACGGGCCGGCTCCGAGCCCTCCTGGCATGGGCGAGGAAGGGCTCCCTGCAGCAGCGCGGCGGCTGTCGCCCCGCTCGGCCGGGTTGGCCTGGAAGCAGCGCAGGATGAACCTCTTGGCTTTATCCGACATGGACTCGGGCACCTCCGGGTGCATCTTGAACATGCCCACCTGGAGGGGAGGCACTCGTGGGGCTGCAAAGGGAGCAGCCACCCTGGGGGGCAGGGGGAGGGAGGGGTAATTTCAAGGCTGGGGAACCCCCCCCCCTACTCCCCTGCCCAACCCCATGGGTACCCTTGAACATCGCAGCCTGGGGGCTGCCCAAGCTCGTAGAAAGGGGGCTTGCACCGTGGCCATCTCAATGATGGTGCAGCCCAAGGACCAGATATCCGCCGGCTTCCCGTAGCCCCACGGCCCCTGGTCGATGATTTCTGGGGCCATGTACTGCAGGGTGCCTGGGGAGAGGAGGAGGAGGGGTGAGAGGTACCTGTATCCATCACCCAACATCCCTCCCCGGGGTTGGGTCTCCTCCTCCCCGTGCTGGGTACAAGGATGCAGCCCCCATCACTGCCTGGTCTGCAGCATCCCACCATCCCCAGCTCGGGGGAACCCGGCCCCCAGCCCTGGGCTGCCTTACCCGTGAAGGTCTCGGCGCTGGGGCTGATGCCCGCGAGCCGCTTGGAGGTACCGAAGTCGGAGATCTTCAGCACCCCGCTGTACGTGTTGATGAGGACGTTGTCTCCCTGGTGCAAGAAGGGCGCCCCAAAATAAAACCAAGCCACAAAAAGCTCCTGGAGCTCAAGCAGGGCCATTGGGCATCACCCCAGGGGCTTTGGGCACGGAGGGGGCAGCTCCCTGGCTGCCCGGTGCCCCTCACGATGGGGGTCAGGCCTCATGCCCCCGGGATGGGTGATGCCCCTCCACCCCCTCACCTTGATGTCGCGGTGGATGATGTGGTTATCGTGCAGGTAGCTGAGCCCGTTGAGGATCTGGCGGGTGTAGAAGATGATGGTGGGTTCGTTGTCCTTCAGGGGTCCCCACTTGGAGCGCAGCAGGGAGGAGAGGCTCCCTGGAAGGAGGGGGGGGGGCACAGAGAGGGGCAGCACCTCCATTTAGGCCACACATATGGCCACGTGACCCCCTTTGACACCCCCCGCCCCCTCAAATCTCGTCCCCCAGCGCTGCCCACCTCCCGGCACCTCCTCCATGAAGATTTTGATGAAGCCATCCTGGCTGATGGAGCCCAGGTACCGCACGATGTTCCTGTGCCGCAGGCGCTTGTGCAAAGCGATCTCCTCGTGCAAGGGCTGTGAGTACCTGCGCAACGGGACGGTGTGGTGAGGCGGTACCCAGGGTCCCCTGGGACCCCCCCCACCCCCCGGCATGGCACCTACCGGCTGTCCCGCTCCGGGATCTCCTTGATAGCGATGCGCACTTGGTTGCTGAGGCAGCGCCCGGCGTAGACGACCCCGAATGTCCCCCTGCCCAGGACCACCCGCTCGCCCGCCTCCGAGTACTCGTAGCGGTACTGTGGGCAGAGATGTGGGGTGGCGGCCCTGTGCCACCCGGCGCCCCGTGTCGCCCCGTGTCACCCCGTGTCCCCGTCTCACCTCCAGGATGGGCTGCGTGGGGCTGGGCACCTCCTCGCCGCCCGCCGCCTGCTCGGCCAGGAGGGACTGGATCTGGTCGCAGAACCTGCCGGTGGGAGGACGATGGTCCTGAGCCCCGGTGAGGATGCCGGGGACCTGGCTACCGACCCCCGTGGCACAGAGGGGCTCCTGGTCCCCCTCCCAGTCTGTCCCCCACAAGGGGGGGCCTGTGCCACCCATCTGCAGGGGTTGGGTCCCTAGGACACCCCTTCCCCCCCCAAAATTAAGGTAAGGAAGAAATTGCATAATTGCATGCTCCAGTCCCTCCCTGCTCACCAGGGCCACGACTGGGGGTCCCCCATGCCCCCACCAGCAATGTGGGGGTCCCCATGCCCCCCAGCCCCCCCAGCTCACCACCGGCAGTGCTGCTGGGAGGGGAAGTAGAGCTGGAAATCCTCCTCCGCGTGCATCACGTAGAGGAAGCAGCCCCGTTCGTCGCGTTTGCAGATGCTGGAGGGAGATGATCCCCCCCGCCCCGTCAGCGGTGGGGCTGATGCTGCCCACGGGGTGGGTGGAGGGGCTGCGGGCACACGGGGGGCATCCTCGGTCCTGCCGGTGAGGGGACCGGGGACATCCTCACCTGACACCCCGGATGGCCGTGGCCGCGAAGGTCCAGCTCGATGCCACTTTCTGCAGAAGGGGCAGGTAAGGAGGGGGTCAGTGGGGACACCCCCCACCCCAGAGCCCCCCAGACCCATCCTTACCTCCTCCGTGGGGCAGATGAGGGTGAGTGTCAGGATGGGATCCTCCGTGCCGCTCCGCAGTGCCAACCGCGCCGGCTGCAGGACCTTGCTGAGCTCCAGGACCAGGACCTGTGGCAGTGGGGGGGGCTGTGGAGTGAACCCCCCCACCCACCGAGTCCCCCGCCTGCATCCCTGCACCCCCATCCTCCCACACGGGTTGGCACCGGTGGGCTGCTCGGTGCCCTCCCCAAACTCCGGTGAGCCCGGATGACCGAGTGGTCCCCCAGGGATGTCTGGGGGGCCCGGGCAGGAGGGACATGGCTCCGCATGGCACCCTCACCGAGCAGTGTGGCGCCGGCAACGAAGGGCTGGCACGCCTCGAGGAGGAAGCCCAGCCAGAAATCAGCCAGCTCCTGCCGGGCAGAGGGGACCTGCGGGCTCCTCTGGAAGTGTTTGTAGAGCAGGAAGGTCTCCATGACTGAGACCAGGTACCTGCAGGGACATGAGGAACGAGAAAGGAGAGAGACAGATATCCCCAGCATCTCCTAAAACCCCCTAAACCCCCTCCTGGGGCCCAAGCCACCAGGGACTGGCTTGCCCGGGTGGGCCTGTGCCGTGCTGTGCCATACCAGCCCGGTGCGTTGAGCTTGTAGAGCTTCTCAGAGGCTTGGATGACTTTGTTGAGGTCGTTGGCCAAAGATGCCAGCTCCGAGGCAAAATCCCACACATCCCAGTAGTAGCGGCAGCTCCTCCGGGCTGCCCTTGCGACCCTGCAGGCAGCTCAGCTTCACCCCTGGATGTGGGAGCCAGAGCCCATCACCCCTCTGCCGGCAACCCCGCACCTTTGCCCGGCCGTGCTGGGGGTGCCCCCATGCTAACAGACCCCCCCTCACCCCCGTGCCTGGTCCCTGTCCCCGGTGGGTCCCTGTCCCCGACCTGCGGGTGAGCACCCACCGATTTGCTGCAGCTGCACGGAGGTTTCGAACTGGTGCCCGGCGGCCACGAGGAGGACGGCGGCGTTGATGCCCGCGTGGAGGCTTGGCTCCACCTCGAAGGCTTTGCTGTACCTGGGCAGAGATGCCGGGTGGAGGGCACGGCCGCTGCCACCCCCCGCTGCCAGCCAAAACGCGGCTGCCTCGGTGTCCTGGAGCTGCCCCCCCCCCATGAAGGAGGAAACACTCCCAAACCAGAAAACCCCCCCCGAAAGAAGTAAAAAAATTAAAAGCCCAGCAGGAATTAGCATCATCTGCCTTGGCGTTGCTGCTGGGGTGGTTTGAACGTGGGGCTGCGCTGCCCGGAAAGCCCCCAGAGCCACTGCAAACCCCCCGGTTGGGGACATTGGGCAGGCAGACAGCTCCCAGCCCTGTCCCCAGCCTCACCAGGAGAAAGCCCGGTCCCTCATCTCGGTGTCGGTGAGGCCGGAGTCGATGAACATGTCCTTGTAGATGCGGCCGCACAAGCAGAGGAGGTCGGGGGCAGCCCCCTCCCCGTGCTCCACCACGGGCAGCAGCACCGACAGGGCCTTCTCCCGGTCCCCGGCACGGTTACGCCTGCACACACGCGAACAGTGCTTGGCAAACAGCACCACCAATGTCGCCTCTCGGTCCCCCGACCCTCCGGCTCCGTGCCATCGGGATGCCCGGGGTGCACATCACCCCCCCGCCCGCCACCGCTCACCGGCTGAGGGCGAAGGCGTAGTGGAAGCGGACATTGTGCTGCTCGGCCACGGCGCAGGTCGGCAGTGCCTGGAGAGTCTCCACCAGCGAGACGATGGCATCGTAATCCTGTGGGGATGGCGGCGGGGCTGAGCCGGTGGCCCCCAGGCTGCCCGTCCCCAGTTGCACGGGGTGATGCTCTCCAGCCAAGCCCTGAGGGTTGCAAGCTCCGCCAAGCAAGGGCAGGCTGTGGAGCACCCGCAGCACCCCCCGGAATGCCGACAGGGTCCCCAGCGCCTCCCTGGGATGTTTCCATCCCCTCACACCTGCACGTCGCGGTAGGAGAGGAGGAGGTTCACCACGATGTCCAGGCTGAGCAGCTCCACGCTGTCCAGGCGCTGCTGGATGCGGGCCAGCTCCCGGCTCAGCTGCTCCCCTCGGTACGTCTCCCGAGCCCTCCGGATATCCCGCCGGATCATCTCCCGAAAATACCCGCTGGGGATGGGATGGGGGGTGGGGGTGGGCAGAGATGTGGGGCTTTTGGGGTGGTGGTGGTAATTCTCCGCCAAGCCCTGCCCAGCCCACGTGGACACGGGGGTTTGCCCGCAGCCGGAGGGGTGGGCAGCAGTACCAGGAGTCGGTGGGGATCCCCTCCAGCAGCTGGACGAGCCGGGCTGCCAGCGGGGTGAAGGCGGTCTCCGTCTTGAAGTTGGGCTGGAAAAGCTCCGTCAGGCTCTTCACAGCCCCGGCGTTGCAGCAGACGACCTTGTTCTGGGGTGTCACCGCGTAGGGGATGAAGGTGTAGCTGCTGCAGAGGTCCTGAGCGAGGGGAGAAGGGGTGAGCAGCTGCGTGAAGCACTCATATCACGGACCAGCCCCCTCTCCCCACGCTGCCGCCACCATACAGCCCACGCTAATACAGCCACCTTCCGTACGTCATTAGCAGGGAAAGACAAACCGGCTCTAGCTCTGACTGCCATCATTACACTCCAGAGTGAACACCCCCGGTTCTTTTCAAAACCAGGCAGCCCTCTCCATGCTGCTGGTCCTGGCACTTGCTCTGAGCGAGTGACACCCCCACCCCAACTCAGATTTGGGGAGAGGTCTGGCTCCCTGTCTGCAATGTCCACCCTCCGACGCTGGGGAGAGGCAGCTCGGGGGGGGGAGAGAGGGGCTCAAACCCCCCAGCACCGCGGCAGCGAGCGTGGAGGCAAGAGACGCACCGAGTTCTTCTGGCAGATGTCCTCCTGGGGAGAGAGAAAGGGAAGGAGAAGGAATTTAATGAGCATCCGCAGCAAAAGAAATCAGCTGATTTCAGGCTCCGGGCTCGGAGTTACCTGGAAAACAGCCAGGGACAGCGAGGGACACCGGGGGCTGAGCCACAAGGGCCACTGGTCGCCCCCCATGCCATGAGCGTTGTGTGTGGCCCCCTCCTCACCCCCGGGCATGGCTGCAAACGCAGCCGGCTTCTCCTCCAAACCCGGCACAGGGAAGGGGGCTCCGAATTGGTGCTGCCCCGAGTCAGGGTGATGTTTGGGAACGACTTGGACGTGCTCCCATCCACGCTTTTTTTCCCCGAGCAGTGAGAATCCCTCCTGCCAGCCTCTTCCGTGCGGAGGGTTTTGCTTCCAAGGAATCGGCTTTTCCCGGGAAAAGCGCCCGTTCCCAAATTCCCAGCCAGTTGGGGCCGGGGGAACACCCAGCACCCCACACCTGGCTCCGGGGCTCACCGGGGTCCCCAGTCACCCCCTCTTCATCCCATCCAGGCGCAGGGAAACCTCTGCCAGAGCAGAATGCGCCCATGGGACCTCGGCCGGGCTCAGGGGAGGGATGGAGATCCCCCCTCCTGCTGCCATGGGGGCGCTCCAGGTGCTCGGGGCTATTCCCACCCTGGAGAAGCAGCACCCGAGGGGCCGGGGTGTCCCTGTCCCCGTCCCCACTGACCTGCAGGGCCTGGAGCGGGGGCAGGTCGGCCTGGCAGCACAGCAGGACGTTGTGGGACATGTTGAAGCTCTCGCGGACGCCCAGGTGGTAGAAGAGGGAGGGCTGGCAGACGGAGTCGCTCAGCTCCACCACGGCCACATCTGCAGGCAGGACAGCGGGGACGCTCAGGGGACCGACACCAAACCCCAAATTCATAAGCCAGGTTTGCGGGGGGGTGTCCGCATCCCTGAAGAGAGGGGATCACAGTGGCATCACAGCGCCTGAGGCCATGGTGAGGGGCACCCACTTGTCTCCCCGCCCCCTCCCAGCACAGGGATGAACCCTGAGCAAACCCTGCCCCCCAAAAAAAATCACCCTTTCCAAAATCACACCCATGTGTTTAACGCCAGGGAGGAAGACGTCCCAGCAAATGCCCAGCCACCCCGGAAAGTAAACAGGAGGAAGGCAGAAACGCAAACAGCGAACCGCCCGAGCGCGCAGCCGGCTGAGCTCCGCCGGGAGCCGCACAGGGGCTGGAGAAATTCTTGGCCCAGATATTCCGGGACAGCTGGGTTAACCAGGCAGAAGAGCAGGAAAAGGAAAGGTGATAGAAACCCCTCGCCGGCGGAGCGGGTCGCATCCTCACCTGCGTTGTAGAAGCGGTCGAGAGCGGCGGTGTCGCCCAGTGCCAGGGTGCCGAAGGGCAGGGCGTGCAGGCGTGCCCGCAGGTCGCGACAGGCGTCGCGCAGGCTGCGCAGCGCGGGGCAGGCGGCCGGCTCTCGGCCCAGCACGAAGACGACGCTCAGCGCCCGTCGCCCACCTGCCCGTCCCCGAATCCGCACACCGGCCGGCCCGTCGTGCCCGCCACCGCCAACGGGTCCTGCCAGCAGCTCCCGGCCACCGGGGGGGTCCCCGGCACCTCCATGGCCGGAGCAGTCAGCCCCACTGCGGGGGCTCGCACTGAGCACCGGGAGAGCCCGTACCCTGCACCGAGCTGCCTTGGTCCTTACCGGGGGAGCCCTGACCTCGCACCGGGCTGCGCTGCACCGCGGTGCCGTATTTGCCCGGGAAGACCCTGGAGTCTGCACCGGGCTGCCCTAATTCACCCCCCCCCCCCCCCCCCCGGGAGAGCCTGTACCCTGTACCGGGCTGTCCTGCACCGGGCTGCCCCGTTCCTTACCGGGAGACCCCGCACCGGGCTGCCCCGTTCCGCACCGGGAGACCCCGCACCGGGCTGCCCCGTTCTCCCCCGGGAGACCCCGCACCGGGCTGCCCCGTTCCGCACCGGGAGACCCCGCACCGGGCTGCCCCGTTCCGTACCGGGAGATCCCGCACCGGGCTGCCCCGTTCGCCCCCCGGGAGACCCCGCACCGGGCTGCCCCGTTCCGCACCGGGAGAGCCCGCACCGGGCTGCCCCCGTTCCTTACCGGGCGACCCCGCACCGGGCTGTCCCGTTCTCCCCCCGGGAGACCCCGCACCGGGCTGCCCCGTTCCTTACCGGGAGATCCCGCACCGGGCTGCCCCGTTCTCCCCCCGGGAGAGCCCGCACCGGGCTGCCCCGTTCCGCACCGGGAGAGCCCGCACCGGGCTGCCCCGTTCCTTACCGGGAGAGCCCGCACCGGGCTGCCCCGTTCCTCCTCCCCCGCCCCCGGGAGATCTCCCTACCGGCCCGGCTCGCACCGGGAGGGCCGAGCCCTTCCCGCTCACGGGGTTCCTTCCCGGGCTCCTCCGCACCGGGGCTGCCCCGCACCGGGCTCCGCTCCGCCCTCTCCCGCCCCGGGCACCGGGCGCCGCTTCCGCCTCTCCCGGCCGTGAGTCAACGGCGGCGCCGCCCGCCCGGTCCCCCCCCGGGACGGGACGGACCCCCCCGGGCCAGATCCTGTCCTCCTCCCCCCCACCTCTTCCCCGACGGGCACCGGTTGCAAAGGGCGCGTTGCGAAACGGGAGCGAGGGGAAGGGGAAGGGGAAACGGGGAGGGGGGGGCGGACAGCCCGGCGGGGGGGGGGACCGGGATCGGTTCCCCCTCCCTGCACGTGTCGCAGCCGAAATAACGGCCCCACAGCCGCTGGGGAGGCGGGAGCCGTGCGGGCAGAGCGGCTCTGAAGCGCGGCGGTCCCTGCAGGGAACGGCTTTGGTCCCCGGTGGGGCGCAGGGGACAGACTGGCACAGCAGCCGGGTGGGCTGCCGGGCGGGCGGAGAAGCCACCGTACAGGCGGAGAAGCCGCTGCACAGGCACACAAGTCACTGTACAGGTGGAGAAGCCACCATGCAGGCAAACAAGCCACCATACAGGCACACAAGCCACCGCGCAGGCACACAAGCCACCGCGCAGGCACACAAGCCACTGTACATGCAAAGAAGCCACCACGTAGGCAGAGAAGCCGCCACACAGGCAGACAAGCCACTGTACAGGTGGAGAAGCCACCATGCAGGCAAACAAGCCACTGTGCAGGCACACAAGCCACTGTACATGCAGAGAAGCCATCGCGCAGGCAGAGAAGCCACCGTACAGGCAGACAAGCCACTGTACAGGTGGAGAAGCCACCGTACAGGCAGACAAGCCACCGCACAGGCAGAGAAGCCACCACGCAAGCAGAGAAGCCACCGCACAGACAGACAGACAAGCCACTGTCTAGGCAAGCCACTGCGCAGACGGAGAAGCCGTCCCAGCCTTGTTCCCACGGCAGGGCCGGGCAGCCCGGGGCAGGAGGGAGGAGCGGGGACACGGGCTGCCCGGGGATGGCGGGACACGGAGCTCTGCCTGCCCAGACCTGCTGCTGCTCAGCCCCAGCGCCGTTTCGGGGAAGGCAGAGCCAGCGGTGCGGTGGCTGCGGCACACACCCTGCTTGGCCTCCTCCTCTGTCACTGTGGGAAGGAACGCGTCCCTCCTCCCCATCGCCATCCCTGGGGCGCCCAGTGTTAGCAGGGCTGGATGCGGCCACAGGGGTAACCCCCCCAGCCCGAGCCCACGCTCGCCCGCAGCCGGGGAGCCCAGCCCAGCAATTCCCCCAGTTCCCCCGGCCTCAGCCCCCCACCAGCAGCAGCCCTCCCCCCAGCCAGGTGAGAGGATGTGGCCCACGGAGGGGGACACCACGGGGTGAGATCCCCGGGACAGGAGGAGACGATGTCCGATTGCTTCATCCTCAAGTGCGGCATCACCCCTCCCCATACTGGTTCCCCACCTCCAGCCACTGGGAGGACTGGAGTCACTCCACCCTCCAGCATGGCATCTCCCATACCCATACTGGTTCTTCTCCCCTGGTCACTGGGAAGACTGGAGTCACTTGGGGCACCCGCCAACACCAAGCTGTGGGCAGGACGCAGCCACGTCTCCAGCTGCATCTACGGGGTTTGCAACCAAAGTCTCCCGAGGCAGCACCCACCGCTCGGGCTCCGGGGGTGACGGGTGACAATGACACGGACACCAGAAATAGGAGAAAAATCCTTTATTGGGTCTCTGTCCCCCCTGCGCCGGCTCAGGCTCTGCCCAGTGTGGTGGCCAGCAAAGGGCCACCCCGCCGCCAGCCGCAGCCACGTGTCCCTGGTGCCCTGGGTCCCCCCGAGCTCCTGGCGAGCGTGGCAGGGGGGACCCCAAGGCTGGGTGGGATTCGGGGCTGGACGGGACCCCACGCTCCCCTCCACCCTGCTCTTCCCCCCCCCCCCCCTCCCCGCCCGGGGGGAGCAGCCGGAGGGTGCGACTGCGGCCACACTGGGTGCAAACCCCCCTGAGCACCCCCGGCCGCGCTGGGGACAGGGGTCTGGCCTGGGTGACGTGTCCCACCCTGGTCCCCCCAGGGGCAGAGAGGGCAGCCCAGGGGCAGAGCCACCTTTGCATAGTTGTGGTGCGGGCAGGGGTCCTGCGGCCGGGGGGGGGGGACACACACGGGGACAGTCCGGCAGCGGGCAGGGACGGTGGCAGCGTTGGCCTCTTCTCTGCCGTCCCTGGGGAGGGGGGGGGAACCCCGGGGCGCGCAGCAGCCTCAGATCCTGGTGCGGTGGACAGAGAAGAACACGTGGCAGAAAGGGCCAGGGTGGCTTTGCCCTGGTGGGGGGGGGGGACACACACAACCCCCAGGGAGCAGGGGGATGGGGGGGGATGGGGTGCCACAGTGCTCACCCCGCTGCACCCACGCAGGCGGCGATGCCACGGGGGGAGGGAGCGTTGGCCCCACACCAGGAATTGGGTGGGAGCTCCTGCAGGGGAGGGATGGGGGGGGCCACGGGCTTTCTGCAGCCGTGCCCCCCCCACCCCCCCCGACCCTGCACCCCTACCCCAGCCACACGACAGCCCCCCCCCCCCCCCCGGACACGAGACAGACACCACCTCGCAGAGTTTAATTGGGGCAGCCCGAGCTAACAAGTCTCACCCCACAACACACAGCACGCACCCCCCCCTCCCCAAAACAACACACAGAAAAAGAGGGGGGGGGGGGGGGGAGGGAGGAGGCTGGGGACCCCCCCCCCCCCTACCCCCCACAGCAACACAGAGGCACAGCAAAAGCACACAGCGAGGCCCTGGCTCCGCTCCTCCGGCGGGCACCGAGGGGCTGGGGGGGGCCAGGGGGGGCCAGGGGATGGGGGGGAGCAGTCGGAGCAGGGAACTGGGTGCTCCAGTCAAAATCCTGAAGGGAAAAGCACCTGAGAGCCCGCTGGGGAAAGAGGGGACCCCCAGCCCCCCCCCCCCAGCAAGCCCCAAGGCTGTGGGGAGGCAATGGGGCAGGGGGCTCAGGGGGTGCCCAGGATGGGGAGGGGGGCTGCTGGGTGCTCTCTAACTGGGGCCAAACCGGTCCCCGCAGCTCCCCTCCTGCCAAAAGGTGCTCAGGGGGAAGGGGGGGGCTGCACCCTGCTGCCACAGGGCTGGGGGGGCCGGGGACACTCGCTCGGGTGACAGAAGGGGCACGGATGTGCCAAGGGGCCATGAATCGGCTGCATCCCACCAGGGGCTCCGTGCACGAAAGGGGGGGGGCGAGGGGTGACACCCCCTTTCCTTCCATCGCTAATGATTCCCAGGAAAACAGCAAACCAGCCGGGAAAAACCCTTCATGCAAACCAGGAGAGAGGGACTACCCCACCCCCCCCCACCCCCCCCTCCCCAGCCCCCAAACCATGGGGAGGGGTGAGGGAAGGGTGAAGCTCTGCGGGGGATGCAGAGGGGCAGCCCCCTCCCCATCACCGCCGGCACCCAGCACCTACTGGTTGTCCTCTCTGGCAGCGTGCAAGGAAAGAGAGACGGGGCACGGCCCCCCACGTTAGACACGGCGAGCCCCATGGCACCAGGTGACGGCACGGGGGCGGGGGGGGAGAAGAGCAACGGGCCCCCCCACTTGGCTCAGCTCAGGGGGGTGGATTTGGGGGCCCCCGCGCTCCCCACGGGGCTCGGAGCCAGGATCCGGCCAGGCAGCAACAGACAGAGGAGGCGGCAGGACAGCCGGACACCAGCGAGGGGACGGGTGGAGGAAGATGAGCCCCTCCATGTCCCAAATCCTCCCGCCGCCGGGTGACGATGGACCGGCACAAACAGGCACAGGAGACAACACGCAGCTGCGAGACAGGACACGGCCAGACGGGCCACGGAGCCCCACGCACCGCGGCTCACCCCCATTTTTGGCTTCCAGGGTGGGCTCGGCCCAGGCGTTGAGCCAGTGTGGGTCCCCCCCCCCCCAAACCTCCTCCATCCCAGCGGGGGGCACGGGAGCCTTACAGTGTTTGGTAGGTGCTGTCCTTCGACTTGATGAACTTGATGATGAAGAAGACCACGGCTTGGACGCTCAGCACCAGCACGATGCCGCCGATGAAGCTGGCCGTGTCAAAGCCCGGCGGGTGAAATTCGGGGCTGCCCGTCAACGGGGCGCTGGTGGTGGTGGTCTCTAACGGTAGGGGAAAACGAACCGGGGCGGGGGGGGGGGTTATGGGTGCTGTTGGCGTCCCTGGGGTACTGATTCCCCTGCTCAAGCGGAGGGGATTTGGGGTGTGCACAGACCCCAGCATCTGCACGGGGCTGGGATGTGCCCATCGACACGTGGATGCAGGGATGGGCTCGGCCCCTTCCCGTGCCAGAGCAGCCGGCACCGCGCGGGAGAGGAGCCAGCGGTGAAAGGAGCCCACGGGGATCAATAATTCAGAGGGCTCCGGGCTCCGGTTACCCGCCGTAATTAGCCCGATGCTCTCCAGTTCCCGCTTCCTGGAAGAGGCTCCTTCTCTGCTCCCAGCCCCTGCTCCGACCCGGCCGGAGATGGCACTTCCCGGCAAGGATGGCAGCAGGGCTGGTTCTCGGAGAGAGGGGGGAGCGCTGCAGGGTGTTATGACCCCCCCCCAGCCCCATCCTGGCATCGCTGCAGCCCGTGGCAGCGTTGCTCAGGGCACAGACGGGGGACGGGGACCGAGCTGTGACACTGGGGGTGGCACTGGCACCTCCTGGGGCACAGCCAAGGTTGAAGCTCCGTGGATTCAACCAAGCGGCGTGTCCCACCCCACTGGCCACTGTCCCCTGGGGCACCCGGCCCCCCCCACCCCATCCCACCACCTCCAGCCCCCCCCCAAACCCACTCACTTGGGGAGTGCGTCGCTGGCTCCTTGCTATGGGACCGTGGAGGCTCTTCGGTGGGGGACTTCAGCGCTGCTGGAGGCGGTGACAGAGGGAAGGGGAGAAAAAGGGCGGTCAAGAGACATCGCCATGCACCCCCTCTGCCCCATGTCCCTGTCCCAGGGGTGGCATTTCATGCCCACGGCCCCAGCACCCGCAGCAGCACCCCCATCCTGAAGGCTGCTGAGTCTGGGGGTGCTGCGGGGGTCCAGGGTGACCCGATATCGTGGGGGGAGCGGGGTTACCTCGACACAGGGTACTGGTGTTGTAGAGCGCACAGGTCTCCCGTGCTGCCGCCCCTCTCCGCATGCAGCTCCCCGTCTCTGCGGGAAGAGGGAGCAGGGTTTTCCCAAGGGACCCCCCCCCCCCCCCCCCAGCACCCAGTGCAACCGAGGACATTTGGGCCCAGGGCTGCCCTGGGCACCCGAGGCTTTGGGATGGCGAGGACTCATTCCCAGGGGTGGGCACCCATCCGAGGGGCTGCAATTTGGGGCTCGCATCCTCACCCCCGTAGGGAAGAGCCCCAAACACGGGCTTTATAAACAGCCGGCTTTCATAGAATCATAGAATGGTTTAGGTTGGAAGGGACCTTGAAGATCATCGAGTTCCAACCCCCCTGCGGTGGGCAGGGACACCTCTCACCAGCCCAGGTTGCCCAAGGCCACGTCCAGCCTGGCCTTGGACACCTCCAGGGATGGGGCTTCAACGACCTCTCTGGGCAACCCGTTCCAGTGCCTCACCACCCTTAAAGTGAAAAACTTCTTCCTAATGTTTAATCTAAACCTGCCCTCTTCCAGCTTAAAGCCGTTCCCCCTCGTCCTATCACTACATGGCCGTGTAAAAAGTCCTTCCCCAGCTCTCCTGTAGGCCCCCTTTAGGGACTGGAAGGCCGCAATAAGATCTCCCCGGAGCCTTCTCTTCTCCATGCTGAACAGCCCCAACTCTCTCAGCCTCTCCTCATAGGAGAGGTGCTCCAGCCCTCTGATCATCCTCGTGGCTCTCCTCTGGCCCCGTTCCAGCAGGTCCATGTCCTTCTTATGTTGGGGGCTCCAGAGCTGGATGCAGTACTCCAGGTGGGGTCTCACGAGAGCGGAGTAGAGGGGCAGAATCCCCCCCTCGCCCCGCTGGCCACACTTCTTTTGATGCAGCCCAGGATACGGTTGGCCTTCTGGGCTGCGATCGCACACTGCTTGCTCATGTCGAGCTTCTCATCAATCATCACCCCCAGGTCCTTCTCCACAGGGCTGCTCTCCAGCCATCTTTCTCCCATCTCCGTCACTTGGTGCTGCTCCATCCGCACCTCCATGGCAGGGGAGGCGGGGGGGGGATCCCAGCGTTACCCCAAAATCCCACACCCCTGCCTGCTGGGCTGGCACTGACCCCCTGCCTCCCACCTGGATGGGTCGGGTGAGATGGGCCTTGACCATGGAAAGCAGCTGGGACCAGGCAGCACCCAAGGGTGCTGAGCTGCCAGCACCATCCCAGCACGGCCCCAGCGGCAGGGGCTGGGGACGGCTGGTGGCATGTCAGAGGCCTGGCATAACCCCCCGGCTGTGAGCACCGGGGGCTGTGGGAGCCCCTCACTCTCCCCCTACATGGCTGAGCCCCCTCCGGATTTGGCCCTGCCCTGCCGACCCCCTCACCTGGCTCCTCGGGGGTCCCGCAGCCCACCCAGACGCAGCCGGTGCCGTTGTGCGAGGTGGTGCCGGCCGTGCATGTCTCGCAGGACCTCAGCTCGTCGCACTCTCCTGCCAAAACCAGGGAAAAAGGGGTAAGGTCCGGGCCAGCATCCGTCCCCCGTTCAACCGGGGTCGGTGCTGGACCCTCTGCGCCGTGGCAGAGGATTTCTCCCACTGCAGCGGGAGGGATGAAGGATGAATTTCTCTTTTGCAGCACCAAACCCACTAACAGACCCATCCCGGCAGGCTGCGGGTGCGCTTGTAGCATCACCAGCTCTCCGGAGAGGGGACATCCCGCACCCCACAGCCACCTGGGGACGCGCAGGGTTCACCCCATCACCTGCAGCCCCGGTGGGCCGCAGCGCAGGGTAAACCCACCCCAGCCCCGGATCTTTTGGTGGAAGTTTAGAAGAGCCGAGGCGGCAGCACCAGCAGCGCGGTCGGGGTTACCTGAGCAGCATCACCCCTCTGCCCCCCTCCCAGACCGTCCCGCAGGACCCCCCCGCTCCCCATCGCCCCAGCAGTGGCAGTGAGTCACTCGGGCGTTCGCGGAGCTGCTCTGCCATGAGCTCTTCCCCCCCCACATACACGCTCATCATTAATTTACAGCGATGACTGTCAGCGAGGGAGGCTGCAACGGGGAGCTGCGGCCGGGCCCTGCCCGCACCTCACCGCGTCCCACACCCACCTTTGCACCATCCCGGGAAGGAGCCGGGAGTCATTCCCCACCCTGGATGTGTTTCCAGGCTCTCAGGGGACAAACAACCCCCCCCCCCCCCCCCAGATCTCGCAGGAGGGGGCTGGGGGCTGGCACCCCCCCCCTTTCACCGGCTCCCCGGGGGTCTCTGCCACGCAGGGACCGACCCAACCTCCTCCTTGGCTTTGCCACGCCGGCTGCACCCCATCCCTGCCGCCATTGCTTTGCAGAGGGCTTTGGGGTGGGCAACTCAACCCCCCCCAACTTTTTGGGTTCTCCTGGCTGAATCCAGAGGCCCTTTCCTTCTCCCAGTGCCCCCCCCCCCCAGTAAAAACAAAGGGGGCAACTGGTGGCATAAGGCATCAAGTGGGATGCTACGGACCCATTGCCATGGCTACGGCGTGGTGGGCACACCACCGCCCCCCCCCCCCCCTCCAGCATTTCGAGACCTGCCGGGAGCCAATGGGAAAGTAGGACTTTGTTCGCAAGGGTTTCAGGCAGGTTTATAATTTAAGTTATTTTTATCGCGGCAGGCACAGGAACAGACGTTCGAGCCCAACATTGTCAACTCCCGCTCCTGCCGTCAGGTGTGGGGAGGGAGAGGAAAACTAAAAGGGGGGTTGTGGGGGGGGGGGCAGCGGGGCCGGCTGAGGGCAGCCCCCATCCCGATGGGTGCTCTGGGAACACGCGTGGGTCGCGGTGGGACAAGTCAGGGTGGCAATATGTCCCGTGAGCAGCGGGGGGGGGAGGTGGGAGAAGGGGGGCAGAAGCAAACCTGGGGTTTGCATAATTGATGCCTGGAGTTGCAGGAAGCCCGGGCAGGAGGATGATGGTTCCGCTCCCCGCTCCTCCCCCCCCAAAAAAAACCCGCCACGAACCACAAGATCCCCCCCCAGCTCTTTGGAAAGCAGGCCGGACCCTGCACCCCACTTGTCCCGCAGCAACCCAGGGCACCCCTCCTGGCCCTGGGGGTCCCAACCCCCCGGGTGGGAGCAGGACACGGGGCCCCTCTTCCTCCCCCCCCACCCCAAAACTGGGGCCAGCCGAGGGAACGGGGCTCTCCCGGTCCCCACCACGGGCGGGGTGGTCCCGCGGGGGCCGGGGGCGAGGGGAACCCTCGGGAAAAAAAAAAAAAATAAAAGAAACCAAACCCCCCAAAAGTTCAGCTGCCCCACAGCTACAAACTCCCCTCGTCACCCACCCTCCCACCCTCCCGGTCCCGGGTCTCCCCCCCCCCCCCGGCGCCCCCCCCGGCCGGACCTGCGCGGGTGGGAGCCGGTCCCTGCGCGCAGAGAAGCGCGCAAAGCAGCGCGCAGCGCAGCGCCCCGGCGCACGGCGGGGCCATGGCCCGGCCCGGTTCGGCTGGGTTCAGCCAGGCTGCTGGGCTCGGCCCGGCTCGGTTCGGCCCGGTCCCGGCGGGAGGTGTCGGTTGCGGCGGTGCGGAACTCCCGGGAGAACGGAGCGGAGCGGCGGGGACATGCGCGCCCCGCGGGAGGCGGCCCCGGCGGCGGCGGGGGGGGGCGGCGGGCAGGGGCGGCCCCGCCTCGGTCCGCTCCGCCCCGGGGGAGCCCGGCCCGGGGGGGAGTGGGGGGGGGCCCGATCCGGGGGTGCGTCTCCCGCACTCCCTCCGCCGCCCCTACGGTGCTGTGGGAAAGGCGGGGGTGGTCCGGTTTGGGGGGGCTCCGGGAGCGCCGGGCGGTGCACCCCCGGTACACACTGCTGCGTGGGACACGCTGCGCTGCGCACACTGCGCACACTGCACACCCTGCACTCACTGCGCACCCTGCACTCACTGCACACAGTGCCCACCCTGCACTCACTGCACACCCTGCACTCCCTGCACACCCTGCGCACACTGCTCACACTGCACTCACTGCACACCCTGCACACAGTGCCCACACTGCACTCACTGCCCACACTGCACTCACTGCGCACCCTGCACACAGTGCCCACACTGCACTCACTGCCCACACTGCACTCACTGCACTCACTGCACACCCTGCACACAGTGCCCACACTGCACTCACTGCACACCCTGCACACAGTGCCCACACTGCACTCACTGCCCACACTGCCCACACTGCACTCACTGCGCACCCTGCACACAGTGCCCACACTGCACTCACTGCCCACACTGCACTCACTGCGCACCCTGCACACAGTGCCCACACTGCACTCACTGCCCACACTGCCCACACTGCACTCACTGCACACCCTGCACACAGTGCCCACACTGCACTCACTGCCCACACTGCACTCACTGCGCACCCTGCACTCACTGCCCACACTGCACTCACTGCCCACACTGCACTCACTGCGCACCCTGCGCACCCTGCACTCACTGCATACACTGGGCTCACCGCGCACTGCCTGTGCACTGCACACCCTCTACACCGCACTCACTGCACACGCTGCCTGTACACTGCATGCTGCATGCACAGCACATTGCGTGTGCACTGCACACCCTGCGCACTGTACACACAATGCGCTGCCTGAGCACTGCACACCCTGTACTCACTGCGCACACTGCACACACTGCACTCACCGCACACCCTGCACTCACTGCACACTGCCTGTGCACTGCGCACCCTGTACACTGCACACTGCCCGCGCACTGCACTCGCTGCACACGCTGCCTGTACACCGCACACTGCATGCACAGCACATGGCGTGTGCACTGCACACCCTGCGTGCTGCAAACACAATGCACTGCCTGAGCACTGCACACCCTACACACTGCGCACTCTGCACACCCTATACTCACTGCACACACTGCACGCCCTGTACTCACTGCACACCCTGTAGTCACTGCACACACTGCATATGCTGCATACACTGTGCACCCTGTACTCACTGCACACACTGCACTCAGTGCACGGCACTGCACACAGTGCACACCCTGTACTCACTGCACACACTGGACACCCTTTAGTCACTCCATACACTACACACAGTGCACACCCTGTACTCACTGCACTCACTGCACACACTGCACACATTGCACACTGTACTCACTGCACTCACTGCACACACTGCACACCCTTTACTTACCCTACACACTGCACTCACTGCACACACAGCCCATGCCCCGCACTCTCTCCCCACACCCCCAACGCCCACTGCTCGCGCCCCACCTCTCCTCTCCATCCCCAGCCCCCTCCCTCCTCCTCCCCCCCTCTCCCCAACCCCCCCTTCTCCCCCCCCCCCCCACCTCTCCCCCAGGACACCGCGACCCCCCCCCCGGGGCTGGGGCGGATCCCTCCGCCGGTTGCGGGTCCCTCCCGCCACCCGGGGCCGCGCCGTCGGGGCGGCGTTCAGCACCGCGAACAGCTCCCGAGGGGGCGGACCGCCATCCGACGGGGGGGGGCCGCGGCGCCGGTGGGACCCCCCGCTCCTGCAGGAGCACCGGGGGGGCTCCCGACCCTCCGCGGGGGTCCCACCGGCGCTGCGAACACCCCGGGACCCCCCCCAGGCTTTCCGGGATGCCCAAACCCTCCCCCGCCCCGTCGGGGCCAGGCCTGAAATGCAGCGGGCTTCGAAGAACCGGGGAGGGGGAAGAGTCCTGGGGGGGGGGGGGGGGGGGGGGGATGTGGGGTGGTGGAGGGAGGTGGGGGGAGTACGCACGCCTTCGCCTCCCCCATTCCTCCTCCCCCGGGGGAGAAAGGCTCCCTCCCCCCCCCCCCCCCCCCCCTCCAACCCACCCCCCCCCTCCCCGCCGGGTTCGGCCTTCCCGGTTCTCCCGGTGCTGAATTATTCAGACCTGCGTGGGAAAGCCGGGCCGCGGGGACACCCCCCGCACCCCCCCCCCCCCCCCCCCCCCCCCGGGTTGTGAGAGGTGGGGGGAGGTGGGAGGACCCAACTTCGCCCCCACCCCTCTTCCCCCCCCTCCCCTCCCCCGGGCCGCCCCCTCCACACCCCACGCTCAGCGTGCGAAGCGGAGCCCCCAAACCTCTGCAATAGGGATGGGGGGGGGGGGAATCCGGCGCCCCCACTCTCTGCAGTACGGCCCCTGCAAGGGCTTTGCAAGGACGCGGCGGGGGGGACCCGGGCCGGGGCGGGAGGGGGGGGGTCCCGGGGGCGGTGTGGGTCCGGGGGCGGGGGGGGGGGGGGTGGGCGTGCGGGCGTGGGCCGGGGCGAGGGGGGAGAGGGGGGGGCCGCACACGCGACTGTTTTTATGAATGGGCCGCGCCATCCCCGCCGTGATTACTATGCGGCGCGCGCGCCTCGCGGGGCGCTGATTGGCTCCGGCGCGCCATTGACGTCACAGCGAGGCGAACGGGGCTGGGGGGGGGGGGTGGGGGGGTGCTGGCAGTGAGTCACAACCCCCCCCCCTACACACACCCCCCCCCCCCCAATTCTCCCCCACGCCACCACCCCCCCCGGCGGGGCTCGGTCACTATAACTCGGCGGCGCCCATGGCAGCGCGTCCCCAGCCCGGGCCGAGCATCCCGGCAGGTGAGTGCCAGCACCGCGGGGGGGGGGACACGGGCACCGGGGGGGGGTCGGACGGACACCGGGAGGGGGTGTGAGCCCGCTTGGGCAAAAGGAAGGGGGTGGAGGGGCTGTGCTGCCTGTCCGAATGCCCCGGGAGGGGCAGACCCCCAAGAGAAGGGGGGATTCCCCCACTTGGGGGGCGCATGGTGGGGCCGGGGGGATGGGGTGGGGGGGTTCTTTTCCACCCCATCCCCGGTAAGCGGGGCCGCCCCCTTCACCCGCTGCTTGGGACCCCCGAAGTGTCGTCCGGAAGCCCTCGGGGTGGGGGGGTGGATGTGGGTGGTGGTGGGGGGGTGGTCCTTCTCCCTTCTATTTATCCACCAAAATCGGGCAATGCACCACCCCCCCCCGCAGCTAACGCATGCCGGAGTGGGCTGAGAGGGTGTCGGTGTCCCCCCCCCCCCCCTTCCTTATTCATATATTTATTTTTCTTTGCTTGGAAAAGAATTAAACCCAAACCACCTTGTCCAGAAAAATCCTCTCAGAGCAAACAGTGACCCCCCCCCCCCCATCGCTCTTTCCCCCTCCTGGAGACAACTTTTTTTGGGGGGAGACAGGACTGTCCCTGCCTGGGTGGCACAGGGACGGCGGGGGTGGGTCCCCGCCGTGGGCAGCGGGTACTGAGGGGGCTGCTCTTGCTTTCGGCTGCGGCAGGTCAGCCTCCGCCAGCATGATGGAGGAAGGGCCCCCCAACTCCAGCCAAGACCAGCAAGGCTGGTTCGCGGCCAGGAACGGCAGCGCCGGCTCCTTGGACCTGGAGTCGGTGGTGCAACCCCTCGCCTTGAACCCGTGGGACGTCATCCTCTGCATCTCCGGGACCATTATCTCCTGCGAGAACGCTATCGTGGTGGTGGTCATCTTCTACACCCCAGCTTTCCGGGCTCCTATGTTCCTCCTCATCGGGAGTTTAGCCACGGCCGACCTCCTGGCCGGTTTGGGGTTGATCCTGCATTTTGCCTTTGTCTACTTCATCCCGTCGGAGGCGGTCAGCCTGCTCACGGTGGGGCTCCTGGTCACCTCCTTCACGGCCAGCGTCAGCAGCTTGCTGACCATCACCATCGACCGTTACCTGTCCCTCTACAACGCCCTGACCTACTACTCGGAGAGGACGGTCACCAGGACTTACATCATGTTGATCCTCACCTGGGGAGCCTCCATCTGCTACGGGCTCCTGCCCATCATGGGCTGGAACTGCCTGAAGGAGCCCTCCACCTGCAGCATCGTCAAGCCCCTGACGAAGAACCACCTCATCATCCTCTCCGTCTCCTTCTTCATGGTCTTTGCGGTGATGCTCCAGCTCTATGTGCAGATCTGTAAGATCGTCTGCCGGCACGCCCACCAGATCGCCGTCCAGAGACATTTCCTGGCCAGTTCCCACTACGTCACCACCCGAAAAGGCATTGCTACCTTGGCCGTCATCCTGGGCACCTTCGCTTCGTGCTGGCTGCCCTTCGCCATTTACTGTCTCCTGGGGGATTACAGCTACCCGGCGCTCTACACCTACGTCACCCTCCTCCCCGCCACCTACAACTCCATGATCAACCCCGTCATTTACGCCTTCAGGAACCAGGAGATCCAGAAAGTGCTGTGGACCGTGTGCTGCGGGTGCTTCTCCTCCACCATGCCTTTCCGGTCCCGCTCCCCCAGTGACGTCTGACGCGTGTCCCCATGCCCGTGTTCCCCCCCTCCTCAGCCTCTCTGCACCTTTCACTTACCGATTGCGGGTTGGGGGATTTTCTGTTTGGTTGGGTTTTTTCCCCTTTTCTTTTCATTCCCAGAGACACATCGCGGGAGCTCTCAGGATCGAGCAGCTCTTCCCAGCCCCGTCCTTTTGGGCACAACCCCTTCCCTTCCTCTATTTTTCCACTTTTTGAATTTGCAGGAGAGAAAAGCATATTTTTTATCCGTGTTATAATCTATATTTATGCGTGCGAGAGAGAGAGAGAGAGGGGGAAGATCCTCATATTTTCTTTAAAACTATTTATGATGCTTTATTTTTTTAAAGGGGGGGGGGGGGCGATACCGGGAACGTTCGGTCCCCTCTTGATTTTTTTTTTTTTTACAGCCTCGTTATTTACCTCAGATAGTTAAAATATATTTTGTACGTTTGGGGAAGGGGAGGGGAGGGGGAGGGGGGGGAAATCGCTTGCCGGAGGAGGAGGGACTCAAACCCACCCCCTTCTCCCAGCCGTCCATCCGTTTATTTATTATTTTTTTTAATTATTATTTAATACGGTTTTAACGCCGCCCTCCCGCCGGCCCAGCGCTGGGACTTGCTGCCCTCTAGTGCTCGCTGCCTTCGGGCAGAGGGTGCTGCCGGAGGCTCCGCACCCCCAAACCCAGCAGCTTCGGGGTCCCCTGGGTGCTGCCCCCCCTCCTCATGGCACCCAGGGCTGCCCCCCACCCCCTCATCCCCCCCCTGCTGCCGCCAAAGCCTTTTTTTTTTTGCACTGGGACTGGATTTGCACATTTTTGGGGGTGGAGATGGATGTGACGAGGCCCCTTGGGAAGGGGACCTCTCGGTGGGGTGCTGCAGAGTGGGGGTTGGGGGGCTGCTTCTTGTTTACAACCATGGGGGGGGGGGGAAATAAAAGTAATTTGTGATATGAGGTGCGGCTGTTTGATGCTGGGGAGAGGACGAAGCGGGGGGAGAGCAGGTTGAGGTCCCTGCGCCGTCGCCCCGAGTCCAGGCAGGGCTCCATTTCCCCGCACCCGGTTAAGAAATCCCAATTGACAGCTCTGCCCCCCCTCCCACTCCCCCCCCCCCCCCATCACATCATGTTAGCAGGAGCCGTCCCTGGGGAGCAGCACCCGCGGGGCCCTGGCCATCCTCATCCTCACAGCGCCCGGCGGGCGGAGGGGCTGCGTCCAGCCTCGAGTTATTGCTGCCTCCATCGCAGCAATAACTCCGTGGCAGCAAGGTCACGGGTGGCCACCGGCACCCCGGACCCCCTCCTGGCGATGGTGGCACAGGAGGGCTCGGGGCTCTGCCCAGGACCCCCGCAACCGAGGTACCCGTGCTGCAAGAACCGCCGCTCAAACAGGATCTGGGATGCCCATCCACCATCGCTGCCCACGCTGTTTGCATGCAGCGCGTGCAGGGAAGGCAGAGTTAATGACAGCAAAGCTAATTAGGGCAACTCATCCCCTCCAGTAGCAGGGCTCTGCGCCCCGAGAGCCCCCCGTGCCCCTGCCCACCCCGCTCAGGGAGCAGCAGGTTTCTTACAGGCATTTGTGCATCCGCAGACGCGCCGGGATGTGGCAGAGCCCAGGGCTGAAGAGCAGCCGGAGCTCGGACCGGGTGCTGCGGCGCAGGCGGCGCAGGATGCGTGCCGGTCCCCGCGGCTTGGCTTCACCTTGGGCTCGGGGACCTGGTGGCAGCCCCGAGGGTTGGTGCTGTTTATTGAGAAAGGAAATAAAGATTTCCTGCCGGCTTCTCGGCCGAGCTGGGCGCTGGAAAGGGGTTATGGCAGCAAGCGTCGAGGGGAGATGGGGCTGGGGAGAGGCTGAAGGACCCTCAGACCGACATCTCCTGGTGTCCAGGGGCCGGGCTCAGTGCTGGGGACGGGGTTGGGGAATTTGGGGCTCCGCTGAGGTTAAGCCAAGGGGAAAGGAGCAAAGCTCAGGAGTGGGAGACACCCGTCGTGCCCCGGCGCTGAGCTGAGGCCCCTCCATCCTTCTTCAGCCAGGGCATAATTCCACCTCCCCCGGCAGTGAAACACCCGGTAATTCCCAGCCCCGCTTTATTCACGGGCAGTTTATACCCGGTTGTTCGTCTATCGACATCGTATGGCATCTTAAATAGCCTTCCTCTCCCTCGTCCTTCCCCTCCCTCGTCCTTCCCCTGCTGATGTCTTCAGAGGGAGCAGCCGCAGCCCCTTTGCCCCTCCACGGTGGCCGAGCGCGGCCGGTCCCTCCCGCTCCCTGGGGTCCCTGTCACCTCCCCTGGGGACAGGGTGACACCGTCGGGCTTTGCCGCAGGGTGTGCAAGCACGTGGCGTAAAGGCAGCACCATGCAGGTCTGCTGGGCTCCCCCCCATCTCCGGCTCCCACCCAGCGTGGCCGGCGGTGGGGTGGGCAGAGGGCTGCAGCCCCCAGCTCCTGACAGGGCTG
Organism: Pluvialis apricaria; assembly: GCA_017639485.1. NCBI lineage: Eukaryota > Metazoa > Chordata > Aves > Charadriiformes > Charadriidae > Pluvialis > Pluvialis apricaria. The sequence continues at coordinate 3,930,427 of CM030027.1, read as the reverse complement.
CGCCGGAGCTGATGGAACTCCCAAATTCATCTTCGGAGGGGGGGATGGGGGACTCACAGCGCTCAGGACCTGGGGGTGAGCCCACAGTGACAGCCCGGCATCAAAAGCCACCGTGACCCAACTGCATGGCACCACGGAAGCCAAGGGACTGCCTGTCCCCGGCTCCCCCCGAGCCCTCACACCCACCACCACGGGTCCCCTGAGGATGTCACCCCTCACCGCCCCGTCCCCTGCCACCATCAGACACCACGGTGGCCGCGGCTGCCCTGTGTGCTGTTTCCCGGCTGGGAAACGCTCCCTTCGCCTCCTACCTGTGTCCGATTCCCTCCTCCTGGGGTGGGTGAGGAAAGCCGAGGCTGAACGTGGGGGCTGGAGGAATCCGGGACCCCGACCCTGCCGCTGTGCTGGCGGCTCTCCCGGCACAGCGAGTCCGGAGACGTTCCCGGCTGCTCCAGGCCTTCGGGGGACGGAGCAGGCAGCACCGAGCGGGGAGATAAACAGCCCGCAGCAGGGCCCAGCCTGCTCCCTTTTTTTTTTTTTTTTGGTGGAGAAAGATGCAGAAAGCGGAGGGATGAAAAATAGTCAAAGCCATGCGAGAAGGCGCCCGAGCGCCGAGCAGCCACCCCCACGCCGCCAATGTGCAGGAGAGGCTCGGGGTGGGGGACAGACGGCCCAGCTTGGGGGTTAAAATGGGAGCTTGGAGGCTGTGAGGGGGATAAAGGTGTGGGCATGCCATCCCCCCAGCTGTGCACGCACATCTGGCAGGCCCAGATCCCCCCCAGGCATCCCCTGCCCCGCACCAGGGCTCCCCGCAGACGCCGTAAGCCGCAGGCAGCAGCCTCTCGCCTCCAAACCCTGGCTGCGCCGCAGCGGGGGCACGGGGGTCCGGGCAGGTTTTGCTGCCCTTCTCTGCCCCAGGCAGCCCCCTGCCCCCTGGGCATCAGCGGGGCTCGGCTACGGCTCCAAGCGCCCGCCCTTCGCCACCTTGCCGGGAGCAGGGACACCGGGCAAGAGCGCCGGCAGTAACCACGGCGAAGCCAGAGCTGGTTCCTGCCAGGAGAGAGCCCTCCCTCCCCGCCGTGCCAAAACCAGGGGGGGGTTTCGCCAGCTGGGAGGATGGAGGGAAGGCAGTGTTACCCCCAAACCTCCCGCCAGCGCCCTGAAATCCGACTGACCCGCCTGGGGCGGAGGCGAGAGCTGCCCATCGCCCACGCCGCATCCCGGGGATGGGTCTGTGCTCCCAGTGGTTTACCGGGGTGCCCGCGATGGGTGCGTCCCGGCGGGGAGCAGGAGCCCCAATATCGTGTCCCCCCGCCCTGCATCACCGCGGGCGGCCGGGCTGGGAACGGCGGGCCACGGGGAGGGCCGAGCAGCTCCGGTTATTGGCCTGGGTTACATTTAAACGTGAAACCTCAGCCCTGGCTTGGGGGAATTTTGTTTCCTTGGAAGCGGGAGCAGGCAGGAAATGAAGAAAACGCGCGGCCCCGCTTGTAAGTGTTTTACCAAATGCCGAAGGCAGCGGGAGGCATTTCCCGGTGGGGCTCGGGCTGTGGAGCATCGTCCCCGGCCACCACCGGAGCCGCGGCTGCGGGAGACATCAGCCGGCGCTTCCCAGGGGAGGAGGAGAGCCTGTCCGAAAGCGCTGCTCTGGGTGGGAGACAGCCAAGAGCAGGGCGGAAAGCGGGTCGGTCTCCGGCAGCCGTCAACCTCCCGTTCGATTCCTGCAGCAACACCCGACGCAGAAGGCGGCTTCGTGCCACGAGCCCTCGGCTGCCCGGCCGGGGTGCGGGGACCCGGGGTGGGCAGCACCCTCTGCTCCCCACCGGCCGCGGGCGGAGGAGCGGGTTCCCACTCTGGCTCGGGGTTGGGGCTTTGTCTAACTCGCCCTGGCCCGGAGACGGCGACGGGGAGCGGAATTTGGCCCTGGCCGCAGCCCCAGCTCCGCGCCGGCTGCCTTAAGCCCTCCACATGCAGGCGCTGGCCTTTGCGGGAGCGGATGAGCCCAGCGCAGAGCCGCTGCCCTGCCAGACTGCAGAAACTTGAGCTCCAAATACATAATTCCTCTGGCACCCCGTGGTTATTTGTGAGCTGCTGTGAGCAGATGGAAGAGTTACAGATAAAGCCATCCGCAGCACGGGAGCCGATTGCCTTCCCCACACACAACGGCGTAGGCAACAGCAAAGGCAGGGAGGAGGGGGGGGGGGGGGGGGGGGGGGGGAAAAAAAGGAGGGAAAAAAAAAAAAAGGCAGAAAGAGAGCGAGAGAAGAAGGAGTCAGCCATTTCTACAGGGGCTGAGCTGCCATCTCAGCACACCTACGTGCAAGAAACGGGGACTCTCTGCTGGCAGCGGGCCCTTCCCGGGGAGTTGGAAGAGGGTAGTGCTCTCCCACCACCCATGGATGCGCTTGGCTAACGAAGGCAGCGCGAGTCGGGGGTGACATTGGCAAGGCAGAGCGCTGCCACACACTGGGAGAGCAGGCTGTTAACGCTGATCGGAGCTGGCAGCGCCTGCACTCGCTTTGGTCCCAGAGGGGGAATTAAGGGAGAGAAGCTGACGTCAGTGGTGGAAAGGACACGCAGCCCACTCGTCCAAGGCAGCCGGCAGCATCTTCTGGGTGTTGCTAACACCACCTTGAAGGAGAAAATTAAATAGGTCTTTGGAGACAGGGGCTCCTGTGAAGCCAGAGCCCGGCCAGCTGTGATGCGGTGCCGAGCCTGGTGGAAGAGAGAGACAGGCAAACACATCAAAGGCTGGGGCCAAGGCCAGGGTGCGGCGGCACAGCAGAGCCCCGGAGACTCTGCCCCCGCTGCGGCAGCTCCGCCATAGGAAACGGCTGCTCATGGAAAGGGCTCGGGCACCGGGAGCGCCGGCACACGCTTCGCCTCGCTGCTGGGCTGCTCCTCCCTGCTCCGAGCTGAACCCCGCGCCGGGGGGAGCAGCGGCTCCTCCGTCCCCAGGAGCTCTCCCCGGCTCCGTGGGTCGCCCAGCGCAGGGCGAAGCGTGGGGCCCTGTGATCTCCTCGCTGGGGGCAGGTGGGCTACCCCAGGGAAGGCAGATCTGGCGCTGAGAGTTCCCCGTCCGTCTTTTCAGGGGGGGAAAGCAGCAGGACACTCACCCATACACACCCCACTGCGACCGCCGAAGATGACTTTCAAGGGCTGGTGCCCCAAAAGCGCAGGGCTGTGTGCTTAGCAAGTACCCCCCCCAAAAAAAAAAGCAGAGGCACCAAGTTAGCCCTGGCCACAGCCGCACCCCGGCCGCTCCGTGCGGATCCCAGATGGAGCCGAGAGCTGGGACACGCAGCGCCGGGGAGCGTGGAAGCCCAAGAGATCCCTCCTTCCCCTGCCCTCCGCGCCCCAGCACGACTAAAGGGCTTGCTTGTTCAGAAGCTGGCAAGGCCAATTAATCTAATGAGGTTTTGCAGCCAGGGACTATTGTCAGCCAAGAAAGGCACAGCACTGCAGAGCGAGCGCACGGGTGTCTCCTAGAAGCCAAGGGAATTTGGCAGAGCGAAGCTCGCGGTAAAAGCAGGGACGAGGAGCAGCGGGGACGGATCCTTTTGTTGCTCTCCACCGACCGGCAAGAAAATACACCCGGCGCAAGAGGCTGGCGTACCCGAGACAAGGCACCTCCAACCAGGGCCAGGAGCCACGGGCACCGCGGCTGGGGCCAGGCACATTGACTGCAGAAGGGACCCGGAGGAGCTGAAAAGGAGGCAAAAAAGCAGGAGCAGCCCCCTCGCAGCCCCGCTGCGGCGGCTCCGCTCTTGCAAGATGGCAGCGCGGGCTCATTTCGCATGGCAGGGAGCTCCTCCGGGACATCGCGCTTCCTTGGCGCCGTTACCCACCGCCGGCAGCGCTACCACCATCGATAATCCTCGCCCCACCTTGGCGCGGCTGAATTTGGGTACCGCAAAGGGCTTGGGCGCTGACGGCGGTTGCAGGAGAGCTCGGGACCCCGCGGGATTTCTTCACCTCTCTGCCCAGGCTCCCGTGGAGAGGACGCAGCCCGGGCGCACCTCGATGAAACGCCGAGCGCAGTCAGGGTCCCCAAATAACGGCCCGGCAGCCCTGCGGGACGCACTACGGGACGCTCAAGGCATACAGAGACGGGCCGCTGAGGTGGGCCAGCACCTCCCCGGGCTCGAGAAGTCACACACAGCCGAGGCGCAGCCGCCCCTCCGCCCAGGAGCGGGCACCTTCCCCGTGCCAAGGAGCACACCGCAGCTCCCGACCACGCGCCCCGAGTAACACACACAGGCACTGACTGGATAGAAAGGTTTTATCAAGTTTACAGTTTTAAAAAAGCATCAAAAAAATTATTGGGGTGGGTTTTTTTTGTTTTTTTTTTTTTTTACATGTACATTACAAAAATTTGCAATTGGGATCTTCATCCAGGGGTTACTGAGCTGATTATTAAAAAAAAAAAAAAAAAAAAAATTAAAATAAAAAAGCAGCAGGAAAGCCTGGCTTACACAGGAGCCGACAGGGAAAAGCACAGACAGACATTACACGGGAAAACAGAAGGCAGCGAGTCTGCGCCGGGATGCACCGGTACGGCCCCGGCCCCGCTCCGCCGCGGCAGCTCGGGGCACGCGAGGCGGCACAGTCCGGCCATCAGTGTTTAATTCGCAGGGGGTAAGAAAACCAAACAAGTCTACAGTATTTTGCTCATGAGGTTGGGCTTGGTTTGGGTTTTTTTTTTGTATTTTTTTTTTTTCCTTTTTTTCTAAGCAGAGTTTCACCGCTGAAACTCCTTTGGTCTGAAGTGAGTGACCCCCCCCCCCCCCCCTCCCCTGCACACCCTGAGAGTATCCGTCACACATCGCCCTCCCGACCCCCGGCCCGGCTCGGTCCTTCGAGGGCACTTCCCACCTCTCCTCCCACCACATCTTCTGCTCAGCAATATACCCCTAAGATACAAGTGGAATAATTACTCTTATAAATACATTTATATCATGTAGGAAAATAAGGCACTTCAGGAGGGTTACAGCTTGTCTAATTCTATGACATTCTAATCAAGAAGAAAAATGGGTTAGTTTCTGAAATGAATTAAAATGAACGTTAATACAGTAATAAAAACAATCGGATCCACTTCCCACTTCAAGGCTTTGTTTAAAAAAAGGCAGAGAAGAAAGAACGCACTTCCCCCCCCCTCCCTCCCTCGACCCTCCGAAATCCAACAGCAAAGAAACCTGACCCAGGGTGGGGGCAGCTGCATCTGCCCCACGCCGGGCTCTGCCGCTGCTTCCCCCCGCCCCGGAGCCCCCCCACGGGCAGGTACGTTTGAAAGAGCTGTGTTAAATTTAAGTTATGGACTCCAAAAGAAAAAAAAAAATTAAAACAATCCTAAAAATCCTCTCCCTGAAACGGCACTCTGCACAGTTTCTCGGCCATCTGGGACCTCCAAGAGCCCCCTTCCCTCAATCTGGTCTGGTGCTTTGGGTCTGATAAGGAGAGGAGAAAGCGGTGAAGGTCACCGACTGCGGCGGAGGCTCCAGGCTGAGCCCGGGGAGCCGGGACCAGGCTTTCCCTGCGAGGGGAGGGGGATAAAAAGGCTGCTGGGAGCAGCAGCCAAGCACTGCGGGCGAAGACACCGGGAGAATGTTTAACCAGGAGCACGGCGGCGGGAAGGGGAAGGCGGCGGCGGCCTGCCCAAACTCGCCGTGCATGGCGAGCGAGCGAGTCTGCGCCGAGCACGGGGCTCCCGGGATGGGAGAAATGGCTGTTGCGACTCCGGTACGGATACGGGTCGGGCTGAAATGGAAAGACGGGGAAGGAGCCCGGCTGCCAGCTCTCGCTTTTGGCTTCATGAAATGCTTGAGGTTCGCCCGCCGTGCCGTTCAACCCAGCCTTACGCGGGAAAAGGGGAGGATGGAGTAAGCTAACATGAAATGACAAAGATGGGCAGGGGAGTCCAGCACAGGCCCTCGGTCTGCGCAGGGCGGCAGCCCCGCGGTGCCAGCACAGCTGCGCTGCCTCGCAAAGGTTGTTTTTGGCACCTCTCCTCTTCCCCTACTGGTTTAAGAAATATTAAGCTTACTTGGTGGCCCAGCGCTCTGCGATTTTGCAACGCTACTCAAAAGAGGGTCACTTTACACCAGTTGTTTCTCAGGGATCTCCACGCTAGGCTCATACCACTTCTTTTTGCAATAAAAGGAGATTTTTTTTAAAAAAAACACAACAAAACAAAGCCAAAACAACACAACCAACCCTCCCCACCTGTCCACAACCCTTCTGTTTCGGATCCAGCAGTTTTGATTCTCACCTCGGGATGCGAGTTTGAAAGCAGAGGGTGGTTACAGCAGGCTTGCACGGACAAAGCAGCGTCCCCGCCGCTGCCAGGAGCGCCTTGCGAGCGGGCCAAGGCAGTCGGAGGAGCCGACTCCACCCGCGGCCATGCCGGATCGCCCACACAGCATCCTTGTGCAACAGGCAGCGCGTGGGGGCAACCCGTGTCCCTAACGCCCCGAGGCACGGCCCTGCCTGACAGACCATCCGTCTGGGTCACGGAGAATATGGCACTTTTCTGTATTTCACACGACAGGAATACTCGCTCCCTCTCTCCCAACAGGGGCCAAGTCTAGTTAAGGCAATTTAAAATTAACCCAGGTTTGGCATTTGCGAGCTCCTCGCTTCCCTGTGTGATAATGCTGTCAGCCTGGGTTAGCTTAAAGGTCCGTTTTCCCCAGGAACCTGTCTCCGAGAGAAGCCAGAGGAGGATGCTTACAGAAAGAGCAGAAAAACAAGCGGCAGTGCTTCTCCTCTAACCCCCCTTACCCAGCTCGCAGCAATAATCACTTTGCATTTCCAAGTCCCTCCGCCGCACCATGGCTCACTGGCACTCGAGGGGTTTGTTCCCTCTTCCAGAACCTGGAACTAGCGCTGCTGCTCAGATGTTCCCAGCCCATCGGGATGCCTCACCCTCTACGCCCTTTGCATCCTGCCTGGCAGCCGCTTTGCAGACAAAAATCTGATGGCGCAGCAGCCCAGTAAATCTCTCCTGATTGCGCTCAGGGTCGCACCGGATCTCAGCTTGATCCGCACCCCAGAAAAGCCCATCCTCCAGGCCCTTATCTGCTCTGTCAAAGATTAAAAATGCACGCGCACACACACAAGAAATCGGTAAGAACTCGATGGCACAAACTGAAGCCATCAATCAAACCCCGAGAAGGATTTTCAGCAACCTGGCAGCCTCGGGCTGGGCCTGGCGTTCCAGGTATCAGCAACATCATTAAACTCGGCAAGCCAGAGAAGAAACAACAGGCACAGGCTGGCGAAATACTTTACAATAGGAAAGGCAAAGAGGTTGGAGAGTTGGTCTTAACGGGATGTGCAGTTGGTCCCACCCCACAACAGCTGGACCCACGATCTCCAAAAGGCTTTGGAATTGTTTTCTTGCATAACCCTGACTGAGAGAGTCACGTCCAAATTAAAACACACATCCAGAGCATCGGGACTATCTGTTTCTAGATTTTCAAGATATGCTCATATTCTATGTAAGGTAATATAAAACAGCAATAAAACCTAGGTCAGCTAGTTCAAGTTCACCATTTTCTCCCCCTGCCAGTACTGTATCTGTAGTGAGCAGCCTGGGAATTCATAGGGTTAGTGAGAAGAAACGTTTTCTTCAAATTAACTAATGAATTATAACAGCAAAATTATGGGAAACAATGTAGGTTAGGTCTGATGTAACTGATGGGCAACTCGTTTCTCACACTAGGTGTTTTTAGGCACGCGAACTCCCCTCCTTAGGTGGAAGGGAGGAGGAAGCAAAGGTAATACCAGCATTTTCTGCTACTTGAGTCCCTGTGTAAAAAGTATGGTCACCCCACTAGAAAAAGCACCTCTCCAAACTGACTGCAGCATTGCCCCGAACAGGCTAAAGATCACCAAAGTGCCCGGCGTTCAGAGAACCCCCTCCCCACCCCATCTCCCCACTCTAGGCACTTTTTTTCATTTTCTTTTTTTTTTTTAAAAAACACACTCTCAGCATGAATTGGAGAAATCAGCAAAGCGGAGTTTCGCCACCGCTCAGCGCTGACCACACAGATGTGTCTCAGTGGGGCAGTGGCTCCGCTCTCCCAGAAGCGGGAAGCCCAGCAACCGTTCTGCCCCGGCTTTGCATCCCTTTGTGCAAGTCTCCTTTGGCAGACTTGGCGAAACAGTCCAGGAGATTTGAGGAAGGTAAAGGCAGCTTTTAAAATAAAATAAAAACTCCCTCCTCACATTGCACCCAATGCACTCCACGGCCCTAGAGCCAGGAAGCGCACCCCACGCAGGGTAGTCTGGAAATAATACTAGGGGGTCAGAGGGGAAAGAATTGTGCACTATTGCCAAAAACTGATTATTTGACAGTGGCACGCAGCAGAGAACAGACATTTAAAGCCCGTTTTCTTGCAGCACTGCCAGTATTCACTGGAAAGGAAGAGCCATCAGATCAACTGTCTGCTGTCGCAATGAGAAAACTAGCTGAAAGTGTCCTTCATCTGAAAGGCCACGCGGCCGCAACAGGATCATCCATCTTTACTTTAAAAATCCCCCAGGATGGAGGGTTTATATGTGCTCTGCCTGGTGGCATCGAGAATCTGGAGGTTTAGCTCTCTTTTAAATAAGCGACCGTTACACCCCCTCCAGCTAAATCCCAACACCGCATCCTCAGCGTCCGTGAGGAGACCTTTTGGAAAGGCAGAGCACAAAGTCCTGCCAAAGCCGGAGGGGGAGGGAGAGGGGAGATATGCTGCTGGTTGTCTGAAAACCCTTGGCACATCTTTGGTTACGGGATGAAAAAGGAAGTGGTGGAAGGTTTGGCCACCTGATTCTTTGAGAAGATGTTAACCCAGGAGAGAAGGGGAGGAAAGGGACGGGACCACGGCTAATCCGACCATTCGTCCTCATCGAACTCCGAAGAGTCGTCCTCAGAGTCGCTGTACTCCACAGCGATGCGGCGTGACAGGATCGTTGCCACATCATTGCCCACAACGTCCCGCTTCTCCTGTTCCCGCTGCTCCTCCACCTTGCGGAGCTGGAAGCCTGTTGGGTAGAAGGCAACAGAGGAAATCATGCAAAGGCTTTGGTCACACCGGAATCTCCAAAGCAGCCATCCCTTTGACACAATCCTCCGAGCAAGGCAGCCTGTCCTCGGCTAGCGAGGATCAGACATGCTGTGGGATGACACTGATGGTGAATGACAGCCAGGACAGGCTGGGTGGGCAGGAGGGATGGGAAGCGAATCGTTTCCGTGCTCCTCTGAGGGGTTACACCACGGCTGTTCAATCCTCTCGCAAACTTGGCCCACACCGATTCCAGCACCGCCGCCTCCAAAGGTGCGGGTGAAGGTATAAAACCTCGTGAGGCGGTCATCAGGGTGGGCAGGCAAGGAGGGACCACGAGGGACAGGTCTCAAGTAGCGACGCAGTCATACCACTGCTCATGAGATGGCTTCCAAGAGCTCGCACTTGGATACCGTGAGGTTTTTCCGGAGGAAAAAGAGAAAGTTGGTATTGAAAGAAAACCTTACCTTGACGAATAGCTGAAAGTAGATCACTCCTGGCATCGCTAACCGCAGGCAAGGATGACTTGGGCTTGGAGGCGGAGGTGTCTGAGGGTGGAGGAGGGGGTGGGGGACCATCCAGGCCGCTGGAAGACAGAGGTGGTGGGCCAGGAGGCGGCGGTGGTGGAGGGGGAGGCGGCGCACTCCCACTGCCCGGCTGCGGCAGCGGAGGTGGGAGCACGCTGGCATATTCGACTGCCGGAGGAGGCGGTGGTGGTGGTGGGGCAGCAAACTCGGGGTGAGGAGGGAAAGAAGGGGGCGAGGGTGGTGGTGGGGTTCCCGGGGACGGGAAGCCCATGGGAGGTGGTGGAGGGGGGGGTGCTTCCCATCAGTGGTGGTGGCGGAGGTGGCGCCGGAGGGGGAGCAAAGCCCGGCCTGGCTGCTGTGGGGGATCCGATGGGAGGAGCTGGTGGTGGGTGACTCGGGCTAACCAGGCTGGATCGTTTGGTCCCTCCAGAACCAGAACCTCTTTGGTTGTCTACAGGATAGCTGTTGCAACAAAGAGAGAGAGAAATAAGGCTATTAGCTGTGAGGCCAGATTAGACTGTACAGTCTCAGTGTTAATGCAAATCATGTGTGTTTGTTGCAGGCCAGACAAAAATCTAAGTTCCAGCTTTAACTGGTGTTTCCATGAGAGCTCACTCCTTGGTTTTAGTTCCCTCGCAGTGTTTCTTTTGGCCTACACCACCAGAACAAAGGAAAGCTTCTGGGGACTGGCAGAAACGCTATCATCTGTCCCATCTCCCAGGCTGACAAGAACATGAGCCATCTCACCTCTCCGCCAGAGGCCAGGCGTCACATCTGAGCTCAGAGCGGCCTCCTGCCTTAAGAGCTCCTGCAGCAGTGCAAGCCACTACCCCTCCACGCTGAGGTCAGACTTACGACACGTCAAGCAGGGATGTCTACCGTGATAAATCGCACAAGGACTGGTGGGTGTGCCAGGAAAGCATATGCTTTGAACACTTGCTAGGAACAGATCTCTTCACCGGATTCCACGGCTCAGAGCTGGAGCGCAGCAGCCATGTCTCATAGCTCGCCGTGGGGAGTGAAGAGGAAGACGTGGAAACCCAACGTGTTCTTAAGGAAAGCACTGATTCATGAGTGACTGAATCTCCCATTTATGGAAGCTGGGTTTATACCTGAAAGCACTACTGTCCATAAGGTACTGTAATACCCTCTGTATGTGTAAAAGAGGCCCTAAACTGACACCTCCTTCCACGGTAAGACAGAAAAATAAGATACATTCGCCACAAAAATGTCACAATTTTTAACAGTGCACAGTGCTGATCCAAGACAGGCTACTGGAGATCAAACCTAGCTCCCAGGGTTCTTTAAAAACAACCACCAAAACAAAACCAGAGAGGGGAGATCTCTGTGGCTAGGCAGAGATCTAAGCAACTGCATAAGGCAGCATAAGCTTCATCTGAAAGCTCGTTTCTGCTCTGCCCTAGAGGAACACACTGCAGAGCGGAGTGCTCGGTCTCTCTGACACATCAGAAGAGCCTCTTCTGCAGCATTGCTGCCTTTGGACAGGATGGAGACAAGCTAACACAGTCCTGTCGATCAGACATACTTCCTCCTGTTACTTTTTGACTCTGTTTTACTGCGTTTTTAAAAAAGCTACTCTTGTTTCATCCTTTGTGTCTTGAGCCACGGCTGGACCGTAATTCTCATCACTAGAGGTGACTGGAAGTCACCATTTCATCCAATACAAAGCAGCTGCCCGGAACTTGCACTGAAGTCTCTGGGAAGAAGTCAGCTGGTGTGCTCAAGTCCTTTAAATCTAACTACATCTACATCTTCAGTGCTCATGTTGTGATTTTGTCAAAAATCATAGGGCAAATGGTAACGAAAAACAAATGCGGAAGAGCAGTGTGCAAAGAACAACTATCAGGAACGTAAGTCTACACACTCTGGGACAACTGCATTGGAAAACTCATGCAACGGAGCCAGACCATTAATTAGGACCCCACTCTTCTAGAAAGTGAAATAAGCCTGCTCCAGTTCTCACCCAAGCCCGTTCTCCTGTTCTGTATGGGAACAACGACGGTGGCTGGGCTTTATGGAGAGCTGTGCTGCCTGTGCCTCTGTCCCTGCCTGCAGTTGCACTTCCCCTCCAGACAGGAGCATTCTGGTTCCCATACAACACCCGTTAGGAAGTTATGCTGAACTATCTCAGCCTGTCTCATGTCATCCTTTTACACCACCTACTACTCCTTGGTGACAGAAGGGATCCCGTAGGCTTACCTAAATTCCACCGGGGGTGGAGGCAGGCTGTCATCTGGGAATGAAGGAGGTGGTGGCACAATAGAGTCAGTCTGCGGCGGTGGCGGGTAGCAGTTCGCGTCCATGCTTTCGTTTGAACCGATGCTGCCGTTCTGATACACCATGTTAGAGGGGTACCTGAGTGAAAGCAAGACAAGCAATTTATTTAAAGAGTTCAAGGCAATGTCTAAAGCTCATCTGTCCCCTTGCTCACAAGAGCTTTGCCTCCTGGAAGGGTTACAACAAACAACCGTGCAGCAGTTCAACCACCGAATGGCAGTGGTATTAACCAAGTGGATGGATCAACCTGCAGGATTTAAGAAATGAGGTTTTCTAGCAAGAATGGCTTTTCCCAGCACAGTGGGACCTGCCTTTAGGTGGGACCTTATCAACCACCACAACAGGATACACAAAACAAAACCTTAAAGCAACACTTAAAAAAGAAAGTCTCTGTTTCTCAAAGCATGCTCCATGAGGAGCCAGGTACAGCTGTATTACTTTGCTCTGCCTAATTCTTCGGCTAGAATTTGCCCAGATGCTCCCATGTTTGTTTACTGCTACCACACAGCAGAACAGCATGAGTATCTATTTTAGTGAACAAGAAAACACCAAAATAAAAAATATGTTTCTTAACATTTGATTCTACAAAAAAAAAAAAAAAAGCCAAACCAACAAACATTTGTAAGAGGGTGTTTTGGCCAGTTTGGACTTGAAGGAGTCCCAGTTACACTGGGTATCACCAGCAGCAAAAAAGAGGTACTCAAAGGTGCCAAAAAATAAGCTTGAGGACAGAATATCAAAAAGAACCCAAGAAACAGCGATGCCATTAAAAGAAAGCATCCAGAGCTGAAACAGTACTGAAGGAAGAGACCACTCTCACACTCAGTGTTCAATGAGCTCATTTCACTGTGGGGTGGCAGAACCACCCCGTTCCTGGGGGCTCTGGACCTCAACTGAATTCGAACGCCCGAACACGCTTACACGAGAAATCAGAGGAGCAAGAAAATGGTGCTGTTGTGCTGCTCGATTCCTCTGCTAGAAACCAAACCTGTTCTCCTATTAAACTAAAAGCAAGTTTTATTTTTAGCTGGAGAGTGTGATTTAAAGAGAGATTTTTCTTATATGAAAGGAAGCTGCAAGGAGTGAGCAAGCGAGAAGTGCATTGTGGGGAATTCGGTCTGCTTCCAGCCTTGCTGGTGTCAAAAGTTAAATGAATTCCCAAGCCAGAAGCGCTAAAGAGAGATCTGTAGCTCGAAATACTTGGATGGGGACGGCCCCCGCTTCAACTTTAGGGTGTGAAGAGCCATTTGTGAAATGTAACAAAGCAATCGCACAATACCACCGAGATGCCACCCCGCTCCTCAGCGTAAGGCCCAGAGGCTGGGTGTGATGGGAAGGGCATCGCGCCGGGGTAGGGAGCCAAAGCTCTCAACACTTCTGTGCCCACAAGACAGGCAGCCGAGAGCAGACTTGCTACCGAAGCTGTTCCTGCCACCTTGTTCAAACCGTGTAGCTCCCTGATTTATTTAGCAAATTTTAAATCAGCAGACGGATTTACTTTGGAGAATCTGATTAGTGGCAGTATCGATCCGCACTGTGCAGCAGATCTGGAGAAGCTGCAGAGCAGGGTGAACTGCATTATAATCAACAACGCCCGCCCGCTCCCCCTCGCTGGGGAGCCGAACAGAGCCCCAGACTTGCTTACCCAGCAGGACCGTGTTTGTCCTTTGACTCGACAAATTCTTGTCCCATTTTCAGCTTCTCCCACTCTTCTTTCCGGGTCTTGATTTTCCGCGGATTCACGTTGCCTCGGTTCGGATTCTCCTTTTTCTCTTTCTAAAGGAGGAAGAATCAAACAGAAGCCTTATTTTGCTTTAAACTCCCTGGGAATAGGGAGGGATAGGACAGACCTGTAGCAGTTTCAAGAAGACACGTTCTCAAAGAGAGCCAGGATTTTTAATTTACTTTCCTGATTGCTGCAAGCTCCAAAGATCTCCCATACAAAGAAGTTGGAGCACAGATAGCATAAAAAAGAAGACAGACAACATCAGATTTCCCCAGTGCAGCCCAGACATGATGCCATCATTACGCCCTGGCATGACCACCTTGAAGGCAGAGTGAAAGCTCAGTTTCCCACATCAATTCAGTTTTTAGCCTCTGTGTCAAGACTGCCAAATCTCACCATCAACTCGCTGGTGTTAAGTGCTTTGGGTGTGCAATATGGACACTTGCCCACAAAGAACTGGGCTTTAACTAGCCTCATTCTTTGTGTTCTGACATGCCCTAAATCCCTCCCTTGTTATTTTGATTGAAAAATCATGATCTGTTTTGATATTTAACACTCCAGTTGCTCAAAAGCTAAATAAAGTATGCCCAAACTGAATCTTTTACGGTGTAAGTTTCAGTGTTGGTAAACATGGGTTCAAATCCCCGGGCAACCAAACCAGGAACTCTACCTGGCATTTTCAGCTTAAATGGTCTTGTGAAGCTTCCCACTTGCCCCTAATTTAACATTAGGGCCTGGGTTTGCACTCCTGAAGGGACATTTTCTCCTTTCTTTATTCTTCCACAGTAGAATTTATTACACCACTCAACACGCTGCGGTGCTGCGGCAGTGGGATTTGTGCTGCTTCAACACTGAACAGACCCCTATGCAACATCCGAAGTGCAGAAAAGACTCCAACACAACTTTCTCCCCTGCTGACTGCACCAGCGCTATGTCTGAGGACTACAAATTAAGCCATTATAACCATACCAAGGCAGTGGCATTTGGAAAAACAGATTAAGGGTATCTTTGTTTTCTTTTTTTTAATTAACAAGGATGAGAGTAAGCCAGATAAAAACTTCACCGAATTGATCCCTAAAGAATTTAAGAGAGCAAACCTGAATTTTGGATAGCAACTTTGGAGTCCAAGATTCATTAACACTTCCCACCTCTTATTCTTCCCTGACATGCCTCTGTTGGCAGAGATCTCCCATTTCCTCACCCTGTGTTTCCGCTTCTCTTTCATAATATCCTTGGTGTCCTGAAGCATTTTCTCTTTCCAAAGGTCAAAGAAATATGAAGGATCTGTGTAGAATTTAAGCGCCTCTTTGCCATCATCCCTAGAACAGGGACGGGGGGGAAAAAAAAACACAAACAAGGACCAAGTCACGCATTTGTTTGAAGCCCAAAGAAAACACAAGGCACAACCCCAGATGACAGTTTAAAAGTCTGCAGTGAGAAGGTCAAACATGCTGCTCTCGCCTCTGTCCTCCATTTCAGAACAGGCAGCAGACCCATGGCCTCGCTTGTCCCGGCTCTCCCACTTGCCATCGCTTTTGCCCTCTCACAAACTCTCCGTTACTCAGCACCTGAAGAGCTCAACCGCTCTGAACAATCACCAAGAGAGAAGCAGGTCTCTCACTTCAACTCCCACTTGTTTGTGTGGTATTTTTGGTGTGAAAAAAAAAAAACCCTTCTCCAGCCCAGGAACCCTAAATCAGACCAGCAGCGTCCTTGAAACTCATGAGTGAGCACACACGCACACACGCTCTCTCCTCCTACTTTGCAGTGCAGCCGCGTCTGGCAGAAGACAGCTGCCTCCAGCTATCTGTAATTACTTTTTACCTGTTCAAAAGATATTTATGGATGTGGGCTAAGTCTCTGTATTCTGACCCCCTTTACTTCGACTACCAACAAGATGAAATCAGAGCGGGACTGCTCAGGAGAACTGGTTACACAGCCAGTCTAGGTCACATCAGATGTCTCAGACCAGGCGCAGAAGGCCACAGAAAGCATCTCCAGATCTACGGGAGTCTGCTGCACCCACCTGGGTGAGAGCCATTTACAGATGTATGCTCTGCAGTTTGCACTGCGGCTTTCTGGAAAGGAGCCACAGAGCTACGGAGAAGCACAAGAAAAATGCCTCATCTGCACAACACCTAGTATGTTTACGCAGTGCCAGCCAAGCCTTGCCCCAGGGCGGTCACAAAAGTGACAGCAGGTAACCAAATATATAATTTTCCAGCTACGCTCATTTGTACAGCCCCAAAAGCAAAGTTTCATGTAATCCACAAGATGGAGATTTCCTGGTGGATCTCAGTCTAGCAACTCGATTTCCCATTGGAAACGGCTACTTCAATACAGCATGGGATAGGAAATGACCTCCTCAGCAGGTTGGGAGGAAGAGGTACTCCTCTGCAAGGGAACAAGGGGCCAAGAAGGTGTTGCACCCATACCTGTAAGGTGAGAGCATGTTGAGAGGTGGAGGAGTATTGCAGGTCCTATAGGTTTCAAGGACAGGCACAGGGAGAGAATCTCTGTCGAAGAGCTTCTGGTCCTGAGTAGTGGAGCTTTTGAAGGCCTTCCTGGTGTTAATGCCTTGCAGGGAGACTGTAAGAAAGAGGAGAGAGCAAGTGAAGAACAGCTTGACCCAGGCCAATGACACTGAAGATCAAGTAGCAAACATCTGATTTCAGTTGGAGTTCTTGGCATGCTTAGCACTTCTTACGGTCAGGTTCCTTTTCCCACAGATCTCTTGGGAAACCCAGCAAATCTCAGATCATGCCATGCCAAGATCCGCTGCTGTACAGACACGGTTCTCTTGAGAGTTACCAATGTGGTTTCAAACCCCTGCGACCAAGACTCAAGAAGTGCACCGCTATGGAACTGCTTTTCAGCTGGTTTCCACATACAGACTCGCTAACGAGCAAGACTCGGCCAGAAAGGTTATCCACATGAGGAGCACGGTGCTTTTTCAGGATGAGAGGAAACGGTCCCTCTTAGTCCAAGAGAAGACGTTCCAACACCCATCACAGCACCATGCTCATTTAATGGCCGTCAACCAACCACGCTGACTCAATGAGAATCTTTACCATGCTTGGTCTGCAAGGACTGCGCTCCACTCCATTACCTTCTTCCTCTTTGGGATCCAGCTGAGTGACTTTAACTTGCAAGCGGTCAACTCTCTCCACTAGAACGCTCACCCGAGAGGCAAAGGTGTTGGCTTGAGTAAACAACTCTCCAAATATGTCTTCTGCAAATTTACCTGGAATATTAAAGTGTCCACATTACCCTCACGAGCCACATCAGACCATATTCAGTCTCCCAGCTTGTTTTCTTGAAGAATGAAGAAAGAAAGAAGAAAAGAACCATGCTTCTTTTCATGTTTGTCAGGGCTGAGTTTAACATCCAGGAAGAAAGCACTCTGTTCCACCAAAACCTGACAGTTCCAAGGGATCTTCAAGCAATAAAGAAACAAATGAGACATACTTCCAAGTCATTATTAAAGTAATGAAATGAAAAGGGATGACAACACTATACTGGCCTGAATCTGCATGGGTCTGTAGGTCCTTTAAGATTCTCTGCTGTTCTGTTTATTAGACAAGCAAATACAGCTAGATTTTTATTGCTCTGGAGAATCTCAAAGGCTCCCAGTCTCCAGCAGGCCTGCCTCCAGGGTAACTGGCACATATTTACAAGCTCAAAGTACTCTGGAACTAGAGAGCAGACCCAGTCCTTGATCCTAAAGCCTGAGCTACAACCGCAGACGAAAGCACTGACCCTTTTGTTCCTTCAGGTGGCAGTGTCTGAAAAATTGATGCATTCACGTTTATTCTAAATCAAAACCAAAGGGGAACTTCTCAAACAGGGATATTCTCTCTGTAACAGCTTGGATTGCCCAGTGGGCTGCTATGACAAACATCATCCGTCGTTTGGACAGTGAGAGTGCCTAGGGGCCTGGATCAGGAGCTCGCTGCACCACTTACAAGCATAAAATAAAAAAGATGTCTCCTGTCCTTAAGAGTTTAAAATCTACGCATGCAACAAGAGATGACCACAGGTAGACAGAGATGGGAGGACTGGAAGAAAACCAAGGACTTACAATAAGTACTGTCTTTTTGTTCTGCTCTCAGGCATAATCCAAGACAGGGAGCCCCAACCACGCTGAGGACAACACTGATCAGAACAGACTTGGCACCGACAGCAGACATAGGCCCATGGAGTTCCCACTGATGGGAAACATTTCCAGCCACGGCTGTTGAGTACAAGGCTGCTCCCAATAAGCAGTCTGGTTTTGAAGTGCATCATCATATGGTCAACAGTTTGTTCTGGAATCTGTTACTCCTAAAGATCCTCTCCGACATTCAGGAAAGGATAACCAGTTGGAAGCCTAACTTTAACAGCAATTTCGGAAAATCTGGTTGTCTGCAATGAGTCACATCAGAAAGACAAGAGCCCCTTCCACAAGGCAATGCGAGGGCATCCCCCAAAGCCCAGCTGCACAAACACTTTCAGCTATCTAAACTGACATACCAGCTACTTGTTCATACTCCCATGCAGTTCTCCTTACGCTGCCAAGCATGGGGAACCAGCCAGGTTAAAAATCAACCTCCTCCACCCCTTTTGGTGGCAATGCCAGGTTGAAGTGTTTATAGAAAGCAAATGCTGGACCATAACTCCAACTGACCTCCTCCTTCCACTCTCCTAGACAATACAGTCTCCACATACGCTCCATTAACGAGCCCAATCAGCTTTCCTCAAACTCATGAGAACGATTTTATTTCTGGAGACCTAAGGGCCAGGTAGCTCTTGCTATATCCAGGTTTCACAGAGCACTCCCTGTGTTCAACATCAGCACAAGGCCAGCTCTCCTATTTGACCAAAGAGAGTGGACATTTATCTATGGGATAATTTGACACTTCCCAGCAACAGTTCAAAAAACAAAAACAACCCCTTGTAATTTGGTTTCTACTTTAACGAGAACTGAAAATAATTTCTGAATTTCACACGGAACTGCAACAAGCACTAGGGAAAAAGAATAAAGTTTTTGGTTTGCAATGCTTAGTGGTATGTTTCGAGCATAAAATAATACATAAACAGCATTGTATATATTGGTCTTGACCCGGAGGGAGAGGAAGGAATGGTCCGTATTCCCTTGCCTGTGTAAGTGCACCTGTACAGAGTTATTATCCAGCATCTCACATACCGTTCTGTGTTTCAGATACACTTTCAGACGGGGTAAGGCAGAGATTAATTTTTTGGTTTAGTTACTTTGACTGCAAAAGTGCAGCTTACAATCAGAATTATCTTTGTCATGCACTGGCAGGAAGACAGACGGCATGATTTAATAGGTCTTTCCATCTTTAGCTTGTGGATTCTATAAAGTCACACAAAAACGCACAGTCGACTTATACAAAGTGCTACCAGCTGTGATAGTAACGAAGGGTAAACTCACTGGAATATGAAAGTTTGACAAGATTTATGTTTGCATCTTTGTAAAGAGACTGTGGTGCACTAGGCATGGCTGATTATTCACTTGACAGGGCTGTCACAGCCTACTGAACCTGCTTTACGTTCCTGTAATATTCAACACACGAGGAAGGAGCGCGTTTCTTTTTCAGAAGTAAGAGAGAGAAAGGAACGAGGGGGACAGGAGTTTGGTCATTTGAGCGCGAGCGTTCTGTAAGCAGTTAGTCTAAATATTGCTTCATTTAAAATACTGCTGACCCTAGGGAAGCGGGTAGGAGACGGTGCTCAGCATTTCCTCCCCACCTGCCTCGCTCCCCTCTCACACAGAAAAGCACGCAAGTGTCAGCAACCTCTCCCGAGTTTTCCCTCCAGCGCTCTCCTCGAGGTATCTGCGATTGGTCCAGCAGCACGCACCTCCCTCCCCACATCGCTGAGAGAGGCTCCCAGGGTACCTTCCCGAGAAAGAAACCAGGCTGCAATTTGGCTTCCAGCGCTTCACCCTCTCTGACGAGGTAGAAGCAGAGAAGCTTTGAATATTTGAGCTGCGCAAAGAAGGTCTAAACCTGAAGGATCTCACCACGGCTCTGTCACACTAACCCACTGCATGCCTTTGGACTGGGATTAGCTTTCTCTGCAGCTGAGATTTGCACAGCTTTACTGCCTTCTTCCTCATCATTTCACATGCACGAGATGGATTTTGCTCACACTCCACAACCGTCTTGGCTACAAGACCTAACAAATGAACAACAAGGGCCAGTTGAATGTGAGCAGAGAGACTGGTCATGCCTGTGCAGTGACATTTCTACAACCCAACAGAATGTGATACCGATTGGCAGCAAACGCAGGCCCAGATTTTAGCAACAGCCATGGTTTTCACTGCTGGAAAGAGACTGCGCCCAAACTTTCCCTGCCACATTCACGCTATGGCGGAAGACAAGGGGCTTGCTTTGCAGAGCAAGCAGAAGTGCTTGCAGACACCACAGAGAAGCTAAACAATATATTAATTTGATTATCAAAGTCTTGCTTCAAGGGCAGAGGTGGCTAATCAGAATCCAGAGCATTTCAACAGACTAAGGAGTCATCCCGGAGAGACCACAATTAACTCTTCATTTCTCCGATGGCACGTAGGCCCACGTTTTCCCTCCAGCCTTTACAAGGCTATATTGGTCAGCCCACTGGAGAGCTGAGCTAGGCATCGCTACGGCTCGTGCTGCCGTTTGAGCGAGCAGCCCCAAACCCCCAATACTCCAGAGGCAACGCTTGGCTCAGACTGGGGACTTTGGGTCTTGCAACGCAACAAACAGCAGGGGCAAACAGGCGGCTTCTGCGTGTGCGCTTTAATTATCTTTCATTAAAAATAAGACTACTGACACACTGTAGATTCAACACAGTCAAGCTCCATTTAGTAGCGTGTGCAATTACAGGCGCATTCCCTGACACAAGATCCTGGCTGCTCGGAGAGCCTCCCATTTTACAAGCCTGAGTTGTGCTCCATCCTTCCATCTGCAGTTTCGCTGCAGCCTCTCGCACACGTACGCACACACACATACACCCCCCCCTTCCCCATTTTCTCTTAGATAGGAAGGCAGTGGGACCAGGGATATGAAATTAGCATCAGATTTCTTTAGGAAAACATTTTAGCATTACCCAGGGAAGGCAGATGGGGGAGAAATAGGAACACGAGAGTAGAAAGGGAGCTAAATAAAGAGCACTAGCGACTCCTGAGGGCAACGCGCAGGCTCGCCATGGTACTCACTCAGGCTGCCCAGCTGTCGAATGACATTTGCCAGGGTGATGTTGGTCATGCATTCCAGCTCGCTTCGAACGCTAGGCAACGTCTGACGGCACAGGTGCCTTGGCTCAATGTTCCTCGTTACTAACGGCATGGTGGACCTGCTTCAGGCACTGTTCTGAAAGATGAAAAACAACCCAAAAAAGAAACAGGAAAGGATTACTCAACCGCAAATTCCAGGCACACCAGAGCCATGGTGTTCGTTTTTCCTGCTCTCAAATGGCTTTATTTATAAGCCTTCTTTCCCCCCTCCCCACCCTTATAAAACTGGTTCATCAGAAATAAAGATCCTGCTGTTCTATGACTTGCAGTGACAGCAAAGCCCCACCAGCTCAGGTACGGAGGCAGAGATGGAAAACTACACATCTTCGCCCACACGCAAGGTGCTGCTGGCATTACCGCAGCCGTTGTTCCCTTCCTACCCATCCGCCACCTCTGAGCGGTCTCCTTCCTCCCGCGCTCACGCACGGCGTCTTTGGCGAGTCTCACAAGCACTTCTTCAGAAATATTTTAAACTTGCAATCAATAGGTTTGCTTAAACTGAGAGAATGTTAAGAAAAAAAAAAAAAAAAACACCAACACAACAACAGCTTCTTCCAGCACACCAAAGCATGTGTGGTGCCTCTCTCCTGGAGCAGAAGAGACAGGGCTCTCCTGAAACAACAGGAAGCGCTTGCAGCTGACCAGGAAACTTTCTGGTGACTGTTCCTTATCCTGCAGGCTGCACCCCTCTTCCCTTGGGAAATCCCCCGGGGCCGAGGTTTACACTGGACCATTGTTTTCGTGCTACGGCAGTTTAACATCGAGGGAGCTCTAATCAGGATGCAGGACTAGAGCGTGCTCAGAAAGAAGGCAAGATTGATTGTACCACGGTCAGGACAAACTTCCAGTTCTTTCTTTAAAAAAAAAAAAAAAAATAAAAAAAGAAGAAAACATAACTGTCCGGAAGTTATGCTTTGGACAGAAAATGCTTTTATGTGCAGGTCAATGCCTTGAACTAACAAAAATCTCATTTGCTAACAGGCTGAAACATTGAAGCAACAAACAGCTCCCTCTCGGATGGTCTGCCTCCAGGAGAGAGGAGGAAACTTGGGTAAAGAGCTCAGAACAAGGAGCATGATACACGCCTGAAATCTTTAAGACTTAAGTGAAAGCAAATACATCCCAACTTCTTGATTAATTTAGAAGGGGAAAGAATCACTTTTCTAGGTCAGCTGAGGAACAACCCTGGAGAAGCAGCCGGCTCCCATGTGATAGGCATGCTGATCTGCTCGGGCTGGGTGTAAAAATAAAACAGGAAGCTAACAGCTTGGGGAACATGGCTTCCTGTCACCAACAGCAAAAACCCAAGAACCATAAAAAATCAGCTGTTTGCTCTTGACTTTGAGCCACCCTTTGATAGTCTCTGTGGCAGCTGGCAGCTTATCTTTGAGGTCCAGGAGTCCTTCCTGGATGCTTTTCTATCAGGGTGTTAAGAGGAAGAAGTGGGCATTATCCCTCCTAATTACCTCACAAGCCAGATTTTGAATTGCTAAATTTGACCCATTAAGGCAGAGGAGTTCAAGAGCCGCAGCACACCGGGGCGCACGGATATCTCCCAGACAAGCAGATGTAGGTTGCCATTTTGCAACGCCTCTACGCGAGGGATTTCGCGTGCTCGTCCCTGCACAAGGAAAGGGTCCCCAAAACCGCACACCTTATAGAAGAGGGGAGCGAGATCCGCATCCAAATAAATACAAGCAGAGACTCTCCGAGGACTGAAGTCCGTGTTGTTCTTCACCGTGTCCAAGCACTGCAGCAGCCATCAGTAACTGCTGGGATATTTAAAGAACAGGGTGAACTAAGGAAGGACCCTGACCTTCGCTTCTAAATACCCCGTGTTTTATCGATTACAGCCCAAGCCCTACAATCTTTTGTCAGCTTTAGCGCTTTACGCCAGACAAACTTTCCCAGCTCCCCCCAGACTGCAGTCTGCACCACCAAGCAGCTCTCATAAACAAGGCAGCATTTGCAGGCTGCCTGCATCGAGCTTCTCCCCCGTGTTTCCCCAGGGCTCGGCCAGGGAGCACACGCGGTCGGTGGGATCTGCAGAGCCGGAGTGGACAATCCATCCACCGAGCCCGGCTGGAAACCTTCCAATTGCAGGACAGACAGAAGGAAAACAGTGAGAGGAAAAATAAGCCTGTAAGGGGGAAGAGATGTGAGCGCGCATGTATAAAAAGAGACAAAAAAACCCCAAAAGACGATAGGTATGCTAGGTCAGATCGACCCAGGTAGTACTAATCTCTGAAAGTATGGGGACAACGGGCAGAAAAATCGAGTAGTGCCCCAAATATCCACAAATAAACAAAAGCTCAGAATATGTTGTCTGTATACAGCCCCCCCAAAAGTGTTTGCCTTCTGAAACTAAAGGCAAGGAGCAGTGGTGAAAGTTAATTATTATTTATTTTTTTTAGTAAAACAACAATGGTACAGCACACATACATTATGAAATTGCACCGGTGCAAGACAGCAGCGATAAGGGCTAAGAAAAACACTCCCTTTATAGCCTAGCTCATCCTGCCAGCCACCCCCCACCCTCCCAGCACAGCCTGCCACACTCCACTGCAGAATCAAGAGTTTCGCCCTCGTGATCGCTACGACAGCCCTCCTCGCAAAGAGTACGGCAGCATCGCTGCTTCCCAAGGCGACGGGGACGGCCCTGCTGCCGCTCGCTCGTAACACCAGTCAGGACCCAGCAAGCAGCAGTCAAACTAAAAGAGGAGATTAACCCCGTGGAGCAGTGGAGACCAGCAAGGTAGAGAGGACAGGATGGGCTGTGGACAACCACCCTTCTGCTCTCCCAGCAGCCTCTGGGATAAGAGGCGTTTTAAAGCAAAAATTTCCTGTCCTCTGAGCGGAAAGACAAGGAGCTTCAAGGTTTTAGATGTTTTGGTAGGGTGGAGGCAGGCAGATAGGAAATCTGGGACCTACAACCAGAGCTTGGTGCCAACATTAGCAAAAAGAGCAGTCGGTGTCCCCACAAGAAGGCACTTCAGTGTTAGACCTCGGTTTTCCCCATGAGTCTGTGGAGGGGAGCTATAGAGATAACAGCTAATGGGCTCCTGTAAAACCTTCATGCCTCATGAGTAGGTGGGACAAAGATTAATAGTCTGGATTGGAAAATAAGTGGCGTAATTCGAAAGCAGCAGTCAGGACGGGCAGAAAATCAAGTGCGGAGAAGGGACAAGGTACGAGAGCAGTGGGAGGAGGAGGAAGCAAAACACTGGAGACAGCACAAGGGGGGCAGGGAAGAGATGCAGTAAATGAAACAAGGAAGGGACAGGCCTAAAAAAGCTTTCCAGGAGGCTCTTGCTTTTATTCTTTAAGAGAGTCATTAAGAAGCCAATTGACAGCACGCTACCAGCAAGGGCCATCCAGAACCGCTTTACTTTCAGTGGTCAGGGCATGACAGCACAGCAGTTTTCCACCCCAGCTAGCCAGACTGGTCATCAGGCATTAGTCACTGTCACGTAACTACCACAGACCATATATTACAACTAAATCCTACCATTCAGAAGCAAGTTAAATGAATTGCAAGGCCAAAAATCCTTATCTTTCGGGCAAAGATAAGCGTTTCCACTTGCTTATTAATGTTGAAGATTAGATTTGTTTCAGTACTAGATTTTGGGGGGCGCATACGCTGTTTTTAAGAAGCTGCAAGAATGGCACGCCACAGGCACAGAGGATCTGTCCGATACCACTGTAACGGGAGAAGAGAGGGAGAGCGTGAAAAGTAAAAGGAAACTGCCTCTAAGAAACAGAAAACTGTCTGCAACAGATTTCTAATGAATATGCAAAAAAAAAAAAAAAAAAGGAAGGCAGCAAATTGAAACACAGCGCTAGCTCTGTGAGGAGAGAAGTTAAGTGATCTTTGCTGGTTGCAGAGCACCGCTGGTTGGGAGAGCTGGAAGGAAATGGGCCAACACCGAAGCCAGTCGTGTGCCAAATCCACAAACACTGCAGCATCAATCGATGTTCAAAATACTCATCCCTCCCAACCGCCGTGCTTCACGCCTTCTTAAAAACAAGAAGCAAGGGCTTTTGTTACGGTAACAAATGATTTTCCTCTCCCACTTGAATCAGAACCTTCCTACCTGCTCAGGGCAAGCATTTCCTCTGAAGTCTCCAAGTCATGGCTTGAAAAAAAGAAGGCTCCAAGCCTTGTTATGACGGCAGTGACTAAAAGCCAAACCATCTGAAAAGCCCAGCTTCGCCCTGTAGCTCTTTTCCCTTCGCCTCCCTGCAGCTGTACGCTGCCCCACCTCCAGCCGGGCATTGCCAGAATTCCTCATAATTTCCCCTCTCCCGAAATGCTTACGCATGCGTTGCCGAGCCCTGGCCCGCTCCACAGCCCCGTGTCGGCCCAGAAAAAGTTTGCTGAGCACGACAAAAGCCCTGGAAGCTGAGCTCACCGCTCCTACATGCCTATCGATCTTCCAGCCACAACTGGCACCTCGTTTTCAGGATTCACCGGGCTTTTGCTCCCCGTCACCCTTCCGATCAACTCCCGTGCTTGTTCACTGTCTATACGGTGGTCTCGGGTGCCTCGTATTTCTCCAAGAAAGCAGGATCTATGCGTAGTGCTTCTCCACATGGCTGCCAACCTGACACCCCGCTCCCTCCACAATAAGCTCTCACCTTGAATGCCTTGCTCACGAGTTTTTATGGGGATTCTGAATTTGGCAATTATTTCTGTAAATACTCTTGGGGCACTGGGGAACAAGCATGGTGCAACACAGGCCCGTAAAGGGGAAAAAAAGAAAAAAAAACATATGCGACTTGCAATTTGTTGCCTTTCCAAATCCAGCACTTTGAGCAAAGCACAAGGTAAATTCAAGATGAGCGTGACGCTCTAAGATTCCTTATCAGCAAGTCATCGACCGCTCTCCCCATGAGCTCTGCTGTAGCAGATCACTCAGGAATCTCACTTGCGGGTTAGAATCAAGTACAATTGGTTTGTTTCAAACAAGAACTGCCAGTCTATAAACCCCTTGCACAAAGCTGCGTCTTATTGACTATTTTTAATAAATAGGGCTGGCACAGTAAAATTGGACAATTGTTACCAACAATAAAGGAGACAGACTTTGATTACAAGTATTAAGAAGCAATACAGGGACATTTTAGGATTGAGTATTTGCTTTCCAACGCGAGTTCTGTCAACTGAAAACAGCAACTCGGAGCAAATACTCCTTAACAAGCAGTTTGGAGCAGAGCAGAAAACAGCACTGCACAGCAAGAGAGGAACCAGCCTCTCTTTTTTTTTTTGTACAGCAGGCAGATAGCACAGTCAACACCGCGGTGCAGAGGAGAAGGCAGGCAGGACTACAAGGTGAGACGTGTGTATGCAACGCACACAAAGAGCTGTAAATAACAGGCGAGTTGGAGGGAGAGATCTGGCAAGGTTCTTCTCACTGGTATTTGACCAGCTAGCATAGCATTACTGGGAGTCACCTGGGTAATTCCCCACTCAATGTGACACACAACCTCTTAGATCAGGGACCATCTGCAAATAAATCTGGACCCCAGCAGTGATATCATCTGTCATAGTGTCTGGTGTAGCACAAAGCACCTAAGGAGGACAGAGCGCATTTTTGGGGAAGGGGAGGGAAATTAGGCTTGATTTTCAAGTGCATCAGGGTGACCAATCACCCTGCCCTCAGCAGGGCTTATAAAATCCTCTGCCCGGACACAAGCAAGCAGCATAGCCAAGGAGACCAAGCCTTCAGCTAAGCGCCTTGGAGAGCAGCCTTTAGGAGTACCCATCGGGGGATTAGACACACCAGCAGGTTTGGGAATGAGGGAGGAAGGAGATAATCAGATCTGAAATTCCCATCAGTATGAAATGAGACTTAACTCAGTAGCTTGCCAACGCAGACTGACTGTTCTTTCTAATGTCTGTGACAACTCTGCTTCAAATTTCAAGCTTCTCTCAGCAGTAACTACTCCCCCATGTAGCTGTAATGGCCAGAAAGAGACTGGCTTTTATGTAACCCCAAAAGACTAGCAGAAAGGGAAGCAGCAGCCACACACACACACACGGAGAACTGAGAAAAAAAAAAATCAGCAGAAGGCTCTGCTGAGTGCTCAGGGCTATATCCAAGCTCACAATGCAGCCACAGAGAAGTGGGATGCAGCAATCAGAAATGCTACAGTTCCACACTCAGAGAGAGACCTAGCAATCAGTGCTGCATCCGAGCAATAGGGAGTGAAATTATAGAGCAAACTGCCATGTGATGCCACAAACTACTCCATCCCGCCAGCTGTAACAAGTATTCATTCCCAAAAACGCGTCACAGGCTCATCTGTCATTAGCAGCCCAGCCTGCCAGCAGCTGAGCAGGAGTCAGCAGTGAAGGGCAGCTGCAGGGCTGCTTCCTTTCACAGTGGTCTATTCGCCCCAAAAGCCACGGGGGAGGGAGATGGACGGGTAAAACCCCCCAGGCGCCAGGGAAAATGTTGCCCACCATCTCTTACCAGCAGCTAAGATGGAAAGCGCAGGCTGCGTTTTCACCCACCATCGCACAAAAGCTTTCCTGAAGCAGGATCTACTGAAAACACAGGGCCTTCAGGAGAGCACAGTTAGCCAAACGCAAAAAAAACCCACACATAACCCTTCTGTACATTAATAATCCACTTCAATCACCAACTCGGGAACTTCACAGATACGATCTGCCGGCATTACGAAAGAGGTGTTTCGGTAATAGTGTGGGGCAAGAGCAGCGCTGCACATTTCCACAGCGATGTTCTGACACTAGGAAACGTCAGACCTGATCTTGCAGAATAACGAAGCATTGTACAGCGCGCTGTGGAGTCCTTGAGACAACAAGCACCCAGCCCGCTCAGTTCCCAGAGTGAAAATACTCTTTTTTTTTTCCTCCCCTGTTTTTTTTCTCCCTCCTCTCCAGTCTGCTGGCTCTGAAAAATGCAAAAGAGGCTCAGAAAGCCATTTTCTGCTTTTTTTTTTTGTCTGGCTCATGCATTATCGTCATCATTTACTGCCCTCAAGGGGATTGCACAGGTGTGACTGAAAATTTGGCTCTTCCTTTTAAACTTTTGTTGTCAGCTTTGCTGAAGATGATCTTGCTGGAATAAATGCCAGCCTGCTCTCCTGGAGAGGGACTCGCTCGAAGCTGCTGGCAGAAATCAAGCTGGGGGTGGAAGGCTGGGGGTGTCACTAACGGGGAACATACAGATCCTCCTAGCTTCTGTTGGAGTGCAAAGACAGCCAGCAGTTTGACCTAGACTTTTTTTTTTTTATTCCTAAAAAACACATCATTGCCCTAATTAATGTTTCCATTCATTTAGCTGAAAAACAAGTTAAACAAAGAGGGTCACCTGGTGTTCCTATCAATTCCTGACTAGGATACAGGCAGAACAAATGCACTTAAATAAAACTCTAGAAGAGATGTGACAAGAGAAAGGCAGTTTAGCTCAATTAAAGAGAGCTGTCACAGGGATTTGATTCTCAGAATACAGAACTATTGATTAAACGGGAATTAAAGCTCCGAAACAGAAAGGTTTCAAGGTCTTCGCTGTGAGGATATACATCAGGAGAGAGGCAGGGCTCCTTCAGCGCCAGAAGAGCTCTGGCTTTGTTGCTTCCTAGGAAACAGGAGCAGCGAAGGGAGCAGAATGCTTTCTGTTAAACCTATGGATAGTTTTGGCAAGGATACAAGGTCAGTGACAATACAGAGTAGTGTCACAAGCTTCAATCAACAGGTAGCTTTGGCGTACTCAAGTACAGAAAACCCACTACAGGTTCTCAAATATTTCAGGAGTATGTGGGGAGAGGCCTGGTCAGGGGGCAGGTTTCAGTCCATCGGCAGGTCTCCAACAACACCTGGTCCGAGCCCCAACCACTGTCCAAAGTCAATGAGACTATTCAAGGAATCAGTCTCAACCTGTCCCAGAAGATGGGTCCCCTGAGCGGTAATAACCACCGGGGTTAGCAGTCACAGCAACCCGAGAAAGAGATGTCTACTAAGCCAGGATTGCCACTCTGCCCCAAAAGCCAGTCCTTAAAGGTCACGGTTGAAGAGCTTTCATTGGCAAAGTCATCCGTTTGTTTCTGTCCCAACCCAGGCAAAATGACCTCTGGATAAAATCACAAGATTTCATTTCCCAAGCCTCGAAGTCTGTAACGGCACTGAATTCTCTTCAAAGAGTCTTCACTAGAAGAGATGTAATTTAGGTGGCAACACAAGCAGCAGCATTCCCAACAGCTTCACCTGGAGGTACTCCAGGTACCCGACCCTCACGCTGTCGCTGCAGGGATGCCTGGGCAGAACCACAGCCCAACTTCTGCAAATGGTGCGCGGCTGCTAAAGCAAACACCGCTGAATCGCTCATTCCCAGGCTGAATTACTGCTAATGAGGATAGCATGTTTTCTTCCTCTCCTTCACACCAGCCTCCTCCAGCAAGAGGAAAGGCTTGTGCCTGTTAGCACTAACAAAGCACTCGGTGCAAAGCACAACTCTCACAATACATCAGCACATTTTCATTCTAGGGCAGCGCTCGGTAATTAATACGGAAAGAGAGGGTGTGGTTTTTCTTCTAAATGACTTATTCCTGAAGTCTGAACATATTTTAACCTTCCTTTTCAGCAGATAAACTCTGTCTCATTTGCAGCTAAGCTCAGCCTCCCCTCCTTTAACACACACTAAACTATTTTGATTAATGAAAGAGTAGGAACAAACCAGTTCCAAGTGTTTTCTATACAGCTCAACTGCTCTTTCAGTTTCAACTCACGCCTAGATAATTATATCACAGCTCTGAGTGCCCCCACCCTTCTGCTCCACTTGGGGAATGCTGGAAAGATAAGTCTTTTCTTAATTATTAAATGTAAATAGCTCATTAAATATAATCCAATTACTTTAATTGTAAGAAAAAGGAAGTAATTACAATATGTACATGTATTCTTGCCTGAACAGTTTTAATATCTTAAATGAATCTTTGCAACATTAATATTTTAAGTTAACCTTTGACACGAGAGTGAAAAAAAAAAAAGACACTGACTCCCTGATATTTTCCAGAAGTGTTATATCTGCTGGGATTTGTCACAAAAAAAGCAAGAGAACAGCCTTGAGCATCTAAATTAAAGTGGTTTATGAACAGCGTCTTTATAATAATGTCAAAATAACACACGGGTTTTCTATTGCGGGGGGGCGGTGCTGTGTGAAAAGATACGCATGATGCCACATTAAGACCCTGAATATGCTTTTTGGATCTCGGGAGTCAAGTGAGACGGGTACTACTATGAACTGGGGAGACCAGGCAGGCCCCACCCCACCAGTACCAAAAGCCACCACGGACCTGGGGTTTTCCAGGCAGCTCTCCTTCCCCACGCCTACGGTTTGTCCTGTCCAAGGGTGGGAAGAGGAACCAGGGCTGGGGGCGAAGAGTCCTGCCCCATGTCTGGGATTACCCAGTTCTTCCGTAGAGGTGCCCAGCGAGGCAACCCCACAGAAACACCCAATCTGGTTTTTGTGTGTGCACAAGCCATCTGTGCAACGTACGGGCATGGCGCATGATCCCGGGCTGCCATTTGGGATTTGCAGGCAGAGCTGCAGGAAGCTGAGAGTAGCAGTCTTCTGGTTTTGCTCAACAGCATGACAATCCTTGGACTCACTTTCTCCATCCGTGCAGCCAGCGGGACCAAACAACCTTCCAGGCAGACTTCAGCAAGGCCCCACTGTTTCAATCAGCCCCCCTGGTCTGACAGAGCAGGGTCAAATTTCAGCTTGGACGTGGTGACAGATGCCTGTGTAATCTCCTTGGGACAGTCAGAAAAATATTCTTTTAAAGCTGTAGTTGTTTCCATTTTGCATGTTCTGAGCCCAGCAGTGATCTCACCTTATGTAATCTACAGTGCAAACTCCAGGCTCTGGACCATCCAAAAGTATTTCAGAATGTCTGAAACCATCACTTTATTGAACCAATCTTTTCGGGAGAAGAGAGATTAGACCGTATTAGGGATGCTAAAGATGCAAGTCTTTCTATCAAAGCTCACCACAAGGTCTATAATAAGCTGCTTTATGGAAACCTCTCATGTGAAGCCAGACCCTAGATGTAACCTCCTTGATACAATATTGAATTCTCAATAGCAACCAAAAGGCTATTTTGTATAAGTTAATTACACGCGTTTTTAATTTAGCCTCCAAAAGGGAAGCGGCCAGTTATTTCATGCTGCCCTAGACAGAAGGTAAAGGTTTTACACAAGCTGTGTTTATAGCTATATGCCTTCCTCCAGCAAAGGATCGGCTCAGCAGCTGTTGGTACTGAAAGAACAGGATCTGGGTGTGTGCACGGTTCTCTTGCTTTTTTTTTTTTTTTTTTTTTTTGCAGCTGCAAGGCCAAAACCATAAGAGTGTGTGCTTTTTCTTACGGTGCACAAAAGCAGGGTGCCTGAAAGGGAACTCGCTTCCGCTCTGGCGAGCACTCAACGAACTATTTGCTGGGCTAAGGGGTGGTCGGGGAACTTTCACCCATCCATTCAGCCAGGGCCGCTATTCCCCCTCCCTCCCAATTAAATCCCATTTTTTGCACTCCATGCATGAACCGCAGCTACACCAATACATCAGATATTGTGGCTGATAGCCTTCTCTGAATGCCACTTAAAGCCCTCCAGTGCGGAGCTGCCTGAAAGCAAAGCATCATTCATTCTTTGAGCAGCAAAAAAAAAAAAAAAAAAAAAAAAAAAAGACTTTTGCTACACAGAGAGTTGAAGTAAGACTCTAAGAAGTAGGAAAAGGGCATCCAGTGAAAGAGGAAATGAGAAATTAAAACCACATTCAATCTTATTAGTGGTAATACAATAGGTCAACAAAGTACTTCGCAAAACTCCACAGCATGAGAACAATTTATGCAGAACTCGCTCCTATGCGATCAGTGACACCAGCCAGTTTGGCTATTATGGAAAAAAGCAAAGATTGTCCGCGGCTATTTTAAATAGCCCAGCTGGGAGGGGAGATGGCTGGAGATATTACCTCCATGCCTTGCAGGAGAGTACACTTACGAGATGAAAATGGGAGGAATATTCCCCCCTCCTCCCTTTTCCATCTGAAACATTTTCTCTCTCTAGGGATTTCCAGCATCTTATAAGCGAAGCCTCTTTGAAGTACCGCAAAGTGGCATTGCTCATCATTTCAGTAATGATAGTAAATAAGCCCCAGTATTTTGTTGATCCTTTTCCTTTTGCTTTACAAACAAAAGGTCAGAGTCATTAGCCCAGTTTTATGAGCGGGGGAAAATGGAGGCTAGGAAGAGGCAGGTTGCTCTGTAACATCATCGGAAACGTCAGCGAAGAAACAAGACAAGAAACTCTAAGCCACAGGACTTAAGAATAGCCATGCTAGGTCATCCAGCCTCCAGATAAACCAGCATCCTCTGTCCATCGGTGGCCAGATATCAGCTGCATAAAGAAAAGAGCGTGAGAACAAAGCAAGCACAGAGCAACAGTTCTCCCTGCTGTCCTTTTCCACGTTGGAGCATCCCACCACACCTCAAGACCACGCAGAAACAAACATTATCATTTAATTGACCTTTATGGATTTAACTTCCATAAACTGGTCTCACCCATTTCTCAACTCATCTAAACAGTTGGCATCCATGAAATCCCAGGGCAGCAAGTCCTACATTTATCATATGCTGGGTGAAGAGATGCTTCCTTTTATGCCCTTCACTTTACAATTAGGAGATTTTAATCTCCAAGCTATGTGTGTCTTTGCTTCATAAAGGAGTTGTTTGAATAAATGCACCACTGTTCATATTAAACAAGCACCTTCCGAGAAGAAGGTTATCTGCCTGCATCAGACAACACAAGAGAAGCTCTCAATTCTTATTGAGCACTTTCAGCAGAAACCAAAATAATAAACCCGTGGTTTAGGTTTGATTTACAGCAGCAGTAAGAACAAGTTATTTTTAGCGGACAGCCCTTTGCATGTCGTCTGTCCCATTCTCGACTGCGCACCACTTCCAACACTAACGTAGGTGAATCAAAACCCCCAAGACAAGAGGTCACTAGTGATCTGAGAGCAGCTCCTCTAAAGCCATGGCACAGCAACAGTCTCCCATGCAGCAATTTAAGCCCTCAAGAACAAATGCGAACTGCTGCTGCTTCACAGGCATCTCCCTCTTCCTCTCTTGGCATCCCAGCGTCCTTTAAACCACCACTTCTCCCCAA
Organism: Pluvialis apricaria; assembly: GCA_017639485.1. Lineage (NCBI taxonomy): Eukaryota > Metazoa > Chordata > Aves > Charadriiformes > Charadriidae > Pluvialis > Pluvialis apricaria. Next base: position 3,897,360 of record CM030027.1, on the reverse strand, counting down.
AGCAGGTCTGGGATAAGAGGAGACGATGCAGAAGGCGTCAAAGGAACAGAGCAGGTCACCACTGACCCCATTTCTGGAAGACCAAGTGAGATTCCTGGTCCTTTAAATTTTCTTCATCAAAGCCCCAGGCAGATGCATACTTGAGATATGTCTGTGCTCCACCACTTCTCCAGTAGCAACGTAATACCAGAAAGCTTTACTGCGATTTCAAGAATTAGGGTAGGATCTAGAGGAGCTATTTCCCAGGCCCATTACTGCAGGGAAGGCGAGCTCAGGATAGCGAACGTGATTAACGCTTTGCACTGCCGCTGTGCTGCTTGCTCAACAAAATAATGTATGAATTCACATTTCAGTTCTTCTGGGAGGGGACCGGCCCGCTACAGCAGCCCAGGCAGGGGGAAAAAAAAGTCCTGCACACCTCCAGATGGAAAACCAAATCCTATAAAAATCAGAATCAGGCCTGAATCTGATAACCTTCTGTAGAAGCTCCTGTTAGCAAGCACGCCCTTTGCAGTGGAGCCTGATCGGCAGCACCGGTAGCCTCTCCTCCTCAAAAAGAAAACACACGGCCTTTTTATTACACAGTGTTGCAAAAATACAAAGGAAGTAAATGTCACCGGGGTGGTTCTGTTCTGAGCAGTCATTTGCTTATTACCCAGAAGCCATTTCCACATGCCTTTTTTTAAAGCCAATGTTTATAAATACCTAAAATATTTAAATAAATGTTAATCTGCAGTAACTAAGGGCCCGATCTCACAAATATTTATCCTTGCACAGTAAGAATAAATACTCAAATATACAGTTTCTTACTACAGATCCCATTGGAAGCAAGAATGCTGCTGAAAACAGTAACACACCATAAGACAGGCTGGGAAAACAGTTGCATTTTGCCTTCCTAGATTTCAGCATGGTGAAAGTGTTACTTTTGGTTTGCCTCCTGTGCATTTTGCACAAGAAACTCAATAAAGGAGCAAGCCCAGCGCTGAGCCATCAGACAGTGGCCTGTTCTGGCTATTTTAACCCTCAGAAGAAGCTTTTGGTGGTGTGTGTTTTTGCTGAGCACTGGTGTCCCACTCTGTCTGGGGACAGCGGGAACTTTATACAGGACACATGCAAACACAACTGCTACTCAATCCTTTTCCTGGTTCGTGACTGACTCGTGCAGCACACGCAGCAAGGCATTTTGCTCAGCTGAATGACCAAGGGCTAAGTATTATCATCAAACCTAGCACAGAGAAAACAGAAACCTTACATTTAAAGTTATTAAACATTCGAATCCAGAAAGCCCACAGAGAGAAACTATGTAGAAGGATTAAAGCCAAGTCTTACACTTGTTCAAATCTTCCTTATTACAGTCTGTCAAAGAAAACTAACCTGATTTTGTTGAAACATTAATCCTAACAACCTTCTTTGTTCTTCTATCACCACAAAAAATAATAAAAAAAAATAATACAGGAGATGGATTTGCTGCTGTAACTATATGCATATGAGGCAATCACTGAAGTTTTAACCCCTCCACCCACACTACGCGATTATCTAAGCTTTGTGAATGAAATCAACTTTTCCTAGACCAGCCCTGAAGAATGAGATATATTCAAAGCATGCTGAGAAACTGGGTTGGCAGTTATCATAAAGGTTGTATTCTTTTTAATGAATCACTGCTCACAAATACCTTCTGAGCTGTAACTTAAAAGTACACCATTTCTGTTCGATGTGTCACATTATTCATAGGGAAACCAGTTTTATACTCTGCTTAAAAGAACTTTACTATTGACTCATTACTTCAAACCCCAGCAGTGATATCTCTAAAGACACGAGGGCTGCAGTTCCAGCTTCCACCCTTCTTCAGTAAGCCACTCACTTCACAACACATTTCAAATAGGACTTGTAAAAAATAAAGTAGTCAGAAACACGCCGTATTTCCTTCTTTTTTTGGGTTTGTTTTTTTTTTCCTGCAGCCTTAGCGTGCACCCTGCTACCCACCCCCCAGCATAGTTTTGTAAAACCAGAGCTTGAAAGATTTGCTAGGAATGTAGACTGGACAGAAGCTAAAGGGAGAAACTGGGGGTGAGCTCGCAGCCTGAGATCAGGCAGTGGCATCGCACTGCTGCAGCGCTGATTTTTTGCGGGGCTGGGGACAGGGGTGTGGGAATGGTGAACTGAAGCAGGGGTCTTGCTAATGTCACCGCGCAGCAGCTTGGAAAAACCTGATCAGCACCAGACAGCTCGGAAAGGCTTTATCTTCACAGCTGTGAAGAGGAAGGAGTCTTGACAGGCATGAGCCATCAGAAGGTTGGGTTGTTGTTTTTTTTTTAAATAAAAAAATGGAATTTAAGGCACTTACTTTTTGAACTTGTTACCAGACAGATAAAAAAATACCACACTTCTTTTTAAAGCAGTGGAAAATATGCAGTTTAGGGAAAAGTTTACATTCAGTTCACCCCTGGAAGTTTATCCTCTTACAATCTGTACTTTGAAAATACAGAAAGGAAGGCTTCACCTTGCCTCAGCTAAGCTACGCAGGGAGCTGGTAAACATGCTCCTCACCCCAAACAGAATAAGGCTTTTAACCAAGCAGAAACTGATGCTTTGGAAGGTGGAAGTCCTGGGTTTGATCCCCACCGTCACCAACCCACCCAGGGACAATATTGATAACTGCAGCTTGACCAAAGATCAGCATTAGGTGGGTCTTTAAAACTTGGGTAAAGCTCTCTCACTCATACTTCATGTTTTTAAGCACAATCCTTTAAAAAAATAGAAAAATTTAAAAAGTGTACAGAACTGGAGTGCCTGGCCTGCTCCACCCCACTTCCTGGATAAAACTTGTCCTTGGCTGTGAATGCAAGTGGATTTTCAAAGTCACTCTATCAACACGCTGTCTGTGTTTTCAGTGAGTAGATGTTAGCTTTGGTTTGTTTTTAACTAAGTTTTAGATTAAACTCTGTATTGGTTTCTATGACAAAAACCCACTCAAGGTCAATAAGGGGCAAATCAGAACGAAAAGTGTCGCAACGCAGCATTTTAAATTCCTGCAGTATTTAGTAGCAACTGATTCTGCAGATGTTTAAAACGGGTGGAAAACATAACTATTCCCCTTCCTCATGTGACCAAGCACACAGACTTTAGTACTTCCCATAAAGTAACATTTTGCATCAGCTTTGTCACAGGGAAGCACACGCGCACACACCCTGCTGGCTTCTCACATCTTTTACTTTCAACTTTTCTGTCTCACAGATCTTTGGGAAGGACACACAAGTGTGAGGGTTACAGAGGGCTCCATCAGTTATGACCCTGATTGCAGCAGGTGTACTTAATAAAAGGGTTTTTTACCATTATTAGTATAATTTCATGTCCACCAACATCTGCAGTGCTGAAAGACTTAGACTTTCAGTGTTTTCTAGCGTCTTATGGAACAGGCCTACTCCTGGCATTAACACACCATGCAGTCCCACCAGTGGTCTGATCTATGTAGAGGTGCCCGATTCTGCTGTTGCCACTAATGAAAGTAAAAAACAGTAATGCCAAATGTGAAACTTTTGGCAGGGAAAAAAAAAAATCCTACCACGGGAAGTCCTTGAGGTCACACAATAGCTAACAGGGAGGAGCTGCAATCTCTTACCTTTCTCCAAAGGACATACACTATTTGTATCCCAAAGGAGTGATCCCAACACAAACCTCAATGCCGGTAAGGTACAACCCCAAGGACATTCCCTAACAACTTATTTCTTCTCAGGAAGAAATACAGTCTGAGTTCACCAGCAGGTCAGTGCGTTTGACCAAACTACCCAACCACATCCCATAATACCCTTCAAAGCTTCCTTTCAGAGAGCGCCTAGGGATTTAATTTTGGGGAAAACGTTTTCCAAAGCACGCTACAGCACCCACACGGTCTCACCCCAAGCAGTTTTACATTTTGTGTGCCCATAGTTAATAGTCAGGGGCTTACACACATCCTTAAAGTGTAGCCAGCCATAGTGAAGGGTACACCCACTCGTGGGGCAGGAGGACAGCCAGGACGCAGAAGTTGCTTTCACAGCAACACTCCATGTGCGCAGTCACCAGAACTTGCGCCAACAAGGGCGGCCAGCTCACAGTCGGACAGACTTTGTACACAGACGTGCACACATTTGCACAAGCACTGATGGATGTCAGACCCAGGTAGCAAAGGCTGCAACCAGCCTGGAAAGGGAGGGACCCCCCCTCCCCCGGCACAGCACCGCTGCCTCTCCTTTACAGGGGACCCTGCAGCACCCCCCCTCCTCCTCTCCCCAGCTCCCCAAAACCATTCCCCGCTAAGTCAGACCTCTGTAACGGCCCCAGGACAGCAGACACCGGCGAGGCCTCGGGAGAGCCCAGCAGACCGGCATTTCCTTAACCCTACACAGGGCTCCGTGCCCCCGCCCCCGGACAGGCCAGCCCTCTCCCTACACCCCAGTCCCTGCGGCCAGCCCAGCCACGGCCCAGGGCACACACCCTGCACCTAGCCATGGCCCCTGGGAGGGGCTGGGCAAGTGTCAGCCCAGGAATGAAGCCATTTCCTTCTCCCCGTCCCCGGGCCGGGGCCAGGCCTGCCCCGAACCCCAAAGCCCGGGGGTACCAGGGCCCACACAAGCCTGAGGCTCACTATGTGGCAGGAAACACTGCCCGGCTCAGCCCTATAGCTCACTATTTGACAAGGGCCTAGCGGCCCACCCCAGCGCCTCCGCCTCTCTCCCCCGGGAAGAGGTGGCCTGGGAGGCCCGGGGAGTCACTGCTCGGCCCTCTCGTACTCACCCCTCTCGGCAGCTGTCCCCTCCGGCCCCCTCGGCTCGTTACCACCAGGGCGGGCCAGCCCGGCCGTCCGCCATTCCACAGCTCCCCCTCCCTGCCCTGACTGAGCCTCGCCCCGCCTCCTCCCGGCCGCCGGTCCGCTGCGCCATTGGCTCGCCGGCCTACGATACTGCCACGCTATTGGTTTCTCTTGCATGTCTATCAAAGCCGCCCTACGCCACTTGCGTACGAAACTGGAGCAGCAGAAGAACCCCACCCAAGCCAGCCGCGCAAAGAGAGTAAACGGGGGGGAACGTACCATCGGGGGGACTAGACGGGGGGGATCCCCGCACGGCTTTGGGCCAGATTCGAGGGGCAGAGAGGAGAATCGCGATACCACGCACAGCCACGACATTTCCAAACCGTGCCTCTTGGTCTGTCACTGCCTGAGTTCCGTAGGATTCCAGGTGGCTTTGGAGAAAAGGCGTTTGTGTCTCTTCCGCCCTCCTCCGGAGAGCTCCCTCTTGGTGTTGCCTTTCGCCTCTATGGTCTCCCGCCCCGGGAGGAAAGTTCCACCTGGGGGAGCGGGGGTGTCACTCCAGGGCGGGGCGGGGGGCAGAGGGCCGGGCCGGGCCGGGCCGGGGGGGGCCGAGGCGGTGGGGCAGGGCTGGGAGCAGTGCGGCAGGGGCTGGGGGCGAGGGCACGGGGCTGGGGGGGAGCAGGAGGAGGAAGGGGTGGAGGGATGGGGGGTGGCAGTGGGGCGGGGGGGGCACGGACACGCAGGGACAGTGCTGGGCTGGCGAGTGGGACGGGGGACTGGCAGCTGCCTGCCGTCCTGCTGCAAACCCGGGGGGGCCCCATCCACCCCCAGCACCAAACCGGGGGGGGTGTGTGTGTCTCCAGCCCCCCATCCACCTCCAGCCCCTTAAAAAAGGGGGGGGGGGGGGTGTCCCCTGCCACCCCATCCACCTCCAGCCCCGAACCATGGGGGGGGTCCCCAGCCCCCCATCTGCCTCCAGCCCCCCATCCACCTCCAGCCCCTGAACAAGGGGGGGGGGGGGGGGGGGGGGGGAAATGTCCCCTGCCACCCCATCCACCTCCAGCCCCAAACCATAAGAGGGTCCCCAGCCCCCCCATCCACCTCCAGCCCCCTAACTGCCTCCAGCCCCGAACCATGGGGGGGTCCCCAGCCCCCCCATCTACCTCCAGCCCCCAACCTGCCTCCAGCCCCGAACAATTGGGGGTCCCCATCCACCTCCAGTCCCTGAACAAGGTTGGGGGAGTCCTCAGCCCCCCCATCCGCCTCCAGCTCTGAACCGGAGGGTGGGGGGGGGTGTCCTCCTCTACCTCCAGCCCCCAAACCAGGGAGTGGGTCCCCAGCAGGGACATACCCAGAGCTGGGGGGCACGGGGACAGCCAGCCGCCCGCCTCGCTGGCCGTGCAGGGGCGGTGGCCGCTGGAAGCAGCCGGGTGACGTTGATTTTGGCTCCCGCCTGGGTTTCTCCCCGTGGCCTGACGAGGCGGGGAGCGGAGTCACGGCATTAACGAGCCTGGTTTAACCAACGGGGCTGGCAGCGTGTGTATGGGGGGGACACCGGGACAGGGGGACACCATGGTGCATCCTGGTCCCACAAGGACATCGCAATGCGGTTGCAGCAGGTGGGGGTCACGCCGGGACGGGCAGCATGGCCGAGCATGCCAGGGCTGGGAAAAGCCCCGTCCTCGAGCCCCGGTGACCTCGGCAGCGTCCTCCGACCGAGCCCGGCCCTCGGCAGAGCCGGGGCGATGCTCGTGGCCCCCGCAGAAACTGTGGGAGCAAAGACTTGATCAAAAATTACCAGCACGCAGTGCACCGCATTTCTGCCTGCACACCTGGATATTAAATCTTTCCTCCCCTGCCTGGTTATTAACATGAAGCACCGGGGTTCGTTTATGCCGACAGAAGGAGGAAGAGGGAGTGGGCGCGAGCAGGACGAAGGGCGCTGGGCGCAGCCATCTATCTCTTGGCTGCTCAGAGCGCTCGTGCTTTAAACCGAACCGCAGGGAGTAAATCACCCGCGCTCCCGATGGGAAGCAAACAAATCCATGTCGGCGCTGCCGGGAGCTGCGACGGCAGCCAGGGAGGGCACCCCGACCACGGGCATCGCCGACAGCCCCGACTGGGGCAGCCCGGGGGTCTCTCCGGTGCGTGCTGTGCCTGCCCGTTTTGCCCGTGACTCCTGCCCGTGGCACAGCCTTTGCCCGCTGCTGGGGGGGGTCTCTCTGCCACTGCCGCCATCGCCTTCGGCTCCTCCTGGGCGAGGTGGGTACAGGCACATGTAGCAAACAGCCATTTCTTGCCTGTTTTGCATCACTCCCCCCCCCCCCTCCACGCACCACCAGCTTGGCTGTGATGCTCAGCACCTCCCGCTGCCCCCAGCACCCGCTGGCCCCCTGTGCTGCCCCAGCACCCCCAAACTCCCCCCTGTGGGTGCAAGGCAAGGGCCGAGGTGCTGCTGGAGGCCGCTCAGCTCCAGGTTTTCCAGGCTGCCAGCGAGCCGTTCCCTTGAAGAAGATCTGCTTCTATCTCAAGGTGTCACAGCCTCAAGGGAACCACCTAATCTGTATCTGCACTGCAACCTTTATCTCTCCCCGGCTGTGTGAGAGGCTCTGTTTATAGCTGCCGAATAATACCTGCTAAATTGCAGAATCCAACCTTCCCCCCCCCGCCTTCCTCCCCACCGCGGTACCCCCTGACACTTGTTTCTCTGCAAGAGGGATGCTCTCGCCTGCCAGGTGCCTCCCTGTGTTTTGCTGGAGGTAAATGATGCTCCAGGGGATGGGGAAGGGCAGCTGGGCTGCTCCTGCCTCCCGCCTCCCTCCCAGGTGGGCTCCAGCCACGTCCAAGCCCCTGATAACCCCAGACAGACCCTGGCACAAATTGCTGCCCCCTCCGGCTTCATCCCCACCTCACTTCCCTCAGCCCGGGCTTGGCTTCTGCCAAAAGCGAGGTGGGATCCAGCAGGTCCAGCCTCATCCTTCCTCTCCGTGATCTGGGGATGGGGAGAGGGGGTCATCCTCCATGGGAGGGAGGAGATGGCAGCTTATCGCAGCCTGTGTGCTGCCCCAATCTCTCACAAGGCCACATCTTTCCCTGAGGACAGTGGCCAAGCAGCTCTCCAGAGTCACCCACCCTCCAGCAGGGAGTCTTGGTTGCCCTTTCCCAGGCTGATTGCCCCGTCCCAATCCTGCCATCCTGCTCCCCCAGCGTCTCACAAAATGGCCGAGGAGCCCCCACAGCATGCAGCAGGGTGGCACGAGGGCCGGCGTGAGGACAAAGCGGCTCCAGCTGCATCCCTGCTCCCTGCGGGAAAGGAGCCAGGGATGTCCAGGGAAACGAGCCGGGGCTGGTGGCACCGGAGCTGTGAGGATGCTCTGGAAATGTACACCCAATGGCGTGTTCCAGGCTTCTCCTGCATCCCTGATTCCCATGGACCACAACACCCTGGCATCAAGCTGGGCCACAGCCATGAGCTGGCGTGGCCGGGTGCATGGGAGACACAGGGTGCGTGGGGCACCTGGATGTACCCCAGGGATGTGTGGGGCTTTGGGATGCCCAGGGTGCAGGGGGTACCCAGGTGCATGGGATACATAAAGGATGCAACAGGGCATGTGGGATGGATGGGGTGCCTGGGGTGCCCGGGGTGCAGAGGACTCATGGGGTGCCTGGGGGTGTGTGGGATGCATGGGGTATGCAGGATACTCAGGGTGCACGGGGTACCTGGGGTGCATGGGGTGTATGGGGTACCCGGGGTGCATGGGGCACCTGGGATGCAATGGGGCACGCAGGATGGATGGGGTACACAGGACACATGGAGTGCGTGGGATGCATGGAGTACCTGGGATGCAACGAGGCACATGGGATGGACAGGGTGCGCAGGGTCCCCGGGATGCACAGGACACATGGAGTGCATGGGATGCTGGGGGTACCTGGGATGCACAGGACACACGGGGTACCCGGGGCGCATGGGATGCAGGGGGTACCTGGGATGCAATGGGACACACAGGGTACCCGGGGTGCATGGGATGCAGGGGGTACCCAGGATGCAATGGGACACACGGGGTACCTGGGGAGCATGGGATGAACGGGATACCTGGGATGCACAGGACACACGGGGTACCAGGGGTGCATGGGATGCACAGGGTGCCTGGGATGCCCAGGACACATGGAGTGCATGGGATGCCAGGGGTACCCGGGGTGCATGGGATGCACGGGGTACCCGGGATGCAATGGGGCACACGGGATGGACGGGGTGTGCAGGATCCCCGGGATGCACAGTGCACATGAGGTGCTGGGGGTGCGTGGGGTGCCCAGGGCACCCGCTGCCCACCGGGTCCCCGAGCCAGCGTGACGGCGGGCAGTTGCTGCGCCGCTGACATTTACTAATCAGCTCTAACCTCAGCTGCACACCCGCTCCGTCTCGCTTGCTGTCTTGTCTCCATGGAGACTCCGCAACCTTTGCTCACTCGTTAATGGTATCTCAGCAAACGAAACTCCAACGCCACCCAGCCTTCCCCTCCCGGCCCCGGGAGAAATCCTCGCCTCTCACCTCCATCCCTGTCCCCTCCCGCCGATGGGGATAAAAGGGACGAGTCCTTGTTAACGAAGGACCCAGCCACGCTGGGCCGAGCTGGGGGCAAGTTCTGACGGCAGCGGAGGGGAGGAGGGAGAGCCGCCATCCTCCTCGCCGCCAAAAAAACAAGGCCGGGGGATTTTATTGCTGTGGCAGCAAGGACAGGCTCTGGCCATGCGGGCTGCCGGCCAGCGGCCCCTTCCTGGCTGATTTATTGAGCCACGAGGCTCGGCACAAAGCCGTTGTACCTGGGATTGCGTATGTCCCCATCCCAAATCCACCCCTGCCCAGCAGCCAGCACCCACCAAAGCCACCGGCACCCAAAAATCATCGGAAGGCAGCGGCGGCTGCCGGGAGCATGCTCCGTCCCCGGTGTCCTGCTCTCGCCGATTCTGTTTTCAAATTAACATGGGAAAGATGCCCATTACCTGCTTCCAGATAATGACTATGATTAGGCAGAGCTCTGCTGCCAGCCGAGATCTGAAGGATTTCTGTGCACTCCAGCAGCGCTTGCCGGTGCAAAAACAAGAGCAATAAAGTGTAAATAAAAGACTAAAGAAAATAGCGCGGTCCATCAGCGGAAAGGGTGCGCGGAAGCAGCTCTAATTATGGGCTTTCTGCAGTGGTGGTGGCGGGCTTCAGCCTTGCTACAGGCAAGGTAAAATTGGAGAGGGGTTGTCCCGTGCCTGCGCCCCGTGTTTGAACCTGGCTCGGCCTCTGCTTGCTGGAAACTGGGGGTTTTGAAAGAAAAAATTCAAGATGTGCGCTTGTGAGCTGCAGCGTAATGAGTGAGGCTGTCCTTGGGGGACTCCCGGCCTGGCACACAGAGCCGGGGGCTGAAGGAGAGGAGGGGGTGGAAAAAAATAACCTGATCTCCTGAGATGGCTGCACCGGCTCCCCGGAGCACCCAACGTGGCGCCACACCTCCTCTGCCCCGTGGCGCGACCGCTCTGCCCTGGCATCTGTGGAGCTGTGCCGGGTGCCGCGGGGCGTCTCCATCCCCAGGCCACCGGAGCCCGCCGGGCAGGGGATGCTCAGGAGGGGATAGGACGGGGCACACGACCCCGCTGCGAGGGGGGAACCCCAAAACTTTGCCGTTTGTGGGGCTCAGCTGGACCATCCTCATCCTCCCGCTGCTCTGCAAGCCCTTTCCGGGCGCAGGCGTGGGGCTGGCAGAGCCCACGCTGACTTGCAGGGTCTCCGCTGCATCCTCGCATGCCAGGATGCCCCGAAGCGCCCCAGCTCAGCCCTGCCTCCATCCCCTCCGCTCCCAGGGATGCCCCACGGCACGTCACGCCATGGCACGTCACCCCATGACGTGTTGCCCCATGGCACGTTGACCCCACCGAGCCACCCATCTTCCCCAGCAGCCCCGGACTCGCCGAGTCGGAGCCAGGCAGGGCTGAGCTGGCAGCGCCATCACCCACCGCCCACCATGCAGCGGCTGCGGGAGGAGGGCGAAGGTGGCAGAAAACAGGGAGGAAGGGTGGCCGACACGTCCCAGCACCGCAGTGGGGAGAGATTTGGCCGGTGGGAGCCCCGGGGCTGCCCAGGCAGCGGTCTTGGCTCCTCCTGGGGCTCCGTTTCTCACATCGCGGCTCAGCGCTGGGAGCCGGTTACCCGGGGGGGCTTCAAGAGCGGGGGACCACAGCCAAGTTTTTCCCCATCCTCTGGGGATGCTGGGGTGTCGCTGGGGGCACTCGCCCTTGTCCCGATGCCTGGGGAGGCACAAATTCCCCTGAGCTCCCCCCAAACCTGTCGAGATCCCCCTGCTGTGGCCGGGGGAGATGGAAAACCACAGCTATGGCCATGGGTTCACCCTCGCCGGTAGCCTTCGAGGTGGCTCTCGCCATCCCTGGGGCAGAGCATCGCTCCCAGCTTGCCCTGTATCGAACCATGCGGGGTGCCACCGCGTCTGGCTGAGGGTGACGGTCCCCACGGTCCCGGGGGAGGCTGGAAGAGGAGCCGCCATTTCCTCCGCCAACCACTTTGGGCAACAACCGTCACCTCCGAAATCTGGTCCCACATGTGGCTGGCAGGCGAGGTGGCTCCCCAGGGACCCGGTGGCCCCATGTCACCCCGCTGGGCTCCCGCTGCCGGCGGGATGGGTGCAGGGCAGCCCCCCCCCGGACCCCCATCCTGGGCAGGGACAGCCGCAGCCCCGGTGCCCGCAGGAGCCGTCCCAGTCCGGCCGGGGGGAGGCAGGGAGCTAATCTCCGCTCCGATTAGGCAGAGTTCCCAGCAATGGAGGTTTCTTCTTTTTTTCCCTCTCCCCCCCACCCCCCCCCTCAGTGATAACAAATAATAATATAATCCCCTTAATCCCTCCCCGAGGAGCCGGCGTTCGCACCCGGCCGGGAAGCACCGCGCTTCTGCCGCCGCTGATAACTCGCACCACTGGGGCCCCCGGACAAACAAACACTTCGGCTCACGCTTTGCCCCCCAAAATCCCACCCCAGCACCCCCAGACCCCCCCCCCCCCCCCCCCCCACTGCCAGCCTGGGGGGAACCGGCATCACTCCCGGCTCCTTCCCGCAGGGTAAGGTCACCACGACCCCACAGAGCCCCCAGCCCCAGCCGGGGGGTCCCAGCTGCCCCCTTCCCGGGGGGGGGGCCCATCCGGGACCCCCGTGGGGGCTCTGCTCCCCCAGGCTCCTGCTCCCTTCACAGCGGGGACACGGTGAAGCCCCTGGAGGCTGAGCCCCGTGGGTGCCCTCCCCTCACACCCTTCTGGACCCCAGGGGGTTGGGGGGGGGGATCCCCTGGGTGCCCCCCCCAAGGAGGGGTCCGCGACCCCCCCCCAAACACACCCCAGCTGTGCCCCAACGCTTTGATTTAGGAGCATCGGTGCAGAGAGCATCGCCTCTCGCCCCAGCCGGGGCCCCGCGCCGGCGGCTGCGCAGGACCCAGGAGTGCTGGCATGGCTCCTGCGCCCCCCCCGACCCCCTCCCTCACCCCCCTCTCACCCCCCCCCACCCCATCACTGGGTGCCAGGAAGGAACCCAGGCATCCGGCTGCCAAAATCCCCCCTCCCGTCACAGAGAGCCCAGCCTGCCCTTTCCCCGCGGGGTGGGCACGCAGCCCACTCCCCCCCCCGTACAGTGCCAGCTCCACCCCGCCCCGTCCGTCCCCCCCCCGCCATCATCAGCCGGCAAATATTAATAACAACCCCTGCAATAGCCTTTGCTTTTATTCCCCGGCTTTCCTGGCCCCCGCTCTGCTGATCTCAGCTCCTCCGGCTCCAAAACGCCTTTTAAAAATTACTGGAGAGTGGAGACCTCTGCGAAAACGCTCTGCGCCCCCCCCCACCGCCACCCTATGCCTCCCACCCCCTCTACACACACACACACACACACACACACACACTCCACACCGGCACCCGCACCCATGAGCCGCGCAGGGAGCAGGGGTGCCATCCGCCCCGGTTATTTCCAAGGCGCCAGGCTGGGCTTGATTAAAACCGAGTAAAAGCCAGAGCGAGGGCAGAGAGGGGGATTAGATGGCTCGGGGGGAATGTTAATGGACTCCAGAGCTTTCTGCCCGGCCGGCGGCTGGGCCACATCCAGGCCGGGGTGGTTGGGGACGAGCAGGCGCAGCCCTGCGGCGGGTGCAACGAATGCGCCAGGGCTCAGCAGCGAGGGGCGCGCGGGGAGCGGAGCTGCTGCTGGCGCAGCCGAAGGGTTATGGGAGGGGGGGGATATGTGTGTGTGTGAGTGTGAGTGGGGGATACACACACACACACACACACACAGGGGGAGGTGGGGGGGTTGGAAATAGCTTCCAAGGGCCTGGCCCTTCCTCTGGGAAAAGCAGGGGTGGTCTGGTGCTCCAGCTGGGCTCCGCGCCGCCCCCGCTGCCGGCGCAGGAGGCCGATGCGGCGGCAGGGACGTGGCACAGCACGGGCTGCCTGCGGCGGGATGGCCCTGGGCAGCGTCACCGCGGCCCCGCGCCCCCTCTCCGGCTGTCACAGAGTGGGGGACAACGACAGTCTGGGGGAGGTGACACCGGCCATGGGGGGCTTCAACAGGGCTAAAGGGGCTGTTTGCCGGGGCGCTGCTGGCGGGAAGGGCCAGTGCGGCAACAGGGGTGCCAGCATTGGGGTAGGGGTGCCGGCGTTGGGGCAGGGGTGCCGGGAGTGGGGTAGGGATGCCAGCATTGGGGCAGGGGTGCCGGTGTTGGAGCAGGGGTGCCGGTGTTGGGGCTGGGGTGCTGGCGTTGGGGAAGGGGTGCCAGCACTGGGGTAGGGGTGCCGGTGTTTGGGCAGGGATGCCAGTGTTGGGGTAGGATGCCGGGATTGGGGTAGAGGTGCCAGCGTTGGAGCAGGGGTGCTGGTGTTGGGGTGCCGGCGTTGGGACGGGGGTGCCGGCGTTGGGGTGGTGGTGCCGGCCTTGGGGTAGGGGTGCCGGTGTTGGGGCGGGGGTGCTGGCATTGGGGTAGGGGTGCTGGTGTTGGGGCAGGGGTGCCGGTGTTGGGGCAGGGGTGCCGGTGTTGGGGTAGGGGTGCCGGTACCCCCGGTACGAGATGCTCCCCACCCCGGCTGCCAGATGCACTGGATTGCAGGTCTGACGTGGGAAATCGCCTCCCTTCCTCGTTAGCTTGTGATTAGCATGTCAAGTGGTTGAAGTTGGTGGGTATAAAGGATGCGAGCTAAGAATAATGGCTTCAATTTTCTTCACGGCACAGCCATTAATTTGAAGGAGAAGGGGGTGTCCAAACCTCCTGGGCAGCTCCAGGCGGCTCCGCTGGCCCCGGCCCCGCGGGGTGAAGGCAGGGTCCCGCTGCTGTCCCCACCTCCCCAGCCAGACCCCAGGGGTGGGCAACGCGACCCTCGCCCCGCTCCGGATACCGGCGGGCAACGGCTCAGCCGGGTGCTGGTACTGGGATGAGTGTGGCACGGGGATGGGCATCCCATGGGCTTCCTCGTGCCGGGGCGACGCTGCAGTCGTGCAACATGTGTGCATCCACGCACAGCATCCTCTGCCCCGGCACATTGCCCCTCGCCTCCCCGGGAACGGGGCTTTTCCGCAGCCTTGCCCGTCCCCAGGCGATGGGCAGGAGGGGAGGGCAGAGGGAGGAGGGCAAATTCCTGCCTCGTTTCCCAGGGGATGGAAAAAGTCGAAATGGTGGCAAAAGCCGCCTTCATCCCTGGCGCATGCCGGATCCCGGCAGCAGCGCAACGAGCATCCTTACAGCCACGCTCCCCATGGCACGTACGGGCAAAGCTCCGGCTCACTGCGGCACAGCCTTGGACCCCCTCCACCGGTACCCGGGACACGGAGCATCCCTTGTCCCTGTGTCCTGCAGCATCCCCGGGTGCTGAGCACCATCACCTGCACCGGCCTCGTTAGCACGATGAGAGGCCAGAAACCTCCTCCCAGCAGAGCCTGCTTAATTAAAATAATCATTTCCATCCCGAGGAGGCGGCGTGGCCGAGCAGGTACAGCCAGGCGCCGCGGGACCGAGTTCTCCTCTCCCCGTTCATCCCACGTCACCCTGGGCACCGGCACGGCACCGTGGCCATGCCGGCTTCACCCCGGGGTGCCCCCCCCCAAAGCAGCTCCCCAAAACCTTCGAGAAACGCGTGCCACGCCAACTAAAGAAGTAGCAAACCCACCATTTCCCCACCGAATTGTGAAGTCTTTTCTCCTTTTCCAACCTCCCCCCCACCCCCCCAATCTCCCTCCCCGCCCCAAGCAGGTTCTGCTGGCAAAACCCAGCCGAGAGCCGGGCACGGCGGTGGCGGTGGCGGTGGCAGCGACGCTGGGTTGTGCTGATAAATCCTTTCCCCCCCACCCTCCCCCCCCCCCGGCAATCAACCCAATCACGAGGCTTTTCAGCCTCAGAAACGGCGCACGCTGCTTGATAGATTTAATTGAGTCTTAAAAAAAAAAAAAAAAAAAAGAGGGGGAAAAAAAAAAGAAAATAAATAAAATCAAGCTGTGCTCCGAGCAGCCAGCAGTGCCCGGTGGGGCTGCGGCCGTGCCAGGCGATGCCTCCCAGTAGGATTTACCTACTGGGGAGACGGGGGGGTTGGTTCTCTCCCGGTGCCACCGTCGGTCTCCCGTTCGTTTGCACCCGCTTTGCTGGGGAGTTAATCAGGCCACAACGGATTTTTGTCTGCTTTCGCTGCTGCTTTTTGCGCCCTGGAATGAAAGAGGGGGGGAAAGATCCAGGGGAAAAAGAGCGAATTTGATGCTCGCGGGAAGCATCGCCTTGGAGCCACGGTGGGAATGGGCCCGCACCCCCAAAAGACACACACACACACCCCCCCCAGGAGTGGGGGTGTGGGAACCGGCTGGGGAGGGGGGGTCTCCAGCGCCTGCGGGCTGGGGGAGGATGCGGGCCCAGCCCTGGCGTGGGCAGCGAAGGCCCCGCACCCCTACCCTGCTCCCCTGCCTCAGTTTCCCCATCACGGTCGGGGACGTTTGGTGGGAGCACAGCATTGGGGTGACCCCCCCAAACCCCCCCAACCCCCCCGAGGGGGTCCCCTTCCAGCCCAGCCGGGGCACCCTGCCCGCACGGTGTGCGCGGACCGCGGGAAGGGGGGCTCCAACCTCCGTCCCCTCCCCACCAGCGGTCTCCCTCCCAGTGCTGTGGCCACCCTGGGGGGAGGGGGGGGTCCCGGGGGGTGTGCAGGGTGATGGGGGGGGGGGAGGGGATGTGCCACCAGCTGTGCCAGCATCCCCAGTGTCACCACCGGCTGTGGGGTTCCTGCAATGGCCCAGTCTGGATGGGCTCTCTCCCACAGGGAGCGGATGGGTCTCGCTGGGTGAAGCTCCGGTGTGGGGCGTTAGGGGTGCAAGTGCCCCCCCCCCCCCCCCCCCAAAAAAAACTACCCCAGCACCAGGGTGCTCACGGTGACTGTCACCGGTCCCCCAGGCACCCATGGGACCCCAGGGTAGAGAGGCAGTGTCCCCCGCGCTGGCAGAGCCCCCCAACCCTTACCATCACCTCCACCTGCAGCATCTCCCCCGGCTTACCCTGCCCGATGCGGGGGGGGGGGGCACCCAAGGAGGGTCCCAGAGGAGCAATTCCCCCCCCCCGTCCCCCCAGTTTGGCCCCCGCAGAGACGTGGTTGCATCGAGGGACCCGTCTCGTCCCCAGCAGGGACACCCCCATGCGCGCACACGGCCACGCTACCGAACACCCCCAGCGCTGGGGAGGGTCCGTGACCCATCAGCACCCAGAGCCCCCCCCCCGCAGCGCTCGGGGGCACTTGCAGGGCCCCTGGGGTGGGGTGGGGGGATGGATGGTGGAAATACAGCCCCCCCCCCCCCACCAACACCCAACCACCTCCACCTGGGGCACAGGGACTGCCCACCACCCCCGGCTCCCTCCCGACCCCCCCGGGGTGCAGGAAGGGGGGGGTCCCATGAGCCCGGCTGGGTGCTCAGGGTGCCCCCCCCCCCCCCGTAACAGTGGGTTTTGAGGGGGGGGGGGGGGGGGCTGCATTCAACCCAGCTCCCTCAGTGTGTGCCCCAGCAGCTGGGGGGGGGGGGGGGGGCTTTACTGGTCCCCCAGCCCAGCAAGGATGGGGTCCCCCAGCATCCCCCCCCCCCCCCCAGCACAACACCGACATTTTCCCATGCTGCGGCGGCGCTGGCAGCCCCGCTTCCCCCCCACCCCCCCCAACCTTCTCGCCCCCCCCACCCCGGCCATCAGTATGCACCGAGTGTTCTTCTCCATAGCAACCTCCTGCCTCCCCCCCCGGCCCCCCCAGCGCCGCACCAGCACTTCGCCGCAGCAGCCCTGACCCCGCCGGGACCGCTAACCTCTCCCACCCACAGGTAGCTCCTTCTCCCCCCCCCCCCCCGACCCCCCCTTTTCTCCTCGCCCGGAGGATACTGCAGCCTTCATCTTCCCAGTCCTGGAAGTTGGTGGATTTATTATTTTTTTTTTAATTTTGATTTTATTTCTTTTAATCTATAATTATTTTTTTTTTTTGCTTATTTTTCTCCCTTTTGCTTCGTTACGGCGTTGCCGCTTTCCCCATCCATCACCATCATAAAGCTGTCTGCAACCCATTGTGGTCCCCCCCACCCCTGGGTGCAGCTCAGGGTGCCCCATGGGTGCCAGGGAGGGGGTGGGCACCCATCCTGCCCACCTAAGGAAAGCCGCGCCCCCCCCCCCCCTCCTCAGGACCAACCCCTGCACCCACAGCCCTGAGCACGATGCGACCGGGGAGGTCCCCAGGTGCCACCAGACACCCCAGCAACGTCCCCCGGGACCCCCCGTTAACACCCCACCCCGGGGGGGGGGGGGGGGGCAGCAGCAGTGGGACACCGCCCCCCCCCCCCCCCATGCCATACCGCACCCCGATTTGCACCAAAATTCCGCTTTCTCGCTGCGATTCCCACCTTAGGCCGGATCCTGGCATCCCCCCCCCCCAAATCCAAGGGGGTGGGGGGGTGGGGGGGGCAGCCTCCCTCCAACCCCTCCCCCCCCTCCCACGCCCCCCCCCAGCACAGCCAGGCCGTGCCACCCCCAAAGAGAAGGAAGAAAGCAGCGGGCATCGCTCAATATATAGGGTTTTTTTTTAATATAAAAAAAGTGCCTATTAAAAATTCCTTCCTAAATAACACAAAAAGACCAGGCGAGGGGAAGAGCGGGGCTGGGGGGGCTCGCTGGGGACGGGGGGGGGGCACTCCGGCCAGGGCAGCTGGGATGGGGGGGACAGCACAGGGCGGGTGGGGAAAAGGGGGGGGGGCTATTTTGTCCCGGTGTGTGTGTGGGGCTTCCCTTTTTTCTTTTTTTTCATTTCAGGGTGTTTTTTTCCTTAATTTTGCTTTTTTTTTCCTCTCTTTTTTTTTTTTTTGCACAATCCACAAAGCTGTACAGAAGTTGCCAAACCCTTGGGGACACACACACACACGCGTGCGCACACGCACACACACACACACACACAAGGAACTGGGGGGGGGGATGAAGAGGAGCCCAAAGCCCCCCCCCGGCACCCACATGTGTACCCACACCCTGAGCTCATCGCCACTGCCACCACCGCCACCACCGCGCCGGGGGCCACGGGAAAGCCAGCGCCCCCCCCCCCCCTTTACCCCTTTACCCCAGCCCATGCCCCGGCCCCCCCCCCCGGCTCCCCCTCCCCACCAAGAGGGTGTGTGATTGATTTCTCCTTCTTTCTTTCTTTTTTTTTTTTTTTTAATTTTTTTTTTTTGTTTTTTAAACGCCTTTTTTTTTTTTTTTTCTTTTTTTTTAATACAAATTTGGATCTTTGGGTGTGTACTGCCAAAAAAAACCCGCCTCGTTCTTCTCAATAATAATAAAAATAAAACTCAAATCATCGTCATCGTCATTAAAAAAAGGCAACGGAAACCCAAGGAACCCATGCGGAAGTTGCACACCACAAAACCACAGCAGATGTACAGAATGCAATATACAAGACACGATTTATAATAAAACATTATATACAATAAATAGGTTATTGTTACTTTTTTCTTTTTTTTTTTCTTTTTTTTTTTTTGTCGATCGATCTGTAAATAAATTTTTCTCAGTGCATACTGGTGGGTTTTTGCTCTTCTCTCCTGCATATTCACCTCTCGGTCACTTTAGGTCTCTGTTGTCTGTCACTTTTTGATTCTCCCTCCGGTGTGTGGCTCTCTCTTCTTTTTTTTTTTTTTTTTTTTTGTGAATTTTCAGCTTTTTTAAATTTTTTTTCCCCTTAAACATTTTTTTTTTTTTTTTTTTTTTTTTACTTCTTTTCTTCAAAAGTATTTACAATTGCTGGTTTTGTGCAGAAAATGAAAATTAATAAAATAAAAAATAAAAATTAAAGAGTCCCTCTGCTTCTGGCCGGGAGGAGAGAGAGAACGCGGCGCCGGCGCCACGGCCGAGGTGGGGGCCGGCGGGCGAAGCGGGGGGCGACGGGGCCGGTGTACCCCGCCGGCGGTGGCCCCCTCCTCTCCTCTCTGCTCCGGTGGCCGGGACGGGTCGGGGGGGCGCGGGGCCGAGGGTGCTGTGGTTGGCGGGCAGGCTGGGGGGGGGAAGAGGCGAGAGAGGGGTGAGTGACCCATGGCCGCGGCCCCCTCGGCCTGGCTGGGGGTGGCGGGTGTGAGGTTGGGGCTCGGCACCGCGCCGGGGCACCCGCTCGGTGGGGCTTGTGGCAACTGGGTGGCAGGGAGCCCCCCCTGCGCCGGGGCCCCGCCGTGGAGGGATGGAGCCGGGCCTCAGCGTTTGGGGTCCTGCTCACCCCCCCATATGGCACCCACACACCCAGGGGGGTCTGGGGTCCTGCTCACCCCCTCAACTGGCACCCACATACCCATAGTTCTGGGGTCCTGCTCACCCCCCATCTGGCACCCATGCACCCAGGGGTCTGGCACCCACATACCCAGGGGTTTGGGGTCCTGCTCACCCCCACGTATGACACCCACACACCCAGGGGGGTCTGGGGTTGTGTCCACCCCCCATCTGGCACCCACATACCCACAGTTCTGGGGTCCTGCTCACCCCCACAAATGACACCCACACACCTCCTCACGTCCTTTTGGCACCCCCACAGCCAGCGGGGGTCTGGGGTCCTGCTCACCCCCCATCTGGCACCCACACACCCAGGGGGGTCTGGGGTCCTGCTCACCCCCTCAACTGGCACCCACATACCCATAGTTCTGGGGTCCTGCTCACCCCCCATCTGGCACCCATGCACCCAGGGGTCTGGCACCCACATACCCAGGGGTTTGGGGTCCTGCTCACCCCCACGTATGACACCCACACACCCAGGGGGGTCTGGGGTTGTGTCCACCCCCCATCTGGCACCCACATACCCACAGTTCTGGGGTCCTGCTCACCCCCACAAATGACACCCACACACCTCCTCACGTCCTTTTGGCACCCCCACAGCCAGCGGGGGTCTGGGGGTCCTGCTCACCCCCCATCTGGCACCCACATACCCAGGGGGGTCTGGGGTCCTGCCCACCACCTTTGGCACCCACATGCCCAGGGGGTTCTGGGGTCCTGCTCACCCCCAGTCTGGTACCCAATGTACCCGGGGTCTGGCACCCACCTGCCCAGGGGTTTGGGGTCCTTCTCACCCCCCATATGACACCCACACACCCAGGGGTCTGAGGTCCTGCTCACAACCTTCTGCCACCCCCCCCCACCCAGAAGGGTTTGGGGTCCTGCTCACCCCCTCATATGGCACCCACGTACCCAGGGGGGTCTGGGGTTGTGTCCACCCCCCCATCTGGCACCCGTGTACTCAGGGGTCTGGGGTCCTGCCCACCACCTTTGGCACCCACATACCCGGGGGGGTCTGGGGTCCTGCTCACCCCCCATCTGGCACCTATGTACCCAGGGGTTCTTGCACCCACCTACCCTGGGGTCTGAGGTCCTGCTCACCCCCAGTCTGGCACCCACGTACTCAGGGCTCTGGCACCCACACACCCAGGAGAGTCTGGGGTCCTGCCCACCCCCCACATCTGGCACCCCCACCCACCCAGAGGGGTCTGGGGTCCTGCTCACCCCCCCTTCTGGCACCCACCTACCCAGGGGTCTGGGGGTCCCAATCACACCCCATATGGCACTCAGTGTACCCAGGGGTCCGGGTCCTGTGCACCCCGAGTCTGGCACCCACTTACTCAGGGGTCTGGGGTCCCGCTCACCCCCTTCTGGCACCCCCACACCCAGGGGGGGGTCTGGGCTCCTGCCCTCCCCCCCATCTGGTACCCATGCACCCAGGGGTCTGGCACCCCCACACCCAGGCGTTTGGGGCTCTGCCCACCCCCCATCTGGCACCCCCCCTACCCGGGGCTCTGGGGCACCCCCATCCCTCACCCCCCAGCGTGGGTGCACCCGGGGTCCAGCACCCGGCACCCCACCACCCTGGGGTCCGGCACCCCCCGGGCTCCAGCACCCGCAGACCCGGGGGCAGACGGGGTCCCCAGCCTGACGCTCATCCACGGGGCAACACCTGGGGTGAGCGGTTGCACCCCCAAAAGGTCCGGGGGCACCCAGCGGGCGAACCTCACCGGGTCCATTTGGGTTACAAACCCCACTGGAAAGCACGGAGCACCCAGCGCACCCCCGGGGTGCCCGGCCCCCAGCCCCACACCTCCCACCCAGGGGACGAGCATGGCACGGGGACTCGGGTGGCACTTACCGGGCGATGGTGGCATCTCCGAGCCCCGCTGGCGAAGCTGCCAGAGCCTGGTGGGGGGTCAGCTCTCCCAAACACCCATCGGCGTCCATCCGGCAAGAAAAACACCCCCGGCAAGCGAGCGGACGGGAGGGAAAAGAAAAAAAAAAAACCAAAAAAACCCCAAAAAACCCCAACCAGACCCGCCCAGCTGGGGGGTGGCCGAGGGGGGGTGGCGGGGGCTGCCCTGACCCCCGGCTGGGCTGTGGGCAGGGGGCACCCAGCCGCTGACCCCCCGGCCCCGCGGCCACCTCCTGCCCTCCCTGCCTGCGCCCCGGCCCTGGGCTCGGGATGGGGGGGGTGGGTGGGAGTTGGGGGGGGGCCGGTGCCGTCCGTCCAATCCATCCGTTCGTCCGTCCGTCCGTCCATCCATCCGATTGTCCTGCTGCGGGGCGGGAGGTGGGGGGCGGCAGTCCGGAAAGCAGAGCCAGGCGGTTGGCAGGCGGAGTGGGTTTGAGTGCGGAGGGGTGGGGGGGAAAAAACGGGGTTTTTTTTTTCTCTCTTCGTCCGTTATTTTTTTTTTTCCTTTCGTTTTTTAACTTTTTTCCTTTTTTTTTTCCTTTTTTTTCTTTCCTTTTTTTTTTTTTTTTTTTATACAAAACAAACAAACGGTTCCAATCCCAGTTAAATACAGAACTTGAAAAGTGTTCCAGAAAAAAGTGCTGGCTAAATTACCTCTGAAAGAGAAACACAACACGGAGGGGACACACACACACACATACACACACACACACACGCACGCACACACACACACGACACGATGAGAAGTGCCCGGGGGGTGCCCCGTCTCCCCCCTGCCGCCCCCCCCAACCCTCGCCCCGAGGGGCTCTCCCACCTACCCTGTAACAAAACCTCGTTGTCCGGTTGGCACGTCAGCAGACACTACAATGAGGTGACCGTAAAAGTGTCCTCGGGGTGTTGTTGCTCTACCATGGGTCCCAAAAACCCGCTCTTCTGGGTGGGGGCCATGACGGGGTGCCCTTGGGGTGCAAAACTGGGGTACCTGTAGTTGTCCTGCAGCTGCAGCATTGAGTCTCTCGGTACGGGGGAGATGTTCAAGTCATTGATCAAGGGACAAGCGTAGGGTCCTCGGTGGTGAGCCCGGGACATCTCCAAGGGTTCCTTCTCGCCCTTGGAGGGGTGAGTGCCGCTCGGGCTGCTCAAGTGGGGGTTGAGACACGGAGGGTCCGTCCTCCCCATGAAGTCTACCAGCATACCGGCCCCCCCTTTGCCGTCGTACGAGGGGCTACGGGTGCTGGCGTTGGGGGAATACCAGTAAGGAGGGTTTTTGCAACTGGGGGAATCGTAGTGCGGTTGAGGCATGGGGAGATCGCGGCAAGCCAGGTGGGGGGCGTGCGGCAGGGCCCCCCCCTGCATGCTGTGTTTGAGCGAGTCGCAGGCGGGCAGCTTACGGATGTCGCCCGCCCGTAGGTCCTCCTTGAAGGCCAAGGTCGGGGAGCAGTTGGGCGAGAAGGCTTTCTGCAAGCCGGCCTCGAAGACAGTCTGCTGGCCGGGGGCTGCCAGCTGGTGGGGGAGGGCTGGGAAGTGCTTGCTCTCCAAATCCGGCTGCCCCAAACCGGGGGAGTCGCTCTGAAACCCCTGGACGAAGGTCCCGTCCGAAGGGGTGGAAGGGTTCATGGAGTAGGGGCCGGCGTAGTCGCAGGGGTCCCGCTCGCCCACCCCGAAGCCCCGGGATTGGGAGGGCAGGGGGGACATGCTGCTGTCCCCGCTGTAGTAGTCCAAGCCCAGGTCCGTGCTCTCCTGGAAGAGGGGGTTGACCGCCTGCGACTTGGTGGGGAACTTGGCCTTGCCCGTCCCCCTCTCCTTCTTGGAGGCACAAGCCCCCCGGGAACCCCGGGGCTGCCGGGGTCCCGTGCTCCTCTTGGAGGGGTACACAGAGGAGGAGGAGGAGGAGGAGGAGAAGTTCAGGTGGGAGGTGTCGAACATATCCACCTTCTTCCGTCGGCCCCGACCGGGCTTGGAGTTGCTCTGGAAGAGGACGCTCTGGTTCCAGTTGTAGCCCGGGGCGGAGGACGCCTCGTTCCAGTCCATCATCAGCTTCTCCAAGCTGGAGAGGCTGGACTGGCCCTCGCTGGAGGAGGCCTCGCTGTTGGCCCGCCGGTAGCCGGCCGGCTGGTTGAACTGGGTACTGTCGGAGGAGGACTCGGAGAAGGTCTCCGAGACCGTCTGCTGCTTGGCCTTCTGCGGGGTGTAGTTGGAGATGTCCAGGATGACGTTGGGCTCGTTGAGGTGGCACTCGAAGCCCGGGTTGTAGAGCTGGCTGAAGGCCTCCGAGCTCCAGTCCAACCCACCGTAGCCTTGCCGGAAAGCCCACGGCGCGGCGCTGGGGAACTGCCGGCAATTTTCGGGCGAGGGCTGGAAGGAAGCCGAACCTTTGGGCACCATGTAGCCGCCGGGCGAGACGGTGCTGGCCCGGCTATCGCAACGCAACGGGGTGTGCGCCGCGCTGGAGAACTGTCCCCCTTGCTCGGCGCTGTTGAAGAAGGCGGCTTTGCCCAGCGGCAGGCTGGGACCGGCCGTCTGCGGCGCGTAGCCGGCGCTGTGGGCGCTGCTGGGGGAGGACGGGAGGCTGCTGCCGCTGCCGTAGGCGAAGCTGCAGTCTTTGCTGTTGGGGCAGTCCTGTGCCGATGGGTACTGCTTCCCCGGTGGGAAGACGCTGGCGGGTGCCACGCTCTGCCCGGCACCGTAGTTGCCGTACGGGGAGTAGCCGGGGGTGCCGCTGGCCGCTGGGTGAGCCGTGGGCGACCGGGAGACGGCGGAGGGTGGTGCCAGCTTGGGGAAGGTCTCGGCCCCCCGGCACTCCGATGACGCTTGGGCCACACCGTAGCCGGCGGCAGCGGCGGCGCGGCCAGGCGGGAATGCCGGCCGGCCCTGCATGGCTGCGTGGAAGGCGGCCTCGGCGCCGGGGGTTGCCGCCGCCACCTTGCCACCCCGGGACGGGTAGGCGGCCAAACCCCGCTGGCCCGGTAAGGCGGCCGGGGGGGCCGTGTAGGCGGCCGCCGACTTGCGGGACTCGGAGCGGGAGGCCGAGAGGGCGAAGTCCAACAGGTCAGAGGAGTCATCCGAGTCCAGCAAGGAGCGAAAGTAGCCGGTGAAGAGGCTGTGCCTCTCCGGGCCGGCCTCCGTCTGCGAGGACGGCGCGCTCCCGGCGTAGAAGCCAGCCCGGCCGGAGGAGCCCGACTCCAGCCCGGCGGCGTGGAAAGGCCTCGCCTCGCCACCTTGGTAGCCGCCATTGCGGCCCGCCTGGCCGCCGGGGTGGCCGTGGTGGGGGGGCCCAGGGGCTGCCCTTCTCCCCGCCGGCCCACTCGGCGGAGCCGTCGCCAAAGCTCTGCCCGGGGTTGGGTTCGGGGAAGAGGGCCCCGTTCTTGCGGGCCCGTCGCTTTCGCTTGGGTTTGCCCACGGGGTCGGGCTCCGGCCGGCCCCGCTTGCGGGGATGCACGGCGTCGGCGTGGAGGGCGGCGGGGGCTTTCTTCTTCTTCCCGATGCCCTCGAAGAAATCGCTGAAGGAGCAACGGGCGGCGCGGGCGGCATGGCCCCCCCCGCGCCCGCCGAAACCCCCCGCCTTGCCGCCGCGCCGGCGGAAACCCTGGACGCGGTGCAAGAAGTGGGAGATGCTCTGGGTGTCGGGGGCTTGGTGGATGGACTCGGGCTCGCTGGGGGTCCAGCAGCGGGGCGGCGAGCAGCGCCCCGAGCACTGGCTCTGCCGGTTGAGGAAGGCCAACTTGGCCAGCACGTCCGAGTAGTCGGCTTTGCTGTCGTTGGTGTCGGCGATGTAGGAGGGCTGGGGCGAAGCCAGCTTCTGCTTCCTCCTCCTCCTCTTCTTCACCTCCGGGGCGGGCTCCTTGGGCTTGGCTTGGCCCAGCAGCAGGTTCTTGGGAGGCCTGCCCCGCTTACGCTTCAGAATGATGGGCATCTCGCCGGGAGGGAAGACCACCACCACGTTACGCCCGTTGTTCTTCATCTTGAGCAGCGGCGTGGGCTCCATGGAGCTGCTGGCCGCCAGCTCCTTACCCTCCAGGTTCAGGTTGCTGCTGAGCGATGACACCTTGTAGGTGGTCTTGTTCCTCCTCCCCAAGGACACGGGGATCTTGGCCATCTTCACCACCATCTTCCTCACCCCCCGGCACTTGTTCTTCTTCCCCGGCGCGGGGACCTTGGGCACCTCGTCGGGGTCCAGGGTGGTGGGGGGCGGTGGTGGTGGGGCCAGCAGCGGGGCGTTGGGCTCCTCGGGCCCGGGGGGCACCTCGGCGGGCAGGGCGAGGGGGGACAAGACGCGGCTTTCGGGGGTGATGTCCACCCGACGTCCTCGCCCTGCCCTCCTCCGGCGGCACAGCATCTTTGGCTTATCTGTCCGGCGCAGGGCGTACTTGCGGTGATCCTCCCCGCACCGCCCGGCCCCCCGGCCCCCGCAAGGTCCCCGCTTCACCACACTGCCCAGGGGACATCCCCCGAGCCGGGGTTGCAGCCCGTGGGGCCGTAACGGGTCCCCACTGCCCGGCTGAGCCTCCAGCAGCTCCGACACGGGTCCCAGCGGCTGCGTCTCCAGCAGCGAGGGCTCGGCGGGCAGCAGCGGGGCCCGGGCGTCCAGCAGCGGTGGCTCCAGGGCCCCCGGCAGCGGCTCCAGCGTCTGCAGCCCCAGCGGCTCCGCCAGCGGCTCCAGCGACTGCAGCTCCAGCGACTCGGATAAAGGCTCCAGCGACTGCAGCTCCAGCGATTCGGAGAGGGGCTCCAGCGACTGCAACCCTAACGGCTCCAGGTTTTGCAGCTCCAGCGATTCCGGTAACGGCTCCAGGCTCTGCGAATCCAGCAGCTGGGGCTGGGACTCGAGGGACTGGGAATCCAGCAGCCGGGACTGGGAGTCCAACTCTTGGGCTGGCAGCAACTGGGGCTGCGGCTCCATCGCCTGCGACTCCAGCAGCTGCGTCCCCGGGCACGCCAGGGAGGCCAGTTCGTTTAGGATGTCCGCCTCGGCCAGGTCCGAGTAATCACCGGCGTCAGGCTGGGAGCAACCGGCTTCCTCCGCCGGCGCTTTGGAGGCCCCCCCCACGCCCCCGCTGTGGCCGGGGGGCTGTGGGGCGCTCCCCCCGCCGCCGTCGGCTTCTCCATCGCGGGCTGGGGGCCGGGGATGCCGCGGCGGCTCGGTTTTGCAGAGCACCCCCCGTTCCTCGGGGCTGCGGATGCTGTTGGCCAGGGAGGGCGAGGAGAAGAAGCTGTACTGGAGGTCGCGGTCAGCGGGCAAGAGGCGGCTGTCCTCGTGGCCACCGCCGCCGCCGCGGAGGCTGCCGCAGTCCAGGTGCACCCCGCTGCTCTTGAGGTCCTCGGAGAGGCGGTTGAGGTCCTTCATGATGTCGATGAGCTGCACCACAGGGTGGAGGTTGATGTGCCCGTTGCCGCACTTGCTCCGGAGCAAGGCGAGGATGCTGTCGACGTTACAGCGGCCCGAGGCCAGCGTCGCGTTGGGGAAGGTTTTAGGCGCCCGGTCACGGGCGGCTGCCTCCTCCGCGCTGCCCCCCAGGATCCGGGGCTCGCCGGCACAGCCCAGCAAGTCCTCCGCCGCCTTGGTGCCCCCGTGCACGCTCTGGCACCGGTCGGCCGGGTCGCCGTGCAGCAGCGAGCCTGCCTGGTGCTCCCGGCCGAGCGCAGGGCACGAGCCCTCAGGGAAGCTCAGCACGCTGCAGGATAAGGCCTTTTCCGCCGGGCAGGCTGGGGGCCGCTGCACCGGGTGCCCCGGCGGGTAGAACTTGGGCTCTCGGACGTAGTCGGGCGAGCCACGCACAACGCTGGTCGTTACCACTGGGCCCGGGGGCTTCACGCGCATCCTGACCTCCTCCTCCCCCGCGTGCCGCTTGGCCGAGCAGTTGCTGACATGGGGGTCGGGGAAGGTGACACCGGGACCTGCGTGGGGTGGAGAGGGGGGCAGTGAGGCTCCGAGGGCACCCCCGGCCGAAAGCAGCCAGCAGCGCCCTCGCTCCGGCCCCGCCGCCCGCGTTTGCCACCCGGCGCATCCCTGTCCCGTCACCAGCGAGGACTTGGCTGGCACCGTGGGAACCTGGCCCCCCCCCCGCCACCCCCAGCCCGCAGCGGTGGGGAAATAGGGTCCGTCCCCCTCCCCTGCTTGGGGGGTGCCTGGATGCCACGACCCCTCCCCATGCCACCCCCCCATGGCTCGCCCCGGCGCAGAGCCACCTCCACGGGGCAGCGGGGTGGTGGCTGTGCCCGTGGGGGTCTGGGCTGCCCCGTCCCCCCGTGGGGCAGTGCTGGGGGGGGGGTCCGGGGGCATCACGGGACGGGGGGGCTGGGACTTACCTTCGGCTTTGCTGCTGCTCCTGCTATGGCACTTGAGCTCTCTGCAAAGGAAGGGGTGCGGAGGGTTAGCCCCGAGCCGGGGGATGGGGACGGGGATGGGACGGGACGTGGGGTGCCCATGGCTTCTCCGCAGCGCCAGTCCCTACAAGGGACATACCAGGGGCCGATCCTCCCGAGCGCCCACAGCCGAGGGGCCAGCGCCCGCCCATCACCCTGGCGTCGGGGCTGCGAGCGGGGCAGGGACGGGGCAAGGGGGGGGGGGGAAGCTGCCTCCGATCTGGGGGACAGAGGGGACAGGTTTACCCCCCCCACCACCCACCAAAACCCCCCCTCACCCCTCTCCCCAACCACCACCAACCCCTGCGGGGGGGCCGGGGCGCTGGTGGGTGGGGGGGGGGTCCGGGGTGGGGGGGGTGGGGGGGGGGGGGGGTGGAGAGGAGGGGGCCCTACGGCCGTGTCGCCGCTAGGTGTCCCCGGCGAGCCGCGCTCCGCCCGCCGCCCCGGCCCGGCCCCCCCGCACCCCCCCCCCCCCATAGCGCCCAGAGCCCCGGCCCGACCGACGGAGGGAGGGACAGACAGACAGACCAGAGGAAGGGGGCGCGGGGGGGGGGGAGTTCTTTGCCGGCAGTGGAGGCTCAGCGTGTTCTGCACACACACACACAACCCCCTCACCCCGTTCCCACACCCCCCCCTCCTCCGTGGACACCCCACGCACGGCTGCTGCCCCACCCGAGGTGACACTGCCCGGTGCCAGCAGCCCCTTGGGGACACCCCCTCCGCCCCCCCCCCCCCCCCCCCGGCATGGCGCCTGCCTCAGTTTCCCCTCGCTGGCAATGGGGGCACAAGCGAGGTTTTGGGGGGGTGGGGGGGTGGGGGGGAGTGTGGTGGTGGTGTTGCCCACGGGGCCCACGCACCCACTGCACAGCCCACCCTGCACCCCACGGGGGGGGGGGGGGGGGCTGCAGGCATCCCTCTTTGCCCCCCCCTCCCTTCCCCCAGCCAAGGCAAAGCAAGCAGAGCCCCCCCCCCAGGGATGCTTTGCAGCCCCCCCCCCCCCCCCCCGCCAAGGCAGGGACGGGCAGAGCAGAGGCAAGATTTGCTGTCACCCCACCCCCCCACCCCCCAACCCCACCACCACCACCGCCACCCCCTCCCGGTGCAGCCCCCGCTCCCCGTTCCCGGGGGCGAGGGGCCCCCCCCGGGGTACCTGGGCCGGGGGGTGTTTGCAGTGCAGGTTCACTCTGAAGCTGTCGCCGTCGCCGTCGCCGGCCGGGCTGGCGGGGGCCGGTGCCCTGGGTGCGCGGGAACCACTCGGCCGGCGGGCTGGCACCGTTCTCCAGTGCGACGGGGCTGGCAGGCGACCGAGCTCCCATCTGCTCGAGTGAAACACAGAGATCCCCCCCCCCCCCCTAAGCGTCAGCACAGGCGGACCCCTCCCCACGGAGCACCTTTTGCCCTGGGCTGGCGTGGGGGTACGCTGTGTGCCCCCCCCCCCCCCCCCCCTCCCTGTTCACGCCTCCCCCTCCAAGCCACAGCGCACGGGGACACCCCACGCTGTCCCCTCTGCCCCGTAGCACGGGGGTCAGCACGGGGTGCCCGGGCACGGGGTGGCATTTTGGGGTAGGACACTCCCTTTTCTCCCCCGCTGTGGCCGTGCCTTGAGCCCCGCGGCGGGGGGGGGGGGGGGGGGGGGGGCTGCGCATCCCAGGCAGGGGCATCCCCCCGCCAGGCTGCGGGCACATGCGTGTGTGCCCACACCTGTGTGTGCCAACACGTGTGTGTGCCAACGCGGGTGCGCGTCCACACGGTTGCACACGCGTGTGCACGCAAGGGACACTGCTCCCCCTGTGTGTGCCGGGGGGTCCAGCCACCCGGGGGCAGCTGCCCACCCGGCACAGCCCCCCCCCAACCCATCGCCGCCCCCCCCCCCCCCCAATGCCAGCGTGTCCGCCTGTTGTGTCCCCCCCCCTCCCAGATCCGCGTGTGAATCCCTGCCTGTTGGCTGCCTCCCCCAGCACACACCCGCAGACACACACACACACACACACACACACGCACAGCCGCTCGGCGTGATCCAGGCTCTTCCCGGTGTCTGGATTAGCGTGACAACTTATCAACAAGGCAGGGAAAGAGAATTCAAACCTGTCAGTCCATCCGCATCCCACCCCCACGTCCCCCCCCCCTCCCTTTTTCCCCATCTCCCCACCGGCTTTTTTTTGGGCGCAGCGCTGGCACGGAGGAGATGCGGGCACCTCTCCGGCAAACAACCGCCAGCGTTTGCCTCCCCGGTGTAGAGTTACACCAAGGGCAGTGTGGAGCAGGAAAATATGTGCTAGAAAGACCGGTCTCGTCTCAGATGAAGCTGCTAATGTGCCCGGAGAGCTGTTGGAGGGGAGGCAGGCAGGAAGGAAGCAAACGGGAGGTTTTCCAGAACAGCCGCTGGGAGTCGGTCCCTGCCGCACACGCTGCGCACGGCTCGACGGGGAGGCCCGAGGCGTCGTGGGGTGCGGACCTCTTCCCCCCCCCCCCCTCCCCTAAATCTCTACGCCGGTGTCCCCCCCCCCACACCCGCCTGTCCGTGGCGCACGGAGCTGCGGATGCGTTGGCAAACCCGTGGGCTCCCCCAACGGCACCCACCGAGGTGCCACCCATGGGTGCCAGAGGCGCTGGGCACGTCCCCCCCCTTGCCCTGCCCGTCCAGCCGGCTCTTACCCCCCACACCGACCGCCATCAGGCTCCTGCCCTCGGACCCCCTCCAGGCCCCGGCGGGGACAAGGCGGGGGACGCTCCCCACGCCGTGCCAGCGCTCCTCCCCTCGCCCCGGCCGAACCGCCGCCATCCGGCTGCCCCCCACGGCGGGGGGGGACCACCTGCGCCCGGCGCCCACCGCACCGCGCCGGGCAGCGCCCGCCACCGCCGCCCCCACCGCCCGCCGGCGGCGCAGGACGGCAGCCCCGGCGGTGGGGAGGGGGCTGCGGGGGGCGCCGGGCGCCCCGGGATGCTTCGCCGCGCTGCCGCGCTCACTTTCACCTCCCTGCTCAGCCCCAGGCAGCCGCCACATGTTTCGCATTAGGCTCTCCGGACTTCGCCATTCCTGGCTCGCTCGCCAGGGGTAGGGCCTTTTTCCCTTCTTTTTTTTTTTTTTCCCTTTTTTCCCCTTTTTTTTATTTTTTCTTTTTTTTTTTTTAATTTTTTTCTTTTTTTCTTTTTCTTTTTTTTTTTTTTTTTCTTCTCGCTGGTTACAAAACACCAGCCGAGACCACACAAGCGAGGAGGGATGGAGGGGGAACGAAAGGAGAAGGAGAGAGAGAGGGAGGGAGAGAGAGATAGATGGGCGCCGCGGGCGGGGGAGAGGCGGCGATGCCGGGTGCTGCGGCGGGGCCGGAGGGAGGGAGCGGAGGGGGGTTCGGGGAGTATGGAACGGAGAGGGGGGGGGGGAAAGCGAGCGAGATTGCAGTCACCTCCGCTTCCCACCTCCTGACCCCGCAGCCCTGCAAAGATAACAGCCCCCGAAGACTGCTGACTCGCCTCGCAGAAATCCAATATCCTCGCCTGGTGAACTAATCGACTACCTGGGCTCGCCACCTCCCCTGCCCGGGCTTAATCCTGCTGCTGCAAAGCTTTAATTAGTTTAACGGTTTCAGGCTTGACAGAGGTTGGCGGCGAGCGGCGTGGTGTGTCGTCGTCCCCCCAACCTCCGCCAGCTTCGCCCCCGGCCAGGCTCCCCGGGGGGCTCCCGCTTGGGTGGCAGGGATGCTGCAGGGTGGGAGAGGTGCCACCATGAGGAGGTGGGGGGCTGCTGTGTGTGTCCCCCCCCCCCCCCCTAAGTCCCCTGAGGCTGCTGGCGCCCAGCCCCGACCCCCAGCGCGGGGAGAAAGGATGGCGGGGGGGGGGACATGGAAGGGCTCGCTTGGCACCGGCGTGGCGGCAGCTTGCGGCGGAGGGATGGCCCCCGCAAGACACGGACGTGGTTTGGTGCCCGGCTCCGAGGCCACCCAGACGTCAGGGTGGGGCCGGAGATGCCACCGGGAGACAGGCAGGCGGCGGGGGACCCAGCCGCCACACAGATGGGGACACGCCGGCCCGACGCCTCCCACCCCGCCGGGGCGCTGTGCCCAGTTGCCTGCGGCGGGAATGGGGGGGTCCTGCCCGTCGCCCCACCACCTCCCGTGTCCCCGGGCACCGCGGGGCCCCGGGAGGGGTCAGGGTGGCCCTAAGTACCCCCACGTGGGTGTGGTGGGGGTCTCTGGACACCCCCATCACCCCTGTTCTGCCCGCACAGCTGTGCCCTGTGTGTGCGCACGCACATCTGGGGCACTGCAGAGGTGTGTGTGTGTCCCCCCCCCCCATGCCCCCCTTGCACACACACGTGACGTGGGTGTCCCACTCCTGCGCCCACCCTCGCACAAGCCTGGGGGACACCGTGGCGGTGCCCCTCCCTTGCACACTCACACACACACACTCGCACACGGCCGGGCCACGGCGGAGGTTTTCCTCCCTCGCACACGCACAGTGGAGGTGCAGCTCCCTCGCACACCCACCCCCCACCCTCCCCCCCGGCATTCTGCTGCTGTCCCCCCCCCCGTGCCCTGTCCCTTGCACCCCCCCCCTCGCTCGCTGACATGCACCCGGCCCCCCCCCCCAGCCCCGTGAGTCCCCCGGAGCCCGTCCTGCGCCTGCTGACACCAATGGACAATCCCCTCCAGTGACAGCTTCCTGGCAGGCGCTTTCCGAGGGTTTCCGTGTTCCCCAGCCAGTCCCCCCCCGGGCCACCCCCTCCCCGCACCGTGCGGGGGGTCGGGCAGGCAGGTGGACCCCCCCACCTTTGCCCCCCCCCCCCTCCCCCGCATCCCCTTCGCCTCAGCATCGCAGCCCTCCACCCCAAAGCACGCGGGTGCTGCTCCCCTCTTCTTCCTCCTCCTCACCCTGCCTGCACCCCCGCGCACCGGGCATCCCCTGCCACCCGCCCTGCCCGCGTCCGGGATGGGGACACCCAGGGGTGCTTTGGGATCCCACCTCGAAACACACCCCCCCCCCCCGGGGCACCCCCCCACCTCGGGGACCCACCGCCCCGCGATGCCGCCGGTGCACGGGTTGGGAGCGGGGACGGGTGCCGGGGCACGGGGTGCCTGCAGGCAGGGCTGTGGGGTGCTCGTAGGCAGCCCTGACCCCTCCTTGCCGTTGTCACCCTGCTCCCGCCGCGGTTCGAACCCGGTTGTCACCACGTCCCCTGCCGCCCTGCCCTCTCTGCCACGCTGGTAATTAGGAGACGGAGCAGATGGCGCCCGGGTTTCATCTTAGGTAACGGGTCCAGCCGAGCTGCTCGGCCACTGGGTCCCTTCGCGGGGCTCTCAGTCGCCGGTGCAGGTTTTTTTGGGTCCCCCCAGCAAGGAGGGAGCTGGTGGGGGCATATGTCCCCCCCCCAGCGCGGTGCCGGGATGCGGTGCTGCCACGGGAGGAGATGATGCTGCCGGGAAGGGCTTGGCGGGCGCGTGGGGCAAACACAGCCGGGAGATGTGACCCCAAGGGAGAGCTGGGGCTGGGGGCCACCCTCCCACGGCCCCCCCGGGGTGCCACGTCCCCGGGGAAGGCTCAGGCAGCCGCCCTGGCACTGGGGAAGGGGCTCTGGGAGCACTGGGCTATAAGCAGGGGGTGTCTGCAGGTCCTGGCATCCCCCCAACCACCCGGCGCTGCGGCAAGGCAGGGTGGGAAACTCATTGCCAAAACAGCTCCGAAATCCTGGCTGGCTCTGGAAGCGGGGACCCCGGGGACACCGATGCCCCCACAGTGCTGGGGACGACGCTGAGTCGGGGGACACAGCTCTCTCCTTCCCGCCTGGCCCCAGGCGTGCTGCTGCCATCGGGGACTCCGGCAGCGCAGTCCCCAGCCTGGCTGGTGGCATCCTCCCAGCCTGGTGGTCCCGGAGCTGGTGGGACCCTTGATGGGTTCGGCCCTCAGCCCCGTAACATGTGACGGTGCCCTCGAGGTGGGCAGGGGATGCCTGGACAGGGTCCCATTCCCTCTGCTGCAAGAAACCACCTCCCTTTCAACAACCATCTCCCCTGCACCGACCATCTCCCCCACAAGAGACCATCTCTGCAACAACCATCTCCCCTGCAATGATGATCTCACTCACAAGAAACCATCTCCCCTGCAATGACTGTCTCCCCCACAAGTTACCATCTCCCCCGCAAGGACCATTTCCCCTGTAACAGCCATCACCCCCACAAGAGACCATCTCCCCCGCAAGGACCATCTCCTCTGCAAGGACCATCTCCTCTGCAACAACCGTCTCCCCCACAAGAGACAATCTCCTCTGTGACAACCATCTCCCCCACAAGAGACAATCTCCTCTGCAACAACCGTCTCCCCCACAAGAGACAATCTCCTCTGTGACAACCATCTCCCCCACAAGAGGCCATTTCCTCTACAACAATCATCTCCCCTGCAAGGACCATCTCCCCTGCAATGATAATCTCCCCCACAAGAAACTATCTCCCTGCAACGGACCATCTCCCGTGCGAGAGCCATCCCTCCTGCAATGACCATCTCCCCTGCAACAATCATCTCCCCTGCAATAATCATCTCCCCTGCTATGACCATCTCCCCTGCAAGAGCCATCCCTCCTGCAAGGACCATCTCCCCTGCAATGACCATCTCCCCTGCAATCACCTCCCCCTGCGAGAACCCATTTCCCCGTGCAAGAACCCTCTCCCCCTACCCCCCAGCTTTGGGTGGCCGCAGCTGCCCAGGGACACGGATGCGGGGGGACATGCCCCCCTCCATGCCCAGGTACCCCCAGCCCGGTGGCACTGCCCAGCGTGACCGCAGCCCCCCTCTCCCACCCCAACCCCTTTGGCCCCAGGAGGGGTCCGACCCCCATCCCTGCCTGGGGGTGTGTTTGGGGGGCAGGAGGTGGCTGTGGGGTTGGGGTTGGGGGGGGGGGCCGGGGGCGGCGAAACCGCTCGACAGATGGACTGCAGAGACGGTGGCACCTCGGCCGGCTGGAGCCCAGAGCCGCAGTTCAGAGCTAGCAGGGAAACGGGCTAAATTTAGCTGCTTTCCTCGGTGCCAGCTTTGTTCCCCCGCCCCGCCGAGCCGGCGCGGGAGGCGAGCAGCCGGCCTGGCCCCCCTCCCCTGCCCTCTCCCCTCTTTTTTGGGGCGAGGGGGGGGGGGCATAGACACCCCAGCACCCAGCCCTCAGGGTGCCAGGTTGGGGTATCGGGGTGGGCTCCTCGGGGTGCCGGGTATTTTTGCACGCGCATCTCCGTGCCACGGCTGTTCCGTGGGGGTGCTTTGCCCCAGCGTGGTGAGCGTGTCCCAGGGTGTCGTCGCTGTCGTCGTCCCCCCCTCCCGCCTCCGCCAAAAGCGTCGGCAGGCCTGAGGCTGCGCAGATGGCCGTGGCCCCCCTCGCCGGGCTCCCTGTTATAGCCACAGCATGAGTCACAGCCCCGGTGTGTCCCTGCCCAGCGCCGGCCATGCCGGGTCATGTAACACCCGCGGCCGCCCCGGTGCGGAGGGGGGCTCCGTCCCCCTGCTCACGCCACCCCCCCTGCCCACAGCCATTGGCACCCAGGGCGGCTCCGCAGCCCCCCGACACCTCGTTGAGGGACTCGCGGGGGGACGACACACGCAGAGGCGATGCTCAGCTCCCCTCCCACCTCCCCGTCCCCAGCCGGCTGCGAGGCCGCGGTGAGCTGCGGGTTAACGCCAAGCGGGGCCGGGATCCTGCGAGGCCAGTAACATTTGGAAGGCGCCAGATGGACGCGTGCCCGTGCCGAAGGCTCGCTCGGCACAGCCACGCTCCCCCGGCGCTGGGGCTGGGGGTGGGGGGGCTGCCCAGGGCAGCAAAGGGGGGATCCCACTGGGATGCGGGGATGCTGACCGTACGCCCACCGGGGTTCTGGCTCGCTCAGCACCCACACACCCACACACTCCCCACACAACGCCGGGCACCGCCAACGCTCCCCTCGCTCGCAGCCGCACCGCAGGGAATGGCGGCAGCCGGGGTCCAGGTGCACCCGCCGAGCCCGCGGCATCGCCGCTGCACCCCTTCGGTGCCGACACCGCACCGGGGCAGCCAGGTGGGGAGCAGGGGTGGGTGTGTGTGTGGCGGGGGGGGGTCCGGACAGGGGGGGAGAGCAGCCAGTTGCCTCCCTTGGCCAATTTTAGAAACTGGCTAGACAAGAAAAGCAGAATGGGCCGGGCAGGATTTATGGCCGGGCTGGTGTCAGGGTGGGTTTTTTTCTCTTTTTTTTTTTTCTTTTTTGTTTTTTTTTTTTTTTTTCTCCTTTTTCTTTCTTTTTTTTTTTTTTTCTTCTTCTTCTTATTTTTTTTTTTTTTTTTTTTGTGGGAGGCACACACGAGTTGAGCGGAAACTCCTGGCTGCGGATCCTGTTTCCTGGGAGATGCGGCGGCGGTGCAGGGCCGGCTGGGGCCGAGCTCTGGGGTGTGGGAGCCACTGGGGACGATGCCAACGCTGGCGTGTCGGGGCAGGGGTGCGGGGAGAGGGGAGGGGGGCAGCCCCACGGCCCGTGGGGCTGCCCCCCTCCCCTCTCCCCGCACCCCCTGCCCCGACACGCCGGCAGCCTGGCACCCCGCACACCGGTGGGGATGGAGGGGATGCACCCACCGCCCGGTACGTGTGCACGGGGCTGCAGGAGCACGAGGCGGTTGTGCACACGCAGGTGTGTGCACGGGGACACGCACCCGTTGTGGGGGGAAGAACGTGCACGCGTGGGTGTACCCATGAAGGGAAGGTTGTGCATCGGTAGCATCCCCAGGGGGAGGATTGTGCACCCAGGGGTGCACACACAGGGGGAGGATTGTGCACACCTGGTAGCACCCCACGGGGAGGATTGTGCACCCAGGGATGAACCCATAGGGGGAGGATCGTGCACACGCGGGTGCACCCATGAAGGGAGGATTGTGCACACCTCGGTAGCATCCCCAGGGGGAGGATTGTGCACCCATGGCAGGAGGATTGTGTACACACGGGTGCACCCACATGGAGGATTGTGAACACATGGTAGCACCCATGGGAGGAGGATTGTGCACATGTGGGTGCACCCACAGGGAGGATTGTGCACCCGAGGATGACCCCACAGGGGGAAGGATTGTGCCCCCGTGAGTGTACCCATGAAGGGAGTGCTGTGCACACCTGGTAGCACCCATGGGGTGAGGATTGTGCACACGCGGATGTACCCACGAAGGGCAGATTGTGCACCCAGGGGTGCACCCATGCAGGGAGGATTGTGCACATGGAAGTGCACCTAACAGGGAGGATTGTACACACGGGGGTGCACTCACAGAGGAAGGACTGTACACATGCGAGTGCATCCACAGGGAGGATTGTGCACCCACGGTAGCACCCACGGGGGGAGGATTGTGCACACGCGGGTGTACCCATGAAGGGAGGATTGTGCAGACCTGGCAGCACCCACAGGGGGAGGATTGTACACCCACGGCAGCACCCACGGAGGGAGGACTGTGCACACGCGGGTGCACACACACAGACAAGCACGGGCACAGGTGCACGCGTGCACCTACAAGGGTGCAGGTGCACACGCCGGTACAGACCACGCGCAGGCACACAGCTGGGTGCACGCACGGGCGCACGCAGGTACACACACACTCAGGTGCGATGGCACACGGCTGTGCAGCACCCACCTCCCACGCACACGCAGGATCACACCCACTCGGGGGTACGACGCACCCACAAACACCGCCGTGCCCTCCGCACCCTCCCGGCCACGCGGCGCCGGCAGCCCCAGCCGGGCACCCAGGCAGCACCCATGGGCTCCCGCACCGCAGGGACCCCCTTAGCCACCCAGTACGGCCAGTCCGGCACTGCGGACCCCCACCCATACCCCGGCAGCGACAGAGCAGGCGGCCATCGACGGCTCGTGACAGGGGCATAGAGTGGGTGACCCCCCCAAAACACAACCCGCCCTTCCCCTTTTGAGGGGCCACGGAGGTGCGAGCGCAGGGCAAGCGCCCGGGGTACGCAGCGGGGGCACGAGTACGGGTGGGGAAACTGAGGCAGGGAGCGTGCCCGGGGTACGGATGGAAAAAGGGAACTGCAGCCAACTCTCCCAGCGGACCCAGGCGTCCTCCCGCGCCACCCCCAGCCCCCCGCTCCACTCCCCCCCAGCTGCCCTCCCGGCTCCGGTTACAGCCGCCGCTGGGCCGGTCTGCGGCACGGCGTGTCCCGGGGGGCCAGGCTCCCCAGGGAGGGGGGGGCTCAGGGCACCCAGCTGTCCCCGCACCCACCCACGACCCACCGGCATCCCTGATCCAGCCACGTACGAGCCTCAGAGCGCGCGCACACACACCTATAGATACGCCTATTCCCCCCCCCTCCACCCCCTCGCTGGGGAGCTTTCCATTAAAATTGGAAGAACGCAACTTGCCGGCAGAGCCCCGGCGCGGATCGTACACAGCCTGTCACTCACACATCACTTTGTAGATGCCCATAAATTGCTTCATTACCTCTTCTAATTGAGGAGAACGCAGCTGCTGTGGGGCGGTGACAGAGCGCCTTCCCTTTGAAGGATGCCTCGCTCTCCAAAGACGGGTCCGGCAGAGCTGCAGAGCCCCACCAACATCCCAATAATAATAATGATAATAATAATAATAGGAATAATAACGATAATAACAGTATCCAAGCAAAATCGCTCGGCAAAGGGCAGCGGGGCTCATGTGCGCTGGAGCCCGCCGGCGGGAGGGGGATGAGGTACTCGGTGGGGAAACTGAGGCACGAAGCACGTTGCACCATGCGCCGGGAGAAGGCGGGGATGCAAACCCCTGCGTCGCACCGGGACTCCGGGGGGACCATGGCGGTGCCAGGGTTTAGGGACAACCCCACGCTCAGGGTGGGGCAGAGGACGGACGGAGCATCTCCCTGGCCCGCGACGGGAATTTGGGGAGGGGGAGAAAGGGAAATCCACGGCGCTGCCAAAACTCCCCGGGGAACTTCCCACCCTGCTCAGGGGTTCTGTCCTCCCAGCTTCGCCCGCACGAAGCTGAGGGTCCCTGCCACCTTCCCGCGTCCCCCGTCCCCTGCGCCCTGTCCCCACACGGGCCCCCCGGCTTTGTCTGGCAGGCGGCGAGTGGCTGCGGCTGGGCTCGGTCCCCTTGCAGGATACTGCAGAAGGATTTACTGTATTGCAGCTTGTGCTGGCTGCAGCCCAGCGCACAATAGATTAGCTGTAGCCCAGGGCAGCACGTTGCGGGGGAAGGAAGGTGGGATTCATTCGGATGCAGATTGCAGGGCATTTGCTGCAGTATACTGCAGGATGCGGCCACTCGCTCGGGACATCTCCCCCACCCGCAAACCATCCCGCTCCAGCCCCGGCAGAGGGGTTTCGAGGGGTTCACGCATTCCCCTCCCCGTCCCCACGCCATCACCTCCACCAAATGTTATGGCACGGATGTTTGTTACGGCTGCGGGTGCCCACGCGGGCTGGGGGACACCCCACTTGTCCCCCACCAACCCCAAACCGGGGGGTCCGGAGGAGCTTCAGTCCCTCTGATGGCACCCGGGTGTTACTGGGGGCGCCGGGGCCCCCCTTCGCCGGGTGCGACGGCACAAAGCTGGTGCAGGGAGGAAGCTGGGGACTGTAAGCAGCACTAATTGATCGCGATTAATTCAGCTCCTACCTCCCCGGGTGGCAGGGAGAGATGCTGAGACGCAAACCCAGCCCACAGAGCTCCCCAAACAGGCTCCGCTCGCCCCCGCGCCCACCCCTTCCCCCAGCACCGGCACCCGAGGCCCCGGGGACCCACACTGCCTGTCCCTGGGGACGTGGGGCGCTCTGGTGGGCGCCCCAGAGGCGGTGGGTGCCCATACACACGATTTGGGGAGGGGTCTTTGGGGTGGACTCACACCCCCAGGGGTGCTTTTGGGCACTGGTTGGGGGGGGATGATGCTGGCACCCCACTCCTCCGGGATGCAGGGATGGCGGCACACCCAGGAGACGATGCTTAAGGGAGCAGAGGTGCCAAGGGGTCACCAAGACGGCCTCGTGGTGCCGCCGCGGCGCCTTTGGCAGTGTCACCAGCCAGCGGGGGCAAACCAGGGGACCCCCAGTGGGTGCAAACCAAAAGGACCCCAAAAGCGCTGCCGCTGCCACCTCCCCCAGCACCCAGCCTCTGCGGCGGGCAGGGGGGCTGGCGCGGCCGGCGGGAGAGATGGGGCCGGACGGGGGGGGGGGGGACACCCCGGTGGCCGTCTGGATTTCGAGGGGAGTTTGGAGCCTGCGGATTCCGGCTCCGTAATCCTACG
The DNA here is from genome assembly GCA_017639485.1 of Pluvialis apricaria. NCBI lineage: Eukaryota > Metazoa > Chordata > Aves > Charadriiformes > Charadriidae > Pluvialis > Pluvialis apricaria. The sequence continues at coordinate 3,857,237 of CM030027.1, read as the reverse complement.
TGGGATGCAGTTTCCACAGCAACAGCGGGTCAGAGGGCAGCGAGGGGAGCCGGCTGCTCCGCTTGGGATTGCAATTGTGCTGCTGTTGCCGAAAAGGCGGCGGGGCGAGGTGGCGGGGCGAGGTGGCGGGGCGAGGTGCCGTGGTGGCCGGCGGGGCCATGGCGGCGAAGGCAGGCGGCGGCGCGGGGGCCGTACGGGGCGCGGGGGCGGCCAGGCTGGTGCTGCCGGGGGAGGCGGGCGAGCAGCTCAGTGTGGCGTTGTCAGCAAAGATGTCACTAATTGTCTGCAGGAGCAGCAAACTCTCATTAACCCTTGGGCAGCCGGCGGCGGGCGTGCTGCCGAGGCCGGGGGGCACCCAGGGACCCGCTGCTGAGCACCCTGGGTTGGTCCCACCTCTGCCACCACCCCGCTGGCATGGCCCTGGGCAAGTCACCTCAGAGGTCCCGCACCCAGCTTCCCCCAGGGTGGCTACTGGGACCCCAGCGCATCCCAGTTGGGGACCATGGCTGGTGGGATGACCCTGGGGAGCTCCTGTCCTTACCCCACCGACTCTGGCTTTGTCCCCGCTGCCTGTGGTTGTGACAGCGCTTGGCCAAGCAGGAGCATGGAGGCAAACGCTGGCAGTGCCAGGGCCACCGGGACAGGGCCACCTCCATCCTTGGCCACCTCCATCCCTGGCCACCTCCATCCTCGGCCACCTCCATCCTCGGCCACCTCCGTCCTCGGCCACCGGCCCCACGGGCACCCCCAGCGAGCACAGCGGGGTACGGGCACAGGCGGAGAGGGACACGGCACCCACGCTGTGGCCACCACCCAACACATGCCACGCTCCGCACCTCGCCACGGCTCCATCCGCGTGGGAAAAGGGCGCGTGGCCCCGCGGTGACACTCGGGGACGAGGCACGAGCACCCACCCTGCCCCAGGAGGCTTTGCCGTGCCTGGCGGAGGTGTAAGCGCCGGGGCAGAGGCAGAAATGGCTTTTCCACCTCCCCGGCCGGCTCTTCTACCTGCGAGCGCTGCCGGGAAGCGCTGACGTCGGCAGGAGCGGGTGGGGGGCCGCGGGGGGGAGGCCGGGGCCAGGATAGCCGGAGCAGGGTCAGCAGAAAGCCTCCGGCTCTGCTCGCCCCCGCCAGCCGCCCCACGGACCTTTTGTTCCCATTCAGCACCTTTCCCAGCACCTCCCGGCTCCCAGAGCTCCTCTCCAGGGGGGGCCAGGGAAGGGTGTCCCCGTCCCCCCCGCCCCGGTACCATGGGTTTTGGTGAGCAGATGCCTCCTGGGCAAGGCAGGAGGTGCCCAGTGCGGCTCACGGCACGGGGGACCCATGCGGTGATGGGGTCCCCATGGCTCACGGCACAGGGGACCCATTCTGCCCCAAAGCGGGGTGACCAGGGGGGAGGTGGCGGCTGCTCCGCGTGGGGGAGCGGAACCCGAACCCAAAAACCCAACACCACCACCCCCACTCCCCCCCATAGCACTGGGATGCGGCGGAGGGAGGGGGCGAGGGGAGGAAGGCAGCACGGCTCCCCGTCCCCATGTCCCTGAGCGTCACCCGGGTCCCCAACCGCTGCCCCAACGCACATCGAACCCGCTGAGCCCAGGGGAGGGGACGGATCCTGCACCGCGCTGGGGAACGGGTACAAAACCAGTGCTCCCACTGCAGCCAGCCACGGGGACTGGGGGGACGCAGAGCACAGCCTGCTGCTCCCACCCCTACGGTGTCCCAGCAGCACGGTGGGGACACCGAACCGCCACCCCCGGCAAAGCCCACCCTGCAGGGTGACAGCACCGGGGACCCCAGGAGAGCCGTGGTGGGTGCAGCTCTCCCGTCCCCCCCCCCCCCCGGCAGCCACTGCCGGTGCCCGGGGAGGAGCTGGCGCTGGGCAGGTCTGTACAGGGCCAGGGACTCTCCCAGCCTCCAAGGACTTTCGACTGGGATTTCCTGAGCGGGATGTGGGTTTGCGGATGTCGCAACGCTCTGCGATTTCTGCCCCGTGAGCTCCCCGGACCCACGCACGCAGCCAGCGGCCTCACGGGCACCCATCGGCGAGGAGTCCCGTGGGTCGCACCCGTGGCCACCGAGCCTCCTCCCTTCGCCCAGCGCCTGGCCCGGCATTGCCACCGGCACTGGGCGAGCACCAGCCCTGAGCTCCCAGGGCAGCAGTGCCAGACAGGGCTGCGGCAGCAACACCCTACCCAGTACGGCTTACTGGTCATACTGGGCGTCCTGCAGCTGGCACTGGTTCTAAGCAGCTCCCTGAGTTTCAGTGCCGCCTGGGGACCTCCTGTCCCCCGGCATCCCACCATGCGCCCTCCAGATGGGGCGCAAACCCACCCCTGGGTGCAAATTCAGCCCTGGGTGCAAACCCATCCCATGGGTGCAAACCCACCCCTGGGTGCAAATTCAGCCCTGGGCGCAAACCCACCCCAGGGTGCAAACCCGGCCGCCGGGCGCTGCACCCCATTCCCTCATCTTTCAGCCAAGCCCCAGCACCCCTCTCCTTCCCCGGCTGCCCCCCATCCCAACCCAGTGCCACCCCGTCCCCCCAGCAAAGCGCCGCAGGTCCCCCCCCCCCCGCCAGCCTCGCCCTCCGGATACAGCAGACAGGTCTCTTCCCCCCCTCAGGCTCTCTTGTTCGGCGTCTGGCTGAGCTAAGCGTATTTAGCGCTTTTAATTGTTCTTAATAAATCAATCCCGCCAGCCCCTTAAATCATTTTTGTGGCTTCCCTCTCAGCCGTCCCCGCGGCCGTGCTGGTGTGGAGCCTGCTGTCTGCAGCGCTGCCGGGGAGGGGGGCGGTCAGCCGGCGCAGGGGGGCCGGGACGCGCTCTGCCCACCCCGGCACCCACCACGCCGCTCCTCACCCGTGGGTGCAGCCCACGGGCGGCTGTGAGGTCCCAGCAAAGCAGAGCGCCCACCCGGGAGCTGGGTGATGGGGTGCTCTGCCCGCCCGGTGGGTGCCCGCGCCTCAGTTTCCCTCCCTGCACGGGCTGCTTGAGGGACGCGCCGCTCCGTGCTCTGTGCGTTCGGTCACCCCAACATCGCCGTGTGTTGGGGGACACTGAGGGAGCTCAAGTCCCTTCTCTTGCTGCGGCTATGGCTCCGCGCTCCGTGCCTCTCGAGGCTGGGTGCGGAGGGAACAACGCCCTGTTGACCGCGTGCACCGCGTGCCTCAGTTTCCCCAAAAGGCACAGCCCTGACAGGACACGCGCTGAGGTTGGGCAGGGACTGGGGGCGAAAAGGCAGCGCGGGGAGACACCAGTGGGTCCATCGCCGAAGCTGAGCCTGTGCCCACAGGTGGTGACAGCAGATGCCACCAACATGGCATTTCTGTCCCAAGCTGGCGCACGGTGGTGCCAGGCTTCACCAGCGCAGACGGACGCATGCCTCCCCCTCTGAGCTCCCCGGTGCTGCCACGGAGCCCAGGGACATGTGCTGTCCCCCTGCCATGGGATGACCCAGCGCTGAGCCACCAAGGGTGCAGACTGACGCTGGCCCCACTCGTGACACCCCAGGTGGGATCAGCACAGCCCCCCAACCACCTCCGGGTGACTTCTTGGGGACTCGGCGCCGCGCACAGGCAACGGTGACACCCAGTTGGATGACAGCACTCCTATTTTTGGTGATGCACCACGCACCCACAGCACTACCCACTCCCGCAGCATCCCCCCCGACCCCAGTGCACCCAACCCCACATCCCCATCCATCTATCCATCCCACTACCCAACCCCGCATCCCTCATCCATACATCCATCCATCCATCCCACTACTCAACCCCGCATCCCCATCCATCCATCCATCCATCCATCCCACTACTCAACTCCGCATCTCCATCCATCCATCCATCCATCCATCCCACTACCCAACCCTGCATCCCTCATCCATCCATCCATCCATCCATCCCACTACTCAACTCCGCATCTCCATCCATCCATCCATCCATCCATCCCACTACTCAACCACGCATCCCTCATCCATCCGTCTGTCCATCCCACTACCCAACCCCATGTCCCCCATCCATCTATCCATCTATCCCGCTACCCAACCCCGCATCCCCATCCATCCATCCATCCATCCCACTACTCAGTCCCACATCCCTCATCCATCCATCCATCCCACTACCCAATCCCATGTCCCTCATCCATCCATCCATCCATCTATCCCGCTACCCAACCCCGCATCCCCATCCATCCATCCATCCATCCATCCCACTACCCAACTCCACGTCCCTCATCCATCCATCCATCCATCCATCCAGTCAGCCACCCCACTACCCAACCGCATGTCCCTCATCCATCCATCCATCCATCCCACTAACCAACCCCACATCCCTCATCCATCCATCCATCCATCCATCCCACTACCCAACCCCGCATCCCTCATCCATCCATCCATCCATCCCACTATCCAATGCTGCATCCCTCATCCATCCATCCATCTGTCCATCCCACTACTCAACCACACATCCCTCATCCATCCACCCATCCATCCCACCACCCAACCCCGCGTTCCCCATACATCACCCCACCAACCGCTCCGGCCCCGCCGGCATTTTTTTACGGAAGGGATGAACACCCAATACCCAAGACAGTTGCCGGGGGGGTTGGGGTGGGTGGGATATGTCACCGAACAGCCTGTGCTGGCTTTGGGCGAAAAACAAACCCGGCAGGGCTTGGAGGGAGAGAGCTAACCTTGACACAGTTGCAGCAGTCACTAATAGCAGGCAATATGCCTGTTCTTGGGGGACTGTTGCAGTTGCTAAGATACTGGCAGCCGTGTGAATGGAAATGGGTCAGTAAACCTGTGGAGAGATAGTGTGACACTGTAACCGGCACAGCTGTTGCAGCCTACATCGAAATCCCACCCTTTCAATATTTATCACTCTCCGCCTTCGGTTCCTTCCTCCCAGCAATTTGCCACGTTGGTTTTTCCCGGGGTTGGTGAAAGCCCCCCCCTCCCCGACCTCCCACTGCCCCCCCCCACCGCCCCAAGAGGACTTGAATGGGCAGAGAGGTGATGGAGATGGGATGGGGTGGGGAAGGCGAGTTGGTGGGAGATGGGGAGGGAAATTAAAGTCCCCCCCCCCGCCCCGGCTTTGGGTGGGTGTCCTCCCCCCCCCGTGCTCCGTGAGCAGGATGGAGCCAGTTCTTGGAGAGATTTAACAGGAAACAGGCTATAATCCCCCTGGTAGGAAAACGGGTTAAAAGGTCAATTTACTTCTGTCCCTCGTTTAGGCACTGTGGTGAAATTACACACTCGCACGGCTGGGAGAGGCGGCAGCGGGCGGCCGTGGCCGTCCCCGGCTGTCTGTCCGTCCGTCCCGGCCTGCCGCGCTCCCCGTGCCTTCCCGAGGTGCCCCGGGAGCACGCGGTCGGGACGGCGTTCCCGCCGGAGCGCGAGCGGTGTTCCCGCGGCCCCACGAGCAGCGTCCGTGCGGCCCGGCGTCTCTCCCCGCGTGGCACGGCGCACGCCTTGCACATGCACATGCACCCGCGAGGAACACGCATGCACACGCGCGCCCCGTCCTGACCCCTCCGACCGCGGCACCGCCGGCGCGGGAATTCGGCTCTGCTGCCCACCCCGGTGCTGGGGTAGGTGTAAACCAGCAAGGAGCACCGCGTGTCCTCCAAACGCTCCAGCATCCCCCCTAATACCCCAGCACCCCCACCCCAAATGCTCCAGCACCTCCCAAATGCTCCATCGACCCCCCCAATGCTCCAGCACCCCTACCCCAAATGCTCCAGCACCTCTCTAAATGCACCAGCAGCCCCTCCTCATGCCCCAGCATCTCCCTAAATGCTCCAGCATCCTCCCAAATACTCCAGCACCACCCTAAATGCTCCAGCACCCCCCCCAATGCCCCAGTACCCCCACCCCAAATGCTCCAGCACTTCCCAAACGCTCCATCAACCACCCCAATGCTCCAGCATTCCCACCCCAAACTCTCCAGCATCACCCTAAATGTTCCAGTAACTCCCCAAAATGCTCCAGCATCCCCCAAAAATGCTCCAGCATTGCCCCAAATCCTTAAGGATCCCCCCAAATGCTCAAGTATCTCCCAAAACGCTCCAGCATCCCCCAAAAATGCTCCAGCATCCCCCCAAATCCTTCAGCACCTCCTGAAATGCTCCAGCATCCCCCAAAAATGCTCCAGCATCCCCCCAAATCCTTCAGCACCTCCCCAAATGCTCCAGCATCCCCACAAAATGCTCCGGCATTGCCTGAAATCCTTCAGCACCCCCCCAAAAATGCTCCAGCATCCCCCCAAATGCTCCAGCATCGCCCCAAATCCAAAGCCCCGGTGCCGCAGTCCCATCCCCAACACACTGCCCCCCGCCCCCCCGCCCCGGGACCGAGGAGCCCCGGCCGGGCTCAGCTCCCCGCTGCGTTCGGGGTTGTCGCAGCCCAACTGGGGCAGGCCGGGGTGATACTGGGGAGCACTGGGAGCCAGGAGGACACGGCCACACGGGAGGACGCCGTTAGCTGTCCCCTGTCCCCGGCTGCCGTCCAGGTGCGGAGCAGGAGGAGGGATGCTGGCAGGCGGTGTCTGTCCCGGCGCGGCCGCGGCGAGCTGGCTCTGGCCGGGACCCCGGCGGGGGGGAGAAGGAGGACGCGAACATCTGGTCGCAGGGAAGAGGGACAGTCCGGGGAAATGTGCAGAGCTGTTGGAAGAGGCCCTCACCGCCGAGGCCGGGGTGGAGTGAGCCCCGGCATCAATCCACCGCCACAGCTGCGCCGGGGCTCGGCGAGGAGCGGGGGCACTGACCCAGGTAGGGGCTCGCCGTGCCAGGGGAAACTGAGGCACGGCGGAGCCAGACGATGCAATTTGGGGATTGCGCGAGCCGCCAGCTTCGGGGGGGTCACCCACTGTCTCCCCAAGCGCATCCCAGGTGGCTGGAGGAGCGCCGGTGCGCGCCTGCGCCATGATTTATAGTGCGGGGTCTCGCACCCCCGGGTCGGGGCAGGGGGGGGACACACACACGACGGGGAGGGAGAGGAAAGGGAGTCTGCGGCGAGCGAGAGCGGGGAGGAGAGCTCCCCTCCTCCCCAAAGGCGCTCCCTGCCACCCCCCCCGCAGGTGGCTGGAGCAGAACGGTTGATATGGAGACAGGGAAGCACAGACTGTCTGGGTAAGGTGACATTCGACAGATGCCAGGTTCAGACTTGCTCCAGCCAGTATACCCCCCCCCAACACACACCCACCCACCCCCCCCCTCGCTCCTCTCCCCCCGCCATCGCCCGCCTCCGGCCCCCACGGCCTCCCCGCCGGCCGGCCCCCGACCAAAGCCATGCGTGGGCAGGGATGGGGGGGGCCCAGGGTGGGCAGGGGGAGCCGGGGAGACCAGGGCACCCCGTAATCTGCCGGTGGGTTTTTTTTTTTTTTTTTTTTCACGGTGAAATCCCACCCTGGCCCCATCCCAAGGGCACGTACCGGCACCCCCCGTCTGTCCCCTCCCGCCACGCTCCGGCCAGAGGGGTGGTTGGAGGAGCGTGTCCGGATCCCCACGGTACAAGCCAAGGTGCCCACGTCCCCCCCGGGCACCCCACGGGGCATTTACATCAGGCGCCCACCCAAAATGACGGGGGACGTTGCCCCAGTGCCAGGCAGGCAGGAGCGGGGATGGAGCACCAGGAGGCACCTGGGGAAAGGGAAACCACCACCCCCCCCCCATTCCGCAACTTTGCAGAGGGGCCAATTAGCCCCTAACGAGAAACACCCCAACCTTGGGGATGAGCACAGGCTTTGCGTCTCCTGCCCAGGCAGGGTGACACCAGGCATGTCCCCAGGTTCGTTAGCTGGGGGCGGTGGTTCCAGGGGGTTTTCCTGCCCCCCCTCTCGCCCCAGCAGTGATGGAGATCAAACTCGGTGAGCGTGGCCAGGAGGGATTCCCAGCACGCCGGGACCCCCCCGCCGGGGGACAGGGCACCCCCACCCACCCTGCACCCGGATCAAGAGCTCACGGTCTGCGGTGAAGGAAACAGGGTGCTTTTGGGGGGGGGAGGAACCACAGCAGGGTGTAGCGCTGGGTGGGGGGACACCCTGGGGACTCCCCCCACCCCCCGGCACAGCATCCACCGCGCCTGCTAGAACCCCATCGGGTGACACCGCACCCCCAGCCTTGGGGACACGCACCGCAGGAGCCGGGATGGCTCCTTGGGAGCGGGATGGCGGGGGCCAGCAGCCCACACAAAGCGCCTGCAGCCGCGCTCCCCATGCCCCCCCTCGCCCCGGGGCTGCTGCTCTCTGACCCCCCCCCCGGTGCTGGGGGGGGAGAGAGGGGGGGGCTGGAGCCTGCTAATGAGCTCAGCCCTTTCTCAGCATCCCCGGCCCCGGTGGGGCCCCGCAGGTGTGGGTCACCGCTGGCCCCGGGGATGGCGGGGACGCCGCGGCCTGGAAGCGGTGGAAAGCGACTGGGTGGAAACGGGAGGAACGTGGTGAAGGGGTTGCAAAGCCTTCGGCGCTCGCTCAGGGGTTGCTGCCTCCTCTTCATCACCCTTTGCTCTGTGCATGTGTGTCCCCCACCCCCCCAAAAAAAACCAAACGCTCTCGACCCGGTTCGCCACGACACTTGGGAGAGCCCCAACCAGGGCATAGCATCTCCCTGGGGACACCCAGCGCCCCAAGAACGGGGATGGGACAGACGGACGGAGCCCCTCTCCCTCTTACTCCCTTCACCGCATCCTTCTCCCCCCTCCTCCTCCTCCTCTCTTACCCTAAAGCGAGACGGATTTCACCGCTCTTGCTGAGCTCCAAACTCCATTTCCAGATTTTCAGAGCGACCTTCTGGCTACCTGGATCCCGCGCTGCAAGATGCCCCCTCTGATCCCCCCCCCCCCCCCCCCCCCCCCCCCCCCCCAAAGCATCCCTGGGGGGAGCCGGGGCGGGATGCAGCCAGGAGCTGGATGCAGGGAAGGGGGGGGGGGGGGAGCCCCAGGGGTGGCCGAGGAGGAGGGAGAGGTCGGACTGCACCTGGATGCAACAGCGGCCTCAGGGATGGAGGGGGGGGGTGGTGTGTGTGGGGGGGGCCCTCACAGCCCGCTTGGGGATTTTGGGGTTGTTGTGTTTAACCCAGCCTGGGCCAGGGAGAAGCGGGAGCGCGGCCAAAGGGCGACCGGCAAACTCGTTGCATGTGTGGGAGGCGCTCGCGATGGCTCCTTGGGGGCGGCGTTTGCCTTCGTTGCCTCCGCGGTGGGGTGTTCCCCCCCCCCCCCCCACCTCCAAAAGCATCCCCTCTCTCCCGTGACACCATCCCGTTGGGATGCGCTCCCTTTTCCAGGTTGTTCCCGGCTCCCCGAGCCCGGGTCCGTCCCCACGGCACAGGGGTCTGCGGGACCTCACGCCCCACCGTCACCAACCCCTGTGTCCCCCGGCGCCGCGCCAGACAATCGTGGGGGGGGGGAAGAAGTGTGGAAAGACATAAAACCCCTAAAATACCCCAACCCACCCCCGCCCCCCCCCCAGCTCGGGCAGGAGGGAGAGGGGCCTGCGGGCACAGGCAGCACTGCGGGGCACCTCCTTCAAAAAACCAGCAAAAAAATAAAGGCAAAGAGACGGAAAAAGCCCCAAAGCGCCAGGTTCCCCCCATCCCACCCCCCACACACACGCAGTGCCCCCCACCCCGCTGCCCCCTGCCCTCGCCGGTTATTTCAAGCCCTCCACATTCCCCCCCCCCCCCAACATCCCCCCCCTCTGCTTCTACCCGCCGCCCTCCTCCTCATTCCCTCCCCGGCACCCTGCTCTCCTCCGCTCGCTCTCTTGCATTCTGGTATTTGGTGTGTTCCTCAGCTGCAGGAAATTCCTGATGCTCTCCATCATGCAGCCTGCGCTCGCATCCCCCGCCCTGCCGCGGCTCCCCTCCAAAGGACAGCCATGTGCTGGACAGCCAGCACCGCCGCCGGCATCGCTCCCCTCCCCGACGGGGATTTGCTTCTCCCTCTTCGCCTTCTCTTTCTCCTTCAGCCTTTTTTTTTTTTTTTTTTTTTCCTTTCCCCTTAATTATTATCATTATTTTTTTTTTTAATATATTTTAAACTCTAACCCCTGCAAAACAAGCTCCTTCCCTGCCAGGGGGGGCTGAAGCCGCCCAACCCTGGCCGTTCCCCTGCCCGCTTTTTCTCCCTCTTCGTCTTCCTCTCTTCGCGAGACCGCTCCTGATCTTATTTTAATTCGTCTCAGACGGTGTTGGAGTGTTATTTTAAGAGAGAGGATATGCACAGACATTGTGTTTTCTGCTTTTTTCCTGGCCCCACGCCAGGCTCTCTGGGCTGTCAGCTACCCACTGTGTTGCAGTCACGTGTGGGAAGAGGCAGCCAGAGCCAGCCTCGCAACTCCTGGTAGCAACATGGAAATCAAGTGTGCACTTTTCTTCCCTCTGTATGTGTCTGTATTATTAATAGCGTCTCTCTCTGCGAGTTATCCATAATGTATCTTAATACCTGTCCGTCTGTAAATGATGTATTACGGTGCGCGCACACAATGGCGGCGGTGCCCGCACCCACGGCTCCGCATGCCGCCGCCGCCGGAGGAAGGGGGGAATAAGGCGTCGCGACAGTGCTGTCATCGCCCACCGGGCTGCGGCGTGGGGATGGTGTGTGTGTGTGTGCGGGGGGGATGATGGGAGCGAGGGATGGGTGCCGGGATGCGGTAGCCGTGAGCGGCTCCGGCTGTGCCTCAACCCGCTGGTGAAACGGGCTTTGCCGGGGAGCGGCGGGATGCTGCGGGGAGGACGGGGCCAGGCGGCGCTGGGACGGCGCTGAGCCATCCCCATCACCGGCCGGGATGTGCTGGGGACACACACCGAAGTCCCACCCCATGGATGCCGGCTCCTACGAGCTCACGCGGGAACGCAACACGCCACTGCGCACCCGAGGGACGGCGGGGTGAGGCTGGCACACGCGTGTGTGCGAGGCGGGCACACACGCGTGCGAGGCGGGCACATGCGTGCGAGGCGGGCGCACGCGTGCAGGCGGTCGGTGGGCAGCGGGGAAGGCGCAGGCTGGACAGACACGGCACGGCGGGACACCAACGTGGCCTGTGAGGCTCTGCTTTGGCTGGGAGGGACGGGCTACCCGGAGCGGTGCGGGGGCTCCCAGCCCCAGGGGGGGGCCGAGCAGGGCCTCCCCCCACAGCCACACGCCTGGGTGTGCGCACAAACAGTCCCCGTGGGCAGGGACAGCCGGTGCTGCCCCTCTCCAGGCTGCGGCGGGTCCCCTGTCCCCTCCGCGTCCTGGGGACGGGCGTCAGGGACTGGGAAACACCATGGGACTGGGGTCCTCCCAGCGCACGCCAGTAACACTGAACACCCACACCGCACATTATGGATCCATACCGTGCCCACACCCCCCGCTCACACCTATACAGTGCGCATGGACACATCCATCACACACCCACCCTTGTGCCCCATCCCGACGCACAGATGTGCGCAGATGTTGTCGGAACTTGCCTGGGCACGGTGCTGCCTGCAATATCCCCTGCCCGCGGTACCCCCTGCCCGCGGTACCCCCTGCCCGCGGTACCCCCGCCTGCCGCACACCGCTGCTGCACACGCCGTGCACGTCCCCGTACGCCGTACACCCTACACGCAGCGTGCAAGGACACGGGTGCGCCCCAGCGCCGCGGGGTGCCCAGGCGGGTCAGCCCTACACCCCGACACGGCGGCGGCGGCAGCGTGGGTGCCCCGTGGCCACCACCCGGCCGACGTCCCGGGGCTGCGGGGGGGGGGGGTGGGGGGGGGAGCGGGAATCCAGGAAGGCGAACGGGAGCTGGAGGCTTCGCATTTCTGGATTCTGGTTCCCCGTTTCTGCTCCCGGCTGTTTCCATGGAAACTGGCGTCGGACCTGGGAAAATAAGGTTAGGGTTTGCAGAGGAGGCCCTCCACCAGCGCCCACCCGCCTCCGCACGCCGCCGGGGGCACGCGCCCGGGCACCCCCCCCCCCGCTCCCTCACCCACCGGCGATGCTCGGGTTTGGGAGCTGAGCGGCACCGGCACCCTCCGGCATCCTCCGTCCTTCTGCCTGGTGACCCCTGGGAGCCCGGCACACGCTGGGTAATTTGGAAACCGGCACCGCCATGCCGCTCCCTGGCACCCCGGTGAGGGGCACCGCTCTCCCTGGGTGCAGCCGGCGGTGGCACCCACCGGACCCGCGCCCCTTCCCCACCACCCCGCTCTCCTCCGCGGTGCTCCGCACCCGGCACAGCCCGGCCTCGCCGGGAACTTTCCAACCATGCCCACGTGCCCGCGACGCCCCGTCAGCCCCGCTGGGATGGGGAATGCCGGGACGGTCTCCAAAAACCCCGCTGCCACGTCCTCGTGTTTTCCAAGGACCGGGCGTCTGCTGGCAGTGTCACCCTCCCCGTCCCCAGCTCAGGATCCCCAATTGCTCCGGGGAAGGTGGCGAGTCAGAGGGGGGAAAGAGAACCAGGACACGACACCTCGGGGGAGCCGTGAAGACTAATGAATGGAGGCTTTTAAAAAGCACTTTGAGTGAGAAGTGCTATAGTAGGAACTAATTATTCCTCCCGCCTGCGCGCGCACTGGTACGCACACGCGCGTGCTCGCGGCGCGTCCCGCTCTCTCCCGGACTCCCGGCGACAAAATCCCCACCGACCCCGGCACCCAGCACCACGCCAGCCACCACCACGCCAATCGGCACCGCCGCAACCGGGGAAGAGCTCCTCCGAAGCTCTGCTTCTCCTCCCGTCCCCCGTGTTTCGGTGTGTCCCCCCGGTGTGGCCGTGCACCCCCTCTTTGCTGCCGCCACCCCCCTCCCCACCGCGGCAAAGCCGGCGGCCCCGGGCTGGGGGTGCGGAGGGATGCTCGCCCTCCTCCTCGTGCTGGGATTTTGGGGAGGGTTTCCTTTTTTTCTTAAAAAGCCGCCATTTTACAGCGATGGAAGGTCGGGCGGCCGGTCCGTGGGGTTGCATGGGGACGGACGGCACCCGGCGCGGTGGGGCGGGTGGCCGAGCCGGTGTGGCCCCCCTCCACCACCCCACAACCCCCCCCGGGCCCCTCGCAGGTGCGACCCCGAGCCCCGGCACAGCCTGGCCGCGCCAGGCCAGCGGGACCGGCCATTTGCCGGCGCAATTAGGGGCTGCCTTGGAGCACAGCCCAGCTCCCGGCAGCGGCCGCGGGCGGCAGGCAGGCGTGGGGGGCTCAGCCCCACGCACCACCCCAAATCCTCAGCCCCGCCGAACCCAGAGCTGCCGACCCAGGGAGCTTTGGGGCAGCGCTGCCGTCGCTCCCCATCCCTCTCCGGTCCTCGAGCGAGACTCGGCGTGAGCCCGTCCTGCCGTCCCGGCTCTGCCCGCTGCACCATTTTGCATTCTGGTGCTGGCCGGCCCCGCTGCCCTCCCACTCCCACCCCCACCCCGGGCTGCGTTTCAGCTGTTCTTGAAATCTGTCCAGGCTGGATTCATCACAAGAGCCCTCAAGCGGCTGCAAACAAACAGAAAAAAAAAAAAAAAAAAAAAACAAAAAGGAAAAAAAAAAAAAAAAAAAACGAGCGGGAGCGAGCAGAGCGATCGATCGGCACTGGGGGGGCCCTCCCCGAGTCCCTTCGGCGATGCCAAACCAGCCCCAAATTGGGCCACCCCGAAGAGAAAAGGGACTGGGGCTGAAGGGCAGGGAGAGGGGGATGGAAAGCACAAGTGCCACCACCTCCCGGACCGTGGCGGCGAAGCCCGCGGTGGCGGTGTTGCGGTGATGGGCGGCAGCGTCGCGGCGGCTTCTCCCTTCCCAGCGGAGTCGGGTTCGTACCGCTCCGAAACTTCCCTCTTGTGGTTACTGCAGTTAAAAAAGCAAACAGGAGGCTCGGGCGCATTAAGAGAGAAATAGGAAATCGTGCGGGGCGGATCGCATCGCGGGGCGGGGGTGCCCGCGGGGACGCGGTTCACCCAGGGCCGGCGACACCGTGGCCGGGATGGGTGCGGGGTCAGGGTGCCATTCCCCGGGTTTGGGGGACGGAGCGAGCCTGCGCCTCGGCAGAGCGGAGAGAGGGGAAGGCAAAGGCGGGGGGTCACCTCGCTTGGGACCAGGCGGTGGGGACGTGGTGACACGTGAAGGGCAGCCGTGGCCCTGTATCCCAGCCCTGGGAACGGACAAGCGAACGCCGACGCTGCTGCGGTGGGAATTGCCGCCACCGGAGCCCGCGGGGTCGGGTTGCTGCGCCTGGGTTTTTAAGAGGGGCTGGATAATTTTTACCAGCGCTAACGATCCCATCTGTGCCTGACACGCTCCAGCTCCGAGCTCGGCGCTCCGGCATGGCTCCCCCACCTCCCTACCCAACCGTACCGATTCCGCCACCCCCTGCCTCCACCGCTGCCGGCTCGGGGCACGGATACGGCCCCGCGCACGGTGCTGTTGGCTGCTCTGCGGCACCGATACGGCGACGTGCCGGGCGCCGGGCGGCAGGGCGGCTGCAAAGGTGCCTTCAAACAGCATCCTCCCCGCCGGCGGTGCCAAGCCCAGCTCCCGCCAGCTGATGAGCGGAGATGCAGGCGGAGATTTACTGCTAATTACCCGCACCGCGGCTGTGCTCGCAGGCCTGGGCAGGATCGGGGCATGGCGGGGCTGGGGGAGGCACAAAAAGCAGGCGAGTCCCCGGCCAGGCACGCCGTGCTCCTGGCATCTCCTGGTGCCACCGCCGTACCCACCTGTGGCGTTCCCGGGGACGGCGGGTGACAGCAGGACCCATGGGGTGGCCGTGAGGTGTGCAGCGCCCAGCGGGGATGGGGTGGCAGTGATGGGGGACGCCGCAGAGCTTGGGGACAACAAGGGGACCTCTCTGGGCGGCACAGAGGGTGGGTTTTTTGGGGGTGGTCCCTTGCAGGGCTCTGCAACCCGCTCCCTTGGGTGAGCAAGGGGCTGCTCAGGGACCGATCCTGCCTCCCTCCCACGGGCACACCTGCACCGGCTGCCACGCACCGGGGACGAGGAGCCTGGGATGCGCTGGCACCGGCTGTCCTCCCCCCTGCTCCGAACAAAGACCGGACGGAGGACACCATTTTTGGGGGAGGGGGGGTTTGCAGCATCCTGCAACCCATCCTCCATGCAGGGTACCGTCGTCATCCCCCCCCTCCGCCGCCTCCCCATCCTCCCCCAGGCAGGAGCAGAGGGGCGCCGGGGCCAGTGCCTGCGGCGCAGGGCTCCTCTCCCTGCAATGTCAACCTGCTGCTCCGCATCCGCCAAGGCTGCCCTTGGAAAAGCTGTCGGCAGCGCCGGTTGGTTTGCCAAGCCCAGGACAAGCTCTTTAGCTTGACTCTGCCAGAACAGATGCCTGGGCGACTGTAATTCTTCCTAGCGTGGATGGGGAGGGTGGAAAAAAAAGGAAAAAAAAAAAAAACCACAAACCCAAATTCATTTAAGCATTGCGGTGGCCGCTCCTCCCAACCCCACCCGCTGCAGCATCGCCGCCCCAGAGAGGGTCCCCCAAAAGCTGAGGGGGCGAAACGGGGTGCCATGGGTGATGCTGGGAGGGGAGGCGATGCGCGGCAGGCGGCGGGAGCCAAACGCGGCTCTGCCGCCAGCTGGGGAGGAGAGAGCGACCCGCTGCAAGGACAAGTGGGAACCGCAAGCTCCGTGTGCCACCGGTGTCCTTGCAGCCGCTCGCTTGCTTCGTGTCGATGCTCCCCACAAAACAACGATCCCGTTCTCATGGCAATGTCCTCTGCACAGAGCGTGGCGCTCCGGGAGCACCGGAGGAGCGGCGGTCGGTGCTGTGCTCGGGAGGGTCCGTGCTCCTTCTCACGCTCTCTGCAAGTTTCTCCTTACGCCAAAAGTCTCCCTCTGCACCCAAAATCCCCCAAAGCAGCTGCCCGGCCGCGGGGGCAGGAGCTCCCAGCCCCGGCCGGCCCCGAACCGGCCATCGCACGGCGCGGAGGAGGCCAGCAGCATTTCCACACAGCTATTTTCTTCCATTGGCTGCAGTTTGGGGCTGCCAAAAGCCAAAACAAGAATGGAAACATCCCATTTTTTTGGCAAAAATTCAACACAGGGTTGGTTGTTGGTTTGGTTTTTTTTTTTTTTTGGGTTTTGGGTGTTTCTTTTTTTTTTTTTTTTTGTTTTTTTTTTTTTTCTTGTCTTTGGTTAGGAACGGAAATTCCCTGCCATGAAAACATGACGAAACCCCAAACCAAAACACAGCTCAGACCGAAACCTTCACCCGATTCCCCGGGGATCCTGTGTGGGGCAGGTCCCGGGGTTGGGGCTCACCCACACGCTGCCCCAGGACACGGGACCGAGCCCGGACCCCAACACCGGTGCCAGCCACATGCGAGGCGAGGGGACGACATGCTTTGGGAATCTCTCTCTGGTGACCCAACGTGTTTCCCATCTCGGGCTGCATCACTTTCCAGCCCTGCTCTGTGCTGCCCGGCCTCAACAATGGCATACAGGAGCCAGCGATGGGCCTGGCAAAGCGCTGGTTTGCCCACGGGGAAGCTGGTCCCTGCGTACGGGACCATAATGGGACCGGGATCGTGGTGTCGGCGGCTCCGAGCACGGCGTTATGGCAGCATTTGTGCGCAGTGCTCCCGGGAAGGTGCCGGTGTCCGGCTGCCCTAAGCTCCCTGTGCGTCCTGGAGACCTCCAGTCTCCCCCAGCCCATCCCAGGAGTCCGGATCCGGCTGAGCCCCAGGGGCTCATCCCTGCGGCACCCCCAGCGTTCCCCCTTCCCCAGCCTTGCTTTTCACCAGATGTTGGGGCCGGAGGATGAAACGGCTCTTCCCACCCCAGTCCCTGCCGCGTCTCTCTCCGGCTCCCGTTCCGGAGGCTGGATCCGGCCACGCAGGCTGAATAAGGCTCTGCCTTTGTCCGGCTCCCCCCGCCGTGCTTCCCCTTATCTAGCCCAGCCGCCTTGCCAAGAGCAGGCAGGAGGACGGCGGTGAGGGAGAGGCCGTTAACTCTTCTCCTGCTCCAGCTCCAAAGCCCCCAGAGCCGCCGTGGTCCCTTGCAAAGCTCCGCTGGTACCTCTCCTCCATCCCTGCCTGCTCCCCAAAACCGGGGCGGGGGGGACCCCCCTCTCATTGCTCCCTGCTGCACCCCAAACTGCCTGGCTGGGCACAGCAGCACCTCCTCTGCATCCCCCATCCGCTCCTCTACCCCGGGAGAGGGGGGGTCTGAGCATCCCCTGGGGGGGTCCCAGCATCCTCGGGGGGTCCCAGCATCCTTGGGGAATCCGAGCATCCTTGGGGGGGTCTCAGCATCCCTGGGGGGCTGAAGCCAACGCAAGGGGCTGAGCGAGGCGGGCGTCCCGGGGGCAGCGTGGAGCCGGGCTATCTGTCTGCAGAGCTCCGCGCGCAGCAATTAACCTCGAGAGAGCAGCCGCGGCTCCTGCCAAGAACCACATTAGGTGTGTGTGGCAGCGTCTAGACATGCGAGAGACCAGAGGCCTTGATCTGGAGGAAGGCGGCTCCATCCCTTCCCCCCCCCCCCCCAGCCTCTCGCCCCCCCCCAACCTCACCCGACTCCCCCCAGGGACCCCCTCGCAGGGGTCCGGCCAGCCCCGGCGCTGGAGCATCGAGCACCGAGCACCGGGGAGGATGCGGGGATGGGCGCGTGAGGTTGAGCTCAGCCCCGCATCCCTCTGCGTGGCTGTGGGTCGAAATAGCTCTATGCTGGGCTTTAAACCAGGGTTCTGCCGCTCGGCACGGCACGGCACGGCACGGCGTGGCACAGCATGGCACGGCGTGGCCGCACCACCGCACGCTGCATCCCCACGGATGCCGGACCCCTCAGGTCGCAGCCATCGGTGGGAGGAAGAGGAGGAAGGTGGCTGTAAGTGGTACCCGAGCCATCGCCCGGCCAGAAGATGCCACGAGCGGTGGCAAATCCCAGGATGAGCCTTGGAGCCGGGGATGGAGCTGGGAAGAGACCCAGCTCGCCACCTCCCCGTGCCCGTCCCGGTGAGCGGGCGGGTGCCGACAGCCTGTTTGCCCGGGCAGGTCGGCGCAGGTATGGCAGAACCGGGTGGGCACCGTGGGGGCCGGGCACCCTCCCTGCCGGTGCCCCTCGCGCCCGCGACACCCCCTTGCTCTCGCCTCCCGGGTGCAGCCACCCCAGACGGCTGCAGGATGCTCGGGAGAAGAGATTTTCCCAACGTTAATTAATTAAAATAAACAGCAAATTAAATACAGCAAAATTAAAATAGCTCCGGAAATTAATTTTCAACAAAACCCACCTGGAAAGGCTGGATATTTAAAGAATTAATGGAGCCCTCTGAGACCATAAAGAACCGCCGAGCTCCCGGCATCCACCAGCCCCCTTCGAGCCCCCCCCCCTCCGGGGGACCCGGGGGCTGTGGGGAAGCCAGGATGGGACCCCCGATTGGAGCCGACGTCCCCAACGCCAGACACCTCCTCCGCACGCTGCCTGCGTGTCCCCACTCGCAGGCGGCCTCGCCTCGCCGCTGCCCGCACGTGCCTGCACGCCGCCACGCCAGCGCGCCGCGCGCGGGGAGGGAGGGATGCAGGCGAAGGATGCAGGCATCGCTCGCCGCGGTCCCGCCGGAGGGAAGCACCGGTCCCAGCCCCGGCACGGCTCGGCGCAGGGCTGCCAGCCCTCTGCCCGCTCGGCAGGGACGCCGCGCTCCCGCCTGCTTTGCCCCGTGGCCGCCACTGGTGAACACCGGTGGTCTCCGGTTGGTGGGACCCACTCCGGCATGAGGATGTCCCCGTCACCCTCCCAGCCAAAACCCGCGGCGACGAGAGAAACCCCAACCGCCAAAAGCCGACTGCCAGCCCCTGGGCGCTCCGGGCCCCCCACAGCTCTCCCCACATGTAATCCCCCCAACCAAACTGGGATTACCGTGCAAACAGGCTGCGGGCAAAGCTCCTTACCAACCGCGACGGGCGGATCGATGGGCTCCCGAGGGGCCCGGTGGGGCGCGGGCAGAGCACCGGGCAGGCAGAGGATGGCGCGAGGTGCCGGGGAGCATCCCTGCGCCCGGCCAGGCTCTGCCTTGAGACCAGGCACAACTCGTTGCACGGTTTGGGGCACGCCGAACCGACCGTGGCGGGAAGTCCCGTCCGGCGCACGCCGGCCCTCCCACGGCACCGGCGGCGTTTCCTCTCCCTGCGCACGGGCGTGTGCACAGGCGCAGCGACAAGAGACACCGGCGAGCCAAAAAAAAAAAAAAAAAACCCAACAAAAAAAAGGCTCCGGAAGGAAATGGAGAAAGCGAAAAGAAGCCGGCAGGTGGAGAGCAGGAGGGGCCGCGGCCGCCCCCACCCCAGTATGGGGTACGAAGGGGCACCCGGAGCTTCCCCACCTCGCTGGGGTGCCGGGCTGTGCTGCCGGCACCGGGGCCGCCTTGCAGGCGATTCCCCACCTGGGGAAACTGAGGCACGGCAGCAGGTAGGGGGGGGACGGCTGGGCACGCCGCGGTGCGTGAGGAGCCCCCCACCACCACCGCCACCCTCCTGGGGAGGGAAACGCTCCCCCCACGCCGTGGCCGGGATGACACCAACTCCCCGGCCTCCTCCCGCTCCACCCTGTTCCTGCAGGAACCCGGGAGTCCGGGCTCCGGGCAGGCAGCCAGCGCCTCCCTCCTGCCTGCGCCTCCCGCCCTGCCTCCCCTGCCTGCACCGCGGGCGCCCGGGGCCGGCTCTGGCCCTCGGCACCCATCTATCCCCACCCAGCCCGGTTCCCGCTGGCCTCCCTCCCCGAAGCGCGCACCTTCCCGCGGCGTGTCAGGGCGACCTTGGAGCCGTGCCGCGGTCGCTCCGTGCCAAACTTCCCGGCGCTCGGCGGCGATGCCCATGGCAGAGCGAGGGGGTGACGGAAGGGGTGGGCAGGTTTGGGTTTTTTTTTTTTTCCCCCCCACCGTTTATTTAATCGTTGGGTGGCTGGGTTTGGTTTTTTTTTTTTTTCCTTGCCGGAGACAAAGGCAGCCTGCGTGCCCGGCCGTGGCGTTTGGAGGGTGCCAGCGGTGCCGGGACCTGGCGGCGGTGCCGGGGCCAACCGCGCCGGGGGCTCTGGGTGGCCGGTTTCCTCCGCACACAGATGGCTGTTTCGACTCAGTCGAGCGCTTGACCTAAATCTCCTCCTGATCCACGGGAGCTGCAGTCCCTCGGCAGCACAGCTCAAGGCGAGGAGGAGGAGGAGGAGGAGGAGGAGGAGGAGGAGGAGGAGGAGGAGGAGGAGGAGGATGAAGTGGGGGGGGGGAACCCAGGGCCAGCTGCGGACAGGCGGGAGGGTGGCGTTGAAGGGCCCCCCCCACCCCAGGCTTGGCAGCGGGGCCGGCGGAGGCGGTGGTGGAGGGAAAGAGGAGGAGGTAGGGGGGGGGGTGGTGGTGGTGGTGGAGCCGGGGGGGGGGAAAGAAAAAATAATCTCCCACGCTTCAAGCTCCAGCGCCGGCTGCCCGCGCCTGCGTGCTGCACCCGTCGAGGCCGGGGCAACCGCCCCGTCGGGCTCGACGCCCCGGCAGACCACTTCCTCGGAGAGGGGCCCCGGCGGAGGAAGCTCCAACGGCTCGAAAGTTTCAGCTGTGACTCAACCGCTGGCTGGGGTGACCGAGCCGGCCCCGGCAAAGCGGGGCCCACGGGACCCCAAGAAGCAGGGGTGGTGGTGGTGGTGGTGATGGTGGTTCGGGGAACCGGGGTGGGGGATTTTTTGATATTTATTTTTTTTTCCAATTTTTTTTTGATTTTTTTTTTTTTTTTGGGTTCCCCAGACGAGGGTTGTCTGCGAGGCATCGCGCTCCACCCCCAGTGTCGGAGCAGCCCAAACCGGCTTCCCAGCGACAGCAGAAAGCTTTTAAAATCCCCTACGCGCGGCATGACTCACTCCAGAGCCAGTGCCCAAAACAAGCTCCGACACGGAGAGGAATGGCGAGAGAGCAGAGATGCTGGGGGCGGGCAGGAGGGGCTGGGGAGGGCCGGGGAGGGGGGAAAAGGGGGAGACAGAAGGAGGGAGAGAAAAGAGAAGAGGCAGAAATAACAGCATCTGAAACTCTGCCTGCTGGAGGCTAATTGGTTCCGGCACAGCCTGGTTTGTTTGGCAATGTTTCCTCTAATCCTTCAGGCTCTGAGCTCCCAGCCCCAGGGACATGGGGACATCTCGCTGCCCGGCACCGACACCCAAGCCAGCGCCTCTGCGGCACTCCCAGCTCGGGTCCGTCTCCCCGCTTTGGGATGTAACTGGGTGATGCTGGGACCGGTTCTGCCCACCCTGGGGCTCCCCTGAGGCTGCACCCCGCCACGGGGACATCCTGGGGATGCTGTCTCCTTATGCGGCGCAGGGTGCGAGGATGCTCGGAGGACCCGGGGTGACGGAGGGAAGGGACGGGAAGGGATGGGAAGGGAGGGGAAGGGAAGGGGGGGGCCCCACAGCCCAGCATGGCCGAGCCAGAGCACTAGCCAAGAGTCGGCAGCTTTGTTCCAGGTGCCGGCTCCCTTTTTTTCATTAGGCTAATGGGATGCGGATGCATTATTCCATTCCACATGCTGCTAATGAACCACTCAGGCCAGTGCATTTGCATTAATGTGCAAAGCACTGGAGGAGGGTGGAGTGGCTGCATCTGGCCAAGGCTGACCTTCCCCGCGCCGCCCCGCAGCCCCCCGAGCCACCGCCGCGCTCCCGCCGCTCCGCCGGACCCTTGATCTCTCCGGGACGGCTCCAACACACATTCCAGGACACATTAACCAGCCCTGAGCAAAAACCCCAGCCCGGCCACCCCAAGCTCTTGCCTGCGCCGTGTCCCCACCGGCTCCCCTACCCCTCCCCGTATGGCTGCTGGGCGATGCCCCGCTGCCCGCATCCCACTCTGCACCCCAGCCCCGACACCCCCATAAGCAGAGGGGACCGCAGCATCCCTCCCGCACGCCCCACTGCTCCCCAAAAAGCCATCACTCCCACGTCCTGCGAGGAGACCTGCTCGGCACGTCCTCCCCCAGCACCAGTTATTTTTACTGGGACCTCCCAGTGTCACCCCAAACCCCCTCTCCGCACCCCAGGGGAGCGGGGGGCTGTCCCCCAGGCCATCCCCCCCCCTTTCCCCGGTGCTGGCAGGCAGCGCCAGGCGCGGGCGTCATCGGAGCCCTTGGGTTGTTTGTTACGGCTCCCAACTGCCTCTGTCCCCGGAGAGGTTTCGAAGGCGAGTGACCCACGAACTGGAATGCGCAAAGCCTCCAGCAAACAGAGCCAGCTGCCTGCGCCCGCGCAGGGGGGGGCGGCGAGGGGAGAGCAGCCGGCCCCACAGCACGGCACAGCACGGCACGGCACAGCACGGCTCCATGCATGCGGATGCGCAGCCCCGACACGGATGCACAGCCCCGACATGAATGCACAGCCCCAACATGGGATGCACAGCCCCGACACGGATGTGTGGTCTCGACATGGGATGCACAGCCCCAACATGGATGCACAGCCCCGACACGGATGCGTGGTCTCAACATGGGATGCACAGCCCCAACACGGGATGCACAGCTCTGACACAGATGTGCGGTCCCGACATGGGATGCACAGCCCCAACATGGATGCACAGTCCTGACACGGATGCGTGGTCCCGACACGGGATGCACAGCCCCAACATGGATGCACAGCCCCGACACAGATGCGCGGTCCCGACATGGGATGCACAGCCCCAACATGGATGCACGGTCCCGACACGGATGCGTGGTCCCAACATGGGATGCACAGCCCCAACATGGATGCACGGTCCCGACACGGATGCGTGGTCCCGACACGGGATGCACAGCCCCGACACAGATGCGCGGTCCCGACACGGGATGCACGGCCCTGATGTGGATGCATGGCCCCCGACGCGTTCTCCCGGGGTGGGCAGCCGCTCAGCTGGGGTGACATGAGTGCAATGCACTGGCCTTGTCATGTCCCCAGCACTGCCAGCCCACACACCACAACCCCCAACCCACCCGAACCTCCACGTCCCCCCCTTCCCACCCCGTTTTTTGGCAGCACGCGGCCTCCCGGCACCGCACCGCGCTGCAGCGGAGCTGCACTGGGACGATGCTTCTACCCCTCGCCCTGCTGCAAGACCTGCATCCTCGGGTGACCGAAGGACCTCTAGGACAGGGGGACAGCACGGTGGCAGCACCGTCCCCCTGCCTTGCCCGTTGCTGGGAGGGCTCCCAACGGGCAGCAGCGGGCACGGGCACAGCCCTGCCTGCCCTGGGGGGGCACGGCGGGGTCTCAGGCGGCTCCGTGCCCGGCGAGCGTGCGAAGCCCCCCGCGCCCGAGCGCGTGCACACGGGTGTCTGGGTTTGTCACAGCCTGGTGA
Organism: Pluvialis apricaria; assembly: GCA_017639485.1. Taxonomy (NCBI): domain Eukaryota; kingdom Metazoa; phylum Chordata; class Aves; order Charadriiformes; family Charadriidae; genus Pluvialis; species Pluvialis apricaria. The sequence continues at coordinate 3,834,004 of CM030027.1, read as the reverse complement.
GCAAGTTAATCTCAGGCTCCCTGACACGTGGAATAAAATCGCGATCCCGTAATGGAATTCATTCGTCTTCCTGTCCAGGCGGAGAACAAGCCCCCCACCGCCCGCCGGGGCCGGGGCCAGGGCAAGGCAGCCGGTGGGCCAGCACCCAGCTTGGGGGGGCCCTGCTTGCACCCCCCCTCCTCCCTGCAATGGGAGCCAACCGGCACGGGAGGGATGTTCCTGAGAGCTTCTGCCCAGGGATGTGCAAAATACCAGATGCTGCAATGTGTCCCCTTCCCAGGGGACCTCGGCCGCGTCCACGGTGGCAGCCGGGGTCATCGATGCGGGTTGAAGCCCCCCCCGCCCCCCCAGGGTGATGTGGGGTCCCACCGTGCCGGATGGCAGCCACGGCGCTCACAAGGGGGGAAAGGGAAACTGAGGCAGGCGGCGGCACCGGGGAAAGGACAATCATGGTGGCATGAAGAGGACGGAGGAAAATGTCCCTCCGTCCCCGTGACGTCCCTCTGTCCCTGCAGTTCCTCCCTCGCTCCCGGAGCCTTGGCCATCCCCGGCAGGGAGGACCCACCCCAGGGACCCTGCAGGGACGCCACTGCCTGGGGCACCCACGGGGGAGCCCAGCACGTCCCCAGGGATGGGGACACCCGCAGCGCGTGGCTCCTGCCCATGCCACGGGTGGTAGCGATGGAGAAAAGCCCTTGCAGGAATCCAAGCATGACAGGAGGCCGCAGGGCTGCCATGCTGCCCCGTGCCTCAGTTTCCCTCCGGCACCCACGGCGAGGCCACCCCCAGGCGGGAAAGCGGCCCCACGGCCGGGGAGGAGGAGGAGAAGGAGAAAAAGGAGGAGGGCTGCTCCTTCCCGGGCACACAAAGCCCCTTTCATAGGGGCCGAGTTTGGATTTCCTCTGCCAGCCCAGCACCTCGCTGCCTCCTGCCCTGCCAGAAACGCTGCGGTCGGAGCCGGGGACTGGCGGGTCGGATGCTTGGGGGGGCACGGGGACCTCGGGGTGGCTTCAACCCTCGCCCCAATCCTCGCCCTGACCGTCCCCGTGATTTTCCCCTCCTGTCAGCTTTTAATTATACCCCTAATAAAAGTCGCTTTGCAGGGAAACGGGAGCTTTGTTGCTCAGGAGCTCATCTGCTCCTGCTGCTCCTTCCCCGCTTTAAACCGTAATCCTCAGCTGGGGACACTGCAATTAGCCACCGCGGAGCCGGGCACCGTGTCATGGAGGATTAGGGCTCCCTTTGGCGGGGAGCTGGGGGGACCCGGCCCCGGAGCGGGTCGATGGCTCTGGGCGGGATGGGCTGTCCCCCCCCCAAAGCCCCCGAAGGACGGGGATGAGCCTAAGGGCCCCCCCAGCCAGGCAGCCCCCAGCCCGCCTCCCCTGGGGTACCCACAGACCCGCACCCCTGCGCCGCATCAGTGCCACCGGGCTATTTTTGGGGGTGTACGGGGGTAACAGACCCTCAAGCGACCCCCCCTGGAGCCCCCCTTGCGCAGACAGACCCAAGGAGGGCTTCCCAGGGGTCGGGTGGCTTTGCACGATGTGACTACGGGGACAAAAATGGGGCTGGGGGGGGACCAACACGAACGTCAACCCACATCCCCGCGCATCCTCGGCGCCTGCCCCCCAGGGCGCTGTGTCCCCCGGAGGGGAAACTGAGGCACGGGGCACCAGGTGTCCGTGACGCACATCCCGCAGCAGCCCTGCGCCGAGGAGAGACGCGGCGGCTGCCCACGTCGGCGCACGCCTGGAAGGACGGTGACAAGCCCTCAGCCCCTCTCCCCGGGTACGGTGCTCTGCTGCGAAACCAGGCAGGCTGCCGGCAGGGAGCTGCCGCGCCGGCGGCCCCCACTCTCGGGCTGATAGCCAACGGGGCCACGAGAGCCACCGGCACCCCTCGGCACCCAGCTGGTGGACCACCCGGTTCCGGCATGGTGACGGTGACGTTGGGACCCTCATGCATGGTGCAAAGGCCCCATCCGCGGCACGGCAAAGTGGCGGCGGACGTGGGGTCACTCGACCCCTGAAAGCCCCCGAAAGGAGCCCGTGCATCGCTCCCGGGTGCCTGCTCGCCAATCAGCCTCTTCCCGGGGCTGGGGAGGCGAGCGGGGAGCGCAGGCGCTCGTTAGCAGCCGCTCATTAAGAGCCCTCCGGGAGGAGGAAGGTACCCGGGGCACCTGCACCTCCGTTTAATGAGCTGCAGCGCCATTAAACCAACCATGGAGGGGGCCTTGGGCACGGCGGGGCTGCTGGTGCGGAGGGCTGACCCCCACCCTGACCCCCACCCAGGCGGCGGTGTGGGTCTCCGCACCGGTGCGACCCGGGGGAAAGGGAGGGACGCGGCGAGTTGAGTCACGGTGACAACCGCAGGCAGCGGCGGTGGCAGGGCTGCGTGGCAGCTGCTGCCAGGAACACCCCGAATTCCTCCCCCCCCCCTGCCAGCCCCGGGGGTGCACCCCGCTGCTGCAGCATCGCCCCCACCGCGCCTGCACCCATGGGTGCTGCACTGAGAGGGCGATGGCGGGCGGTGCCGGATAGCGGTGCCGTGCTCTGCACCGGTGCCCACATAGCGAGGGGACGGGACACCCGGGTCCTTGGGGCCGGGACCTTCCCACCGCGGGTGCTCCCGAGCCGGGAAGGGCACCCAGTTGTCCCAGCACCCAGAACTCCCAGTCCGGCCATTAAAGCACAGCCTCATGCAGCGCTTAGAGGGGACCCAGGCGAAGGGGGCGATGCTCCTGGGTGCACCCCAAGACACACGGACGGGCTCATGACCCCCACCCCAGCACCCAGTCCTGCAGGGATGCCCAGGTCCCCAAGCCCCAAGCGCCGCGGCCCACCCACCCCGCGTGGGGCTCTCCCTCGTTAATGTTTACTCGGGTTCGTTAGCGCCGGCACATCGCCATGGCAACCGTGCAAGCTGCGCGCCGCCATCGGCGCCACCGCCACGAGGCGCAGGGACGTCCTCGCGCGTGGGGTCACCGTGGGCACCCACCACCGCCACCACCACCACCCACCCCCCCTGGGGCACGTGAGGCTGGGGGACGGTGTGGGGGAGCCAAGGGGGTGCCGGGGACACTGGGGTTGGCCTCCTCCCCGCTGGGATGGCATGGCTTGGTGTCACCCAGACGGGGTGACAACACCCGCCCGCTCGCCCCCGAAGTGCCCACCGCCGCGCCAGGGCTGCAGGCGTGTGCGCGGCGCTGCCAACACGCCTCGGCGCTGCATTATTTATAAACCGGAGGAGCAGAGGGCTCGGCAGCAGCTGCAGAGCCCTCGCGGGCCACCCTGCCCGATGTCACGCAGCCACCGAGCCCGCTGGCACGGTGGCACCGCAGCCCCGGTGGCCAGGAGGGACAATGGGGACGAGGCTGCCCGTGGGGCTGGCAGAGCCACGGGGCGCCCAGATGCCACCCTGGCATCCCCTTGGACGTGGCGCGTGGCTGCTGCGGCACGTGGGGACATCCAGCGTGTCCCCATGTCCCCTGCGCCAGCGCGGCACCCCTGCCACCACTGCAGATGGGTTTGGGTGATGGCAGCAAAGGGGGTGCCCTCCCCCAAAAACCCAACCAGCGCTCCCCGCCGCGGCGCAGGGCAGCGCCCCGGTTGTCCCGTAGCACCGTTCACCACGAGCAGGATGCGGCCCCGGTGTTTTCTCCCATCACCGCGTTCCCTTCGCTACGGCAAACAGGTTTTCCTTAAGCTTTGCAGAATCCTCCCTCCTCCTCTCCCCCACCCTCCACCCTCCACCTCTGCGAGTCCCACCTCCGGGCTGGGGGGGGGTTGGTGGTGGTGGTGGTGGGAGGGAAGGCTGAGTTTGGGGCTTTTAATTTTTCATTATTAATTTCCCATCGACGCCGAGAGGCGCCGGGGCTCGCTCAGCCGCCCCCAGCATCGCCCCCCGCGCTCCCTCGCGCTCTCCTGGAGCTCTGCACCGGCTGAAGCCGAGCCAGGCTGCCGATAGGATTAATTCTGCATGACTGCCCATCTCCGCGGGGGGATCTAAGACCCTCAGGCCTGCAGCAATCTTTAAAATTCCTCCAGCCCAACTTAATTCCCTCTTCCTGCAGAGCTGGCGCATCTGCTGCAGTCAGGCACGGAGAAAGGGAGACGGAGGGAGAGGCGCGGGGGCGGGGGGGGGGTACGGACGGACACGACGGCACCCAGGATCGCCGTCGGCTCCGGCGCCAAGCGGTGGGCCCGCTACGGTGGTCGCGGTCGCTGCGTTGTCAGCATGGGGTCACCCAAAGGCACGCAGGTCACCCATCCCGGCGCCCCCCTCTCCCCAGGGTGGGGGCAGAGGGAGAGGGTTTGCGGTGGGGATGGGGGAAACTGAGTCACGCCGGGGCAGCCGCGGGGACAGTGGCCGGATTCGGCGCGGTGCCACCCCCCCCCGACCCCGCCACGGCTGCGACCTCCCCAAACCAAGAGGCTGACTTCAAAAAACGGGGTTTTTCAAACACCTACACACTCTGCCTCTCCGGGGGGTGGAGGGTGGGGGGCTCATCCAGACCCCCCCAACTCCGCTCTCACCCTCCGCAGCCCCGAGGGACAGAACCTCGGGGGTCGCGCATGCGCCCGGGGGCAACGGGCTCCCTGGATTTGGGGATGGCTTGTGGCAAAACAGCCTGGGGGCAGACCCCCTCCCCCATGCTGTGCCCCCATCTCCTCTTCCCAGGGGACACGGACCCCCAGCGGCATCACCCGGGGGGGGCTGCGCACACCCAGAACCGCCACCGCCGGCCCCCCCCCTACCCACGCCAACCGCCAGCAAAGAGCGGCAGGGGCGAGGAGCGTGGCCAAACCGGGGGTGCTCCCCCCACTACACACACACCTCCCCGGCAAACCCCCGCCATGCACCGCGGCAGCCCGGGGGACGGCGGCGTGTCCCCCCCCGCGCCGTGGCCGGCAGCCGGCGGGCAGAGCTAACCTTCAGGGGGGGCGGCAGGGAGAGGCGACGAAGAGTCGGGGTGACACGACTCCAACCCCTTGCCTGTACCCCCACCGTCCGGGCAGCACGGCCACCATCCCCAAGTGTCGGCAGCTGCCGGACCCAGGAGAACCATCTCTCTGCCCCTTCTCGCCTGCAACTCGCCCGGCTCGCCAGGCAGCCGGGAGGAAGGCGAGGAGCGCAGCCCAGCCCAGCTGCCGGCGGAGCTGCGGATACATGCATTTAAATCACTTATATCTTTACTTTCTCCTGCGCTGGCTGTGAGATGGGCTTTTTTTTGCATGCGTAATTAGGGGGTGGAACAGATGGCGGAGGGTTCGTTTAAAGTAATGCATCCATTAAAATAACCTTCGCTGTCGGGGACTGCGCTCCGACAGGGGCCTGTTTCACCGGGGGCGGTGGGGAAGATATGTTGGGGGGGGGGGGGGGGCTTTGTTCTGCAAGGGAGAGAGGGTTTGGATTTTGGGAAGGTGGCCGGGGGGGGGATCGGAGCGCAGGCTCCCTCTGGGATGCATCATCCTGGGATGGTGGGATGAAGCTGCTCTCCGGCTACGCCGACCCGTATTGCCAGGGATGGATTGCGCCTGAGAGCCGGCACCGAACATAGGGGCCAAACTGGGGTTGAACCGGTCCCTCGCCGGGGCTCGGTTTCCATAGCAATATGATGGCAGCGAGATGGCGGGGACGCAAAGCCCAGCCAAGGGCCAGCGGCCAACCCTCCGGCATCTCCCAGGCTGGGGGACGATGCCACGGGGCGGGCACGGTCCCCCGCGGTCCCCACGGGGGGGGCAGCTCCGGCCGGGGTCCGGCCGGAGCTGCCCCCCCGTGGGGACCGCAGGGGGACCGTGCCCGCCTCTGTCCATCCCCCCACACACCCTAAAAACCCAAAATAAACTGGAAGAGGGGACATTTCGCCTTGCCACGCAACACGGGCCGCCTCTCCTGTGTCAACCCCCGGGGTTCCCGGGGAGAGGCAGGAGGGGGCTTTGTTCAGGCCACCGGAGGAGCGGAGGCCAGAGAAAGCAGGAGTGCCCTGCCAGCTCTTGTGTTTCACTCCCGAGGAATGCCGGGGAGGGGGAGGGGAACGCTGTTTCCCCCCCCCCCCTTCCGCCCCCCCATTCCCGCCCCAATGGGCGCTCAGCCCGGCTTCAGGGTGCTGAGGTTTTGGAGGAAGAGGAGGGGAGGGGCGCGGGGATGAAGGACGGGGATTTAGGGCGTCGTGGGGGGATGTCGTGGTACCACCATGTGCGAGCGGGGCCGGCGGCGGGTGGGATGATGGCGTGGCAGAGGGGGGGGAACGGGGACAACCACCCGATGACACACACCCGGGGTGGCACTGGCAATGCCGAGCACCGCGCTGGCGGGTTTGGAGCAGCCGTAATAATTCCGAACCAGAGTCGCCCAGCAAATATTTACACCCCTGTCCTGGAGGAGCGGAGAAGCCCCCGTGGATACACCACCACCCCAACCCCTCCAAATTTGGGGGCTCCGGAGAAGGAGGCGCCGGGGAAAGGGCTGGGGAAGGGCGAGAGCAGCAGCGGACCCGAAGCCACCCATGCGTGTTCAAATATTTAGTGTGCACTTGCTAAGGTGCTTCTGCTGCCTTCGGGGCATCGCTGCGTTCGAAGCATCAGAGAGGTGGGAATTGGAGGGGGGGGATGGGATGGGGAGCAAATGCCAGGGCTGTACTGGGGAGCCGGGGCGGGGGGGGGATTTCTCTCCTTTCCAGCTGGGCTGGGGGTGGCCAAGGCTGGCCCCCGGCCACCGCACCGGGAGGGATGGGACAAGCGCAGCCATGCAAAGGCCGCCCCCTCCCCGGCCACAGCCCCCAGGCTCCCGCAGGGCTGCACATCTCTCCCTCCTCCTCCTCTTCCTCCTCCTCCTCCTCCAGCCCCTCCGCAGCTCGCTGGTCCCCTGCGTTCCCCGCTCTCCGGCACACTGGGGTGTCCCCAAGCACTATCAGCGTGGCCCAGGGGACAGCCGGCGGCTGCGGCAACGTGGCGGTTGATGCCGGCAGCGGGATGGGGACACTGATCGTCCCAACGCCCCCGTGCCCGGTGCTGGGGACAGAAAGCGAGAACGCCGACGGCAGCAGCGGTGTGCCAAGGGCGGTGATGGCAGGTGCTGGGGCGAGGGACCGAGGGGACACGCGGGATGGCGGCGACGGCGTGAGGGCTGCCGGAGAGATGCCAACAGCCGAGAGGGGATCGCAGCAGGACCCGGACCACGGGGTGACGGGGGTCCCCAGGCCACCAAGGAGGAGAAGCCCCTCCAGTTCACCCTCCCCAGCCCCACGCACGCGTCGAGGAGGAGCCGCCGCGCCTGCCAGCCGAGGGACACCGGGCTTTGCCGCACAGCCCCGTCCCCACGCCACCGATCCCCCATTCCGCCGATCCGAAACTCCCCTGGCTCATCCCCATCCTCTTCCCGGCTCACCTGCCATCACCGCCCCCCCTCCCCAACCCACCCCTTCGCCTCCCCCGGCGTTTCACCCGGTCCCTTTGGTGTACCCCAACACCCTCAGCTCTTTCCACTCCCCGACCGGCAATCCGCCGGGAAAACCGGTCCCAAAAACCTTCTGCGCCGGCTCCGCCAGCCCTGCGGGTCTTGGGGGGGCCGCGGGCTGTCCCCCCTCTCGCCAAGAACAATAGCGCCTTGTTCCAGCCCGGCTCCATCCTCTCCTGCCGGGCTGCAAACACCTCCCTGGGCAATGCGGTGGCCACTCTCACCTCTACGTCTCTCTCGCTGTTTCCCAGTTCCCTCCTGACAAATCCCCGTTCCCGATCGCTTCTCCTCCCCGCGGGTCCATATTAAGCTACATTCTCCTTTCAGCTGGGTGGAAAACAGCAGTAATAACCATGTGGAGAGAGCCGTGCCCCCCACCTCCACTTCCCTCCCACTTTGGGGTTCAAATTTCATTTCAGCAAAAAAGCTTCCCCCGCCTCCAATTTCTTCCCCCAAACCGAGTCGCTGTCGTCTCGTCTGATCTCGGCAGGGGCCGTATGGATGCTCAGCTCCTCCTGGTTCAGGATCTGCTGCCAATCTGGACCTCGCAAACTGGTTCTCACACAGCTCCCGCCTAGCGCCTCCCTCTCAGCATTTATTGTCCCTCCTCAGCCACCCAGCCCCAGCTTGCTCCCCGCCACCCCGCTCTCACGCCACCCCCATCCCCGCCACCCCGCTCCCCGTGCCACTCTGCCACCCCGCTCCCTGCTACCTTGCTCCGGGCCACCCTGCTGCCCTACTCCCCCTGCCACCCCGCTCGCCCTGTCACCCTGTCACTCTGCTCCCCACGCCATGCCACCCTGCTCCCCGCCATCCCGCTCCCCATGCCACCCTGCTGTCCTACCACTCTGCTCCCCTGCCACCATGCTCCACACGCCACCCTGCTCCCCGTCACCCTGCTCCCCATACCATGCCACCCTGCTCTCGCGCCACCATGCTCCCCATGCCACCCCGTTAGCCCTGTCACCCTGCTCCCCGTGCCATGCCACCCTGCTCCCGCCGTCCTGCTCCACACGCCACCCTGCCAACATGCTCCCCTGCCACTCTGCTCTCATGCCACCCTCGTCCCCCTGTCACCCTGCCACCATGCTCCCCATGCCACCCCATTCCCCCTGCTCCCTGCCATCCTCCTCCCCATGCCACCCCGCTCCCCTGCCACTCTGCTCTCGTGCCACCATGCTCCACATGCCACCCTGCTCCCCATGCCATGCCACCCTGCTCCCTGCCACCATGCTCCCCTGCCACTCTGCTCTCGTGCCACCATGCTCCCCCTGCCACCCCGTTAGCCCTGTCACCCTGCTCCCCGTGCCATGCCACCCTGCTCCCTGTCACCATGCTCCCCTGCCACTCTGTTCTCGTGCCACCGTGCTCCCCATGCCACCCCGTTCCCCCTGCTCCCCACACTATGCCACCCTGCTCGCTGCCATCCTCCTCCCCTGCCACTCTGCTCTCGTGCCACCATGCTCCCCCTGCCACCCTGCTCCCCCTGTCACCCTGCTCCCCATGCCATGCCACCCTGCTCCCTGCCACCATGCTCCCCTGCCACTCTGCTCTCGTGCCACCATGCTCCACATGCCACCCTGCTCCCCCTGTCACCCTGCTCCCCATGCCATGCCACCCTGCTCCCTGCTACCATGCTCCCCATGCCACCCTGCTCCCCCACGCCACTCATCCAAGCCACGCACGGGGCGCCGCGCCGCACCACGCTCCCCTCCTGCCCCTGCTTCTGCTCGGGCGCATCCATCCCAAACCCCAGCCGCCGAGTTCGCCGGGGGAGATTTATTCCCGGCGAATTCCCGGGGGCCCAGCGGGGCCGGCAGCAGCCGGCGGGGAGCGGGGCGGCCCCGTTGCCTCCAGCCGAGCAGCTTCCCTCTCTGCCGCAGCTGAAGAGCTCATCTCCCTCGCCCAAGGCGCTCCGTCCTCCTCCAGATATTTTAGGCCCAGGTTTTGCGAGGAATGTACAGGCGCCGAGCCCAAGCCGATGCGCTGAAGTCAGCAGGAGGCGAAGAGCCTGCGCGGGGCTCGGGGCCCCGGGGGCGGCGGCGGCAGTGGCGGCGGTGCAGGGATGGGATGGGATGGGATGGGATGGGATGGGATGGGATGGGATGGGATGGGATGGGATGGGATGGGATGCTGCTCCCTCCGCCTGGAGCTCGTTTAGCAGCGGGAAGGGCAGAGGTTGGAGCTGGCGGATGCCAGAACAGCTTCGCTCTCCCTCCGAGAGGATCAATACCACATTTCACCGCTCCCCCATCTCCCCGCGTCGCGCCAGGCCAGGCTCCATCAGCGCTCGCTCACCCGCCTGCGCAGGGTGGGCTTCGGCATGGGGACGGGGGGGGGTCCCCATCACCGTCTGTCCCCATCCCCTTCACCGAGGAGGCGTTTTCGCCACGGTGGCGTGTCCCCTGCCAGCACCTGCCCAGACCCCCCCCCTTCCCTTCATCCCCCCCCGGCTCCATCGCCGCACACGTGCCGCCCCCTCCCGCCTGCACCCCGCTGACCCCCTGCACCCGCAGCCACGCAGCGCAGCCGCCGCAGCCCCCCCACCGCAGCAGCTCACCCGCACCTCCCAGCCCAGCTGGGTGTCCCCAGGGGTGGTGGTGGTGGGGGGGGGGGGCTTCGCTTTGCCGCAGAGGGAGTCCCCGCCGTGGCCCCCCCCTTGTCACGGCCCCGCTGGCACGAAGGCGTCCTGCGTGCTCCGACAGGTGAGCCCGCGGGCAGCGTTCCTGCCTGGGCCGGGAACTGTCCCCACCGGGCAGCCGGTTTGCAGGCATGTTCCTTCCCAGCACGTCCCTCCCTCCTTTCCTCTCCCCCCCCCCCTCACTCCCCAGCTCCGTATCCAGCCTCCCTCGGCCCGGCGAAAAAGGGGGGAGCCGACAGATTTTAATGAGCTCCCCGGAGGCATCGCTCCGCACCCCCTCCCGCCTCTTCTCGCGCCCGGGAACCGATGCTCTGAAACACAACCCTCGGTGGCAAAGCCTGGAAAAAAACCACAGGGCACATTTCTTCCCCCTCCCCGCCCCGCCATCCCCCCCCCGCCCCCTCCCTGCTTTTTCTCTTTCCCCCTCCCTTCCCTCCTCGCCTCCCCCAGCTTTTTGCTCTCCTGCCGATGCCAAAGACCCAGCCGGGCTCTTGTGCTTTCACTCGCAGCTGCAGCTGCCGATTTTCGCTGTAAGCCCTTGTGCCTAGAAGGCCCAGAGCGAGGGATTCTGGGACGCGGTGATTGAAGACAGCACCAGCGCGGAGACCATTGCTCAGACTTTCCCTGTCTGTCGCCCCAACGCTCAACCCACAGAGAGGGAGGGAAAGAAAAAAAAAAACAGGAAAAAAAAAAAAAAGAAGGGAAAAAAAAAAAGAAGGGGGAAAAAAAAAGAAGGAAGGGAAAAAAAAGGGGGGGGAAAAAAGAAAAAGAAGGGGGAAAAAAGAAAAAAAAGGGGGGGAAAAAGAAAAAGAAGGGGGGGAAAAAGAAAAAGAAGGGGGGGAAAAAGAAAAAGAAGGGGGGAAAAAGAAAAAGAAGGGGGGAAAAAGAAAAAGAAGGGGGGGAAAAAGAAAAAGAAGGGGGGAAAAAGAAAAAGAAGGGGGGAAAAAGAAAAAGAAGGGGGGAAAAAGAAAAAGAAGGGGGGAAAAAGAAAAAGAAGGGGGGGGAAAAGAAAAAGAAGGGGGGGAAAAGAAAAAGAAGGGGGGGAAAAGAAAAAGAAGGGGGGGAAAAGAAGGGAAAAAAGGGAAAAAAAGGGAAAATAAGGAAAGAAAAAAAAAGAAAAACGGACTGGCGCTCGCCCCTTCCCACCCACACAGAGCAGCACGCTCCGCTGCGCCGGCACCGAGCGCCCCAGCCTTCGCCCGGGGTCATGCAGCCCACGGGGCCGGGGCGAGCGCCCCAGCGCTGCGACACCCCGATGGATTCCCGCCTGCTTCGCTCGGCAACGCCAAACCCCACCGGGAGCGCGCCGGAGATCCCTCTCGCCACGCAGCTCACCCCGTACAGCGCCTTAAAAACTCACGGCAGGCACCTTAGCGTTTGTTTCCCTTCCGTGTTATTTTGAAGGAAAAATAATAATAATAATAATAATATTAATAATAACGCAGCCTTCCAGCCACTGGGTAAATAGCGGGGCGCGGGTGTGAGGGGAGGTGACGCCGCACGCGATGCCGCGTCCTCGTGCGAAGCCGAAACGCTCACCCGCGGTGGTGGGACCGTTGGGATGCACCCCAGAGCCGAGCAAACACCCTGGGCACATGTCCCCACGTCCCCTCGGCATGCGAAAGCCCCCCACAGAGGGGGTCCCCAGCGCCCCGGCGCGCCTGGGGAAGGTCCCCCGGGACCAAATACCTGCCCTCCAGCACACGCAGCGGGCCAAGGCACCGCTCAGCGTGTGGCCCTGAGGCAGAGCAGGAATGACTCTGGCCTGGACGGACGGACGGACGCGCGGTGGGGAGTGGGGGAACCGGGCTGCGACCCCACGGACCCCCGCGCCGACGAGAGGAGGGGCCCTGCAGAGCATCTCCCGGCCAGCCGAGCCCTGGCGCCCCGAAAACCGTCTCCAGCATCGCCGGCTCCCCGAGGACCGCGACCGAACCGCCGCGGCACATCCCAGCCCCGAAGTTCGGCGGGTGGCGGGGCTGGGGAGGGGACAGCGGAGAGATGGAGGGAAGGGGGGGGGGGGAGCGGAACGGGGACACAACACATCTGCGACGCATTCAGGGGCCATCCCGCATCCGGGCAGCCCGGCCACAGCCCAGCATCCAGCCAGCCGGCCCCGGAGCAGGAGGAGGAGGAGATTGGGGGGGAGAACCCTGCCTTATTGCCAGGCAAAAATTCCACATCACACCACCACCCCCCCCCCAATTCCTCCCACTCCCCCCAATCACGCTCCCGTTAACGAGCCCGGAAGAAGGAAACAGCCCTCCCCACCGCTGCCCTGTTTACCAAGAGCTGGTTCCAAGCACTCGGGAGAATAGCAGGAGCATTTCAAGGCCCTGTTTCCACTCGGCTGACACACACTATTTATAGAAGCCCACAATTCTCCCAGAGCTTTCCTCGGGATCTCAGCAGAAATAGCCTGCCCCGGGTCTCTGCTGCCTCCGCGAAGGAGGCCAGGGCAGCGCCGGCCGTCCCCCGTCCCCCCCCCCAGGCTTCCCGTAACCTTCCACGGGCTTCCATCGCTTCTCCTCCGCCGGCCACCCAGCTCCCGGCATGTCCTTGGCCACCCTGTCCCCGTCACGGTGCCAACCCTTTCGCCTCTGCACTCTCCTTCCCCCCACCTCCACATCCCCCCCCCGCCCCCCCCCAAAAAAAAGCCAACAACCCCAAACCAAAAAAAAAAACCCCCACCCCGGCCATCTCCACCTCCTGCCGGATCGGTTCCCGGCGGGCACGCGGTGGCTTCGGCGGGTACGCGGTGGCTCCGGCCGGTGTTCGCTCACCGGCCGGCGGGAGGGAGAGAACCGGACTGTGGTTCATGGGGTGGTGGTGGGAAGAAGGGGGGGATGGGGGGGGGGATGGGGGGGGAAGTGGGGATTGGGAGTGTGGGGGGAGGTGGGGGCCATCTCCCCGCCTGACTGCATCGGAGCGCGGCGGAGCCCCGGGGGACTCGCACCGAGGATGGAGTTGGCCTATTCAGGTTACAGAGACATGGCAGAGCGGAATTTGGCGTCACGCCATCCCTTCTCCAGCCCCCCCCGCCCTTTTCTTCCACCCCCCCCCCCCTACCACCACCACCCCCCCTTTCCCCACCACCACCACCGCCGCCGCCCCCCTCCCTTGCAAATTCCTCAGCCCAGCAGGAGAAGCCACTGTAAGGGGACACCTGGGGGGGACGAGGAAAAGGAGGCGGGGGGGGGGGGAAAGGCCTGAGGGTGGGGGCCCCCGATTCAGACCACGCGCCCCCAGCGCCCGGGTGGAATGGGAGCGGGGGGCAGGATGCGTGCCCGTCACCCCCCGGGGGGGTTCGCTTCTGCTCTCTGTCACGCCAGGATAAATCTGGAGCGACTCCACCGCGCGCCGGGGTTCGCGGCGGCACACAATGAGCTCAGCCCGTGGCTTTCGGTGGCCGTTCTGGCAACCACGGGCCGAGGGGCTCGATGGCATGAGGCCACCTGGTCACGGGCTGGGGCCACGTCCCGTCTCCCCCCCCCCCCCACCCCGTCCCCGGCACGTAAACAAGCGGGGACCCAGGTGTCTCTCCACCTGCCCCGGCCTTGGGGACACCAAACGCGTCCCCGAGGTGGGCAGAAGGTCCGGCGTTAGCGTGACCCCACGGGGGGACTCCAGCCCTCGCCAAAGCCACCGGTCCCCCGCGGTGCCCACGGCCGTGCAAGCACGGAGGGGGCTGTGCCGTGTGTGTGTGTGTGTGTGTGTGTGTGTGTGTGCATGTGTGTGTAAGGGGGGGGGGGGGGGGGGGTTGGATTTAAATCAGCTGATCGATAAAAACAAATCAGAGGGGGGAAATGACAGGCACCGAAGCGACAACCGCTCGCCGAGCCCCCGCGCAACCACGCAACTTCGCCGGCGGGGCTGGGGCGAACACCCCCCCCTCACCCCCACACATACAAACACCCCCGCACCCCCCATACACCCCCCCCCCGACACCGCCTTCGGGGCTGCCCCCCAGGGGTCAGCGCCCCCCCCCCCCCCCGCTCCCCCCGCTCCCCAGGGTCCCGGCTGCCAGGGGAAGGGGGTGAGGGGGTGGGATGCTCTGCCCCCCGGGGGGGGGCGCCCCCCCCCACGTCCCCCGGCGAACCCCAAACGTTGTTGACACGCTCGGGCTGCCTTCTAGCGGAGGGAACCGGCTCTGACAGCTGTCACTCAACGGGGAGAGGTTTTTTTGGGGGGGGGGGGGGAGAGACGGCGAAGGGGAGGGGGGTAGGGAGACGGGGGGGGGAGGAGGGGGGGGGGCCGGTCAGGGGGAGGTGGCGGAACTCGTGGAGCTCGTAGCTCCCCCCCCCCACACACACCCCTCCTTTGGGGGCTCGTCCCGGCCCCCCCCACCCCTTTCCCCCCCCCCCCCCCCGCCCCTCCCCGCCCCAAGTGCCATTAAACTCCTGCAATTTGGCACCAACTCGCCGCGCAACTTCAGCGGAGGGGGGAAAAGGGGAGGGGGACCACGACGACGACGACGACAACGACGACACGCCGCCTCCTCCCCCCCCCCCCCCCCCACCCCCCCTCCCCATTACTTTGCCCGAAGGGGGTGTCCCGTCTGTCCTCCCCCCCCGCAACATCCCCTTAACCCCGCTTCTCCCCCGCCTCCCAGCCCCACACAAAGGAGGGGGGGGGGGGGGGGGGCCGGGAGGGGAGATTGGGGGGTTGTGGGGGGGGGGTGTCCCCGGTACTCACCCACCGGCTGCTGCGTTCCGAGCCCCTCGGAGCCCGCCCGTTTGGGGAGGCTCCTGCCGTCCGGTGGGGGTACCTCCTGCGCGGCCGCGGGAGTCCCGGAGCCTTCGGCACCGTTCGCCACCTTCAACGAGAGCATTTCCAGCGCCTCCTGCTCACATTCTCCCCAAGGCAACTCCGCTCCTGCCAGCCCGCCCCCTCCGCCGTCCCCTGCCTGCTCTTTCCTCTCCGCTTTCCTCCTTCCCTCTCTTCCCCCCCCCCCTCACCCCCCCCCCCGACTCCTCTCCACCCCTCTATTTTATTTTTTTCCGGGCTTTTCTTTCCCCTCTACCGCTTCGCTGTATTTTTTTTCCCCTCTTTTTTTCTGCCCCCCTCTGCCTTGCCTTTTTTTTTTTTTTTTTTGCCTCCTCTTTTTTAAACACCACTACACCCCCCCCCCCCCCAAAATCTCACCACCACCACCACCCCCCTCCACCCCCCCCCCCCCAAAAAAAAAAAAGCCCCTTCGCTTCTCACACACACACACGCACACACACAAAAGGCAGCGGAGCGGGAGGCGGAGGGGAACCGACCTCCCCTCTGCGCCTCCGCCGCTCGCCGCCTGCGGAAAGCAAAGAAAGACACAGCGCAGCAGAGCCCTGGCTTGCCGCTGCCTCCCCCCTTCCTCCTCCTCCTCCTCCTCCTCCTCCTCCTCCCTCCTCCTCCTCCTCCTCCTCCTCCTCCTCCTCCACCTCCTCCTCCCTCTCTCTTGCCTTCTGCCGCTCCCGGCTTTGTGGGGGCTGGGATAAAAAGGGGGGGAGCGGAGCCGGCGGCGAGGCGCGCCCTTCCCCTTCTCTCTCGCCTTCTCCGTGCGCGGCGGGGACCGCGGCTCCGTTTCGCTCCGCTGTCAGCGGCGGTACGGTCAGCATCCGGCACCCCGGGGAGCCGTGCAGCACCGCCGGGCATGCCGGGCCTTGTAGTCCTTCCTTTTCCCCCCCCCCGCCCCCCCCCTCTTTTTTTTCCCTCCTTCTTTTCCTTCCCCCCCCCCCCCCCTTTTTCTCCTCCCTGCGCAGGGAGGGGCGCAAACGGGCGCGCAGCCGTTGCGCGCTGCGTGGGGAGGGGGATGCTAAGGGAAGGAGGGGGGGGGGGAAGGCACCCCTGGGTGACACCCTTCGGTGGTTTGTCACCGCCACCCCCCCCCTCCCCCGGGGTGCGCCCCCCCCCCCCCCCCCCCGTGAGGTCCCAGTGGGATGCGCGGGGCATTGCTGCCCTCTCCCGGGTTGCGCCCGCACTGCGCACACCCCCACCACCCCCCCCCGAAGATGCAGGGTTGAGGGGGGACACACACACCCCACACATCCCCCCCCCCCCCCCCCGGCAGCCCCTGCAGCCCCCGATCCCCCATCACAATCCGGGGTGTACATTTGCACTTCGTCACCCTCTCCATCGCAGCACCCCTGAGACCTCGCGCACCCCCACGGAGCCACACAAACAGTGTCTGCCCCCCCCCCTTTTTGTTTTACCCCCACTTTTAATTAATTTATTTTTTTTTTTCTTGAGTAAAAGCTCTGTCTGGAGCCTGGAAACTTCCCCACTCTTTGGTAACATCCTGCTCCTCCACGTTCTTTGGGGTACGGTGCTGTACCCCCTCTCGGCCAGGTCCCAGAGGGGATGCCGGGAGGGCGGGTGGTGACCATGGTCCCTTGGGACAGCGGTGGCACAGCACGGAGCTGCCCCCCAGCTCCCTGCGACCTCCCACCCCACGGCTCCCTCGAGCGCCTTCCCTCCGAGTCTCCGCCGATGTTAATGTTCCCGGAGCCGGGTAGATACAATATAATTAAAGTAGATAATACCACTGATGTTTGTTATGACATTGTGTTTTTGTGAGTGACGAGTGAAGGGTTAACTCCAGGGAATTGGGAATATTGCTTGGCTGCTAATAACACGTGAGTCATCGATGAAATAACACATGGGTGCAGGGAGAGACACAGCACCTGGCTTTACAGCAGCCCTCCGCCTCGCCTGCCTGGTGCAGGTTGGGGTTTGATGTGTGTTTCTGGATCAACAGGCAGCCAGGAGCGAATCTGCGCTCAGGATACGCTCCGGGAACCCCAGCTTCGCCGCCGGACTGGGATGAACGGGATCAAGTTGACAGTCGTCTTCCAGCGGGGACCTATTGCACCCGAAAAGCCGGCAGCTCCATCCACGGACTCCGTGCACTCCAGCGAGATCGATTGGGGATGGATTGGGGACCGGTGGGGTTCTGCACACCCCGGATAAGGATGGGGATCGGTCCGCATCGCTCCTGGAAGCGGTGCGGAGAGGAGGCCTGGGCTCCAGCCCGGTCAGCAGAGGAATCTGCACACGCAGACAGGATCGCTGCAATTGCTGGTGGCTGAGTGAGCAACTTTGCAGGCTTCCTCGTCCCCTCGCCCTGAATGTCAGCTTTGAATTTTCCTGCTATTTTTAGGGACGGTTCAAAAAACGAGGAGGATCCCTCCCTTCTCGCCTTGCAGGGCTTCGCGCCCTACGAATACCGCCAGGCTGCGTGTATTGCTGTACCTCCGTGCGCGCCGGGGGAGCGGGACGGAGGGCCGGGTCAGCTGTCTTGCACGGGCAGGGAGAGAAGGAGGTCGCGCAAAAAAACATTACATTGCAAGCAGAACGGGTTCGAATGTAAAAGATTTATTATTTTAATCCGAAGCATTAAAAGGTCATGTATTAATCAAAGAGATGCTTAAAACTGTCAAAGTCCTTTGTCAGGTTTGAAGCGCATCTCTATAGTTATCATAAAATATATATATCAGTCTGGCATGGAGCCCTCGGCGGGGCTGGGAGCGGGGACGAGGAGCAAAGCGAGGCGCTTCGCAGCGGGGTGCCTGCGGAGGGGCACCCACACTCCAGCCCTGCCAGGCTCCCCTGGGTGCCCAGCACCCCCCCCGCCGAGCTGGCTGCCTTTTGGGTCACCCCACTCGCCCCCAGGCCTGGGTTTGGGTCCCCCCTCAAGTCAGTTTTTGTGCCCCGCGGTTGTCCCCCAGCTGGGCTTTGGGGGGGGGTGGCGGCGGTTTGGGTTTGGGGAGGAGGTGGGGAGATGGATGCGATGGGTTTGGGAGTGGGGTCCTCCCCTCACCCCCCCATTCAGAGACCCGCTGGTGGGCACGGGTGGCTACCGGCCGTGGCAGGCGGCGGCGCGGGGGGAGCAGTGCCCACGCCACCCGTGTCACAACTCCGCGGGTGCTCAGCCCCGCCGGTGTCTCTCTTTAGCGGGGAAAGGGGGGGTGGCGGAGGCGGGTCCCCAGGGCCACCCGGGTCACCCGGGCACCCTGTCCCCTCTCCCAGCCAAGTGCTGTGTCAGCAGCGTTGGCGTGGACTTACGCTACCATCTAGTGGCTGCTTTGCCGAGCCGGGGCCACCGCTGTCCCCGGCTCTCAGCCCGTGTCCCTGCGCCCCGCGGGCGGCTGCCCCGGCGCTCCAACCCCCTCCTTCCCCCCCAAAATCCGGGGGGGCGAAGTCGCCGCTCGCCGCCACCCTTGCCAGGATGAGGCCAGCGGGTGGCCCCCCCCCCCCCGGGTTTGTCACCCGAGAGCTCGGCTTGGCTTGGTTGGGGGTGGCGGTGGCCGTCGGCACCCTGAAAGCCACCAGCTCCCCGGGGTGGGAGCAGGGGGTTTGGAGGCAGCGGGGTGCAGCGGGATGCTTTTGGGGGAGAATTGGGGTGCATGGGCCCAGGGGGGCGAGGGGGGGGGGATGGCAAAAGGCGCTGGGACGCAGGAGCCACCTTTGTGGAGAGCGCGGTCTGGAGACCCCCATTGGGGTTGGGGGATTTCTGCCCCTTCAGCGCCTGGGGAGGATTGGGGCCAGCCGGGTTTTACCCCGAGAAATGTAACTGTCGCAGAAAACACCCGTCCTTCCCTGAATTCCAGCCTTGTGCTGTCCCGCAGCAGCCGCAGCAAAACCATCCTGGATTTCTCCCTAATTTCTGAGCAGCCCCGAGCAGGACCGTGCCCCGGGCAGAGCAAGGCTCCCGCTGCACCTCCTCCCCATCCGCCCGAGTCCTGCCTTGTCACCTGACTGTCCCCACGCCTCGCTTCGCCCAAGAAACCTCTGTCCCCAAATCCTGCTGCTCCCTTGTTGCTGTCATGGATGCTGCTGCGGCTGCTGCGTGGCTCTTCCCAGCCCTCCGTTGTTTTTTTTTTCATGGAAAAAGGCATCCCCCTCCCAGTGACTGGTGCTGAGCTGCCGGGTGACTGCGGATAAATCCCTCTGGGCCTCAGTTTCCCCCGTGGGGACACAGTCCCTGCAGGCCTGGACCAGCAGTCCCAAGCCTGGTCAAGCCTAAAAACCACATTTTTGGCCATCTTCCACTGTTGTCTGGCCATCACCGCCGCGGGGACGCCGCTCTGATCCGTGACCCAGGAGCTCTGCGGGCTGTGCAAGTCCCTGGGGAGCTTGGGCTGAAGGGGGCAGGGACAGACCCGGTCCCCAGGCTTGTTTTGGGTGGGGATGGCTTTTTCCCGGTCCCAAGGGAGACATAGCCCCCTGACAGCAGCTCTGGGGCGAACAGAACCCCCCCCCAGGGAGGGTGGCAGTGCCGCAGCTCCCTCGTGCCAGGGTCTGCAGCGTCGGCCATCTGCAGCGGTCTCACACCTGCGCCCACCGCGCGCTTGGCACCGGGTGGGCCCGCGAGCTCCAGAACCCCCCGCCCGCGAGCTCCTGCCACGCTTGCGTGGACTGAGGCTGGCACGGTGCAGGCAGAGCAGCCAGCCGGAGCGGGACCGTGTGGGCTGGGCAGGCACGGGCAGGGTTTGCAGGCAGGAGCGGGGAAAGGCAGGTCTGGGCACGATGGGGATGACGGTGGTGGTGGTTGTGGGGGGGCTCCTTGAGAGCAGCAAGGGGGGGACCAGACGCCGCAGCCTCACGCCGGATTCGGCCCTCGGCTGCAGGCAGGGTGAGGGCAGGGGAGGTGATGGCTCAGCTGCTTTTGCCTCCTCTCCAGAAGATGCTGCAGCCAGGGCTCGGCTCTGCGGCGCTGCCTGCGATGCTGCAGGGACCGGGCAGCCGGGAGGGGAAGGGACCAGAATCCCCCCCCCGCCCCGGGTCTGGATGCTGAGCTTTGCCCTTCCCAGCACCCACAGCCGTGTTCCCTTCGCGCACCCAACCCAGGCTCTGCAGTGAAAAGGAGCCCCACAGCACCTTTTGGGGCGCGGGGGGGGGGGGGTGTCCCAGCCTCCTTCCCCACCTCCCCGTCGCTTCTGGCTGCCGGACCCTGTCCTGGGCTGCTGGGAGCCGCAGGGGTCTGCGGAGGGTGGCCCCAGCAGCAGGCGGGCGGCCGTGCCCCGTGTCAGCCGCCAGTCCCTCCATCGCTGGTTGATGCAGCCCAGCATTAACATAAAATCGATGCCCCCTCCCCTGCCCAGCCCGCGGTCACCCCAGGGCGAAACCCTTTGACCCCTTCACCCCTGCCTCGGGGCACCCGGGGGGGGACAGGGGGGGAAGGACAGAAGGACGGAGGTCCCTCCCTTCAGCCCCTTCACGCGGGGTCCCTGCAACCGTGGGCCCCGCTCTCTGTCCCCACGAGCCTTTCACGCTCATGACACCAAAGGGGAAAATTGGGGACAGACCACGGTTGACATGACCACGGTCCCGCGGGGAGGGACGGCTGCGGCACAACTGTGTTTCAAAGCACATGGCCGAATCCACGCGGGTCCCCGGGCACACGGCACAGCCGGCGCAAACCCTCCGGCTCGGCCCTGACCCGCTCCTGCCACCGGCACCGCTGGGGGACCGGGGTCCTTGGTGGGGACACGGAGGGGGTGGCATAGTTTGCCATCGGGAGGTCCCAGGCTGCGGGGAGGTGAAAGCGGAGCGTTAGGAAGGCAGGAGCGGGGAGCCCGCACCGCCGGCCTGCCCCTCCGCGCCACGCCAGGCCCGGCATTGACATTTTTATTCCTTTTTAAGCGAATTTTGCGCTGGAGGGAATTGCCACGTTGGCAGTGCCGGCGGAGCGGGGGGCTGATCCTGCTGGCTGCTGCCCCGGCGTAACCCTGCCAGGCCGCCGGCGCACGGGGGGGGGATCAGCCCCTCCGTTCCCCCCAAACAGGCAGGAACGGGGCAGGAACGGGGATGGAGTCGGGGCCGACACAGCCGAGGGTCCAACACACCGGGGGTCTGTCCGGCAGCGTCCGTCAGTCCGTCGCAGCCCGGCCGGAGGGGCTGCCTGCGGGCGCAGCGATGG
Organism: Pluvialis apricaria; assembly: GCA_017639485.1. Classification (NCBI taxonomy): domain Eukaryota; kingdom Metazoa; phylum Chordata; class Aves; order Charadriiformes; family Charadriidae; genus Pluvialis; species Pluvialis apricaria. The sequence goes on along the minus strand of CM030027.1, from coordinate 3,813,002 downwards.
CGATGGTGAGCCTTCCTCCCCGCCGGTGCCCCGGCTGCTCCCACCTCCCACAGCCCTCTTCTCTCCGCAGGTGCCCGCGGTGGCCACGCAGCCGCAGCCGTCTCCTCCCCGAGGCACCACGCAGCAGCCTGTCCCCCCCCTGCCCCAAGCCACGGCCGGGGGGCGCGGGGTTGGGGTGCCCATGTGCCCCCCCCCAAAGCCAGCCCCGCTCTGTGAAACCTCCAGTTGCAATTAAGTGGGAGACTTTAATTATAGGGGCTGAGCCGCAGATGGCCCCTGCTCAGTGCCGGTGCTGGGGGGCACGGGGTGACAGGGGACATGGGGGACACAGCGGGGAGCACGGCTCTGCTTTGTTTCCCCAGGGGGGGGCTGTGCCCGGCTCAGAGAACAGGGGGTGAATCGGGGTGCTCCCCCTGGCTGGAGGGCTCTGCCCCCCACCCGGGGCCGGAGGGGGACAGCACGTGTCCCCGTGGGTCTGGGCACGAGGGACACATCCCGTGGATGAGGCGTGTGGCCCTAACAAAGGGAGCGTGGTTTTTTTGGGGTGCTGGGTGTGTGTCAGAGCCTGCGTGCACGGGATCCGAGGGGGTGCGTGTGTGCGTACACCCAGGTCGGGGGGGATACAAAGTTGGGGGGCAGCGGAGTGGGCAGAGCGGGCAACGCTGGGGGGAGCTGGGGGGGGTGACGGGGACGCTGCCGTGCCCGTGGGGTGCCCCGGGGGTGCGCAGCCCCAGGCGCGGGGGTGGCGGTGGCCGGTGGCTGCAATCTGGCACGGGGGGGGGGGGGGGGGCTCTGCCCGGCTGCGGGGGTCGGTGCCAAACGCCTCCTCGCCTCGGCTGGCGGTTGCCACGCAATCTGCTCTCCTCGCCTGGTCCCCCTCACCCCCCCGTCGTGTGTGTGTGTGTGTGTGTGTGTGTGTGTGTCCCTCCCGGCACCGGGCACGGTGCCACGCTGCCCAGCCAAGCCTGGCCGGGGGCCTGGCCCTTCCCGGCGGGATTTTTCCCTGGGATAGGGAAGAAGGGATGGGGAAGAAGTGTGCGTGGGGGGGGGGGGTGGTGGTGGTGGCCGCATCCCGCCCCCCCGCTCCGCTGCGTGGGGTCCTGGGGGATTTTGCAGCCCTTGTGGGAACCGGGGCGATGCAGGAGCCGGGGAGGCGCGCAGTGATGCTCAGGGATGATGGCATGTCCCCAAACCCCCCTGGCATGTCCCCTAACCCGCTGGCATTGGCTTCGTGCCCCCCCTCCCCACCTGCCTGGGGCCTCTCCCCTAGCCTGAGCCCCCCCCCCCCCCCCCCCTCTTTGGATGGGGCCGGGGCCAGTCCCCCCTTCCCACCAGTGCTGGGGAATTCATTAGCCGGCCACAGCTGGGCCCTGCTGGGGAGGCCAAGCTGCGAGGAAAATTAACCTCTTCCTCCCCAGCCTCCAACCGCAGGACCCCCCCCCCCACCGCCACGTCTGCCCTCACACAGAGGAGGCCGCCAGCAGCTCCCCCCCCCCGCCCCGGGCCAGACACTGCCCAGGGACCCCCCCCCGCTAATTAAACCCAGGCTGCTGCCTCGTTAACGCACATGCCTGGGAGGCAGCAGGAGGGGATGGGAACCAGCGTGGGGATGCTGGGGGGATGCTGGGTGCCGGGGGGGGGGGGGGGGGGGATGCTGGGTGCCCGGGGGGGGATGCTGGGTGCCGGGGGGGGGGGGATGCTGGGTGCCGGGGGTGGGGGGGGGATGCTGGGTGTCTGGGGGGGGATGCTGGGTGCCGGGGGTGGGGGGGATGCTGGGTGCCCGGGGGGGGATGCTGGGTGCCGGGGGGGGGGGGTGGGGGGAATGCTGGGTGCCTTGGGTGGGGGCAGCTTTGCAAACCCAAATGCTTCCCAACCCCCCGTTTTTCCAGGCTTTTATCTGCAAGGGGAGCTGGGGCTGCAGCCCCAAATGGCCTGGGGGGGGGGCGAGGGGGGGGACCTTTCGCCGCTCTCCCCTGCAGAGGTGCCCCCCCCCCCCCCCCCAGCCCGGGGTATGTCTATGCCCTGGGGCTGGAGGGGCCCTCAGTCCTGGCTTGACTAAACCTGGGAGCGCCCCCGGGTGAGGATGGGTGCCCCCACCCCAAATCTTGCAATCCACGGTTGTTGCACCCCCCCTCGCCCCCCCCCCCCCCCCCCCGGCTGGTGTCTGTCCCCCACCAGGGCAGCCCCTCTCCCTGAAAGGGGGCAAAAGGACCCAACCGCACCCCCCCCCACCCCGCAGCTTGTTAGAAAGGTTTTATTTCTCTCTATTTACAGACTGGATTTTAAAAAAAATAAACAACAAATCCCTCCCCTTCCCTCAGCGCCCCCCCCCCCCCCCCGCGGATGCCACTGCCCCCCCCCCCCAGCCCTGCCCCATGGATGCCGGGCAGCTCTTGGCCATGGGGAGCAGGGCTGGGGCCAAGCCTGGGGCTACAGGCGCAACACCCCCCCCCCCCCCCCCAGGACCGGGGGTACCCGGGGGGGCCGCCGGCCCCCAGGAGCCAGCTGGCAGGGTGGCATCCCCCCCCCAGTGCCACCACATTCACTTTGTGCCCTGAGTCCCCCCCCCAGCCCCCGTTAACGCTTGCCACAGGGGTTCGGGCCAAGCTGCAGCCAGGACCCCCCCCCCCCCCCCCCCCCCCGGTGCCATGGGGGTGACACTGTCCTGTGCCCCCCTCCCACCCCACACAGGGCCACAGCGGGAAACAGCCTCCGGGGCAGAGCTGCCACCCCATAGCCTGGGCCCCTGGGCCCCCCCAGGACCCCTTGTCCCCCCCCAGGACCCCTTGTCCCCCCCCCCAGTGCAAGCAGAGGTTTATGGCTTTCAGGATTTGGCTCTACTATAAGGAAAGGAGATAAAAGGGGTGGGGGGGGGGACACACAAGGAGATCCCTCGAACCCAGGGATCCCCGGGGGTGCGGTGGCAGCTGGGCTGAGGGGTATAAAATCTTATAAATTAAAGACAATATAAAGTGGGGGGGTGGGGGGTGAGGTGACCTTCCCCGGGTCAGAGCTGGGATTTGGGGGGGCTGAACCCCCTCAGGGGCGCAGAGCTGAGCTGGGGGAGAGGAGATTGGGGTTGGCATGGGGAGGGGTGTGTGTCGTGTGTCGGCTGCGGGGCTGGGGGGTGTCTGGGGGGGCACGGTGGGGTACCCCACTCTCCTCCCCCCAACCAAAGCACTTCTCAGGGTGTGAAGGCAACGAGAGAGGGGCCGGGGCGGGGGCAAGGGGGGGGGCTGGAGTGGGGGGCACAGCTTTACCCCCTCTCTGAGTCCGAAATCCTTGTGCAAAGCCCCCTGTCCTCCCCAGGGCATCCCCCCGACAGGCATTTTGGGGGGGGGGGGGGGGGGGGCGCACAGGCCAAGGGAGCAACAACCACCCTGCAAAAAGAGGGAGATTTGCCCAAAAGCCACCCCAGAGCCCGGCTGGGGGGGGTGCCAACGCCGGGTCACTGGTTGTCCCCCGGCTGGTACTGGGGCTCGGTGGCGGTGAAGTAGTCCTCGAGGAAGGACTGGAGGTACTCGAAGGTGGGGCGCTCCTCGGGCTCCCGCTTCCAGCACTGCACCATCACTTCGTGCAGGGACGGGGGGCAGTTGCCCGGGCACTGCATGCGGTATCCCCGTTCCACCTGCTCCAGCACCTCCCGGTTGTTCATCCCTGCGTGACAAATGCAGTGGGGAAACTGAGGCACACCCACCGAGGGACGCAGCGGCATTGCCCCGTGGTTTGGATAGGGAGCCCAGCTTAGCGCTGGTCTCTCTGATGGGGAAACTGAGGCACGGGGGCGAGCCTTACTGGTGGCAGCACTGGGGAGGATCAGCCCACCCAGCCCACCCCAAGGGCGCCCGCTGCCCTGTACCTGGGTAGGGCACCCGGCCTTTGGTCACCAGCTCGGTCAGGAGGATGCCGAAGGACCAAACGTCCGACTTGATGGTGAACTTCCCAAAAAGCGCAGCCTCCGGGGCCGTCCACTTGATGGGGAACTTGGCACCTGCAAGGGGAGGCAGGTGAGCCATGTCCAGGGCACCCGCACCTGGGGTACCCCACACCTGGGGCACCCAGCGCTGGGGACACCCCTGCACCTGGGGCATCTTGCACCAGAGGCACCCTGTGCCCGGAGCACCCTGCGCTGAGGGTGTCCTGCACCCGAGCTGCCCTGCACTGGGGCACCACGCACCGGGGACACACGCTTCCAAGGCACTCTGAACCTGGGGTACCCCCCATATGGGGCACCCAGCTCCAGAGGTACCCAGCACCCAGGGCAACCTGCACTGGGGGCACCCCGCACCTGGGGTACCCATCAACCAGGGTACCACCCATCACCCATGGTACCACCCATCACCCATGGTACGCATCCCCCAAGATACCCATCAACTGGACCACCCATCACCCAGGGCACCCATCATTCAGGATACCTATCCCGTGGGATACCCATCCCCTGGAGCACCCATCACCCAGGGCACCCATCACTCAGGATATCCATCACCTGGAGCACCCATCACCCAGGGCACCCATCATTCAGGATACCTATCCCGTGGGATACCCATCCCCTGGAGCACCCATCACACAGGACACCCATCACCCAGGATACCCATCACCTGGAGCACCCATCACCCATGGTACCCAACCCCCAGGACACCCATCACCTGGAGCACCCATCACCCATGGTACCCATCACCCGGAGCACCCATCACCCGGAGCACCCATCACCCGGAGCACCCATCACCCAGGATACCCATCATTCAGGATGCCCGTCCTCTGGGGTACCCATCCCCAGGACACCCATCACCTGGAGCACCCATCACCCATGGTACCCATCCCCCAGGATACACATCCCCTGGAGCACCCATCACCCAGGGCACCCATCACCCAGGATGCCCATCCTCTGGGGTACCCATCCCCTGGAGCACCCATCACCCAGGATATCCATCACCCAGAATACCCATCCCCTGGGGTACCCATCCCCTGGGGTACCCATCCCCTGGAGCACCCATCACCCGGGGCACCCATCACCCGGGACACTCAGCACTGGGGGTGACCATCCCCATGCCCAGGGTGGGACGCAGCACGGAGGGGACAGGGCAGCGGTCCCCAAAACAGCGGGGCAGCAGGCCGCCTCACCCTGGCGCGCCGTGTACTCGTTGTCCTCGATGAGGCGAGCGAGGCCGAAGTCCGCGATCTTGCACACCAGGTTGTCTCCCACCAAGATGTTGGCAGCGCGCAGGTCCCGATGGATGTAGTTCATCCGCTCGATGTAGGCCATGCCCGCCGCGATCTGGGTGGGGGGGGAAGGCGTGAGGACCCCCCCCAAACGCACCCCCTCGGGGGCACCGCCGCCTCACGCCAGCCTCCCCCGGTACCTGGGCAGCCATGTCCACCAGCTGGGGCAGCTTCAGGTAGCGGCCGTCCCCGTCCTTTAGGAAATCCAGCAAGCTGCCTGCGGGCAGAGGGTACCACTCAAAGCGCTCAAAGCCGTGCCCACCCAAGGGTGCCCCCCCAGCAATCCCCCAGCCCTGGGACCAGCTTCCCTGCCCGCCCCGGCCATGCCAAGGCAGGGTGAGGCTTGCGGAAGAGCTGAGAAAAGCCGGGGTGGTCCCCCGGGTAGTGTCCCCCGCTCACCCTGGCTCATGAACTCGGTGACGATGTAGATGGGCTCCTCCGACACCACGGCGTAGAGCTGCACCAGTTTGTCGTGCCGCAGCCGCTTCATGATCTGAGCCTCCTCCAGGAAGGCCTCGGGCGACATGGTGCCCGGCTTCAGCGTCTTCACCGCCACCTTTGTGGTGCCGTTCCACGTGCCTGGGCCGAGGACACGGGGTCACCGCAAGCCCAGGGGACAGCCAGCCCCGGGCAGGGCTGGGACGGAGGGGTGTGTGGATGGAGGGGTGCGTGGATGGAGGGGTGCGTGGATGGAGGGGTGCGTGGGTGCATGCTTGCACCGACGGGGAGATGGATGGATGGATGGATGGATGGATGGATGGATGGATGGGGGGATGGATGGATGGATGCATGGATGGAGGGAGGGATGCATGGAGGCATGCATGGATGGAGGAGCAAGGAAATCAGGGCAGGTCAAGGAAGGGGCATGACACCACCATAGCCCACCCAGGACAAGGAGTGTCCCCCCCCCTCACCCCGTGGCATGGGGACAAGGCACCTGTGAGCTCACCTCCTAAAACCAACCTTACCCCATTCCCCAGCCCTCCGCGGGGGAGCCTCTGCCAAGCTGCCATCTCCCCCACAGCGGTGGGTACCACCCGGCACCCCGTGATGCTGAAGGCCAGGGCAGGACTGGACTCCTCCTGCCCCCCCACGCTGCCCCCCCCCCAGCCCCGGCCGGCTGGGCCAGCCTTACCCATCCACACGTCTCCGAAACATCCCATGCCGAGTTTCTTGTCGAGGCTGATGGATTCCCGCACTATCTCCCAGGCGTCCTTAGCTAATCCCAGGGTCTGGGGCTTCATAGCGGGGCACGCGCGGGTTAGCAGATGGCACAACCCGTCGTTATATTCTGCTGGGGGGGGGGGGGGAGCAGGGAGGGAGGGAGGGAGGGGGTGCGATGGGATGAATGCAGCATGCACGCCGAGCGGAGGGAGCACGGGGCGCCGGAGGAAGAGGATGACGAAGAGGGGACCCCCCCGACCTGGTCTTGTCTCCTGTTTGTGGTCCCATTTGAAATGGGGGGGCGGGCTGCTGCTTGCCCATGCAGGGACATCATGGGGGCACGCTGGGGTACCCGCTGTGACCCCAAAACAGGACATGGGACATTTCCCCATGCCGGCAAACTGGTGTTGCTCAGCCTGTGCCGGCAGGTAAGAGCCCTTCCCAGGGGGGGTTGCCAGGCCTGGGGGTGCCCCCGCCATCGTCGTCGTCGTCCCCCCGCACCGCTCGCCCCGGCTTATCCGCCGGGCCCTACCCATCCACACTTCCCCGAACTGCCCGTTGCCCAATTTCTTGAGGAGCTGGAGGGACTCGCGGGGGATCTCCCACACGTCTTTGGTTTTGACCGAGAGGTCGGCCAGCTTGGGGGTTCCCTTGTGGCACGGCACGGCCAGGCGGCAGCACAGCCCGGCCGCCCGCTCTGCGGCACCGCGGAGGTGGCGGGGGGGGACACACACAGGCATCAGCCCGGGCACGGACCCCCCCCCCCCCCCCAACCAGCCCTTTGCCCCTACCCGCTACCCCAGGCATCACCCAGGCTGCTGCGTGGGCCAGCCACCCCCCAACATGCACACACATAAATGGGGTGCCCCCCCCCCACACCCTCTGCCTCCCCCAGGGATGGTCTCGCACCCCCTTGGGCTGGGTCGGACCCCCAATCCCCCCGGCTGTGCCCACCCAGAGCCAGGGGCTATTCACCTTCTCCGGAGAGACCGGGGGCTCCCTGTACTGACGACACAGCAGAGGGGGGGCCCTCAGGGGGTCCCCATAATGCCACCAACCAAAACAGCCCCCTCCTTCTCCAGTTAAACCCAGTTAGCCCAGCCGGCTGCCTCTTGCCACAGGGTCTTCTGGGCTTTCCCCACCCCTCCCCATCACTGCTCCCACCCCGCACTCCCCATCCCACCCTACCTATATAGTGCTGGACCAGCTGCTGGACGGTGTCGAACTGGGCGCGGGTGGTGATGTAGTAGCCCCCGTTGTCCAGTTTCCGAATCTTATAGTGCTTCACGTGGTCTCCCTTGGCCTCATCCCAGTCCCGGATGGAGAGGGAGTAGGCACCTACGCGGGGCCACGGGTCAGGGGGATCAGGGAGGGATCACAGAATCCCAGAATGAATCCCAGAGTGGTGGGGGTTCGAAGGGCCCTCTGGAGCTCCCCCAGTCCACCCCCTGCCAGAGCAGGGTCACCTCCAGCAGTGGCACAGGACGGCGTCCAGGCGGGTTTGGGGTGGCTCCAGAGTGGGAGACTCCCCCACCTCTCTGGGCAGCTGTGCCACTGCTCTGCCACCCGCACAGGGAAGAAGTCCCTCCTCAGGTTGAGATGGAACTGCCTATGGTCAAGTTTGTGCCCGTTCCCTCTTGTCCTGTCACTGGGCACCGCTGAAAAAAGACTGTTCCCATCCCCCTGGCACCCTCCCCTTAAGTATTTATAAGCATTGCTAAGATCCCCCCTCAGTCTTCTCTTCTCCAGACTAAAAAGCCCCAAGGCCCTCAGCCCTTCCTCATAAGGAAGATGCTCCAATCCCCTCATCATCTCCGTAGCCCTTTGCTGGACCCTCTCCAGCAGTTCCCTGTCCTTCCTGACCCAGGGAGCCCAGAACTGGACACGGTACTGGATGTGAGGCGCAGCCCCCGGTGTCCCCATCCCTGTCCCCGTACCTTTCGTCGTCTCGCTCTCCCGGATGAGGAAGGTGCCCCTGCAGTTGCCGTGGCACAGGAGCTGCCGCTCCGCATCCTTGCGCCCGATCTTCCCGAAGTACCACCTGCCGCAGGGTCAGGCTCAGCGCCCGGGAGGGCACCGCTGAGGGGCACCCGTGGGGACCCTACGCCACGACCCCTTGCCAGCACCGCGGCGCTGCCGGGGCTCGGCAGAGGTGCCAAGCCACCTGGGCTCAAGGCAGATGGGGTCGGGGTCCCCCTCCACCCCTGTCCCCCCTGTACTCACTCTTCTGCCTGGATAGAGTCCATGGGGGCCACGTAGTTGCTGGGGATGTAGCCCGTGGCACCCGAGCTCAGCGATCTGGCCTCCCACCAGTCACCCTCCCTGGGGGAAGAGGGACAATGAATGAGGAGGAGGGACAGAGGGACAGCCCTGCCTGCCCTGTACCTCCCCTTCCCGTGCACAGCACCCCCAGACTCTCCCCCACCCACGCGTGGGTCACTGCTGAGACCGCCCAACTCATGACACACGTGGCCCTGGTCTTCTTGGTACCCAGCAATGGAGCTGAGGCAGAGCCTGGGTCCTGGGGGGGGTTACCCACGGCACGGAGGTACCTCCCCAGGGTGGCATGGGGGCACTGGGGGTGGCAGGGGGTCCGGGGGGGGGGGGGGGGCTCACGTGTTGTTGATGATGTGGAATTTCTCCCCTTTCTGGAAGGTGAGGTCATCCTCCGTCCTGGCCTCGTAGTCATACAGGGCGATGAAAAGCGTCACACCCCCACCTGTGGCACACGGAGGGGACCACACTGAGACCCTGGGTCCCCCCCCAAACACCCTGGAGCTGCAGGGGTGCAGCCGGACACCCCCGCCCCCCCCCCAGCCCCCCCTCTGACCTGTGATGCCCCCGCTCCGCATTTGGAGGGTGTTGCAGGTGAAGCCCCCCGGCCCCGAGAAGGACGGAGCCGAGGGCACCGCCGCGCCCTGGAAGTTGTTGAAGTCGGGGATGCGGGTGAAGACGGCGCCCGCCTGCGTGGGGTCGGGGTCGTACTGGGAGGCGGTGGGTGGGGGGGGGCCCACCTCCCCCCCCCAGCTGCCCTTTGCCGGACCCCTTCTCTTTGCAGTGCACACAGCCCATCCTGGGCACGGCCTGTGGGACAGAGGGACCGACCGTGACCCCACGCCCCCCCCCGGCAGGGCACACGCGTGTGCACACACGGTCCCCGTTAGAGGCACTGGGGTGCACGCACGGGCCCCTGCCCACCCCAGCCCGGGGGGGAGTGGGGTCCTGCCACCCCTTGGCACAGCAAACTGTGCCGTGACACGGGGACAGCAGGGTCCCCCTGGGCACTGCCGCTGGCCGGGACCAGGTTGTGAGGACGGCTGTGCTGCCCAGGGGACCCCGTGTCCCCCGTGGCACCCATGGGTGCTCCCATTCACGGTGACCCCACTCACTGTGACAGCTCCTCGGGTCACTTCAGCTGCTCCATGTCACCTCAGGGAGGAGAAGAGGCACCTGTGGACACCGGGGAGGGCATCAGGCGGAGGGCAAGAGCCCTACGCGGGCTGCATCACCCCTGCATGGGCTGCAATAACCCTGCATGGGCTGCAATACTCCTGCCATGGGCTGCAATATCTCTGCACGGACTGCAACACCCTTGCATGGGCTGCAATACCCCTGCATGTGCTGCATCACCTCTGCCATGGGCTGCAACACACCTGCATGGGCTGCAACACCCCTGCCATGGGCTGCAACACCCCTGCATGGGCTGCAATATCTCTGCACGGGCTGCATCACCTCTGCCATGGGCTGCAATACCCCTGCATGGGCTGCAATACTCCTGCCATGGGCTGCAATATCTCTGCACGGGCTGCAACACCCCTGCATGAGCTGCAACACCCCCGCATGGACTGCAACACCCTTGCATGGACTGCAATACCCCTGCACAGGCTTCAATACTCCTGCATGTGCTGCAACACCCTTGCACGGACTGCAATACCCTTGCATGGACTGCAACATCCTTGCATGGACTGCAATACCCCTGCACAGGCTTCAATATTCCTGCATGGGCTGCAACACCCCTGCATGGGCTTAGATACCCCCCCAAGGGCTGAAAAACCCCTGCATGGGCTGCAATGCTCCTGCATGTGCTGCATCACCCCTGCATGGGCTGAAACACCCCTGCACAAACTGCAATACTCCTGCATGGGCTGCAACACCCCTGCATGGGCTGCAATGCTCCTGCATGAGCTAAAACACCCCTCCACCAGCCGCAACACCCCTGCACGGGCTGAAACCGCATCCTCGAGCACGTTTTTCTCCCGCCGCCTCCTCAACAAACCCATCACCTCCCTCCGAGGGGACACGCGTGTGTCCCCCCCTGCCGTGGCTGCCCCAGGGCTGGAGGGAGCCAGGCTGGGTGGAAAGGAGCCCTGGAAGCGTCCCCGTCCCAGTCCCCTCCGCTCGGCGAGGGAACGGGTGACCCGGGGGGAGGAAGGGCCCTGCTCGCCCCGCTGCGGTCAGGGCTGCGCTTTTCCGGCCGGCGCCGTGCTCGGCAGCGAAGGTGTCGCGGAGGAGGAGGAGGAAATCGGACCTCTCCCGCCGTGGTTGCAAGGAGACATTTCCGTCCCCAGCTCTGTCACCTCCCCTGGGTGCTGGCTACCCACCCAGACCAGTCTGCCCAGTTTGGACTGGGCAGAGCTTTCCGGTCGAGGGCTCTGCAGCGATACGGCAGAGCTCGCCCCGTCTCCAGCCCCAGAGCCGAGGGGCGGTGAAGCCGTGCTTCTCCACGGCAGCCATGTCCTGTCCCCTGTGCTCTTTGGAGAGCAGGAGGGGATGGAGGTTTTTGGGGCGGATGAGACATTTTGGGCGGGTTTCCCCCATCACGGTCTTTGATTTGCTTTCCTCTCTCTCGGCAGAGGGTGGAAAGGGCCCCGTTCTCCCCCTTCCACCTTGGCTTTCGACACCAGCAGTGTGGCAAGGCCGCGGCCGTTGCAGGCCGGGCGGCGTTGCCAAACCCGAGATGGCTGGGCTGGTTGGGGGTTTTTATTTTTGCCGAGAGTAAGCGGCTATCTCAGCTGACAAACACCCCCAGGTCTCGCAAACCCCGTCTCCTCTGCGTGGGAATCACCCGCGCCCGTTGCCGGCATCGCGCTCCGAAACTTCCCATTTTGCTAAATTTCTGTGCCGAGCGCGGCAGCGGTGCTGCCACGGCTGCCGGCAGGGATCGGGCAGGCAAGGAGCATCTTCGAGGCAAGCACAAGCCCGAAATATCGCAGCACCGCGGGGCTCAGCCACAGCTCACACCGTGCCCAGCAGCGTCGCGCCCACGCTTGTCCTTCTCTGGGCACCCACAACACCCCCCGAGCCGGTCCCTGCCACCTCCCAACCGGCCAGGCTGGCACGAGAACTGTCCCCTTGCACCGTCCCTGGGGAGGGGACGCAGCCGGCCCCGTGTCCGATGGCTGCGCGCTGGCGTCTGGCCTCCGGCTCTGCCGAAAAGGAGCTGTTTGGAGCCTGGGAGCAGATGGCAACCGAGCCCTTCCCGCACCGGCTCCCGCCGGCACTGGTCCCGGCCGAGCTGCCAGCTCCCGCCCCGCGCTGAGACCCGGCCAACTCATCACCCCCCGCCGCTGCCCCCCGCCTCGCCGGGCACGGCTGGGCGCGATGCAGCCGCATCCCCGGCCCCCCGTCCATCTGCTCCCTGGTCCCCCCCGCTCAGGACACGGGTGGTTTCAGCCTCATCCCCGGCTCCGAGCCGGAAACGCCATGTCCCAGTACACACCCGGTGTCACCCTGCGTGTCACCCCCCGAGGCACCCACGGGGATCGCCCCCCATCTCCTGCCTCCATCCCCCTCCGGGGAATAACAGCGATGGAGAGGTCACGGTTCGGGGGGATGCAGCTGCACGGAGAAATCCGAGGGCTGCTGGCAGTGTGTGGCCCCCGGTGCCGTGGGGACAAGCCAGGGTGGCATTTGTCAGGCTGAGGGTGGCAGCCAGGCATGCCACGTCTGCCCCGGGGAGCATGCGGGCGGCAGAGAGGGGCAGCAGGCGGAGGAACCCGGGCCGGCACCTACGCAGCGGGAGGAGGAAGCAGCAGCAGCACGGCATGGGGGAGGAGGGGGAGGACGACGATGGTGCTGCGGCCGCCAAGGGGAACCTCAGGGCTGGCAGGGTCCCAGCCCTTGGGGACGGTGGCAATCAGGGGGTGCCGGGCAGGGACCACGGTCGGGCTGAGCAGTGGCTGCAGTCCTTTGGGTATGCTGTGACTCCCCCGCAATGCCTTGTCCCACCCCCCTTGCCCTGCACACCCCCGTCCGTCGCATGTGGCCCCGCACCCCGGTGGCTCTGGCCGCCCTGCCGCAGCCTCCCTGGGGAAGAGGAAACCGAGATTGCCGCACAGCCCAGCCCGGAGCCGCCCCGGGCTCCGCCATCACCCCGCCGCTCTGGACCCCCCTGCTCCCAGAGGGGAAACTGAGGCACGAAGCAGCCGCAGGGCAGGAGGGGAAGGTGCCACATTTTAGGTGGCTCATTAGGACACACGACCCTGAACCGTGTCCCCATCCCGTGCCCAGGATCCCCCCAGACCTGGGGAGGGGACAAGAGGACGTGTCCTGCCTCTCCACCGCCTGCTCCTCGGCTCAGTGTGGTGGCAGACGGTGGCATGTCCCCGCTCCTTCCCTGCTGCCCCCCCGGCCCTGAGTCCAGCCCTGCCACCCAGCGCCGGGGCCCTGGGGCAGAGCTCCAGTCCTCCCAGTTCACCCAGTGCCTGGCGAGTCCCCTGCAGCTCCCAGCGAAGCATGGCAGCCCCTGGCCCGGGTCGGCCCCGGTGGGAGCAGGTTCCCCAGGGACAGGGGGTGCGAGGAGGGACGCGGAGGGTCCCGCCGTGGCCGGAGAGACCCACACCACGTGCATACGGCTCCAGCCCACCGCGGGACACGGGGACACCGGCAGAGGTGGCGGGATGGGGTGCAATGCTCCACCAGGAACATGCAGATGGGGTGACAGCCGCGAGAGGATCCCCTGAGCGTGGGTTTCCCTGGTTGGGGCACGTAGGGAAACGCCGGCTGTGCCCCTCGGCAACGCGGTGGTGGCACGGTGCTATTGCCGGGTACGCTCCAGCGGCCATGCCCACAGGGACACCCCTTCCCCTGCCTGCCCGGGAGCACGACAGCGCTCAAATGGGGCTGCTGGCCCCCCAAAAAACCCGCCATGGTCCGGCTGGGCACAGCCAGCATCGTCCCATTGCCAGCCCCAGGAGGCGGCAGGGCACTGCCCACTCCCCCCCCGCCCCCGTATCCCAGGACAGAAGAGGAAGGATTCGCTATCCCCCCCAAAAGCGATCCGCCCCCACAAGCCCACCCCACCAGCGACCATGGCAGGGGGTGTCCCCTCACCCCCCAACCCTGGGAGGAGATGCCCATGGTGGAGAGAGCCCCCCCCCCTAAAACCCCCCCCCCAAGCCTCCCAGCCCCATCGCTGGCTGGGAAAGCAGGATTTCCGCTGGAAGAAGAGCAATTCCCGGATCCGAGGGGCTGCAGGGGCGGGAGGGAGGGAGGGAGCCGGCCAGGGCTCCAAATACAATGTCCCGGGAGGAGCGGGGGTGGGGAGGGGAATTGTGCAGGGCAGGAAGCGGCCAGTTCCTGTCCCTCCTTGGGACACACCAAGGACCGGGGACGAAGCAGAGCTGCGGGGAGCGGGGGGAGCACCCGCTTCACCCAGGGCCTGAGCCCCCCACGCCCCCCCCCATAGCTGCCCCCAGCCCCGGCCGGGGAGATCTCAGCCCCCGGCATCCCCCGGCGAGCGGTTGCCGGGCTGGCACGCCACGGGCACCTGCAGGGCCCGGGTGGGGGGGGGCAGATGTCCCCCCTTCCCCATCCCGGTGTCCCCTGGGGTGCCGTGACCTGCCCCCTTCCCCAGCACTCGGGGGCCGGGGCGGGTGAAGTCCCCGTTTGTCACCGCGGGCTCCCCGCCGCGGCGTCGCCGCCGATTTAGTGCCGGGAGGGCGACCCGGAGGTGGCGGCTGCCCCCAGCCCTCCCCGTGCCGTGCGGCCCCACCGCTGACCTGCTGCCCCCCAGGACGGCGAGGATGGGGGGGTCTCCTGCCCCCCCCCCCCTCCACCCCCCCCCACAGGCTCATCGCAGAGGCTGATGTTACCCAGGGGGGAGCGGTGAACGCAGGGGCCGGTGGCAGCGCCCCCCCGTAGCCTCTCAGCGGGGTCACGGGGCCCTCTGTCCCCACGGCTCAGTGCCCCATCCCACGCCGGACCTCCACGCATGGAGGAGAGGGGGGGGGCAGCTCTCAGCAAACCCCCCCCCCCCCCCAGCACACAGCAAGGGGATTGAGACCCCCCCACACCATTGCAGGGTGCAGAGCCCCCACCACCACCACCCCACGCCACCCCGTGCGTCCGTCCGTCCGTCCATCCCTCCTACCGTCAGCCCTCCCGCTCCGGCTGGCATGGACCCCCGCTCCCACGCTGCTTCCCGGCGGGACCTCAGGCCAGGGTGGCACCGCGGCACCCCGAACCGCCCGGCGCCGGGGACCGGGGGGTGTCGAGGAGGGTGGCAGGGTAGGACAGGGCGAGGCGGACGCTCGCCGGGAGAGCGGGAGCGCCCGTGCGTGTGTTTCCCCCTGTCTCTTCGGCAGCTCTCGCAGCCGAGCAAGAGCTTCCCCTCCCCTCGCCCCCTCCTTCCTCCCAGCGCTCCCAGCAATGGTTCATTGTACCAACCAGCCCGGCCAGGGCGGCCGCCGGCTCACCCTCCGGCATCGCTCGCCGGGACCCACCGCCTGCCCATGGAGGTGGCATTGGTGGTGGTGGTGGGGACACAGGTTGGTTTCCGGGGGTCCCCGGTCCCCAGCAGCACGGGGGGGGACACCGCTGAGGCTCCCCAGGCTCGGGAGTTAGAGGGCGTGCGTGGGGATAACCCGGCTCGGCGGGCTCCAACTCCTGCACCCATCCCAAAACGGAGCTTGGCATCACCCCATCGCCTTCCCCCGCCCCCCACGCCGAGCCGGCATCCCCGGGCAGGGGACGGCATACTGCAAACGGGGGGCTGCGACCCTGCGAGGGGCAAGGAATAAGGTGACCCCCCCCCGCCCTCCGACGGCAGAGCACCCGCAGCAGCTGCCCCCGTCCTCCCGGCCCGGGGGTCCCTGCCGCGGCGGCTCCGCTGGGGTGGGGTGAATTTGGGGCAGGCAGAGCTGGGGAAGGGGGGAAGGCGAGCAGCCCACTTTGCCCGGCCGGATGGCAGGTAGCTTGGGACCATGTTTTGGGGGGCTCCCACGTGTCCCCCCCCCGGGTATGGGGTACAGCTCCTGGCCAGCTCAATGCAGTTGCCGTGGCCATCGATAGCCCACCAGATACCGGGCCCCTTATGTACTCCTTGTCCGGATAAAGTTGCTGGTGGGAACATCCCAAGATTTGGCATCTGTCACACCCCACCCACAAACTTGGGCGAGCTCTGGGAGAGGGGGTTGAGCCCCCCAGCCACCCCGCTAAGCCCCCCCCCAGCACCCTGCCAAACCCCCCCAGCACCCTGCTAAGCCCCCCCCAGCACCCTGCCTGGGCTCCCACTCTGCAGAGAGCACCTCAAGCTTTTTGACACCCTCACCGCTTGGACCGAGGGGGTCTCAGTGGGGGTCCCTCGCTGGGGGGGGACACCAATCACCCAGACCGGATCCTGCACGGCCCCCCCGGGCCCCCAGTCGCCCTCCCACCGCAGGGGACAGGGACAGTGAGGGGCTGTGATATTTTTATGCCCCGCTCCGGCCCACAGTTTCCGTCACGGGGCCGTTCTCCCAAGCGGGGAGTGAAGGTGCACGGGGAGGGCAGGTGGCTGCGGTCGAGCTCCCCCCCCTCGCCCCCCCCCAGAGCTGCTGCATCTCGGCTCAGCCCACACAGCCGTGCTGGTGGATGGGGGGTCCTTCCCCATCTCTCCAGAGCCTTCCTCCTCCTCCTCCTCCTCCTCGCCCTGCGGTTAGCCCTCGCAGGCTGACCGCTTTCCTGTGCGACGGTGAGTCTGACCCCGGCGTTTCCTGTTCTCACAGTGGGGGGACAGGGCTGGTGGAGGTCCCAGGTCCCCACCGGGATGGGGACATGTCCCCTGGGTTGATAGCCACGCTCTCCTTGTCACCCCCCAACTCGTCTCGGGGGTGGTGCGGATCACATCTCCGCTTTACTCCCAGTTTTGGGGGCTTTCGGGGCTCTCTGTGACTTGCTGGGGGGTAGGGGGGGGGGACATTCAGACCCTGCTGGGGATGGAGCCGGCCCAATGTCGCTGGGAGGGGACAGGGCACAGCAGGGACAGGGGCTGCTCATCAGCAGTCACCTGCAGAGTGATGAGATGCTATGGGCTCCACCTGAGCTCCCAAAAACCCTTCCCAAACGGTGGCCCCAGGTGTTTCTGGATGGTTTCAGCCCCAGGGAGGGGGCTCAACCTCCACCCTGCCTGCCCCCCCGGCTGCCTGCCCCCCGGCAGGGTGCCCTGGCACAAGGCAGCACAGTCGCTGGGGGGTCAGAGATGCTGAACACCCACGGGGAGAGGGGCTCTCATGGGGTCCCCCATCCCTGGGGGGTCACAGCCTGGCACGGGACATCCCCTTGGCAGGGTGTGGGGGGGGGCAGCCCTTGCCGAGAGGGCTCCTCGCCTGCTCCCCATGTGCAGGGTGGAAATGGGGGTGGTGGTGTATAAATGCCCCCCCCAGGAGTGTCCCCATCTCTGCCCCCACCGCTTGGGGAGGCTGAAGCCCCAGGCACCGCGGGGCAGGGGACCCCCCCAAAGCCCTCGGAGGCAGGTAAGGGGGAGGGAGGGAAGAAGGTGGGTGGTTTCCCTGTGTTGTTGGAGGAAACGCTCCCTTGCCTTGCCAGATGAGCGTCTCCATTTCAGCCCGGCTGTGTCGTCCCCCACCCCACCCCTCCGTGCCTCAGTTTCCCTCTTTGCGGTCAGAGAGGCCGAGCAGCGAGCGAGGGGCGACACGCGCCGTTTCCAACCCTCTGCCCAAGCCCTGGGGACTGGGGTGGCTCAGCCTGTCCCCTCGGGGCTGCCCTGGGGGTGCCCCATGGCTGCTCAGCCCTTCTCCCCTTCAAGCCCTCCAGCAAAAGGGGTTCCCAGTGCTCCCAGTCCAGAACCCAGTTTGTTAAAGCCCAGCTGCTCACAGCCCTGACCCTTTGCTAGGACACTGCCTCCTGCCCATCACCCCGGCGTCGGGGCTGCCTGGCGAAGAGCTCCCCAGCCCCGGGGAGGCTCTCCCCTTACACCCCAGCACAACGAGGGGGGATGCACAGCCCCAAGCACCCCATCACCCCCCTCCAGGTGGAGTGGCACCCAGTCTGCACCTTCCCCACCACGCCGCTCGCGGCTCTTTGGGGCTCATCCCGCACCTCCCGTCCCCCTGCAGCACCCGGTGTTGCTCCACCATCTCCCTTCGCCGGGACCCTGCCGAGACACGCTCTCCCCGACGAGCACCCCGGGGTGCCCGGCCCCCCGCGCACCCCGCCAGGCACCACATGATGCCGGTTCCTTCCCTCCTCCGGGGAGGGCCCCGACTTCGGCATTGGCTCTACCGGGTTTCGCCGCCATCGGCTCCGGCTTAAAGGTGAGAGCCGGTGCAGGGCGAGCCAGGGCGGCGAGGATGGGTGTTCTCCGCTGGCTCGTGGCCTCTGCGCTCTGCATCACTGTCCGGGGTGAGTCTGTGTCCCCCCCCTCCATGGCACTGTCCCCCCGTGGGAGCTGGGGGCACCCAGGCGGGTCTCGCCTCCTTGCCGCATTGCCGGGAACGCGGGGCGGGCAGGCTGGGGAAGTGGTTTCTTGCTTGTTGAGTCTCCAAAATTCGCAGTTCCCCCAAGAGAGAGGAGTTGGGGTGGGGTGGCAGAGTGGGTGGTGGTAGGGGGAGGATGTGCCTCGAGGGCTCGGCGAGGCTGTGGGGGTGAAAATAGGGCTAAATGGGCTTTAACAGGCACACAAGCCCAAGCCATGCCCTGGTTTCGCGAAGAAGCTGGACACGCTGTCGCTGGAAGCAGCGGGAGGGGACAGGGGTGACAGAGAGGGGACCGTGCCCCCCGCAGGACCCCCTTCCCGGGTGGGTGTAAAGCCGAGCAGGGTCGTGGGGTTGCTGGATCCATCACTGCTCCTCCTGCCCCCTCCACGGGCACCGCCTGTGGGTGCCCAGACGCAGGGTATGATGGGCACCCGTGGGACAGCCTGGGGTGCTGGCAGCGGGGGTGCCCGTCCCTGCCTGCCCCAGGTTTCGGGTGGTGGAAGCAGAGTCGGGTCTGGTCCCAGTTGCCCGGGGCTGAGCATGGGGCAGGCGATGCGGGATCGCTGCCGGGGAGGAGGAAGATGCTGATGGAGGGGAAGGCCCGTTCCCAGCGGCGGGTGTGTTGGCGTGGGGTTGCACAAGCTGGGAGCCCCGGGGGAGGTTGGGGAGGTCACTGGGAGACACCAGGCGGGACCAGTTGGCTCCCCGGCACCCCTTATCCATGCCCTTCTCGTCGGGGGACAGCTTGGTTGCATCCCCCCCTTGGAAACATCACCCAAAGCCATGGCCACCAGCCCTGGGGTGACACTGCCTCCCATGGGGACACCACCGCAGCAGCTGGGGTTCCCTGGGGGTGCCACATCGCAGGGCTCGCTCCAGCGTGGCGGCAGGTCGGGACGCGGTGCCAACCCTGGATGTGGCATGGGGAGGGTGTCAGTGCGCCGGCGTCCTTTGCATGTGTCACCGGTGGGCTGGTGGAGCTGCTTTTGGCCAAGCCTGCCCCCACCCCTGCGCTGGAGGGGCTGCAGGGACGGGGATCACTGCTGCTCGGGCAGCCTCCTGCCCCGTCCCCTGCTCGGCCATGGCGGGGGACGGCCCCCCACTCACCCCCCACCCCTCTCTGCCTTCCAGGACAGGACTATGGGCTCTCCCCGCTCACCCCCTCAGTTCGGCTCCATCTACCACGTCCGAGGTAATGGGACCCCACGGTGCCCTTTGCCATGGTGGGGTGGAGCGGAGGATGCTCAGCATCGGGCAGGACCAGGCTGTCCCAGTGCCAAACTGGGGCAGCTCCCCATAGCCGGGTGCCTCTCCTTCCCTCAGCACCCATGGGGACAGCAGTTTGGGTCTGCACCCTCTGCGGGTGCTGGCGGGGGTGGCTCGGGGAGGGATGTCGGGGCGCTGAGGCTTTGGGGTTGACCCGTGTCCTGCGCCGGGGACCCCGCAGGCGTCATTAACCTGCCCTACGCTGAGATCGAGGAGCCCTTCGAAGCCTGGTACAACCTGACGGGGAACAAGAGCCGGATCCAGTATTACGAGGGTAAGCAGGCGGACTGCGCCCATCCCGCACCGGCCCCGGCCCCCTGCAAAGGGAGGCAGCGGGGAGGACCACCGCGCCTCTGTTTCCCCTTCCCGCTGGCGCAGGGCAGGTGATAACATACCAGCTGGCGGCGGTGAAGCCCTACGGGATGCGGTACAAGATCACGCCGGAGACCACCGAAAAGGAGGTGAACACCAGAAAATGCTTCCAGCTGCCCGGCTCCAAGGAGGACGTGGTCAAAGCTCAGAGCGTCTTCCCCAGCATTGATGGCTTCAAGGTGGGAAACGCCGGAGCCTGGATCCCACCCGCTGCCCGGAGCATCTTCAGGCTCTGGGTGGGAGTACCGGGCAGCTGGAGATGCTCCTCTCCGTCCCGGGGGGGTGCAGGGTGCCGGCACAGGCCAGGACACGTCCCTGCACCCCGGGGCGCAGGGAGGGTCACTTCTCCACCCGGATCGGGGCCGGACTGCGGGCTCCTTTCCCAACCCCAGCAGCCGTGTTGGGACGTGTCGCAGCCCACACGAACGCCGGCATTTCGGGAAGGTTCGGGCAAGTCGGTGCACGGCGGCTCAGCTCCCGCCGGCCCCAGCCCCCGGCAGGGTTGGGCGCAGCAGGAGGGGTGCAGCGCGGGAGTGATGGGGACAGCAAGCCGTCACCAAGCCGGACACTGAGCCGGACGCGTGCCGGCAGGGCGAGAGCTTGGAAACAAGCAGGAAAAAACCTGGGGGGCTTTGGAGGAGGGGTGCAGCCAGTCCCCGTCCCCCCCCATGGGGGCACATACAGCAGCGTGCACGGTGGGGTGTCCCCAGGGCGCTGCTGAGCCAGAGAGGGGGTCTGCCCCGTCTTGCACCCCGAATCCTTGCCCCGCTTTCCGCCCCACGCGTGGCTGTGTGCTAAGGCCGTGTAGTCGCTGGATCGAGCCCGGTGCGGGCTGGTGCAAGGCGCTGTATGTGTACCGGGAGCAATGGGCTCCTGCGAAGGCGCTGGGTGGGAAGGAGCGACCCGGGGGGTCCCCACGCAGAGCCCCCCCCCCCTCCCTCCCTGATGCCGCATCCTCCCCAGTTCCTGCGGGAGGAGTACTACCGGGGCCGGTACTGCGCCGTCTGGCAGAACGTCACCCGCTGGGCGCAGAAGAAGAACGTCTACACCTTGTGGGTGACCAACTCCAGCTGCGGGGTGGCCCCCGTCCACTACGAGATGCGGGGCTACAACAGCCTACTGGGCTCCCACTACGACAAGTACGAGATCTCCTACACCGACTTCGACAACAGCTTCCCCCCCCTCCATCTTCGACCTCCCCGTCAACGGTGAGCCGGGTTGGGGCCACCCCCATCCTGCGCGCGGGGCTCGGGCTGATGGCATCCCCCTCCTTGGTCCCCAGAGACGAAGAAGTGCGGGGTCCTGCCGGGGAGCTCGGCGGAGCACCGGGTGCTGGCGAACCCCATGGAGGACCTGGTGGGACGACACCAACCCTGGGCCCACGAGGTCTTCCACCATTACCGCAGGTGGTTGGGGCGGCGGTATGGCTCCGCACGGGAGCTGGAGCACAGGCAGAGCATCTTCGTGCACAACATGAGGTACAGGCAGCCAAGGTGGTGGTGGTGGTGGGGGGGGGGATTGCCGACCCCGCCGGGGGTGCTCCCCATCCCTGGGGGGTTGCAGCGGGAGGCGGCATCGGTGCCGGCTGACGGCATCGGTGCGGCACCGGCAGGTTCGTGCACTCAAGGAACCGCGCCGCCCTCTCCTACACGCTGGCGCTGAACCACCTGGCCGACCGCACGCCCCAAGAGCTGGCCGCCCTGCGGGGCTGCCGCCGCAGCGGGGCTCCCAACAACGGGCAACCCTTCCCCACCGAGCTCTACGCCGGCCTCATCCTGCCCGAGAGCCTCGACTGGCGCATGTACGGTAGGTGCTGGGTGAGGGAAAAGCCCCGGGGGGGGGAGCTTTTCTCACCGGCGGGGCGGTGGGAGGCTGCAATGCGGAGGAATAGGAGCGCTCCTCATCTGCGCCAGCGCAGAGTCCAGCCGAGCCGCCCCGCTCTCCGTCACCGCGCTGGAGAGCCCGTGGGGCTGCGCTGTCCCGTGGGACCCACATCTCCCGGTGGCCCCCGCTCTGCTCAGCAACTGGCAGATGGAAGCAGGGTTTATCTGGCAAAAGGCAGCTCGGTCAGCACTTGGCCCTCCCTCGTCCTGCTGCCCCAGGAACAGATGTGACATCTGAAGCCACATCTGGCTTCCCCCGTGTCCCCATCAGCTGGGAGCGACACCCCCAGAGCTTGCCCTGGCCCAAGGGCAGGGGTCCCGCAGGTTTGCTGGTCCGTTTGCCCCCCACCCTCATCAGCACCGAGCCCCGGCTGCGCTGCCTGTGGGAGCACCACGAGTCCTCGACTCCTGCCTCAGTTTCCCTCCCGCCTGCCCTCAATGCCCGGTGCCACCCCAGCCTCTCACCCCCCATCCCGCTGTCCCCCAGGCGCCGTGACCCCCGTGAAGGACCAGGCTGTCTGCGGGTCCTGCTGGAGCTTCGCTACGACGGGCGCGATGGAGGGTGCCCTCTTCCTCAAGGTGAGAGCGGGGCCGTGCCCCATAGGGATGGCCGCGGTGCCTGGATGATGCCCGTCCCCATCCCTAACAGCGTGTCCCCCCCCCCCGCAGACCGGCGTGCTGACCCCCCTGTCCCAACAAGTCCTCATCGACTGCTCCTGGGGCTTCGGGAACTACGCCTGCGACGGGGGCGAGGAGTGGCGAGCCTACGAGTGGATCAAGAAACACGGCGGCATCGCCAGCACCGAGTCCTACGGCACCTACAAGGGACAGGTAAGGGTGGCCCTGTGGCCCTGCTGGGGTCCCCCAGGTCTCGGGTGACCCCATGGTGGGGTCACCCCATGGTGGGGTGATCAGGATCGATCGGAGGTGCTAACAGGCTCCGGAGATGGGGACGTCACCTCGTTCCCAAGGCACCAGGCTCCTCGTGGTTCAAAGCGCGGTCCAAAGCCAAAGCCCCAGGGCTCAGCCGGGCGGTTTCATCACCGTGCGCCTCAGTTTCTCCTCTTGCAAAACAGGGACAAGGCTCCTCCACCCATGGGTGGTGCCATGGGTCCCTCTGTACCCTGGGGTGCAGGGATGGAGCAGGGCTGCCCGGGGACAGGGACGTGGCTGCAAGACGCAGGCAACAGCCCCCTCAGGGCTTCGGGTGCAGCGCCAGCTCCCCGTGCTGCGTGCAGGCAACGCCGTGTCCCTGCAGCAACCAGGAAAACGTCCCCACCACGGTGGGCAAGGGAGGACAGAGGGACCAGAGCCGGGATGCTGTCGCAGCCGAGTCCCAGATCACTCCCTGCATCAGAGCAGCGCTGCACGGGGGCAGCCGCGGTGGGCAGGAGCCCAGCGAGGGGACCTGGGGGCTCCGGATGACGTAGTGTGTGTCCCCCTCCTGGGTGTCACAGAACGGCTTGTGCCACTACAACCAGTCTGAGATGCTGGCCAAGATCACGGGCTACGTCAACGTCACCTCGGGCAACATCACGGCGGTCAAAGCTGCCATCTACAAGCACGGCCCCGTGGCCGTCAGCATCGATGCCTCCCACAAGACCTTCTCCTTCTACTCCAATGGTGTCTACTATGAGCCCAAGTGCGGTGAGTCGGGTGGCACGTGGGGCACGGGAGGACCTGGGTGCCCAGGGAGATGCCAGGAGACCTGGGGGTGCCCTCCTCATTGTTGAGCAGCTTGGGCAGGGGTGGAAGAGGCAACCTTCAGCCATCCCCAGCGCTGCCGGCAGCTCCAGGAGCAGGGATGCTCTCCAGGCAGAGATGTTCTCTGGACGAGCCATGTCCCGTGTTGTTCCCCGCAGCGAATGAGCCGGGAGAGCTGGACCACGCGGTGCTGGCCGTGGGCTACGGGGTCCTGCAGGGAGAGACCTACTGGCTCATCAAAAACTCCTGGTCCACGTACTGGGGCAACGACGGCTACATCCTCATGGCCATGAAGGACAACAACTGCGGCGTGGCCACCGAAGCCACCTACCCCATCCTGGCCTGAGCCACCACTCGGCTCTGCGGGGAGAGCCCTCGGCGATGCTCTCGGCACCCATCCCTGGATCAGCCCCTTCGGTGTGAGCCATCGCATACGAGGATGCTGGGGACACGGTGGCACAGGGCCATGGGCTGCCGGACAAGGGGCTGGATGAGGACCCGGCTGTGCGCTTGCCAATAAAGACCCTGGAAAAATACCGGTTTGCTTCTACAGGAGGGATTCCGTTGCTGCCCACCCGGCTCTGCCCCCTGTGCAGACCCCGGGGCCCGCAGCGTGTGACACATCTCTCCCCTGCGCAGGTCCCGGTCCCCAGGCTTGTTTTCTCTGTCCTGTGGGATGGCAGGGGCCTCCTGGGGAGGGGACAATGTCTCCCTGGCAGAGCCAGTTGGCTCTCGCAGACAGTCCCAGACACCCAGGGCGAGGGGAGCGGCTTTTCCAGCCCTATCTCTCGAGGTGGAGCACAAACAACCCCAGGGATTTCTGCTGAGATGAGAAATTCCTGGCGTGGGGCGTTGGAGTCGGGGTTGGCGGGGGGAGAAGGCATCCACCCTCTGCCCCGCTGCCCCGGTCCCTGTTGTGGCTACGGGTAGGGATGTCACCGGCGGGGTTTGCCGATGCCATGAGCCAGGCTCTCCTTCACCCCACGGGGCTGCTCCCCTCCAGGGAAAGGCATTTTACACCCTGGCCATGGCTCACCCTGGGTGCTCCAGTTTGGATTCGAGCCCTCCTGGGAGAGGGAGGGGGGGCGTCAGTGCATGGGGATGCTGCAAAGAGGGTGGGAAAGTCTCTCTGCCCTCGCCCTGGTGGTCTCCCACCTTTGCTGGTGGGCAGGACGCACCTTGGGCACCGGTATGCCGCAGTGGCGGCGGTGGTGGTCCCTGGGGAGGTGCCGCAGCAGCAGGGGGCATCAGCCCAGCCCTGTACCCAGCGGCATAGCCGAATCCAGCCCCAAATCGTCCCCGGTGGCACGTGCAGCCAGCCCAGGCCGAGCCCTTATCGGCTTTGTTTTGGGCTCGGGCGGCCCCACGGACGCTCGTTGTCACCTTGGGCTGGGGGCCAGCTGGACACGCAGCAAGCGGGAGGGGTGAAGGCCACTGCGCCGCGGCGACAGTGCTGCTCTCCTCCCTCGGTCTGTTTTTTCACGTAGCTCCTGACATTTCATCCCCATCTTTCCCCTTTTTGCCAATTAAACCCCCCTAATTGCAGCCCTGGGCTTGCCCTGATGGTTTATCCAGAAGGATGCAGGGATGCAAACAGCCCCCATCTCCCCGCGACCGCCCAGCGCTGCCGTTGGTGGGGACACCTCGGCTCCTGTCCCAGGAGCACCCAGAGGGGTTTTGGGGTGCCTGGCAGGGTCTCACTGCCCCTCCTTGCCCCGGGGTTTTGCAGATGCTCCCCCTGCCCGCAGCACGCTGCGTGCAGCAAAGCCTGGCTGCAAACTGCCCCGGGGGGTGGGAACGCGGGGACACCCCCAGCACCCACCACCAGGACCCCAATCCATGGCCCCACAGCCACGGGACACCAGTGCCCACAGGGGGCTGGGTCCTACCCTGCTCCCCCCTGCCCCGAGCCCTGCAGGCACACGGTATCGGCACCCACCCTGCCGTGGGTGGGAAAGGCACCCATGGGTGCTCATGGTGGGGGGGGGACACAACATAAAGCCACACCTCCCCCTTGGTGCAGCCCCAGCCGAGGGAAGGACGGGGCTGTGCCTGTTGGCTGCCCGCGGCTCCCTGCCCGCCCACCAGCGGTATTTAAGCCACCCGTGGGCGCAGGGCAGCGGCGTGGGCTGGGGGGGCGCAGGATGGAGGGGCTGGGGGGGCTGCTGCTGCTGCTGCTGGGGGCTGCCGTGCTGCTGGGTGAGCACCCGCTCTGGCTGAGCTTGGAGGAGCGGGGGAGCGGGGACGGAGGCTGTGCCCCCATGGCGGGGTGATGCCATCGTGCCCCTCAGCCTGGGCACGGCGGTGGTCCTGGGCTGTTGTGGGGGTCTTTGCCCCAGGAGGGGGTTGCTCTGTCCCTGTCCCCGTGCCCGGAGCGCTGGGCACGCTCTGTGCGTGGCATATGGGGGGTCATATAGTTGTCCCCCACAGCCTGGGGCATACGTGGGGGCTTTGGGTTGTCCCCGAGTGCGCTGCGTCCCAGGGAGATGCGCGTGGGGGCTCCGGGTCAGCCAGAGGGCTGGTGGAGGAGTGGGGACCACTGGCTTGGCGACCCCCGGTCTCTGCCCTGCCTGGGCAGGTGGGAGCCCTCCCCAGCCCTGCCACCAACGTGGGGTCCCCTGGGTCTGTCCCCCCTCTCCCACAGGACACCAAGCCAGGGACCAGCGCCGCTGCCAGCCCCTGCCACGGAGAGGTGGGTCAGCAGCAGCGTAAAGGGGTTTTCTTTTTGGTTTTGTTTTTCTTCCAGGAGTAGAGTGCAAAGCTCCTCTGGAGACACCCACGTTTGGGGACATCTACCATGTCACAGGTACCGCTCAGGGACGGGGCATCCCTCTGGGACGGTGCCACCGGCGGTGGCCATGGGTGGGAGCAGGGGGTGATGCCGTGGGGTCCCAGGGTGCTCCCTGCCGTCCCCACGCTCCTCTCCCGGCTGCGGGCTCGGGGCAGGGGGACGGGGGATGTCCCCAGGGCTTGGCCCCCCCCTGCAGCCCCCCGAGCCCGGTCCCTCTGTGCCCG
This sequence comes from Pluvialis apricaria, assembly GCA_017639485.1. Taxonomy (NCBI): domain Eukaryota; kingdom Metazoa; phylum Chordata; class Aves; order Charadriiformes; family Charadriidae; genus Pluvialis; species Pluvialis apricaria. The sequence goes on along the minus strand of CM030027.1, from coordinate 3,786,682 downwards.
CAGGAGTCATTAGCCTGCCCTACGCGGAGATCAGGGAGCCCTTCGAAGCCTGGTACAACCTCACCGGGGGCAAGAGCCGCATCGAGTACTACGGCGGTGGGTGCAGAAAGGGGTCCATCTCCCCGACCCCTCACCATCCCCCTCCTTCTGCCCCAGGATCTTCGGGTGCCCCAGCAAAGCCCTGGGAGCCATCACCATGCCTGGACCCGGTGCCTTGGCTTGACCTTAGCGCTGTCCCCATCCCCAGGCCAAGTGGTCACCTACCAGTTTGGCTCCATCGAGCCCTTCGGCGCCAGCTTCAAGGTGACTCCCGAGACCACCGAGACGGAGATCAACGTCCGCAAGTGCTTCCGCATCAACGGCACCGACGGGGACCTCATCGCCCCACAGAGTGTCTTCCCCAGCCTGGAGAACTTCAAGGTGAGCCCTGGGCATGGTCCTCCAGGATGTGGGGCAGGAGAGGGGACAAGGGACCCCCGTGGGTACAGGGTGTCTGACAGCTACCTCCCTACGAGGGCAGAGCAGCCTTCCCTGGCTGGGAATGGGTAAATACAAGGTTGGATGCGGCCATGGGTGATGGAGGTGGAGGGACTGCATCCAGCACGGCACGATGCAGGATGGGGTGCCGTCACTGCGGGATGCCCCAGCTCACCGGCGGCGCGGTGCTGGCGTGGCACCCCGGTCCCCGACACGTGTGCTGTCCCCAGTGGGTGCGGGAGGAGCGGTTCCGCGGGCAGCGCTGCGCCGTCTGGCAGAACGTCTCCTACTGGGGCCACAAGAAGAACGTCTACACGCTGCGGGTGGGCAGCTCGGCCCGCGGCCCCGTACCCCTGCACTATGAGGTGCGCGGCTTCAACAGCCTCCTGGGCTCCCACTACGACAAGTACGAGATCGACTACTCCTCCTTCAGCCACCGCTTCCCCCCCAGCGTTTTCCGTCTCCCCGAGGGTGAGTGTCCCCGGCCACCCCGCAGCCCAGCCTGCGGCCGGTGCCGCCACTGAAATGCAGCACCACTTCCACCTTTTTCATTTGTTTTTTTTTTTTCGTTTGGGTTTTTTTTTTGGGTTGTTTTTGTTTTGGTGGGGTTTTTTTGGTTTTGTTTTTTTTTTTTTTGCAAGGGCCTGATAATTTGGGTGAACTGATTTGGCTGGGGAAAAAAAAAAAAAAAAGTAGAAATGTAATTCTAAGAAAGGAGAAATGTAATTAATGTTGCTAGGCGGGGTGATGTGGGTGCTTTGCCAGTGCCGGCTCCTCCGTGCCGGAGCACAGGGTGCTGGGTGGGATTGTGGGTGCTCAGGAGCCGGCTCTGGTGTGGGTGCAGATCCCCCCTGCGTGCACGTGTCTATACGGGATGGTTTTGGGGGTGATCATGCTGTGCATCCCGGTTGGGGGACCGGGAGAGCCTGTCCCTGCTCGGGAGGCATCAGCCATCATCCGCGCCTCGTGGCAGGGGTGCAGTGCGAGCAGTGGCCCGCGGCCGGCCCCGAGCACCGCATCGTGGCCAACCCCATGCAGGAGTTTGTGGGGAGGGCGCCGGAGACAGACCACGTCCACCATCACCTCTTCCACCGCTACAAGGAGCGGTTCGGGAAGAGTTACGGCAGCGAGGAGGAGCACGAGCATCGCAAGCACACCTTCATCCATAACATGCGGTACGGGATACCGACGGGGGTCAGGCATGGGGTGGCAATGTGGTCCCCGGTCCCCTCTCGCCGCATCTCTTGCCCTGCCGCAGGTTCGTGCACTCGAGGAACCGCGCCGCCCTCTCCTACACGCTGGCGCTGAACCACCTGGCCGACCGCACGCCCCAAGAGCTGGCCGCCCTGCGGGGCCGCCGCCGCAGCGGGGCTCCCAGCAACGGGCAACCCTTCCCCACCGAGCTCTACGCCGGCCTCATCCTGCCCGAGAGCCTCGACTGGCGGCTGTACGGTGAGGAGGGAGCTGGTGCCACCGGCGCGCAAGCCCGGAGGGTGCAGGAGGCTGGGGGTCAGCTGGGCACACCGGGGTTTGCCCGGGGACGGCCAGCATCCTCCGCTGCTCTGTTAAACGTGTCCCCATCCCGCTGTCCCCCAGGCGCCGTGACCCCCGTGAAGGACCAGGCTGTCTGCGGGTCCTGCTGGAGCTTCGCTACGACGGGCGCGATGGAGGGTGCCCTCTTCCTCAAGGTGAGAGCGGGGCCGTGCCCCATAGGGATGGCCGCGGTGCCTGGATGATGCCCGTCCCCATCCCTACAGCGTGTCCCCCCCCCCGCAGACCGGCGTGCTGACCCCCCTGTCCCAACAAGTCCTCATCGACTGCTCCTGGGGCTTCGGGAACCAGGCCTGCGATGGGGGCGAGGAGTGGCGAGCCTACGAGTGGATCAAGAAACACGGCGGCATCGCCAGCACCGAGTCCTACGGGCCCTACCTGGGGCAGGTAAGGGTGGCAGCGCCGCTCGGAGGGGTGATGCGGTGCCACCCCCTCCCCAATCCTCTCCCCCCAGGCTCTCCCAAATCAGCCATCACCCCCTTGGCAGCAGGTGGGGGCTCTACTTTGGTTTACGGGTGCTCCATCCAAGCTACCCCCCTCCCTCCTTCCCCCTCGCCGGGGTGGCTCGGACCCCCCCACCTGCCCCCGGACCCCGGTGCCACCTCAGCCTCCCCCCCCCCCCCAGAATGGCTACTGCCACTGCAACCAGTCGGAGATGGTGGCCCCGCTCGCCGGCTACGCCAGCGTGGAGCCGGGCAGCGCCACGGCGCTGAAGGCTGCGCTGGTCAAGCACGGCCCCGTGGCCGTCAACATCGACGCCTCGCACAAGTCTTTTGCCTTCTACGCCAACGGCGTCTACGAGGAGCCCCGCTGCGGTGAGTGCCATCGACTCAGGGCGCTCCGTGTCCCGCTCACTGGGGCTGGGATAGGCAAAAATATTGGCAGGGTGGGATTTACCTCCCCACTAAGCTCCCGGCCACTGGGTACGGGGCCGCTCTCCGCATCAGGGATGACCTGCGGCTCCAAGGGATGGGGACTGAGGGATGGAGCACCTCCCCTATGAGGAGAGGCTGAGAGAGTTGGGGCTGTTCAGCCTGGAGAAGAGAAGGCTCCGGGGAGACCTTATTGCGGCCTTCCAGTACCTAAAGGGGGCCTACAGGAGAGCTGGGGAAGGACTTTTTACTGGGGCATGGAGTGATAGGACGAGGGGGAACGGCTTTAAGCTGGAAGATGGCAGGTTTAGATTAAACATTAGGAAGAAGTTTTTCACTTTAAGGGTGGTGAGGCACTGGCCCAGGTTGCCCAGAGAGGTCGTTGAAGCCCCGTCCCTGGAGGTGTTCAAGGCCAGGCTGGACGTGGCCTTGGGCAACCTGGGCTGGTGGGAGGTGTCCCTGCCTGTGGCAGGGGGGTTGGAACTCGATGATCTTCAAGGTCCCTTCCAACCTAAACCATTCTATGATTCTATGTCTCTGGTTTCTTCTCTCCTCTTGGCCAGGAAATGAGATGTCGGCGCTGGACCACGCGGTGCTGGCCGTGGGCTACGGGGTCCTGCACGGCAAGAGCTACTGGCTCATCAAGAACTCCTGGTCCACGTACTGGGGCAACGACGGCTACATCCTCATGGCCATGAAAGACAACAACTGCGGCGTGGCCACCGCTGCCTCCTTCCCCATCCTGGCCTGATGGGACACAGCCCCACATGTGCCCTGTCCCCTCCACGTCCCGCTGGGCAGCTCCAGGCGGATGAGGGGCTGGCAGAGGGATGCGGGGCCCCGGGAGGCGGTTGTGGGGCAGAGGGGGGCAGCTCAGCTGGGAGGTCGGAGGGTGCTGCCAGCCCTCTGGAAAGGAATTTTACCATTTTGGCAATAAAAGCCTGTAGAAGTGATCCTGTCCGTCACGCTGGGGTGTCTTCTGCCTCCCCAGCTGGTCCCCCAGCAACCACAGCCCTTGTCATTTCTACCTTCTGCAGCCCTCTGTGTGATGAGTTTCACCCAGTGCTCAGCCCAGGCTCACCCCTGTTTGGGTTACGCCTGTCCTCACCCCCAGGTTTTCAATGCCACCCCCAGAAGCACCAGCACCCCCTTCCCCAGCAGCGGGAGAGAGCCGGAATCCACTCTCTGAAGCTGAGCTGGGCTCAGGGCTCTCCCGTTCCCAACCAGACTCTGCCCCATCCCGGCAGCCAGCAGCACGCTGGCAGGAAGGGAGCTGCCCCTGCCAGAGAGAGCGGTCCCCAGTGCCCAGCGTCTCTTGGGACACCTGGGACCTCTCCTCAGCCTCTCTCCAGGCTCCTACATTGGTCAATGCTTGGTGACTCAGTTTCCCCACCCGTCTGTGGGGGGAAAGCAGAGCTTCTGGGGGGTTTCCATGCTGTTGCCAACAGCCGCCAGGATGGAGGGAGCCCAAATGAACCCAAAGGACCCAAGGAGAGACCCAAGGAGACCCAAAGGAGACCCAAAGTTCATTTCACCCAGGACATTTCAAGGGGGTTTTGCCCAACCTCCTGGCGAGCAGCCGGGCTCAGAGCTGCCGTGCTCCTCTCGTCTCCCTGTGCTCCAGTGCTTTACCCCAAACCTGCACAGCCATGGGGAATCCCGACCGAGAGCCAAGGGTTTGATGAGGCCAGTGCTACTCTTGGGGTGTCCAGACTGGATGTGAAGGTGTGAAGGTTCATTCTTGGGGCTCTGGTGCCCTGCTCACCTCCACCCTTGGGAACTTCTCCCCAATTCAAGAAGGACAGGGAACTGCTGGAGAGGGATCAGCAAAGGGCTATGGAGATGATGAGGGGTTTGGAGCATCTCTCTGATGAGGGAAGGCTGAGGGCCTTGGGGCTTTTTAGTCTGGATAAGAGAAGACTGAGGGGGGATCTTATCAATACTCAAAGGGAGGGTGCCAGGGGGATGGGAACAGTCTTTTTTCAGTGGTGCCCAGTGACAGGACAAGAGGGAATGGGCACAAACTTGACCACGGGAAGTTCCATCTCAACATGAGGAGGGACTTCTTCCCTGTGCGGGTGGCAGAGCAGTGGCACAGCTGCCCAGAGAGGTGGGGGAGTCTCCCACTCTGGAGCCATCCCAAACCCGCCTGGACGCCGTCCTGTGCCACTGCTGGAGGTGACCCTGCTCTGGCAGGGGGTTGGACTGGGGGAGCTCCAGAGGGCCCTTCCGACCCTCACCACTCTGGGATTCTGCGATCTGTGATGGAGCACGGGCAGGCAGCATTGACGGGCAGCCCAGAGCTCCCAGGTGGGAGCTGTTAGCACTGCCAGGCTCTGCCTTCCCAATTTGCCCAATTAACAGCCGGGCAGGTGGGGTGGGGAGCCTACAAAAGTGGGGGGGGGGACCCCCACCTCAACCCTGGCTTGTATCAGTGTGTGTGCAAGCTGCATCTTCCCCCAAAAAGGGTTTCTGGCAGCTGAGAAGCGATGTCCCCCATGGCTGCGCCCTTATTTTGTGTAGCAAACAGCGGGGCTCAGCCGCCGTGTTTCTTCGCCGCCAGCGCCGGCCGGCAGCACCCAAGGAGCAGCGCTTCCTTCCAGGCGACGCGATTGCTCCCAATTGAGGGTGGCAGGTCATAATATTTTCTTGTTTTCTCTCACTTGTTCACCTGCTTATTTTACAATTTGCTGCACTGATTTCTGAAGTGGTCTTTAATCATTCTCAGCAGGGGTGCTGACTCGAATTCACATCTGGGAGAGAAATGATCACTGCGCAGGAATAATGGGGTTTATTCTGTGGGAGTCCAGGTCTCTGGATCTTTGATTCTCTTGACTGCAGTCAATAAAACATGCTTTGACTTTCAGGGAAACCGTGACTTTCAGGCTCCCCTTTGGATAGGTGATGTTCTGAATTTGCAGCTGAACACGCAGGTGGCTTGGAGAGCTGGAGCTTTTGCACCCCCAGGAAGCATTTAGCAGGAGCCTGAAATTTTGCATTTGTGGCATTAGGGATAGCAGTTCTGAGCGTGGGTAGTTAAGGATGGCTAGGAACTTAAAAAAAAAAAAAAAATCTATTTATTCTATTTTAAAAAGGAGAAAATACAAAAGGATATACCTGAGAAGAGGTTTGCTGTTCCAAGAACCAGCCTTGGGTTCTGGCTCCCAGCCCGGCTGAGCTGCGACCTCCAGACTTCCCTCAACACCCGAACCTTCGAGTCACTCCAGGTTTTGCTGAGCACAGCAAAGAACAACCACCCTGAACCCGGCTTTTTATCAAAAGCAAAGCTGACCTGAAGGCGTGCATTTAAGGTTTCCTTTGGAAGAGGCACATTGCCTGCAGAGCTGGCAAGCTGGAAATGCTGGGTATGTGGGAAACTCCCCAAATTTGATACCTAGATGGTGAAATATCAGCTGAGGCTGGTGCTTTATGGGGACCGAGAGCACTGCCCAGAGAGTGAAAGCCAAGATTTGGCACCTACCTCTTATACGCCTCCTTGAGAATCTCATCTTCTTGGTGAAGCAGTTCAAGGTGTCTCCGAGCTAGTCCTTGGTGGCCAGCTTCCAGTCCTGCGCCCTGTCCTCTACTTGCTATTTCTCATGGCCCTCTGTCACCTTCAGGGTCTCCTCCTTGATCAGCCACCCCTTCTTGGCATCTGCCAACCAAGAGGTTGGTGCTCAGGTGCTTGTAACTGGGCACGGGTAACGTCTGCCTGTAGGGTGATCCCTTTAGAGGCAGTCCACGCTTATGGTGGCTTTCGTGCTGGAGGTGGGAGTCCCTGTGGCCACCTCGTAGGCTTTCCTGAGCCTCCAAACAGCTCATCCGCCCTGCCTGACGCTCTCTTGATGTGTCTTTAAGAATTCATCCATGAAGATGCTCACCAAATGGTTGTTGAAGTCATCACCTCCCAGGTGAGTGTCCCTAACTGTGGCTTTCACCTCAATATCCCCGTCTGTGGTGAAGATGGAGATGTTGATGTCCCTCCCGACCCATATTGAAGATGAGGACATCGCGCTCTCCATCAGGGCGATGGAGGCTGTAGACCAGAGCTGCTGACGTCTCATTGAGGACCGGCGGTGCCAGCGGCTACCCAACATCTTTGGTGGCCTGGTTCTGGGAGTGGCTGAGATAAGCTGGCAGAGTGAGGATCGTTCCTCCTGCCTGCCCCAGAGCAACTCATCCCCTGGGACGGGGATGGGAACCTTGGGGAGATCCTGGCTCCACGCTGGGCTCCGACCCACCCACTCTCGCAGGGCCCAGCGCCGGCCAGGACACGGGGAGCGAGCTGAGACAGCGCACAGCGCCGCAAACAGCTCCTGAGAAGTGTTTTGTTTCCAGTGAAACGGCCTTTCTGTGGGTGAGAGCATCCAGATCGGCGGGATCAATCTGTCCACACATCCAGAAATTCAGGGTGGGCTGAGTTTGCCAAGCTCAATTATTCTCCGAGGAAGGGCGGCTGGGATTTCAGCTGGGTTTGGTGGTGTTTTTTTTTTTTTCTTCGCCCTGCCCTCGGCTGTCCTGGATACGGCGCTTCCCTCCGGAGGCAGCTGCGCTCCAGCGCAGACCTCTGTGCAGCAATGCCAGGTGGCCAGAAAATGTGCTCCAGCCCAAAAACTGGCTGCCTTTCAGCGCTGGATGAATTATCTGTGAAAACCTCTTACAGCTCGCACAAAACAAGGTAATTATTTAGAAAGCAGGGGACATGGAGAGAGCCAGAATATGAAAATATTATCTGTTAGTGATTTACAGAGAACCACAGACGGTGTCAAAGAACAGCAGCTGAATCAAACTTGCTTTGGCAACTTCTTGGCTTCCAAACACTCCAGATGACCCGGGGGGGGCGGCTGATCGCGGGCTCCCATCACCACTGCTGCGCCCTGGGGAAGGGGCTCCTGGGGGTCTGGGGCTCCGGAGCCGGGTCAGGACAAAGTCGGGCGGTTCATGGAGGGAAGGAACACGTGTTGCAGATCCCTGAGGTTTTAGGATGGCAAAGACTATGATCCAGGGGGAAGCTATCTCGCTTTTGCTGTCTAATACCGTAACTGGAGCTTTTTTGGGGTACAAACGGCTGCATCCAACACGATCTGAACAGTTTTTCAGGCTCTGCAAAGCTATAAACTGCTTTGCTGCTAGTGAGGCTATCCTGGAAAATCACCGAGGCAGTGGCTTTTTAAACGTTTCTTATTACACTTCCTTCGGTAGCAGCTTTACAAACGCTCTTCCTTAGCCAAATGTTTTTCCCTTGGCGACCATGACTGCTCTGGCAGGTTTGTCGTTCACGTTCTGAAACGGAATCGTTCCTTTTCCTTCAGCTCAGGAGATTTGCAACCCCCCTCCCATGACTTTTTAGGTGGTTTTATTTCTTGTAACAAATCGCTCGCGGCGTTTACATTTTCCAGGTGCGCTGTCAAACCCCAGAAAGCTGGGCAGCCCCAGCCCTCCACCTCCGCCTGATTTCCCCCAGAACCTCTCCTCGGAGCATCGCGGCCCCAGAGCAGCGAGGAGGGTTTTGTTTAAAGCCATCCGCCGCCTCTGCCAAGCTCTGCCTTCTGCTTTCACCGACTGATATTTCCCAATCACAATCTAGCATCCAGCACAATGCAACGAATTTCATGAAATTAAGTATTTCTCCTACACACAGCATATTTGCCCGGTGATTATAACCAGTCCCCGAGGTAGCCAAGCACGGCAGAATTTCAGTTTAATATGCACACCCACGCAGCCTTACTAAAAACCCAAGACACTCCCCCGGTCCTTCTTGGGAAAGACTGAGCGCTGCAGTGAGCATCTCATATTTCAGCTTCACCACTTGCACAAGCTCAGACTGGGAATACTCTGTCATCTGGTGTTTAAAGAAAAAAAAGAAGGTGGGGAAAGAAGTTTCCCAAAGATTTCAAAGCATCCCTGATGGTCCGAGGGAGAGAAGGGTGTAAGAATGTCAGGCAACACACGCACAAAAGGGACACGATCACACTGCTGTGGGTTTATTAGCACAACTGTAAGTAGTTACTGCCTTTTGTTCACTCGATCTTGGATCTACAGAGTGACCTTTTAACTCCAAAATGCTTTAATTCCCCCATTTGTTCAGGCAGGCAGCGCAGACGTAAGCTCACAGCACCTGTTCTCTGTCACATAGTAAAAAAATGACAACTACTTGATGAAAAAAACCGAGCAATTATTGAGTGTGTGCAGTGTACAATTTGCCCTTGCTGCAGTGACTGCACTCCAGCCGCGTACCTGAAACAAAACAGGGGGAAAAATCTTCCCAGCGTCTGGCGCCGCAAACTCCAGCACCCAAGCTGCAGCGTAAACACACGCCAGCTGCAATTTGCAGTGCTGACCCTGCCCCAAACCCGAGGCAGATCCACCCATGCAAATCACAGTCTTGGCTGTGCCTGGGACTTGCAGATGAGCAGTTGCCCTAGCAGCGGGCCAGCAGCTGCCGGAGTCAGAGCAAAGAGGGAAACAAGTTCATGTGAAGGTTTTCCTTTCGCTGCAGACACTACCTCCTACCTCATTCTCCCTTCCTTTTCCTCCAATTCTCTTTCCCTCAACCTTTGAGACACAGTTTTCCCTCTGCTCCTGCTCTGCCTCCAGCCACTCCAGCCCACCCGTGTGGCTCTGCTCCCCCCACCCAGGTCCACTCTGAAGGTGGAGACACCCACTCCTCCCCACAGTCTTCTGCTCCCTTCTTTCCTCCAGACCGGACCCTCCTTCACTCACCTCTGCAGAGGCCTCCCCCTCCCTCCAGCAGCTCCTCACCTCCCTGGCCCCCTCACCCTGCTCTAATCCAGCCTCCCTTCCTCCTCCTCATATCCCCCTCACCCTGCCCACCCCTAACACACCACCTACACATCTTCACTGTGGTTTAGCCTTACCGCCACCCTCCTTCACCCTTCCCCCAGCCTTGGCCTGGCCCCGCTCAGCCCCTTCCCTGGCCTTGCCCTTGCGCAGCTCAGCCCCTTCCCTTCCCCAGCCCCAGCCCCTTCCTTCAACCCTCGTCCAGCTCAGCCCTTTCCACTGGCCCAGGCCTGGCCCAGCTCAGCCCCTTCCCTTCCCCAGGCCAGACCCAGCTCAGCCCCTTCTCCCTTGTCTCGGCCTTGACCCAGCTCAGCCCCTTCTCCCTTGCCCCAGCCTTGGCCCAGCTCAGCCCCTTCCCTAGGCCCAGCCCAGCTCGGCCCCTTCCCTCAACCCTGGTCCAGCTCAGCCCCTTCCCTTGCCCCAGCCTTGGCCCAGCTTAGCCCCTTCCCAGGCCTTGCCCTGGTGCAGCTCAGCTCCTTCCCTTCCCCAGGCCCGGCCCAGCTCGGCCCCTTCCCTCAACCCTGGTCCAGCTCAGCCCTTTCCCCCGGCCCAGGCCCGGCCCAGCCCGGCCCAGCTCAGCTCAGCTCAGCCCCTTCCCTTCCCCAGGCCAGGCCCAACTCAGCCCCTTCCCAGGCCTGGCCCTGGCCCTGGCCCTGGCCCAGCTCAGCCCCTTCCCTCAACCCGGTCCAGGTCAGCCCCTTCCCTTCCCCCGGCCCGGCGCTACTTCCGGGTCCCCTCCCGCAAGGCCTTGTGGGGCGGCTCTCTCCTCCCCCACCTCCAACCCTGCGCGATCTCGCGCGACCTCCCCAGCGCCGCGCGCGCCCCCGGGACGCGTCACGCGGAGGGGGCGGGGAAGACGGTTGCATCACCGCGCAGCGCTCCGCGCGTGACGTCAACGCTTCCCCAACGCCCGCGGAGGGGCAGGGCGGGGGGAGGAGGCGGGGCCGCTCCGCCCCCTTCTGTGAGTGACGGCTACTTTCACCAATGAGAAGCGGGAGGCGCGTGAGTGATGCGGCGGGTGACCAATGGCGAGGGCGAAGCGGAAGGAGGGGGCGGGTCCGGGCAGCCGGGCGGCCGGGGCGGGCCGGACCGGGCTGCGCCTGTCAGCGGGGCGGCGGGATGGCGGCGCTCTACGCCTGTACCAAGTGCCACCAGCGCTTCCCCTTCGAGGCGCTCAGCCAGGGCCAGCAGCTCTGCAAGGTCCGGGGGCGGCCGGCGGGGCCCGGGGCGGCGGCGGGGGCGCTTGGGGGAAGGGGACTGGGGGGGGGCTGTTTGTGAGGGAGCTGCAGGGGGGGCGGTGCTGAGGGGGTAAAGGGGCCCACTTCAGGGCTGTTTGTGAGGGAGGGTAGATAGGGGGTGTTTTGGAGGGGGCTGGGGGCTTTTAAAGGGACTGGGGGTAATTGAGGGGACCTTTTGTGGAGCGGCCCTGAGGGCATCTAGGCAGGCTGGGGCCTCGGGCTGGTTATTTGGGGCCTGAAGGTACAGGGTGGACAGTTGGGGGCTGTGTGGGTGGGGCTCTGGGAGCTTTTGGGAGGTTTTGGGGGGCTGGAGGCATGGGGGCAGCTGGTAGAGCCTGGGGGCCGCTGAGGGGGGTATGGTGTTGAGGGGCTAAGATGGGGAGCCGTTTGTCAGGGGGACCTGAGGGCACTGACGGCTGTTTGGGGGTGCTGGGGGTATTTGGAGGGCGTTGGAGAGGGAGTCATGGGGTCATCGGGGGGAGCTTGGGGGGTAGGTGGATGCTGTTCCTGAGGGAAGTCCTGGGGGCAACTGAAGGGCTGTTTGTGAGGGAGGCTGTTAGCAAGGGGAGAGGCCTGGGGCATTTGGGGGATGCTGGGGTGTTTGGGAGGGTCTGGAGACCTTTAGGGGAGGTCTTATGGTATCTTGAAGGAGGGAGGTGGGTTTGGGGGGACAGTGTGGGTGGGTGGGGCAGTTTGGGTGGGGAAGAATGAGATCAGAGGTGAGACAGGGAAGGGGGGGGGGGGGAGGAAATGGAGTAGCCTGGGATTGCTGAGGCAGATGGGGCAAAGCAGGCGGGCATAGGAGAACCTCCGAGGCATGGGGTGAGAGGAGAGCAGAGCCAGAGACACTCCGGGCACAGGAAGCTTGTGGAGGGCAGAGGTGTGAATAACTGTGGCAGGACTCTGTGTTCCTGCCCTGGGAGGTGAGGCCAACCACCGTGACCCTTGTCTGTGGGTGTTGGGCACAAATAAGCCCTTGTTACGAATCTCAGTTTACTTCTGGCTCACCTGTGACACATGCCATTCCTGTTGCCCTTCCTCTGCTCTCAGCCCCTGTAAGAGCAGCGTGACTGTACAGGGAGGAAGTGTTTGGAGTTTGACGGGTTTGGGTGCGTGTGGTGGGAGCAGAGGTCAGCAGGTAATCTGGGATTTTGGGAAACGGTGTGCGGGAGAAGCACTGCATCTCACCGAACACTTCTGTTGTTGCAGGAGTGCCGGATTGCGCATCCCATTGTTAAATGCACTTATTGCAGGACTGAATTCCAGCAGGAAAGGTAAATGGCCACTGAACTGGAGAGACAATGTTTTCTTTAGAACAAACACACCCAGGGAACCGTAATGTTTCCACACCTTCAGTGACTGAGCCTTAACAGATTGAAGAAGGTCTTCCACAGCAACAAAGGTCTGCTGGGCGAGTCGGTATGCCTCTGCGGTGTCCTTAGATTTGCTCCTTTTGCTTTGTTTTTATTTTTGGTCAGTGCTTCAATGCATCTTCTAGTGAAGGATCTAGGTGCATCTTCCCACAAGTTTCCCTCCTATCTGATTTCTGGTATCCAAAAATTATTTCCTAATGTGTTTCCTTTAGCTGCACTTTTGCATTTTTGCAAGTTGTGTAGCTTATAGAGGAAGGATTGGTAAACCCAGTAGCTGTGTGCAGGCACTATGTGGGGTGTTCTTTCCTCTGTCTGCTGGTCAGGACGGAGGTGTATTTGTCCTGCCTTAACCTCGTCATCCAGACCAGACCTCCTCCAGAACTGAGGCTGTCACCAGTGCTGAATCACGCCTGCTGCCAATTAGCTGTTGATCAGACTCATGTATTTGTAAGGACAAAAAACTGGTGTCATCTGGGTATGCCTTAATTAAAAGATACCTCCTACTAACACTACTTTTTGGCAAATTATCTTCAACCAGATGGGGATAGGAAATGCACTTTGATATCCGAGTCCCTAGTGAAGATGAAGTCAGTCTTGCCACTAGAGAGGGAGCCTAGGGGAGACTGAGATCCTAACCACAGAGGTTTAATTTTCTTTGAGGAAGTGTTAATAGAATGATCTGTCCTTCTTTTTAACAGCAAAACCAACACAATATGCAAGAAGTGTGCTCAGAACGTGAAGCTCTACGGAACAGTAAGTGAGCAGGGCTCGTTCTCAACAGCCTCTTTGCCTTTCATCTTTCTTGTCTTTACGCTGCTGAATCCCAGAGCAGTTTTATGGGCTGGCTCTGTTGTAATAGCATGACTGATCAATAATATGCGGGTCCCTCAAGCGTGAAGCTTTTACCTTTTCTCTTCTTCTAGTGCAGAAAAGAGCAGCTCTGCATCATGTCAGGCCAGGAAATGAACTATTCGATATCCAATAGAAACAAGAGCGTGCTTGCACAAACTGAGATTGCTGCAGGAAGCAGTGATAAATCTTTCTTTCCTGCTTATCTGAAATCTGAAAAACCAATTTTGATTGTTTCTATTTCGTTGTTATACATTTTCTAAAGATTTTGTACCACTTGATAAATGGTCTGGGTGCCATGGCTAAACACTTAGCTGGGTGTTTAGCATTATACTTAGCTTGGAATGAGGAAATAGAAGTTCTGAAGTGATGGGGAGAAGGGGAAAGAGCAATGTATTAATGTAATTAGAAGGCACTGCTGTATCTGTTGTTCTTGTTTCTTAAAGCCGAAACCCTGCCAGTACTGCAACATTATAGCAGCATTTATTGGAAACAAGTGCCAGCGTTGCACAAACTCTGAAAAGAAGTATGGACCTCCGCACTCGTGTGAGCAGTGCAAGCAGCAGTGTGCGTTTGACCGGAAGGATGATAGAAAGAAGGTCAGTATCTCTATAAAAGGAGGCTGGAAAGGTAAAAGGGCTGATGACAGTGTTTGTCTGTCCATCTCCGTCACGTATTCTCTAGCATTTCAAAAAGGGGTGTCTCTTGGTTGATACAGTATTTTTCTGGAGTTGAGCTTTTGCTGTGGGAGCTGTGTTTTGGAGGTGTTTAGTCTTTGAGCCCCTTTACTCCTTTGCCAGATCTGCTGAGAAAGATCTCTTGAATTTGGCCTAAGGGTAGGTGGGCTGGCAAAGGAGAAGGGGCCTCTGAGTGAAATGTGAGGTGCCCACTCAGGGAGGCGGATGGGGAACAATATCTGTGCCATAGCCTGAGGAGCTGGAAGTGTCATACCTCCACCAGGAAACCCATTCCATGGCATACACCCTTTGCTTAATCAACATAAATGCTTCTTAGAAGATGTGTATTTCTAAGGCCTGCTTCCTGCAGGCTATAAACATCTGTTGTTCGTTTGGGATGCTGCACTGATAATCCCTGTCCTCCTGCTGATCCTCCTCAAGCAGAGACCCTCTCTGTTTTCATCTCCGGTGACTACCCTGTCACGTACCTTTCCTTGGCGTTGCTTTGACAGAAATCCCACTAGAGCTAGCCTGTCCTGGTGAATGGGGGCGATAAGATGGTCTGTAAGCAAAGCTTGGCAGAGACTATAGTTACAATAGATAAGCTGCTATTAATGAGTACTGTCTGCATTGCACCAGCTGTGCCAGATGCACTTCTTACCCTTTCCGGGCATTCGGGGGGTCCTTTTGAGTCGCTGCTTGTTCGTATGTGATCTTAAGCCTGAAGGTGCTTCTTGTCTTCTCTGTGTTTGGTTTATGGGCAGGAAGCAAGACCGAAACTTCTCGCCCTCTCTTTCTCTCTCACTTTCCAGGTGGATGGAAAGCTGCTATGCTGGTTATGCACACTGTCCTATAAACGGGTCCTGCAGAAGACCAAAGAGCAGTGCAAACACCTGAGCAGCTCTTCCCGCGCGAGCCTGCAGGAGAAGGAGCAGTACAGTAGGCTCAGCAGTGGCAGCCACTATAACAGGTAACCTGTACGAGCTTTTCCGTTGTGCAGGGTGAGCTTGCCTCTGGGGTGAGCAAACAGGGTGCCTGGCTGCTCCACGCTCCCTGAGGTGCGCTTCCTAAAGTAACTGGGAGAGGTGCCTGGGGGCTCGGTACCTTGGTGATGGGTTTTGGCAGTTGTCTGTTGTTCAGGAGAATCTGGCTAAGTCAGGTTTTGCTCATTTGCAAACCCCACTGTGCTGGAGTAGACTTGCAGTCCGACAGTGCTTCGTAGCGATTCAGCTTACCGAACCTGTACACAATTAAAGCTAAATTGCATTTGTAAAATTTAATGATTGAAATGTAGATTTTAAGTGTGAGTTGTTCACCTACCTACTGATCTGACTGACGTGTTGTTTTCTGTTTATTTTTAGTCTCCAGCTACTCTTCAAGGAATGAATTTTTTATCATTCTTTCTTGCGCTAGGAAATCTTGTTTTAATAGGTTCAAAGTGGGTGGGAATATTTATCTGCTTCTCTGTCTTAGACTGCAAGTCATTCAGGTTCTGACATACGATTTCCTCATTTTTCTAGCCAGAAAACCTTATCCACCTCTTCTATTCAGAATGAAATCCCAAAGAAGAAAGCCAAGTTTGATGCCATATCTGCCAATGGTGACAGGTGAGCCTCTTACATGGGGAAATTGTGGGTGGGCGGTCTTGTTTGCCAAGTTTAAATAAGACAGAGTTCTGTGCAAATAGGAGGAAGCTCTTGTGCTAGAGCAGGGATCTCGGGCTTTGGGACCTCGAGGGGCTGCATTAGCAGCTTTCCAGAACCTGGCAGGCCAGTGTTACTTGGCATTTAGACGTAGGTTTGAAGAGGAAAAGAATACCTAGCGCCTGTACCTGCTAGAATAGAAACTGCTTGTTGGCTGGGCTCCCCAACAGTTAGAAAAACTGCAGCCAGATCAGCTTTATCCTCTCTCTGCTGTTACAGGGAGAGGGGGGCTGTTGGCTGCACTGCAGAGTTGAATTCTGCAGGTTTTGTGCTTACGGGGCTGTCAGACTGATCTGCGGGGAGATGGCCTCAGAGGAGAGGATCCACCTCCTATTTGCCCTCCTGCCTTTTGGGAAAGGGACAAGCAATCAAACAGCTTTGCTCAAAAGCATTCGATCCCATTCTGCTGTCACAGTTTGTGCTGGATTATGTTGACGCCAGCTTGCATGCACAGCAGAATGGGAGTCACTAGCAGAAACAGGAGATTGAGATGGATTTTTATTTTTTTTACAGTCTTGTACATGCATATTTTCATTCCTGCCTTTCCTCTCTGATTCTCAGCGTTCCTTCCTCTCCCGAGATGCTTTGTCCCCCTACCCAGAGTGCCCCGTCCACGTTGGCGCAGTGGGTTGCTTCCCAACAGAGTCTCGGTGCCCACCATTGTCCTGTTTCTCAAGGCACTGACATCCTGAAGTGAGATCACCTGTTGTTTTCTCCCCTGTTGCCCTCCCTCCCTGGGAACTGTACATGGAAACTGTCCCTCTCGATGGATCTCTTTCCAAACAGCAATGAATTGGGAGTCGAGACCAGAGCATAGGCTCATTAGTGCCAAAGGGTCTGTTAAAGCCACTGGTAATTAATTAATCGCTATCTGCCTTGAATGTCTTTCCTTCGAGATCACAGATCGCATCCCTCCTATAGATACGATTGACATCTTGTCAATGTTTGTTAATATGCGAAATGCTACGATGGGAAATAGAACTTAAATAATTTTGTAAGGCAGTGATTCCTACAGAGTGGTCTAAAAGACCCATTTATCATCTGAATAGTGTTTTCAGTTAAAAGCGGGAGAAATTTAAGGATGAGCTGTGGCCTGGGAGCCGTGGCTGACCATGGAGTGGTCAGAGAATTCATCTGACTGCCTTCGGTGCTGGTGGAGCCAGAGGAGAGACTGGAGACAGGTCCCTGGTAGAACTGGTGCAGCCCATCAGTATTGCTACAGCTTTCCCTCTAGAGAGGCTCCTGCTCGCCTGCTGAGGCTATAGGACAGCACCAGGTATTTTTATTTGCTCACTGAAGCGTGCGCTGAGACCTTACAACGCATTGTAATACCTGCTGGCTTGGAAATATCCAAGAAGCAAAAGGTCCCATGCTCTGGCATCAATTGCTCAGCCATTCGTTTGCAAAACAGGAGCATGTATCGGGAGAATCAAATGCCTTCATTTTGCTCTTGTGTCAGATGTTGTCAGTCTGGCTCCTGCCAAGGCTGTGGTCCTTGCCACAGACTTTTTTTGATGAATCCCAGTAGCAAACTGCATGTAATTTTAGCAACTACTGAAGAGCTCCAGCAATGTGCTGTAGAAAAGGCAAGCTGCAGCTGCCTTAAATAGACACATGGCTGCGTTTCTTGAGTGGAATAATAATGGTGGTTCATTAAGTGTGTTTTTGGAGTTGGGGGGGTGGGGGGTGGGGCACACGACATGTTTCTGAGGATGAACCGCCCCAAACCCCTCCCCTCTTGCACCATTTTCTATAAGATTGTTCCCCCGCAGCGTCAGCCTGGAGTCCGGGTCGCAGCCTGAGTGTGGAGTCAGGGTCTGCCGCAGTGCAAGGATGTCTTCATCGGCAGTGTAGTCTGGAGTGGGGTGATACACAACCAGCGCCTCTTCGCTGCTGAGATCAGTCACAGCTTTCTCTACAGTGTGTCTTGGCCTTGGGCTCCAGCCAAACTTCTGATGCAGCCTTTAGTTGGCAAAATTTGGGCACACTTGAGCTCAGCTGACTTTAGCAACATCTCCAACAGGGTCCAGCTTATCTGAAGTTGTTGTTCCTTTGCAGATACAATAGGAATTCATTTACTGTGTCTTACTGAATTCCCTCTGTATGTTTTTTTTATGTATTTTGGAGTGGATGTGGCTCCCAATGGCTATGATATGGGGACTGAGAGACTTCCAGGCTCATTTAATGGGTGGTGGTGAATGGGTCGTTCTGGGTGAGCTCTGTGAGGAGCTAACGGCACTGGCCCTGCTGCACGCGGAGCAGCTTTCCCCAGCAGTGACTCGCAGCACACCTTGCAGCAGACCTTGCCCCATTAATCCCACTGTCCTGGGCTGCCCCTGCGCGTGTGAGCACCCCGGCTTCACCCCCAGCCTCTGGTGCAGTGCCGGTCCTGATTCGGGCAGTCCTCAGTGTCCCCATCCTCTTGTGTAAACGCTGCCAGAAGTGTTTTTACGTTACAGACTCTGCGGATCAACACGCTGCAGTCCCTTCTCCTGTGACTATAGACAAGGTGCTAAATTGTGCTTTTAACACCAGGCAACAACGAGCGCTACTGACTGAGCTGGCTGGGGGAGGGCAGTGATGCCAGAGGATGCTGAGCAGCGAAGTTCATTTAGTAAAACGATTTTCATATGAATAGAAAAGTCCTGGCTTACGCTTAAAAGCACTGGGACTTGGACTGAACTGCCCATGCTCTTGGTGGTGTTAGAGGAAGCGTAAGTTCAAGTCCTGGTTCCTATTGGCCTGGGTGGATTTTTGCACATAGGGGATGTTTTTGTCCAAGGCGAAAGTTGGATGCTGGTTTGGTCAGCCTGGTCTGTGCCTCTTTATGCTAGCCTGACTTGAACAGCAATATCTTTAAGTTTGGCATTTGTTTTGCCTAATTTCATCCATTTAACAGGTATGGAGTTTAAGGCAGTCATTTTGGTTTGTTTTCCAGTCAATAGAGAGAGGCAGGTGTCTTTGGAAGAGCTCCATTTTTTCCTCTGTCTCCATTGAAAGCAACAGGAGCTCATCAATTCACTTTAATTAGAGGCAGGCATTTTAGGCTGTTCAAACACGGCGAGCACATATCCCTCTGACCTGTCGCAAGGGTCCTGGGTATGGAGTTTATTTGTAGAGAAAATGGCTTTTTTAGTTTGGTTGGTTGTTTTAATTCTTAATCTGTTTGTTAAAGGAATGGAGCACCTTGTGTTTGGCAGTTTTCCTTCTAATTTTGGAGACTCGGGCTGCTTCCTGAACGCGGGGTTTAAGACAGAGAAACCTTTCATTACTAACTTGTCAGTCTTTAAAAAAAAAAAAAAAAAAGGAGGGGGTGGGGAGGGAGAAGCTGCCTCTTTAATTAGCACCTTGACATATTTGAGGGTACATTTGGCAGCAACTGGACAGAAAAATACCTGCCTGTGCTCCCGTACTCGGCAGGAGGGGATGCCTGGGCACTCTGAGCCCACCGTTACCCACTTGTGGGTGCAGACCCCAGGGCAGGAGGAGCCCCTTGAAGCCCTGGGGGTCGGCTACAGGGTCTGCTGAGTTTGAGAGCGGCTCTGTGGAAGGCTGGTGGCCCGCCTGTCCCTTCTCCCCGCTGGGTGGCAGGGCTGGCTCTCACCTCCCCGCCTCCACAGTGTGCTCTGCAACAGGAGCTGCCAAGGAGGGAATTTTTCCTGCCAGAGCTGCTTAGGGAAATGTGAGCATCTCCCAGCACTCTTCATCACCCCAGGATATAGCAGGAGGGAAGCTTGCCTGGGCAAAGGAATGGTGTAAGCAAGAGTTTCTTTTTAGCCAGAGGGAATCAGCAAGGAAGCCTTTTTTTCTCTGTGGAGGCTGCTTTTTTTTTTTCTTTCTTTCTTTCTCTCCTCCCCAGCATATTTGCACTGAGTGGGAAATTAAAGCTACTGTTGATAACATGCTTACACACAGAAAGGTGCTGGAGCACCCACCATCATCTTGCACAGCCTCCACTTGGGGAAACTGTACTCGGGAACAGTTTTAAAATGGAGGTAATTCTCTGCCAATGTGTGTGTATGAACCTCTTCTGCATCTCGAGAGCTGCCCAGCATGACAAGCACAGTGCTAGATCTGGTGCACCCAGAGACCTGCCACATCTTGCGGTGTGAGCTCTGCTGTCAGCGTGTTTTAACCATGCACGACTCTTCCACCCCGGGCTGTCTCCTACAGACCCTCAGTTCTGAGTTTTCCTTTGCCAAGCTTGCTTTCCCAGTGCCGCAGGGCTATCCTGTGACTTTCAGATCTGTGAAGCTGCTCCTGCTTAGTTTCCCTCTGTAGATTCCCAGCACAGTGGTGTAAAGAAGCCTTTTCTTCTGCCACATCCTTGCTAACCAGTCCAATCGATGCAGACTGTGCTTTTAATTAGCAAGTGGATTATTTCCAGGCACAAGAGGAGACCCCTGGGTGAGATGAGCAGCCGGTATTCTCTGCCTCGGTGTACAGACGGGGGACTGGAAGCACGGAGGAGGCAGTGTACTTGAGAGAGGCAGCAGTTCGGGTTCAGGCCATGCCTTCCCCACTCCGCTGCAGCTCCCAGCTTTAGAGCTGAATGCAGGTTTTAGGAGGTGTGTTGACCTACACTGGAGGCTTTAAAAAAATGTCGGGCTTCAGGTAACCCTGGCTATTTATCTTTATAGCGGCAGTGCTGTCTGATAACGGCCAGACTTGAAGTAATCTTCTAGGTGAAGCTTTGTTGTCTTATTACTGTTAAATTTTTATACAGCTTTTTCAGGTGTGTGTGGCTGGGAGTGTACTGCCCTTTTAGCACCAGGAGATAAAAATCAGGCTTACCGTCACAGCAGTAAGGAACAGAAGGCAGGCAAAAGATCAGGTGAGGTCCCTGGGCCTGTGGCTGCAGCTTATCATATCTTATGATCTGAAATATTCCTGTAGTGCAAGACTGTGCGTGGCTGCCCAGTTCACTGGGTATCTGGTAGGGAGATTTGTGAATCACTAGTGCAGGAGAGTGACTCATGCCCAAATAAGTTTTCAGCTGGTTGCTTAGGTTTAGAGTACCTGGTGGTGTACAAGTGGTGTGCTCAGCTATTTCTCTGTCTTCCTGGAGAGTCTTTCCTGCTCTGAAGTGGTAATGAAGCTTCTTCCTAAATTGCTGTATCACGGTGGAATCAAAATTAAAAAATTCCAGCATGTCTTTTTACCCCTTTTCCCTGCTGAGGACAGTGCTGACTTTAATCTAGGTGTCTCCCATTGCTTTGTTTGTTTAACTTGAGGTTATTTGTTTCTCTTTCATGTTCCTTCTTTGCCAGAATGTTTGTTTACATTTAGTGAAAAGTTTTGCTGTACATCCAAGGACTGCCTGTGAGCTAAGAGGGTTCCTAAGTGGTTGCATAAAGTTTCATTAGCTCTCTGATTGCTGTCCTCAACTCTTTGGTTGGAAAAGGGACCCTTACTGTTTGAATGGTTGCTGCAGACACTGGCCGATGGCACGTAGCAGTCCCATGTCCCTGCTGATCATGCAATAAAACAACTCGAACACATAATTCCTGTTGCCCATCATACCATGTGTTTCACAAATTCCATGTGGCATCCAGGGCAGGGATACAGTAACACCTGCATTCAAGGAGTGTTTGGAGGACACAGTGTGTGCCACGAAATGATTCCCATTCTCTTTGGAGTGCCATCTGTGGGAATTTCCCTGCCTCAGTGAAGAGAAGGGATCGTGATGAGTCCTTCACTCTTCTTTGTTGCAGTTTTTCTCCGGACCTCGCCTTGGACTCCCCTGGCACTGACCACTTTGTTATCATTGCCCAGCTGAAGGAGGAAGTGGCTACTTTAAAAAAGATGCTGCACCAGAAAGATCAGATGATTCTGGAGAAGGAGAAGAAGGTAGAGCCCTTGGCTTGCTTCCCCCCCCAGCATGCTGACATATTCACGCAGATCACACTCCAGCAGAGGCTGGCTTTTTATCTTGGAGTGAATGAGAGAGTTTCTGGCTGTTTCCAGGCTGCCTCCTTTCCAAAGTTAAAGAGGCTTTCTGGACCCACCCAGGAGATCTCATTTCATAAAGGGTCATTTTCTGACCGCTGGCTCAGAGACCTCCATGTGGGGGCAAAACTGAGAAAAAAACATGCTGCTCTGTGCAGGAAGACAGCTCCGGCTGCTCCCGCTTCTCCGGGCTGCTCAGTGACACGGTTCTGGTCTCATTACGCTCCCCCTGCCCACCCCAGCACGTTTCCAAACTCATCCAGTCTCACGCAATTTCTGCAAAGGCGTTTTCTGTGCCAAGGTGCATCTGGGGTTAAGGCATTCATTTCTTCTTCCAGCTCACTTGCTCCTTACTGGTTTATCTGCAGATCACAGAGCTGAAAGCCGACCTGCAGTACCAGGAGTCGCAGATGAGGGCAAAGATGAACCAAATGGAGAAGACACACAAGGAGGTCATGGAGCAGTTACAGGTGACAGCATTTTTGTTTTAATTTGCTGAGCTGTGCTGTACACAGGAGTGACTGAGGACACTCCTGATCACAACGCCCTGTGAGCTTCTGCGCACACAGCTCTGCTAACGTTTCTCAGCCCTGTCCTACAGCCTCTGCTCTGCCAGGCACGCCCCTCCCCGGCTCTGTACCAGGCTGCAGTGCATTGTAACCCCTATTTATACCTCCCTGCTGCTCTCCACTCAGGCGCAGGCTTACTGTATCGTAAAGCGCTGTGTTGTGTCCCCTATGGACTAGACGGGAACCATCAAACTCATTTTACCTCATGCCAAAATCAGGTTTGAACCTATTTCTCCAGACTGCAGAACCTTTGTCAGCTCCCCGCACCACGTAGCTCTTAATGTGATTTATGTGACCGGTAACCGGAGCGAGCAAAGCTGCAGAAACAATTGGCAGTTCCTTTAGCGCTGTATCTCTGTAGTCCAAATAAAGAAGTCTCTGAGCTCGAGGGAACAGGGAGAGCAGGATTCTTGTCATGGCCATGGAAACACTAGGCAGACTATCAGCATGAATACACTCTGAGCCACCGAAGGGATCGGGTCAAAGGGGAGCTGGTTACAGGGAAGAAATCAGACACAGAAATGAACTTTGCACCCTTTAATTACTCTGGGGTTTATAATGGGCTAAAGCCCTAGCGATGAGAAATGGGAGGGGATAAGACAAAAGGCGTTTATTCCCCCTGAGAAAGCAGCCCCTCCTCCATCAGCACACACCCAAGTTAATTATCAGAGTGGAAGACAGGTTTTGGAGACTACGGCTGCTGTCAGAAGGCTGCTGCCTGCGAGATCCCTTTCACAATGCACATTCTTAAGCGCTGTAAGCCTGTCTGAAGGTCGGAATATCTGTGTGTGGTGTGCCGAGGGCTGGATGCGCGTCCCGCTCCTCGTGAGCTGGGAGGCACTGGTGGTTTGTATTTGAGGGACTGATGACAGCCAGAGCCATCTGTCTCTGTTCTGCTTTATTGATCCTGCACCGCCTGGGTCAGCCCAGAGCTGTTTCGATCTCGTAGCTTTGGGTGGCCTGCAAAGAATGAGTTGGTGTTTACTCCAGTTCTGAATAGACAATTTTCCATTAGCGCAAACCACCACTTTTTGGTTGCCTTGACAGCCCTGGCTGCGAGGTCAAGGGCTGAGTGGGAGATGACGCCCCTCCTTGCAGTGGTTTCCCGAGGCAGGGCACGCTGGTCGCTCCGCGTGCGTGGGAACGGTAGGCCCTGCTGCTGCCTTTGCTGTAGCTCAAGGAGGACGTCTGCCTTGAAAGCTGTTGGACACCTTCCAACAGCCTTAAACGCGCTCAATTCTGAAAAGAAAGAGGAAGCATCAGATCCACGAGCAGGTTTGCCTGCAGCCACCTGCCTCTCCCGGGTGGAGAGGGGTTTGCGTGTCTGCGCCGTTCTGTGCTTAGCTCGGACTGGGACTGTCCTGAACTCCTCCTCTCTGGCGTCTGAATGTTTTACTTCAGCTGGTATTGACTGAGGCTCTGGAAACTTTCGTCACTGATTCCAAAATAAAAGTTCAAATCTTCTCGGTGTACTGTAGGTGCCTTGAAATGTTCGTATGATTCGCTTTTTGAACGTGCTCTTGGCTTTTATTATTTTGTGTTGTCTTTTCACGGGGGGGAAGCAGGGGTGCCTGTATTTTTCCAGTCTGCAGGAGGTAAGAGAAGCTGCTTTACCATGTGCAGCACTGGAGCAGAGGGTTTAATTCCTCTAGTAACCCTTTGCATATTCATTCATTCACTGGAAGTGAATGCAAAAGACCTGTATCTGGCTTCACACAGGTTCTACCCCTTATCCTACTGCTATAGCGTAATTTGTTTCATAGGCTAGAGGAGAGCGAGCTCAGAAGTTTGGTAAAAGGGGATAGAGAGCCTTGTTCCTAAGTTGCCATGATTTTTAAGTCAGTGGAAATGAGAGAGACTGTAAGTTAGGTGTTGGTGCTCTGATGGGTTCAGAAGGCTTCTGGTAGGGATGCAGGGCCAGCGCTGAATCCTCATAAAGTGTTGGTTGCGTGTGAAGAAGCCGAGGGTGAAGCAAAGCTGGAGAACAGTCAGCTGCTCCACCCTGCTTTTTTTGATAGAACGGGGAGTTTGGGGTGGGGGGAAGTTGGCCTTCAGCTTGCCAAAACGAGAGTCGGACGGGGGCTTCGGTCACCAGAGTTTTACTCCATCGTGTCTCACGCTGCCAAAGCGCGGTGGCTGGTGAAAGGGGAAGGAAGGAAAGGCAGTCCCGCTGACCTTGGTGCGTGTCCTTGGCTGGTTTAATGCGAGTTGCGCATTTGTCGCCTTTCGCCGTGGAAGCCGTTAACTTTCAGCCCACTTCTCAGTTACAGCGGGGGGCCGCGACGGGGAAGGGATGGGAAGAGCCCTTCCTGGGTGGTTAGAGACGAGATGCCGGACTTGAGCTCGTGCCGTGATGCCGCGCAGCAACATCTACCTCCTTTTATTTTGTCTGCGCGCAGGATGCCAGCAGCTTCTGTCCGGGCAATTCTAGGCTCCCTAAAACTAGTGATGATCCGTGCCATTAAATACCCATTTTCACTGTGTTTCCAGGCCAAGAACAGAGAACTCCTGAAGCAAGCAGCTGCCCTGTCAAAGGGCAAAAAGCCTGAGAAGTCGGGAGCAATAACCTCCCCTTAAAACCAAACCCCCAGTCTGGGAGCTTTCCCCCAGCATTAGCCAAGGAGTCTAGGAGGCCTGCCTGATCGCTGGAAGCCAAAACCTCAGTGTTGTCACTATCCCACTGCCGCGGACTCGATGGAAACGCCTGGTGTGTGTTGCCTTCCGACAGCATGCTGGAGCGTGTCTGGTTTCGATCTCTTGTTGAATACCGGTCTGTATCACGGTGATCCACGGGAGAGGTCCCAGCCATCCGAAATCCCCACACACCCCCCTCCCCGAAGTACTGCTTTCTGGAAGAAGGTTGTTTTTTTTCCCCTAACAAGTTACTACCACTGCCAACCCTTTCCATTAGCAAACGGGAACCCGCGGCATTAGAGACTTCGTGCTGGTTCCCCACCTGCTGCTGTGAGGCAATAGCCGTGGCCAGTTCTTACGCAGATAAGACGGGAGCTGCCTGCGGTGGGAGCTTGATTTTTCTTGAACTGTTCCCTCTTCAAAAGGAGACCGATAAATCACCAGCCCACCAGATGTTACTGGAAGGTTGTGCCACTGCTGAGAACGGTTGATCCAGCTTTTTGAAGATGCTTCCAAAATGGGGGCTCTGTATTTATCTTGGAAGATTTCTTTGTTTGTTTTTTTTTTTCTTTTTTTCCTTTGGGTTTTTTCTTTTTTTCCTTCTTTACTATGTCAACGTGGCAAACCGAACTGCCTGGGTTTGTGTTTTCTTGTTTTGTTATGACAGCTTTTGGGTTGGGAGCCAGAGTGTAACGACACAGACCCAAACCCCACCTCGTATCCCCACCCGTCCCCGTCCCCGTGCCCTGGTTACTTGGTGACCTTTGGGGCTTTGAGGACTTCTGCAGCTTGGTGTGATCAAGCGTCTCTTACTCCGTTTCTTTACCCAAGGAGAGCTCAAGGCTTGGATGTTCCCTCTGCTCCCCTCGGTCCCTGGATCGAGCTCGCCCCATTCTCCCCCTTTCCCTGCCCCACAGCTCCCTTCCAGATGCAGAAGTAGGGGCCAGGTTGGCTCCAGGAGGCAGCGACCTAAGCCGGGGAGTGGTTTTTTTGGGGCTCTCCGGGGACATTTCTCACTGCTGATTAAAAACCAGCAGAATAAAAGGGCTACGAAAGTTCCCTGTAACAGGGATGTGCTTCTCGCGACCGGCACAGAGACCACAGCCCCTTCCAGCGAGGCCGGCTGGGGTGAGCGCTCCCCCGGCTCCGTCTTTTGGGACAGGGAGGGGACACACACGTGGATAAAAAGCACTTGGCCAGCGCGGAGGGGAGAGCAGCGCGTGGCTCTGGCTGGCGGGAGCGCTCCCCCTCGCCGGCCCGGCACCAAGCGCCGTTCAGGCTGGGAGGAAACATCTCAGGGTTCGGAGCCTCTCGGGGCGCAGGAGTAGGAGAGGAAACCTTCGGAGCGGTGCTGAAGGTAGGTAGGGAAGAGGAGAAATCGTCGTTTTTGATGCAGGGCCGGCTGCTCTGGCAGGGGTTTTATTAAGCTTTTAACTAGAGATTGTGATTTATATTTTTTTTTTCATCCTTTTTTTTTTTTTTCTTTTTCTTTTTTTTGTTACTAAAGACGACTTTACTCAAAGGCACTTTTTTTGATGATGTTGGCTTCCGGCATGGAAGGAGCACACCGCAACATCAGACACTCTGCCATGCGGGGTTGTTTTTAAGGGACTTCTGATGTGAAAAAAAAAAAAAAAAGAAAAAAAAAAAAAAATTTGTTACACTTTGCCAGAGTGTGACAGCGGGAAAATACTCACCTAATTTTATACTTCACACGTTTTTAGAAAATGAGGTGCGTTGACGGGATTCTTTTTTAAATGGGGGCTTTGCTTTTTCGCTTCCCTCGAGATACAGAAATCAACAGAGGGAGCCAGGCCCTGTGTATACTATTATGGGTTGGGGTTGTTGGTTGTTTTTTTGGTTTTTTTTTTTTTTTTTAATTGTGATAAATTGATCATGCAGTTGAGTAGCTGATGATTTGTAGTAATAACATTGTTTCTTTGTATGTTTGTAATAATGGAGATTTTAAAAGGGACGCTTTGATTTGTACAAAACTCTTGACAACTGTAAAAGTGTTTTAAAAAAAAAAAAAATAATCCTCATCTGTGTCTGATACTTTGTTTGCCTTAAAGACAAAAAAAAAAAACCAACCCAAAAACCCAGTAACCGCAGCATCCTTCCCTGCCTGGAACTGGTTCAGCTCCCGTTGGCGGCTGCCTGGTCGGAGCATCGGTTGTGCGGCTTCGGGCTCCGGTGCGTATGGGAAGGAGGCGGCATTTTTCTATTGTTTGGTTCGCTCCTACTTTTGTTTCTATCTTTAAATCCTCCCGATCGAGCCTGTTGCTAGGATGCTCGTTACTTGGTTACATCCACCTTCCCCGGACCCACCCGCCTGTATCCCACGAGATCTATTTTCTTCCCCAACCGCGCGAATGAAGAGGGAGCCCAGAAACGACACGCTCTCGGTGGGAAACAAAAAGACACGAGGATAAGGGGGTTGTTTTCAGATACAGACGCAAAAGAGGTGAGTAAACACCATTTGTGTCTCTGAAATCTTCCCCTCAGCTCAGCCATGAGTCTGGAGGAAAAACAGGGTTCTTTTTTTGGTTTTTTCTTTTTTTTTTTCCCCCCCCCTAATTTTTTCCTTTTTTTTTTCTAATTTTCCAGCAGAAAATTGGTAGGAAAGAAAAAAAACTCTCTGGAGATTTCTGTTTGGAAATGTCCCCGTCCTTGTGGGAGGCCGTAATTCAGCATTTTGTGCTTTTCCCCCTTCCGCTGTCGGTGTGGTGTCCCGGTGAGCCGAGCGGCGCCGCGGCACGCCGTGCTTTGCCCTGGCAGGGCAGAGGAGCTGCCACGGCCTTGAACGTCTGTTCCCGGAGCGCTGCCGGTAGCCGCGGGCTGGGAAAAGGCAAACCCTGGCTCTGGTGAAACACCACAGCGGCTTTTCCAACTCGAAATAATCTTTCCACAGTATATTTTTCAAAGCCTGGAGTTGCACACAGAAAATCGCCATTTTTCTGGGAATCGTTCGCTGTGGCAAATGCGGGGAAGAAAAATAGTTTCTGTGAGATCTTTCTCATTGGTGCTATTCCAGTCGCTTTTTTTTCTTCTTCCGATCTCTTCGTCTTCTCATGCCTGCGAAAGCAGAGGCCGATGTGCGCCTGTCTGGGTTTTCACCCCGGGTTTGCCGGATTGCAGCCCCCTGACCTGAGTGCCAGCGAGGGACGGATCTCCTGCTTGAAGCACCGAAGCTCTCGGTGCCTCGCTGAGTTTCTGTGACTCAGGGTGATGCCTCGTACCGTGCTGGGTCAGCCCAAAAATGGGGGCTACTACCCTCGACCCGGGCAGAGGGTGCAAAACCAGCGTGGTTTGTTCAGAGCGTCCTTCACAACGGGGCACTCGGGGCTTTCTGAGCTGAGCGTTGCATCTGTGGCCTTGAGCAGCTCCTCATCCCTCCTCCTCAGGCTCCTTTTCAGATCCCAGAATCCCAGAGTGGTGGGGGTTGGAAGGGCCCTCTGGAGCCCCCCCAGTCCCACCCCCTGCCAGAGCAGGGTCACCTCCAGCAGTGGCACAGGACGGCGTCCAGGCGGGTTTGGGATGGCTCCAGAGTGGGAGACTCCCCCACCTCTCTGGGCAGCTGTGCCACTGCTCTGCCACCCGCACAGGGAAGAAATTCCTCCTCAGGTTCAGACAGAACTTCCCATGTTCCAGTTTGTGCCCGTTCCCTCTTGTCCTGTCACTGGGCGCCACTGAAGAGTCTGGCCCCAGACTCTTGCCACCCGCTGTGTAAATATTGATGAGCATTGCTGAGATCCCCCCTCAGCCTTCTCTCCTCCAGGCTGAACAGCCCCAGGGCTCTCAGCCTTTCCTCAGCAGAGAGATGTTCCAGTCCCTGAGCATCTTCGTAGCCTCCGCTGGACCCTCTCCAGCAGTTCCCTGTCCTTCCTGACCCGGGGAGCCCAGAACTGCACACAGTGCTCCGGCTGCGGCCTCCCCAGGGCAGAGCAGAGGGGGAGGATGCCCTCCCTCGCCCTGCTGGCCACAGGATGCCATTGGCCTTCTTGGCCACCAGGGCACATTGCTGGCTCATGGTCACCCTGTTGGCCCCCAGGACTCCCAGGTCCCTTTCCACAGAGCTGCTCTCCAGGAGGTCAGCCCCCAACCTGTACTGATGCATGGGGTTATTCCTCCCCAGGTGCAGGACCCTACACTCGCCCTTGTTGAACTTCATGAGGTTCCTCTCTGCCCAACTCTCCAGCCTGTCCAGGTCTTGCTGGATGGCGGCACAGCCTTCTGGTGTGTCACCCACCCCTCCCACCTTCGTGTCACCAGCTGAGGGTACGCTCCGTCCCCTCATCCAGGTCATTGATGAGTATGTTGAACCAGACCGGACCCAGTACTGACCCCGGAGAACACCACAACCCACAGGGCCCCAACTGGACTCGGTGCCGCTGGTCACAACCCTCGGAGCTCGGGAGATGAGGGCGCTGAATCGCGCGCTCACCACGGGAAAGGTTCGTCCTGCACAAGAAGGCGAGTTTGGCACCTCTGTTCCCAGTTAACACCGCCTCAGTGTACCGGCAGCGCTCAGCGCTTACAGAGCGCTTTATCTCTGCTGAGCGCAGCACAAACCTTGCCCGCCCTGGGATGTGCCCAATTCTCCTCCTTTACAGCAGCTCGGGAGAGAGCCGAGACCTGACGCGCCAAAGGCTGAGCTGCGGGCAGCGGGGAGAGCCGCAGCCAGCCCGAGATGCTCGTCCCTCCGCCTCCCGTGCCGTGTCTCCCAGGGGCCGCTCCGTCTCTGCCCTGGCAGAGCTGCGGGGAGCGGTTCCAACGGGTGACGGGCAATTTTTGCATTTCCCGGCCAGACCTTGGGTAAGAAATGGCTGGCTCCTGCCTTTATCTGCTCGCACACGCTTCCTTCTCTCTGTGGTTTATCCACAGCTTCTAAAGCAGTTTGAATGTTTGCAGAAGGAAATACATATTTTTTATTATTATTTTGGGTTGTGATTGCTTTATTTCTATTTCAAAGCTTTAGGAAAATACGGTTATGACAGTGACTGAACACACTCGAACGTTACACACTGATCTCAGCCACCTGCTAGTAACGACAAGGAGGTCGAAAATGAGACTTCCAGATTTTTTGGTCGGTGTTTTTCCCCATTCCGCTCGTTTCAGGTGAGCTGATGGTTGGCTGCCCCTTGCCTGCATCCAGCAGAAATCTCTTCTGAAGATGCAGAAGCTCCAAGTTCCCGGAGCGCTGACCTGGGGAGCTGGAGGCAGTTGGGTTTTCAGGGCACAACAAAAACCTCCTGTGAAGCATTTCTTGAGATCTACTAACCAGGAGGATTAGATCTTTTTTTTTTTTTTAAAGTAATTACTTGAATAAATATCTCCTTTCCCAACTTGCAGGCCCCCCGGCAAGGACCTGAAACTTCAGTACGCAAATGAATATGAACTGTTTTGCAGCCTGACGGCGCGTACCCGCAGCAGAACTAAACCGACTTAACCAGCCGGTAATTACCCACAGAACGCGCTCCCTTCCATTCCTCCCTAATTGCTGGGGCTTTCTGCGAGCGCTGGCTCAGGCAGCACGTCCTGGGGGCAACAGGCTTTAAAATAATCTTTAAAAATATACGTATAATAATAAGGATCTTAAAATCCTTTAAAGGTGCAGTAAGGTGTGTTTTGTAGCTGCGGCAGGAGGGGTGAGCAGGAGCCCGGGGAGCCGGGCAGAGGAGGGGACGGAGCCGGCCACGGTGCCCGGGCTCCTTGCGAAGCCCATGGAGAGAGCAGAGGGTGCTTCGGGGGCGATTGGGGGCCCCGCAGAAGGCAAGCGGGGCTTCAGGGCTGGGAAATGTCCAGCGCTGCCCACTGACCTCAGTCGTCTGCTAAGGGGGTGAAACCGGCACAGGCAATGAGATCTGCTCCTTTGGGATGGAGCTTTTCCCCTTTTCCTGAGGTTTCCGTAAAGAAAACTCATCTGCCCTTTGCCTCCTTCCAAAGGCAATCTCCAGAGCTCCAGGAGTCCAAAGGTGTTTTGGCTGTAACCCCCAACCTCACCAGTGCCGTCCCAGTCATCCCCAGTGCTCGGTTCCCACTCCTGGAGCATACGGGGATGGCAGCTCCCTCCCGAGGATCCTCGACCCGTACAAACCAGTACAAACCACTGGTTTGAATGTGTTTACGCTGCTGAAGCCACATCCACCTGCCTGTAGTGCAGAAACCCTCACGGAGTGAGGTGCTGAGCGTTCGCAGCTCCCGGCGGCCCCTGGAGGAGTGGCAGCGCTGAGGACCACGTTGGGGGTTACCTTCCCTCTGCGCCTCCAAATGACACAGCTGCGGAGGGATTCCCTTCTCCACCCCACCAACGGTCTGGGTTTCCTCCTTTCAGCCCACCAAGGGCGGGTGCCGGCGGGTTTTCCCACCAGAGGCTGTTGATGGGGAGGTGTGGGGTGATCATAGACTCATCGAATGGTTTAGGTTGGAAGGGACCTTAAAGATCATCCAGTTCCAACCCCTGCCGTGGGCAGGGACACCTCCCACCAGCCCAGGTTGCTCCAAGCCCCGTCCAACCTGGCCTTGAACACCTCCAGGGATGGGGCAGCCTGCGCCAGGGGCTCACCGCCCGCACAGGAGAGAATTTCTTCTTCATATCTCATCTAAATCTCCCCTCTTCCAGTTTGAAGCCATTTCCCCTCGTCCTATCCCTACACGCTCTACCGATCAGCCACGGTGGCAATCCCGCTCCCCGATCTTTGAACAGGAGCGGAGCACGTAAGGAAAGAAAACACTTAAACAACGGTGTCTGTCTTATCTGCTCCAGATGCCCCAGTGGCTCCATGCAGAGTGTCCCTGCACGGTCTCAGCTGCTTCTCTTTGCCCTCGGGGTCCGGGCTGGTGGAGTCCCAGAAGACCGGAGAAGGCAACAGCTGTCCCCAGCCAACCTCGCTATTTTTTCTAAGGTGACTTCTCTTAAGCAATCGGTCCGGCCTTCCTGTTTACCTCCCTTGCAGCGCACCGTTAAACTAAAGCAGCAGACTTGTACAGTCAGCATCTTGCTAACTAGGGCACCGTCAATCCCTAAATAATTACTGAGCCGTTGTGCGTTGCCCGTGATTGGCGTTTCTGGAAACAGGGTGTTTGGGTTCAGCTCATGGTTTCCTCTCTCGAGGAAATTTTGCCTCTCCTTCGCCACCCCTTTTTCCGACAAATATCGTAATGAACCGAGCTGCGAGGCTGCTGTGTGCCCAGGTAAACCCCCGTGAATTAACCAGCACGGAGAAACCCTCCCGCAGTCCTATTTCCTTCAAAAAAATGAGCGCTGCTGAGCTCAAACTGGGACAAAAGGTGAGACTTTAAGTGCTCTTGGGTGAGGCTGGTGGGACAAAAGGCCTTGAGATGCTGATGCTCGAGATGCGGTGCCCGGTATCCCCCAATTCTGGCACACAGCACAGGAGGGTTCAAGCCCCCCGGCAGCTCGGAGGTGGCGGCAGGTCATCTCCTTTTGCCCGGGACGGGGTGAGATGCTGCCGGGAGCCTGAACCGGCTGCTACGTGGGCAGGAGCATCGCGAACAGGCCAGGAAAAGTGCTGAGCCTGCAGGTAACGTGCCGACTGCCTCTCGTCGGCTGGGGTGGGCCGACCCGGGGTTGCGGAGCAGATGGGGGGATCCTGTGCTGCTCCTTATTGCCAAGCTGGTGCGCTTCCCAGCTCAGCGACCGCCCGGCCGTGCTCAGCACCGGCTCTGCACGCAGGGGCCGCGGTGCCGGCCAGTCCTGCCGGCCAGCCGGCGGCGATGGATACTGCTGCCGGAGAGCCGGCAGCAACGGGCAGCCGTCTGTGGAGTGAATGTCCTCCTGGCACGGCCCTCGCTGCCTTCTGATGGGATATTTTTATATTAAATATTTGGCAGTGTCTCCAGCGCATCGCTCCAGCTGGACCACTGCCTGACGCGCACCCACAGCCCCCCGGGTCCACCTCAGCCTGTCCCCCTCATGTCCAGAGCTTTCGGGGGGGACAGAAAGGGGGGAACAGAGGCAGCCCCCAACCCTGCTTTGCTTACACCGCTTTGCCTTCGCTGCTGCGAAGCAAGAGGTGGCTTCTCATCTCCGGGCTGATGTGTTCAGCCAAAGCAAACCCGGAGCTCGTACCCTCAGGCAGCCGCGGCCCCAGACCAGACAGCGTCTTGGCTCTTGTCCCCCCCCATGTAAGGCAGCTCCGATGCTCCCTGTGGGAGGGGAACGGGGCAAAAGGAGCAGGCGACGGAGCTGGATGGGGGTGACAGGGGCTGAAACAGCATCTCTGGCCCCGGGGGAGCAGGGGGCGCCGGGTTCCCCTCGGAGCAGAGACCACTGGGACCTTGGATCAGTGGCAATTAAGTTAAGCCCCAAATTGTTCCTTTCAAATGACACGAGTGCAAATACGGCAGCAGACACCTCGGGGTGACCAGGGCCGCCCGGACCCCTCGCCCTCGGTGCAGAGCTTTACAAAACACCCCTAAAAATAGCACAGGGCGTTTGCCGGCTGCGGCGCACCGGGAAAGGGGACAAGGACAAGGAGCGGCCGACCAGGGGGGAGTGTGTTTGGAACCCACCGTGTCCTCTCTCCCCGCAGGCGCTGGTGCAGCTGCGAGCGCGCCATGGCTGTGCCGGCCGTTGGCTGTGCCGGCCGTTGGCTGTGCCGCCAGCACCGCGCTGCCATGTTGGCTTCGTGGCGGGCAGGAGCCGGAGGAGGCTGTTGCCAGGCAAAACCCGAGTTGTTTGTGCAGCGGCTCCTGTCTGCTGGACTTTGCCGTGCGCAGGCTGTCAAGCAGCACCAGCTCGTTATCAGCGCTCCTGTCTGGGGCCGCCCGCGGCCCTGAGATTATTATTATTATTTTCCTTCTTTCGCCTTCTTTTATGGCGTTTGGTGTTTGTTAGTCGAACGGCCAGGAGCCGGGGGCCTTGTGGAGGGTGGGAGGGGAGAGCCGCTCTGCAATAACTCTTGGGGCTCTTCTGCAGCGGGTGACCCAAACCGCCCCCGGGGCGAAGGTGGGGAGGGGGGCCACCCTCGGGGGGCCGCGGGGTGACAGGAGCGGGGGAGCGCGGCGAGCGCTCGTGGCCACACGGAGCCGCGGGACGGGTTGCGCGCCCCAGGTAAGAGCAGGGGGATTTTGGATAAAAAAGCCCCTCCAGGCGCCCCCCCACACCGTCAGGCGCCTTTCCCCGGTGGCCCCAGGGGACGTTTTCCGTCGGTCCACGGGTCACAGCGCGGCACACACCCCCCCCCACGGCGATGCCCCCTCCCCGTGATCGGGGCTGGGGCTACTGCGAGCCCGGGGGGCTTCAGCCCAGCGGCGAACCGCCCCCCCCCCCCCCAGCGCCCCACCCCGCCCCCCCCCCCGAGCCGCCTCTCCCTATTGGCTGACGCTCTGCTTTGGTCACGCCCCCACCTCCGTTTCGACCAATCGCGGGGCGGGGGCGGGGGTGTGGCTGCCGCCCGCCGCCGCGCTATGAAAGCGGAGCGGGGGGGGGGGGAGCGGGGAACCACCGGGGAAGGTTCCGGAGCTCGGGGGGAATTGGGGATCCCGGGGACCCCCCTCCCCTCCCGGGGCAGCTCCGTAGCCCGGGGTGGGTGGGGAGGGGGTCCCGGGGCCGTACCCGCCGTGTAAAAGCCCCCGCGCTGCCATGCTGGTGGCCGGCTCGCCGTGCCCCCCCGCGGGGCTGGAGGAGTACCGGGGCTGCGGGGCCCGGCGGGGCGGCGAGGTAAGGGCTGGGCTCGGGGCTCGCCTGCCCGGGGAGGGAGCTCCCGGTTTGCATCACCCCCCCGCGTCGTCCCCCGGGATGGGACGGGGCACTGTCACCTCTTTGTGTGTGTGTGTGTCCCCCCTCCCCGGGGCCATCCCCGGGGCCATCCCCGCCTTGGCCGGCTGCAGGGAGGGGACAAGCGGGGAGATGTCGGGCCGGGCGGAGGAACTGCCAAAATAACCCTCTTGCTCATCCGCAGCGAGCCTAAAAATAAGGGTGCTGGGAGCCCACCCGGGGGTGCTGGGGATGGGGTGGTCCTGTCCGGGCAAGGGGACGTTGGGGCGGCTGGATGGGGAGGTCTCGGCGTGTCCCCAACCCTCCGGGAGCTGGGACGTGTGTGTGGGAGCCGGGCAGGGGTCCTGCCTGCGGGGGTGGGCTGGGGGGGGGTGAAGGGAAACTGAGGCAGGGGCTGGCGGTGGGATGTGCCCACCGGGGGTGGGGGTGGTGGGGGCTCCGGGGGCTGTGTACAGTCGTTCTGCTCATGCTGCCGTTCCCGGGCCGGGTGTGGGACCTCTCTGGTGTCCCCCTTAACCTGGAGGTCTGGGAGCTCTCTCACATGGCTCAGTGCTGTCGCGTTTGGGGTCCGGCGTGCAAAACTGGAGCTTTGCAGGACCGCTCTGTCCCTCCTGGGGAATCAGACCCGGCTGCAAGTACAGGGCACCAACCTGCTGAGTTTCCTGGGAAGTTGGGAATTGCCTCTATTTGTGAGACTTTTCTTTCCCCTCCCCTCTTCCCCCCTCCAAAAAAAAAAAACCTGCAGTTTTTCCTCTTGCTCCTGCGGTCCCCTTCCCTCTGTCCCCACCCGGGAGGCTTCCCCAGGGACAGCGGGATCACTCTGCTCTGCCGGGAGCTGCTGTCTTCCCAAATAGCCGTGTAGCTGCCGGGACGGCTCCTTCTGACGTGGGTTGGAAGCTGGAAACCCCGGGACGGTGGGTGGGAAAGAGCCCAGACAGCAGCACTGCCACCGCGGGAATCCCCTCCGGCGCTTGTCCTGGCACGAGCACCTGAAATTGGTGATTTGGGGAAGGATGGTGGCGGCGGTGGTGGTGGCGATGCCACCGACATCTGGTGGGTACCAACTGAAACTCAGTGGGCTGGGACCTTCGCACCCGCCGTGAAAGCGCTTTGGTTTTGTTCCTGCCCACTGCGGCAGTGGGGTTTGCACCGCTGTGGGGCCCTGTCGCACTCCGTGAGACCCTTTCAGATTTTTGGGGTGGGATTTGGGGATCCCAGTGCCCTCGTGCCAGAGGGTGGTGGCAGCCGGGTGTCCTCCGCAGGAGCGGGGCTGGCTGGGGTAGCCATGGCTCATGCGAAGGCGCTCGCACTCACGTGTTGGCTCCGTGCGTCAGCGGGGCCGAGCCCCAGCGCTGCTCTCACCCCCCCCGGTACGGCCCAGGGACAACCTCCTGCCCGGTTTTTGGCAGGAAAACCGTTTCAAGGGGACAAACCCGCTCTGCCGGGTGGCTGCAATGGTGTTTGTTTAACCTCGCCTTATCGGGAATGAGTTTCCAACACCTGACTAAGCACTGGCACCAGCGCGGGCTCGCTGCTCGGTGCACCCCTTCTCCCGCTCCCGGGGGATTCACTCCTTCCCCCCCCGGTGTCTCCGTTGAGCCCCTCCGCCTGCCCTGTGCCGGCTGGAGCCTGGGAGCGGGTTGTGTGCGTCCGGGCAGCGCCTCCGTGCCTCAGTTTCCCCATCAGCGGAAGCAGGAGGTGATGCGCTCCCCGGCGGCGGGGGTTAACTGCAGCGCGCCTGAGGATTGCTTAATGCAGCAAAAAATACCGAGCCTCTGCGGAGGGATGATTAAAATGCACTTTCAAAGGTCACCCCGAGCTGTCCCCGAAAAGCGACGGGGCGGGCTGAGCTCCCCGGTTCCTCGCTGCCTTCGGAATTCCTGCCGTCTGCATCCCGGGGATTTGCCTGCCGGGGTCTCTCCGTCGCCGTCCCCTCCTGAGGAGCCTCTTGGAGCACCAAAGAAGCTCTTTCTCCCCAAACCGTGAGTCAGCGCAGAGCCAGCTCAGCACCCGATGGCACGAGCCTGCTCCCGCTGTCACCCCGCTCTCGCTTCCGTGGTGACTCAGGGCAGGAGCATCCCAGTGCGCTCGGAGCGGCGGGAGCCCATGGATGCGGGCGCTGCTGGCATTGCTGGGGTGGGGGGGCTGCAGCCCGGTGTTGGCGAGGGTCCCCAACGTGCCGTGACCATCTGCCCGACACGTGGGGAGCGTGTGGCCGCGCTGACAGCTGCTGCGTGGTCACCTCCTGCCACCCCACACCCCTTCCCCGCTCCGGAGAAGGTGCCAGGCTGCGCCCGCCGCCTCGGTACTGGTTTGGAGGCAGCGGGTGGGAGAAGGTGCCCACCGTCGCTGGGGCTGTGCCTGGCTCCAGCTCTCGGGTAACGCCTGGTGACACCAGCCGGCAGCGCCGGGGCTCGTCCCCTCGCAAGGACACCATGGAAAAGTCATCTCCCTGCCCCGTCGCTCCACGGCTGGAGAGCGGGATGTGCCGTCCTGCCGTCGGCGTCCCCGGTTGCGTGTGTCCGGGGTCCAGGAACCCTCCTCCTGCTGCCACCGGCCCCCCCCGTGACATGTCCCATCTCCCGCAGGTGAATCCCGGCAGCGGGACCCTCGCTGCCCCCCTCGCCGCAGCCTCTCCTGCGCGGTTGCGGGAGGCCGGCAGCGTGGCGCTGGGTGTGATGCTGGATGCTGAGCGTGGGGGGGTGGGAGAAGATTTTGGGGGCAGAGGTGCCCTTTGACCTTCCCCGTCATTAACGTGCTGGGAGGTGCGTGTGTGTCCGGCTGTGCCGTCGGGTTTGGAAGGCTTTGGGGTTTGGGAAAACGCCGCTGGGTGCTGCGCTTGCTTTTCCCTGCGGTGACGCCGTGGCTTTCCCACGCCTCCCCCAGCCCGTCGCCCAGTGCAGCTCCTGCTTCGGCCAGTTCACCCAGTAACTGGGTGCTGTGGGAGTAGGGCTGCCCCCTTCCAGTCGGGAAGAGTGTGCGGGCTGCACCCCGCTCTCCCTGCCGGGGTTGAGCTGTTTGTTTTGGGTCCTGGGGGCTGCCGGGGGCCGGGCATGCCTTTGGTGACACTGCCATTGCCCGCAGCCGCTGGGACAGGGTGCCCGGCTCCCTCCGTGTCCCCGGCAGTGACACGGGGGTGACCGGTGGCTGTTGCCTGCCCTGTGCTGTGTCTCCCAGCCGTGTCTCCCTGCACCCGGAGCGAAGCAGGGTGCAGGTCTCCGCCGGCCGAGGCGTCCCTCCGGATGGGCCGTGGGAGCTTTGCCGTGTCCGACACCGCGGGCACGGCTGCTTCTGCCTCCGGTTCCCCGTGGCACCACTGCTCCCCGCTGGGTTTGCACGGGGGGGGACGTGTGCCATGGTGGGATGTGTGCCGTGGGCTGGAGCGGGGTGGTGGTGTGGGCATCCCGGGGGGGCTGAGACCCTGCCCGCTCCCAGGGTGGGCAGCCCCAGCCCCTGCGCTCGCATCCTGCTGGGGGCTGCGCTCCCATTCAGAAGTCCCGGTGGCGGTGACGGAGCGCGGGCTGTGCTGGGGGACAGGTCACGGCCCCACGGTGCTCACTGCTGGCCAGGGGACCCGGGGGGGGTTCCGCAGGGAATGGGAAGAGGAGGCTGATGGTTCCCCACCCGGAGTGGGGGCCCTGAGCACCTCCTCTGTGCCGGGACGCCGGTGCCACCGCCGGCACCTGTATCCGGAGCGTGGGCTGGAGGAAGCCACGCTGCAGGCGTTCGTCTGCCGAATGCCCTTTCTGCTCCCACTGCCCTGTCTCAGTCCTGGTTCCACGCAACGCAGTCTGTCCCGTCCCCCCCCTGCCCTTTATTTGGGGACACCGTGTGCCGCCACCCCCCCCCCCCCTTCTTCCCCCTCACCTCCTTCCCAGAGCTGAACCCTTTTCCACCCTCTTTTCTCCCAGCCCCAATTCTGGTTCTGCGTTCTCTGTAGGTGTTTTGCGGGGATTATTTTAGCTCTCGGGGCTGGGTGCTGCATGTCCTGTTCCCCCCCCCCCCGCGTCTGCGGTTGACACCCATGGGTGCTGCTGTGATGCAGGCGGAGAAATCTCCCCTTCACCGCTGCAAACTCGCAAGCTGGTGGGATGCTGCGGTGCGCGTGTGGGCGGGGGGAGGATTCGGGCTCTGCTGCACCCCTGTGTTTCAGCTCTAGGGCTGGCTGGGGGGGGTCCCCGGGGGCACCGAGCCCCCCCACCCGCAGCAGGAGGGCTGGGAGGGTCCCGGTCCCCTTTGTGCCCTGCATGGGGGCTGCATCCCCATCGCTGCACCCAGCTGGGCCCCCCCCCGCTGGCAGAGAGGAGAAAAATTATCTGCTTAGGGAAAATATAGCACGGAAAGGCTTGTTCTTCCCTGGGGGGGGATGGAGTATGGGGGGGGTGGGTGCCAAAAATGCGTTGAACGCTGTGGCTGCAGTGCGGAGAGCAGCAGCTACTCCGTACCGGGGGCTCGTTTCTGTCTTAACTGCATTAACGGATTTGGGGAGGGGAGGGGGGGGGAAAAAAAAAACCCTGGTGGAGAGATGTTTATCGGTACTTTGTGCCCGGGGGTGGCAGCGGGAACCCCGGGCACCGTATTTACGGTGGTGATGGCAAACCGCAGCGCCCGGCTGTAGCCAGGGCCGGGGTCGGAGCTGTGATGCTCCCGGGATCCCCCCCCGGGCTTCGATTGTCCCCTGTGTTTTTTCCCCCATGGAGGTGGTAAACCGAGTCCTGGGGGTGTCTGTGCTCTGCCGTCCCGCGATGCCACAGCCCCGGTGTCCTGGCACGGTCCCCACGTGTCACACCTCCCGGGGATGGGGTTGGGGGTGGGGGGGTGCAGAGCAACACCCCTGCCCGATTTCATCAGGCGCTGCCCGGCCTGACGCAAGGGCGCGGGGGCGATGGCCGCGTGTCCCCGTGGCCCGTGCGGGGTGGCTGCTGCTTGAGTCACCCTTTCCGGTGACAACTGCGCTCGTCACACCGGTGGCGGCTGCTGCTCCTGGGGACGCTCAGTGCCGGGCTAAAGCCGCTGCTCTTTCCTTCCTAGGACGGAGGGGTCAACGTCCCCCGGCAGCTGGGGAAGGGTCCCAGCGCCTTCATCCCCCTGGGAGAGGTAAGAGCGGTGGGGATGGTCTTGGGTGGGCTCATCCCTCCGTGCTGGGGGGCTCCTCCACCCCTCCCTGCCCTGGGTAGGGGGCACGGAGGGCTGCTAAGGAAGGATTTCTCCCCCCACACACCATTCCTGGTTCCCATTTGGGGTGGGATGGGGAAGGGTGACCCATCCGGGGGTACCCCTGTGGCAGTGTGTGTGTGTGTCATATTTTGGAGGATGGAGGGAGCAGTTGTGTTGTTTCCCCCTGGCGTTTTCCTACCCTTGCCCGTGCCTCAGTTTCCCCACTCAGCCAAACGCGGCTGCCTTTCCCCTGTGCTGCAAAGGCAGCCCCCATCCTGCCCCCACCCCGAAAAAAACCAACTATGCCCTAAAATCCCCGGAGCTCCCCGTGCCGGCGGCGCCCACCCTCAGCCCTATCTCGGCACCCGGCGTCGGGCGTCCCAGATGGTTCCCCCTTCGGCGGAGATAGCGCCGTGGTTTCGTCACCGCGGTGGGGGTGGAGAGACTGGGGGGGGGCTGAACCCCATCTCCTCCCCGCTGCGCACCAGCACCCAAATAAACAACCCAACCCGCGGGCTGAGGCGGCCGGGCTGTGCGGGGTCCGGCATGGAGACCCCCCGTCACCCCCTGCCCCCCGGGGCCGGGAGGGGGGAGACGGACAGCGGGGGCTGCCGGCGGTGTCCGTACCGGGCGGCCAGGAGGAGACTGGGGACCTCGGATGGGGTGAGCATGCGATGCGGTGGGATGGGTGCTCCGGGGTCCTGCTGACCACCAGTAACGCTTGATGGGGGGGTGGTGGTCTCCCTCTAGGTTAGGGGGGCTGTCGGGAAGAGTTGGGGGGGGCTGCAGCACCATATCCCTTCACCGCCCTCCTCTCCCCGTGCCGGCAGATCCTGCAGGAGGGTGCGGAGAGCAGCCGGCGTCAGCTCCTCATCGAGGCCTTCTTCTCGGCGGGCAGGGTGGACAACATCACCATGGTCATGGGGCTGCACCCCCAGTATCTCAGCAGCTTCTGGAAGACCCAGTACCTCCTGCTGCGCATGGACGGGCCTCTGCCCTACCACAAGCGCCACTACATCGCCATCATGGTGAGGATGGGGGAGGTCCCTTGGGCTGTGGGGTCCCTTAGGGGTACGTGTGGTCCCAGCACCTCTGCTGGGTTTTTGCCTGGTGGCAGGAAGGCGTTTGGGACCCCACAGATGGTCCCCCCCCCACCTC
This sequence comes from Pluvialis apricaria, assembly GCA_017639485.1. Classification (NCBI taxonomy): domain Eukaryota; kingdom Metazoa; phylum Chordata; class Aves; order Charadriiformes; family Charadriidae; genus Pluvialis; species Pluvialis apricaria. The sequence goes on along the minus strand of CM030027.1, from coordinate 3,745,932 downwards.
CGATCTGTGGTCCCAGAGGTTTGGAAGCCCCTTTGAGGTTGGTCCTATGGTGCCCACCCAGGGTACCCCAGCACCCCCTCCCCACCAGTGTCCCTGGGGACCAGCATTGATGAGGGGAGTGGGTGGGCAGAGGCCCCTCTCTGGTCTCCCATCCCCAGGGAAAACCCTCCAAGGGTGACGTGGGGGGATGGCTTGGCTTCTCCGAGGGCTCGTAGCAGGGTTGGGGGTCCCCTGGTGGGTGCCGGGGGCTGACTGCCCGGCTCTCCCCGCAGGCAGCAGCCCGGCACCAGTGCTCCTACCTGGTGGGTTTGCACATGGGGGAGTTCCTGCAGGTGGGGGGCAACCCGGCGTGGCTGCAGGGGCTGCACTGTGCCCCCCAAAAACTCAGGAACCTCAACGAGATCAACAAGCTGCTGGCGCACCGGCCCTGGCTCATCACCAAGGAGCACATCGAGGTAGGAGCTGATGCTGCTGGTGCAGATATATGCCCACCACCACCACCACCAAACCCCAGTCTGTTTGGGGGGGCGCTTGACCCCCAGGGGCCACATCCCTGCTTGCACAACCCCCTCTGGGTTTAACCCTTTCAGGGCTGAGGGGGTCTCTGAGCTGGAGGGCAGGGTCTGAGCTGCTCCCGATGGATGGGGAAGGGGTGGCGATGGATGGGGAAGGGGTGACGTGTCCCCCGTGGTTGGGGACTGTCCTGCCGACAGCGGCTGGTTTATGGGGGAGACACATCCCAAACAGCCTCCTGTCCCCCTGTCCTTGGCTTGCCCCGGCTTTGGGGTGCGGTGGGGGGCACGGCGCAGCGAGCCGGGGTCTCTCCAACCCCCGTGGGCTTTGCAGGCTCTGCTGAAGACGGGAGAGAATAGCTGGTCGCTGGCGGAGCTGGTGCAGGCTCTGGTGCTCCTCACCCACTACCACTCGCTCGCCTCCTTCGTCTTCGGCTGCGGCATCAACCCCGAGGAGGAGCAGGATGGGGGGCACGGCTGCCAGCCCCCCTCGCCCCACAGCGACAGCAGCCCTGCCTCTGACGACAGCATGGGGGGCTCTGGGGTAAGCAGAGGTTGGGGGGAGAAGGGAGGGCATGGCGGGGTGCTGGACTGCTGTGTTGGAATGATCTCCCCAGGGAAGCGGCGAGTTCCCCAACATTGGATGCTTTTAGGATCCAGCTGGACGGGGTGCTGGGCCGTCTTGTCCAGACCGAGCTTTGGCCAAGAAAGGTTGGACCAGATGATCCCGGAGGTCCCTCCCAACCTGGCGTTCTATGATTTATGGTGCTTCCCCTGGGAATTGCCCCGAGGCCTTTCATTGGGAACAGCAGACGCTTTAGGGCTGGGCTGGGCAGCAGCATCCTCCGGGCAGCGGCATCCTCGGCAGGGCTGCCCGTTCCTCCCAGCCCCTGGGATAAGGCACGGGAGCGGCTGAGCTCGGGGCGGGATAAACCCGGAGGCGAACGTTCTTTAGAGCAGCGCTGGGGCTGCTCCAAGGGACGGCAGAGCTGAGAGCGGCTCCGTGCCCCTCTGGGCTGGCAACCCCCTCTGCAACCACGCTCGGCACGGGGCAGCGTTGACTCTGCCCTCTGCTCCTCCAGGGCAAAGACGCCATGCAGGAGGTGGAGGTGCTGATGGAGAGGATGAAGCTGCTGCAGGAAAGCCAGCTGGAGGAGGACGGCGTCACGCAGGAGGAGATGGCGACGCGCTTTGAGCTGGAGAAGACGGAGAGTTTGCTGGTGGCTCCCTCGGGTGAGGAGGTGCAGGGGTGCAGCTGCCTGGGGACGGGGTCCCCGCGGGCTGGGGAGGTCACAGGGAAGGGGGGAAGGAGCCAGATTCTGCCCGGGGCGCAGCGGGATGAGGCCCCCAGCCGCAGGGCTGGCTCCGTCCGGGGTCACACCGCGTCGCTCACGGCCGCTGCGGTGGTGCCTCGTAGATATTGCGGATCACTCCCTGCAGTCCAACGTCCTCTGCTTCGTGGAGGACCCCGAGTTCGGCTACAAGGACTTCACGCGGAGGGGCGAGCAGGCGCCCCCAACTTTCCGGGCGCAGGTGGGTGCTCACGGTGCCGGGCCAGCCGGAGGGGAAGGGGTGGCAGGGTGGTGGGTGACAGGTCCTGCTTGTCTCGGTGGGGGGGACAACGGGGCTGTTCCCAGGGTGGTGGACAGCGTGGGTGCAGGGGGCGAAGGGGCTGGGACCCGGCTGGGGCTGCCTGAGCAGTGCAACCAGGTGCGAAGAGTTGGGGGGGGTGTCAACATGGGGGGACACCCCAGCTCGTGTCCCTGGCTTTGCAGGGACCCCATGTTTCCCCATCAAGTCCCTACCCCAGTGTCCGTTCTCCGGCAGGATTATACCTGGGAGGACCATGGCTACTCGCTGATCAACCGCCTCTACCCTGACGTGGGGCAGCTCCTGGATGAGAAGTTCCAGGTCGTCTACAACCTGACGTACAACACCATCGCCATGCACTGCGGCGTGGACACGTCCATGCTGCGCAGGGCCATCTGGAACTACGTCCACTGCGTCTTTGGCATCCGGTAGGTCCCCGAACCACGGCCGGGGTAGAGCCCGTGAGCAGGTCCAGGCTGGGAGCCTGTGGCTTGTTCTTGGCGAGACTGTTGGTGCTGCTTAGATGAAGGCAAAGTGATGCTCTTGGGGGGCTCAGCTTAAGTCCAGAAAGACCCTGGGGTGTGCAAACGGGCAGGGGTTATGTCTGGGGTAACGCACCCTGCTCTCCCCCCCAGCTATGATGACTACGACTACGGGGAGGTGAACCAGCTCCTGGAGCGCAGCTTGAAGATCTACATCAAGACAGTGGCTTGCTACCCGGAGAAGACGACCAAGCGGACATACACACAGTTCTGGAGACACTTCAAGCACTCTGAGAAGGTGCTGCCCCATCCCTTACCCTTCCGGCAGGGTGTGGGGGAGGGGGTTGGAAGGGATCTTAAAGCCCATCCAGTCCCACCCCCCTGCCCCGGGCAGGGACACCTCCCACCAGCCCAGGGTGCTCCAAGCCCCGTCCAACCCGGCCTTGAACACCTCCAGGGATGGGGCAGCCACAGCTTCTCAGGGCAACCTGGGCCAGGGGCTCACCACCCTCACAGAAGAATTTCTTCCTGCGTAGGTGCACATCAACCTGCTCTTGCTGGAGGCTCGGATGCAGGCGGCTCTGCTCTACGCCCTGAGAGCCGTCACCCGCTACATGACCTGACCGGCCTCTGCTCCCTCTTCTTCTTCCTCCTCCTCCTCCTGCCCCAGGTTTGGGGGGAAGGCCAGGAGGGAGCTGGTGCCCTAAAGACTCTGCTGGAATATTGTCTCCCCTTCTAAAGGGGTGTGGAGCTGTGGAAGGAAAGGCGGGGGGCTTCTCTACCCCTCATTCCAGGAGAGGGCACCCCCAGGAAGCCATCAGTGCCGGGAAGACCCCAGAGTGCTGCCCCGGGGCTTGGCAAAGCCTTTCTTGGGGTGAGCCTGAATGCCGCCAAACTGGGGTGCTGCGGGTGCTGGTGTCGCACCTCTGTGCCGTGTCCTGGCACCAAGACCACCGCTGCGGTGGAGGACTGTCCTCATGCCGGAGATGGCCAGAGCGTATCGTGGGCTTCGCCCTTGCTTTTTTGGGGGTATTGACACACTGGAAGACGTGCAACTGCTGGTGGGGATGCTGCCCTGACCGCCCCCCTTCCCCGTCTCTCTGGCTCGCACCCGGGGAAGGCGCCGCAGGAGCGGTGGGAAGGATCCGGCCCTCTCGTCGCCCGGTTGGGCAGCCCCCAGGGCCACTTCTCTCCGAGCTGGGTCCCCCCCATGTCAGGGTCCGAATGGCTGCGGGCAGAGGCTGCAGCTCCCCCCTGCCCTGGCCTGGGGTGTTTCTGCTGTGACACGGGGACGTCCCCTCCGTGGCTGGGGGGTGCCTGCCTCAGCCCCCCCTGCAATTTGGGACGTGAAGTGCCTCTTAACCTGGGTCGCAGGGTGAGGGTAGGAGTGCCTGTGGTGTGTTTTACACTTTTTTGGGGGGTTGGTTGGAGTTTTTTTGGCATCATTTTTCAGCCACTGGCACATCTCTGCTGCCTCAACCTCCGTGGCTGTGCTGGGGCTGCCTGCGGCTGCGCCCCCCCCCCCCCCCCCACCGCCTCCTGCGAGGGTGACGATGATGGGGTGGGGACGTGGGGTGACCGTAGCTGTACCCAGATGTGCCCGAGCATTTCCCAGCGGCGCGGGTCGCCGGGGAGGTGCGGGTTCGGGAGCTCCCCCGCTCCGGGCTCTGCTGGAGCGTGGGTGCGGGTCCAGCAGCATCGCCTGCTGCTCGGCCTCTCTTGGTTTCTCTCTGCTGAACCGTAGCTCCCGTTAAGTTATTTCTATTTTATTTTTTTTGGGGGGTGGGGAGAGGGGGTGTAGTTACTCCTGACTGGGCGTGGAAATGCCACTGTCACTTTGCTACAAATCTCGTTTGAAAAAATAAAATTGTTATTTTGTTTTTTTCCCCCCCTTCCTTTTTACTTTTTTTACAGCACCGCCAAACAGGCGGGTGGGAGATGCAGCTTCCCCCCTCCCCTTGCTCAGCCCCAGGGCCTGATCCTGCATGGCACAGTACGGGCTGGGGGTGTCCCACTGCTCCAGGGGTGGCTGGGAGCAGCCCCGGGTTGTCCAAGGGGGGCAAATGGGGGTCCCCAGTTGCCCCAGGGGGTGGGCTCAGCTCCCATGCACCCTTCTTGCCAATCTTCTGGGTGTAGCACCCTCCTGGAAAGACCTCAGAGCCCCTTCCAGTACTTAAAGGGGCTCCAGGAGAGCTGGGGTTTCCAAGGGCATGGAGTGATGGGACGAGGGGGAATGGCTTCAAACTGGAAGAGGGGAGATTTAGATGAGATATGAAGAAGAAATTCTTAACTGTGAGGGTGGTGAGCCCCTGGCGCAGGTTGCCCCGAGAAGCTGTGGCTGCCCCATCCCTGGAGGTGTTCCAGGCCAGGTTGGACGGGGCTTGGAGCACCCTGGGCTGGTGGGAGGTGTCCCTGCCCAGGGCAGGGGGTGGCACTGGATGATCTTCAAGGTCCCTTCCAACCCAAACCCTTCGATGATTCTATGGAGCTGGGGGGGTGGTGAAGCAGCACTGGGGGGGGCACTGATGTGGAGCCCAGCACTTATCAGGCTGCGGGCAGGAGCCCCTGGCAGCTGCCGATAAGAGCGCTGAGGAGGAACCTGCCCGTCCCCGTACTCCAGCCCTGTCCCTGCAGACCAAGGTCCATCCCTGCGACGTTGCGCCCCAGAAGCAGCGAGGGACCAGATCCTGCCTCCGGGGCTGCCCGGACCCTCCGGCCCCTGCAGACAGGTAGGACCCACCACGTTTCCCACCGGAGTGGGGACGTGGGGCTGGGGGCAGCGAGGCTGGATGGGGCTCGGTAAGGGTTTGCTGCGGGATTTATAGGGCAGAGCCCCCATTTGCACCACGCACAGGGGGAAAAGTGCCCTTGGGGCAGCTCGAGAGCACTGGGGAAACTGAGGCAGGAGGACGCATCTCACTTGGCTTTGCTGGTTGTGCCGAAGTCGCCGGGCTGGAGTCCCCATCCAGGCGTCTGTCCCAGTCCCCTTCACATTGCCGGTGACCGCAGGCGGGTTTAGCGAATGTCTGCACACCGCAGGTAAGGGTTAGCGCAATGCTTACGAGACACCGGAGAAGCCCCTTGGGGGGGCAGAGGTGGGTGATGTTGCCTGCGCCGGCCGGGCTCGTGCGAGACGTTGAACAGTATTCCCGCGCTGAGCAGTATTCCGGCGCTGAGGCACAGCCTCCGAATATTTCCCAGTGCGTTTTTTTCCAGCCCCGGCCGAGGAGGCTGAGCCACCAACGGTGCTTTTGGGCTGCGGAGAGAAGAGCAAAGTTGTCCCACATCTCCCCCCCCTCAGCCAAGAGCTGTATTTCCACGGTGTCACCCTGTGACACCCACCCAGAGAGGGGACAACGACGTGCAGGGACCTTCCTTGGGGACCCCCGGGGTGCTTAGGGCAAAGGTGGCAGCTCGGTGGGTTTATTCCCCAAATATACTGGGAATAGCGATGCTGAGCTTATCTTTGAGTGAGTTTAGTGTGATTTTAGGGAGGGTGCTTTGAGATTTTTTTTTAACGCTGGTGGCTTTTCTACTGTACATACGGAGGGGCCTGGCCGCGGGGCGCTGGGGACCCGCTGTGGTTGGAGGTCCTGGTGGGGGTGGCAGCAGCGATTCAGCTGTAAAGAGGGGGAAGTTGTGTTTGTGTGTTGTTTTTTTTTTTCAAAAGAAGGGAGAAAATGTCATCTCTCAGGGAACTGAAACAGCTCAGCAAACCTGACAAGCGTTAGAAAAGGGTCAGGTCAATGGGGAGATTCCTTCTGAGGTGGGATTTTCTTTTTTTCCCGCTGCCTTCTGGCTCTCTGAGGCATCCGAAATATTTCGTTCAAATGGAAGAAATACTCCAATTAAAGGCGCCGTTTCTGGTTGTAAAGCCGTGCTGGGAGGGGCAGAGCCTTTGGAAAAAAATAATTTAAAAAAAGAGGTAAAAGAAAAACCCCTCTCTCTTTTCCGCTGCAGTTTCACCCCAGCGTGTCTGGCAAAATCGGCACCAGCGTCTTGTGGGGTCACCGCTCTGCGTCCCCACTCCATCTTGCTTTTTCCCAGCAATACCAAATAACTGGGATGAGGCTGAATCCAACCGGGAGCAGCGATGCCACCGCAGCACCCGACCCACAGCCCTGCCAACCCAGGCCAGGCTCGGGTTTAAACCCCAGCGCCCGCCGTGATGAAATTCAGCGAGGGCGAGTGTGGGGTACTGCATCTGGGGAGGAATAACCCCATGCATCAGTCCAGGTTGGGGGCTGACCTCCTGGAGAGCAGCTCTGTGGAAAGGGACCTGGGAGTCCTGGGGGCCAACAGGGTGACCATGAGCCAGCAATGTGCCCTGGTGGCCAAGAAGGCCAATGGCACCCTGGGGTGCATCCAGCAGAGTGTGGCCAGCAGGGCGAGGGAGGGCATCCTCCCCCTCTGCTGTGCCCTGGGGAGGCCGCAGCCGGAGCACTGTGTGCAGTTCTGGGCTCCCCGGGTCAGGAAGGACAGGGAACTGCTGGAGAGGGTCCAGCAAAGGGCTACGGAGATGATGAGGGGATTGGAGCATCTTTCCTACGAGGAAAGGCTGAGGGATTTGGGGCTTTTTAGTCTGGAGAAAAGAAGAGTGAGGGGGGATCTTATCAATGCTCATAAATACTCAAAGGGAGGGTGCCAGGGGGATGGGAACAGTCTTTTTTCAGTGGTGCCCAGGGACAGGACAAGAGGTAATGGGCACAAACTTGACCATAGGAAGTTCCATCTCAACCTGAGGAGGGACTTCTTCCCTGTGCGGGTGGCAGAGCAGTGGCACAGCTGCCCAGAGAGGGGGGGAGTCTCCCACTCTGGAGCCATCCCAAACCCGCCTGGACGCCGTCCTGTGCCACTGCTGGAGGTGACCCTGCTCTGGCCGGGGGTGGGACTGGGGGAGCTCCAGAGGGCCCTTCCAGCCCCCACCACTCTGGGGTTTTGTGATTCTGTGAAATAACTCGGGGACGAGCCGGCACCATCGACCTCCTTTAACTCACTGTATCCATTTACCCCCCTCCTTCCTTTTTGTTCAGGTGGTCACAATTATAAACTGATAAATTCCTCAGCCTGCATTTAACCAAGGCCTGCGATTTGTACACATATATATAATTTATTGGCAGCTTTCATCATCCATCTCATGGGGCAGAATGCGCGTTAATAACCTCCCAACCTGTAGTTGAGAGTTACGTTCCCAATGTATGCAATTTTTTTTTTTTCTGTACTGCTGTTGCCCTCAACTTAAAAACATAACGCGTTAGCTGTGTTTAAATGGGAAAATAATAATAATAATAGTAATAGTAGTAGTAATAATAATAATCATCATCATCATCATCCGGGCTGTGCTGAATGGGTGTTTTAAGGCTGATGGAGTCCAAAGTGCTTTAAAATGGGTATTACCAGGGCCGAGCTGCCCTCGCTGTGCCATAATCTGGGGCGGAAGCAACGGCACCGTGCCGTGCCAAGGGCTGTCTCTCCGAGCTGTGGGTGGGATTCGGGGAATCGGGGAAGTCCTCACCCTGGAAGGGGGTCGGGATGGGGGTCAGTCCACCCAGGGGTTCCTGCGGGGCTGGAGATGAGGGGGAATGTCCGTGCCCTGAGCGTTGGCAGCTTGTTGCCCCGCGGCTGCGAGCGGACACCCGGACCCGCCGCACGGGCTGGGGATGGAGAAATTCGGGCCGGACACAAGGCAGCTCTTCAAGGGGGAGGTGGATGTGGAGGTTCAGCTCAAGCGAGCAGTGATGGTGGGTGCAGGTCTCTGCCCCGGCTTTGAATGCCAGAATGAATCCCAGAATGGTGGGGGTCGGAGGGGCCCTCTGGAGCTCCCCCAGTCCCACCCCCTGCCAGAGCAGGGTCACCTCCAGCAGTGGCACAGGACGGCGTCCAGGCAGGTTTGGGATGGCTCCAGAGTGGGAGACTCCCCCCCCTCTCTGGGCAGCTGTGCCACTGCTCTGCCACCCGCACAGGGAAGAAGTCCCTCCTCATGTTGAGATGGAACTTCCTATGCTCAGGTTTGTGCCCGTTCCCTCTTGTCCTGTCACTGGGCACCACTGGAAAAAGACTGTTCCCATCCCCCTGACACCCTCCCTTTGAGTATTTATGAGCATTGCTAAGATCCCCCCTCACTCTTCTCTTCTCCAGACTGAAAAGCCCCAAATCCCTCAGCCTTTCCTCAGCAGAGAGATGCTCCAATTCCCTGATCATCTTCGTAGCATCTTCCGCGCGGCCGTGGGCACTCAGTGCCCCGTGTCTCCCGTGGGATCGCGCGTTCCCCAGTGGTGAGCAGCTGCTGCCGCAGAGCCTCTGCCGTGATTGACCCCGGACTGCGACGGAGTTGAGCCCCACAGCCCCAGTGTTCCCAGTTCCCTCCCAGTCCCTTTCCAGCAGTGGAGCACCAGAGCTGCCCAGTGACCCCAGGGAGGGTTTAGTGGGGCGGTGGGTGGGAGGGAAGGGACCAACCCCCCACTCGCTGCCTTAGCTCATGGGAACAGAATGTGTCCTGCCCATGGAGCCCAAAATATCCCTTGGCATGGTCTGCGCCCGGCGCCAGCCCTGCTTCCTCGCGTAACCCACACCGTGCCCAGCCCTGCTGGGGGCTGCCAGCCTGCAGCCATGCCACCGGGTCACTGCCGTGGGATGGACACTGTCATCAGGGTACATGTACGGTCCTGCAGATTCAGGCTGCCCAGCACTTGCTTTTTGCAGCTGGATTTTACCCAGACATGAGGCTTTGCACCCTGCCAGCACCCAGGTGGGCACCTTTGGGTGCCTGGAGTAGCAGGAGCCATCCCGCTGGTGGCCGGGAGCCAAAGTACCACCAGAAGCAGCTTGATTTGAGTCCCCACCTGGAGTGCTGCCTCCAGCTCTGGAGCCCCCAGCACAGGAAAGACACGGAGCTGTTGGAGCGGGGCCAGAGGAGGGCCCGGAGATGCTGCGAGGGCTGAGCCCCTCTGCGGGGAGGACAGGCTGGGAGAGGGGGGGTTCAGCCTGGAGAAGAGAAGGCTCCGCGGAGACCTCAGAGCCCCTTCCAGTGCCTAAAGGGGCTCCAGGAGAGCTGGGGGGGACTCTGGATCAGGGAGGGGAACGATGGGATGAGTGGGAATGGTTTTACACTGAAAGAGGGGAGATTGAGATGAGATCTGAGGAAGAAATTCTTGGCTGTGCGGGTGGTGAGCCCCTGGCCCAGGTTGCCCCGAGAAGCTGGGGCTGCCCCATCCCTGGAGGTGTTCCAGGCCAGGTTGGACGGGGCTTGGAGCACCCTGGGCTGGGGGGAGGTGTCCCTGCCCAGGGCAGGGGATGGGACTGGATGGTCTTTATGGTCCCTTCCAACCCAAACCATTCTGTGATTCTATGACTGATCCTTGCAGGCACCGAGGGAGAGCTCGGCAGGGCGGGGGGCGGATAAGCATCCAGCCCTTTGCTCCTCTGCAGCAGGTAATAAGCTCTTTGCTTGGGATTTAAGAGTGACAATTTGGCTGTCACCAGGAAGCCGACTGGCTGTCCTCGCTGGGGACAAACTGGGCTTATCCCGGGGGGAACTGCAGGCTCTGGGCACCGCAGGCTGTAAATCCCAACTGGCTGCTGGAGCATTTTAGGCCTTGAAAAGCAGCCAGGCAGCGGGGCGGTGTGCGGGGAGGGCTGGCACCGCAGGCAGAATTATCACGCTGTGTCCCCGAGCTGCTGTCCCCTCCCTCGCCCGGGCTCTGGGGTGCCACCCTGCACCCCCAGCTCCGCGCCAGCCGGGGGACGAAGCACCCCGATGGGTACAAAGGTGTCCCCATCACATGCCCGGGCCATGAATAGAGGGGGGAACAAAGCAGCTCCGCAGGCACCGCTGCCGCTCGCCCCTCTCTTTCTCCGCCCGCCATCGGCGTCTCAGCCCGAACGACCTCCGGCCGGGGGGACCTTCCCACGGGCGGGCGGGACCGGCCCGGGGCGGGCGGAGCCGGGGCTGGCGGGTCCCCCCCCGGTCCCCGCCGGTCCCCGCGGGTCCCCGCCGCTCCGCCGGGCTTTCCTGGGGCGGCAGCGCCGCTCGCTGGGGGGACGGCAGCAGCGCGGGCACCCGCCCGCCGCCAGCCTGCCCCATCGCCAGCCTGCCCCACCGCAAACCTGCCCCGCATCCCTGCTCCAAACCTGCCCCATCGCCAGCCTGCCCCACCGCAAACCTGCCCCGCAGCCCTGCTCCAGACCTGCCCCGCCGCCAGCTTGCCCCATGCCAGCCTGCCCCACCGCAAACCTGCCCCGCATCCCTGCTCCAAACCTGCCCCACTGCCAGCCTGCCCCACCGCAAATCTGCCCCGCATCCCTGCTCCAAACCTGCCCCACCGCCAGCCTGCCCCCACCGCAAACCTGCCCCGCATCCCTGCTCCAAACCTGCCCCACCGCCAGCCTGCCCCACCGCAAACCTGCCCCGCATCCCTGCTCCAAACCTGCCCCACCGCCAGCCTGCCCCACCGCAAATCTGCCCCGCATCCCTGCTCCAAACCTGCCCCACCGCCAGCCTGCCCCACCGCAAACCTGCCCCGCATCCCTGCTCCAAACCTGCCCCACCGCCAGCCTGCCCCACCGCAAACCTGCCCCGCATCCCTGCTCCAAACCTGCCCCACCGCCAGCCTGCCCCACCGCAAACCTGCCCCACCGCCAGCCTGCCCCACGGCAAACCTGCCCCGCATCCCTGCACCAAACCTGCCCCATCGCCAGCCTGCCCCACGGCAAACCTGCCCTGCGTCCCTGCTCCAAACCTGCCCCACTGCAAACCCACCTTGCATCCCTGCTGCAAACCTGCCCCACCGCCAGCCTGCCCCACTGCAAACCTGCCCCACTGCAAACCTGCTGCACCGCAAACCCACCCTGCAGCCCTGCTGCAAAACTGCTCCACTGCAAATCTGCCCCACTGCAAACCTGCCCTGCATCCCTGCTCCAGACCTGCCCCACCACCAACCTGCCCCACTGCAAACCCGCCTTGCATCCCTGCTCCAAATCTGCTCCACCGCCAACCTGCCCCACTGCAAACCTTCCCCGCATCCCTGCTCCAAACCTGCCCCGCTGCCAGCCTGCCCCACTGCAAACCTGCCCCGCATCCCTGCTGCAAGCCCGTCCTGCTGCAAACCTGCCCTGCACCTCTGCTGCAATCCAGCCCTGCATCCCTGCTGAAAACCGCCCAGCTGCAAACCTGCCCTGCGTCCCTGCTGCAAACCTGCTCCGCTGTAAACCTTCCCCGCTGCGAACCACCTCCCCATCTCCCTGCCGCAAACCCGCCCCGCAGCCCCACAGCTGGCCCCGCTGGCAACCCTCCCTGCGTCCCTGCTGCCAGCCCCACTGCAGGCTGTCCCCACGTCCCCGCTGCCAGCCCCACTGCAGGCTGTCCCCACGTCCCCGCTGCCAGCCCCACTGCAGGCTGTCCCCACGTCCCCGCTGCCAGCCCTCCCCGCCTTGCTGCCGCCTGGGAAAGGCCCCCCTCTGCCCGTTTTCTTGCCAGCGGCCCACAGGGTGACAGTGGACAAGGACCCATGTGAGAAAAACAAGAAAACGCGAGTTGCGTTCTTCCCTCAGCCACGCGGGATTTGGAGCATCCCTGTCCCCCCCGAGAGGTCAGCAGGACCTGGCTGCGCACCCTCGGCGTGGTGGGTCTCAGACCCCATCCCCAGCGCTCTCCCGGTGCCGCAGTCGTGTCACAAAGCTTTGAGCAGAGCCGGGACTGTGGCCGGGACCCGAGCCGGGATGCTCCATGGCTCACTCGGCAGGGAGAGCTCACCCAAATCGGGGCGCAGGATGCTGCGGCCCCGGCGTCTCCTTGCCGGCATCCCGCAGCTGCTGGGAGCGCTGGTACGACTTGAAAAATCACATCAGCATCACCGGGAGAGTAAAGGTTGCCGTTTTCCTGCGTGGAAGACAGCCCCGGCGCAGCTTTCCCGGCAGAAATCCCTCACAGAGCCTCGATCATCCCAGGATTTATTTGCCGGAGAGGTGGAGGGCACCGATTAATGAGGCTGCGATGGAAATGTCGCACGGGGGAGGCGGAGGGTGCGGGGCGAGGGGGGCCTGGGGAAGGTGAGGGGGGTGTCGTAGGAGATGAGGAATCCCTCGAACAAACCTGCCCTGTGCGGGTAAGCAACCTCCGCTCCCGCAGCGCCATCGATCGGGGCCGGCAGCTGCCTCCTGCCCTGCGGCCCTGCCAGCGCCGTGTCACACGCGCCGCGCGGTCATGCTGGCAGCCCCCCCCAGGAACGCCGGGGTTTCGGGGACCAACTTTCCCCCGCTGGGGTGCTTAGGGCTAAACCCACCACCCAGGTGAGCCAGGGAACATCATCATCATTCCCATCCCTCTTGCCAGGGCGCGGGGAGGCGAATTCGGCGCTGGCCGAGGCAGGGGTGCTGCGGGGACGGGAGATTTTGGGCAGTTTTGCAACGATTTAGGGTTTGCACGGCGGTGTGAGGAGGTGGGGACGATGGCTGGGTGCTGCCACAGACCCACAGGGTGCCCACTCCAGGAGGGGGTTGACCTGTGCCCCCCCTTCCAGCTCAGAAAACACAGCAGCGAATAAAAACAGCGTGCGTTTTCTTACATAAAGGTGATGTTTTATTGTATAAAGGTGATATTTTGCCTCGAGGGGACCTGACGCAGGAGCCTCACCTCCGGCTGGGCATTGGGATCCACTAACGGGAGAAGCTGAGCGAGTTCAGCCCCACTGGGGCTCCCCGGAGAGGATTTAGGGCCGGGGTTCGGCGTGGGAGGGCTCAGGGATGCAGGGTGGATGCTGGCGCGGGGAGATGCTGCGCCGGGAGGGAACGATGCAGCCAAACCAACGATGCGGCCAGACTAACGATGCGGCCGGACAAACGATGCGGACGGACAAACAACCGCCCGCTGGGAATGGGAAGGCGGCAAGCGAGCACGTGGCCGGGCTCCCCGGGCACCGGGGTGTCGCTCACGCAGCGCAGGCGATTGTCGGGTGTCGGCGTTAAGCTGTCGGTGAGGAGTAGCTTTTAATTTATTTTTTTTTCCGCTACCGCAAGCGTTTCTGTAATTTAATGTCTTGCAGTGATTGAAAAGTTTAATATAAAAATTAATCCAAGGAAAACAGGGGTTTGTTGGTGTTTGAGCTTTCACCGGAGAGAAGGAAAATTAAAAATATAGGTATCTATAAAAAAAATAATATTCCCTTGTTTTGCTCAAGGATGTTAAATACTCCCTTCCTGCAGCAGGTCAGATCTGAAGCCCTGGGTACGCCCCAGGAGCATTTAAATCCTGATTTTCTGTCCCTGGGTCAGCCGGTGGCCCCATAAAACCCCTCGCCCCGTGATTTAGGGCAATCACCCAACGGGAAAGGGATGGGGCAGCGGGGTTCGACGCCTCCTGGATGTACTGATGGCTCTGCCCCCTCCTCCCTGCTGCCCCAGCGCCCGGTTTGGGGACGAGGATGCGTCACCCCGTTTCCCCAGCGGCTCCCATACAAGCGGACTCGAACAATTAGAGGGTAAAATCTTCACCCCAGTAATTAGCCGGGCTCACGCGGAGGTCGGGGATGGTGTAAAGGGTGTCACGTCCCCTTTGGGGCCCCGCCGGGGTCGGGGTGTGGGGAGGGGGTCTGTCCCAACGCCCAGCCCAGGGGGGAGATGCTTTTTGTAGGGTTTGCTCTCGCTCATCGTCCCCGGCTCACCCCACACCTCCCCCCCCCCCCACACTGCTCCCCGATACCCCACAGCACCCCATCGACGCGCCGGCCCCAGCCCCCCCCAGCCCCAAATCCCCCCATGCGATGCCCGAATTGATGCCACGTCCCCACCCGGCAGTGCCCCGCGTCCCACCTGCCCCCCAGTCCCGTCCCCCCCCCCCCAACACCCTGTCATCCGACTGACCCCTGACCCCCCCATCACCCCAAATCCCTCCACCTGCAGTGCTGCAGTAACCGGGCCAAGACCCCCACCCCACAATACCCCACCGCTCCAGCTGACCCCAAATCCCCCCCCTCCCCCCCAGCACCCTCTTGGCCCCCAAAAATCCCCCAACCCCAAATCCCACAGCACCTGGATACTCACCCCTAATCCTCCTGACCCCAAATCCTTCCTGTCCCCGAATGTCCCCCCCCCCAGGGCACCCCATCACCCCCTGACCCCAAAGCCTCACCCCAAACCCCCACAGTCCCCCCCCACCCTTTGACCCCAAAACCTCACCCCCCAGCACCCCCACCCCAAATTCCCACATCCTCCCTCACCCCAAACGCCCCAGCACCCCATCATCCCCCACCCCAAACCCCCACGACCCCCCTCACCCCTTTACAACAAAACCTCACCCCTCCCAGCACCCCCCGCCCCCGCAGCTCCCCTCACCCCAAGACTAAAGCCTCGCCCCACCCCCCAGCACCCCCCACCCCAAACCCCCACGATCCCCCTCACCCCTTTACACCAAAACCTCACCCCTCCCAGCACCCCCCGACCCCCCAACTCCCCTCACCCCAAGACTAAAGCCTCGCCCCACCCCCCAGCACCCCCCACCCCAAACCCCCACGATCCCCCTCACCCCTTTACACCAAAACCTCACCCCGCAGCACCCCCCCACCCCAACCCCCACCCCCCACCTCCCAGCACCCCAACACCCCCCAAGCCCCACACCCCGTCACCCCCGACCCCAAAGCCTCACCCCAATCCCCCCCAGCACCCCCCCACCCCAAATTCCTATGCTCCCTTCACCCCCGACCCCAAAGCCTCACCCCAACACCCCCCAGCACCCCAAAACCCCCCACCATGAACCCAAACCCCCACGCCTCAGCACCCCAACACCCCTCACTCCATCCCCCCACTATCCCTGTCACCCTCTGACCCCAAAACTTGACCCCAACCTCCCCAGCACCCCAAACCCCCCCGAACCCCCACCCCCCCAGCACCCCAACACCCCCCACCCCAAACCCAAACCCCACCCCCCCAGCACCCCAACAGCCCCCCCAACCCCCCCACGCCCCCTGTCACCCCCGACCCCAAAGCCTCACCCCAACCCCCCCACCCCGAACCCAAACCCCCACCCCCCAGCACCCCAACACCCCTCACCCCAACCCCCCATGATCCCTGTCACCCCTCACCCCCCCAGCACCCCAACACCCCCCACCCTGAACCCAACGCCCCCAGCACCCCAACACCCCCCACCCCAAACCCAAACCCCACCCCCCACCACCCCACCACCCCCCAAGCCCCACGCCCCCTGTCACCCCCGACCCCAAAGCCTCACCCCAACCCACCCACCCCAAACCCAAACCCCAACCCCCCAGCACCCCAACAGCCCCCCCAACCCCCCCACGCCCCCTGTCACCCCTGACCCCAAAGCCTCACCCCAACACCCCCCACCCCGAACCCAAACCCCCCACCCCTCAGCACCCCAACACCCCTCACCCCAACCCCCCCATGATCCCTGTCACCCCTCACCCCAACCCCCCCCAGCACCCCAATACCCCCCACCCTGAGCCCAACCCCCCCCCAGCACCCCAACACCCCCCAAGCCCCACGCCCCCTGTCACCCCCGACCCCAAAGCCTCACCCCAACCCCCCCACCCCAAACCCAAACCCCACCCCACAGCACCCCAACAGCCCCCCCCAGCCCCCCCCACGCCCCCTGTCACCCCCAACCCCAAAGCCTCACCCCATCCCCCCCAACCCCGAACCCAAACCCCCACCCCTCAGCACCCCAACACCCCTCACCCCAACCCCTCCCAGCACCCCAACACCCCCCACCCTGAGCCCAACCCCCCCCAGCACCCCCAACACCCCCCCGACACCCCCCGCCCGTTCCGCACCGAGGGGGCGGGCCCTGCCGGCGAGGGGGCGTGGCCTGTGTGGGGGCGTGGCCTGCCGCACGAGGGGGCGTGGCCTCCCAGTGGGCGGACTACAACTCCCAGCATGCTCCGCGCCGCTCTTCCCGCCGAGGCTTCCGGCGGGGCGGCCCGGGAGCGGCGGAGGGAGCCGGCGGCGGCGGGCGGCAGGTGAGGGAGGGCGCACGGCTCCGGGTGCCCCCCGCCGTCCCCGTGGAGGGAGGGAGGTCCCGCTGAGGGGTGTCCAGGCCCGCTCCGGCCCCTCTGCCCGGCGGCAGCGCTGCGGGCGGGGGGCGGTGTGCGGGCGGGGGGCGGTGAGGGGGTGAGAGCGGCCTGCGGTGAGGGGGGCGCCTGGGGGGGGTGTCACTGAGGGGAGCTGTGGGGGGAAAAGGCCGTGCTCTGCCCGCCGGGGGACACACGGAGCTCCGGGCTCTGCCGCCGGGCCGGGCTGGGGGCTTCCTCGGCGGGGAACACACACGCACCCCCACACCCCACACCCCTCAGGAGCCGTTCGCCGTTCAAACTCCTGAGGTAAAACCGCTTTACAACGGCGCCGGCGGAGCCCCGCGCTCTGTGCGCTGCTCCCCCCCCCCCCCCGAAGGGCACAGACTAACACTAAAACCTGATTTTTCTTCCCTCGGTGTTGCCGTCCCGTTGCTTTCTGTGGGAGCCCTTTCACCTTTTAAGTTCTTTCCGAGTCAGCCCCTTTGGTATTTTCTTTGTTTGATCTGTTCTGTCTGAATGTCGGCTGAAATCTGAAACGTTCCTGCTGTGCTTTCTGCTTTAATTGTTCTTTCCTCCTGTTTGCGTGCAGATGAATTATTTACCTCTCTGCCTGGCGTGAGGTGGTGTTTGTCCAGGTGAAGGTAGGTGAGGGCTTGGTGCCCCCGCTCTGGGGCTGAAGGTGCTGGAAAAAGAAGTGAGTGATGCGAAAAGGCGCTTAATCGAGGGTGAAATGAAGTAAAAAGCTCTTTTTCTCAAACATTAGGGTGTTTAAGTGTTGCTCGCAAGCCTAGAAAGAGAAGTGCTTGAGCAATGCGTGTGATTGCTCCTCTAATATGTGAGGAAACCTTGAATGGTACAGGAAGGAGTTTTAAACTTGAAGCTTGCCTTTGAAAAATATGATCACGGGTGAGTCCTGGGCAGAGTCAGGTTTGCTCGCAGCGGGAGGGGAACGATGAAGTTTTCTGTGGTCCGTTCTTGGCGGGTAAAGGATGGGTTCAACTGAATTGGCTGATGTGCTAGGGTTGTTAGAAGTTGCACAGGAGCGTAATTAAATTCCCCTGCCTGCTATGATTTCAGTAGAAATGCCTGTTGCTCTTCAAACACAGCATTTAAATTAATCCAGATTACTTTTAAGAGCAGACAAGATCTAAAATTGTAACTTTACATAGTTTAAATTCCTCCTCAAATGAGAGTGCCAAAAAAAAAAAGGGGGAAATGAAGCCAAAATGAGGCCACTTCTGAGGGAGCTGTGTTGGAACACGGTTACGCCAATTGATGTCAATACCTTGGATAGTGATGGTAACAAACCCCTTTTCCCATTCAGAGTAGGTTTAAACTTGTTCTTCCCGACAGTGCTGGAAAGGGCTGCGCTGGTCTGTCCTAAATTAGTGTGGTTTCAAGTGTGTCAGCTTGTACTTTCACAGGGTTTGCTTCATTAGTGGGTAATATCTCAAAGGGTATTTCTGTAAGGGCTGTTTCTATAAGGGGTGTTTCCTTTCTGGACTACCAAGAAATGGCTGGATGAGCTGTATCCGCGGCACAGAGCATCCTCAAGCCCTGGAAGATGGGGAGGGGGAGTGCTTTTGGGAGTACGGGGCACTGCAGAGAGGCTGCCACAAACAAGGGGAATGTGATTGCGTCCTTGTTTTCGTGCTGCTGGATCAGTAATCTGTGATTATGCAGCCTTCTACTTCATTCAGTCACTGGTTAATTTGATTTCCAGTTTAATTTGATGACAGTTTTGAGAGCCAAATCACTTGTATTTAAACAAATGGCTTCTATTTTGATCAAATTTCATTGTGTTTGGCATGTGTTGGGGCATTATATGTATTAAAAATCGCTGACAGTGCAGTTCCTGCAGGTCTATTAGTTGGTGATGAATATTCAGTTACGAGCTATACAAAACCTGTGTCTGACGGGGGTGGGAGAGGGGGGGCTTAAAGCAAAACCCGTGCAATGGTGGAAGTTGCACTGATACTTGGTTTTTGTCCCTGGTCTAAGTGATGCCACGGATGAAGCAAGTTGCTGATATCCTTGGGGTCATCTAGGTCACCTCAAAACATGTTCATTTTTTGGGGAAAAAATAGAACTTTGGGCTACAGGGAGTGTAAGGAAGCTGGTACGGCTGTCGGGGGCAAAGATGTCATCTCGTTCTTGCTTCCATTAAAGGTGGGAGTGGAGTGTGCGTAGTGAAGAGATGCTCCATGTCATTCAGAATCGGTTCCCTAATTTTGTGTAGTTGGGATTTTCTGCATACAAGTGCCGTGTGGGGCTTTTGAGAGTCTGAGAAAGCTTTTTTGTTTGATTTGGGTTTTTGTTGTTTTGTTGGGTTTTTTTGCTGGCAGGTTTGGAGCCCATGGAAAACTAATGGATGTGTGACTGCGGCAGCGTTAGGGCTCAGCTTTGTGTCTAGGGGAAAAAAGCCCTTTCAGAGATCTATTTTTATCGTTTAATTAGTAGCTCTTGCTGACTTGTCAATGCTGTGGTGATAACTATTTCCAGTTCTTTTCTGCGCAGTGGGGTCACGCATTAGTCAGGCAGTGACTGCACCAGCCAGCAGTCATACCTTTGGCTGGGGGTTTTTTAACTCCTTCCAAACTGTGCACCCAAATCCAAGGGTGAGGAATCCAGGTATAGGATTTCCCAATTCCAGGTGAGGAATCAGCAGCGTATCAATATACAGAATTTTGTGAATCTCAAAGTGCTTTCCAAACGGTGACCAGACTTAATTTTTCTCTGCCCCAGAGGACTTCCTGTATCTCACAAGAAACTGAGGAGCGGAGGTTGGTGTGATTTGCCGATGGCTTGAGATCATCAGTAAAAGACTGCAGGTTTCCTGATTCTGGCTCTTATCTGCTGGTTTTGAATTACTCTGGTCAATCTTTCAGGGTTGGAAGGTGACCACGCAAAACCTCTAGCGATGACTAATTACGCATCGGTATTTATGCTCCTTGCAAATGAGGAATTGCTGTTCTCCTGATGTCTAAATGACGAAGCCCTTAATCTATAGATACTGTTCTCGTGTTGCTGGCTGTATTGCTTGTGGTGTCGACTTGTTTTCGATTATCAGCTGTGCTGAGATATGGAGGTGAGAGGCAGCTCTGGTCCCCAGCTACAGCCTGGCTGTCACACTGTTTGAATTTCTTTGTTTACTGATGACTGTATGCTCTTTCCACGTTGCACTGGGGAAGGGATGGGGGAGGGAGGACTAATTATTTCCAGAGAGAGGCTTTTAATGCTATTAGTCAAAGGAACAGGCTTCATCTCGTAACTGAACGAATTGTGTGAAATAACATGAAGCACCAGTGGCAAAGATGGGAAAATTGAGAGCAGTCCAAATGATTTCTCTCTGCTGAATCCTGGAAATAGTGTGGGGGGTTTCTTGTTATTATTTTTTTCCCCAAGCCGTTTGGTAGCAGCAGCAATCAGAGGAGGGGGGAACGGGTAAACAGATTGTTAACTTTATTCTTTTGTGTTTGTGCTTTTGGCATGCTGATTACAAAACACAGTTCAGAATTGCTTACCTACCAGCTGCACAGCTAAGTTCAGAAGTCGTGATGGGCAATGCATTATCACGAACTAATTAGCCATGTCTGCTGAATGTCATGGGGTAAAATAAGGTGCATACTGATGAGGTCGGTTTGTGCAAGTCTGGCACTTCTGTAGCTCCTGCACTAAGCTCCTGCTCTGCTCCCGCTGTGTGCCTTTTGAAACAGATTTGGTAAAGATCGTTGGACTTTGGTAAAGTCTAAGAGCACTTAAACTAGAGGGTTTGAACCTCTTCCCTTTGCTGGCTCCAAAAGTATGAACCTCTTTGCAGACAAGTGAGGTACTGGCAGCCCGGTTTTCCTTTAGTTAACTAATCCACAGAAGTGAACCCCTTAATTAGAGCCGTGTTGCTGTAGACTTAGTTGTCTAAAATCCATCAAGATTAATCCCCTCCATTGATTTTTAAACCGGAGGCAGCCCCTTATGGGCTTCCTTCATTGCCTTACCCTTGCCTGCAGGAGGGGTGAATCTCTCTGAACGTGCCTGCTTTTCTCTCCTAAAGACTTTTAAGGGTGCAAGCAAGAGAAATTTGGCCCGAGTCCCGCTGAGAAGCCTTGATTTGTAAACTTGGATCAAAGTCTGAGAGGCACTGTCTTGTTTGGTGTCTGCACAGTGTTGAGCACCAGGGCTTGCTCAGGGCTCTCAGCTTTATAAACAGGGTGGTGCGGGGGATGTCTTCGCTAAAAAAAAGAAGAGGTTATCGCTAGACGTGGCCTTCAGGTAGGAGGTTAGGATGGCAAGCCGTGTCTCAGTGGGTTCGCAGAGACTGTGCTCGCGGAGGTGAAGTCTGCAGAGGTGCTTATGGATGGGGGAAGCGCCAAAGGTCATTGCCTTCAGAGAATTTGAGCTTTGAACAAAGCATGTAACCGTCTGAGCCAATTTTAAGGGGACTTTGGCATTTGCTGTACTCGCATGCCTGTGTGAAGGTTGTGTTCTCTTGTCTAATTCTTCTGTCCTACTTAAAGTCAAATCAGTAATGTTTAATGTCACCAACTAAATTTGCTGGTATAGGTCTGGGGTAATCTGTTCTAGCAGTGCCTGCTGGAAGTGTGATTTCTATCAATATTATTTCTCCCTTGGCAAGAGCTCCCCTGCAGATGCATAAAAGTGCTGCTGGTGGTATGTTATTGATTACTCTCCTCTCCAGAGCTCTCTAAAAGTTTTTGCCGGTTTGGTGTATGGCCAAGATCTGCAGGAGGTGGGTTTGCAGGTACAGCTATTACCGGCAATCCTTCGTGTCCGAGTGCGGAAGAGACCTCAGTGGGTTTACACAGGGATAGAAGCGGGGTCAGGAGGGTTTGGACCGGTCTTTCCTGGCTGAACAGGCTGCCTCAGGTTCACTGGGAATGCATTTTATTTTTTTTTTAAAGCTGCTCTGCTGCAATATTGGCAGTGGAAATCTGAATGGACCCACAGAATTTCAGTTACTGATCTGTGCTGCTGTATGGTGTGACCTTGTGCTGCCCAGGTTATCTTTATCTGCTGGGACCTAGAAGGAGGAGGATAATAATTACTGAAATAAGTGATGGGCTGTCTGTTCTGTGCTAGCAAGGTTGGTCTTTTATTGTTGGGGATATTAAGGCTAGCCTGTCTCTTGCAAACCAGGCGTAATGGCAGAAGTAGGAAACGGGCTGTTAAGTCCATTTGGGTTTGTTTCCCTGTAAAGGGTGTTTGTGTGATGCCAAAAGATAGAACAAATAATGAGAAGCAAAGGCTTTTTCACTTACATTTTTTTGATTAGTAGCAGGTGAGAAGTGGCATGTTCCCTGTAGGGTCACTGGAGATTCATTTACCTTGTGCTGAGAGGTAAATTAGCACTTATATTCAGCTCCTAACGTGATCTGTATCCTGTTCCTCCTGGCTGTGGATCGGGGCCAGAGGTGAGCAAGGTCGTAGAATTTTTCATCTTGTACTTCCAAATCAATTTCTAACATGCAGTCCCACAATTATAGACAGAAAAACCTGAGATTGCAGGCATGTTTAAACATGATGTCTCTTGGCTCAGCTGCACCTTTTTAGAGTACTATCAACCTTTGGGTGGAATTGTCAAATGAGTGCTGTCAGGCTCTCTTGGCTTGTGCTATTTTACAGCAGTTTTGAAATTAGCTATGGCTTTAGGCCATCTGGCGCTTCTGTTACCTGTTCAGCACAAAGTGAAGACAGTTAATGGAGGGGCCAGCACTGGCAGAGCAGCAAAACTTGAGGAAAATTCATACCTGCTAACTCAACCTGACACCTAACATTACGAGAAGTGGGTTTTTTGCTGTTGTTATTGTTCTGTTTCACTTGTCTCATAAATATTGGATTTTTTTTTCCTGCATATGAAGATAAATAGAATTTGCAGGGAGAAGTGCCTGGGCTGAAAAACTTCACTCGTGCATGGTGCTGCTACCTGAGTTCAGGCTGGTTTCTCCTGTGCTTCACCCAGCCGGGCTGTTATTGGGGAGCATTAAGAAAGTACCCAGCTTCTCTGGGGGGGTGTTGGTGGGCTTACACAGAATGTATCTGGTGGAAAGAACTCAGGGAATTTTCAAGATTAATTTATTAAGCAGGCTTTCTGAGGTGTCTTGAACACGTTGCAATGCATGCAGTCTGGTCACCAGGATTAGGCGTGCGGAAACCTGTGTGAACGCATCAGGCTTTGGAAAGTGGAATGAAGGAGTGCTGCGCGACTGCTGGATCTCTCAAATCAATGTGACGCTAGTGATTACATTAATCAGTACTACTTCTCGTCTGCTTTTAGCTTCGAAACAAACCCTTCAATCTGTGCCCTAATGACTGGGTTCTGGCTACCTATCAGCCAGGCTGAGTACGGGGAAAACAAGGATGCTTGGGTGGACAGGAGGCTTAATTTAGCTCCCAGCTGTGTTGCTGCTGTGCTGTTTGATGTCAGGCAAGTCACTTTTTCCTGTACCTGCCTCATCCTCCTGTCTATCCTCCCGAAGATTACCTGTGCTTAGTGAGGGCGTAGTCATACTCGTGTTCATAGCTAGAGGGACGTATTAATGCATCTCAGCCTTAAGGGCCATCATTAGCCACCAGGTTATACTGGTCTGGGTCCCGTCATGCTACGTGTCCTACAGTGTGTGGATGGGGCCTTTAGTAAATAGAATATGAATAACAGGAGGAGGCGTTTGTCTGAGTATGTGTTGGGTAAGTCCGGCAACGCAGATGGGTATTGCTGCCGTGCTCTGGTTGAATCAGCAGTGTTCAAGTAGTTGTGTCTTAATTTGCACCGTGTCCTGTATTTTGTGAACATGTAATTTGAAGTTTTAGTTCTGCTTGCCCCCCCCCCCTTTTTTTTTTTTTTTTTTACTTTGAATGTTTTTCCAGGTTTCACGCTGGACTCTTCTGCCTATGGATCCTTGCAGGGGAAGGTTTTTCAGAGCTTTCCCAGTGTAATAGGAACAAGTTTGCCTTGATTCTTCAGTAAATTACTGCTGCTCTTGGAAAGTGGTATTTATAAAGCTGCTGTGCTACATTTCAGTGTGGAAAAGGAGGCGGGGGGAGAAACTAACAGAAATCATCTCCTTTACTATGAAATTGTATAGGTGATGCTCTTGCATGGAGAGAGCAGCAGCCCTTGCATAAACACTGGATATATTAACATTTCTAACTAGTAAATTTATGGATAATCTCTTCTTTTGGAGGATTTATTCTGATTTGAAAGCATTAGTCTCTGGGAAAATTAAACCTCCTTTAAATCCACTTTGTTCAGGCTCTAGAGTGGGGAACTGCTGGTAAGCCCTGCCATCTTCCGCCAGCTTTTCTGCGGGCTTGATTGGAAATGCGGTGCAGAGAGCTGCAGCTGCTCCGGAGGCATCTGGGGGTTGGTTTTAGGGGCTTTATCCAGTTGTGTCAAAATGGATTTGGAAACTGTTCGCTCTGTTCCTTTAATGAGTGTGTGCAGCTTTGAGCACTGCCAAACAAAAAAAAAAAACAAACCAAACAAAAAACCAAGAGAGCCCCTAAACCAAACACCCCAAAAGGTAAGAAAGATTAAAAGTTCATAGAAACTGGGAGGTGTCTTAAAGCTGTTCGTCTGCACGATGCTGCAGTTTTGGGATGCTGAGGGAAACTGTCTTCGGTGACTGAAATGCCAGTGTGCCTGCTAGTGCTGGGTGCTTCCGTGATTGCTGAGGCGTACTTTCGTTTCGGGTAGCTGATTCATGGCCCTGTATATTTAATCATAGTTTCTATAGCAGCGAAATCTTTAACGAGAGGGTGGAGTTCACTCCCAGTTCATTGCGGGTTTTTTGTGAATATTATGGCCGATTCATTAATGTGTTCTGCTGATCAGTGTCATTTTTATAGGGGACTGATGTTGAAGGATATTCTGAGTTTGCGGTGTGTGTAATGACTACTGAAACAACTCTTCTTTTTACTAATTGGCATGAGCGTTTCTTTACGTTTGTTTTTACCTGTGCTGTGTGGCTGCATTGCTAAGTAAATGCAAAGAGTAGAATTCCCTATGTTGGTACAAGATGTTTAGCTTACGACCTTTTGATTATCAGTGAAGATAGTAGAACAACCTGATCGTATATGGGTGGATGTCTATGGGCGGATGGCGGTGAGTCCTCCTTCGGTCTCCACAAATCGTTCCCTCGGGGTTTGACATTATCTGTCGGCTCATAAGTTATTGGGACACTCTTTACAACTGCAGTTTAATCCTGTCTTACC
Organism: Pluvialis apricaria; assembly: GCA_017639485.1. Taxonomy (NCBI): domain Eukaryota; kingdom Metazoa; phylum Chordata; class Aves; order Charadriiformes; family Charadriidae; genus Pluvialis; species Pluvialis apricaria. The sequence goes on along the minus strand of CM030027.1, from coordinate 3,721,098 downwards.
GAAAGCTCAAATTCTTGGGTATTTCCAAGGTGACTTTGCTGCAGGAAGCAATTCGAGCCTTCATGCTTCATGCCAGTAGCAAGGGGTTTGATTTGCATGATCAAGATAATGCGGTGGATAGTGTTTCTCTGTGTATTTAAAGCCACATGTCATCTTGCTCTTATTTCCTATAAAAATAAGGTGCGTTCTTGAACTTAGAGCACAATGTTGATCCTGGAGAAATGCATTAGTTGGATGTGTCCTCAGCGGGCAGCACTTCTGGGATGGCTGACCCAACCAGCTGATGGGTTGGGCTTCGACACAGCCTGGTCTGAAGCTGGTGTTTGTGGTCACTCTCAGGAAAGCGTGATGACTTGTGCTGTTGTTCCCCTGCAATGATCGTCCACTCTGTTCATCCTTGCACCCCTTATGAGCGTGAACGCTTTAAAAATAAAGTAAGCTTTCTCATCCAAAATTCTGGTTCTGATACGGCATGTGACTTGCCTGTGACAATGAGGGTGGGTGAAACAGGAATCTGTTGGGAATGGGTTTGTATCTGCATTAAACAGAAGGAGAATGTGTCCCTTGCCAAGAGTCTGTCAGGGAGATGCTGGTTAAAAATCACTGCGCTTAACTTACTGTGTGTACGGGGTTCACCAGCAGCAGAGTGACTTTTGCCCGTGTCCCCAAGATGAATCGCGACTGGGGTAAACTGCTCTTCAAAAACGGCCAGTAAAGCGGTTGGGAATGTGGAGCCCGAGGAGCTGAGGTGGTGCACGTCGGTGTGTGGTTGGGTTCCGTCCACCCTCCGTGGTGGTGAGCTCCTGCATCGCTGTGGGTGTCCCTTGCAGTCAGAGATCAGAGAAGCTTTGCCAGTTACACAGACTTTGCAGGTGAAGTGGAGGTCCTGGATTATTTGCCTTTTCTCTTACAGTGTTGGAGGCAGAAACAGTTTGGTCCTTGCTTTCTGGCTGTAGTAGCTGGGACATGAGATCTTCTAAACCTGCGTTTGTGGAGCTTTCTCCCAGTTGCAGGCTTGAGTCTTAAATTCAGTGTCCCCACAGGCTCTGTCTTCAAAAGAGAATTACTTGCCAGAAAGCTGTGTTTCTGACGGCTGAT